>OV277856.1:97933037-100433037 GCA_922989275.2 Gari tellinella | reverse complement strand
GTATATAAAGCACATTACCATCTGTTAGGGTATAGAATTTATTTCTTATGGTGCATCATAAATTCATGACTTTAAACAGTGACCTTTCAAAAAAAATTCATAGGAGGCAATATAAATCAAAGGAATATTAATGGAGAAATTAGTTAAACATAAATGTAGCAATTAACACAAATTAAAGTAACATAGAATTTTCATATATATTATAACCCTTCTCCTGTCATTGATTTATTGAAAACAATGTAGACCAATTATTATTATTGTTACTTTCAAACATAACACCAATGTGATCCTTTCAACAAATGCCTACAATATTCTAATAATGTTATATTGTATATACAAAAGATTGAAACTGTTGTAGATAAACTGGCTGGACTATGTTCTTCTTAAACAAAATTTCAAGATGGCTGCCAAATTGGTGGCCATATTTGAATTTGATTCAACATCAAAGTAACATTGTTAACTTTCATCATGACCAAATTGTACTCTGATCATCTTGATTTGAACTTTATTGTCAAGGTGCTTGCCAATTTAGGAGGCATCTTGAAAATTAAATTGGTAGAGTCTGGCTATATATTGGATTCTGGATTTCTTTTAAATAACAACAATTTTCCAAAGTGAATGCCATTATAAGTAGCAATATTTGATTTTGAATCTGCTCAAAAGTATCAATGATTATTCAAGATGGTCCTGATTATTCAAGACCATACACTGATCATCATCAATCCTACAAGGTTTCAATACAATCGGTCCAGTAGAATGTGAGTATTAGTTACATTTATATCCCCTTTCCCCCATAGTTCTTGGCCTTTTAGCACATTTAATTTATCCTTCCACTGAAGAAAATAGTTTTTATTTTATCTGTCATAAATATGCTTTATAATGAATGTTTCCATATTCTAGTAGAGGGAAGCTTAAAGCAGGCTGAAAGTAAAGCAGAATGTGCCTTAAGGCACATTCTGCTTTTCTTTCAACCTGCTTTTAGTAGTCACCTATATTCAAAACTAGAAACAGGCTATTGGGTAAAGGGGTTAAGTGTTAAAGTTAACACTCATGATCACTGATACATGTACAACAAAGACGAATGACAATAGACTCCTCATAATAGAATGATAAATATGACATCATGCTTGCTGGAAATGAAATAGTCCCTTTGGAAAGTCAGCAGTGCAAACATTAACCCTAAATTTCCCTCACAGAAGCGCCTTGTAGCGCATTATATTTATTAATTCCTCCACTGAAGAAAATAGTTCCAATTTATACAGTCATGAATAGGTACAATAATTTTATATATATATATTTATCCTATCAGATGGTAGCTTAAAGAAGGTGCATTCTGTTTTACTCTCAACCTGCTTTAAGTGGTCACCTGTCTTCAAAACAAGAAACAGGCTATGGGGTAAAAGGTTATCAGGTTCGTTCTGTACAGAGTAAATGAGCAAAACAAAACATGTTGCTACTTTCTGACAATTAAAGGAGAAACACAGGAGCTTTCTGCTTTATTTTTAGGCTGCTTTCAGCAACAAAATGTCATACGCATCATTAGCAAGTGTTACCCGTAGGAACAGAATTAGAGTCCCTACACAGTCAAAGCTGAATCATAAAGAAAAGAGTCCTAAAGTCAAACCTTTATAAGTGAATTAGGGGACCACTGAATAAAAATAAATTGTGATCTTTAGATATCCTATTGGCACCATCTGCATTACTTTTGTCCTACATTCAGCTGCCACCTGTCATATACCACTTATGTATCCTCTTTTTAGTGGGTCACTTTATTCCACAGTCTGTGTAAATTCAAGTTTTGAAGACAGGTGACCACTTACAACAGATTGAAAGCTTAGAGCACATAATGCACCTTAAGGCACATTCTGCTTTGCTTTCTGAGTCTGTTTCAAGCTATCATCTGTTGGGATATAGAAATTGCTTCATATTAACCCTTTCCCCCATAGAAGCGACTTTTAGCATATTTAATTTATCCCTCCGCTGAAGAAAATAGTTCCAGTTTATACCCTCATGAACAATTACCATTACAAATATTTTATATAGCGTAGCAGGTTTTAGCTTAAAGCAGGCTGAAAGTAAAGCAGAATGTGCCTTAAGGCACATTCTGCTTTACTTTCAACCTGCTTTAAGTGGTCACCTGTCTTCAAAACTATAAACAAGCTATGAGGTAAAGGGTTAATGACTGTATAACTATAAACTGGAACTACTTTCTTCATTGGAAGAATAAAATGACTGTGGTAAAAGGCATTTCTATGGGGGAAAGGGTTAATACAAGCTTTGATTGTACATCATAGAACTTCTAAACTCTATTTATTTAATAAAGATGTTTGAAATTATGTTGAATTTCAGGGATTTATTTTTTAATAAAAAAGCAACGCAACACCAACTGATGTTAATAGAAAATTAGTTGTTTTTCATAGAATATAATGGTCACATCTGCTGATGACAACTACAAATTTATTGTAGTGCACATGCAAAATTACTAGTAACTGTCTTTTGTACAGGACATTTCCAAATGAAATTACAGTCCAGCGTGTATTCACCCATTATATTTACTCAACAAATGCACCTTTTCACACCTTAATTTATTCCTCAGCTGAAGAAAGTTGTTGCACTTTATATACCGGTAATCATGTATAATGTAGCATAAGAAATACATGTTGTATATTATATATCCAAGCAGATTTTCAAATTTCAGTGTTAACTAGATTTTACTGTTTATATATATGGCTAGGGTCAACACTACTAACTTCAATGCTTCGAGATTTACACATTTATTAAACTGTTGTTGCCTTAGAACCTTACCAACGAATCCACCCATATCACCCAACCTAAATTTTGACATAGACTTTATTTGAACTTAATATATCTGAAATGGGCTATTTTTCTGTTACTATAGTACAAAGTAAATCAAGGGCAGATATAACTCTTGCCACAATTATCAGATTTCAACAATAATTGCACTCCTTCGAGATCTTAAAGATTTATACAATGTCATTGTGTGCAAGTATAATCAAAATCCATTGAAAACTGTAGTTGCTTAAAAGAGTAAACAGTTAGATATGACATTTTCAACACATCAAGAGTATATAACTCTTGACCAATTGGTCCGATTTCAACCATTTTTAAACTCATCCCAGACCCTATAGTCATATACAATCTTAGCAAGTTTGAGAAAGATTGGTTAAAATTGTGGCCTTTAGAGCGCTAACATTTTGGGTTTATGGGACTAGGTGACATAGGTGACATAACACAGAACAAAAGAACAATAGAGCTGTTTATTCCGTTAGTCCATGATGGTTTATGTGGCTTTTTTTGGTTTATGTGGCTTCTTTATGTGGCTTTTCACACCTTTTTAACAATGGGAAAGTCACATAAACCTGAAATGTTAGAACATCCATTTTCAACAAACCAAGGGTGGATAACTCCGATTTCAGCCAAAATTTAACTCATGTGAGAACTTATGATTATATACAATCTGAGCTAGTTTGAGAAAGAATGAATAAAAAGTGTGGTCTCTAGAGTGTAAACACTGTTAGATATGACATTTTCAGCAATTCAAGGACAGATAACTCTTGACATATTTTCAGCAATTCAAGGAGGGATAACTCTTGACCTATTGGTCTGATATCAACCATAATCGAACTCATTTAAACTCTTATTGTCATGTACAATCTGAGCAAGTTTGAGAAAGATTGGATAAATATTGTGGCCTCTAGAGTGTTTACAATAAAATTGTTGATGACTAACGACGGCACAGGACGCCGGACATTCAAAGATTGCAAAAGCTCATGATGGCCTGAGCTAACTCACCTAAGATGAGCTAAAAACAATCAATAAATATTCTTTTTTGTTGCATATGCAGAGGCACTCTGTTGGATTTAAACTCCTGTGGAGAAAAGTGTTACACAAGTACAATCTAGTGAGACTCGACTTAATTAGTTTCATGATTGCCTAACCCATATTTGATTGCACGATGACGCAGTGATTATGTCATAAAGTTTCATGATTTTTATGGACAAAATATAAAAGTTTCAAATTCTGACCTTGTGAACTATTTCAACGAATGGCAATCATTTCTGAGAAAACAGTTTCCACAGCAATGTGTTCCATCCTAATTAACAAATGTGTTGTTATTCATGGAAATATTATACAATAAAACCTGTACACAGCCGTTATATGATAAAGAACCATGGCATATCATAATTATTCTATAGACATATTTACTGCTTAATGCAGGATTAAAGTAATGCAGAAAGCTCCTTTAGGAGCTTTCTGCATTACTTTAGTCCTGCATTAAGCTGCTGCCTTTATATAAAAGACTTTAAATTCATCTTCTTTTAAAGTAGTTGCTATACTCTGGTTTTACAGTAATTAACACATTCAGTAGCTGTGAAGGTGATTTGAATCCCTAGTACAGAAATTGTCAAATCACATGGCCGTAGTTTTTTTCCCCATGTTATAATTAATCTGTCACACAGCGTCATTGTATGCAGCAAACACCTATAAAAGGCAGGCCGACTATCTCATGTAACTGGTAATCAGATTTACTGTTGAGCAACGTGGTGCATTAAAAACCTGTCACAGAGGTAGGTGATTATCTTATATACTAACAGCTAAATGTTTTATGATAATTCAATTAATAATTATTAGCATAAAATTATATATTTAATTATACAAGGCTCAAGTAAGTTATTGAAATTACTTATTTACTTTTATTATAATTTGTTTAGCATTATTGAAATTATTGAAGTTATTATTACACCTTTCACTTATTCCTCCACTGAAGAAAATAGTTTCAATTCAAACAGTCATGAATAAGTATTACATGTATAAGATAATTTTTCTTTATTCTAGCAGATTATAGCTTAAAGCAGGCTGAAAGTAAGGCACATTCTGCTTTACTTTCAACCTGCTATAAATGGTCAATTATCTTCAAAACTAGAAACAAGCTATGGGGTAATGGGTTAATTCTGGGGGGTTTTCCCAATTGGAAATACAAATAAAAGAATTTCAAAACAAATGTAAGAGGTAGAAAAATATTTATAATGCAATTATGATATACTATACCATTAAATGCAACCTAATGAAGATTGAGAAACCATTTTAAATTCAGGCATCAGTTACATTACATTTAATCTGCAAATCTTATTAATTAAATGAAGATGGACGAAATGATTCCAAATTATCTTTGGCTGAAAAATAGAAACCAATTATAGCAACTTGTTGCAGCTACTATATTATGTTATTTATTAATGGTATCTTTAATCATGTGAAAACTTAAAAATGTTACCTGCAAAAAAAACGTACTATCATAAACTTGTCTAAAATCTACTGATGAATTTTCCTGTACAAAACTCAGCTCACTATGAATATCTATTACCTGAATTATGATATTGGCAAATGAAATAAGGAAGCTGTTCCCCAAGGAAACAATGACACTAAATGTTCCATGCAAACAGTGAAGATCCTGATTAAAGGGATCCTACTCAGGAACACTCTGATCAGGGACTGAACTATTTGTCATTTTGTATTACAGTATATTGTTAATTCAACCTTAAGTAAAAGTTGAACTACAATTAATTAATTGGAAACTGGAATTGTCCATTTGAACTTTCTGGTGTCAAAGAGTTAAGGTACATAAAATTTGTCTCAAAAATAAACATTTACACATTACACCATAAATACGCCTTTAATATATTCCTCCACTGAACAAAATAGCTCCACTTTAAACAGTCATGAATATGATTCATAAGATATATTTTCTATATTCTATTGCAAGGTAGCTTAAAGCAGACTTAAAGCAAAGCAGAATGTGCCTTAAGGCACACACTGCTTTACTTTCAACCTGCTTTAAGTGGTCACATATCTTCAATACTGGAAACAGGCTATTGGGTCATGGGTTAAGGTACATATTACTCTGTCTCAAAACTATAAACATTTAGTAGCTTAAGATGCATTAAAACTTACAGACTGTAATCCTATACAGTGGAGAATCTGTTATTCTTTCCCAATAAACGCGTTTACGCTAAAACTATTATTTGCAGTGCAAACAGTTTGGAGCCAGATCAGACGCCGGGTAACCCGGCGTCTGATCAGGCTCCAAACTGTTTGCCACCAGGATAAACAAGAATTATCAGAATTGTCCAAAAGTTGTTCTTTTCTACGTTTTAGTGTTTTGCGTTTGCGTACGTTTGCGTTTAAACGGGAAAGAATAACAGATTCTCCACTGTATAGAAGGGACATAGCTTAATACTTTGCCTGCTGTAATTTTGTCTGCTTCAAAGTGATATCTGCAAATGCTGTCAATTCACATGTATGCACTTTTTACTGAAAAAGCCTTAAATCCAGTGTCAAAACAGTTTTGATCCCCAGAGAAGCTACAACATAATTGATCACAGCTGCTTGTAAAAAGATCTACCATTCAAAGTCACAATCGACAGACAGAACAGATGTACAAATACTATTTTAGAAAACACCTACATGTATAAGCAAATTTTAACCCATTGCCCCATACCCTGTTTCTAGTATTTAAAATGTGTGACTTCTTAAAGCAGGTTGAAAGTAAAGCAGAATGTGCCTTAAGGCATATTCTGCTTTACTTTCAACCTGCTTTAAGATACCATCCTCTAGAATAAAGAAAATATTTCTTATGATAAAGATTCATCACTATATAATTTGGAACTATTTTCTTCAGTAGAGGAATACATTTAAGGCATAAAAACGTATTTATGGGGTAATGGGTTAAGCAATTCTGGTGCAAGCTCCTTTCAAATAAGTGTATGAAACTTTTATTTCAAATTCTGTTGCAAATAGTTACTTTAAAGTGACAATTCAAGTTATGTTATTTACTTCTTTTGTTCATAATTCAACAGTACGGGCCAGACTAATTAAATTCTCTAAAGAACCTGGCAATTTTTGTTTCAAATATTGAAAAGTCCCTAAATATTTCTTAATACTAACAAAAACTTTAAAATCTTATTTCATTCTTGACAAAAAACTAAAATGACTTAAGGTTTTGGTTTTCAATAGAATTGTGCAACAAGACATTTTCAGAAACTATATTTGATTTGTGAAAATCAAATTTCAAAATCATAATGTATTTAATAAAAGCTCTGCATGCACTTATATGTCAGTTGAAAAAGTCATCAGTGGAGTAGGTAATGTTATAAGAAATATTAGAGCAGTTGGAGATCAGGGGCCCGTTTCATAAAACTTTGTAAAACAAAAACGGTTGTAAGTCAAAACTTTATAATACATTTAATTTCTGATTTCTCTATCTAATCCTGTATGGTGACATCTCTTTGGAATCGTCTTGAAAAGACGATTCCACAGAGATGTCACATGACAGAATTAGATAGAGAAATAAATAGTATATGAGACTTTTATAATCTGACTTAGGACAACATTTGTGGTACAAAGTTTTACGAAAGGGACCCAAGTATTATAAGCTTGCCTTTGACTATTACATCAGGAATACTCATTTTTATACCTCTAAATTATTCCTCCACTGAAGAAAAACAATTCTATATTATATGGTCAGAAATGTGTACCATAAAAATTATTTTCCATATCGTAGCAGAAGGTAGCTTGAAGCAGGCTGAAAGTAAAACAGATGTGCCTCATGATGCATTCTGCTTTAGTTTCAACCTGCTTTAAATGATCATAGGTCTTCAAAACTTAGAAATTTAAGGCAGTATTTATAGGGTTAGTACTTGCAAAAATGTCTCAACACTTGCATCAAAACCATATCCAATGCCAAAACGATCAACGGGGTCTGGTTACATTGCTTACAACCCCTAGTTTTGGAAAAGGGCAACAAAATCAAAATGTTGGTGCATGCCACTCTGAATGCCAATTCAACAGAGACAAATTTAATGCAATTTATTATACAAGGCTCATGCCAGGTGCTTGATACCTTTATATTAACCCATTACCCCATAAAAACGCTTTTTACCCCTTTAATTTAATCCTCCACTGAAGAAAATAGTCCTAATTGATACAGTCATCAATATGTTTCATAAGAAGTATTTTCCTAATTCTAGCAGATGATTATAAGCTTAAAGCAGGCTGAAAGTAAAGCAGAATGTGCCTTAAGGCACATTCTGCTTTACTTTCAACCTGCTTTAAGTGTTCACCGATCTTCAATACTACATGGATTAAAGTATTATTTTGCCATGTTGACCACAAAGTACTGACAGTTCTCTGTAAAAGTTTCTTGTCAAATTTCAGCTTGTAATTTAACTTTATGATACAGTGGCAAAAATGTTATTCTTTCCCAATAAACTTCACAACTTATGATAAAAAGTGTATATCAATTGAAAATAGTTTAGAGCCAGGCATCTTATCAGACTCTAAACTGTTTGTCACTTGAATTAACCCTTTCCAACAAAGAAGTTCCTTTTAGCAAATCTAATCTATTCCTCCACTGAAGAAAATAGTTCCAATTTATACAGTCATGAAAATATACCATCAGAATTTTTATACATGTATATACCCTAACATATACCCTAACATATGGTAGCTTAAAGCAGGTTGAAAGTAAGGTGCATTCTGCTTTACTTTCAACCTGATTTAAATGGTCAACTATCTTCAAAATAAGAAACAGGCTATGGAGTAAAAGGTTTATGTAAGTTGTTATTTTCTATGTTTAACTGCAATTGCATTTGTGTTTATACTTTCATTTAAATGGAAATTAAGAAATAATGTTTTCTCTACAATAGTTGTACCAATTTCATTAATGTTTTGTACAGTAGAGAAAACGTTATTCTTTCCCATTTAAACGCAAACGTACGCAAACGCAAAACACTAAAACGTAGAAAAGTACAACTTTTGGAAAATTCTGATAATTCATGTTTATCTTGGTGGCAAACAGTTTGGAGCCTGATCAGACGCCGGGTTACCCAGCGTCTGATCTGGCTCCAAATTGTTTGCACTGCAAATAATAGTTTTAGCGTAAACGCGTTAAGTATTGGGAAAGAATAACGTTTTCTCCGCTGTACATATATGGCTGAAATGAATTCCTAACCGGAATTAATGTTAAGACAATTTATTTATTGCAATATTTCAAATATCAGAAAACATAAAGAAAATATGGAACTTTAATAAAAGAGTATGATGTCTATGCAGATGTCAATACCAGGTTTAATATAAAAGCTGAATTCGGCTTTTTGTTATTGGCACATTTTAGGTATAAATACACTTGTTTTAAATTTTATAAAACATAAAAGGTATTAAACTGTTTCTTCTTTTATTTTCAGAAAACAAAATAAACAGCTAGATGTTTCTTTTTCTTGAAATTGACTGTAAATGTTTCTCAAAGGGAAAACAGTTGAAACTACTTAATTTTCAACATTAAAATTTTTGAACACTTGAAATTGGCTATCATAATTGTTTTGTATTTTTCAGAAAAACAAAATGAACAGCTACATTTCCAACATTCTTCTAATTGTTGCTATGGCAACACTTTTCAACATAATCAGTGGACAGAGTTATCACTATAGCAATGGCTGGAATCCAGGAAAAAGGTCATCATCTGTTTCAGACTTCTGCCATTTTAGATCCGAAGTTAAAAACCTAATTTTCAAACTTATTGAGGTATGTATATCTCCTTTTCTCATCAGTACTTTGATTCCCCTATTTCATGTATAGTAGAGCAAACATCAGAAAACAGTGCAGACCCTGATTAGACCTGTCTGATCTGGTTCTTCAGCGCTTTCAAAAAGAGTCTCAATTAGTATTCGCTAATTATGAAAGAGAAGGGTTTAAAGTATTTGCAGTATGCTAGCACTGGATAGTGATGATCTGTGCAAACTGTTTGGATCCTGATGAGACGTTGTGTAAAGCAGCCTTCTAAAATATCAGGATCCAATCTGTTTGACACTCTGACCTTGAATATTCATTTTTTGAAAATTCAAATTTAAGAACAGTAGCAGACAACAATTATTGTTGCAGACAAAAAGATATACCCAGCATGCAAAGGGTTATGGCATTGATTTCACAGTAGTATAGTGTGAAGTAAAGATGCCATTATAAATATTGTTGACAATGAACACTATTGGACTGGTATGATAGACGTGAAACCTAAACAGTAAATCCTCAACATAATCTTGACCACACAAAACAAGGCTTTTTCAGTATTAAGGCAGGTTACTGTTTAAAGTAGAATCAAAATAAAGCATAAAGCACCTTAATGAGCTTTTCCCTTTACTTTCATCCTGCTTTAACCTGCAATCCATCTTAAACACCATTATTAGGTCTTCTTATGCGAGATACTTACAGAGAGAATTACACTTAGTATAAATACTAGATGTGCATAATTATATACTGGGTGAGATGATACTGTTTGCTCATTAAACAGAAATCATTACGTTACTCAAAAGTGAATACATTGTATTATCTACTAATACTACTAGCATCCACAACGGTCAGGGGTAAATGTGCCTTACAGTGACTTTAGGACTGTCTCATTAATTGTTAATATTTTCTATATAATTGCAGATTTATAATAACAGTGACAAACAGTCTAGTATCACACAAATGACACAATCTAATCTATTTTCTAAACTCTTTGCAAAGATCTTTGAAAAACTGATGTATATGTAACTGCACTGACACAGGCAATACAGATTGTAAAATTTAGGGGAAAAAAGTTCATAATTATAGAATGTGTAATATAGGATTTTTGTTTCATATAGATTTTGAAATTTAGGATTTTTTTCCATATAGATTGTGAAATTTAGGATTTTTGTTTCATATAGATTGTGAAATTTAGGATTTTATTAAAGTAAAATGAACAATTGCTCTTCTTTTTAAGTAATTTAAGTCATTTAAAAAGACTTAAATGTAAGTTACAAAAACTCTCCTCCAGACCCAGATCTGACAGTTCCGTAAGCAGCTGTCTGATCAGAGTTTAATTGCACTGTTTTCTTATCCGACTCTTCTTGGAGAAAATCTTTCCCTATCTATTTAGTCAATGTAACAGTTCCAACTATAAATAGTCATAGTGGGCCGAATTTTATACATAATTATTATTATTATGACTATTTAATTACAAGAGGGCCTGAAGGCCCTGATATCGCTCACCATTTGTAATGAAGCCTGAATCATAGCTTATCCTTTGAATTTCACCCGTTTTATTCTAAATCCATTCAAATTTTTAGTAAAGCATGTAAACAACATTGGAATATGACCTTCTCTAGTATAGTAGAGTACATCAAGGGCAGATAACTAGAGCCTAAATAGTACTGAAATGAAGCCTTTTCCAGCATTTCAAAGCATATCAAGGGCAGTTAACTCTTGCCACAATGATCAGATTTCACCAATAATTGCACTCCTGCAAGAACTTATAGCTATATACATTGTGTGCAAGTATAATTACAAGAGGGCCTGAAGGCCCTGATATCGCTCACCTGTTGTACTGAAGCCTGATAGCTTTACCTTTCTGTTTCACCTGTTTTAATCTAAATCCATTCAAATTGTAAACAATTTTGGAATACAACCTCATAATTCTTGTATAGTAGAGTACATCAAGGGCACATAACTAGAGGCTAAACAGTACTGTAATGAAGCCTTTTCAAGCATTTCAAAGAATATCAAGGGCAGATAACTATTGGCACAATGATTAGATTTCAACAATAATTGCACTCCTTCGAGAACTTATAGCTATATACTTTGTGTGTAAGTATAATCAAAATCCATTGAAAACTGTAGTTGCAGTAGTGTAAACGCTGTTAGAAATGGCATTTTCAGCAATTCAAGGGCAGATAACTCTTGACCTATTAATCTGATTTCAACCGTAATCGCACGTATTTGAACTCTTATGGTATTATACAATCTGAACAAGTTTGAGATAGATTGGATAAAGATTGTGGCCTCTAGAGTGTAAACACTGTTAAATATGGCACTTTCAGCAATTCAAAAGTAGATAACTCTCGACCTATTCGTCAGATTTCAACCATAATCAAACTCATCTGAACTCTTACGGTCATATACAATCTGAGCAAGTTTGAGATAGATTGGATAAAAATTGTGGCCTCTAGCCTGTAAACACCCTTAAATATGGCATTTGCAGCAATTCAAAGGTAGATAACTCTTGATCTATTAGTCTGATTTCAATGATAATCAACCTCATTCGAACTCTTATAGTCATATACAATCTGAGCAAGTTTGAGATACATTGGATAAAAATGTTGGCCCCTAGAGTGTAAACACTGTTAAATATGGAACTATCAGCAATTCAAAGGTAGATTACTCTTGATTTATTGGTCCGATTTCAACCAAAATTGAAATCATTCGATTTCAACCATAATCGCACGTATTTGAACTCTTATGGTTATATATGAGTGGGCAAGTTTGAGAAAGATTGGATTAATATTGTGGCCTCTAGAGTGTAAACACTGTTAAATATAGCATTTTCAGCAATTCAAAGGTAGATAACTCTTGACCTATTGGTCAGTTTTGAAACATAATCGAACTCATCCGAACTCTTATGGTAATATACAATCTGAGCAAGTTTGAGAAAGATTGGTTAAATATTATGGCCTCTAGAGAGTAAACACTAAAATTGTTGACGACGGACGACGCACACACCACGACTGACAACGGACATTAAAGGATTGCAAAAGCTCACCCTGAGCTAGCTCAGGTGAGCTAAAAATCCATTGAAAACTGTAGTTGCAAGAGTATAAACACGGTTCAATTTGACATTTTCAGCAATTCAAGGGTGGATAACTCTTGCCCTATTTGTCCAATTTCAATCATAATCGAACTCATTTGAACTCTTATAGTCTTATACAATCTGAGCAAGTTTGAGGAAAATTAAATAAAAATTGTTGCCTCTAGAGTGTAAACACTGTTAAATATGGCATTTTTAGCAATTCAAAGGTAGATAACTCTTGGCACATTGGTCTGATTCAAACCATAATCGAACTCATCTAAACTCTTATGGTAATATACAATCTGAGCAAGTTTAAGAAAGATTTGACAAAAATTGTGGCCTCTAGAGTGTAAACATTGTTAAATATGACATTTTCAGCAATTCAAGGGTAGATTACTCTTGACCTATTTGTTCGATTTCAACCATATTCGAACTCATTTGAAATCTTACAGTCATATACAATCTGAGCAAGTTTCAGGAAGATTGGATAAAAATGGTGGCCTCTAGAGTGTAAACACCATTAAATATGGCATTTTCAGCAATTCAAAGGTAAATAACTCTTGACCTATTAGTCAGATTTCAACCATAATCAAACTCATTCGAACTCTTATGGTAATATACAATCCAAGCAAGTTTGAGAAAGATTGGATAAATACTGTGGCCTCTGGGGTGTTACGAAACACTAAAATTGTTGACGACGGACGACGAATGACGGACCTTGAATCAAGGATTGCAAAAGCTCACCCTGAGCTAGCTCAGGTGAGCTAAAGAGCAGGAGAAGATTTTATATTTACACTGAATATTATTTTGTAAGTTTTCATTAAGCAATATATAGTTGCCAGAATCTGGAATAGTCTTATTTTATTGATATTTATTTTATTACAGGATGAAGTTGCACGAGTATTAACAGATCAGGCTTGTTATGGGGGTCTTTCCTCTTTGAAAAACTTGGTAAGCACTACATATACAGTGGAGAAGACGTTATTCTTTCGAAATAAACACATTCACATGATTTCTGTATGTTCATTGCATTATGGAGCCAGATCAGTAACAGGATAACCTGGCCTCTGATCACGTTCCACATTGTTTGCCATTTTGATTTAAGAGAATCATCAACTTTATAAATCAATTGCCAATTTCAATATTTTAGTGCATCAATTACATTTGCATTTAGTTTCATTGAAATATGAAAGACAATAACATCTTACCCCATGCAGTGTACATACAGGGGTACATGTGAATATATGAACTATTGGATTTTCATTGTACAGTAATACCTCTCTCTTATGACCACTAAAGTGTGTTACAGTGGAGAATCTGTCATTCTTTCCCGTTTAAACGCAAACGTACGCAAACGCAAAGCGCTAAAACGTAGAAAAGAACAACTTTTGGACAATTCTGTAATTTCATGTTTATCTTGGTGGCAAACAGTTTGGAGCATGATCAGACGCTGGGTTACCCGGCGTCTGATCTGGCTCCAAACTGTTTGCACTGCAAATAATAGTTTTAGCGTAAATGCGTTTATTGGGAAAGAATAACACATTCTCCACTGTAATTATTAGGTGTTTCAGACGGGTTTTCTGTTTTACTATAATCTTGTTTTAAGCTGGCACTTGTCCTTTATACAATCAATTAACCTTCTTTTTGTGGTTGTAATAGAATTTTTTTTATAAAGTAAGTTGAAAGTAAAGCAGAATGCACCTTAAAGCCCATTAAATTTGCTTTAAAATTATTTTTAGGCTGCTTTTAGCTGCCGGTCATAATTAGAAATATTTCTTACGGTTCATATTTATGACAATATAAATTGGAACTTTAATAGTATTTTCAAAAGCGGAGGAATAAATCAAAGGCATAAAATGGCATATTTATGGAGAAATGGGTTAAAACTAATGAGACACTATAAGTACAGTAAATCCCCTCTATTACGACCACTAATTAGAAGGCTAATTATCCGTATAAAGGACAGGTGACAGCTTAAAGCAATGTGAAAGTGAAACAGAAAGCTCCTGTTGGAGCTTTCTGTTTCACTTTCTATTTGCTTTAAGCAGTCACCTGTCTTAAACGATTAATATTTGTCACAACTAAGTGGTCGTAATAGAGAGGTTCTACTGTAATTGTTTGTGATAACATTTCCTAAAATATATGGTAGATATAAAAAATTATGTCCTCTGGGAATTGCTGTAATAGATGGCAAAGTTTGGAAAAGAGATTTTCTTAATGTGTTTACAGGGTTTTCGCAGATGGTTAGAAAATGAATCATGACTATAATATAAATAGAACTTAGAAACTATAACTTATGAAATGAGAATTGATCAAATAGTGTTTTCTTGGTGTTTATGATATATGCATATATACAATCGAGCATATGTGTCAAGCAGCCACCAAAGGAAAATAAAACATCCATGTTTTTAAACCTCTAAAAAGTTTTGTTCATAGCTCTAGAATCATTTACCCATAACTCATAATATTAATACACCTTTAATTTATTCCTCCACTGAAGAAAATTATGCACCATTTTATATAACTATGAGTATACACCATATGCAACAAGTATTCAAAGTTTCAAGTTAATACCTTTTGAGAATGTTGTCTTACAAAAACCTTAAGATAAAAACTTAACCAATGCAGATGCTATGAAGTATAAATTAAAGTTTTTTCACCAAACCTCATGTTGTGTCTATTCATATATGATAAATTTTGCTAAACATGTAAACATATAATTTGTTTGTCTCTGAAGACCTGTTTGTTTTCTTTTAACAGCTGAAGAAGGATATTGTCTACCCTGCCATGGATGAGAGGAAATAGGCCATGCTTAGACAGTTTGAGGCAGTACAGAGACATACAGAGACTCCTTGTCTTAAACTGCTACTAACAACTCATCATCAAGTACTGCAGTTTCACGATTGCTCAACAAACTCTCCAAATAACAGTTCAAACTATTGAGTGACCATTTACAAAACTTTGTTCTTTAACCCATTACCCCATAGCCTGTTTCTCGTACTGAAGATAGGTGACCACGCATTCTGCTTTACTTTCAGCCTGTTTTAAGCTAACATCTGCTAAGTATAGAAGATATCTTTTAGCAAACATATTAATGACTGTATAAATTCCAATTATTTTCTTCAATATGCAGGAATAGATTAAAGGCGTTTATGGGGTAATGGGTTAAGATGGTTGAAAGTGACAATTTAGAAAGAGATACTTGGCTGGTCATCAAACCAGATTAACAGCAGAATGCTGCATGAAAAAGATTTCCAAATTCAAGTTTCAATTGATTTGTTAAGATTCCATGTTGCTTAACCCATTACCCCATAGCCTATTTCTAGTATTGAAAATAGGTGATCACTTTTAGCATTCAGCTTTACTTTCAGCCTGCTTTAACCCTTTACCTGATAGCCTATTTCTAGAACTGAAGATATGTTAATACTTAAGCAGGTTGAAAGTAAATCAGAATGCGCCTTAAGGCGCATTCTGCTTTACTTTCAACCTGCTTTAAGCTCTCATGTGTTAGAATAAAGAAAATATTCCATATAATATATATTCATGACTGATTAAATTGGAACTATTTTCATCAGCGGAGGAATAAATTATATTCGCTAAAAGGCGCTTCTATGGGGGAAAGGGTTAAGCTACGATCTGCTAAATATAGAAAATATTTTTTAGCAAACATATTAATGACTGTATAAATTCCAATTATTTTCTCCAATGCAGGAATAGATTAAAGGCGTAAAAAGGTGTCTTTATGGGGTAATGGGATAAGATGGGTGAAGGTGACAACTTAGAAAGAGATACTTGACTGGTCATCAAAACCATGTTCACAGCTGAATGCTGGATGAAAAAGATTTCCAAAATCAAGTTTCAATTGATTTGATTTGTTATGATTTTATGTTGCTTAAACAGTATTTCTGTCAAAACCCAACTAATTACATGTGGATGGAGGAAGACCCAAGATGTCCTTCATACACTGTTGAAGACACAACTGCCATGGGTTGAACCACCAATATTCCAGAAGCTAGCTGGAAGGCACTGCCAGTAAAACCTCTCTATTACAACCACTAAAGTCAAAGGCTAATTGATGGTAAAAAAGACAGGTGACAGCTTAAAGACCTGTCTGAAACACCCAATAATTGGCAAAATGTAATGGTCTTTATAGAGAGGTTTTACTGTATGAACCGAAGTGCCCAGACCTGGATTCAAACCAACAGGGGTGAGGAGCTAAGTCAGAGTGTCAGTCACGCAGTGACTTAGATTACCACTCGGACACAGTCAATTGAATGCAGAATGAAAAGCCAAGGAGCTCTCTGCATTATATGCCTATTCTGCATTCATCTGAATGTTCTTTATGTTTATCTATGTTAACCTGTTATAAAACAACATATAATTTTCTTCAGTCAAAAACATATACAAATTAAATGTTTTGCTAATGACAATAGCTTTGTTATATAAGTAATATATAAACTGACCCCTATTTCATCAGTTTACTATCAATAACTCAAGCCTAATGCTTAAGTAATGTTAAAACGTGACAAAGCCACCTTATGACTTTAACCCATTACCCCATAACCTTTTTCTAGTATTGAAAATAGGTGACAACTTAAAGCAGGTTAAAAGTTAAGCAGAATGTGCCTAAAAGGCACATTCTTTTTAATTTCATCCTGCTTTAAGCTACCATTTGCTAGGATATAGAAAATATTTCTTATGGTACATAAGTCATTACTGTGCAAAGTGAAACTATTTCTTCAGTGGAGGAATAAGCCAAATGCGTAAAAAGGTGTATTTATTGGGTAATGGGTTAAAACACAGTTATGTTTACAACTTATAAATAGGTTATTTCCAAGCTCAGGATTGAACATTTTGGTGAGTTGTTCTGAGCAATATATTTTACCTGTGTAATTTTCGGAGGTTTCGCACCTCATTGTGATATCAAAAAAAAATTGTAAACAATAGTGTTATCTTGTTATCTTCAGTATAGCAAATCCCAACTATCCCTTTACCCTTTACAAATATGCCTTTTTACACTTCTAATCATTTGTACACTAAAATAAAGACCTCAATTTGCTAGGAAGTCCAGAGAATGAAACTTAATAGGCATTTCCAGTGCCAAAACCAGGCTTAGTATTTACTTTCAACCTGCTTTAAAGTGGTAACCTGTTTTCAAACTAGAAACAGGGTATGCGTTAAAGCAGCTGAAAACAAATGTTGAATAGCAGTATATATATTAAAACAGGTAGCTGCTGAGCTTATAATGGTAAACATACATGTGAATCATGCTAAAATGTATTAACTATAATCTTATTTACCCATTACCCCATAGCCTGTTTATAGTATTGAAGATACTTAACCACTTAAAAGGGGTTGAAAGTAAAGCAGAATGCACCTTAAGGTGCATTCTGCTTTACTTTCAATCCACTTTAAGCTACCATCTGCTAGAATATAGAAATTAATTCTTACAATACATGTTCATGACTATATAAATTTGAACTATTTTCTTCAGTGGAGTAATAAATGAAAGGTGTAAAAAGGCATATTTATGGGGTAATGGGTTAAGATGAAAACACATTTCTGTATTCAGTGGCTGCTGTCTTATATAAAAGGACAAAAGTAATGCAAGATTTGAAGTTCCTTTAGGCACTTTCTAAACTATTTGTTCTCAATAGTTTAGTAGTGAAATGTCAATTGGCATGATTTTTTAACATTGAGTGAAAGTCAGTCACATGTTTTACGATATACATGTACAATCAAACTTTGATATCTAGAACTCTCATGAAGAACTTCAGTTGAACATATCCTAACTTCAAAGTTAAAACATGGCTTAGGCAGAAACAATGAAATTTAACTGAAGAAATACGGAGAAATTCTATTTAAGTAAGTTCAATATATTGAACTTCATCTGTAGGTTTACCAATCAACTGAGAAGCCTTCCTACAAGGTCTAAGATATCACACATTCTTAGTACAATGATATACACACTTAACATCAAACTTTCTGTTAGTGATTTTATTTTTCAAAAATAAACAAATATTTACTAAGAAACAAGTTGTCTCTGTTTAAATTCCTATCCCACAGTCAATTACACTGACAATGATTTATGTTGAATTAAAACTAGAGTACCACAAGGGGTGCTGGACCATCGAATTTTACATATCAAATAGTGGAGATATTTCAATTTACAAATTTTAAGTTTAAACAAGAGCCCCATGGGACTTATTCGCTCACCTGAGAATAATTGGAAAAATGGAGATATTGATTTATGTCCAGGACTGACCTAGATATGCAACAGACCGGAACAATTTGAATAAAATATGTAAAGTATATTTAAAAGTGTCACCATACCAAATATCAAAGCTCTGGCCTTATTAGAGTCAGAGAAGAAGATGTTTGAACTTTTCTTTATATAACTCTATGTAAAACAGTGACCCCCTGGGCGGGGCCAATTTTGACCCTAGGGGCATAATTTGAAGAAACTTAATAGAGGACCTGTAGGAGATGATATGTGCCATATATCTAAGCTCTGGCCCTTGTAGTTTTAGACAAGAAGCTTTTTTAAGTTTTCATTGTAAAAAATCTATTTTTAGCTCCTGTGACCTAGTTATGCAACGGACCAAAACCATTTGCACAATTTTGGTATAAGATATCTAGAAGTGTCACTATGTCAAATATCAAAGCTCTGGCTATATTAGTTTTAGAGAAGAAGACGTATGAACATTTCACTATATAACTCTATGTAAAACCGTGACCCCCGGGGCGGAGCCAATTTTGACCCCAGGGGCATAATTTGAACAAACTTGATAGAGGACCTGTAGGCGATTCTATGTGCCAAATATCTAAGCTCTGGCCCTTGTAGTTTCAGACAAGAAGATTTTTTAAGTTTTCATTGAAAAAATCTATTTTTAGCTCCTGTGACCTAGTTATGCAACGGACCACAACCATTTGAACAATTTTGGTAAAGGACATCTAGAAGTGTCACCATGCCAAATATCAAAGCTCTGGCCACATTAGTTTCAGAGAAGAAGACGTTTGAAAATTTCACTATATAACTCTTTGTAAAACTGTGACCCCAGGGGCGGGGCCAATTTTGACCCCAGGGGCATAATTTGAACAAACTTGATAGAGGATCTGTAGATGATGCTATGTGCCAAATATCTAAGCTCTGGCCCTTGCAGTTTTTGACAAGAAGATTTTTTAAGATTTCCTTATTTTTTCACTTTGGTTGCCATGGCAACCAGAGTTATGCATTGTTTTTAAAGGAAAACGGACAGCTGATGACAATATGGTCTTAGATACTAGATTTTATCCTAAAAGCATCATTCATGAAGGTCCTGCAATTATTACTCATCGATAAGGTACGAAAAAGATCGATTTACTGCATACAGGTAAGCTATCGCTAATTGGAACGGGCGCCGCCATATTGGCAAAGCTATCATTCGGAACCCTCGATTTTTATCCAATTTGTGACGACACAAAGGCCTAAACGCTGATTGGCTCTTTCACTCAACCACTGTAACTTGGACGGACATTTCACACTTCGTCAGTAAGGGTAACGGCAAGCTTAATTCAAGGTCGCATACAGTTAAAAAAAAGAAGATAATAGATAGATGGTATATTCATATTGATTATGATGAACTTGAAAGGTCGTGTAGATCCAGAAACGATCAGAAGCTATCGTTAATCGGCTTAGAGAAATGTCCGTTCCAATTTCCAGCTATAGAATCTGGGAAAACAATGCTGCGAAATGGCTAACAGTAGAGTATGGCGACATCCATAATACCTTGATTGATGATTATAATAATAGATCTAGATCTACAAAAAAAAAAATCTGATAATCAGTGCGATATTGTGCTGATCTAGACCTAAATGTTGAACTGGCTTAGATCTACCAACTCGTTTACAAATCAGCATTTTCTAGCTGGTTCGTCTCGGTTTAGGAATTCAACGCTACAGAAATTCTTAATGAAAAAAGTCTCATTACTAGATCTACATATTGTACGGGTAGATCTAGAGCGGTTTTTTCTTTCTTAATTTAATCATCGCGATTCTCTAGATCCCGATCTGATAGAGCGATCTTACTTGAGTCCAAATCCGATTTTGATTGGATCTAGTTTTATCGTTCTTATTTCTGGGTGTAGTTTTACACTTGTCATTTCTGTAGAAAAAATTCAAACAACTTTTAGATAGGCCTAAATGAATTTTAATTTAAGATTTAAATTCGAGTTTTATGGTAGACTCTAGCCTTTTTAAAAAAGCAGCATACACATCTAGATCAATACAAAACCACAAGAGCTAGAAGTGTCCAATATTCTTTTTTTTTTTTTTTTTTTTTAAAGATCTTGGCTTTTTTGTTTTGATGTAACCCTTTCCCCCATAAATACGCCTTTAATTAATTCCTTCATATACTGAAGAAAATAGTTTCAATATCATACTGTCACAAATAAAAATCATAAGAAATATTTTCTATATTTTAGCAGATAAAAGCTTAAAGCAGGCTGAAAGTATTTTCAACCTGTTTTAAGTGGTCACATATTTTCAGAAGTAGAAACAGGGTAAAAGGCTCGTGGCGTGTAATCGCATATTTAAGTAGCCAAATTGCTAGCCTGTGTTTAAAATCACAACCCTGTTTGGCAAGTGCGGCTAATTAGATTACGTAATATGGATATTTATGCCCTACAGGCCTAAAGCTTCTTACTTCTTCACAGAGGGGGTCTTAGGCAGAAAGGGGTTGTATATAATTATTTCCGGTCCATATCGTACAATTTGCAAGGCAGCTTAATTGATTAGTGGTTGATGATGAATGTCAGCATAAAATGCGATCTAGATCAAAGCCGCCTGCTGAAATATGTCCTGAATCTGTTTCGATTATGATTTTCATAGATCTTTATATAAGCTCAAGATATATAACGATAAGTAAAAAACGACATTAATACAATAAATGAGCACTCGGGTCACGTTATCTAGAGCGTTCAGTTTTGACCCAGATCAGAATATCAAATACTTTGTTCAGCAGACAATTAATCAGTTTGGAATTTAATCAGACATTGCCAGTCTCAATTGCTAGATGATAAATTGATATTCCACATTTGTCATGTCAATGACTGTGCAAAAAGTTCAGCAACAGTTTGGATCCAACCAGGGATGTCTAATAAAATATCCCTGATCCAACTGAGATTTTGAGAAACTCTGTGATTGAAAATCCAAACTAAGGTTTGAATGTATTGAAAAGCTCATTGAAGAAACTTTTATCCGTACGAGAGACTGACAAACAGTTAGGAACCAGATCGGAATCAAAACTGACTGTACTTAAAGGTCAGCAACAGTTTGGATCCAAATGAGATATTGAGAAACTCTGTGATTGAGACCTGGATGTACGAAAGTTTCCGGATGTTGCGATACCGAGAATAAATGGTCTATTTTCTAAAAATGTATGTCCGATTGAGGACCAGAACCGATGTTAAACGGTACGGAAAATTCATAACAGACCAGAAAAATAATTTGATCCCCCTTATTTTATTAAATAAAAACGTAATACCCCGTTTTGTACTGGATGCAGAGACAGTGTATAGCCATATGGCTATACACTGTCTCTGACTGGATGTTATAAAAATCGGCACATGTATTATCGTCTTTATCTGCTCGTGTTTTAGTCGTAGCCCCGTAAAAAAACGAAGATATCCTGGAGCCGATGTTTATGATTAATATTTACGGAAATATTAACAGATAAGACTAAATATATCGGAAAAACTTTTTTCGAAAGTCACAGGGCTTCGATACCTTTATTCACAACCAGTATGCAAATATTATCAAGAGTATCCGTGCCCGATTCCGGTGTCCTATGATATTTGCCTGATATACGCTACCTCAAGTATGTCTGGATTAAGCACTAATAGCTCGAAATTTTGATGGTTCTGCTATGCACTCATTGTCACCAAGACACCCAATTGTCATTTCATTTGTTCTTCAGCAAGTATTAACCTCCTTTGTAGGCATTTATACACAAGTATTGCAGTCGCAAATTCGTCCGGCGAATGCGCTTTCTCTTCGCCCGACCCATCGTAGTCTCTGTCTTCTAATATTACATTCTCTGATAATTTAGGATCGAAAACGTAACACTGAAGTTCTAAAGTGTTTTTACCTTCCTCCACATGCCCAATTTTTCTCAGTATTTCAGTTTATTAATGTTATCGATGTAAATTCCGCGCACTCTACGGCATCCCCGGTTAGACTCGCTATAACCGGAAGGTCGCGGAAGGCCTTAGTTACGTCACACAGGTAAACAAAATGGCGGCCCCCATGGTCGCTTGCACAGTCATATATCACAAAGTTTAAACGGCTCTAACTACTTCATTTTTTATTATTTTTCAAAATTTCAAAGGCAGAAGGCGATTTTTTTTCAATATCTTTCATTTAAAAGATATTTATCACCAGCTGTCCATTTCCCTTTAATTCTTTGAACAAATTGTTAACGACGCCGGACGCCGCACAACGCACGACGACGGACGCCGGACACAGGGCCATCCCAATAGCTCACCTTGAGCCTTTGGCTCAGGTGAGCTAAAAAGGCAATAACTCTGGAATGACAAATCCCAAAGTAACATGCTTTGTTGTAATGAGTTGCCTTTTTGATACTGAACAAGTTTTCAAAGTTTCATGTTTATACCTTATTCATATATAGTTATTGAGAAATTTCATTTACAAATTTTCTAACTCAAAACAAGGGCTATAACTCTGCAATGACAAATTCCAGGGCAACATGTATTGTTGTAATGTGTTGCCTTTTTACAAGGATTTAACTCTTTACTCCCTGAAACTTTAAATGGACATTTCCAGTTTCAGTTTTAGTCTAGTCCATTTCTGACTTTTAAGGGTTGTTTTTGTCAATGTTTGGCACTAGGACAAACAGTGAAGACCCTGATCAGAGGGCTCCTGCAGGAGCCCTCTGATCAGGGACTTCACTGTTTGCATAGGACAAGTGTACTATTTATATGTACACTGTTTGAAAAGGACGCCTATATGCGGGACTAGGGTTCAAAGGGTTAAAGTTTCAAGTTAACACCTTTCATAGTTACTTAGATAATTCAAAATACAAGTTTTAAGTAAACAAAACAAGGGCAAGAAATCTGGAATGACCAATCTCAGGGTTACATGCCTTGTTGTAATGAGTTGCCCTTTTGATACTAAATAACTATTCTGAAACGTTGTTGTCTACACTGCTTCAAAAATAGAATCTTCAAAAAAAAATTAAAAACAGGGTCAGAGTGTCAAACAGTTTGAATCCTGACGAGACGCCGCATTACGCGGCTTCTCATGAGGATCCAAACTGTTTGCAAAGGTAATCACTGTGGCACATGTATTGGCCGCTAGCATGCAAAGAGTTAATGGTCAGGTTATATAGTAATATCATAACTATAAGCATGGCATTAATTAGCAGGAGAAGGGTTAAAACTATGATTTTGTTGGAATTATGTGAATAAAAACAATCCTTACCAGTATCAGACTCAGATATATATACTTTCCACACTTGCCACAATACTGTACGTGTCTGATCTAACCAGGATTCAAACTGTTTCACACATTAACTAAACAATTTGAAGCCGGAGGTCATAGTAGTGATGATGTTAGCTAGGTTTGTCATTTTGAAAAGGATGTTTAATGGAAGCAGAATTGAAAGACAGATTTATGAAACAGATGGGATTAAAGTGGAAGCTGCGAAACGTACAGACCATTTGGCTGTAATGTCAAGTAGGATAATGGGCTAATGTGCAAACATGACGTCATGATGACGTCATGACAACGGCAATAACAAACAATGTTGTAAACATTATTCTCTTTGATTTTATGTTTGAATGCATGTTACAACAAGAGCCCCATGGGGCATATTCGCTCACCTGAGAATAATTGGAAAAATGGAGATATTGATTTATGTCCAGGACTGACCTAGATATGCAACAGACCGGAACAATTTGAACAAAATATGTAAAGTATATTTAAAAGTGTCACCATACAGAATATAAAAGCTCTGGCCATATTAGTTTCAGAGTTGAAGATGTTTGAAAATTTCACTATATAACTCTATGTAAAACAGTGACCCCCGGGGCGGGGCCAATTTTGACCCTAGGGGCATAATTTGAACAAACTTAAAAGAGGACCTGTAGGCGATGATATTAGCCATATATCTAAGCTCTGGCCCTTGTAGTTTTAGACAAGAAGATATTTTAAGTTTTCACTGAAAAAATCTATTTTTAGCTCCTGTGACCTAGTTATGCAACGGACCAGAACCATTTGTACAATTTCGGTATAGGACATCTGGAAGTGTCACTATGCCAAATATCAAAGCTCTGGCCATATTAGTTTCAGAGAAGAAGACGTATGAAAATTTCACTATATAACTCTATGTAAAACCGTGACCCCCGGGGCCGGGCCAATTTTGACCCTAGGGGCATAATTTGAGCAAACTTGATAGAGAACCTGTAGGCGATTCTATGTGCCAAATATCTAAGCTTTGGCCCTTGTAGTTTCAGACGAAGAAGATTTTTTAAGTTTTCATTGAAAAAATCTATTTTTAGCTCCTGTGACCTAGTTATGCAACCGACCACAACTATTTGAACAATTTTGGTAAAGGACATCTAGAAGTGTCTCCATGCCAAATATCAAAGCTCTGGCCACATTGGTTTCAGAGTAGAAGACGTTTGAAAATTTCACTATATAACTCTATGTAAAACTGTGACCCCCGGGGCGGGGCCAATTTTGACCCCTGGGGCATAATTTGAACAAACTTGATAGAGGACCTGTAGATGATGCTATGTGCCAAATATCTAAGCTCTGGCCCTTGCAGTTTTTGACAAGAAGATTTTTTAAGATTTCCTTATTTTTTCAATTTGGTTGCCATGGCAACCACAGTTCTGCATTGTTTTTAATTCTTTGAACAAATTTGAAAGAGCTTGACCCAAGGAACATTTCTGTAAAGTTTGGTTGAATTCTGTCAAGGGGTATAGGAGGAGATGTCTTTTGAAGCAATTGTTAACGACGACGCACATACGCACGACGGACGACGCACGACGACGGACGCCGGACACAGGGCCATCCCAATAGCTCACCTTGAGCCTTTGGCTCAGGTGAGCTAAAAATGTGACATGTGTTTTGACGTGATTTTCTTTGAAAAATGCCCTTAGAGGTCGAAATATTAGAAAAGAGCAGTTTATATATTAATAATAAAAAATTTAATAAAAAATTATTTTTAGGACAGTAGCAGACAACAAACTTAGTGTGCCATGAGCTCAATGAAGCCCTGTGTCAAGCTTGAGAACATTAACATATAGTAAACTGTTTGTATCTAGATCAGACTGTGTAATGTTTCATCAGATCAGAAACCAAACTGTTTGACAATCATAAATGCTTAAAATGCCTGGAAGAGGCACTACCGATGCAATCTTCATCATACACCAGCTTCAGGAGAAGTATATCGCCGCAAACAAGCCACTGTATTTAGCCTTTGTCGACCTGGAGATGGCTTTTGATAGAGTGCCCAGGAAAGTCATCTGGTGAGCTTTGAGGAGTCTTGGAGTTGAGGAATGGGCTGTGCGTGCCATCCAGGGAATGTACACAGACACTAGGAGCCGTGTACGTGTCAATGGGCAGTACAGCGAGGAGTTTGGAGTTGGAGTTGGTGTGCATCAGGGATCTGTCCTCAGCCCCCTGCTTTTCATCCTAGTGCTGGAAGCTCTGTCCCGCGAATTTCGCACCGGTGTCCCATGGGAACTTCTGTACGCAGATGACCTTGCTGTGATGGCCGACTCGCTGGAGGAGTGTGTAGCAAAACTAAAGGCGTGGAAGGACGGGATGGAATGCAGGGGACTGAGAGTCAACATGAAGAAGACCAAGCTCATGATCTCTGGTCCTGGACTGAATCTTCTTCGAGACTCGGGGGCATTTCCCTGTGCAATGTGTAGAGATGGAGTTGGAGTCAACTCGATTGAGTGTTCCCAGTGCAAATTGTGGGTGCACAAGAAGTGCAGTGGCATCAAAGGAAGGCTTACCATCAGTCCGGACTATGTATGTCCAAGATGCCGTGACCAGGCTCTGCAGATTGATGGAAGACCAGTCACCCAGGTAGTTATTGATGGAACTCAACTTGATGTTGATGCAAGCTTCTGCTACCTGGGCGACATGCTATGTGCTGGAGGAGGCTGCGAGCTTGCCATCATCACCCGATGCTGCACTGCTTGGGGGAAGTTTAAGAAGCTCCTACCAATTCTTACGTCAATGCATGTCTCTCATAAGACCCGTGGTAAAGTGTACAACGCTTGTGTCCGCTCCGCCATGTTACATGGAAGTGAAACCTGGGCACCCTCTGCCCCGGACCTGCAGCGGCTCCGCAGGAACGACAGGTCAATGATACGCTGGATCTGTGGCGTCAAACCCAATGATGAGGTCCACATAGATACACATAGATTGGGGATACAGGAAGTGACAGTAACTCTGAGAACCAGACGTCTTAGATGGTATGGACATGTTGTTCGTGCCTCTTCATGCACCAACTCAGTCATGAGTATGGCCATCCCAGGCTCCAGAGGTAGAGGGAGACCAAGAAAGTCTTGGTCAGACTGTGTAAGGGCTGACCTGAACATCTGTAGCCTTGCAAGCATAGATCCACAGGATAGAGAAGCGTGGAGACGGGGTGTTAGACACTCTGGCCACCTGCTGCCTACCCCAGTTTCTGGGACACCCGCAGCAGTTGAAAAATAAACTCAGGATCAAATCAAGTGAAGTTAAAAGTTTTCAGTCAAACTAGATCTACCTCAAACTCTAAATATTAGAATTACAAGAGCCGCATGCGGCCCTAAATGGCTCACCCGGTACCCATGGTTATGGTCATGGTAATGAACCAGTAATGGTAAAGTTTTCACTATAAGCCATCATTGGTAAATTCATCCCCACCCTCTGGCGGCCATGTTTGAGCTAGGAAGATTATTTGAAGAAAACTGTCAAAGGGTCACCCCTGAATCATTATTTGTGTAAAAATATTCTTAAATCAGACCAATAGTTTCAGAGAAAAAGATTTTTAAAGATTTTCTATACAGAAATACAAGGAAAATTTGCCCCACCCACTGGCAGCCATGATTTTAAAGATAACAAAATGATTTTAAGAATCTGGTAGAGAGTCATAAATGGATCATATGTGTAAAATTATTTTCAATTTGGACCAGTAGTTTCACAGAAGAAGATTTTTAAAGCTTTTACTATACAGTAACATAAGGAAAATATGCCCCACCCACTGGCGGCCATGTTTTTTTAGATATCAAAATTATTTTAAGAAATCTCGAAGAGGGTCACCCATGGATCATTTGTGTGAAATTCCTTTCAAATCGGACTAGCAGTTTCAGACAAGAAGATTTTTAAAGTTTTCACTATAAGCCATATAAGGAAAATCTGCCCCACCCACTAGCGGCCATGTTTTTTGAAATAGGAAAATTATTTTAAGAAATCTGATGGCAATGGCACATTTGT
Source organism: Gari tellinella (assembly GCA_922989275.2). NCBI lineage: Eukaryota > Metazoa > Mollusca > Bivalvia > Cardiida > Psammobiidae > Gari > Gari tellinella. The sequence goes on along the minus strand of OV277856.1, from coordinate 100,404,881 downwards.
GTAAAATTATTTTCAATTTGGACCAGTAGTTTCACCCATGGATCATTTGTGTGAAATTATTTTCAAATCGGACCAGCGGTTTCAGACAAGAAGATTTTTAAAGTTTTCACTTCCTCTATAAAGACCATCTCCAACATGGAGATTCAGAGCCCAAGAGTGCATGGGAGACCGAGAAAAACATGGTCAGACTGTGTTAAGGCTGACATTAATGCTTGCAACCTAGATGTTAACCCACTCGACCAAGCTGCTTGGAGATCAAGTATCAGACAAACTAGCCACCTGCTGCCTACCCCAGTTGCTGGGACACCCGCAGCAGATGACAAATCAAATCAGGATTAAGTAAGTAAGTAAGTCACATGAGTATAAGCCATATAAGGAAAATCTGCCCCACCCACTAGCGGCCATGTTTTTTAAAACAGGAAAATTATTGTAAGAAATCTGATAGAGGGTCACCAATGGCACATTTGTGTAAACTTATTTTCAATTTGGACCAGTAGTTTCACAGAAGAAGATTTTTAAAGTTTTTACTACATATATACAGTAACATAAGGAAAATGTGCCCCACCCACTGAAATCTCGAAGAGGGTCACCCATGGATCATTTGTGTGAAATTCCTTTCAAATCAGACCAGCGGTTTCAGACAAGAAGATTTTTAAAGTTTTCACTTTATAGCCATATAAGGAAAATCTGCCCCACCCACTAGCGGCCATGATTTTTAAGATAGGAAAATTATTTTAAGAAATCTGATAGAGGGTCACCAATGGCACATTTGGGTAAAAAAAAATTCAATTCGAACCTGTAGTTTTTGACAAGAAGATTTTTAAAGTTTTTTCAATTGGTTGCCATGGCAACCACAATTTCAATTGGATGACCTATATTTGAAGAATCTGAGAGAGTACCCTACAAGGAACAATCCTATGAAGTTTTGAAGAAATTGGCACAGTGGTTTCCAAGAAGAAGATTTTTAAAGAAAAAGTTTGACGACGGACAGAATGACGGACACAGGGCGATCACAATAGCTCACCTTGGCACTTCGTGCCACGTGAGCTAAAAAGGGGATGATAATTGTTTTCACACATTAGATGGATTATTTATAGTATGTGACATCACAAGTTTCAACTCTGCTTGGATTTGTTTATACTTTTCAAATGTGGCTATACTTTTTAACATTTTAACTCGAATGGAAAATTAAAGTTTTTTAATAAAATTTCTATAAAATTTTCTTTTAGGGGAAAAAATAATCCTAAGCTACTATTTATGCCTAGTAAAAAGGTTTAGACTGTGGGACTTCTTCATACACTAAATTCGACCGCTTTCACCAGAAGTAGGTCAATTCAGAGACACACATACGTAACTGCTATCTTATAAATAGTGGAAACTCAATACTTCAAACTCGATTAAATCGACCTTACCAATATTTTATATTATTAAGCTTAATTTCGATAAATCAGTTTCGCTCAAGCAGAACATACCTGTATTTCAAAGTTAAAACGTGGCTAAATAGCCACGTTTTAACTTTGAAATATTGGTACGTTCGAATAAACACAAGTTCAAATTATTGAATTTGGACTGTAAAACCATTTCCCTTGCTGATCATTACCTACCGTACTAGATTATCTAAATGCCTTGTTCATGCTTTTATCATGCACAATGTACGACAATACCTCTCCCTACATTCTGACATGTGGCTGCCTTAACCCTTTCCCCCATAGAATCGCCTTTTAGCGCATTCAGTTTATTCCTCCGCTGAAGAAAATAGTTCCAATTTATACAGTCATGAATTTGTATCATAAGGAATATTTTTTTAATTCTAGCAGGTGGTAGCTTAAAGCATGTTGAAAGTAAAGCAGAATGTGCCTAAAGGCACATTCTGCTTTACTTTTAACATGCTTTAAGAAGTCACCTATTTTCAAAACTAGAAACGGGCTATGGGGTAAAGGGTTAAGAATGGTTAAACTTAACCCTTTACCCAATAGCCTTTTTCTAGTTTTGAAGACAGGTGACCACTTACTTAAAGCAGATTGAAAGTTAAGCAGAATGCGCCTGTTCATAACTGTATAAATTGGAGATATTTTCTTCGGTGAAGGAATAAATTAAATGCACTAAAAGGCGCTTCTATGGGGGGAAGGGTTAAACAGAAACCTTATACACAATCTTTTTGCCTTACTTTTATCATTTATAAAGGGGTCACTTGTCCGCCACAAAGGTGAAGAAAGAAATATATGTTGGACAGATTTTGTTATCTATGGGATGTTTGGTACAAAAAGTTTAAAGTTTCAAGTCTTATCAATGACTTAGCCCTTTCCTCTGCAGCCATATGTGCAAATCACCTATATCAATCTGACCTCAAGACAATTTGCTAAAAGCAAGATGAAAGTAAAGCAGAAATCTCCACTTTATAACCTTCAACCCAGCTCAAACCTTATCTGTGAATTGTCTAGCCTTTGTATCTATTAGAACATAATTTTCATTTAGTAAAAACAAACACTTGATCCCTTTTCAGGAGAGACCTGACTTATACAAGGGCAGAATGAGGTCAATATAATGTCACACAAACACATGTGACTTCCCTGTTATATACTAGAGGAATTTCAGGTTGGCCTTATCAGTAGGCTAGATAAGAGCTCGATCATGACAATAGCTCACAGAATTCTTATTGAAAAAAAAATAATCATAAGGTCATTAAAGTTTAACTCTTTCCAGGGCAGAAGTGTATTAAGTCTTTGCATGCATCCAAGATTTAATTATTTTTCTGCAAAAATTAAATTAAGAAGCTTTTGTCTCTACCTTAAAATGCCTTTCTCTACCCATGACTTTTTATGCCTTTAATCTATTCCTCTACTGATGAAAACAACTCCACCTTAAACAGTCATGAGTATGTACCACAAGATATATTTTCTATCCTAGCAGATGGTAGCTTAAAGCAGGCGGAATGTAAAGCAGACTGTGCTTTAATTATGGCACATCCTGCTTTTTTTCAACCTGCTTTAAGTGGTCATGTGTTTTCAAAATTAGAAATAAGCAATGGGTTAATGGTCAAGCTGTCCACTACATCTATACACCATCAACAAATCCTCAAAAGAGTGGCTTCATCAGAAAACAGGATCAATTCATCCTAAAGCTAGCCTCTAGATTGATGAAGACATCTACATATACCAGTAAGATAAGTTTTAATTTAAGTTGGCAAGAGTTTAACAAATAACATAAACTCTCAAGAGCTTTTATAACCCACTGTGAACTTATATAATCTTTTGGTTGATTGTTTTCAGCATATTCACTTGTACTTTAAGACTTTAAAGCAGATTGGAAGAGGGTTTTCTGCTTTATATTCAGTCCGCTTTCAGTAGTTTCCTGTCTAAAACACTGAAAACATGAGGTTTATGGGCAAGGGTAAAACACTTACTAACTGTGCATGTATACAACTAACCTCTAGATTGTTGTATATCTGGGGGTTGACTGTCTTCAGCTTATCCACTTATGCTAAAGAAAATATTCCTACATCCTAACAAGTGCCTGATCAAAAATCTCCATACATGTACAGGGAGTTTTTTTTTTTATTCAGCCCATGTTTTTGGTCTTAAACAATGAAAACGTGTGCTACTGTATGGTAGGTGTTATTTTTTCCCATTAAATGTGTTTTAAGAGCATAACCTGTGAGAACTGACACTGACTGGTTCTGCCTGGACTAAATTAGTTGTACATGTATCATTGAAAATAGTTTGCAACCAGATCAGATGTTGAATATTAAACCACAGCGTTTGATCAGGTTCCAAACTGTTCTCTACACATGTTACAACAAATAGTCTATGTTTTTCAAAGATCTATTATTTTTTCTACATTTCATTTAAATGCGTTTAGTTTCCTTCAAATGGGAAAATATGTGAATTTTAAGAAGATAAGTTACACCACAACCTCTTTCAAGTTTTGAAGACAAGTGACCACTTAAAGCAGGTTGAGGGGAAAAGCGGAATGTTCCTTTCAATCTGCTCTAAGCTACAACTGGTAGGATACTGGAAATGCTGTTTGTGTTTTATGTTCAGGACTTCCTAAATAGGGACTATTTACAGTAATGAATCTGCAAAATAAGAAATATTTCCTATATCCTAGCAAATGGTAGCTTAAAGCAGGCTGAAAATAAAGCAGAATGTGCCTTAAGGCACATTCTGCTTTACTTTCAATCTGCTGTAAGTGGTCACAGCTGTCTTCAAAACTAGACAAGAGCCCCATGGGGCATATTTCGCTCACCTGAGAATAGCTGACAAAATGGAGATAATGATTTATGTCCAGGACAGAGTCATTTTTTACCCGAGGGGCATAATTTGAACAATCTTGATAGACGACCTGTAGATGATGCTCTGTACCATATATCTAAGATCAGGATAGTAGGGTTTTAGACAAGAAGATTAAGGTTTCCACTGAAAAAAATCCATTTTTTAGCTCCTGTGACCTAGATATGCAACAGACCATAACCATTTGAACAAAATAGGTAAAGGACATCTAGAAGTGTCACCATGATATCAAAGCTCTGGTCATATTAGTTTCAGAGGAGAAGACGTTTGAAAATTTCACTATATAACTCTATGTAAAACTGTGACCCTGGGGCGGGGCCAAATTTGACACCAGGTGCATAATTTTAACATACTTGATAGAGGACCTGTAGATGATGCTCTGTGCTAAATATCTAAGCTCTGGCCCTTGTAGTTTTTGACAAGTAGATTTTTTAAGTTTTTATAGAAAAAATCTATTTTTAGCTCATGTGACCTAGATATGCAACAGACCGGAACCATTTGACCAAAATATGTAAAGCATATTTAGAAGTGTCACCATACCGAGTATCAAAGCTGTGGCCAAATTAGTGTCAGAGAAGAAGATGTTTGAAATTTTCACTATGTAACTCTATGAAAAACTGTGACCCCCATGGCGGCGCCAATTTTGACCCCAGGGGCATAATTTGAACAAACTTGATAGAGGACCTGTAGGCGATGCTATGTGCCAAATATCTAAGCTCTGGCCCTTGTAGTTTCAGACGAGAAGATTTTTTAAGTTTTCATTGAAAAAATTTTATTTTTAGCTCCTGTGACCTAGATATGCAACCGACCAGAACCATTTGAACAAAATTGGTAAAGGCCATCTAGAAGTGTCACTATGCCAAATATCAAAGCTCTGGCCACATTAGTTTCAGGGAGGAAGACGTTTGAAAATTTCACTATATAACTCTTTGTAAAACGGTGACCCCCGGGGCGGGGCCAATTTTGACCCCAGGGGCATATTTTGAACAAACTTGATAGAGGACCTGTAGGTGATGCTATGTGCCAAAAATCTAAGCTCTGGCCCTTGTAGTTTCAGACAAGAAGATTTTTTAAGATTTCCTTATTTTTTCACTTTGGTTGCCATGGCAACCAGAGTTCTACATTGTTTTTAATTCTTTGAACAAATTTGAAAGAGCTTGACCCAAGGAACATTCCTGTAAAGTTTGGTTGAAATCTGTCAAGCGGTATAGGAGGAGATGTCATTTGAAGCAATTGTTAACGACGACGCACAACGCACGACGACGCACAACAGACACAGGGCCATCCCAATAGCTCACCTTGAGCCTTTGGCTCAGGTGAGCTAAAACCAGGCAATGGGGTGAGGGGTTTAAGGGGCAGTGTATTAAATACATTGCTAACTACAATTTCCAGTTACCACTCACTTCTAGTTTATCATACATCTGTAGGTTGATTGTCTTCAGCTCGTCTAACTGTCTCCGCAGGCTGATGATGTTGTCTTGTTTCTCGTGGATATCCTTCTCCAGTAGTCCCATGGCCATCTCTATCTCCTGCTTCATACTGATCTGTAGCTCCATCTCCTTCTCCACATCCTAGGTACACAAAACATAATTATAGGGATCTGTTATGAGTCGATGTTTGAGACAAGCTGATCTCAACCGAGTCTTAGAATTTAAATGTTATTAAGCGAACCTTGGACAGCTAATAAACTTGTTCATTCTAGATGAGGTTGAGCTCAGCTTTTATCAAAGATTCAGGAGTGACAGACTCTGTTTCTAACAATAAATAACCAAATATTTTAAACTATTTTTTTATGTCAGAATAGGCCTTTTTTGGAATCCCAGTGATTTAATCATGCCTTTATAAATAGTGACGTAATCAAATTGATCTCACACATGTTGGAGAAAAGGGTTATTCGTGGTTGCTGTTTGCTATTGAAAACAGGGGTAGTTATGTGAGAAATATCAGATACAGTAAAAGTTTTCTATTATGACCACTAAATTGTGTTAATTAGCAAGTTTTATAGAATGTGACTGCTTAAAGCAAGGTTAACGTAAAACAGAAAGCTCCTTCAGGAGCTTTTTGTTTTAATTCAACTTTGCTTTATTTTATTTCCACCTTAATGCTTTTTTAAAGTCAAATCTGGTTTTCAGTCTCTTTAAAGTAAGATGAAAGTAAAGCAGAGAACACTTATATGAGCTTTCTGCTTAATTTTCATTCTGCTTTAAGCTTCAATTAACTCTTTCAACACCATGGACCTGTTTAAAATAAACTCACTGACATTTGCAAACAGTGTAGACCTTGAGGAGCCTTCTGATCAGGGTCTACACTGTTTGCTAAATTAGACCAGTATTTATTAAACTAGCAATAAATCCAAGTAGATTGATTCATGTATTGGTAACTAAAAGGATTTAAATGGGAGCCTAATAATACACATGAGTTACATAGTGTTGAAAGAATAAAATGTTATTCAACACCATTAAAGAATATTCATTTGTTGGGTTAATGTGGGTGAGTACAGTGGAGAATCTGTTATTCTTTCTAGTTTAAACGCATACGTACGCAAACGCAAAGCACTAAAACGTAGAAAAGAACAACTTTTTGACAATTTTGATAATTCTTGTTTATCTTGGTGGCAAACAGTTTGGAGCCTGATCAGACGCCGGGTAAAGTTTGGTTGAAATCTGTTCAGCCGTTTACGAGGAGATATCATTTGAAACAATTGTTAACGATGACGCACACCGCACGACGCATGACGACGGACACAGGGCCATCCCAATAGCTCACCTTGAGCCTTTGGCTCAGGTGAGCTAAAAAGAAGGCTAATTGGTTGTTAATAGACAGCTGGCAGCTTAAAGCAAGGTGACAGTAAAACAGAATGCTCCTAAAGGAGCTTTCTGTTTTACTATCACCTTGCTTTAAGCGTTCACCTGTCTAAAACACCTAATAATTTACACAATTTAGTGATCGTAATAGCGAGGATTTACTGTATACATTATATCTAACCAGTCTGAGCTGTATCTCGTCATCAAGTCTTCGTTTGGCATCTGCATACATCTCATCAAGACCTGCCTGTGACTGTTTGTATGTCTGTCTCTCAACATCGATGTCTTTTTTAGTTTCCTAGAATAAGAAAACAAAACTTCAGTGAGAATCTAGCAATTAACAAAACTGTCGACTAAACTGTACTTAATGCTCTACAGATGTATTCATTCAAAACAATATCTATACATGCATTTTCTAATTACTTACCTATATAGCTACCTGAAAGTGAATGAAAAATACAGATAAAACAGCTCTTATACAGTGGTAAATACGCTATTCCTACCCATTTACGCGTTAATCTATGCGTAAGAAACGCATAGTGAACGGTTAACGAACGGTTAACGCCTAACGATTTTAATGCATTTAAACGCGTTAATAAACGATTATACCAATGCAGTCTCGGCTAAGGGGTCCATCTGCAAAGTGATGACCCTTTCATCCGGTCTTTTTTAAATGCGTAAAGAAACGGCTAAGAAACGGGCTTAAGATAATAAATGCGTAAGAAATGCTTAAGAACCGCGCAATATGGGAAGGAATAGCGTAATTACTACTGTAATACTTATATCAAATTAACACATTCAGTGCCAAGCCAAACAACACTTAAAGGTATGCAAATAGGTTGGATCCAGATCAGATGCTGCATAATGGCAGCATCTGATCGGGATCCAAACTGTTTGAGACACAAATAAATGGTCTAAATTCAATACTGTTATGCCTAAATATTAACTTTATAAAAGCGGACAATGTTTTTGCAAGCAGACAACTTGAAGGCAGAGAGAGAATGCCAGTTTGAAGGATTATTATAATGTGACGTCATAATGGCAGTGAAATGGAGGATAATTGTTTTTTTCAGTATAAGATCCATTGAGTGAACATCAGACGTTATATTTTCATGAGTGGCTTCATGAAATCGATTAAATTCGATCTTATACTGAAAAAATAAATAATTCTATTTATTTATGCTTTTAAGCCACTTTTTAAACGAATTTGTTCGACAATTGTGAAAGCGAAAGTACATGATTTAGCCCGTGTTGAGCCCAAAGTTTATATCGAACACATTTTCGAAACAGTTTCCCGTACGATGACGTCACTGATTTATTGATTTGACGTCATCCGAATTACGTGGTTGCTCCCGATTTTGGATTCTTGTTCTTCCGTTGAGTGGTTCGCGACAAATCAGACTGCTGGAATTGAACGATAAGACACGATTGACTACGATTCTTGGGGAGCCCTACGGGTAAAATTCATAATAAAAGCGTGCGTGGCGAAAATCCCACTGCTTATAGCAGTGAAATTATCAAGTGATAATCCACTGCTATTTCGTGGTAATCCACCGAAAAGCATAAATAAAGGGTTTTATCTTTTCTCTCTGCATAGAATGTCTCCGTTTTCTCTATGACTTTTATCGTTATCTTCATACACTATACCTTTTTCACAAATCTATGCTTTGGAGGTTTTTGCTTTACTTTAAGTTTGCTTTAACCCATTACCCCAAAGTCTGCTTCTAACTTTGAAGAGAGGTGACCTCTTAAAGTAAGTTGGAAGTAAGGCAGAATGTGCCTCAACTTAGTCAAGACATTCTGCTTAACTTTTAACCTGCTTTACGTGATCAACTGTCTTCAAAATTAGAAACAGACTATGGGGTAAAGGGTTTAAACAATACCCAAAATGATAGTTCAATGATGATGTTGAATATTAAACCAGAAAGTGAGAACTACACAAGATGAAAGAAAAGTAGAAATCCCCAAAAGAAGCTTTTTAACTTAGAAGGTCCATTTTCCTTAAGGTGCATTCTGCTTTACTTTCAGCCTGCTTTAAGCTACCATCTGCTAGGATATAGAAGGTATTTCTTATATTGCTAATACACTACTGTATAAAATGTATCATTTTCTACAATGGAGGAATAAATTAAAGGTGTAAAAATGTGTAGCCATGAAGTAAAGGGTTAACCCATGACCCCATTGACTGTTTCTGGTATTGAAAATAGGTGACCACCTAAAGCAGGTTGAAAGTGAAGCAGTTCAATACGCCTTAACCCTTTGAACCCTAGTCCCGCATATAAGCGTGCTTTTCAAACAGAGTATGTGTGAATAATATACTTGTCATATGCAAACAGTGACGACCCAGATCAGAGGGCTCCTTAAGGAGCCCTCGGATCAGGGTCTTCACTGTTTGTAATAATGTCAAACATTGACAAAACAACCCTTAAATATCAGAAATGGACTGGAATAAAATGGAAACGGGAATTGTTTATTCAAAGTTTCAGGGAGGAAAGAGTTAAGGTGCATTCTGCTTCACTTTTAGCCTGCCTTAAGCTTCCATCTACTAGAATTTACAAATATATTTCTTACGGTAAATATCCTATACTGTATAAAGTGGAACTACTTTCGTCAGTGGAGGAATAAATTAAAGGCGTAAAAAGAGTATTTATGGGGTAATGGGTTAAGAATGTAGGTGTTACTAAGGTAAAGGAACGGGTTGCTTCTTGATTTCATGTGGTATCATAAATAAGTGTTGTTGTGTTGACACAAAATTATTATCTCTGAGATTTAAAATATTCACATTAAAAGTACTCTTATGTTGAGGCTACAAATCAGTATTGTTTGTCTTAAAAATAGGAACTTGAGGTAAAAACAAACATAAACAAGCACCTTAGAGCTGATATCCCCTGCCGCAGCGATTGTCCAGAAGAAAGTGGCAAACTTTATTGTGGGAGGAAGGGGCAAATGGTGATCACCTGTCTTTAAAGATCAACATTCAAAAGCTTTTTACAAAGTTTTATAAAATCCAATCAATTTTGTACATTTTAAAGCCTAAACAATACAAAAAATAAAGCCGTTTGTAGCATTATAAATCTAAGTATGACAGGGGCAGGTAACTCTTGATTCAAATTCAACAGTAATTAAACACTTTCAAGAACTTATAATTGTGTGCAAGTATTATTAAAAAAAAATCAGAACTGTAGAATTTACTAGAGTGTAAACACATTTTCAACTCATCAAGGGCAGAGTATTCTTGACTAATTTGCACATTTTCGATAATAATTGAACTCATTCTATAAATAATAAGCCATATATGATTTTTTTTTTTTTTCAAAATCCATTCACATTTGTACACAATAGCATGTAAACAATAAAGCCATGTTGAGCATTACTAAGTACATAAAGGGCAGATAACTCTTGCCACAAAGTATCCTATTTTGACAATAATTGCTACCCTTATATTTATATACATCATGTGTAAGTTAAATCAAAATCCATTAAAGACTGTAGTTTCTAGATGGTAAAAACTGTTAAATATGGGTTTTTTTACTCATCAAGGGCAGATAACTGTTGACTAGTTTCTCCGTTTTTCAAAAATGATAACAATTATTTGAAAACTAATAGCCATACATAGTTTAAGAATTTGTTTAATCAAAATTCATGCATATTTATAGATACTAGGATGTAAACAATTCTAAAATAAAGCATTTTCTATCATTTCAAAGTACATCAAGGGCAGATAACTATTGCCACAAGTATCCTTTTTTGACAATAATTGCACACCTTCAAGAACTTTTACTGATAGACATCGTGTGCAAGTATCATTTAAATCCATTCATAATTGTAGTTGCCAGAGAGTAAAAACAGTTAAATATGGCTTTTTTTACTTATCAAGGGCAGATAACTCATGACTAATTTCTCCGTTTTCAACAATAATCAAATTCATTTGAAAACTAATAGCCATACATAATTCAAGAAAGTTTTTTCAAAAATCCATGCATATTTATAGGCTGTAGTATGTAAACAATACAAAATAAAGCATTTTCTAGCATTTCTAAGTACATCAAGGGCAGATAACTCTTGTCAGAAGTATCCTTTTTTTACAATAACTGCACACATGCAAGAACTTGTACTTATAGACAATGTGTGCAAGTATAAACAAAATATGTTGAATACTGTAGTTGCTAGAGTGTAAAAACTGTTAAAAACTGTTAAATATGGCATTTTTAACACAAAAAGGGCAGATAACTCATAAATTCCTAAAATTTTCTGAAAAAAAATTGATTTCCCACGGTGCTCCTATGATGACAAATAAGTATACCAAGTTTAATCCAAATCTGTTTATAGGTTTCGGAGATACAGTTGCGGACGGAAAACGTGACGGACGCACGGACGGCATTTTTAACACAAAAAAGGCAGATTACTCATAAATTCCTAAAGTTTTCTGAAAAAAATTTGATTTCCCACGGTGCTCCTATGATGACAAATAAGTATACCAAGTTTAATCCAAATCTGTTCATAGGTTTCGGAGATACAGTTGCGGACGGAAAACGCACGCACGCACGCACACACGCACGCACGCACGCACGCACGCACGGACAGCCGGACGGACAGACCTAAAGCAGTATCCCTCTGCCTTTCGGCAGGGGATAACAAGAAGTCATTTATTGTTTGTCTTCAAATTATGAAAGGGAAGAAAATAGATAAATGCTGTTAAAGTTAGATAACTCTTCCCATTTCTTTGGACTATTTGTGATGGGTTCTCTCCCTTTGTTTAATAAATAATTAGTCCGTCAATACCTAATTCCACAGTAACTGTTAACTCAGAATGAGCTAACAATTAGTTCCTTGGGTATGTTGAGGCCACATCAGTCTGCCTGGTGAACGTTTTAGATCAGACTTGTGCCCAGTTGATTTTAATGCGAAGTTAAAACCTTAGTCCCTATGTCGCAACATCAGCCAGGCACCAGGCATACATTTGGTCAAATAAATCAGTATACATGTATATATATATACATGCCGGGCATCCTACGATTGCTAGACGGATTGCTGGTGCTTGGCCTTGTAACTTCCAAGAGCCTGAATCTGGCATGGGTTTCTCGTCGAAAATTTACTTAATAATATTAGTTTATAATACAACAAACAAGACTTCTAGAAACATTATAATTTTATTTTATCCTTTATCTAAAAGGTATTGTCTGCTTTAAAATGTATGTATTCTAACTCTTAAAATCAAGCATTTTCGGTCTTAAATGAATTAATATTCATACAAATGAATTTGTTTAGATCCTGATCAAAAGTAAAGTTAATTGCTGGCAAGTTCAAAATATATGTATTTGTAAATGTCAATCATTTGGGCGTTGATAATTCATGAAATTCTTTCAAGAATAGCTTTAACCACTATAACCCTTTCCCCCATAGAAGCGCCTTTTAGCAGATATGATTTATTCCTCCGCTGAAGGAAATAGTTCCAATTTAATCAGGCATGATTATATAGTATAGGGAAATATTTCAATATTCTAGCATATGGAAGCTTAAAGCAGGCTGAAAGTAAAGCAGAATGCGCCTTAGGGCGCATTCTGCTTTACTTTCAACCTGCTTTAAGTGGTCACCTATCTTGAATACTAGAAATAGGCTTATAATCAGGTTAAAGGGATAATGTAAAGTTAACCATTAACTCTATAGATATGCATTTTAACACTTTTAATTTATTCCTCCACTGAATAAAATAGTTCAAATTTATACATTCAAAAAGCAGGCTGAAGGTAAAGCAGAATACGTCTTAACCCTTTACTCTATAGCTTATCTCTAGTTTTCAAGAGCGGTGACTTCTTGAAGCAGGTTGAAAATAAAGCAGAATATGCCTTGCGGTGCATTCTGCTTTACTTTTAGCCTGATTTAAGATACCAACTGCTTGAATGTAGAAAATTTATCTCATGCTGCATATTCTGACTGTATAAATAGAGGATCTTGTATGAGTTCTCATTATTTATCATTTTTAATAAACGAGTTGACTAAAATAATATGACACGAGCCTTATGGCGAGCGTCATATTCATTTTAGTCAACAAGTTTTTTAAAAATGATAAATAATGAGCACGAATATCAGATTCTATTTATCACATTACAAGTTTAAGCACCTTTTAAATTGATTGAAGCCGTAGTTTGTAGACCCTCCGCTATATAGATTTTCCGCCAAAACGTTACGTTGTTTACGTTAACAACGACGTAAATGACGTCATTTGGCGCCCCGCTACATGCAGCGCTTGTGGACGAACAGGTTGGGACGGAGCCCAAAAAACGATATTCCACTAGTGGATTACGATATTTACATAATGGCTTTATGTCACTCCCAGATAGCAGATTATGTGATAAATTAAATGAAACTACAGTTAAACCTCTGTTTTAAGACCACAAAATTATGTTAGTTATTAGGGTGTTTACGATAGGTGGGTAACAGGGAAATAGAAAGCTCCTTTAGTAGCTCTCTGTTTTACTGTCACCTTGCTTTAAGCTGTCACCTGTCTGTTATACAATCAATTAGCATTAATTTTAGTGGTTGTAATAGCGATGTTTTACTGTACATGTATTTTCTAGGGTGGAGGAATAAACTAAATGCGCAAAAAATGAGTATCTATTGAGTTAGGGGTTAAAGCGTATCCTTCTTTACTTTCAACCTGCTTTAAGTGATCACCTGTTTTCCCAAACAGGCTATGGAGTAAAGGAATACTGGTATACATGTAATTATTATCCCTTGTAAACATAGTGTACAGTAGACTTGACGACGGAGGGCTCATGAAGGAGCTGAGACATATCAGTGTCTGCACAAGGTTTTTCATACAGTCAAACTTCGATATCTCGAAGTTGGTTTAGTCGAACATACCCGTATTTCAAAGTTAAAACGTGGCTAAGCTACGTTTTAACTTTGAAATATGGGTATGTTCGACTTAAACAAGCATGAAATAGTGCAGTTCATATGTCGAACTATCGGATAGTTCCAGTTAAACGAGTTCGAGATATCAAAGTTCGACTGTACTTTTAAATTAATGTTTGGGGAAATATGTAATGACACAATGACTGTAAACAAGACATTTTTAGAAAATAAATGAGACCTTTTTAAAATACTGTACATTAGATGGGTTTAGCTTTGAATAATTTATGTAAAAGACGATTGTGTATTTAAATGTTCTCTTAGAGCACTAGCCATGCATTTAAAATAAGTGAGGCTCTAAGTCTGTATCAGCAAAAAATCAGGATCTAAATAGTTTAACACTTATGTAATTATTCCTGGAATTTAAACCTTTACTCTATAAATATATCTTTTTATTCCTCTTATCAATTTCTACACTAAGGAAAATTTATCAAAAGTCCTGTGACCTACAAGGCATTTCCAACATCCTTCTATATCATAGCAATTAAAGCAGGTTTTTTAACATTGCTTGCGGCGGCCATATTGGATTTGGCGATTGTGAAACTTGACCTTTCCGAATCAAAACATCCCAGATAGTAGAAAAGGCTTCAAAAATGAGTTCAACACCCAAATACTATCAATTAAGAGGTATTACATTGGTTTATTCTCCAAAAAAGAAACAAAATTAGCTTTTTTAACATGGCTTGCGTCGGCCATATTGGATTTGGCTATTGTTGAACTTGATCTTTCCAAATCAAAGACATCCCAGATTGCAAAAAAGGCATCAGAAATGAGTTCAACACCCAAACATTATCAATTGAGAGGTATTACATTGGTTTATTCTCCAAAAAAGGAAAAAAGTTAGTTTTTTTAACAAGGCTTGCGACGGCCATATTGGATTTTGCTATCGTGGAACTTGATCTTCCAAATCAAAGACATCCCATATTGCACAAAGGGCATCAGAAGTGAATTATACTCTAAAAAATAATCAATTTAGAAGTATTATATTTGATTTTTCTTAAAAAAACAACGAAAAAAGCTTTTCCAACATGGTTGGCGGCGGCCATATTGGATTTGGCTAATGTGTAATTTGACATTTCCAAATCAAAGACACCCCAGATTGCACAAAGGGCATCAGAAATGAGTTCCACACCAAAAAACAATCAATTTAGAGGTATTACACTTATTTATTCTCCAACAAACAAAAAAGTTAGCTTTTCCAAAATGGCTGGCGGCGGCCATATTGGATTTGGATATTATGGGAAACGTGACAGTGTGGCAGACAAGCACCTCTGTCATTTGTGATGTCTATGGTCTCGTTAACTCACATCAAGTGAGAAACTCTCTCAACACCATTTTGCAAACGGGTCTTCAGGTCAGGTACAGGACTACATCAATTTAGAGCTCAAAGTGATAACTTAACCCATTACCCCATAGATACGCCTTTAATTTATTTCTCCACTGAAGAAAAGAGTTCCAATTATACAGCCATAAAAATGTATCTTTAAACATGGGCCACTATGGCCCTAAATCGCTCACCTGGTACACCATGGCAAACTTGACCTATAGTGACCTAGATTATGACTGGACATGACCCACAATCAACCTTTAGAGTGTAAACAAGATTTTCCTATGATTTGACCTAGTGACCTAGTTTTTGACTGGTCATGACCCATATTCAAACTTGACCTATATATAAATGAGACAAACATTCTGACCAAGTTTCATCAAGATCCAATGAGATTTGTAGACTCTAGAGTGTTAACAAGATTTTTCTATGATTTAACCTAGTGACCTAGTTTTTGACCGGACATGACCCATATTCGAACTTGACCTAGATATTAATGAGACAAACATTCTGACTAAGTTTCATCAAGATCCAATGAGATTTGTAGCCTCTATAGTGTTAACAAGGTTTTTCTATGATTTGACCTAGTGACCTAGTTTTTGACCGGACATGACCCATATTCGAACTTGACCTAGATATCAATGAGACAAACATTCTTACCATGTTTCATAAAGATCCAATGAGATGTGTAGCATCTAGAGTTTTAACAAGATTTTTCTATGATTTGACCTAGTGACCTAGTTTTTGACCGGACATGACCCACATTCGAACTTGACCTAGATATCAATGAGACAAACATTCTGACCAAGTTTCATCAAGATCCAATGAGATTTGTTGCCTCTAGAGTGTTAACAAGGTTTTTCTATGATTTGACCTAGTGACCTAGTTTTTGACCCAACATGACCCACATTAGAACTTGGCCTAGATTTATACTAGACATACATTGTGATCAAGTTTCATAAAGATCCAATGAGATTTGTAGCGGGTAGAGTGTTAACGAACAATTGTGAACAGACAGACGGACGGACGACGGACATCCAGCAATCGTAAAAGCTCACCTTGGCACTTCGTGCCAGGTGAGCTAAAAAAGGTTTTCTATATTCCTCTAGATAGTAGCTTAAAGCAGGCTGGTAGTAAAGCAGAATGCATGGTTACATGTTTACAAAACTAGAAACAGGCTATGGGGTAATGGGTTAAATTTCCACCACAGCCGTTAATGTTAACTCACATAATTGCCTATCTATCAAACTGATTCATTACGCCAGATGAAAGTATACAGCTCCTTTCTATATTCATTTAGCTTTAACCTAACGTTAAAAACCATCAGTGAATCATCTTTTAAATGTATTTATCAAAGGGGTTGAGGCTTTAAAATGATGTATGCATTGGATTAAGTAAAGGGTCTAACAAGGGAACTTCCATGAAGGAAAGATTGACGAGGATAAATTGCTTGTTTCTGTAACTTTATAAGGGAGATTACTGCTTCAAGACTGTTATTTCCATACAATCATACTTCTGTTAAAATACAACTCATAAAATAAGGATCTCTAAATGATAGGAGACTACTTCATGCAGGATAAATATAATGCAGAAAGATCCTAAAGGAGCTTTCTGCATTATTTTTATCCTGCATTATGATTAAGCAAAGTCCTGTACCCATGTGTCTTCTATTGAGCAGTTAGTTGTTTGGTAGAAGAGTGACTGCATTGGTTGTATACAGGCAGATGCTGAGTCATGGATCAAGGAGTCTAGTGAATTATTGATCAGCAGTGAGAGGTTTAACTTGCATAACATTAACCATGGACAAACCTGAAGGAATGCCAAGGACAACTGTAAAATTTTTACATCTAGATAATGGTCTCTTGGGAGTTTGTTATCTGATCCAAATGTTTTGTAAGGTTTTATTTAAACATTTTATGTAATAAATCAGGGTTCCAGTGTTCAGTTCTTTCTTGCACAAAACAATATATGATCCATGTCTTTTCCCCAAGCTTTGTTTACAAATAGTAAAGTGGCTTTTAAATTTCACTAAATGATCTGTTTAACTATAAAGATGATGTTTTGAAAGGAATTACCTAACCTACCCTCCCATTCTTTTTTATATATTTACCTTTTCCTCATAGAAATACTTTCGTGCTTCACTGTGTCCTGATCAAGTTCTATAGGACAGTTTCCTGCTTACTGACAGGTGGCTGCATAGAACCCTTTACTCCACAGAAGCACATTTTAGCACATTCAATTTATTCCTCCACTGAAGAAAATAGTTCCAATTAACTTAGACATTCATGAACATGTACCAAAAGAAATATTTTCTATATCCTAGCACATAGTAACTTAAAGCAGGCTGAAAGTAAAGCAGAATGCACCTTAACAGGCGCATTCTGCTTTACTTTCAACCTGCTGCATGTGCACCTATAATCTTATCTTAAATACTAGAAAAGGGCCGTGGGGTACAGGGTTAAGTCAGACTGAGGGTAAAACACAACACTCCTTCAGGAAATTCCCGTTTTATTTTCAGTTTGCTTTAAGCAAACACCTGTTTTAAACACTAAACAATGTATTTGGGTGGGAAATGAAAGCTGATTTGGAGTCTAATGCCCGAAAGAGCAATTACACTGTCTAATATCTATCTGAGTTACTTGTGTCTGAGCTGAGGAAAAGGAGGTGATATTTTGTGTTTATTCGCAGGGAACACTATATATAGGGGAATATCCTGGTTATAATTAGTGCTGTTTATATAGCAAGGGTGAAGTTCTATATCTGTTGTACCATTTCCCTCCAAGAAACAAGAGAAAATCCTATAATACTTTTCTTACAATCCCTTCTTTCTGTTGTATGTTTCTATGTGATGAGTATATTTGCTGAATAAATATGCTTAAACTGCATGAAGAAATAATTATTTGCCTCTACCTTAAAGCAATGCATTCCCATGTTTTTCTATTAATTTTGTACTGATAAAAAGGTTCACAAAACTTTTCCCGCATCCTGTCAGATGACTGTTTAAAGCAGACAGAAAGTAAATCTGCTTCCTGCTTTACTTTCAACCTTCTTAAACAGCCACTTGTCAAAAGCAGCCTGCTAGACGCAGACTATAAGCAGGATGTTGAGCTGAGATAGCAGCAAACAGACATTAACTATTTCTTTTATACCATCTTAACACTTTACTCTATAGATATGTATTTTTATGCTTTTAATTTATTCTTCCAATAAACAAAATGATTTCACTAAATAGTCATGAAAATGCACCATAAGAAGTATCACCATATGTCCTATCCCTTTGCAGATGGTAGCTTAGTTCTTACTGAAAGTATGGCAGAGTGTGCATTCTGTTTTACGTATTACTTACAACCTCCTTTAAGTGGTCACCTGTCTACCATATTAGAATCAAACTATTGATAAAACCTAAAGAAAGATGAAAGTAATCCAGAAAGCTAGGAGCTTTAAGAGCTTTGCTTGCAGCTCACTTTAAGTATCAATTGTATGGTTATAGCATAAGTAACCTCTTTGTTATTGCAGGGTTGAAACACGAAAGGGCATATATACCAATAAGGTAAAGGTATAATACAGCATTTCTTATGAAGGAAAAGCAGGGCTGCCATAAGTTGACATGAAAAATCCTAAGATTTCCAAATTTGCATTTTTCAAGTACGATTTTACGAATCGTACCTTTACCCCATAGCCTTTTTCTTGTTTTGTTGACATGCGACTACTTAAAGCAGGCTGTAAGTAAAGCAGAATGCGCCTTAGGGCGCATTCTGCTTTACTTTCAGCCTGCTTTAAGCTACCATGAACTAGGAAAAAATCCGGAGATTTAGGAAAAATCCGGAGAAATGGAAGCCCTGGAAAAGGTTAAACAAATGTTAATTATATGTTATAGTAATGGTTACTGTAGATTTGATTTTTTCATTTCAATGGACCAGTAAGACAATAAACTAGATGTAATTTTGGAAATAAAAAGGAACATAAAAAAATAATATTTGAAACAAAAACCAGATTCTGAGAAACAAATTAAAACATAGAAGAGAGCTGGTATGTTCCTAGGATTTGAAAGAACCTGAAATTGCTTTAAACTTTTAATTTTATTTTTATTTCACAATAAAATCCCATACAATATTGATCTGTAGAAGCTACAACACCTTCAATACTCTATAGAGCATCGAGTCATCATATTATCCCATTACCCCATAAATACGCCTTTTTACGCCTCTTCTAAATTATTCCACTGAAGAAAATAGTTCCATTTTATACAGTCATGAATATACCATAGTATATCATGAGAAATATTTTCTGTATTCTAGCAGATGGCTGCTTAAAGCAGGCTGAAAGTAAAGCAGAATGTGCCTTATGGCACATTCTGCTTTACATTCAACCTGCTTTAAGTGATCACCTGTCTTCAAATGTAGAAATAAGCTATGGGGTAATGGGTTAAACAACTAAACACATATTATCATGGTCCCATTGACAGCTATAGCATAAACACACATGACAGAAGTTCCAGCTTAAAAACATATGACATATAGCTGAAACACATATGATATAAGCTACAACTTGAACACGTGTGATGTATTGTATGAATGTATATAACATACGGGTGATTGGCTATATAGTAATATAGCTTAAACACAATCATGTGACATTGACTATAGCTCGAACACATTGGACATTATGGAATGAGAATACAAGGGACTTTATCTGGTTATATACTTCAAATATATTTTCTTTCTTTTGTAACAACATTTTTACTCTAGTAAAAATGGTCAAGAAAAGATAGATTCATGCAGTAGTAATCTCAAGGCAAAGTGTCCATACTTAAACTGAACATCTTAAGCCATCTCATAATACCAAGTTTAATAATTGTATTATCTTTCTGCTTATCATTACCTGAAAAATAATAACTATTTACTTTTAAGTACAGTAATGATACACTATAACAACTATTAAATATACACATTGATGGTGCCAAAAAAGATGGTAACTTAAAGCAGGAAGAATGTAAAGAAGAAATATATAACATGAACTTTCTGCTTTAATTTTATTCCTGCTTAAAGTATCAACCTACCTTAATTTACATTTCCCCACAAACAATAACTTATTTTCAAAGAGATACATTTCAATGTTTTTTATCTTGTTCCGTTAAAGAGTCATAAAAAATGTTTGCTGCATTTCCGACAGATGTATACTTAAAGCAGGCTGAAAGTAAAGCAGAAACCTCCTAAAGGAGCTTTCTGCTTCACTTTAAACCTGCTTTAAGCAACCGCCTCTCTCAAACACTGAAGATGAGCTATTTGGGGAAAGTGTTAAATTTTGAAAGCCACAATAATCACCATACTGCAATGTTGCTGTATCAAGATGTCATATCTTTACCTGTAAGTCTGTTTTTATAAGTGCAGGGTTTGGGATCTATTATCTAGCTGCTAGAATGTAGTTTGGAATACAAGTGACATTATATTTGAGATTGTGTGAAGGGGATTCTACCTAGCTTCTGTCAGCTAGTCTAGAATATAAGTGACTTTATGTTGGAGTCTGTGCGAGAGGTGAATGTATTTAATACATTACTTTTTTGCCAGATTTAGCCAACCCTGTAGCGGCTTTGAACAACCCAGCCACTTGAGACACCACTGTCACTGGAGGTTCCTTAGCTGGCTCTACACTGACTGCTGAAACTGCAGGTGTGCTGTCAGGAACATTTGGACCAGTCACATCAGTAGCTGGCATTATCTCAGCTCCATTACTCTCTACTAGCTTGGAATCATGATCACATTTGCAATCAGTGACTGCAGTATCAGCATCAACTGATTTAACATTTGTTTCAGCCTCAGACTCAGACTTTCTTGTATTATCAGCCGATACAGTATCTGCTTCAGACTCAGACTTTGTCCTAGAATTAGCGGATACAGTATCTGCTTCAGACTTTCTTGTAGCGTCAGTTGATTCTACGCCTGTTTCAGACTCAGACTTTGTTCTAGAATTTATCACAGCAGGTTCAGTGTCTGCATTATCATTAGATTTTGCTACTTTAGCATCAGTTTCCTGGTTGTTTGCAATGTCAGTGTCAGCCTCAGCTTTATCAGCATCAGGAGCATCAGTAACAGTGCCTGTCTCAGGGCTATCAATTACGACTGTGTCTTCATCACCAATGGTCTGTGAGTCACAAATAAATGCATGAACAAAATGCATGATATGTGATATTTATACCCTATTAACACAGAAATGTTGTGCTATTACAACCATTTATCAGACTACTTGATGTATCCCTTTACCCTATAGAAGCGCCTTTTAGAGCATTTAATTTATTCCTCCATGGAAGAAAGAAGTTCCATTTGATACAGTCATGAGTATGCAAAACAAAACATATTTACTTTGTCTGAGTAGATGGCAGCTTAAAGCAGGCTGAATGAAAGTCAAGCTGAATGAACCTTAGGTTGCATTCTGCTTTACTTTCAAACTGCTTTATGGTCTCCTATCTTCAATACTAGAAACAAGCTATGGGGTAAAGGGTTAAGACTCTTTGAACCATAGTCCCGCATATAGGCGTCCTTTTCAAACATTGACAAATACATTGACAAAAACAACCCTTAAAAGTCATATATGGACTAGACTAAAATGGAAACTGGAATTGTCCATTTAAAGTTTCAGGGAGGAAAGAGTTAAACTGACTCTTTTGTGTGATAGAGTCACTAAATCTTCTTTTAATTGCTTGTAAAAGCAAGATTTTAATGATATTTAAATATAACTCCAGCTAGATTACTCATGAGAAATTCATGTTTTTGATTGTAAGGTGTGTAAGGTGTGCAGTTGATTTCTATCTTTTCAATTTTTCTTCTAAGACAGTTAAATTACCTCAAAGAAACCTGTTACATAGATGATTTTCCTATTTATTTATTGCAATTTATTAACTTTGGTCATTAAATCTCTAAATACACGCATTGTAATTGTGTTTTCTTTTCGAGATACATATCCAATCTCCATTGAACATTTTTATCAAGGTTTGCTGGAACTACTATAGAGTCTACCACCTCCATTCATGTAAAGCTACTACAGTTCTGTATTCAACCTTCAACATGAAGTATCCATCTTCATGGCAAGCCCGATCATGTGAACGTTTCTACTGTACCTCCCAATCTGCACTAATCTTACCATGCTAGCGGCGGATATGACTGCCACAGTGATAACCTATGCAAACAGTTTGGATCCAGATGAGACGCCACATAACGTGGCATCTCATCAGGACCCAAACTATTTGCCATTCTGACCCTGAATTTTAAAGAAATTTTGAAAATTCTAATTTTAGAACAGTAGCAGACTATGATTGTTGCAGACACAAATATTACCCAGCATGCAAAGAGTAAAACTGAGTTGATTGTCTGAATTAAGTTGCTATATTTACATCTACTGTACTGGCTACCAGCATATTGTACTACCACCAATACTTTATACCATGATACATTGCAACCTTTACTACAACATTAAGTCAAAGAGAATCTAATACAGTAAAACCTCTCTATTACGACCACTAAATTTTGTTAATTATTAGGGTGTTAACGAGAGGTAACCGCTTAAAGCAATGTGACAGTGAA
The DNA here is from genome assembly GCA_922989275.2 of Gari tellinella. Lineage (NCBI taxonomy): Eukaryota > Metazoa > Mollusca > Bivalvia > Cardiida > Psammobiidae > Gari > Gari tellinella. The sequence continues at coordinate 100,381,972 of OV277856.1, read as the reverse complement.
ACAGAAAGCTCCTTTAGGAGCTTTCTGTTTCACTGTCACCTTGCTGTAAGCTGTCACCGGTCTATTAAACAATCAATTAGCCTTCGTTTTAGTGGTCGTAATAGCGAGGTTTTACTGTACTTTCTCCAATTCAATTTTTAGTATGAGTATGAAAAATAAAGCATTGCTCTAGATAAGGAGAGTATCAATTTCCAAATTGTGAAACTTGCATGTCTAAAACAAACCGGATGTTGGGACTATTCATTAGAATTGCCTCTTTGAGTGATTCTAATGAGTAGTCACAACATAGGGTTGAATTGAGACATAAACAAGGACACGTTAGAAATCTTTAGTTTACCCCCTCCAATCTGGAGTCTGGTATAGAAAATGAGCATACAAGTCAAAATCAATCACTACAAATAGCATTGATGAGAAATGTTGAGTTTGTATTTAATGCCATACATGAATGGTAAAGCAGAAGTTCTACTGCAAATCTGATCATAAATACAGCCCAAACTAGGCTTACAACCTTGGTAAAACAGCTGGCTTTAAAACGACAACCACATCTGATAGGTACCTGGAAGCCGGCCTAACCCATTAATCAGGGCTCAAGATAAGAGTGTGTAAATCACATACATGTATTTACAAACTTTACTCCTTTATACCTCAAACAAACCCTATGGTGTGACTACTTATTAGAATCATTGCAAAGCAATGATTCTAATGAGTAATACCACCATAGGGTTTGATCGAGGCATAAGGAATTTAGTTTTTGAAATACTGCCCTTATTCGGAGCCCTGATAGTTGTCCACAAAAGATGACACACACCAAAACCCAATCAATTCAAATCCAATCAATTTGTGCATAAAAGTTAAAATCTTATATTTCAAACAGATAGTTTGAAATAAAATAAAAATAAAATAAAAAATAAAAAAAGTTTGTTTATATTTCAAGCAGATCAACATCAAAATGCTGAATGTGTCCCTCTTGAATCTGAACCTATAAATAGTTTGGTAAAATATCTGAAACTTGTCAGATACATGGTTAACACCGAATCAATCATCAAAACACAACATATTGCACGAAATATCATTCAGCATTTATTTTAAAGGAAGAAGTTAAAATAAGTTAAACTCAATTAAACTTGTATTAAGAAGTCGTTCATTGAAGATGTTTGGTGATCTCTACAGACAAATCATTGTTAACCATTTCCCCAATGGAAGTGCCTTTTAGGACATTTAATTTATTCCTCCACTGAAGAAAATAATTACAGTTTTTACAATCATGAAGATTATTTCTCATGATACATATTCATGACTGTATCAAGTAGAACTACTTTCTTCAGTGGAGGAATTAAGTAAATCTGTAAAGGTATATTTATGGAGCAATGGGTTAAGGTGAAACTTATTTTCAAGACTGCCAAATCATTTTCTTTTGAATGATTACTTAAAACAAGTTTGATTGATATAAAAGGAAAAACATGAACAGTGGGGAAGATGTTATTAGTTCCCATTTAAAGAAAATTAATAGCAAATGACAATATGAGCTTCTTGAATCAAACAATTTCAAGCCAGATCAGTCAGTAACTCATTATCTGACCTGGCTCCAAGCTGTTTGCATTGGCTGTAACTGTTTTAGCACGAACATATTTATTGAGATTATAACATCTTCTCCACAGTACATCAATTGGTTCCATCAATTTGTGATTCATCCAGTTATCACGCCTGGTGTTTATGTATCATTGGCATTATTATTTTCAGACGCTACAGGTCCGCCACATTTGAAACACACCTCAATCTGCTGTTTGTGTGCGCTAAGTATTGTATCTCTTTGTTGTTCAGCTATGGTCTTTGTCTCATCAAGCTCAAGTATGGTATTTTTGGCTATGGCAAGGTCTTCCTTCATTAAGGCATTCGTGGTGTTTGCCATTTCCAGTTTCTGCTGGAGATTAGCAACAGTTGCGCTGTAGTAAGATATAATAGTAATGTGAATATTCATAACTTAAACACTGCCCACTATAAACATTTACAACATGAACTATAAAATTCACTTCTACAAGTACAGGAAAATTAAGCCTTAAGAAATCAAACTCCACTCATGGAGACATTTCTAAGGATTAGTCACACCATAAGGTTTAATGCAGACATAAACATTTTAGTTTTTTAAAAATGCTCCCCTTATTTGGAGTCCTGGCTAAGAAATAGTTAACAGGGCTGCCATAAGTTGACATGAAAAATCCTAAGATTTCCAAATTTGCATTTTTCAAGTGCGATTTTACGAATCGAATCCTTTACCCCATAGACTTTTTCTTGTTTTTGTTGCAATGGGACTACTTAAAGCAGGCTGTAAGTAAAGCAGAATGCGCCTCAGGGCGCATTCTGCTTTACTTTCAGCCTGCTTTAAGCTACCATGAACTGGGGAAAAATCCGGAGATTTAGGAAAAATCCGGAGAAATGGCAGCCCTGAGTTAAACATGATTTAGTTGGACATAATATCCCAGTAAATGGGGGTCTCACTTTAAATGTCTGTTGAGCTCCTCCAGATAATTCTTCTGATCTAAAATTGTCTGCATTTTCTCATGGACTTCAGCACTGAAACAGATTCAAACAATCTGATGAGATAAAGTACAAACACAAAACTAAAGCATACAAATCTATACAAAACAATTGGATAAAGTGATCTATCCACTGCATTTTAAACTGACACTAGCAGGCTCATATTGCATAACTTCTCTGAAGTAATACTCACTCATAATAGTGCTCACTGGCATACTTTACAAGAGATGGCAACATAATGCAGGATGATAGTATTGCAGAAAGCTCTTTTATTATTATTCTGCATGAATTTTCTTTTGCATAATTAAGTACCCTACACAGCTATTATTTAAAACAGATGACCTTTTTGAGTGCATTGAATAGCTACAGTGGAGAAAACGTTATTCTTTCCCAATAAACGCGTTTACGCTAAAACTATTATTTGCAGTGCAAACAGTTTGGAGCCAGATCAGACGCCGGGTAACCCGGCGTCTGATCAGGCTCCAAACTTTTTGCCACCAAGATAAACATGAATTATCGGAATTGTCCAAAAGTTGTACTTTTCTACGTTGTAGTGTTTTGCGTTTGCGTACGTTTGCGTTTAAACGGGAAAGAATAACAGATTCTCCACTGTATTCTTCACAAGTACACTGTTTGTAAAGGATGAGTATACTCGTCACTTGGGTTGAATGTGTTAAAACAGGATTAAAGTTAAGCAGAAATCTCCCTTACAGAGAAAATGCATGAAAAGCTGTTTCAATAAAGAACAATTAACCCGTTATCACATAGCCTGTTTCAGTTTTGAAAGTAGGTGACTACCTAAAGCAGGTTAGAAGTAAAGCAGATTGCGCCTTAGGGTGCATTCTGCTTTACTTTCAGCCTGCTTTAAGCATAAATCCGCTAGAATACAGAAAATATTCATTTTAGTACATATTCATAACTGTATGAAGTGGAACTATTTTTCTCAGTGAATGAATAAATTAAAGGCGTAAAAAGGTGTATTTATGGGGGAATAGGTTAAAGATGTGAAAGAGCATTTCTAAAAGTAAACAGGCATTGTACTGAATGTTCAGTTGTAACAGTGTTTTCCGGATCATAAAATCTTCCCCTACCTGTCTGTCTCCATGTCATTGTCTACGAGTCTGGAATTTTTTAAATATAAGCTGAAATCTATCACACCCATCTGAAAAACAAAAGATCATCAAAATTACTACCAATGTGAACCATATTTAGAATCAGCAATGTGTAAAACACAGGCGCACAGCACCATGCTTACAGTGGAGAATCTGTTATTCTTTCCCGTTTAAACGCAAACGTACGCAAACGCAAAACACTAAAACGTAGAAAAGTACAACTTTTGGACAATTCTGATAATTTATGTTTGTCTTGGTGGCAAACAGTTTGGAGCCTGATCAGACGCCGGGTTACCTGGCGTCTGATCTGGCTCCAAACTATTTGCTCTGCGTAAACGCGTTTATTGTGAAAGAATAACGTTTTCTCCGCTGTAATTATAAATGTCAACACTTTATTAGTCAATTAATTTTATAACTGACATAAACACGCAATTTTATCTAAAAAAAAATGATCTGCTCATCTAGGCAGAAGAAAATGACAATAACTGCAGTACTTAGTGCATAACTGACCTAACTGCAAAACCTAAGCTATAAAACAAGAGTAATGTTGTATGCCCAGGACCATCTTGAGGCTGAGCATAAAATTTAATGAACCCATCTCTACAAAGTATCTACTATACAGGATATTAGCAAACAGAACAGAACCAGACACACAAGAGCAATATGTGGCATTTCATTTGGATCGGTACTGTTTGCTACTACAGTGCTCCCTCTCTACAACGACATCCAGTGGGAGACACAGATTGTGTGTTTTGTATGGAGGGAGTCGTTATAGAGAGGGAAAATAAAGACTTGGCTTATATTTGCAAACAACTTGAATCCAGATCAGACGCCGCGTAATGCTTGTCACTCATAATTATATTTATTCTATCAAAATGTCCACTTATATTGTAATTTTAAGAAAAACAGCAGACGACAACTTAAGCCGACGACATTGCAGCAGTAAAAGCGTTAGACATAATTGTCCGGTTTTGGGAACTGAGACAAAGGTCGTTGTAAAGAGGGAGTCGTTTTTGGGAGGGCTGTTGTAGAGAAGGAACGCTGTACATCATATAGCATATGCTAATGAACTTGGAATGGTTACTCTTGCAATACTGAATGCTTTTGAGTACAACATTCGAAACTTGAGCTTTTATCTTGCTTTAAGAAGTCAGTAAAAAGATACCAAAGCTTTCTTTTAAATGTCTCAAATGTAAGTTATACATTCTTTACTTAATTGGCTCACTGAAATATAGTGATGTGTATATTTGCATTAATTATTATCAATGTATCTGTGAAAAGTATACTTGATCTACGCAAACTGTGTAGAAACGGCTATGATCAAGGTCTGCACAGTTTGCTATTTTACAATTTATGATATAGTGAAAAAAAAACTTAAAATTTGGAAATTAAAAGAGACAAGTTTAAGTTAAAGTGGTCAGTAGATTCATATGATGCCTGTTATTAACCCATTTACGTCCAGTGGATTCTTCCATCTTTATATATTGCATTATTCCTTTTTTTATCAAAGGGATGCCTGGTAAAAAATTTCATTTTCATTTTGTTTTATATTGAAATTCCTATCAGCAAACACTGTAGACTCTGATCAGATGCTGCATAATGCAGTGTCTGATCAGAGTCTACACTGTTGCCTATGTCCAATATAAGGAATCATGGGCACAAATGGATTAAATGGAAAATCCCATTTCTAGTAAGCAGATTGTGTATACTTACAGGCTGGTCTAAGTCCTCATCTTTAATGCCCAGATTACAGTCTATCACATTGAGACCCACTAATAGACCAGCTATCACTGCTCCCTCATCCTCCACCATGATTGCACCAGGCTCATAAAAATCTCTGTAAAACAATAGCCAAGTTAACCCATTACCCCATAAATTATTAATACACCTTTTTACGTCTTTTATTTAATCGTCCACTGACGATAATAGTACCACTTTATACAGTCATGAATTTGCACAATAAGAAATATTATCTTTAACCTTTTAGATGGTAGTTTAAAGCAGGCTGAAAGTAAAGCAGAATGCGCCTTAAGGCGCATTCTGCCTTACTTTCAACCTGCTTTAATAGGTCAACTCTTTTCAAAGTTAGAAACAGGCTATGGGGTAAGGGGTTAAACCATCAGTAAATAAATATGCTGTTTTAGACCTTGAAATTATTACTCAACTGAAGAAACCTGCTTTAGGTGGTCACCTGACTTGAAAACTAGAAACAGGTTATGGGGTAAAGGGTTAAAGACGTTTGTTAATGTTGATGTTAAAATAGTCTCTTACATATTTTTAAATATTATACCTGCTTCAGTTGCTAAAGAGGGATGTGACTAAACAATGTTTAACCTTTCCCCTATAGAAGCTCCATTTATTCCTCCACTGAAGAAAATAGTTCCAATTTATACAGTCATAAACATATATCATAAGAAATATTTCATATAGGCTAGCAGGTGGTAGCTTAAAGCAGGCTGAAAGAAGAGCAGAATGTGCCTTCGGGCTCATTCTGCTTTATTTTCAGCTTGTTTTAAACAACCATTTTTTAGAAGATAGAAAATATATCTAATGATACATATTGAGGATCATATCAATTGGAACTATTCTCTTCAGTGGAAGAATAAATAAAATGCACACAAATGTGCATCTATGGAGTAAAGGGTTAAGACATAATTATTTTGTATTCCAAGTTTTATTATTGTAGTACGTCAGTGATTCAGATTGGGCCCGGCCATCGGCAAATTGCCGAAAGAAAATGAAAATGGCCGAGAAAAAATCCTTTCGTAGGACATAAGGGCCTGTAGTTTTAACGTTTGGCAGACAAAATGACCGATAGATTTTCCGTTGAATACAACAACAGAGAAACAAATAAGCTTCGTTTTGTCTTTTTAACTAATTAATTTCAGGAAAAACGAATTGATTTCAAATTCTTATCATTCATCAAAAAGGGAATATGAATTATCGTCTTTGTTAGGATTGATTTCTGTGTGTTAAATATTTACTTGCGCATCGTTAGCAAAGGGATGTTATATACTGTGCACTCACAAATATATCTATATCTATATTGATATATGAACAATAAAATCAAAGTTCTCCGAAAATAGTGTTTGGTCGAAAAACTCTCAACAAAATGTCAAAATCTAAGCGTGGAAGAGTCAGATAAACGATAGACAGTTGAAAATCATCGGTTGTAGGCTTTCGTATTAAAAAGGAAAAAAACAAGAAAATGAACACCTAATGAAAATGTTGGCAGTTTGTTGAACGGTTTAATTTCGAACACTGTTGCATCGGTGGAGAAAAAAACCTCACAAGGGGCGAACTTTTTAGATTCTTGAAAAATCATAATAACACATATCAGTACCAATTAGCAAGTTTCTTTTTTATCAAGATAATTTAGATTTAGAGAAGATTTGAGCCGTTTCATTATGGCCTAAACTTTTTTTTCTTTGGGACAAAATGGCCGAAAATAAAATCATCATGTAGGACATGTGTCCTATAGTTAGTAGGCCCAATCTAAATCACTGGTACCTATATATGTTTTTTAGCTATAGAGCTAAATGAAAATTAACATTTGAGCTAAATCCTTAGTTTCATGCCAACATTGTTAACGCTGACTGAAAACTAACACCTCAGTCTCAATTTTCATCCCTTTGTCGTGACAAGACAAAAAGTGAAGAAAAGTAAACAAGTAAGACTTACGTCAGTACAAAATCTCTTTTTTCTATGAGCACTTTTACATAATCTGCTAAAGTCTTCTGCATGGCTGCTAATCTCAACCAGGCTCTGGCTTTACCTAATGGAGTTCTGAAACAAAAAATACATAAATACATGTACAGTAAAACAGACAGTCAACATATACAAGACAACAAAGGTGTATATTGCATCAGTGTTCAAAACAGTGGACAATACTAGTATATCATTATGTCAAAATAATTGGCATAAAAGACTCACATACGAGGGGTGTTTCATAATAAATGCAACTCCATTAACAACTTCGTATAATAATTGTAATATGCATGTGTGATATATCGTTGGAAAGAGCAATTCCTCACCTACAGGATGGTATAATGCACAAAAAGATCACATGACGGGATAAATCACAATGCTTATCTAAATGACCCCTTCTCAAGGGCACTAGAACATAGCACTTTTCAGAAAATACTTATTGACCTAATAACCCTTTACCTTATAGAAGCGCCTTTTAGCGAATATTATTTATTCCTCCGCTGAAGAAAATAGTTCCAATTTAAGCAGTCATTAATATATATTATAGAGAATATTTTCTATATTCTAGCACATGATAGCTTAAAGCAGGCTGAAAGTTAAGCAGAATGCGCCTTAAGGCGCATTCTGCTTTACTTTCAGCCTGCTTTAAGTGGTCACCTATCTTCAATACTAGAAATAGGCTATCAGGTAAAGGGTTAACTGTTTTTAAAGTAAAATGTCCATAATTTGTTTTTGAAATATATCAGTTTATGTCTGAATTTTATTATAAATAAGATTTAATTAAAATTAAAATGCTTAGCTCTTTTAATTCTCAATTTTTAAAAAGTAAAATTTCTCATTTTGCTAATGAAAAAAGTTGACATGAGTTTTCAAACGCAATGAATTTTTTCTAGATTTGTATATCTATAATTTGATTTTAAATTTTAAAACATGAACATCTACTTCATAGCTTTAATTATAGCCTGGTTTGATGTAAAAAAAAATGTGTTGTAGGTTTCAACAAAACCTCTTGAACATAACGGAAGTGTCATTTTTTTATGATATTTTCAGTAAGAATTAAATATTACCTATATTTTTGTCATTTTGTAAAATAATGTAATTTTAAATTGCGTACGTACTGTGTGTATAATTGTCTGATTTAATTTGACATAAAAACGGTCCAGTGCCCTAGACTTGGGGTCATTTAGGCTCATGGTGTGACTTATCTAGTTATGTTATCTTATTGTGCAATAGCAGCATTATACCATTGTGTAGGCGAAGAATGTCTTTCGAATGATATATCACACATGCATTTTGCACTTATATTAATAAAGTTATTGATCTAGTTGCATTAATTATGAAACACCCCTGGTATGAACATATTCTGTGATTTGTATATCTAATTGTTTTCATAAAAATACAGTCATAGTCTCTTATAATTCAGTAATGAAGTGCATGGTTCATGTATATATAAGTATATGATGATGTTTTAAACTATGTTACCATGAGGAGACTCAAATAAAGATTAAACTACTACTACAACAACACAGTTCAACCCCAATCACTTAAACTCACTAAGCCAAACTTACCTGTATTTCAAATTTAGAACCTGGTGAAGCCACACTTTAACTTCAAAATATGGGTATGTTCGACTTGAGCCAGATCGACTGATCGAAATTTAACTTAAAAAATAAGGGTCATTTTGACTCAAGCAAGTATTGAGTTTCGACTGAACTTTATGTATAAACTTTGTTGGCGGTTTTATACACACCAAACAGTCAATTTCAATTTAAAGTTGACAACATTTTAACTTCAAAATATGGTGTTTTTTTTTAAAATGGCTGAGCACAAATCAACATATTCAAAATGTCTTTGTAAGCTTCCCCCCACCCCACATAAGGCACCTTCTGCTTTACTTTCAGCCTGTTTTAAGCTACCATCTGCTAGGATATACAAATATTTGTTATTTTCAACAATCATTGCTGTATAAATGGAACTACTTTCTTCATTGGAGAAATGAATTAAATATGTAAAAAATGGTGCATTTATGGAGTAATGTGTTAAGACCAGTATAATGACTTACTTTAAATGTGGCATGTCCCGAACTGTGGTGGTAATCTCTGAGGCCTCTGGTACAAACTTTTCTACTAATTCTAACACACACCAGAAATCTCGCCGATCCCTCAAGATACTCTTCTTTGCTGAAATCAAAATAAACAAATGCATTTTTCATTAAATTTTGTAACTTCAATTAGTGTCATTTAATTAGATTTACCATACATTGAAAAGAAGTTTATCTGCTTTTTCCTTGATGCCAAGATCAAGAAACATTTCACAATTTCAATAAACATCACTGGACAATTACCAACTTTATTCATGGCTTTGCACATACATTAAGATACATTAAGATACATAAATTGCCTTTAATCATCTTCACTTATACCCATAATTCCATAGTCTATTCTAGTATTGAAGATAGGTGACCACTTAAAGCAGTTTGAAAGTAAAGCACCAAGCACCTTAAGGTGCATTCTGCTTTACTTTCAGTCTGCTTTATAATAAGCTAGCATCTGCTAGGCTATTGAAAATATAAGTTATAGTGGATATTCATGACTATAAACTGGAACTATTGTCTTCAGTGGAGGAATAAAATTAACCCTTAGCCTGCCATTCACGACTATAGCTCCATATGCAAACAGATTGGATCCGGATGAGACGCCGAGTAACTCGGCGTCTCATCCGGATCCAAGCTGTTTGACACTGTGACAACATTTTCAGCAATTTTGAGCAACTTTGAAGCACTTTGAAACTTGAAGCAGACGAGAAATATAGCAGACGACAATTTATTTGGCGGGTTATGGGTTAAAGGCATAAAAAGGCATATTTATTGGGTTATGGGTTAATCAGTAGCCCACCTGCCATAATGCCTACTGATTTCCTTCCAGAGAGATTGGCATTTCTATCAAGTGGGCGGGAACAAATAGATTCACCAAGGTTCTTACATTACTATGATTGCTAGAAACTTTGATATTTCAAAGTTCTTAAGATCTGAACTAATTTGTTCTGTCTATGATATATAGAAACACATCCAATAAAAACAAAAGCTAAAATAAGACCCACTATACTTAATCATCTCTGAAAGCATTTCATTTAGAATAATGTTTCCATTTAAGCCATATTCTGTCTTCATTATGCTTTCTGATACATGAATAAGATTCTTTAAGTTGTTGCTTTAACCCTTATTGTGCTAAGCATGACTTGGCTAATATTTGCAAACATCTTAGATCCAGATCAGACACTGTTGAACCAACATCTGGATCTGGATCCAAACTGTTTGCCACTTATATCAATATTTTCACAAGTTTAATAGCTATCAAAATTACTTATTGGTTCTTTCTGCAGACGAGATATTTTCAGCAGATGACCATTCAGCAAAACACTAAAACGTAGAGAAGTACAACTTTTGGACAATTCTGATAATTCATGTTTATCTTGGTGGCAAACATTTTGGAGCCTGATCAGACGCCGGGTTACCCGGCGTCTGATCTGGCTCCAAACTGTTTGCACTGCAAATAATAGTTTAAGCGTAAACGTGTTTATTGGGAAAGAATAACGTATTCTCCTCTATATGTAACCCAGGCATAGCCTGTTTCTGGTTTTGAAGACAAGTGAACACATAAAGCAGGTTAAAAGTCAAGCAGGATGTCCATACTGTCAGTCTGCTTTAATCTATCATCTGTCAGGATATAGAAGTATTTCTTATATGGTTCATATTCATGACTGTATAAAGTGGGCATATTTGTTTCAGAGAAGGGGTAAATTAAAGGCGTAAAATTACATATGTAGGGGGTAATGGGTTAAACAATGAATCCTGATTTTATGGTCAATTCCAAAATGATTGATTAAACCCAATTAATTTATTAATGTTGTTAAAAATACTTGTCTGAATTAATTGTTAGAAAACACATACATTTCATTTTAATACAGAATAATAAACATTGAAAAAGAGAGTTTTAATTATCTGCATTAAGCTGAAACCTTTTTTACAGAATTAAACTTTATCTTTTCACATATTTGCCTGTGTTTATTTTGTAGGCTAATTTTTTTCTATGTCTTGTAAACAGTGTATGAAGCCATTATCTAAGCACTCTAAGAATTTGGCAGTAGAGTGGGAGACTCTCAGAGAATGCTCTAGTGCTTGAAAGTGCTTGCCAACATTCCTTTAAGATCAATATTTTCTTCCTACATGAGCATGCAATATTATGCCAAACTCAGATTTCACAGAATCGCAACATAACGCCCACCAGCTAGGGAATCAAGTATTTATAACTGCCCCTTTGGGAAATAAGAAATGCAAACTGTGCATACTATACTAAACTTAGCATTAAGTTAGCATTATATGTTGGCAAAAAGTTCCAGCATACGCAACCAGTGCAGATATATACAGTAAAACATAAGTGTTAAGTGGACACTTTAAACACAACATAATAGTAGCAGCCTTTGACCCTGCTTGTTTCCAATGTTTACAACTGGTGGCTGCTTGATTATGATATTTAAGAAATAGGCTTATTTGGCTTCTGATCAGGATCTAAGTTGTTCCTACAGGCAGTAAAAGGTTAACAAGTTTAACCCTTTACCCTATAGCCTGGTGCTTAACCCTTTACCTCATAGCCTGTTTCTAGTTTTGAAGACAGGTGACCACTTAAAGCAGGTTGAAAGTAAAGCAGAATGTGCCTTAAGGCACATTCTGCTTTACTTTCAGCCTGCTTTAAGCTAAAATCTGCTAGACTATATAAACTATTTGTAATGGTAATTGTTCATGAGGTTATAAACTGGAACTATTTACTTCAGCGGATGAATAAACTAAATACGCTAAAAGTCGCTTCTAAGTTCTATGGGAAAGGGTTAATTAGGTAACTTATAAAGATATGTGACATGTGACTTAAAGCAAGATGAAAGTAAAGCAGAATGCGCATTCTGCTTTACTTTCATCCAGCTTTATATCAATTTCAGCTACCTTCTGCTAGGATAAAGAATAATGCACACGGTGCATATTCATGACTGTATAAATTGGAACTATTTTTTCAGTAGCTGAATAAATCAAAGGCATAAGCTGGCATACTAATGTGGTAATTATTCTGTAAAACCTTTGAAAATCAAAGCCTTACAGACCTGAAGGAAAAAAATACATTTTAAATAGGTTTCCAGTTTCAAGTGAAAAGAGATTTAACAGCCATTCAAAAGAAGTTGGCTCGTTTAGGAACTTATTGCAAGAGAACAGTAATGCTGAATCTTTTTAGGAGACTTCTGTTTTTATTGAGAGTGCAAGACTTTCAGAGTTACAATGTACTTACGTCTTAGTCCATGCCGTAACACATGTTCTAGCACAACAAAGAACTGTTGTAATGGTTCATGGTCATCATCCAACATACGGCCATGTGCCATGGAAGAGTCTATTAGCTCTTTTATTATAAGCTTGGAAACATTTAACAGGTTTGCTCGCTCTATTGTTCGAGGGTCTCTATCTGTAAAATAGACAACAGCACAAAACATTATAAACAACAATCACTTAAAAACAGTGTCTTTTCTGACATTTGAAACTTCTGGACCAGGGGCCCGTTTTACTAAACTACTTACGCAAAAATTTTGCGTAACTCAAAATTTTAAATTTTAATTTATATTTTTTATTATCACTTGCTACAAACAGCAAATAGCCAGATCAGAGGACGCGCTTTTAGCGCGTCCTCTGATCTAGCTATTTGCTGTTTGCAATCGTTTATGATCGAAAAATAAGAGTTAAACGATTTTGACTTACGCAAAATTTTTGCGTAAGTTGTTTAGTAAAACTGGTCCCAGGTCATGATTGTGTGCATAACCCACTGAGCCCTAGTGATGAGTATACTCTTTTCTTTTCCAATAATGTACAGGGCTCCAGATAACAGTTACTGAACCTTATTAAATTAACAATTTTTGCGATTCGCTTGCAATTCGCTGGCAATTTGATAGCAATTCACTTGCGATTCAAAATAGTAACTTTACCCTCGGGTAAGATTGCCTGAATGGTGTATCTCACAAATATTCACAAATATGCCTTCGTTAATTGTTTCAATTCCATTTTTGTCACAATGGCTTCGGAAATATCACGTAAAAATATTCAAGCGTAAGATTCACCTTTTGAAGCACCCTATTCGATGGCAATTCAATAGCAATTATCAATTTAATTTAATAAGGTTCAGTACTGTATAAGGAGAATATTTCAAAAATAAAAATCTTTATTTCTACATTTATCTCTAAGGTGTTACTACTCATTAGAATCTTCTCTTTGAGACGATTCTAATAAGAAGTAACATCATAGGATTTGATGCAGAAATAAGTGAAAATTAATATGTTGGACTCAATCAGTTTACCTCTTCTTATCTGGAGCTCTGAGTGTATATGTGAATAGTACACTTGTCTTGTGCAGACAGTGCAGATGCAGATCATGTCAGAGGGTTCCTTTATAAGCCATCTGAACAGGATCTGTATAATGTTTGCCATTTCGAAATATATTGTGAAAAGTAACCCTTAAAGTAGTCAAAAATGATCTAGACTTTATGGAAACTGGAATTTTCCATTTGTAGTTTCAGGGGAGAATGAGTTGAACAAGAGTCAATAAAACAGTGTATTTTCTGACATTCAAGACTACACTGGTGAGTGTGTGCTTTAACCCATTACCCCATAGCCTATTTCTAGTATTGAAGATAGGTGACCCATTAAAGCAGGTTGAAAGTAAAGTAGAATGTGCCTTAAGGCACATTCTGCTTTACTTTCAGCCTGCTTTAAGCTTTAATCTGCTAAAATATAAAACATATTTCTTATTATTTTAATTTGTGACAGAATAAATTGGAACTATTTTCTTCAGTAGAGATTTTAATTAAAGGCATATTTATGGGGTAATTGGTTAATCATTACAGAGGTCCAGATAAAGACAATAACTAAATTACTTCTGTGTTCATCAAACCCTAGCTGATGCATCTTGGCAAGTATTACAATTTTTATTGTCTGAAGCCTAACAAGAAACATACTTTTCTTTCAACATATAAATGAAAATGTACTGGCATATGACAGTTTATACAGTAAAACCAGGGCTCCAGATAAGAGGGAGTAAACTAGCAAAACCAACATTTTCTCCCTTATTTCAGTACCAAATCCTATGGTGTTACTACTCATTAGAATCGACTCTTCGAGACGATTCTAATGAGTAGTGACACCATAGGGTTTAAAGCAGAAATAAATTATTTTAAATACTCCCCTTATCTGTAGCCCTGTAAAACCCCTCTTAAGCAAACAATGACATAGTTCCATTGTCAATCTTCAAGACAGGTAGCAGCTTAATTGCAGGATTAAATGAATGCAGAAATATTCCCCAGAAGATTCCTGCATTATGTTTATTAGAACTGCATTAAGCACCTACCTACCTTTAAGATCCCAGTCCTTCTTCATTGTCTTGTCACTCACTTAAGAGTGATCATACTTTACAGTGATGTCACATTATAATTATTACAACTTAACCCTTTGCTCCATAGATACAGACACCTTAAATGTATTCCTCCATAAAAGGAAATAGGTTCAATTAATATGCAGCATAAGAAACATTTTCTGTTCCAAAGCAGGTTGTATGTAAAGCAGAATTATGAGAATGCATGATCTGTAGGCACATTCTGCTTTACTTTCAATTTGCTTTAAGTGGCCACCTCACAGTCTTCAAACCTAGAAACATTGGCTATGAAATAAAGGGTTCAACCAAAACTTGTAATTTGTGTTTAACCCATTACCCCATAGCCTGTTAATCTTGAAGACAAGTAATCACTAAAAGCAAGTTGAAAATAAAGCAAAAAGAGCCTTAATACTTTCAACATGCTTTAAATGGTCACCTGCCTTGTAACAAAAGTTGAAATAGGATATGGAGTATATATTATGGTTACCGGTAAAACAGCTGGGCCTATACATGTATAAGGTTATAACGCTTTTGAGTTGCGTCTAAAGACGTTCTCAAGCATTTGATTGGTCAGATTTGAGCCTATAGGCTCAAATCTGACCAATCAAATGCTTGAGAACAAACTCAGACTCAACTCAAAAGCTGTATTACCTTGGAGCCAGACCGTCAGAACAACAACAACAACTACACATATACTAACCATCATCCTCTATCATGGAACTGCTGAGTGACGGTGGAACTTCGAACTGCACATCGCTTAACTCCCTTAGACACAACCAGTCTCCATCAACAGACACGCGGAACTTACATAAATATATTGTTTCTTCAGCCATGACTGCAATGCCCTATGCTCGCTTTAAAAATCCTTAAAACTTTCACACATACATCACCAAAACATAAAGTTGCTATGTATGGCTTATGGTAACTATAGGCAGACCAATTGATGCCTAAAATCACTTTGTTACTATGGTAACATAAATCCCTGACGTGCAATTTGGGACAATAATTGCCAATTCAGTCAAATATTTCCAACAAATATCACAATTGTATATATGGCAATAACTTTGATTTCCCGATTGTCCACACTTCCAAACTATTCAATATTTGTCCTTTATATTAGTTCCTCCATTCTGCGGTTTAAAAATAGCATTTATATCTTGCATAAACCTAGGAGAAGACATTATTCTTAAACTGCAGGCAAACCTGATTCAACAAAACATTGAAAACTGCGGGTTCTTGCAAATATTGATGATTTATTAAAATCTGAGTGACAAACAGTTTGGAGCCAGATCAGATGCCGAGTTACTCGGCATCTGATCTGGCTCCAAACTGTTTGCAACGGAAACAATTATTTAGCACAAACATGCTAATTGGGAAAGAATAAAATCTTCTCCACTGTACATGCCATGAATGTGTAGACTGTCTCAACTGTATTTACTCTTCCAATAATATCAGACATACATTGTATGATGGGAACCAGCTGATTATGTGTGTGAACTTTTTTAAGGGTACCGGTACTTGCCAGATTGCTTACAATCGCTGCTTGCTTATAATGATCTCTTAAAAAACATGCAAAGCTTCTCGAGTCTGTTTCTCATCTCACCTATACAGGTAAATCAGAGAACTGCTGTGATATTAACAGCTCCATAAAACATCAAAAGCCCTTCACATTATATACACCAATAATTAACCCTTCACACACCATCATATAATGATACATTCTGCTTTACGAATTTGTGTCTGCAAAATACTCAAGCTTAGTTTCAATGGTTAATCTTTAAATACAAGTGTTAAGCAGTTTAGATCCTGATCTGATGCATGTTACATGGACTGAGTCATTATTGGTGTGAACAGATTTAAACAAATACAAATAAGCCTAGCACAGATATTAAGTCCTTTTCAATTCTACATGATTCTTGAAACACTGAATTTTCCATCCCTTACTTTTGAAAGCATGATATATGTATCCAAATATTAAATTTAACCAGCTGGAATCAAACTGTGAGAAAACCTTATGCTACGCACTGTTTACAAACAATGCATTATGTATAAGCAATATTATAATTAGTCCCGTGTTCACTAACAAGAAACACATAATCCCCAACAATGCATAATTCTCTGCTATAATTTTATGCCACAATTCCTTCACAAACTACCACCTGTGCTCAAATACCGCAACACCAATACAGCATTATCCAAGATGATTCATTCCTGAGTACCATGGAAATGTCAGGAGCTCGGATAATTTAGTCAATTTCACACCATTGATCTGTCAATCTTACCACAATAATAGACTGGTTTTAAATTATCCCTACTATACAATCAACAGTTGGCAATCCAAGACTTGTGTACTGATACTATTTCCTCAAGCAATTCAGCAGAAAAAAGTCAGCCATATAGTGTAAAATAGGATGAAAATGGCAGAAATTGATTATAACTTAAGGGATCAATATTCCAGTGCTTTACACAAGCTAGGCTGGTTTCCTTCTTACAGCAGAGATCAATACCATGCTGGTCTGAATAACTACGCTGCCATTAGAGATGCTGTGAAATCCCGATATAACAAACACTCAAGACAACACACATTTATGATGGTTACAATATTAACCCATAACCCCATAAATACACCTTTTTACACCTTCAATTTATTCCACCACTGAAGAAAATAGATGCAATTTAAACAGTCATAAATGTGTATGATAAAAGTATTTTCTATATTTCTACAGCTGTTGGCTTAACTCTTTCCTCCCTGAAACTTTAAATGGACAATTCCAGTTTCCATTTTAGTCTAGTCCATTTCTGACGTTTAAGGGTCGTTTTTGTCAATGTTTGGCATTGTGACAAACAGTGAAGACCCTGATCAGAGGGCTCCTTTCGGAGCCCTCTGATCTGGGTCTTCACTGTTTGCATCTATAGGACATGTGTACTATTCACATGTACACTGTTTGAAAAGGATGCCTATATGCTTTAAGTGGTTACCTAATTTAAAAACGCCTGTAATCATTACTAGGGAGATGCCTGGTAATATCATGAACTTCCACTGTGTTATTGTAAGTGAATCCTTTACTCCAAAAATATACTTTTTTGGCCTTTAATTTATTCTTCCCCTGCAGAAAAAGGTCTACTTCTATCATAAAGTTATGAACTATATGCAGCATAAAAATATTCATTTTATCATATATACATAGCATATACGTGTAGTAGCTTAAAGCAGGTTGGAATTATAAGCATATGCACCTTAATGTGAATTCAGCTTTCATGCTTGCAGCACATACCGGTGTACCTTAGGACCTATGATAAAGGTACATGCACTGCAAGGGTGAACGCTGTAAATCAAAGGCTATTGTAGTTGTGACATTGAGAATTTCTCAAAACTAATAGATGCCCATTTAAAACTTTCGCAGATACTGAGGTCAAGCTCAAGGTAACAGGGTATTTCCTAATTCTAGCAGATAGAAACTTAACCCATTACCCCATAAATATGCCTGTTTACGCTTTAAATCTATTTCTCCACTGAAGAAAATAGTTATAGAGTCATAAATTTGTGTCATAAGATATATTTGCTATATTCTAGTAGATGAAAGCTTAAAGGCTTTGCCAGGCTGAAAGTATTAAGCAGAATGTGCCTTAAGGCGCATTCTGCTTTACTGGGGTCTACACTGTTTGTACAAAAATGTACTTTTAAGGAGCCCTTCGATCGGGTCTACACTGTTTGCATAAAAATGTACTTTTCGTAGGGATAATGTTGTAAATAACGAGTATACTCGTCACTATTGGCTACCACCGTATGTTCTTATGTGTCAATTATGACTCAAATTGTGTATCTAATAATAATTACGTCACAAATATTTGACAAAAGATTTCCCAGTTTATATAAATAGTACACTATTTCCCCATGATTTATGACATCATTCTTACAACGTCATTATTGCTATGTTTGTATACAGTATAGTGATGGGTCATGGGAACTATTATCCATAAGGTTTGACCTGTCAGTCATCACTTTCCGTCAACTTTTGGTGGTACCATCGGAAGTTTCCGTATACTTTATTTATATTAATATATATACTGCTCTTTTCTAATATTTCGACCTCTAAGGGCCTTTTTCTAAGAAAATCACGTCAAAACACACGTCACATTTTTGTTACATGCATTCAGCCATAAAATCAAAGAGAATAATGTTAACAACATTGTTTGTTATTGCCGTTGTCATGACGTCGTTATGACGTCATCTTCATGACGTCATGTGTGCAATGGCGTCATGCATGAAATTTAGCGCATTATCCTCCTTGACATTACAGCCAAATGGTCTGTACGTTCTCAGCTTCCAAATCCAATCGGTTTCATAGATCTGTCTTTCAATTCTACTTCCATTAAACATTCTCTTCAAAATGACAAACCTAACATCTTCACTACTATGTCCTCCGACTCCAAAATGCCTATTAATTGGCTTCTCTCTCTCATGCCTTATATCACTCAAATGTTCTTTCATTCTCTCTCTGATTTCTCTCTCAGTCTCGCCTACATACACCATCCTATCACATTTATTGCATCTTATTCCATACACGACATTTCTCTCCCTACAGTTAATATTAGTACACACCTTCAAAATTGATTGTTCATATGTGTCTTTAACACTAATCTTGACATTTCAAGAATACTACAAGTAGTACATTCTTGTGAACAAACCATATTGTTAGGTTTAACAATGCGGTTAGTCTTAGAATGTACCAGTGTGTCACAGAGATTTTTATCACGCCTGAAATACTTCTTTCAGCCTCTCAGATTTGTGTAAAACTTTTGAGTGCTTTTTTACAATGTCGTGTGTTCGGCAGATTTGTGTAAAACTTTTGAGTGCTTTTTTACAATGTCGTGTATGTTTAGCAGATTTGTGTAAAACTTTTGAGTGCTTTTTTACAATGTCGTGTATGTTTGGCAGATTTGTGTAAAACTTTTGAGTGCTTTTTTACAATGTCGTGTATGTTTGGCAGATTTGTGATTTATAGATCAATGAAAACTTCAGGTATTATACTTCATGATCAGTCGATGATTTAACGCCACTGTCGCAATAACTTAGTGGATAGTGTCATTGACTCGTAGTGCTAGGGTCGTTGGTTCGATTCTAGGTACTTTTTTGTAAACGTCAGCTTCAGGTATTTTTTTTTGATAATTATATATTTTACTCAAATAAAACAGTAAACGTATGGGTAAAGAAAAACTTGCTGCTTAACGAAATACAGAAATAACAGGGAGTGCTTTGCATAAATTTCCAATAAACACGTTTACGCTCAAACCATTATTTCCAAATCAGACAGTTTGAAGCCCGATCAGACGCCTGGTAACCCGGCGTCTGATTAGGCTCCTAACTTTTTGCCACTCAGATCAACATGAATAGCAAACATTGTCGAAAATGTGTCTTGCTCTATGATTTATTGCTATGTGTTTGCGTTTCGTTTGCGTTTAAACGGGAGAGAATAACATTTTCTCCACTGTATACGCACTTTTCTATCCAAGTTTCCTTAGGCAAGTTCACTGTACTTCATTTTATACAATTCATGGTTTGTATGTGTCTACCATTTAAAAAGTTTAAAAAAAAGACACATCAAAAAATATTACAAAATAAACTCTATCGGGTATCGAACCCATAACCCTTACGGTGGTAGCGCAGATACATAACCACTGAGCTATAATTAGCGACTGTAGTTATCTTTATAAGATAATATAATCAAATTCGAGTCATCGTTGAATGGCTTATTTACTATACACTGTTTTGTTGTTTCCGGAAGATGAAAATAGCTTGTGTAATAAACGGAAAAAGACGGAATATTCATAAACTGACAAGTCAAACCTTATCGACAATAACAATTGGTTTATGTTGTGAGTTCAAAATTTAGAGATCTAAAAGTATAAGTCAAATATTTGTTGATTTGTTTATTGAAGTTATGTCCAATGGTGCATGAGGTTACAGAGGTAACTCATGTAGATCTACTCAGTGCAATACTACCGTATCCTTGAATAAATGTTAATCGAAGATACGATGGTTTTGCACTAAATTGCGGGTCTTAATGTGAGAATGATAGAGTCTAATCTGGATAAAGTCTACTATAATATATATGTTAAACATCTGTTCTGTTCATAAACGATGTCAATGCCGATCCTGATCAGAGGACTCCTGTGGTAGCCCTCTGGTCTGGGTCTGCACTGTTAGTTTTCGACAAGTATACTTTCCTCCTGTACATTGATAGTAAATGACAAGTAGATATATATGCTCATAGATAGGATTGAATGTGTTCTGTAAATATCTGTACATTATTTTGAAGGACACAAGGGAGATTTGTTGCTTGTGTGTTCTAATTGTGATACCCTCTTGAAATAAAGTCTTTGTTATTATTATTATTACTTTCATCCTGCTTTAAGTGATAACTTGTCTCCAAAATTAGAAACAGGTTATGGGGTAATGGGTTAAAGCAGGCTGAAAGTAAAGCAGAATGCACCCTACAAAACTTTCTGCTTTACTTTCAAACTGCTTTAAGTAGTCACCTATCTTGAATACTAGAAACAAGCTGTACAGTAAAAGGTTACAACAGATAGTATAGCTAGTCAAGTCTGGATAAGACTGGAAATGCAAATAAACATTAACTAGTTTCATCTTGGGTTAGACTCTGAGTCTCAGTATCTTAATACAGATAACCTTATAACAAATAATAACACATTGGAGCCAGCTACTGTACTTTATTTCTAACCCTTTCACTATAGAAGCACCTTTTGAAGCCTTTACATGACAAAACACTCACTGTAATGATACAACAGTCTAATTATATTTCATAAAGCAAGGGAAATAATCATTACACATTTACAGCTCATTATGACATTGATACTCTCCCTTCTCTAAGAGCACTCACTGCAGCTTATAGGGAATCATCTTCACAATTACACACAGTGAGGTTTGCTCTATCCTTTTTTAAATATGTCTGTTACATGAACAAACAATGCAGTACTATGAATGTGCAATGATGTTGTGCACTATCTTAAGTGAAATCAGGTAATGAAACTGAGCCCAACATGAGCCAAACGTCTGTGACAATTTACACAAAAACGACCTGTTTGGCTGGTATCGTTGGGCAACTACGTTAACAAGTCTCAAGGGTGGTCTGCGGAGGCAAACAACAAATCCAAAATGGCGACCAACTGAGTAAACGAGACACAGTTTAACAGTATTGAGTTAATTACTCTTCAATAAACCAACCATTTTCGATGTTTGGAGTATCAAACAAAGCAACTTACAATAATATATTTAAATCTTATCTTTGTATGTGGTAAAATTGATGCATTTCAGTTGATTAATGCACCTTTGCGTGTGTGATTTGATTTGTAAATAATTTGTTCATACTCACATGAAAGTACTCAGACATGCCATGGGGCGCAATGATTTATTGCTGGAGAGTATTCAAGAATGAGGTCGTACTATTAAGGGTTGTTTGCATTCTTAACGGACATTGGGCTCTGATTCATTTACTGAACTCACTGCTGATGAGCTCTACCTATGAAGTTTACATAGATTGTAGAATTATATACAGTAAAACCTCTCTTATTACGACCACTAAAAAGATTAGGCTAATAAATTATATAAAATACAGATGACAGGTTAAAGCAAGGTAACAGTAAAACAGAAAGCTCCTAAAAATTTAGTGGTCAAAATAGAGAGGTTTTACTGTACATTGAAAAGATGGTACTGCTTTTTGGAAGATGTTTTAAATTTATTCAATTCCAACAAGTACTCCAGGCTACATGTAGCTGTGGTTCCATATTTCAAATAACTATTCTGTTAGCCTCATAAATGACATGTTTACACCCACCTGATGAGTATTTAAAAGTAGGCCAAACAGTAAATATTCATATCTAAAATTTTATATCCATGCAGAATCTAATCGATGTCAGTTGCTCACATGCATTAAAATGTCAACATCTATCTGTTGCAAAAGTTGTTCTGTGTGACTTTGGTATCAAAACAAGAGCATGGCATGCAGCTACTGGTGGCAACTCTCTCATCTAGTGGTGTTTTCCTAACAGATTAAAAAGTATCATTGAGATTTTCTAACTATTTCGTCTGTTAGTATCTGTCCGTCTAAGAAATTTTAGCTTCTTGGTTTTGAAATTAAAGATTTTCTAAGCAATAGTAAAATTAGGTCAAAGTTCAAGGTCAAAGCCAATATGCCATTTTTTTGTATGCCTTTATAGGCTTGTAACGATGAACATGAAAAATAAAGGTTTATGTTGCATAGTGAAAAGAA
Organism: Gari tellinella; assembly: GCA_922989275.2. NCBI lineage: Eukaryota > Metazoa > Mollusca > Bivalvia > Cardiida > Psammobiidae > Gari > Gari tellinella. Next base: position 100,358,870 of record OV277856.1, on the reverse strand, counting down.
ATGGGCAATGATTATGCTGAAGTTTTTGGTTTTGCTTTTTTTTTTAAATTAGGTCAAGGTCACACATAGATCTAAAAATTAAACTATGATGGAAATTTAAGGCCTTGCAACAAATAATTTCCATACATGTGCACCTTTTAGGGCATTCTATTTATTCCTCCAAGTGTTGAAGAAAATAGTTCCAATCTATACAGTCATGAACACGTTCTGTAAGAAATACTAGCAGATGGTAGCTTAAAGCAGCTGAAAGTAAAGTGAAATGTGCCTTAAGGTGCATTCTGCTTTACTTTCAATCTACTTTAAGTAAACTAAATCGTTTGTCATCAAAACTAGAAAAAGGCTATAGGGTAAAGGGTTAAGGAGCATTCTGCTTTTCTTTAAACCTGCTTTAAGTAGACTATAAGTCATCTGTCTTCAAAAATAGAAACAGGCTATTGGGTAAAGGGTTAAAGAGCATTCTGCTTTACTTTCAAACTGCTTAATATAAGCTTCAACCTAGAAAGATACCAGCTTTTCCATGTGCATATGATATTCGGGACTTTAATATTTCTATGAAATAGTTATTGGCATTAAAAGGCATATTTATGGAGCAAGCGATGCTTTACAATACTTCCCTATGACAATGACCAAGCTTACACCTGCTACAATCTGTTCCTTGTTTCTATCCACTCCTAAAAGTTAATCCGGCTTCAACTGAATAGTATATATACAGTGTTTCCTTTCCACAACGGCCCTCTGAACAAAGATTCCCTCCAAACAACAATGCTTGCCACTGATCCCTAAACAAGACAATTATGCAGGGCTTGAACTTTAGATTTGAACAACTTGCATTTTTTTGCAAGTGCCTCTATTTTCTACTTGCAAAACCAGGTTCCAACTGGCTTTTTCAATACCATTATCTACAAATTGACGTTTCACATCATTTTGATCAAAATTATAAGATAAAGTTCATAAACATTACTTTGTTGAACTTTCATTCCGTATCTCATTCTGTGCTAGATTACTCATGTAAATAAAGTTTAAAAAATAATAACTAATGTGTTTCTTTTTGTGTTTAAACTGTACAGTTACTATTCTTAACTCTAAATAAGTCTTTATTTGCAGTACATCCCATATAGTCAATTTTCATTAAAAACAGCAAGGTTCGCTAATTAATTAAACACGGACTAAAGCTGAAACTTTGTAACTGGGTCGTTTTGTCAAGGGGGCCAAAGGGCCGTGTTATATTTTCAGAGTTTGATGTTTATGGATGATTTTTTTTTATCTTTGGTGAAGACAGTCGGCAGACAGTTCACTATATTTCGAAAACGTTTTCACTATCGTCCATAATATTATGTTCGAGACAGATGTGCATTTTTTTCTACCATTTTTAGGACAGATTTTAGCGATGCCGTGGTTGGTCCCATTTCGCACAAAAGCAATAAAACCCAATTACTTCGTGAGTTTCTTAACTTGGTTTGGGCTAGCTTTCAGCCTGTGTTCGGCTGTTCTTCCTAAAATGTCTCTTCAGCCTTCCGTTTATAAACTCTAGAAGGACGAGTCGACTGAAAAACGTTCATATGAGTTTAATTTACATCGCCATTCGCAGTTTGCGGCCACTAGCTAATAGACTGGTTCCCCTTTTTCTAATGCTGATTTGGCGTTGGTACGTATGAAGCCGGGCTATCAAGCATGCGCATGCGTTAAGTGCTGGGTTTCCCAAGTTATAAATAGCCGAGATATGAAAAGAACGAGATGGGCGAACAGCAATAATTATTTCAATTACTGCAAGATTAGCAGGGTTAGACACTGTGTTCGTCTTAACCAATTTAACCTTACATTTTGGAACGTCTAAACATCAAAATATACACTCGCAATTATTTTCAAGTGCTGAATTTTTCAGCTGGCTTTTTCAAAATTCCACTCGCATCTGGCGAGTTCGCAAGAGCGAAGTTCGAGCCCTGTTATGTCCAAACTATTTACTGCTGTAATATTATCTGCTTCAAATTGGTGTCTGTTGTTTTTCTCAAACTGAAAGTCACATGTTGGATATTTTGACAGGAAAGAACATTATACGAGTGGCAAACAGCTTGATTCATCTGGATTCAAGCTGTTTGAAAATGTAAGCCATATTAATTTCCATCCCTATAACAATTCCCTCTGATTAACACACACAATCTTTGTTTCCCATAGTGTGTTGTTGTAGACAGGGATTACTGTACATATAAAACTACGCTCAATATGAACATGACACATATTATCTGAACTATTTACATTCCTAGTTGGTTAATAGAATGTGGATCTCTTCTCAAGAAAGAGTGCATACCCATGCCAGATACAGTGGAGAATCTGTTATTCTTTCCCGTTTAAACGCAAACGTACTCAAATGCAAAACACTAAAACGTAGAAAAGAACAACTTTTGGACAATTCTGATAATTCTTGTTTATCTTGGTGGCAAACAGTTTGGAGCCTGATCAGACACCGGGTTACCCGGCGTCTGATCTGGCTCCAAACTGTTTGCACTGCAAATAATAGTTTTAGCGTAAACGCGTTTATTGGGAAAGAATAACAGATTCTTCACTGTATATCCTTTAAAAGAAATGCCCATCACTGTGCAAACCCTTGTCATGTAGCTCTTTCAGCACCTGAGTTCACAATGTTTTCAAAAGCACCAATATTATGCTAATACAGTGCTTCCTCCCTACAACAACCCTCCCAACAACGTCTCCCTCCTTACAACACTTTTTACTGCTGTTCCGCATACAAGACAATTATGTCTTTATTTAAGTATAGAATGCTTTTATTGCTGCAATAGCAACTACATGTACTTAAAATTGTTGTATGATGTTTTTTCTCAAAGTTACATGTACATTTTGATAGAAGAAACATAATTAAGAGTGTCAAACAGCTTTAATTCAGATCAGACGCCGTGTTACGCGGCATCTGATCTGGATTAAAGTTGTTTACAAATGTAAGTCAATTTCCCTCCCTATAACAACTCCCTTCAAACAACGCACATAATCCTTGTCTCCCATTGGGGGTCGCTGTAGCAGGAGAAAGGTAAAGAATCTAACAAAATCTGCATCTATATAAGAAACATTTGACGGGAAACATGACATGTGTTCATCTCGAAATAACTGTACATGGATTATATGTCATCAGATATTCCACTCACAAACATAATCACCATCTTCTCACATTTGTTGTCTTAATTACCAACTAATCAATAAGAAAACACACCAATATGGTAATTTTAATTTAATGTACTGTTCTTCAATTTTTTATTATAATATTGTAATTTTTATAATCTTTCTCTAGCTTCAAGTCAGTTACATTGATACTTTTAGCAAGCAGTGTATATAGTGACACAGATCAGACAGCTCCTAAAGGAGATGTCTGTTCAGGGTCTGCACTGATTTTTTCAACAACCTGCCTGACTCGAGTCTGCACTCTTTCTTGACGATTTTTTTCATATATTTTTTATCCATTGTAATAGTTACGATAATAGAGGTTCATACTGGACACATTATATGAATATTCAGCGGCATCAATTTTACTATTAAAGACTTGGAAATGTAAACAATCACTGCATTTACCGATACACACTCCCTCTCTGTCCTTTAACCCATTACCCAATGGACTGTTTCTAGTTTTGAAGAGAAGTGACCACTTAAAGCAGGTTGAAAGTAAAGCAGAATTCTGCTTTACTTTCAGCCTGCTTAAAGCTACCATCTACTAGAATATACAAATTATTTCTCATGCTACATATTTAAGACTGTATATTATCAAACTATATTCTTCAATGGAGGAATAATTTAAAGGCGTAAAAATGCGTATTTATGGGGTAATGGGTTAGGTAGTGACTAGCGGTACGTGACCGTACCTCTAATATTTGAAATTAGCGGTACGGTCACGTATCCCTAGCGAGCCCTGTGAGGGTTGACTAGGGGTACGTGAGTCAAAAACACTATAACGCAACACTTTATTTTGTCCGCAGATACCTTAATATCGATGTTAATGTTAATAATATATCATTTCTACCTTAAATATGACTGTTTAACGCAGAAAATTAAAGAAACTTCATCAACAACAAAATTCCAATCGGCAATTTTTTCACGGCAGCGAAAACTATATCTTTGAATTTAAAGAACGTATAGACACATTTTTACAAGCATGTATAATTATCCAATACCAGCTTTGTTTAGAATTACTGCACTGTTTAATTGCGATCTATTGTCAAACGTGTTTTCAAGGTGATTTTTGTCACAGGTCTGTCTTTAACCAGCAAACTTCTTGCATGAATCGATACCCGATGACAGCCGAAGTTTCGCTAGTTTCTATATTCTTAGATCTACCACTTTCAATTTATATTCAACGCTAAGTTAGATAGCAACAACGGCAGTAATTTCGAACACGCCTATTATATAATTATAAGTTACATTTGAATCAAATTTATAAGAAAAAGAAGAAAAGAAAAGAAAACAATGGGGACGGATTTCAGATATCGGGCGTATATTTAACACTATACCCTATATGCGGAATACTTCTATTCTTATCCCTGCGGTGAAAACAAGTTTGGGTGGAGAATATTTCTCGAAGTTTCTTTGTTTTTCTCCATTAAATATCCCCAAACTAAGGTAAACATGAGAGATTAGTAATATTACCATCATTAAAACGTATCTGCAGGCAAAATAATGTGTTGCTACATAGTTTAAATGACTCACGTACCCCTAGTCAACCCTCACAGGACTCGCTAGGGGTACGTGACCGTACCGCTAATTTCTAATATTAGAGGTACGGTCACGTACCCCTAGTCACTACCAATGGGTTAACTCACACTTCATTATCAATCACCTTTACAGATTAATAGGGTCTGCAGTGTCATGGCGAAGTGAATTGTCCATATGAAGTCTATGATGTTACCGTTGACGTAGTAGATTCAGACGCTATTTCTGGGACAATAGTTCTCTTCTAGGTGGTGATAGGGTAAATGATTTTGAGGAGTGAAGGGGGGGGGGGGGGGGGGGGAGGGATGTCCGTGCTAGCCAAATTGACAGCGTCTAAAGTTCAAATGTATGCATGTGAGCCGCATAGATACATTTTTACTTTCATTTTTGTTCAATGAATATAAAGTATCACTTACTTGGTGCAGTCTGTGTCCGCTAACGTCTACTGCAGTTCGCGCGGATGGCAATTTGCTTTACTTACGTTTTCGTTTCTTCCGAATCTTTACTTCACTACTGTTCGTCCGTGTCAGGAACTTTCCCCATGCCGACTTTGCTGAAGTGAGAACAGGTGCTGACCACGTATCTCCACTTGCCACTTCCACTTTTTGGCCGTCATTTGTATTTCCATCACTATTTTCCTTCTCCACAATAGTTTGTTGTGTTTCTGCAGTCGCCATTTTGTTTTGTAGAAGTCATGTGATATTTTGTGGTTTTGTTCCCGCATAAACGGCCGCAAAGAGATCACCGAATTGAGTCCCAACACCATAGGGTCCGGTCCATAGGTACTTGACACCTTTTGATATTTTTTCTTTTACTAGCTACCATATGAAATAGATTTACAGTGATCCCTCCCTACAACGGCCCTCCCAACAACGACTCCCTCCTTACAACAACGATTGCCGCATTTTCGTACAGGGCAATTCATGAATTTGTGTCTTAACGCTTAAATTACTGTCTGCTGTAAATTAATATGATTAATTAATGTCTGCTTAAAGTTGTCGGCTGCTGATTGTCTCAACGTTAGATCTACATATCGGACATTTTGACAGAAAAAAAACTATCGACCCATATCTCTCACCTCTATAACCTGTAAACTCTTAGAACATATCATCTTTAGTCACATTATGTCTCACTTCGATTCCTTTAAGGTACTTCGCATATGCGCGTAGTTTCCATACGATTGTTATGAAAATTGTCATGAAGAATGATAATAGCCTAAGAAACAATGTGTGTAAATATAGGCAAAATTTATCGTGTGGTTTGTCTTTAAGGTCTTTTTTCTGACAAAAACCTAGAATTTTGATGATTTTATTTTTCTTAAAAATGAATAAAGCTATAATGACTATAATTCTCGCCCAATAAGTAGTCCACAACATTCATTACAATAAAAGCTAAAAACATTTTGAATAAAGGTGTTCAGAAAGATGTTATCAGCTATTTAAATTTTGCAAATTAAATGCTAAAAAATTGAATTACAAAAAACTGACTCATTCAATATGTATATTTGTTTTCATTTTATTCAAATATATGGTTGATGAACTAGTCAGTCTGAAACAATTAGAAAAATATTACAGTCAGGATTTGTTGTAATAACACATTTTCTTATTAAAATGTGGGATATTTGTTGTTTAGATACAGTTACCTACCTTAGAATTAAAACTTTGTCATTAAAATGCATTATTATTTATTCATGGACTTGCATACAAGGTTTATTATATTGTTTGAACATAATTATAATGGGCAATATCGATCTTGAAAAGGTTAGCGTATTGATAAGCTTCAAGGTGTGGCTTTATAGTTCGATCAAATCGTTTACATGTATACCGATTTAATTGACTTGTAAGTCATTAAACTAAAACGTACAGGTAAGTGGACATATACTTGGACCGTAAACATCACTAGTTCTAATCAACGAAGACTAAACATAACATGTCTCTTGATTACTGCGTTATGGATTGACAAGTCAATAAATCGGACACTAAAATTTTTTTTTGGATCGGATGGGTCTCGAACCTATGACCTTTGGATTGCTAGTCAACCACTACAGTCAACCCCTATACTAACTGCGCTCTGAAGGATTATACTAATTTATATCAACATTTCCTTTATATAAATTTTGTAGTATAAACACGTACGAAAAAAGTCTGTGTCGTCCAGACGCATATCCGCTCGCCCGCAAGACCGACTTCCGGTAGCGAAAGGCCTTAATATTCTCACTAACTTTCAGCATGGCTTCAGGAAAAAACGATCATGTGACACCCAATTAATCCTTACCATCAATGACCTAGCAAGAGGTATAAATAAAAATCAGCAAATGGACGCCATTCTCCTAGATTTCAGTAAAGCTTTTGACAAAGTCAGCCACAAACATCTCCTACAAAAACTAGATTTCTATGGTGTACGAGAAAACATCCACTCATGGATTGAAGACTTCTTAAAGTGTCGATCACAGCAGGTTGTCCTTGATGGTGCCAGTTCTGATGTGTCTCCTGTCACCTCTGGAGTTCCACAGGGTAGTGTCCTAGGGCCCCTCCTCTTTCTTGCATACATCAATGACCTACCATCTAGAGTCAAGTCTACAGTTCGGCTATTCGCCGATGACTGTCTGATGTATAGACAAATAAGAAACGAGGAGGATGCCAGACTACTCCAGAGTGACCTGGACTCACTACAGGAATGGGAACAGGAGTGGCTCATGTGCTTCAACCCAGACAAATGTGAAGTTATCCACGTAACAAATAAAAAGAAACCTGTGAACTTTACTTACAACATCCACAACACACCTTTAAAACCTACCAATGCCGCAAAATACCTTGGAGTTACATTCACACCTGATCTTAGTTGGAAAACACATACAGAAAATATATCTAAAAAGGCGAACAGTACAATGTCCTTTATCAGAAGAAACATCAGCTCAAGCCCACCAAAGACCAAGGAAAGAGCCTACAAAACATATGTCCGGCCAATTGTGGAATATGCCTCGTCAGTTTGGTCCCCGCATGCAGACACACATATAAACCAGATTGAGATGATTCAACGCAGAGCAGCCAGGTTTGTCAAGCGAGACTATGAACGCACCAGCTCAGTATCATCCATGCTTGATGACCTCAAATGGGACACCCTACAACACAGACGAAATGTAACCAGAGTCGCCATGTTGTACAAGACCATCCACAACATGGTGGACATTGATCAGCCCAGACCCTCCACTCCGCCCCTCTAGACCAAACAGAAACCACAACCAGCAATTCACTCAGATCCCATGCTCAAAATCAGTTTACCAACATAGCTTCTTCCCTGCCACTATCATATTATGGAACCATCTGCCGCAGCACGTCGTGAACATACAGTCACTTTACGGCTTTAAAGCTGCCATGTCAAATGTCATAAACCTATAAACCAGCATTTCGTTTTTACCCTGTTTTTAACTGTACAAAAAAACATCACCAGTGTTTCTCTTAACTGGCTTCTAATATTAATGTTAATATTTATATTAATATTTATATTATTAATATTAATATTGATGTTAATATTATTATTGATGATCGTAATTGATCAACGCCACGCCGTCGGCTGCGCATGCATATTTTAACCATATCGCGAGTATACTCTATGCAGAGTGATGCGATTAATGAAGATGATGATGATGATGATGATGATGATGATGACGAACAGCTTGAATACAGATCAGACGCCGCGTTACTCGGCGTCTGATCTGGATTCACACTGTTTGCAAATGTAAACCAAGTTCCCTCCCTCCGAACGACTCCTCCCGAACAACGCACATATTTTTGTCTCCCATTGGGTGTCGTTGTAGAGAGGGAGCGCTTAATATGGCAGATAAAATATAATAATTATGGTAGATCTAGATCTAGATCTAGATCTAAAAAAAATTCTCTCTCAGATGCTGATCTAGCTTTGTCTGGGTCAATACGCTGTGGACGTTATCTGATATAGGTTCCTGCACAGGTACTTGACACAAACATCTAGATCTATTAACACCCCCCCCCCCCTTTTTAAAAAAAAAAAGAAGAAAAAAGGGGGGTGTTAATATATCTAGATGTATGTGTCAAGTACCTGTGGGTTCCTGCATTAACTACTAAAGCAGAAAAAATAGAAACAAATGATACCTACTCATGATTTGTGACAATGATTCAAAGTATAAGCATGACACACATTTAGAACTTATTGTTCTTGACATTAACACATAGGTCTAGATCTACAGTAAAACCTCTCTTTTACGACCACTATTATTTAACGAAGGTTAATTGCTTGTATAAAGGACAGGTGAATTAAAGCAAGGTGACAGTAAAACAGAAAGCGCCTTTAGAATTAAAGTGTGTCGATTGTATCGATATGTCTCCAGACACAATGTCAACATTATAAATATGGCAAAAAGACAGACTGGCGACAATATTAACATTTTATCCCATACTGTAGCCGGTATCTAGCTTTGAAGACAGGTGGCCACTTAAAGCAGGTTGAAAGTAAAGCAGAATGCACATTCTGATTTACTTTCAACCTGCTTTAAGCTACCATCTTATAGGATATTGAAAATAAGTTTTATGGTACATGTTTATGACTGTATATATTGGAACAATATTTCTTCAGTAGAGGAATAAAATATATATGCGCTTAAAGTCCATTCTATGGGAGAAAGTGTTAAGCAGATGATCATTTACAGTGGAGAAAACGTTATTCTTTCCCAACAAACGCGTTTACGCTAAATCTATTATTTCAATTGCAAACAGTTTGGAGCCAGATCAGACGCCGGGTAACTCGGCGTCTGATCAGGCTCCAAGCTGTTTGCCACTCAGATTAAAATGAGTTGGTAGAACTATACAGAAGTTGCAATTTTCTACAATTAAGTGCACTGCGTTTGCGTTCCGTTTGCGTTTAAACGGGAAAGAATAACGTTTTCTCCACTGTAGCAGTTAAACCTTGACTCTTAGCACGCCATCATTGACTTGGTACAATTGAACAATTCAAACAGACAAATACAGCATCTTTTCTTTTTTTCCCGCCTCGGGTTCGAATCCCACCGAAAGTAAATGTTGTTGTTTTTTGTTTCAAATGCATTTTTAAACAGAATTTCGTATCCTTAACTAATATTTACCTGCTTATACAAGCGTTTGACATACATTTACAAATTGCTATTGTTATGCTAAATCTCTTTGAACGCTGGTACAGTGGAGAATCTGTTATTCTAACATGACACGTGAATTCGTCTCTATAAACAAAGAACAGGTCTATCGTGGTATACCTGAGACGGTATACCACGCTCTTCCCTTCCCCGCTCCTCCCACGGTTATATGACATGACGTGACCACGTGCGTTCATACGTTATGTTTTTTAAATTTCTTTCGTTATTCATATAGCCCGTAAAGACCATATACTTTTAACCAGTAACGTTACAGTAATTTTCTCATTCTTCTGTCTTGTTTGATGTAATGTTTGTTCTATGCCAGATTATGGATCGGTAATTGTAAATTTGCTTATGGGTGTTAGATTCTTGTAATGCCGCGGAAAAAGTTATTAGGTCGAAAAACTTCATCCGCTGAGGAAATAAGTATGGAACATTTGATTTCCTTTCTAATGAATTTCCTTACATATGGTCATGTTAGAATCGAAATAATCTATGTTCTACCGTTGTGAAACTGTATTTTACAACGGTCGGTCGTTGTGGTGCGCAGGAATTGACCACTCAGGCCTTCGGCCTTCGTGGTCAATTCCTGCGCACCACAACTCCCAACCGTTGTAAAATACCGTTTCACAACGGTAGAACATAGATTATTTCTTAATTCTTTCCCGTTTAAACGCAAACGTACGCAAACGCAAAACACTAAAACGTAGAAAAGTACAAATTTTGGACAATTCTGATAATTCATGTTTATCTTGGTGGCAAACAGTTTGGAGCCTGATCAGACGCCGGGTTACCCGGCGTCTGATCTGGCTCCAAACTGTTTGCGCTGCAAATAATAGTTTTAGCGTAAACGCGTTTATTGGCAAAGAATAACGTTTTCTCCACTGTATATAGAAAAGCGACTTTCTTGAGGATGTTTTTAGACTGATCATATTTTTTAAAAGCCAGATGCACGATATATAATGCTACACATTTGCATTATTTGAGTATTTTCCTTTTTTTTTTTTTTGCAAAATACACGGTTTGGTGTCCAGTCTCTTTAACAAACTTGAAAAAAGCATTAATATATTCAGAACACTTTAGTATAATCAATGCCCAATCTAGGCGAGATAACTCTTGATGCCCTACCGCTATTTTACGACGAGAAACTATACTTACCACCACACTTTTGTATAAACTTGGTGATATATATATATAATAGTATAGAGATTGTATCAAAAAAACAAATCAAATTTCAGTATACACGTATGAATAAAACATTGTTTAACCCTTTCCCCATTCGTGTATTTTCACCATAAAAACGTTTACACAGAAAGTGTATCGGGTCAATTATCCGAACGAATAAGCTGTTAAAAAAATGAAATAAAACAAGCAAAAATGAAAACTTTTTGGAAAGTCTGACGATTTATTTTCATCTGAGTAGAAAACAATTTGGAGCCAGACCAGATTCCGGGTAAACCGATGTCTGATCTTGCTTGGAGTCCAAACTGGTTGCAATGGACAAAAGGTTGTTAGCAAACACGCGTTTCTTGTGAAATAATAATGTCTTTACCATACACTGTACAGTGGAGAATCTGTTATTCTTTCCCAATAAACGCGTTTACGCTAAAACTATTATTTGCAGTGCAAACAGTTTGGGGCCAGATCAGACGCCGGGTAACCCGGCGTCTGATCAGGCTCCAAACGGTTTGCCACCAAGATAAACAAGAATTATCAGAATTGTCAAAAAATTGTTCTTTTCTACGTTTTAGTACTTTGCGTTTGCCTACGTTTGCGTTTAAACCGGAAAGAATAACAGATTCTCCACTGTATGAATTATGTAAAACGACTTCTACATTGGAGAATACCTTATACTCCTTTCAAACTAACGCGTTTACGCTAAAACAATTATTTCCATTGCCAACAATTTGGCCCGAGCTAGATCAGATGCCGGGAAACCCGGCGTCTGATCAGGCTTCAAACTATTTGCCACTCAGATTTATATTAGAAAGTAAAAACCCTTCTCAAAATTGTAACTTTCTATCTTTTAGTGCATTGCATTTGCGTTTCGTTTGCGTTTATAAAAACGGGGACGAATAACGTCCTCTTCACTGTATGACTAATTGATAATCATACGCAAAAGGTAAATAATTGATTATTGCGGACAAAACCCTTTCACCACCATTGGCGCCTACAGTTCACTCTGCAAACAGTTTGGATCCTCATCAAACGACCTTTTAAGTGTAATATGATCAGAATCCAAACTATTTGACAAACCATTTCGATATATCTTCAGTCAATGTATCTTATATCTAACTTGAAAAAGTACCATTACAGACAACAATATCAAAGCATACGCGTCAGTATTGATCGAGGAAAGAGTTTATGGTATATATTTCCCAGGACATCACATATATATAATAATAATAATAATAATAATAATAAAGACTTTATTTAACGAGAGAGCTCATTTGGTAAATACCAATCTTCCATGAGGCCCTCAACAAATACAATTTGACCCTCTACCAAATATTATGTTTCTAGTTTTGAAGATAGATGGTCACTTAAACCAGGCTGAAAGTAAAGCAGAAGTCGAAGTCGCATAAAGTCGACTTTACAAACAGTTTGGACCCTGATCAGACGCAGCGTTACGCGGCGTCTGATCAGGGTCCAAACTGTTTGACACTCATGTCAATATTTCTTAAGTTATACTACCTTATATCTTACTTTTAAATGATCTTGCAGACGACTATTGAAGCAGACGATGAAAATGTTAAATACCTCACGATTAATTTGGCACCGAAAGGGACCTTTTTACCGCTATAATATCGTCTGGATGGATACTGTTGTCTGCAATCCTTTTTGAAAGTTAGATCTAAGAGCTTTGATCGAAGAAACATCGATACAATTGAAAATTTTTATTGATCTACGATAGTCAGTTTGGATCCTGCTCAAACTTTACGTAAATCCGAACTGTATGCAAATTCGCATGTTGGCGAATGGCTTAGCCTAAACATAGTTTAATAGAAACTAGATCGCTAAGTATAGCGAAATCCTACAGAGACGCGACCTGCAGTTGTGTTGTAATAACTTTCTTTTGTTAGCAATATTCTGGCCTATTGCGCTCCATTGAATATCGACTTAAAGGTAAATCTACTCTTCAACGACACTTAAAAAATTTTAGGTAGCTTCTTAATGCAAGAAAAAGTAATTTATGTAGAGTAGTAATCCTACTCCAGGAACTTTCATATTTTTGTTGTCTGCATTAATCAACCAGTCATCTTATCCTTAAAAGAACTCCATTCTTTCTCACGAGTGTGTCGCTCAAGTGAGGGTGTATTGAATATTATGTGTATTGATTTATCCAAAAACTAAGTCGCAAAAGGGTCAGAGTTGAAACTATGACACGCAACGGGGTAAAGTAGAACCTCTCCATTACGAACATTAAAGTGTATAAATGATCATGTGTTTAAGGCAGGTGACTGCTTAGGGTATACACATTTGTGGTGTGAGTTAATATTAATATATCTGACTGTCCTGTAATTTTTTCTGATAATTTTGTTCTTGATCCTGACCTTTTTGCTTTAATTATAGAGCAAAGATTTTCTGGATCATATTACCTACACTTCATCAGCTAAAGATACCAAACTTTGGAGTGTGAGTACATCTAGGAATACCGGAATGCAGCATACCATTTTAGGCCACGGGGATCTTGATTTGAGATCTTAATACGCAAACTGTTTAAAATCTTGTTTGGCGCATATTTCCTTTACCAAATCAGCTACAAATACAGACTTAGAATCAGAATAAGAACTTTCTTTATTGAATTAAATTATATGTACAGTTTCTCGTCATTCTATAGCCATTTAACAATAAATATTATATGTCACACGGTCATCATAACGAATACAAAATGAAATTACATATATCTTTTAATTTCGTATACATATATATGAATTTACAATGTACTAGATCTAGACTACCAACATCATATCCATTTACAATTAGGGGCAAATTTGAAGAAAAAAACACAACTTAAGTGTATATGATACTTGTTATAGGAGTATGTACTTCTATGTACTTTTCATACAGTGGAGAATCTGTTATTCTTTCCCGTTTAAACGCAAACGTACGCAAACGCAAATCACTAAAACATAGAAAAGGACAACTTTTGGACAATTCTGATAATTCTTGTTTATCTTGGTGGCAAACAGTTTGGAGCCTGATCAGACGCCGGGTTACCCGGCGTCTGATCTGGCTCCAAACTGTTTGCACTGCAAATAATAATTTTAGCGTAAACGCGTTTATTGGGAAAGAATAACATTTTCTCCACTGTAGTAGACAAGGCTATGAGAGTTGCATGAAACGTTTGCATATCAGTCATATCTACAGTGGAGAATACGTTATTCTTTCCCGTTTAAACGCAAACGAAACGCAAACGCATTGTACTAAAATGCAGAAAATGACAAATTTTTCACAGTTCTGAATATTGATTTGGGCAACATTTGGTGTTGATTACATATTGGGATTTTGGCGTGTATTAAACTAATCTCAGGCAACTGTGAGCATGGTTTTGCCATTTAAACCCTGAGTCAATTATATAGTTAAAGAAATGTGCCTGGGACATATATTTCCTGTACCACATCAGCTAGTCAAACTTAATTTTGTGTGTGAGTACATCATTTGCATGGTTGTTGGAGTGTCATGCCATTTTCATGTCAACGTGACCTTGATGTTTTATTTTTATTACAGAAAAAACTTGTCCGAAGCTACACTACCATATCAGCTGGATATACAACATTTGGTTTGGGAGTACATCTAGGGATGGCGGAGTGTCGCGCACCATTTTCAAATGATGTGTACAGTGGAGAAAACGTTATTCTTTCCCGTTTAAACGCAAACGGAACGCAAACGCAGTGTACTTAATTGTAGAAAATTGCAACTTCTGGATATTTTTACCAATTCATTTTAATCTGAGTGGCAAACAGCTTGGAGCACGATCAGACGCCGGGTTACCCGGCGTCTGATCTGGCTCCAAACTGTTTGCAATTGAAATAATAGATTTAGCGTATACGCGTTTGTTGGGAAAGAATAACGTTTTCTCCACTGTATCTTCTGATCTGCATGCAGCATACAACAACAAAATGCATTTCATTGCAAATAAAAGCTCTGGGGAGAAAGAAAAAAGGGTCACCAATGTTTGTGAAAAAGATTATATTCTAGATGTGTGATACATGTAATGCCAACCGCAAAACGTTTACTTACATGTAATAGCCACGCCATAGTAATGCTATATAAATACACGATATTGTATATACTGGGAGACTAAGATTAACATGATTAACAAAATTATATGCATGCCGAAATAATAGTGCACACTTTATGACATACTGGTGTTTCAAAATGTACTACATTATATATATCTGAAGTTGAAACTAAAACAATCTGTCAAATCTGAGCCTATCGATTTTGAGTTGTGCAAGCATTTTAAAATTCAGTTTTATAGTACTTGAATGATCTCAGGCATGCGTGTCGGAACAAGTATATAGATTTACAGTAATCAATGCTCACTCTATTTTATGTGCGGAATGGAGTAAGTCGTCGTCTCCTTAACAGGTGAGTAACTTTCGTTTATCTGTAAATCACATTAGTATTACATGTACAGTAAAACTCCTTTACAAATCACTGAAAAGCAGAATGATTGATCTATTAATGAAATATAACAGTTTAAACACGATGAAAATAAAGTAGAAAACTCATAAATAAGGTTGAAGAGCTGCTTTATTTTCATTAAGCTTACGCAACAACTTGGTTAACATCGAACAGTAAACCAGAACGTTTAGTGGTTGTAATATAGTGGTTATGCTGTTTCGATTAAAGTATTCAGTTTATTTCAATTAGAACATTAGATTTAATGGTGTATTTACTAAACTGGTGAAATGTGACATCAAACATAGTTATAGCTATGTCCGATGTGTAAGTTAGCCGCCCGAATAATTAGTAAAATACTGATTCAATCGAACTCGAGGAAAAAATCAAAATGATAGTATAATTTTCTGCTGTTGAGGTCTCTCAAAAGAATTTATATCGGTGCTAAAGCAGAAACACAAAACACATGCCGCATTCTGCTTTATAGATGTATATGTATATAGTACTATGTACCTCTCTACAACTGCCCTCTGAACAACGATTCCTTTCTTTCAACAACGTTTTTCGTTGTTCCCCAAACAAGAAATTTATGTCCAACCTTTTCACTGCTGCAATATCGTCTGCTTAAAAGTGTCGTATGTTGTTTATCTCAAAGTCACATATTGGACATTTTGACAGAAAAAACATATTGATAGTCTGATAGATGACCATCAGCCTGAATCTAAATCAGACGCCGCGTTACACGGCATCTGATATGAAATCAAGCTGTTTGCAAATGTAAACAAATTTCACCCCTATAACAACTCCCTCCGAAAATCACATCCAATCTTTGTCTCCCATAGGTTGTTGTTGTAGAGAGGGAGCGCTTTATTGCTACATGTCTGCACCACCATCAGCGAATCCACGAAATTATGTGGCCTATCGGGGTACATATATATATACTATCTGCATATATTGCAATGCTTGTAAATGTCCAACGAGGCTTAACTGCTTTTCATTTTGCAAATTATTGTTAAAATCAACTCTAAGTAGGAAAAAAAACGACTGGGCGAGATTAAAAAATGAAACTTTCCATGACAAGTTTCATGGGTGAACCATAAAACAGTACATGTAGTTAATGCTCAATATCAGGTAGTACTAGAGCGTGCGCTGCACTGTAGACACTCAAATTATACACCTGATTTGGTGCACACAGTACAAACAGTATTGGCAGACGCATACTTATTCAATTATTGTGAGTCCTGTTTGTCTTTTTTCACGTTTATTTCGATATCGTTTAATGAAAACCTACACCTCTGAGATTCATTAAGACTCTCTAAGACTACTACAGTTTATTATTGTTATCAATTAGTGTAGAAATTTGCTCTGTATACATTGTATCTACATGTACATGAGTTTGTACAACTGCCACATTTTTTTTCTGCAAATCTGATCAGTTCAAATTCTAATTATTACAGGTTAATTGCAATTGATATCTTAGCAAATTTGCCAACATATTGCTCAATAATGCTGTTTAGCAACTCTGCACGACGTATGGAGCATGTCACAGGGATACCTATGTATACATGTATAACTCATCATGCATAGTGATCTGCATGTCCAGACTGCGTCTAAAACGAGTGTACAGAGTATTAATAAATATATAGAGTTAATCTTTCTTTTTTCATAAGTTTATGATTTATAATTTATTATTTATAGAGGTACAATGTATACCTGTTCTTTGGCATGTATTTAACTATTTATAATTATTTTCACGTAGCTCTATGTTACAACTCACTGAAAAGTGGAATAAGAGAATATATATAGATTTATGAGTATACATGTATATACACTGTTTGTCTAATAAATATTAATTTTATATGACACTAGGCACAAACTGGGTTAATGATAAACGCATCCACGAAATCAATATCTTAAATTTAACTCTTTCCTATCCAAGTTTATCGCTTGCTTTAACTCTTTTACCGCCAAAATATCGTCTGCACTGGTAGTGTCGTCTGCAATATTTTATAAGTCAGTTTTAGGGCTGTTTGACTGAAGAAATGTCGACACGAGTGTCAAACCGTTTGGATTCTGATCAGACGCTGCGTAACACGGTGTCTGATCAATACCCACACTGTTTGACACTCATTTAAATGTTTTTATGTCAAAATAGATCTAAATCTTCCTAAAAATTAAATTTGAGAAATTTTCTAGAAGCAGACGACAATTGCTTAAACTTGCTGACGTCATGGCAGTGAAGGGATTAAAGGCTAAGCTTTATGGATCGCCATGTTATGTCTACTCCTTTCTTCTGCCAAATTCAAGGACATGTGCACCTAGAGACTACTTCATGATTAGGCTGCAAACAGTCCGGACCAGACGCAGAGTACATTGTAAACCCGTCTCTGATTAGGATCCAAAACTGTTTGACTCTCTATCAATTCTCTTTCGGTAGTGAAAATGTCTTAATAATCTAAACTTGAAAAAAAGAAACTAGATTTTAAGCAGACGAAACAATCTTAAGCAGGCGATATTCTGACAATGAAAGGGCTAAACCACGAGGGGAACATACTTATTAATTATGTTATTGTTATGTTCCTGACAACGGTTTATGAGACGTCGGTGTATTTGACTTTTTGACTTGAAATTCCAGTGGCCGAGAATAAAGGACAATGAAATTATTGCATCGTCGGTACTGAACTGTTTTACACAAAAATGCATAGTTTAAACAATATTTTATTCACATAATGAAATGAATTGGACATGTAAGTCCTCTCCAGTGGTATAGTCCGGACACATTGACCTGACGTTGGCAATTTCATGTTCTATACATATCAAAAAGGCATGGTTTTATACGAAAGTTTACAGGCCAATATTCGTATCAATGGTCGTATTCCAGTTTGTGGTCAACGAAAAGTGGGCGGAGCAAACACGCGAAGATTTACTGATGTCAACGATTTTGGCCCGACTCGAATAGAAATTGTAGTCAACGAAACCTTTGTACTTCCGGACGAATGGAAATGAACCAAACACCCGTTAAAACAGTCGTAATGCTCCCAATTTTTATATACGCACATAATGCCATGTGATCTGGATCCAATCGATTAATTGAGAGGGTCTTTATGTTTGTTTTATCTAGAGACACTAATCACGTGGTATAAACGTGGTCACGTGACTAAATCAACGCTCGATTTTAGGGTTTGACAACATTTTGTCAACGGAAAACATCAAGTCGTGATTCGAATAGAACTTGTTGACAAATATTCCAACTAACGCGATAGTTGCCCTGATTCGAATACGACCACTGGGTACACAAAAGTAAATCACAACCTATTCGCTCACTGCCACTTGCGGTCCTTTGCGGGCTACCTTACCCTTTCACTTGCATTTGCAAACTGTTTGACGCTCGTTTTGAAACCTCTTCAGTCATACGACCATATTTGTAACTTTGATATGGCAGACAACAAAATTGAAGCAGATGACAATGAAATGGTGAAGAGGAAAACAATCTCCCGAATAATTTGATCGTGAGAGGGTTAATATCCATGTTCATCTGTATGTACGAGACATCTACATTGTACAATGGAGAAAACGTTATTCTTTCCCAATAAACGCGTTTGCGCTAACACTATTATTTCTATTGCAAACAGTTTGGAGCCAGATCAGACGCCGGTTAACCCGACGTCTGATCAGGCTCCAAACTGTTTGCCACCAAGATAATTATGAATTATCAGAATTGTCCATAAGTTGCACTTTTCTATGTTTTAGTGTTTTGCGTTTGCGTCTTTATGAGTCATCTGACCATGGACTTCACTGTTTGCAAATGCAAAGTGTACTCTTCTCAGGTACACTGTATCTACAATTTTGGTCTCATCATCAAGGCCATGTAATGTGTATGTGAATGAAGAGTATACTCGTCGCTAAGACTGAATGTATTAAGCTGCAACATGTAAATAAAATTCCTTTGATTATTCCGTTTTATGTTCGACTTTCAATTATACAATAAAAACTCTTTATTACAACCACTATATTGTGTTAAGTTTGCTACAGGTGACTGCTTAAATAAGGTGATAGCAAAACAATAAACTCTTTTAGGAGCTTTATTTCACTGTAACCTTGCTTTCCGCTGTCGTTTTTGGCAATATATAAGCATTTGGTTTAGAGGTCGGAATGGAGATGTTTTATATATTCTGCTTTACTTTTAACCTGCTTTAAGTGGTCACATATCTTCAAAACTAGAAACAGGATATGGGGTAATGGGTTAAAAGAGAAGTACAGAAATAAATATGTTATACAGTCCCAATAAAAACCGTTAGTGTTAAAACAATGATGTCCATTGCACAGGGCACAGATACGATTGGTTTTTGAGAAAAAATCATCAAAAGGTATATATAGAGACAAGGGGTACAACTGATTGTCAGAATATTCTCACCCTATCTCGACAAAACTAGGCATATCATGAATAAATATTGAGAACCGACACTTTTGTTACATCAATGTCTAGCTAATAAAATATCCTTCCATAAAAACATAACATATAACCAACTGTAAGCATGAGCTTTCAACATCAACTGCGTCTACTCACTGAAATCACCGACTTTTGGAAAATATGACAGGGGTTCGTTCATAGCCGACATTCATCACTACTGTACGCTTGTTTAGGCGGTAATATCGAGCATTACAGTCACTGACCACTTTTATACGCTTGTTTAAGCGGTAATATCGAGCATGACAGTCGTACAGTTCCATAGATATATATTTTTGACATCGTTCAAAGCTGATTTCTTCTCAAATCATTGCCGTTCTAAAAAAAGCTTACATGTACAAGAATAGCTTTACTGCTGATGAAACATGCAAATTTATTGTTGGTATTGCAATGATATGATTATATTTCAACTTTGATCGGTGTCACAAATGGATATCTATGGAACTGTATGACTGTTAAGCTCGATATTACCGCCTAAACAAGCGTACAGTAGTTGTCAATGCTGTGTCGGCTATGAACGAACCCATGTCCCGTTTTAAAAAAATCGGTGATTTCAGTGAGTAGACGCAATTGCTGTTGCAAGTGCATGCTTACAGTTGGTTTATTGTTATGTTAAGGAAGGATGTTATATAAGCTAGACAGAAATGCAACAAATGTTTCGGTTCATAGATATTTATTCATGATATGTCCGGTTTTGTCGAGATAGGGTGAGAATATACTGACAATAAGTTGTACCCCTTGTCTCTATATATATACCTTCTGACGATTTTTTCTCCTCAAAAAGCAATCGTGTCGGGGCCCTGTGGACAAACACTGCAGTGTATTTAGATCACCCTGTATATCTATAATTAATGCACAAAGCAATTATACAGGGAGAGTTTATTGCAATATCCATACATAAATCGATTGATGATGAGTTAATGCATATATGTTAATCAACCATCTGCATTTTAAGTTATCTGTGCAGATAAGAGTGGATCTGCATTTTAGTATGTGAGTGCTACAAGATAGAATTCACTATATAGATATACAAGAGTGGTTTTACAGTGGAGAAAACGTTATTCTTTCCCAATAAACGCGTTTTTTCTATTACAAACAGGGTCACCCCGCGTCTGATCTGGCTCCAAAATGTTTGCCACTCAGATTGAAATGAATAGGTCGAAATGTCCAAAAGTTGCCATTTTCTACATTTTAGTGCACTGCGTTTGCGTTTTTAAAAACGGGAAAGAATAACGTTTTCTCTACTGTACTGGTATTGCACTATTTGGCCATATCGCAAATCATTTCATATGAAATAACAAACCGTGCACATCTGTGTAGACTGTTTACTAATGTCTATACGTAAGTAGATAATTTCATTGTTTAGCAA
This sequence comes from Gari tellinella, assembly GCA_922989275.2. Lineage (NCBI taxonomy): Eukaryota > Metazoa > Mollusca > Bivalvia > Cardiida > Psammobiidae > Gari > Gari tellinella. Next base: position 100,337,555 of record OV277856.1, on the reverse strand, counting down.
TCACATATCATTGGTTAATATACATATTCTTTTAACTCATTCACCCCTGAAACATTTAATGGAAATTTCCAATTTCAATATAAGTCTAGACCATTTTTGGCTATTTAGGGATGAATTTAACAATATATTTCAAAATGACAAACAGTAAAGACCTTGATCAGAGGGCTCCCTAAGGGGTCCTCTGATCAGGTTATATAATGTTTGCATGGGACAAGTGTAAATCCTCAAAGGTACACTGTTTGTAAATGACGAGTAAACTCGTCGCTAAGGTTGAATGTGTTAACTCTGATATTGAAAGTTTAATCGTCATTTTAAACCCTCTCACCGCAAAAATCGTCCGCATCGATAGCGTCGTCTGCAATACGTTTAGAGCGGTTTCGACTGCAACAATATCGAAACTCGTGGGTGATGCTCCGTGGGAATATGTGCTCATGGTATCTATTTCCCAAACAATTATGATTCAGATAAGACGCCGATTAACTCGGCGTCTGATCAGGATCCAAACTGTAACAAAGATTCTAACAAATCGTCTTTTTCAAATCAACTTTTACATAAAACTGCATTGTTCTACTTTTTATTACATTGCATTTGCGTTTAGTTTCATTAAAAGTAGTAATAATAACGCCTTCCTCCACTGTAAGACCTCCGTTCAACACTTAACCCTTTCACTCTTAATGACGCTTAAAAGCGCGTTTGCAAACAGTTTGGATCCTGATCAGAACCCGCGTCATGCGGCGTCTGATCCATAGGTGCCAGACGCATGCTTTGCCCAAATATGACACCTCAAAACATAAATAAAGGGCATAAAACCATGAAAACGTCCTTTTCTATGACCTAACACCATATTCTGACCAAAAGCTCACTTTTAAAAAAAAAATAGTAGATTTGGTATATACTATAATAAAATAATATTTTGTAAAAAAAAAAGAGTTTTTGTTCAGAATATGGTGTTTGGTCATAGAAAAGGACGTTTTCATGGTTTTATGAACCCTCTAATCAGGGACTTCACTGTTTGTCATATTGCAATAAATTATTAAAACAACCCTAAATAGTCTAAAATGGACCAGCCTTTATTGTAAGCTGGAATCTTCTATTGAAAATGTCAGGGGATAATGAACTAAAGTAATGCAAATACATGTAGCTCCTATGGGGGCTTTTTGAAATATCTGTATCCTGCATTCAACTGACATTTGTTTTTAGAGGTCACTGTGACATTGCACTGATTGGACGCTTGTTACAAGACAGACTTTAGGCTATCCCATTACAATTATGGATGTCATAACTGCCTAGCAACAAGATAATTTGATTAACAGTAAGCTCTCTATTGTCGTCTGCAGAATTGGTCGTCTGTAGCATTTCTCAGAGGTAATATATCTGCACGTCCCTTTGGGAAATACCATCAGAGTGCCAAACAACTTGGGTCCAGATGAGACGCCGAGTTACTCGGCGTCTCATCTGGATCCAAATTGTTTTGGCAATATATATCGCAGATTCTCACTACACATGCTTAGGGTTAAACGCAATGATTCGTAAATATATTATATTAGCATGTGTAATATGTATGTCAGTGCAAGATACATATTATTGCATGAATTACATGTACATACCCCCTGACAATCTGATAGAAATATATAAATTATTCAACGATCTGCATGGTTACGGTGTGACAGCTTTGTGTGCATTTTAATAAGGTTATGCTTCCACGACAATTACAACCAGTGTGGTATAACTCGGCGTCTTACCCCCCCCCCCCCCATAGATGCGCCTTTTAGCTCATTTAATTTATTTGTCAACTGAAGAAATTAGTCCCAAGGTATGCAGTCATATATACATGTACATGTATGTACCAAAACAAATATTTGCTTGATACAAGTAGATCGTAGATTAAAGCAGGCTGATAGTAAAGCAGAATACTTTACTTTCAACCTGCTTTAAGTGGGCACCTGCCTTCAAAACTAGAAAAATCTAATAGGTTAAATGTTTGATTCTCAGAGTTTTTTAAAATGTGAAATAAAAAAAAGTGTCTATTTTTCTTGCATTTCGTACGTTTTACGTCTCTATTAATCATTTTACTGCCTACAGCGACCAAAATTCGACTTTGCAAATAGTTTGGATTCTGATCAGACGCCTGGGTTAAAGCAAGCGATAAAATTTGGCAAGAGAAAAGATAAACCTATTACTCCATGGCCGGTGTCTAGTTTTGAAGACAGGTTACCACTTACAATGCATACAAGGGCATACAAGCGGTTTCTGTAGATGTCGTTTAGCATCCATACGACGCCCTTAGAGCGTTTTATAAACAAGACACGCCAATCCACTGTGATAATAATAGCAGCAGACATCAAATTTTGCAGACAAAACTGCCAAGCGTGGTAAAGTTTTTAACCCATATTATGCGGAATAGTCGTCTGCTTGAAATAATAATATCGTCGTCGGAAATCAAAATTAGTTGTTAAGCTTTCCATGCGCAATGTTGCAGATGGGTGGCAAACAGTTTGGGTCAAGATCAGACGCCGCGAAACGCGGCGTCTGATCTTGACCCAAACTGTTTGCAAATGTAAGCCAAGTCTTGCTTTGGATGATAAGGATTAAAGTTTTGTCAACCGCTGCATGTTACATGATATACATGTATACATGTATGTAAGCCAACTGTTTTTCAGCTCCTCAAGAGCTTTCAGTTTTACGTTCACTGTGCTTTAATCTGTCATCTGTCTTTCATGGAACCAATAAGCCTTCTTTTTAGTGGTCGTAATAGAGGGTTTTACTGTATAGTAAACATAGAGTATCTAAACAAATACTCAAATCGATGTATTATTGCATTCAACCCTAACGTCGAGTATTCTTGTCATTTTCAAACAGTGTACCAGTGAACAATTCAATTTTGTCCCATAAAACTGTGTAAAGCCTGATCAGGGGCTCCAGCAGGAGACCTATGACCAGGTTCTTCACTGATTGTCTCTTTGCAATTTATTTCAAGAAACAAACCTCAATTGTCAAACTTGGACTTGACGTAATCGGAAACTGGAATTGTTTATTAAAATTTTCAGGGGTGAATGAGTTAAAACATTTTCTGAACCTGATCTGACACTCCAAACTCCAAAAGCAAATGTACATTGCATACAGAGAGAGAGAGAGAGATAGAGAGAGATAGAGAGAGAGAGAGAGAGAGAGAGACAGACAGACAGACAGACAGACAGACAGAGAGTGAGAGAGAGACAGAGACTGATACATAGAGAGACAGAGAGAGAGAGAGAGACATACAGACAGAGACAGAGAGAGACAGAGACAGAGAGACAGACAGACAGACAGACAGACAGAGACAGAGAGACAGAGACAGAGACAGACAGAGAGACAGATAGACAGACAGACAGAGATACACTGTAGATAGAGAGAGATGGAGACAAAGAGAGAGAGACAGACAGAGGCAGAGAGAGGCAGAGAGCGGCAGACAAGTTGGCATAGTTAAAAGACCACAGACACACATAGGCGTACATAGTACATACAGATAACATGCACGCCTAAAGCCTGTATACGCACTCAGACAGACAGACATACAGACAAAGGAGGGAGAAGAAGGCATATGCTTAGTATCAATGAATATGTTCAATGTGTTTTGTTTGTGGGGGTTTTCCGCCAGAGTCGATGGATCTTGGACTATTGATTTTGGTATGGCTGTTCAGTGCTGCAGACGACGGCGGTGTTAGTAGAGTGAATGCACATACATTATGATGGCTTCACACGCTAGTTCTCACGTGCATAAACTGGATATTACTGGAATTATGGACCCTTAATATTCGGGCCGATAAGGACATCTGGAATAAGAGCAAAACAGTGCAAGTTACAAAGGATAAGGTAATTAGAATATAAGTATGCCAATGTGTTTATGTTGTGCGACACTGTATGTTTTGGCTGTAGTTATCGGATGCTGCCTAAATCTATCGGGTTGGTTCTCTGGTTCTTTGATTCACATCTGTATTTATCCATCTTTCATTGTAAGAACTACAAATGATCAAGTGGTCCTGTGTTTACATTAAACAGTGGCAGAATACGTCATTATGTAAATGAAACGAAGCATAAACACATTACAATAAAATGAAGAAAATGATATGCCAAAAGCAAATGTGAACGGTTTATTTAACAATAGTGGCGAACTTCTTCGACCCTAATCAGACGCCGACTTCCACGTTTATTGGGAAATAATAAGTCACTTAACCCCGTCACTGCCTTACCCCGAGCACACTCATTGTTTACAAACACTTTGGATCCTGATTAGACGCCGCGTTACGCGACATCTGATCAGGACCAACAATGTTTGACACTCATTTCAATATTTCTTACATGCAAGTCAAAATACCTAAAATTTAAAACTGAGAAGTAAAAGCAGATGACAATTATGTAAAGTAGATTACAATGTAAGACAGCAGTGAAGGGGTTAAAATATTGAGTTAACGTACTGTGCATGGAGACGTGGGTTTTCTTGTTTTAAAACGAAACGCAAATTTAAAAATGCAATGCTAAAAAAACTTTTCGACGATTCATATCAATCTGAAATGCTAATTGACAGTAAATGTCTTAGCCTAAACCTTGAACCTGCGTATGCATATTACAGCGGAGAAAACGTTATTCTTTCCCAATAAACGCGTTTACGCTAAAACTATTATTTGCAGTGTGCAAACAGTTTGGAGCCAGATCAGACGCCGGGTAACCCGGCATCTGATCAGGCTCCAAATTGTTTGCCACCAAGATAAACATGAATTATCAGAATTGTCCAATATTTGTACTTTTCTACGTTTTAGTGTTTTGCGTTTGCGTACGTTTGCGTTTAAACGGGAAAGAATAACGTTTTCTCTACTGTAGTTTGACAAAATACATAATATGTCCCTTTTAAGCGACGAATCGGTGGGCGCTTCAAAATAATAAGTCTAGCCTAATATACTTTTGTCATATTACAGGTTTTCTTTATTGCGTAGGAAATACATTTTGACAAGATGCCATATTTTCCATTTAAAATGACATGCAATGCAGTTAAATGTAGAAAGTGTATACTATTTATTAAAATCTGAGTATCAACTGTTTTGAGCCTTATCAGAGACTGGGTTACAGTGGCTTTAATTGTAATGGACAAACAGTGTACCCCTTTCTACAACGCCACCCATTGGTAGACAACAGTTACGTGTGTTGTTCGGTGAAAATTGTTATAGGGAGGACATTCGGCTTACATTTGCAAACAGCTTGAATCCAGATCATACGCCACCTTACACGGCGTCTGGTCTGGATTCAAGCTGTTTATCACTCGTCATTGCTTTTTCTGTCAACATGTACAATATTTGAAATTGAAAAAAAACAAAACACATCCAGCAGACGACAATTTTAAGCAGACAATATTGTATAGCCGTTAAAAAAGTTGGACAAATTGTCTTGTTTTGGTAACAGCGACAAGCATCGTTGTTTGGAGGGAATCGTTGTTCAGAGGGCCGTTGTAGGGAAGGAGCACTGTGATTGTTAACGCAGTTAACTGCGCAGCAAAACAAAACGTTTGTTATGCCCCCGCGACGATCAGTCTGAGCATACTGTTTACCCCTGTCTGTCCGTCCGTTCGTTCGTCCCACATACATTACATACTTTGTCCGGCTACCTCCTCCTATAGTTTTCAAGTTACAACCAGTTACCTAATAACTTGGGAAAGAGTTTGCAGATATAAATTTATCATAGATGTGCATGTGATCAGGATTTTGATCTGCTTTAATTTTTCACAAAATTACAGTCGGTTGATCTTAGTCAAATTTTTGCATCATGTTTGTCTTAAAGACAAAGCCATTTCTCATGTAAAAGACTTTAGTCAGAGACAAAAGATAATCATGTAGGCCTACCTTAATTTATATATATAACACAATACGAGAACGACAGGTCCTGGTCAGAATTGCGGCAGGTATTTCGTCCCGGTTTGGTCTCAGTTGAATACAGCGGAGAAAACGTTATTATTTTCTTCCGGATAATTTTAACTTAACGCACTGAAAACATTTGTTTTAGAAACTCTAAATATTAATACAGTTTTTGATCTGAATAGCCAACAGTTTTGAGCCTGATCAAAGCCCGGAACTCAAAACTGATTGCAGTGTGCCAAATATTGTTTATTGGAAAATAACAACTGCTCTCTTTTGTACAATGGAGAATCTGTTATTCTTTCCCGTTTAAACGCAAACGTACGCAAACGCAAACACTAAAACGTAGAAAAGAACAACTTTTGGACAATTCTGATAATTCATGTTTATCTTGGTGGCAAACAGTGTGGGGCCTGATCAGACGCCGGGTTACCCGGCGTCTGATCTGGCTCCAAACTGTTTGCACTGCAAATAATAGTTTTAGCGTAAACGCGTTTATTGGGAAAGAATAACGTTTTCTCCACTGTATCACTATCAAGATTTTTGCGATTATAAAGACTGATACAAGGTCCAAGTGACAATAAAGCCTTTTTATTTCAACATATTAAGAGTCGGTTCGTTTTATGTATATCCTGGAGGCGATTGCTTATAGTAGGATTAAAGTTTGCAGAAATCTCCTTTTAGGAGGCTTCTGCTTTACGTTTGCACTTTAAGCTTCAGATGATTTAATTTCAACCCTTAATAAGTAGTCTGCATAGTCGTGGTTATCGCGAGACTTTGCGGTATTCGAAGTTGTTATGAACACCAATCATTACGCTGTACTTTTAGCTGTCACGTCACATACATATGCGGATATTGTCGTGAGTCATCGTTTGTTATCGTGAAGGTTGTCAATATCATCTGTAGATGACATATAATCCGATATTTAAACCTTTGTCTTCTAATATATGATGAAACGTATGAAACGTATGAAATATACGATTTCAATATATGGGACACAGGCAAATAGTGTAGACTCTGATCAGGCGCCGCATTATGCGGCGTCTGTCAGAGTCTACACTGTTTGCTGATACTTCAAACAAAATAAAAATGAAAATTTTGACCAGGCATCCTTTTGATAAAAAATGGACTAATCCAATATATAAACATGGAATAATCCACTGTGCACAAATGGGTTACATCTTGTTTTTATTCCATGGCTTGTGACAATATAGCAATACATGTAAAAGCATACGTGCAAATAGTAAAACCTGTCTATTACTACCACTAAAATGAAGGCTATAGTTAAGTCATGTGACAACTTAAAGCAAGTGACGGTAAAACAGAAAGCTCTGTTTTACTGTCACCTTGCTTTAAGCAATCAACTGTCGTACACACCTTATAATTAACACAATTAAGACAACTATTTTTGTTAATTATTAGGTATTTACGACATGTGACTGCTTAAACCAAGGTGACACTAAAACAGAAAGCTCCTTCAGGAGCTTTCTGTTTTACTGTCATCTTGCTTTAAGCTGTCGCCTGTCTTTTATACAACCAATTAGCCTTCGTTTAAGTGGTGGTAACAGTGAGGTTTACTGTACTTTTCATCATTCTTCATGACTGTTGTTAGCTCACCTGGCACGTAGTGCCAAGGTGAGCTATTTTGACTGTCCTCTGTCCGTCGTCCGTCGTCGTTCGTTCGTTCGTCCGTCCGTTCGTTCGTCGTCAACAATTTCTTTAAACGACATCTCCTCCGAAACTACTTGATAGATTTTTACCAAACTTGGCCTGAATGATTCTTATATGGTCCTCTTTCAAAGTTGTTCAAATATTTCCGGTCCGTTGCATATCTAGGTCACAGGAGCTAAAAATAGATTTTTTCAATGAAATCTTAAAAAATCTTCTTGTCTGAAACCACAGTACCCTGAGCTTAGATATTTGGCACAAAGCATCGTCTTCAGGTCCTCTATCAAGATTGTTCAAATTATGTCCCTGGGGTAAAAATTGACCACGCCTTTGGGGTTGTAATTTTACATAGAGTTATGTAGTGAAATCTTCAAACATCTTTACCTCTGAAATTAATATGGTCAGAGCTTTGATATTTGGCATGATGACACTTGTAGAAGCCCTTAACCAATATTGTAAATATGGTTTCGGTCCGTTGCATATCTAGGTTACAGGAGCTAAAAATAGATTTTTTCAATGAAATCTTAAAAAATCTTCTTGTCTGAAACCACAGTACCCTGAGCTTAGATATTTGGCACAAAGCATCGTCTTCAGGTCCTCTATCAAAATTGTTCAAATTATATCCCTGGGGTAAAAAATGACCACGCCCCCGGGGTCGTAAATTTACATAGAGTTATATAGTGAAATCTTTAAATATCTTTTTCTCTAAAACTTATATGGCCAGAGCTTTGATATTTGGCATGATGATTTTTCTAGAAGCCCTTAACCAATATTGTAAATATGGTTCTGGTCAGTTGCATATCTAGGTCACAGGAGCTAAAAAAAGATGTTTTCAATGAAATCTTAAAAAATATTCTTGTCTGAAACCACAGTACCCTGAGCTTAGATATTTGGCACAAAGCATCGTCTTCAGGTCCTCTATCAAGATTGTTCAAATTATGTCCCTGGGGTAAAAATTGACCACGCCTTGGGGGTTGTAATTTTACATAGAGTTATGTAGTGAAATCTTCAAACATCTTTACCTCTGAAACTAATATGGTCAGAGCTTTGATATTTGGCATGATGACACTTGTAGAAGCCCTTAACCAATATTGTAAATATGGTTTCGGTCCGTTGCATATCTAGGTCACAGGAGCTAAAAATAGATTTTTTCAATGAAAATTATGTCTCTGGGGTGAAAAGTGATCCCATACCAGGGGTTATGTGAACCTTGTGTTGGTTTTTCCAGGTGAGCGATATTTAGGCCCGCATGGGCCTCTTGTTTTAAGAATGACATCTACATTCTTGCCTAAAGTAGGTCTTTTGCTCAACTATGCTTAACCCATTTAAAAATGGATTTTGCAAGGATTTCTCCTGATATGCTACATGTAGCTGGAAAATTTGATTGCATATAGACAAGAGTGATCTAAAACTGCTGCAGTGTTTTCCTTACTTACTTACAGCAGATCGTTTCGTATGAAATAGCAAACTATGTAGAACGATGAAACGCCGGAAAGGCTGGCGGCTCACTATAGTTCGACAGTGTTTGACAAAGTCCTCTTTATGTACTATATTTTACGGTTAAATTGTGTAGGTCCTGATCAGAGGTCAAGTTCTGTAGCGTGCTCAGTTACTACTGTTTGCTGATTAGGTAAGCAGTTTGTGCCCTGTGTGCAGCATGCAGAGTACAGTAGAGAAAACGTTTTCTTTCCAAATAACCGCATCTACGCTTAAACTATTATTTTCATTGCAAACAGTTTGGAGCCAGATCAGACGCCGTATAACCCCGCGTCTGATCAGACTCCAAACTGTTTGTCACTCATATTAAAACTGGTAGTCTGAATTGTCAAAATGTAGTCATTTTCTACATTTTCTTGCAATGCGTTTGCGTTTGAGCGAACGAATTACGTTTTCTTCACTGTATTTTAGACTGGTAGCCAGCTCGCAATCGATGGCCATCGACCGCCATCGATTTCTTTACTGAACTCATCACTGGACACTGTATGTTTGCTAATGATGACTATGTCTCACTTAGAAGACGCTGGGGTGTCTGAAAACGGTCACGGGTGCTTGTGTGGTAATAGAATGATATGCAAGTGATTGCTCGAGACCAGGTTCTGTGCATGCAATTGGGTTCAATGCCTTAGCTTGACCCCAATCACTGTCTTGATATCTCTTCTTAACCCTTCTTATGTCATTTTGAACATCGTCTGTTTGAAGTTGTTGTCAAACCAAAACTTATATTTTCGAGTCACAGTGACGACAGATTCATACAAGTGTCAAATAAAATGGGTACTTTTCAGACAAACAGTAACTCGGCATCTAGTCTGGATCCTAATACAGAAAATAGTCCATTACGACAACTGACAATAAGTCTTTATAGGTAATGTTAGAGACAGGTGAACGCTAAAAGTAAGATGAAAGTAAAACAAATAGCTTACATAGGAGCTTTCTACTTTGCTTTCAAATTGCTTTTAACGACCACCTGTCTTTATCGCCAACATTTTGTTGCCCTCAGTTACCGTACATAATATATGGGTTTTACTGTTCATGTATAGTACAGTAGAGAAAACGTTATTCTTTCCCGTTTAAACGCAAACGAAACGCAAGCGCAGTGCACTAAAATGTAGAAATGGCAAGTTTTGAACTTTTCCACCTATTCATTTTAATCTGAGTGGCAAACAGTTACCCGGTTACCCGGCGTCTGATCTGGCTACAAACTGTTTGCAATGGGAATAATAGATTTAGCGTAAACGCGTTTGTTGGGAAAGAATGACGTTTTCTCAACTACATGTGCACGTACGCGCATTCGTAATCTGCAGTAGAAGTGTCAAAAAATCGTGTCTGCATTTATTTCTCGAGCTTTCAATGTTTAGCATTGCAAATGACATTAGTGACAAACACTTTGGATCCTAATCAGCCGCCAATTTTATTGTCGTCTGATCAGGATACAAATTGTTTGCAAATACAGGTATCATCCGACCACAAAAGGTCGGATAGACGGAAACGAAATCTTTCAGGTACAGTGGAGAATCTGTTATTCTTTCCCGTTTAAACGCAAACGTACGCAAACGCAAAGCACTAAAACGTAGAAAAGTACAACTTTTGGACAATTCTGATAATTCATGTTTATCTTGGTGGCAAACAGTGTGGAGCCTGATCAGACGCCAGGTTACCCGGCGTCTGATCTGGCTTCAAACTGTTTGCACTGCAAATAATAGTTTTAGCGTAAACGCGTTTATTGGGAAATAATAACGTTTTCTCCACTGTATGCTGTGCAACCCGGCGTCTGATCAGGCTCCAAACTGTTTGCCACCAAGATAAACAAGAATTATCAGAATTGTCCAAAAGTTGTTCTTTTCTACGTTTTAGTGCTTTGCATTTGCGTACGTTTGCGTTTAAACGGGAAAGAATAACAGATTCTCCACTGTAACCCATTACCCCATAGACTGTTTCTAGTTTTGTAACAGATTACTTTTTAAAGCAGGCTGAAGGTAAAGTAGAATGTGCCTTAAGGCGCACCCTGCTTCACTTCGAATCTACATTAAGCTGCCATCTGCTAGAATATAGAAAGCAATTATTATGGTACATATTCATCACTGTTAAATGTGGAACCGTTTTATCCAGTGGAATAATAGCTTAAAAATGCATAATTGTGGGATAATTTGTTAAAACTCGGTGACTGTTGAGATATATACATTGGAGAATACGTTATTCTTTTGGTTCAATCGAAACTAAACATATATATTTTAATGTAGAAAAGTATGGTGTTGAGAAACGTATACTATTGCTTAGTTAGTTAAATACATAGAAACTTAATTTGAAAGTTTGTGCAGATGAACCATGAAAACATTTAGTGGGGTGCGTTTGATTTTTAGATGAAGCAATATGTTATGAAAAGAAAGCGATTAAAAAGCAATAGAACTTAAAATGGAGAAAAGTTTCCAATTAAGTTTAGTTCATTTTCACTATTAGAGTGGTTTTTTTTCTTCAATATATTGCAGTATGGCGAAACACTGTAGATCCTGATCAGAGGATTTGAGTCTTCAATTATTGCATTGGACACGTGTATTCTCCACAAGTGCACTGTTTTCAAAGGTGACTAGGGTCCACATATTAGTCGAAATAGATAGACCATAGGGATAAAAATAACGGAGCACAAAGGGGATTCTGGTTATTTAGTGGCAAATAAACGTTACATTATAAAATTATACAGTGGAGAAGACGTTATTCTTTCCCAATAAACGCGCTTAAATTATTTTTTATTACAAACAGTTAGGGGCCTAATCAGACGCCGGTTAAACGGGCGTCTGATCAGGCTCCAAACTGTTTGCCTCATGTTAAAATACGGAATTATACAACACAATGCATAATTCCGTGATTAAAATTAATAGTTTGGATACTCAAAAACTTGTCATGTTCTGTATTTCATTGCAATGCGTTGTGTTTAAGGTACTTCGCAGGTGCGCTTAGTTTCCATAAAAGGTGTTATGAAACTTTTCATGAAGAATGATAATAGCCTAAGAAACAATGTGTGAAAATATAGGCAAAATTATCGTGTGGTTTGTCTTTAAGGTCTCTTTTTCTGACAAAAACCTGGAATTTTGATGATTTTATTTTTCTCAAAAATAAATAAAGCTAATGACTATAAATATCGCCCAATAAGTAGTCCACAACATTCATTACAAGAAAAGCTAAAAACATTTTGAATAAAGGTGTTCAGAAAGATGTTATCAGCTACATGTATTTAAATTTTGCAAAATGCTAAAAAATTGAATTACAAAAAACTGACTCATTCAATGTATATTTGTTTTCATTTTATTCAAATATATGGTTGATGAATTAGTAAGTCTGAAAAAATTAGAAAATATTACAGTCAGGATTTGTTGTAATAACAGATTTTCTTATTAAAATGTGGGATATTTGAAGTTGAGATACAGTTACCTAGTTCTACCTTAAAATTAAAACTCTTCATTAAAATGCATTATTGTTTATCCATTGACTTGCATACAAGGTTAATTATATTGTTTAAACATAATAATAATGGGCAATCGATCTTGAAAAGGTTTACGTATTGATAAGCTTCAATGTGTGGCTTTATAGTTCGATCAAATCGTATACATTTATACCGATTTTATTGACTTGTAAGTCATTAAACTAAAACGTACATGTAAGTGGACATAATAATTGGACCGTATATAACATCACTAATTCTAATAAACGAAGAATAAACATAACATGTCCCTTGATCACTGCGTTATGGATTGACAGGTCAATAAATCGGACACTTAAAAATATATTTGGATCGGATGGGTCTCGAAATGACCCTTGAATTGGTACTCAATCACTCTACTGACTGCGCTATGAAGGATTATACTAAACCGTATGAACATTTCCTTTATATAAAATTTCTAGTATAAACACGTGCGGAAAAAGTCTTTGTCGTCAAGACGCATATCCGCTCGTTCGCAAAACCGACTGCCGTATGCGAAAGGCCTTAAAGGGACTCGCAACCGGATGGTGTACTTGTCAAAATAAAATAAAATACTCAAATAAAAGCAAATTTGTGGCATTATTTGGCTTCTGACATTAAAAAAATATGATCAGTCCAAAAAAAGTCTCAAGAATCGTCACCGAATCTTAGATTTTTAGATATTTTCCATCGTTTTTCTATACCGACTAGTAGACGGTATAGTTGTTGTTGTTGCTTCTCAACACGGGCTCAGACATAAACACGAGCCGAATTACGAAGTTGTATGCACTTTCGATAGCTACACATTGAAATACGTTAAATCGATCCGAGATAAACGGATAGTTCCGTGGTCCATTGGTCTAAGCGGTTTCCCCTATTTTGCCTTCTGTCCGCCAATGCCGGGCCCCGGGTTCGAATCCCACCAGAGACCAATATTTTTATGCCCCCAGAATCTACGATTCGGGGGCATATAGTTTTTGTCATGTCTGTTGGTTTGTCCGTCCGTCTGTCCGTCTGTCCGTCCGTCCGTCCGTCTGTCCGTCTGTCTGTGCCAAAAACCTTAACCTTGGCTATAACTCTTGCATTTTTGTACCTGGACCTTTTAAACTTGGCATGTGTCTTCCCTGTATCAAGACCTTTCCGTCCATACAAACCTTTTTGACCTTGTGACCTTGACCTTGACATTTGACCTACTTTTGTAAAAATCTTTAAATGGCTATAACATTTGCACCAGTAGGCCCAGGGCTTTCATATTTTGTATGTATATTTCTTTTGTCAAGACCTTTCCAACCATACCAACATTTTTGACCATGTGACCTTGACCTTGACCTTTGACCTATTTAATCAAACTTTAACCAAAAACCTTAACCTTGGCTATAACTTTTGCATTTTTTAACCTGGGCCTTTTATACTTGGCATGTGTATTCCTCATGGCAAGACCTTTCCAACCATATAAAACTTTTTGACCTTGTGACCTTGACCTTGACATTTGACCTACTTTTGTAAAAATCTTTAAATGGCTATAACATTTGCACCAGTAGGCCCAGGGCTTTCATATTTTGTATGTATATTTTTTTTGTCAAGACCTTTCCAACCATATCAACATCTTTGACCATGTGACCTTGACCTTGACCTTTGACCTATTTAATCAAACTTTAACCAAAAACCTTAACCTTGGCTATAACTTTAGCATTTTTGCACCTGGGCCTTTTATACTTGGCATGTGTATTCCTCATGGCAAGACCTTTCCAACCATTTAAAACTTTTTGACCTTGTGACCTTGACCTTGACATTTAACCTACTTTTGTAAAAATCTTTAAATGGCTATAACATTTGCACCAGTAGGCCCAGGGCTTTCATATTTTGTATGTATATGTCTTGTGGCAAGACCTTTCCAACCATACCAACATCTTTGACCATGTGACCTTGACCTTGACCTTTGACCTATTTAATCAAACTTTAACCAAAAACCTTAACCTTGGCTATAACTTTTGCATTTTTGCACCTGGGCCTTTTATACTTGCCATGTGTATTCCTCATGGCAAGACCTTTCCAACCATTTAAAACTTTTTGACCTTGTGACATTGACCTTGAAATTTGACCTACTTTTGTAAAAATCTTTAAATGGCTATAACATTTGCACCAGTAGGCCCAGGGCTTTCATATTTTGTATGTATATTTCTTGTGTCAAGACCTTTCAAACCATACCAACATCTTTGAACATGCGACTTTGACCTTGACCTTTGACCTATTTAATCAAACTTTAACCAAAAACCTTAACCTTGGCTATAACTTTTGCATTTTTGAACCTGGGCCTTTTATACTTGGCATGTGTATTCCTCATGGCAAGACCTTTCCAACCATATAAAACTTTTTGACCTTGACCTTGACATTTGACCTTCTTTTGTAAAAATCTTTAAATTGCTATAACATTTGCACCAGTTAGCATAGGGCTTTAATATTTTGTATGTATATGTTTTGTGTCTATCTATCTATCTCGATATTTCTGCTGCACACCCTCACGGGTAGGCCTACGGCTTTCATATTTTGTTTATATATTTCTTGTGTCAATACCTTTCCAACCATACCTACGTTTTTGCCCTTGTGACCTTGACCGTTGACCTTTATTTGTATAAATCTTTATATGCCTATAACATTTGAACAACTAGGCCTAGAGCTTCCATACTTTATATGTTTCTTGTGTTAAGACTTCTCCAACCATGCCAATGTTTTATTTACCCTACGACCATGACTTTTGACCTACTTTTGCAAATAAGCATTACATTACAGAACATGATGCTGGCTGGGGGCATTTGTGTTTCACAAACACATTGCTTTTCATCTGATCATCACCAAACTTTCTGAAAATGTTTGTTGACATCAAATGGAGACCAATTTGGATAACCAGCGGCACCAATTTATGCTAGGCCCTTTGGAGTAATGGCCCTTGAAGTCCTCAAAATGGCGTTCCACTACAGTTTCAGCTCTCTAACTTTTGCGTTTGATAGTCTGGATTCCCCTCCCTGTATCATAGGGGGCATTCGTGTAACTGGGACACGCTCTTGTTTTTTATTGAAATACATTTTTTTAAACAGAATTTCTTATCCTAAACTAATTCTTTACCATTTATATAAGCGTTTGACACATATTTACAAATTACTATTTTTAATGCACCATCTGGTTGCGAGTCGCTTTAAACGGGAAATAATAAATTCTTCTCCGCCGTACCTTTCCTAATAAACGCGTCTATGCTAACATAATTGTAAATATTAGAACAAGAACAGGTGCCCCCTAACCCGGCATTTGATCAGGCTTCGAAACTATTTGCCACTTAGACCGGAATCGTCCGAAATTTCTAATAGTTGTTATTTTCTACAATTAATCTAAATAACACTGTGTTTAGTCTCGGTTAAGGGGGTAAGATCAAGTACATGCAGGCTGCCTTTTCTCCACTGTAGCCCCTAGTTTCTATGAAAAGCTGTCTTATTTGTATAAACTGTGATATGGTCCTATCCCATTAAGATATGCACTCACTGGTAAGGTGACAGGCGACTGAGCTGGGTTCAGAGGTCACCATCACAAAAACCACAACTAAAGTGTCACGTCTACTTTGAACTATCGCCTGTCCCTCTTTCAAATGAACTACTTTTTGGCGTTAATTCATGTCATTTCGGCCATTCAAAGGTCGCATGCTCAAAGAAATTACCCTTTTTCCTGCAAAGTTTACATGCATATAGCCCATGCTGATGAGTGCCGTTGGTAACTAGACTGTTTTTACATAAGAAAATATGAATTAGAGCGAGTGTTTAGTGTTTACAGGCCTACACGTAGAAGTCGTGTTTTTTTTTTTTACGTCGAATCGATAATCTGCCAAATCCATTTCAGTCCATTCAAATCATTAGTAGTTACATGTGTAAAATCTATAGATCTATATCTACATGTAAACTTGCAAACAGTTAATCGACATCGATTAGGATCTAAACCGTGGTACTCATATTGGGGTTTCTCAGAGATAATATGATTATATCAAATAGCCTAGATCAAACGGCACTTTTAGACGGGCGCTATTTGGCTACCATGAAGGGTGTATAGGCTGAACCAAGGCTAGCACGCTCTCCCTGTGAAATTCGATATTGAATAAAGTCTAACGTTTTTTACGATCCATGTACAGTAAAACCTCTCTATTACAACCACTAAATTATGTTAATTACAAATGTATGAGGGTGTTTACGATAGGTGACCACTTAAAGCAAGGTGACAGTGGAACAGAAAGCTCCGTTAGGAGCTTTCTGTTTCACTGTCACCTTGCTTTAAGCTGTCACCTGTCAATTGTACAATCAATTAGCCTTCGTTTCAGTGGTCGTAATAGCGAGGTTTTACTGTACTTGCCGATTTTGCCAATCAGTTTGGACCCTGATCAGACACCGCCTTACATAGAATCCAAAGTGTTTCAATACAATAACTTCGACATTTCTTCAGTCATTTGCTTAAAATCTAGCTTTGAAACAAAAGTGCAGAACAGTCTTTTAAAGCAGACGATATTTTATCGATAAAAATGTTGAATTTCGCATGAAAGGGTTAGGGTATTAAAAACGAAATTATTGTATTTTCAAGATCGCCATGGAAACCTGTATTCCGACAAAGGGACCCTTTTTCGTCACATTAGCTTGATATCGGAAAGCGTGGATACATGTACATGTAGGACTGAAAAGCGCTCATTAACATAAATAACTTAATGCGCTGTCCGATGGACTGTGCCCTCTGACTACTACCATGCTATCTACCGCCGTATGATCATGCGTCTATTTATAGATATAATCATATGACTGCGCTGGAGTTTCCTATATCTATTTATAGATTTACAAATATCGCGAGTTATAAAAAAAGATCGCGCGATATTCGATTGCATGAGAAACTTAATGTTCAAAGAATACGTCCACGTGTGTTTATTTGTATCAGTTCAAGTGTCATAGTGTATGTAAACGGATTCACTCTATCAACAGTAAGTGTTATTTAGAAGATCTAGTCGTTTTATATTCATTTTTAAAAAGAGATCTTTATTAATTAGACCCATAGATAGAGGAAAAGACGCCATTAGGAGAGCATATAGCGTCTTCTACTCTGTTACAGTATGTACTGCACATGACGCGTAAGTTACAAGAACTAATTAGATTTCCTTATGTTCAAATGCATAGCTACATGTATCTAGATCTTGATTTACTGTAGTTTGAAAACAGACCAGACACTGAGTAGCTCGTAGTCGACGTCTGAATTGGCACCAAACGGATTGAAATAAATTGTCATGTTAACTGAAATAGAGAAGGACTGTGTCCGGCGGGGGATCAAACTCACCACCCGCGTATCGTAGTCGTAGTCGAGCGCGTTATTCCTTGTCCTCGTCGCGTATTTTTATAATTGACACTAGTCACAACATAATTATGTTTTCGTTTCACGAAATGATTAGATCTAAAATCAGTTCCCGGATATTTCTCCATGTCTAGTGCACATGCAGTGTCTTAAAAAGGTTAAACATTTGTTCTATAATGATACCGGGTTTCAAATACATTCGCACATTCGCATATTCTAGAGGCTGTATTTCAAAAAAGATAAGTTTATACTCGTTTCGTTACGCAATAAGAATCGTTTAATTAGCCGGATCTAAACGTATTGAATATGTGCTGTGTGGACATCGAGTTAAAAGTGCATTTTCATAAGTCTTGTTACTACAGACAGTGGAGAATCTGTTATTCTTTCCCGTTTAAACGCAAACGTACGCAAACGCAAAGCACTAAAACGTAGAAAAGTACAACTTTTGGACAATTCTGATATTTCATGTTTATCTTGGTGGCAAACAGTTTGGAGCCTGATCAGACGCCGGGTTACCCGGCGTCTGATCTGGCTCCAAACTGTTTGCACTGCAAATGATAGTTTCAGCGTAAACGCGTTTATTGGGAAAGAATAACACATTCTCCACTGTATCGGAACTTTCTTCCGAATTATTTTGCCCTACATGAATTGACCCATGAAACATGAATTGGACAATTTCAGTTTCAAATAAACCCTAGTCCATTTAGTCTTGATCTATTAGCGTTGCCTGTTATAATATGTTGCATATATTTTAATATGACAAACTCCTATATGAACTGTTTGAGGTCCAAACTGTCTTCCACTCTGATAAATAGACCCTCTTCATTTTATACGGTACACTGGATGTATTTAGGGTTTTTTATGTACGTGTATATTATTTTGAGAGCTCCATGGAATAAATTGTTTTTATCAAATTAATTCTGTCGTTAAAAAAAGTATTTATTGTTATGTCATATTAGATCTATATTATTTAAAAGAAACACGTACATTTCTACACTTTATATTGTATCATTTGTGTTAATGTCCCTCTATATATACTATAGCCTGTTTCTAGCACTGAAGATATGTGGCTTCTTAAAGCAGGTTGACAGTAAAGTAGAATGCACCTAAAGGCGCATTCTGTTTCACTTTCAGTCTGCTTGTAATCTGGTAGGATCTAGAAATTATTTCTTAGTGTACATGATTTTGACAGTATAGATTGGAACTATTTTCTGTATAGTGGAGAAGACGCAATGGGAAAAACGATGTAAAATATCTAAAAACTGAGATTTTATTACTTTTCTTCGGGATGTTTTTAGACTGGTCATATTTCTTAATGCCAGATGCACGATAATGCTACAAATGCACTTTTAATTGTGTATTCTCTTTTATCTTTTGCAAATATACCATTTGGTTGCCAGTTTCTTTAATGGCGTCAATTTCACCCTATTTTGAGTTATCGCTTAACATACATCTGACTGTGTTACTTATCTAAAAGTCGGTAGTTAATCTTGATAGCGGCCGTATTGTTTTAGATTAAGATATGTTCTGATTTAGACCAATGGCCAATACTATTTGGCTGTGTCAATTAAATATGCCACATAAGTATACAATATTTTTGTATGTCCTATATATAAACAATGTATAAATCATATCCCGATATACAGTGTGAAAGACGGTACCCCCCCCCCCCCCCCCCCTCCTCCCCTTTAAACGCAAAAAAACCCCGAAATGGCAATGCTATAAAATGGACGAAAATACATTTTTGACAATCTGATTATTGAATCTAACCTTAGTGGCAAACAGTTTAGTTCCTGAACAGGAGCCAGTGTTCAAATGACGGATAGGGAATTCCATAAATTCGTCCTGTCTGACCATGACAGTTTAAGTTCTCTTACTTATTCTTCCTAATCTGAATATCCAAACAGCTACACTTATCTGGTTAGGAAGGGTTACTACAGTAGGGAAAGTATTCGTCTTTCACGCCCCATAAAGCCATCATGGCCATAGACACACCTTTAATTTATTCCTCAAATGAAGAAAATAGTTACTCTTTATTCAACATTATGAGTATATATGCAGCATAAAAACTATTCTCTATATCCTAACAGATGGCAAATGCAGCTTAACCCTTTCCCCCATAGAAGCGACTGTTAGCGTATTTAATTTATTCCTCCGCTGAAGAAAATAGTTCCAGTTTATATTCTCATGAATAATTACCATTATAAAATATTTTATATAGCCTAGTAGATATTAGCTAAAAGCAGGCTGAAAGTAAAGCAGAATGTGCCTTAAGGCACATTCTGCCTTACTTTCAACCTGCTTTAAGTGGTCACCTGTCTTCAAAACTAGAAACAGGCTATGAAGTAAAGGGTTAAAGCAGGCTGAACGTAGAGCTTAAAGTGCGCTTTACTTTTAACCTGCTTTAAGTTGCCACCTGTTTTCAAAACTAGAAACAGGTATATTGGGTTGAAGGGTTACAAGAAAACTAAACACAAACGCAATGAAATGAAATGAAATACACGAACTGGTGTGTTCCTGCAAATATGGACGGTGTATTCCAGTTTTACTGATAGGCAGTGTGGAACTTGATCAAACACTGAGAAACTCGTCGTTTGGTCAGGCAACAAACTGTTTACAATTGACATAATTGTTACACCAGAAACACGTTTATTAGGAAAGAATAACGTACCCCATTGGTTTAAAATTAAATACATATATTTCTAAAGAACTACTAGTATTTTGGAATGATTGTCTTTGCTTTTGCTGATGGTTTATAAGATTGTTCCTATCAATCGTTGAGTGTTTGACTTAGAATCATGGGCTCGCGGGTTCGATCCCAGGCCAGGCAAAACCAACATACTTTCAGAATGGTTCCAGAAGCTCCATCGCTTGGCGCTGACAGTAAGAGGGCTCTACTATAGGAGTACATGTACAACAAAACCTCTCTATAACAACCACTTAAGTGTAATAATGTATTAGGTGCTTTCGACAGGTGACTGCGTAAAGCATGGTGTCAGTTAAACAGAAAGCTCCTTTATGAGCTTTCTGTTTTACTGTCACCTTGCTTTAAGCTGTCACCTGTCATTTATACAATCAATGAGCCCTCGTTTTCGTGACCGTTATAGAGAGGTTTTACTGTAACACTTTGAGTCCGCATACTGAAGTGGCCGGTTGTAGCTTCCAATTTCGCAGTGTATAATTAGTGCTGTTGTTTGGGCCCGAGGGTTCCTTTGTATCCGAATCGAACTCCAGGCGGCTCAATTTGTTCTGGGTGTTTGAGGAACAATATATTCATTAGAAATGTGCTAAACAATGTCTGAATGAATTTACAGTACGGAAAACGTGGGTTGCACGCCATAAAAGTTTATTGCACCACGTTTGCGTTTCGTTTCGTTTGATGATAAATGAATAATAACGTACTATCCTATGTTTATGACTGACTTAGGAGCTTGTTTGTCTCATGTAATGCGTATACATGTATATAGATATTGTTATTGTTAATAGGCAAATAAGGGATTATTTGCGCATGTTTATCACTCTTCAATTAATGTATTCAAACGAATGTCCTAATTAGGCAACAACATAAATATTACTCTTGGGCAGACACTAGTCGTTCCCGTTTAAACAAACCTAAACGAAAATGCAATGCAAATATTGGAAATGAAATAATTCATGCGAATGTGTTCGATTTGGTTTTATCTGAGTGACAATCAGTTTGAAGCCTGGTCAAACTGTTTTGAGTTTTCCATTTACAATAGCTACTCAGTCTTGACAAGAGGACACAGTAACGAGACACTATTCGTTTTCAATAAACGCGTTTGTGCTCAAACAAGTAAAGTGGAGAAAAATGACAACTTTTGGATATTTCCACCTTTTCATTTTAATATGAGTGGCAAACAGTTTTGAAACTGATCAGACGCCGGATTACCCGGCGTCTGATCTGGCTCCAAACTGTTTGCAATGGAAACAATAGATTTAGCGTAAACGCGTTTATTGGGAAAGCGGAATAACGTTTTCTCTACTTTATTCATCAACCTTTGCAAACAGTACAGTAAAACCTCTCTATTACGACCACTAACGTGTGTTTACTATTAGCTGTTCACGACAGGTGGCTGCTTAAATCAGGGTCCAAGTAAAACAGGAATCTCTTTTATGAGTCTTCTGTTTTACTGTCACCTTGCTTTAAGCTGTTATCTGCCTTTTATGCAACCAAAGAGCCTTCGGTTTAGTGGTCGTTATAGAGAGGTTTTTCTGCATTTGTCAGTGCCTTTACAGGAACGCGTTTTGACGCATTTTACTTCCATAGGCTTCTAAAGACATAAACCATTTTATGGTGTATTCAACTTAGTGATTTTGTTTTATAGGCAAAGTGTGGCTAGAAGTAAGTTAAATGTAAAGCAGACATCTTAAAGAAGTATTCTACAGTGGAGAATCTGTTATTCTTTCCCGTTTAAACGCAAAGGTACGCAAACGCAAAGCACTAAAACGTAGAAAAGAACAACTTTTGGACAATTCTGATAATTCTTGTTTATCTTGGCTCCAAACTGTTTGCACTGCAAATAATAGATTTAGCGTAAACGCGTTTATTGGGAAAGAATAACAGATTCTCCACTGTACTTTACTTTGATTCAGCTGAAAGCAGTCACTTGGCTTTTCGTTTTTTTTGCACTAGTAACTATTGGGCTGAAGGGTTAAATATTGTACAGTAAAACCTCTCTATTACGACCACTAAATTGTATTAATTATTAGGGGTTAAGAACAGGTGACTGCTTAAAGCAATGTGACAGTAAAACAGAAAGCTCATGTAGGAGCTTTCTGTTTTACTGTCATCTTGCTTTAAGCTGTCACCTGTCTTTTATACAACCAATTAGCCTATTTTTAGTGGTCGTAATAGAGAGGTTTTACTGTATATTGGACTTCAAATCCAAGTTGCATACCTGACTGGGTTAACTCCTATGTATATTGACTCATAATATTATTGTTAGTTTCTACAGTTTGGTGTCGTAGTCAAAGGCCTTAAAGCATTTATGCAAACACATTTGCCAAAAGTAACGATAGTTTTCATTTCAAACTGTTTAGATCCTGATCAGACGCCAAGTTTTCGGCGTCTGATCTGGATACAAGCTGTTTGCAAATGCATGCGTACACGCGTAAGTTTTGATAAGGGTAAATATTTTACCCACAAAAAGCAGGCCACGGTGTGTGCACTAACCTTGAACTAAGTAGTTCAAAATTCACTGGCGATCACTGTGGATTTGACTTACCTGTCGATGAAGTGATTTCATTGGATTTGCTCTTTCTCTATCATTTGTTGCATTGTGCTGGACAAGATGTCTTTGGAGTGATAGAGGAAGCTATTCTATTGGATTTCAGTGACATTGGATATTTCATTGCACGCTAAGTATGCATGTGTGGTCTTCTTACATTCTCTATAGTCTGCTTTAAAATGTCGTCTGCTTGTATTATTTTAAAATCAAGATTTTATGCTTTTTTATTGAAGAAACGTCCGTAGGAGTGTCACACAGTTTAGATCCAGATGAGACTTCGTGTTTAAACTTGTTTGCAATCGGACCAGTGCAGAGAAGGTGTTTATCACCTGTATATACATGCTTGCATTATAAAGATGTTGCGATTGGTCTATACAAGTTATAGGATTAGTGGTTATATGATATAAGGATATTATTTTGGTATGCGCTATTTTGTTGCCATATATACCTGCGCGTTGTTTCAGCAATTATTCTCTATATGGAACATGTCGTTTTGAGGTGTCTGCTCTTAGCTTTATCATTGTTGTTTGCCTATGTCAATTTTGAAGTGTTATATAAACCCCTTCACCACCGATGATTTCATCTGTTTCTAAACAACTGTCGTCTGCTTTCAATTCTAAAATTTAAATTTTGGATTGAAGAAATCTTAAAATGTGTGTCAAACAGTTTGGATCCTGAACAGACGCCGCGTCACGCGGCGTCTGATCAGGATTCGAACTGTTTGCAAATATCCATTGTACTCGGGGTAAGGCAGTGAAGGGTTAAGCATGGATTGGTAAACTTGGGACACGCCGTTCACATGTTGTAAAGTTCCATTATTGCGAACACTTACAGTGGAGAATCTGTTATTCTTTCCCAATAAACGCGTTTACGCTAAAACTATTATTTGCAGTGCAAACAGTTTGGAGCCAGATCAGACGCCGGGTAACCCGGCGTCTGATCAGGCTCCAAACTGTTTGCCACAAAGATAAACATGAATTATCAGAATTGTCCAAATGTTATACTTTTCTACGTTTTAGTTTTTTGCGTTTGCGTTTAAACGGGAAAGAATAACAGTTTCTCCACTGTAAAACTGGGATCTTTGTCAATATTAAAGCACGTGGATATGGAAATGTTCCTTCGAATTTCAGTTTTACCTTTGTCTAGCATTGTGTTAAGCTTGTTCATTATATGAACCATTGCAATGTCTTCGTTTGTAGCGGCCGATATAGCGAATCGTAACTGTACAGTGCAATCTCTGTATTACGTTCAATTAATTAATCTAAAAAATTGTTTAAGGCAGGCGGCTGCTTTAAGTAGGTTGAATATGGAACATAACGCTTCTTTATAGAAGCTTTCTGTTTACACCACATTGCTTTAAGTCCACACCTGTCTTTCATACTTTTTTAAGTGTCTGTAATAAAGGGGTGGTACTGTATACAAATACCCCTTGTACCGTGATCAATTTAACTAATATTACATTATCGTCTGTTTAAAAATTATCGTCTGCTTATTCAATTGTTAAAACAAGACGGTTGGCATTTTGACTGCATAAAAGTTGATACGAGTTTCAATTACAACACAGGTGTAGTTTGGATCCTGACCAGTCGGCGTCTTATCTCGGTGCAAACTGTAAATTCAAATGCCAGCGAAATTATTCTTTACAACGAAAGAGTTAACTCTTTCACCAGCAAGGCGACTTTGCGAACAGTTTTGATCCTGATCTGACGCCGCGTAACGCGGCGTTTGATCAGGATCGAACTGGTTGACACTCGTGTAGACATTTCTTCAGTCAAAACAGTCCTAAAGCGGACTTTGCAGACGACACTACAAATGCAGACGATATTTGGTCGGTAAGCGGGTTAAAGCATACGATAAAACTTGACAGTGAAAGAGTTAAGCCGCCTGTTTATAAGGGTGCTAAGGGTGTTCTTATATTACATGTTCTTATTTAACGCGCGCGCCTGTGATATACCACCGGTTTGTTAGCTGAAATCGATAACTAATATGGATCTAAACTGTTTGGAATTACAATTCTAAATTCATTCATTTGTAGAAACTGACAAGGTACGTTTAGTTTGAGTCGTAACTAGAATTTACTTCATATTTATTCAAATACACTTTAGATTTACATAGACATAAAGTCGATAAATTGCTTGTACACATACTGTACAGTGGATAAAACATTATTCTTTACCAATAAACGCGTTTACGCTAAAACTATTATTTCCATTGCAAACAGTTTGGAGCCAGATCAGACGCCGGGTAACCCGGCGTCTAATCAGGCTCCAAACTGTTTACCACCAAAATAAACATGAATCATCAGAACTGTCCAAAAGTTGCACTTTTCTACGTTTTAGTGTTTTGCGATACTGGACTTGTATAGTTATTAAGTTTAAGTAACCGAGCCGGATAGCTCTTTTCCTCATGTCGGACTTTCAGCTATACATGTAGCTTAAGTACATGTATATTATATCACACATAAAGACATTTAGCTCTGTCATGTATGTGGGCCCTCGGTGGTAGTGCAATGATAATGATCATGCTTAGTAATCTGATGCATGCTTTGTCCACGACGTGCAAATGCTATTTTGTCCTATGCAAACATACGCAATGTAGTAATACATGTAAACATGGCAATCTATAAATGACTTTACTTTGAGAGAGCATACAGGAACTCAAATACAACTGACTGCTAAAGGCATGATATAAAATAAGACATAGAATTCTGAAATAGTCGGGGCATACTGTTTTTGTCATGTCTGACTTTTGTTTGTCTTTATATTTGTCAGTCCCTCTAGAAAGACAATGCGTTCGAAATTTCACGTTTTAACTTTTTTTTCTCAGCTCCAACCAGATTCATCATGCGTCCTCATTATTTGGACTATATATGTGTCTGCCTTTTAGTGTTAGAACAACGTGTGATAGAGACTTTATGTTTGCATGTATACTCAACGCATGAAGCTCGTGAGCTCAGTTCTACTTAGGCAATATCCGCTATGACAAAGGTCAATGTCATTTAGAAGTAATTAAGTGATCAAATAGACTGAATTTAACCTTAGCCATGGCTTTAGAAAACTACATGTGATAAGAGACTTTATATTTGGCAAGCGTGATTAAGTCTGAACTCAGGATGTTCTTGAGCTCAGGCCACGTTGGGTCATGTCAAACAAAGGCAAGGGTCATTTGGAGGTCATGGTCACATTAGAGAGCATATTGTTTCACACAGACTCGCATTTAGCAACCGTCTGCTCAATTAGTGACATCCCAAATATGTGTACTGTTACGATAATAGAACAGAACAGAACAGGTAATAGTGATCTAGGTTATAAAACTTTTGAGTTGAGTCTGAAATCTTTATTATTATTTATTATTATTATTATTATATACCCGATTTATATAGCGCTCTTTTCATACGTTCAAAAGCGCTTCACATGAACTCGTTCTCAAGCATTTGGTTGGTCCGATTTGAGCTATTGCTCAATTGTGACCAATCAGATATTGTGAACGATTTCAGACTCAACTCAACCGCTTTCTAATACTTGTGCCAGGTGCTTTTAATTCAGGTTTTACTGAACAAAATTATTGAGTGTTTTGAAAATGTGAACAGAGTTCCAGATAAGGGGAATATTTAAAAAAAACTAAAATCTTTATTTTGAATTAAACTCTATGGTGTCACTACTCATTAGAATCGTCTCTTCGAGACGATTCAAATGAGTAGTAACATAATAGGATTTGGTGTTGAAATAAGTGAAAAAAAATGTTGGATTTGTTCAGTTAACTCTTATCTGGAGCCGTGTGTGAGGTTATTTGGAGATTACTGTTAGAGTGTTTTGAGTCTGATCATACGTCGAGCGGGTCTGTGTCTGAGTTGGCTCCAAACTGTTTATAGTGGCCACTATAGTGTGTTGTACTAAAGGGCTGCGGTTTACTGTCTGTGAGAACACGAACGTATCTATTAGTTGTTTCATCGCAAATCAATTGAACATTGCAATATGTATAGGTGCATACCATGGTGCTTGATTAGACGCCGAATTATTCGGCGCCCGATCTGGATCCAATCAGTTTTGAATCATAAGATACAGTCGCAGTCTATGAATAGAAAGCGTAACTGTAAGACGACACAAACACGTGAAACATCGTTTTATGTGTTACTCTTTAATTATCTGGATATTGCAATTAATCTCCCTATAGATGTGTTTGCTGCCATGGAAATTTCAATATAGATAAACAAGGGTGATCTAAAGACACTGCAGGAGAACATTTATATGAAATTGCAAACATTGTAGACCCTGATGAGATACGTGGAATTTCACCAGGGTCTACACTGTTTGCCCATCTCCTCATTAGTAGACACTAGACTTATTCTGAACACTGATGGCGAATTGAGGATTTCTATTGCAAATGATTTCGGTACAGATGAGACGCCGAGTAACTCGGTTGATGACTGATAATTATCAGAGACGAAATATATTTAAACTGACAGACAAGAAAATAGCGTTCTGGCATTTTATGTCAGAAATATCATGTGTTGTATTAAACCGTTTGGATCTAGTTGAGTTACTCGGCGTCTCATCTAGATCCATATTAATTGCAATAGTGCACAAATTCGTTCGCAACGTGTATAGTAAAGGTTGACATCGACTGGAATCAAATAAGATACATTTACAAGTAAACGTTATACAAAATACATGTAAAGTGTTCCCTCTCTACAACGACACCCACTGGGAGACACAGATTGTATGTGTTGTTCAGAGGGAGTTATTATAATATAGAGAGGGAACATTAAAACTTTGCAAAAAGTTTGATTTCAGATCCGACACCGCGTCAAGCGGCGTCTGATCTGGATTCGAGCCGTTTGTCACTTGTCATTATATTTCTTATGTCAAAATGTCCACTTATCTACATGTATATGTAACGACACATTTAAGCAGAAGATATTACAGACGTGAAAAGGTTGGACATACTTTCTTGTCTAGGGAACAGCGGCAATCGTCGTTATGATGAGGGGATCGTTGTTGGGAGGGCCGTTGTAGAGAGGGAACACTGTATTAAAATATATCTATTGGAAGTTCACACTGATTGATACCCCTTAACGCTAGAATGTCATCTGCTTAAAACATTGTCGCATGATTTTATTTCTAAAATGTGTATGTGAAACAAATTGACTTTAGGAAACTATTTATAGATGTATCAAATAGCTTTGAAGTTGGTCAGACGCCGAGTTACCCGACATCTGATCTGAATACAAACTGTTTTGTAATTTCAATCGTGAAGGGGCTCATGCAGTGAAGGGGGTTAATAAGCGAGACGACTGCCGATATATTATGAAATGTCATACGAGCGTCTTCTTGCTCAATACACTGGAAAAAAGGTTCAGCAAATATAACGAAATTGGAAAGAACGCAGTGAAGGGATATTTCACGCTGCTGTTTTCAGCGAAATAAACTGTGGAGAAGGAGACCGTTATCATTTCCCAATAAACGCGTTTATGCATGCTTAAACTATTGTCTCCATTGCAAACAGTTTGGTAACCCGGCGTCTGATCAGGTTCCAAAGTGTTTGCCTCTCAGATTAGAGCAAGTACATGTAGTAAGATGACTAAAATGGTATTTTTTTGTACATTTTATTGCTATGCGTTTGCGTTTTGTTTGCGTTCACACGAGAAAAGAATAACGCCTTCTCCACTGTACATGTTGCTTACATAGAGGGATCATTACTTTTTTCCAATTCACTCTCTCCCAGAAACAACACGCAAACGCAATGCAGTGAAATATAGAAAATAACAATGGGGCCCTACCGATATACAGAGTATTCCCCCTTGGCGGATTACGTCCCTTGCACGCTGAGTAGTGACAAGCCAATTTGGTAGACTGGCGCGACAGTGTTTTATGTATAAAGGCTCTCTCTCTTTTGTCTCTTTTCTGTATCTGTTTGTCTGTCTTTTTCCCCACTCTCTCTACCTTTCTCTCCCCCTCTCTCTGTCTCTCTGCCTTTCTCTCCCCTTCTCTCTGTCTATCTCTCTTTCAATCGTCCTCTCTGTGTGTCTCTTTGACTCTCTGTCACGGTCTCTGTGTCTGCCTGTCTATTTTGATCTCTCTCTCTCTACCTATCTGTCGATTCTCTCTGTCTCTCTCTCTATATATATATATCCCCCCTGTCTTTTTGGGTGTGTCTATCCTTCTCTGTCCCTGTCTGTCTGTCTCTTTTTTGTTTCTCTGTCTCTCCGCCTCTCTGTCTATCTTTGTATGTCTGTCTCTTGCTTCTTCGTTTCTCTATGCCTCTATGTCTCTCTGGATATCCCTCTGCTGTCTCTCTGTCTGTCTGTATTCTGTTCTCTGTGTGTCTGTAATCGACATTTCAGCCGAGCTGGGTTTGCTATTTTGCATAAGAGTTACTCGACGTCGGATCTGGATCCCAACTGCAAATACACGTATTTTAGTGACATTTGGTGACGGGAAGTTGAAATAATTGCTTCGTCTGACACGTTAATAGACCAATCTAACTTTTAAAGTCAACAAATTCAATACCAATAACGCAGTTATGGTCTTAATAAATAACGACTGTATGGCCTGTGTCTCGGCGTCAGTCTTCTGTCATAATTCAAGAGCTTGGCAGTAATCATCTTATTTAACCCATCTTATGTTGGGTAAAAGTAAACGGGTAACCCTCTGTCGTTTGAAAGCCTTCAATGCAGAATTCTTTCCTAATAAATGTGTAAAGATATACTCATATTCTTATATCCATATGCAAATAGTGTGTTGCCAGATTTAGTATACCAACGTCCGATCAGTAGTCAGCCTCTAAACAGTTTGCGATTCAGATAGTATATACAATCGAAACTCGATACTTCAAACTCGCGTTAGTTCGAACATGCCCATATTTCAAAGTTAAAACGTGGCTAAACTTTGAAATACGGGTAGGTTCGACTTGAGCGAGATCGACGTATTTGAATTAAAGTTATGATATACATGTACTGGTAAAATCGATTTAAGTGATTTCAAAGTATCGAGTTTCGACAGTACTATACTAATATAAAAGAATGTAAACATATAATTTTAAATTTTCAAATTTAGTTTTTTGCATTTGCGTTTAGTTTAGTTTCGTTAAAGTGTAACCACGTTTGTTGTACTTAGGGATCAACAAACCAATGTGTGTTTCTGTTGTAGTCATAGGCCCCCCGCATATACTTAGCGTGTCATAGAACGAGAACAAGTATCGTTTACCCTTACCATGACACGTTCAGCGTATATATTGAACCCTATTCATGCCAGTTTATCGTCTGCTTCAATATTATCGTCTGCAATATCGTTTCACCATTAGATTAACCCATTCGTGACTAGCGTGAAAAAGGTGACAGAGGCCAACAGTGAGGACTCTGCACTGTTCAGAGGCCGAATAATGCGACGTTTAGTCAGAGCATACACTGTTTGAGCATACAACAGCCTTGACCAACATAATTTGATATTTTTATTACTCTTTCGCTGTTGATTCCTCATTTCACATATGTATGTGCTGAGAAGATTGAATAATCTGTAAACTGTTTGCTGGTAGAAAGTTCAATATAAAACGAAAATGAATCATTCGACCAGACACGTCTTACATAAACAGTGGATTAATCCAATATATAAACATGGAATAATCCACTGGGTGCAAATGGATTAGATACATGTACAGTATGACTAAAAAATATGTATCAGTACAAATTTCAAACAGTATTGGTCCTCATCAGCTGCTATATTGACGTTAGTCGCCTGCGGTGGTGAAAGGGTTAACTAACACTTTTAGTAAACTATTTGCATTAGAACTAATAGTTTTAACGTAAACGCGTATATTGAGAAAGAAGCACGTATTCTCCACTGTTGTTCGGATCCTGATCAGAGACCGCTGGGATAATTGTCGTTTGTTCTGGAGCCAAACTGTTTGCAATCTACAGTGGAGAAAACGTTATTCTTTCCCAATAAACGCGTTTACGCTAAGCATATTTTTTCAAATGCAAACAGTTTGGAGCCAGATCAGACGCCGGGCCAGATCAGACGCCGGGTAACCCGGCGTCTGATCAGGCTCCAAACTGTTTGCCACTCAGATTTAAATAGTGAGAATTATCAAAATGTTATCATTTTCTCCATTTTAGTATGTTGCGTTTGCGTTTCGTTTGCGTTTAAACGGGAAAGAATAACGTTTTCTCTACTGAAGTTCTAGTCTCGTACGACGGTGTAGGGATTAAACCATACACCCTCTGATATAATTATGCTGAGTATACGAAAAGTATTTTATCAATTATCAAACCAGTCATATCAACGTTCCACTCTAGTTGTAAAATTTAATACGTTTGCCTGTTTACACCCGGATGTGTTCAATCGGTTCGACCACTGTGCTTGTTTGAAATCTTTATCAAAAGTTTGAGGTATGTTGTGAAGAAAAGACATTTCCTATGTATACATGTACATGTTTATTGCGATGCCTTTGCGTTTCGTTTGCATTTACTGGAAAAGAGTAACGTCTTCTCTATATTGTACGCTAAAGCTGTGTCACACGTCCTTGGATCATACGATTAAAACCATTAGTGCGTCTCAATGATACGTCTCAGGTAATTTACTTAATCAGCCATCAAACTTCATATATCATGTATAACCCTTTCCCTTATAGAAGCGACTTTTAGCACATACATTTTATTCATCCGCTGAAGAAAATAGTTCCAGTTTATACCCTCATGAACACTTACCATAACAAATATTTTTATGTAGCCTAGTAGATGGTAGTTTCAAGTAGGCTGAAAGTAAAGCAGAATGTGCATTAAGGCACATTCTGCTTTACTTTCAACCTGCTTTAAGTGATCACCTGAATTTAATGTTATAAACGGGTTATTGGGCATTGTGTTTTTGAGAAACCTGCATCAAACGGTTGTTTGGGGTCACATTTGAACTACGTGGGACGTGATTCTTTCACAAAAACCGGCTTTATCTAAGAAATTCGCTTTTTAAATTTTATTTATAATATTTTTGTGTGCACAAATTAAAAAGCCTCCCTTGTGAATGGAAAGAAGGACAACTCTGTAAATACAGGGCTCCAGATAACGGAAGTATTTCGAAAACTTAAATCTTTATTTCTGCTTTTAAACCCAATGGTGTCATACTCATTAAAATTGTCTCGAAGAGACGGTTTAATCAACTAATTTTATACAATTAAACATTTTCAGCAAGTTTAGTGAATATCCGATAAAAACTGTATGTGTTAGAGTGCAAAAGTGACTGAAACAGTCAATTTTTATTAATAAACAGGCAATAACTCAGATATACCTTATGCGATTTTAGTAGTAATCAAACTAAACCTTGATTTTATATCAATAAACATTTTCAGCAAGTTTGGTGAAGATCCAATAAAACGTATTTGTGTTAGAGAGCAAAACTTGCTGAAAACAGTCATTGTTAATACATAAAGGGCAAAAACTCAGATATGCCACATGTGATTTTAGTAATAATCAAACTAGACCTAAATGTTATATGAATAAATATTTTCAGCATGTTTGGTGAATATCCGATAAAAGCTGTTTGTTTTAGAGTGCAAAAATGACTGAAACAGTCATTTTAGCTCACCTGGCACGTAGTGCCAAGGTGAGCTATTTTGATCGTCCTCTGTCCGTCGTCGTCCGTCCGTCCGTTCGTCCATTCGTCCGTCCGTCCGTTCGTTCGTCGTCAACAATTTCTTTAAACGACATCTCCTCCGAAACTACTGGATAGATTTTTACCAAACTTGGCCTGAATGATCCTTATATGGTCCTCCTTCAAAGTTGTTCAATTATTTCCGGTCCGTTGCATACATGTATCTAGGTCACAGGAGCTAAAAATAGAATTTTTCAATGAAATCTTAAAAAATCTTCTTGTCTGAAACCACAGTACCCTGAGCTTAGATATTTGGCACAAAGCATCGTCTTCAGATTCTCTATCAAGATTGTTCAAATTATATCCCTGGGGTAAAAATTGACCACACCCCGGGGGTCGTAAATTTACATAGAGTTATATAGTGAAATCTTTAAATATCTTTTTCTCTGAAACTAATATGGCCAGAGCTTTGATATTTTGCATGATGATTCTTCTAGAAGCCCTTAACCAATATTGTAAATATTGTTTTGGTCCGTTGCATATCTAGGTCACAGGAGCTAAAAATAGATTTTTCAATGAAATCTTAAAAAATCTTCTTGTCTGAATCCACAGTACCCTGAGCTTAGATATTTGGCACAAAGCATCGTCTTCAGGTCCTCTATCAAGATTGTTCAAATTATGTCCCTGGGGTAAAAATTGACCACGCCCTGGGGGTTGTAATTTTACATAGAGTTATGTAGTGAAATCTTCAAACATCTTTACCTCTGAAACTAATATGGTCAGAGCTTTGATATTTGGCATGATGACACTTGTAGAAGCCCTTAACCAATATTGTAAATATGGTTCCGGTCCGTTGTATATCTAGGTCACAGGAGCTAAAAATAGATTTTTTCAATGAAAATTATGTCTCTGGGGTGAAAAGTGATCCCATACCAGGGGTTATGTGACCCTTGTGATGGTTTTTCCAGGTGAGCGATATTTAGGCCCACCTGGGCCTCTTGTTTATTAATTAACAGGCAATAACTCAAAAAATACCGTATGCGATTTTAGTAGTAATCAAACTGAACTAAATCAATGAACATTTTCAGCAAGTTTGTGGAAGATCGGATAAAAAATAGTTGAGTTAGAGAGTGGACAAAAAAGTGTGATAGTCTAACTGACTGATGGATGAACGGGCGGAGGTAGATACGGTTTGCACCCAGTGAAGTTGATTTCGGCTGTATCACGTGATACTAAGCCGTGTGGTAATGTTTATGTCAGGCGTTCTATTTTCGGTTTGTTATGATTTTAAATCGCCCTTTTTTGGCGATTTAGGTCCGTCTTCATCATTTCATAGATCAGTTTGGCCCATAAGAATGTTCAAACATTATTATTAACCGTTATTGTATTTCAGGCATTAAAGACTTTTCCTCAGTCCATTGAGGGACCACCAGCATATTGTTCTGGAGGTGTCAATGTAACTGTAAAGCACGTGCAATACAATCTCAAAATACCTGGTTAGGTCCATGTTATACTCATGCTCTAGAGATTTTCAATGGTTATTTCTAACCAAACCATCAAATATAAAGGTCTGGTCTCACATAAGACGACTCAATGGTTCAATATGCACTAGACCCATGCTTTTTGCAAGGAAATCGACAGTAAATAATCTGGCAAGTCGTTATGACCAAAAGGTCGTCAGGAGATGTCTTTAAGAAAAGGTGTGAAAACACAATGGGACTTTAAAACGTAGTGTAGACTTGGGGCAGGCAATCCAGACCATGTACAGCCAATCCAATGTTTGTCTGTAAAGTGGATTGATCATTGAGCCCTAGCGACGAGTATACTCGTATTTTACACTCATCGTACCTGTGAAAAGAACATTAGTTCTAGGCAAACAGTGTATACCCAGATCAGAGGGTTCCTAAAAGAGCCGTCTGACATGGGTCTTCCAGTTTGCAATAAATGGTAAAACTCAACCCATAATAATTAATAATGGATTAAACTGAATTGGGAACTTGAATTTTCATTTGAAGTTTCAGGGGCGATTGAGTTAATACATGTAGGGAAAATTTCGTCGACTCTGCAGTGTATCCTTCAATATCGTAAAACTATCTTAGCGTGAATGAATCTGAATGGGAACCACTGACTCTTTCTTATCATGTGCAGAAATATACTGTTTAAACTTTAAAGTATACTATTACACGAGATAGTGGTATAGTTAAACTTATAACAGGGCTCCAGATAAGAGGTAGTTATTTCAACAAATCCAACATTTTCTCACTTTTTTAGCACCAAATCCTATGGTGTTCCTACTCATTAGACTCATGAGTAGTGACAACATAGGGTTTAATTCAGAAATAAAGATTTTTGTTTTGAAAAACTACTCTTATCTGGTGCTCTGTTATAATATAAGTTATTATAATAATTATTATATATATGAGCCTTGCCATGACAAGACCAGCCTTATTGCCTTAATGTCTGTTCACCCACATTTTGACATTTGACACTCACATGCATCTAAAGCATTTTTGTAGCCGTATACAGTGGAGAAAACGTTATTCTTTCCCGTTTGAACGCAAACGGAACGCAAATGCAGTGCACTTAATTGTAGAAAATTGCAACTTCTGGATATTTCTAACAATTCATTTTAATCTGAGTGGCAAACAGCTTGGAGCCTGATCAGACGCCGGGTTACCCGGCGTCTGATCTGGCTCCAAACTGTTCGAATTGAAATAATAGATTTAGCGTAAACGCGTTTGTTGGGAAAGAATAACGTTTTCTCCACTGTATATACGGTATTTGGCAGTAAAGATTCAGATATAGAGCCTAGGGTGACAACGGTGCTTAGTCTGTTGTCATGTTGTCATGCAATAAGGCAGGTTTTGTTATGTCACGACTCATAACTGCTCCATGGTTTACTCGGTTGTACATGTAACTCTCAACTTATTGTCGCGACAAAATGGTGTTTGACTTCCGACTCTATTCAATTCGTTCCCTTTCGTTCATAGGCTGTTTTTACCTGAACATTCACTGGAAAAAAAACATTTTTCTCTCCAAATAAACGCGTTTATACGCTTAAAAAGGATATGACCAGTTGGAAGCCAGACCAAAGGTCGAGTAATCCGGCGTCTAAAAGGCTTCAAACAGTTTGCAACTCAGATAAAAAGAATCATTAAGAGCTTCAAGAAATTGGCGTTTGACGACGTTATATATAAATTTATATAATTTTATAAAATATTATAGTGCTCTCTCTCTACAACAACTTCCAATGGTGTCGGCCCGGAGGGAGTTGTTATAGGGAGGAATAATTATTATCCTTAGAGTGCTTATATTTACAAAAAAATTAACCCAGACCTGACGCCACAACACTGCGTCTGATCTGGGTTCAAACTGTTCGTCTTTATATGTTTCTTCTGTCCAATGCGTAACTTTTTAGGAAAAACAGCAAACGACAATTTTACTATTTTGTAGCAGTGAAAGCCTTAGACATAAATGTCTTGTTTAGGAAACAGCTGCAATCATCATTGTAAGAAGTAAAGAGGGAATCGTTGTTCGGAGGATCGTTGAAAATAGGGAGTACTGTAGTTTAAAGGAGAAAACACAACGTCTTCCCACTGTACAGTGGAGAATCTGTTATTCTTTCCCGTTTAAACGCAAACGTACGCAAACGCAAAGCACTAAAACGTAGAAAAGAACAACTTTTTGACAATTCTGATAATTCTTGTTTATCTTGGCTCCAAACTGTTTGCACTGCTAATAATAGTTTTAGCGTAAACGCGTTTATTGGGAAAGAATAACAGATTCTCCACTGTATCAGTGACTGACACCGTTTTAAAAAGTGACACTATTGAGGATCAAGTCCGGCTGTACATGCATTTAATAAAGTACGATCGCCAACTTGTGGGACGTACAGAACTATGCTCGAGCATAGTTCTGTACGCTCTGTCACTCGACGAGATATTGGCCGATATTGGCCCGATCAGGCGATCACTGGGGGCCAACGAAATATTATCATTCAATGCTTTTGCTACGAAAATTTATATGGGTATAATTAAACATG
Organism: Gari tellinella; assembly: GCA_922989275.2. Lineage (NCBI taxonomy): Eukaryota > Metazoa > Mollusca > Bivalvia > Cardiida > Psammobiidae > Gari > Gari tellinella. The sequence goes on along the minus strand of OV277856.1, from coordinate 100,300,815 downwards.
TGGTTGTTTCCCTACGAATCAAGTGTATTCTCGTATACTTAGAAATATTTTCCTACGAAAACAATGTTGCCTTCGTAGGAACAAAAATCTGTTACCGGTATAATACCCATATAACTTGTCGTAATAAAACATTTGATGGTAATACATAGTTAGCCCCAAGTGCATTGAGTGTGTGTATATTTGATAGAAGGGCACTTTGGGATGCTTACTGCGTCTTAGACTTTAACCTATGCAATATACTACAACGCCAATCTGACATTATAGTTTTCAAAGAGGATTGTTATGAACAAGTTCCAATGACGAATCATAATAAGTACTTGACACTTTCACGTCTAACCCATACTTAAACTCTTTCCTCCCTGAAACTTTAAATTGACAATTCCAGTTTCCGTTTTAGTCTAGTCCATTTCTGACTTTTAAGGGTTGTTTTAGTCAATGTTTGGCGTTATGACAAACAGTAAAGACCCTGATCAGACGGCTCCTTCGGAGCCCTCTGATCTGGGTCTTAACTGTTTGCATAGGACAAGTGATATATTCACATGTACACTGTTTGAAAAGGACGTCTATATGCGGGACTAGGGTTCAAAGTTTTAAACTGTTCGTAGACAAAGTGTCGTTTGCTAAAATTGTCGTTTGTTATCTTATGCCAGATTCAAGTTTAAGTTATGATGGAAAAATATTGAAACGAGTACCAAAATGCTTGGATGCTGCTCAGACGTCTGGATTGATCAAACTGTTTGCAAAGTTGACTTACGGCGACTATGACAGAGAACATTTGGTTGCCGGAAATGGGATTTTTACTGTGGTTAAGACCCCATTCTTTCCCAATAAACGCATTTACGCTTAAAACTATTAATTCCAGTGCAAACTGTTTGGAGCCTGATAAGACGCCTGGTAACCTGTTATCTGATAAGGTTACACACTGTTTGCCACTCAGATCAACTTGAATAAATGGTCTGAGTTGTCAACAAGTAGTCATTTACTACTTTTTATTGCAATGAGCTTGCGATGTGTTTGCCTTTTAACGGGTTACCCGGTGTCTGATCTGGCTTCAAACTCATTGCATTTGAAATAATAGCTTTAGCGTATAAACGCGTTTATTGGGAAAGAATAACGTCTTCTTCACTGTAACATAAACCAACATTCAAATCAGTGTTTATAGCTATTCAATGTTTTACCTAAAGCAAATAATGTAACACTATCAACCCTAAAGACTAGTATACTCGTCATTTACAAACAGTATACCTGTGAAAAGTACACATGGTTTATGCAAATAGTGTATACCCTGATCAGAGGGATCCTTAAGGAGCCCTCTGATAAGAGTCTGTTCTGTTTGTCTTTTTGCGATCAATTGAAATAAACACCCTAAATTGATCAAAATGGAATCGGCTTAATTGGAGAATGGGATGTTCCATTGAAACAGGGACGAATGAGTTAAAACCTTAATTCTGCTAAAAGTCGTCTTCTTCGTATTGTCATCTGCAAAAGTTTGGTCATATTCAGTTTGTGCATGTTATTATTGAAGAAACCTAAAATTGATTGTAAAATAGTTTCGACCCATATCAGACTCAGGGTTACCTTGCATCAAGTGGTAACAAAGTAGCAATCAATCCGCGCTCTGCAGGCAAATGGTTAACAACGGGACAGACGCGTTATCACTATGACGACCAGGCGTATTGGAACGCCTATTTACTCAAGGACAGATCATATAATATCAAAATCAAACATCAGTTGCAATCTTACCGTAAAACCTTTATTAATCGACACTCAAAATAAGAAATTTTAGGTTTGAAGTCAGATAACAGCTTCATGCTCGATGAGAGAATTGCATTAAGCTTCTTTTAGAACTCTCTGTTTTACTTTTAATCAGAGTGGCAAACAGTTTTGAGCCTGATCAGACGCCGGGTAACCCGACGTCTGATCTGGCTCCAAACTGTTTGCATGGGTAAACATAGTTTTTTTTTTGCGTAAACGCGTTTACTGGGAAAGAATAACATATTCTCCACTGTACATGCACTTGTACGATGAGTGTATGGCAACGTTATATTAAACATGCACCGGAATTCCCAACGCATCTAAAATAAAACCTTAAGTAGGACTGACCTATCCTACTCACTTGTTAACCCTTACCCTGCCGATCAGAATTTTGCAAAACAGTTTGGATCCAGATCAGACGCCGCATAATGCGGCGTCTGATCTGGATACAAACTGTTTAGCAAATATCGTAAAAGTTTTTCAGTTTAAAACATTGATATACATGTATCTTATTTTGATAAAAGTTTAGCAGACGACAATTTCAAAGTAGACGACATTACGGGCGGATATGGTTTTAAAGTCACCCAATTCTTCGTCATTATACTGTATACCATATAACACTATGTTTAACGTGTATGTGTTTCAGATAAAATGGGACCCCGCGCAAACTCCACAGAATCCGAACAGCCCCTTCAGAAAAATGGTTCGATCCCTGAAGACGATGCGGACCTGGCGCTGGTTTCGGAAACCGGAAATACACAGACCAAGTCCGGGCCTCTGGAGATAGTATGGAGGAATGTTATTTTGATGGCTGTATTACATTTAAGCGCTTTATATGGATTATACCTGTTACCCCAGGCTAAAAGGGCTACACTTATATGGGGTAAGTACAGTCGAATCTCAATATCTCGCTCTCGCTTAAATCGATGTATTCCGTATATTTCTACATTTATATATATCCCGATCTCACTTAAAGTAATCTGCTCGAACTCGTTATAATCGAAGTAACCCGTATATTTCTATATGTATCCCGATCTCCCTTAAGGTAATACTCTCGAACTCGTTACATGTATAATCGAAGTAATCCGTATATTTCTATATGTATCCCGATCTCACTTTAAGTAATACTCTCGAACTCGTTATAATCGAAGTAACCCGTATATTTCTATATGTATCTCGATCTCCCTTAAGGTAATACTCTCGAGCTCGTTATAATCGAAGTAATCCGTATATTTCTATATGTATCCCGATCTCCCTTAAGGTAATACTCTCGAGCTCGTTATAATCGAAGTAACCCGTATATTTCTATATGTATCCCGATCTCCCTTAAGGTAATACTCTCGAGCTCGTTATAATCGAAGTAACCCGTATATTTCTATATGTATCCCGACCTCCCTTAAGGTAATCCGCTCGAACTCGTTATAATCGATGTAACCCGTATTTCAACAGTTAAATTCTTCTATCTCTAAATCTATATGTATCCCGATCTCACTTTAAGTAATACTCTCGAAATCGTTATAATCGAAGTAACCCGTATATTTCTATATGTATCCCGATCTCACTTTAAGTAATACTCTCGAACTCGTTATAATCGAAGTAACCCGTATATTTCTATATGTATCCCGATCTCCCTTAAGGTTATCCGCTCGAAGTCGTTATAATCGATGTAACCCGTATTTCAACAGTTAAATTCTTCTATCTCTAAATCGCTGAACTCGAAGTAGATTTAATCTGTATTTGTAGAGTTGAATTATATCTCGCTGTACATATCGAACACATCCATATTTTTACAGCTGACTTCTAATATAGCGAACTCGATGTAATCGATGTTTAGATTAAATCCGTACTTCTACAATTGAATTCTAATTTATTGTACATGTTTACATGTACCTATCGATGATTTATAGAGATTTCTCTATAAATCATCGGTAGGTATATAATAAACAATACATACGTACTTTGATCTGTTTATTGGAACATTCGTCGTATTAATATTCGATCACTTTATAGACTATGAATATATATACATACAGTCAATACTTTCTATACAAAACTGCTTTGCTTTGTGTTTAGACTGGTTATATGAGGTAAATAGTATTTCACAATAGTCCTTTGATTAAGATCTGTATTAAGGGTTGTTCAAGAACATATCTCTGGGTATGATATTCAATAGTTATATACAGTGCTCCCTCCCCACAGCGGTTTTCCAACAACGATTCCCCCCTACAATGGAGAATCTGTTATTCTTTCCCGTTTAAACGCAAACGTACGCAAACCCAAAACACTAAAACGTAGAAAAGTACAACTTTTGGACAATTCTGATAATTCATGTTTATCTTGGTGGCAAACAGTTTGGAGCCTGATCAGACGCCGGATTACCCGGCGTCTGTTCTGGCTCCAAACTGTTTGCACTGCAAATAATAGTTTTAGCGTAAACGCGTTTATTGGGAAAGAATAACGTTTTCTCCACTGTAACAACAAAGCTTGCTGCTGTTCCCCAAACAAGACAATTATGTCCAACCTTTTCACGACTGCAATATCTTCTGCTTAAATTTGTTGTCTGCCGTTTTTATCAAAGACACATATGGGCATTTTGATAGAAGAAAACATAATGACCAGTGGTAAACAGCTTGAACCCAGATCAGAAGTTGTTTGTAAATGTTAGCCAATTTCCCTCCCCATAACGACTCCCTCCAAACAACATACATAATCCTTGTCTCCCATTGGGTGCTGTTGTAGAGAGGGAGCACTGTCACACAACCGAACGTATACATTACGTGTAAACTCTGCTCTTTGGAGATGTTAATATTAAATTTGATTCTTGTCCAGAGTCAAAGCTACTGTGCGTATAATCTGGATCAAAATGCTGGAAAGTCCAATTAATTTGCGCCCGACAATATAAGGGCTTATTGAAAGCGACAACATAAACAACAACAACAACAACAAAATGACATTACAGTGAAATTGTTAAAATTTCAGTAATGTAAAAATGAAACAGTTGGGAGCTTAATTTCTCGGCGTCTGATCTTACAGAAAACCATGTCTTATACAGTGGAGAATCTGTTCTTCTTTTCCCGTTTAAACGCAAACGTACGCAAACGCAAAGCACTAAAACGTAGAAAAGAACAACTTTTGGACAATTCTGATAATTCTTGTTTATCTTGGTGGCAAACAGTTTGGAGCCTGATCAGACGCCGGGTTACCCGGCGTCTGATCTGGCTCCAAACTGTTTGCACTGCAAATAATAGTTTTAGCGTAAACGCGTTTATTGGGAAAGAATAACACATTCTCCACTGTAGACACCCTTTCCTTGAGTACAAACCCTTTTGGTTGAAAGAATAGCGTTTTCATGTCACTTCTTTATGTATCTCTGGGAATTAATATATAAATTATATCGTTTCCGTTGTCATGGAAACGTAAATACAATTTCAAAGAAACCACAATGCCTTTGATGAGCTGCAAAGCCTCTTAGTGTACTTCAGGTAATTTGACAAGAAATTACAGAAATGACCTATCGGTTAGAAACTGATCTTTTAAAACATCATCCAGTCTTTACGGACACGCACGCGTAGCTCGAGCATTGCAAACAGAGTAGACCCATATCATACAGTTTGGAAGATTATTTTTCCCATTGAAACGAAACTAAACAACAACGCAATTCAATGAAATATAGAAAATGACAACTTTACTCGGCGTCTGAGCTGGCTTCTTATGAGAAAAGAATAGTGTATTCACAACTGCACCAGACGCCAGAGGACGCGTTTTGTACACTATTTGTACAGTGGAGAATCTGTTATTCTTTCCCGTTTAAACGCAAACGTACGCAAAAGCAAAACACTGAAACGTAGAAAAGTACAATTTTTGTACTATTCTGATAATTCATGTTTATCTTGGTGGCAAACAGTTTGGAGCCTGATCAGACGCCGGGTTACCCGGCGTCTGATCTGGCTCCAAACTGTTTGCACTGCAAATAATAGTTTTAGCGTAAACGCGTTTATTGGGAAAGAATAACAGATTCTCCACTGTACCACCATGGCGCGTCGTTTGCTCGCTTTGAGTGTTTGAGTTCTATTCTGTGATATAACTGTATACATATTAAGGTGGGTAAACGCCGCTATGTAATTTGTAATAAGAAGGTTCACTTTTCAATCCCATTGACGGGTTTGTAGGTCAAAGAGTCGCTGTCTTTACAATGTCGTATATCGTATCGAAGCACACAATAGGTCTCTTACATGTATGGATAAGTACATACATAATCTATACCGTGATTTCTAAAGGATCAGTTATGATTGGTATTTCCAATTATGTTTTCGCGTAATACTCGTACGTGTATATTGAACGACATTCAGTCAAACTTTCATATTCCAATCTAACTTAAGTGGCATATATCCGTATTTCAAAGTTCAAACGTGACTAAGCCACGTTTTAATTTTGAAATATGGTTATGTTCTACTAGCGTGTTCGAAATACCGAAATTCAACTGTAGAACACATTAACGCTGAACTCTTTCCTCCCTGCAACTTTAAATGGAAAATTCCAGTTTCCATTTTAGTCTGGTTCATTTCTGACTTTTAAGGGTTGTTTTTGTCAATGTTTGGAATTATGACAAACAGTGAAGACCCTGATCAGAGGGCTCCTTTCGGAGCCCTCTGATCTGGGTCGTCACTGTTTGCATAGGACATGTGTACTTTTCACATGTACACTGTTTGAAAACGACGCCAATATGCGGGACTAGGGTTCAAAAGGTTAACCAATGAATACCAATGCAAAGACTCCGGAGCTAGATAAGACGTAGAAAATTCGGGCGTCTATCCAGGCTCCAAGCTGTTTGCCTTTCAAATTAAATAGAATTTACCATTTTCTATATTTACTGCATGGCGTTTCGTTTCGTTTAAACGAAAAATAATAACAACTACTTCACTCAGTGCTCCCTTTCTACAACGGTCCTCCGAACAGCGACACCCTCCTTACAACGACCCTTGCCGCAGTTTCCTAAACCGGACAATTATATCTAAGGTTTTAATGTTGCAATATCGTCTGCTTAAAGTTGTCGACTGCTGTTTTTTCTCAAAGTTACATATTATAATTGCACATTTTGATACAAAATATATAATAATGAGTGACAAACGGGGCGTTTGATCTGGAATCAAGCTATTGCAGGTGTAAGCCAAGTCCTAATTTTCCCTCCCTACAACGACTCCTTCCGAACAACACATACACACACTATGTGTCTCCCATTGGGTGTCGTTGTAAATAGGGAGCACTGTATATCAATAACAGAAGGTTTTCTGAAATTCTTCATTTTCTTTGCAACGGATATTCTTTCTTTGCAGCTCTAGCCCTTTACTACATGTCAGGGCTCGGGATCACTGCCGGAGCCCATCGTCTCTGGGCTCACAGAGCCTACAAAGCCAAGCTTCCATACAGAATACTGGTGGGGATTTTCAACTCTATGGCTTTCCAGGTAAGCATACAGATACAAGAAATCAGTGTTTAGGACAGGAAAGAACACTCTTAGATGTTCCAATACTGTTTCGTTTATGATTCCACAAAACTCATGTTGTGACTACTCATTAAAATGCCCCTTCGAGACGATATTAATGAGTAATCGCAACATAAGGTGACATAAATAGTTTTGTATTTGAATATGTCCCCTTGTCTTGATCTATGAACACTATGACGATTACAATTCCGTTTGAACCGTTTGCAAAAATAAACTATTATACATTAACTCTGTGCATGCTAGTGGTAAAACCATGATAACCTTTGTAAACAGTTTGAATCATGATGAGAAGCCACGTTATCCAAATAGTTTGACACCTTGAGTCCGATCCTGTTTTAAAAAGAAATTTTGAAAATTCTATTTTCAGAAGAGTATCAGACTACAATTTTTGTAGCAAAGAACGATGTGTAAATGAAACACTATGCCCTGATTTGATCATTACCTCTAAATAACCTTGACCTTTGTCTGAAATTAGCCAACTTGTACTGAGCATAAGAGTTTCTTGAGTTAAGTACACATGCATAATATGAAGTGTCTTCCACATGTAGTTCGAACATTATGGTCAATATTAAATTCAGCCTATTTGACCTTTAAATGACATTGACCTGTGATAGACATGGCCAAGTTAGTACTGAGATCAAGAGCTGCTTGAGTTGATAACATGTACACATACCAAATATGAAGTCTCCATTACATGTATGGCCTATCCAAATTTCAGTTTATTTGACTATAAAATAGTATATTTTCTGTCCCTAGAGTTATTCATATCACTAGACAGTTGGTGGAATTAGTATGTATATGTAGAGAAAAGAAAAATGCCCCTAACAAACCCAGCCTATTTACATTGCACGGACATTGTCAATGCACCACGCTCTAGGATCAGTTTATACAAAAAGAAGAGGAGTAGACGAACAAGTTCAACCCTGATTGGAAATGGTCTGCTCGAAATGCCACCTGCTTAACTTACGAAATCGGTTCTTTTACTCAGCTTCTGTTATGCGACGACTAAAAAGGATAAATCAACAATATAGTGTTCCCTCCCTACAACGGCACTCCCAACAACGAATATCTCCTTACAACGATGTTTGTCGCTGTTGCGAAAACAGACAATAATGTCTAACGCTTTCACTGCTGCAATATTGTCGACGGCTATTTTCCTCAAAGAAACTTATTGGACAGTTTGATAGAAGAAACATAATTAAAAGTGGCAAACAGCTTGAATCCATATCAGATGCCGCGTAACGCGGCGTCTGATCTGGATTCAAGCTGTTTGCAAGTGTAAGCCGATTTCCCTCCCTATAACGACTCGCTCCGAGCAATGCACACAATCTTTGTCTCCCATTGGACATCGTAGTAGCGAGAGAGACCTGTACTAGGTGCATTCAGAAGCTTAATGCAAGACACGATTAAGACAGAAATCTCTTAATTTAATTGTGTCTTACATAAGGACCCATTGCTCTTTACAGTCGCATTTTAAGCCTTTTATTTATTCGTTCAATGACGAAAATAGTTCCACTTTTAAATGATAAGTCATAAATTCTGAACCATAAGAAATGGTTTCTATATCCTAGCAAATGGAATCTTAAAGATAACACATCGAGCAGCCTGCATTCTGAATTACTGCATGTAAGTTTAACAATCTTCTAAGATATAGGAACTATTAATGATAGTGCATATTCATGACTGTATGAAATGGATCTATTTTCTTTAATGAAGGAAGAAGTTTAAAGCTAAAACTGGCGTATTTATGGAGCAATTTGTAACAGAAATATCGCTTACACAGTTTGTATAGTTCATATGATTAAACTATTGTCTGAACTTATTTGGAGAGTTGCATTATATAATTCAGGGGCGCGTCTTACGAAACTTCGAAAGACAAATATTATCGTAAGTCTAAAAGTCTAATATTCATTTTACCACCTGATCCTGTCTTGTGACATCTCTTTGGAGTCATATTGAAAACACGATTCCAAAGAGATGCCACAAGACAGGATTAGATGGTGAAATCTGAAATAAGACGTATTTTAAAGTTTTGACCTACGACCTTTTTTCTCGTACGACGTTTCGCAAGACGCTTACTCTTGATGAAGTGGATACATTGATCTTACAAATCCGATTATGATTCTGGCCTTCGAATCGCCTATATAAAAGACATTCTAATGTGTAGACACGACACATAATTTGTTGTGGAATAAGGATTGTATGCCAAACTGCGACCGAAATCTTGTAATTTGAGTAATGCGGTTTCAAAAACAAAGAAATTGCTATTAAGTGATATGTCTTGGAGTAAGCGGAGAATCTATTTTATCTTTCCTTATAAACGCATTTATAGAATCTTTATTTAATTGTTTATGTTAAATCCTTATGACCAGTGCAAACAGTTTGGAGCTGATCAGACGCCTGGTAACCCAACGTCTGATCAGGCTCCAAATGGTTTTACCACTCAGATTGAAAAGAATTGACAACCGTTTCAAGAAATATGGATTTGTCAATATTTATTACAATACGTTTGCGTTTCAGTAAAGCCTTTTAACCCTAAAACTCTTTAGAGAGATTACTGATTATATATGCAAACAGTGTAGATCCTGATCAGAGGGCTCTGATCAGAGTCTTTATTGTTTGGTATTTTCATTCGTGTTTGTTGTCATACCAAAACTGCAACAGTAACTGGTTCGAAAGACAACGTCACAAGTACTAGAAGAGTCCAAAAGGATAATAAATACCTACAAGAGAAATTTAGAGTTGAAAGGGTTAATTCAAACGGGAAGGAATATGGTCTTCTCCCCTGTGTGATTTTGTTTTTCAAGGGTACACGTTATTTCTTTCTTAGAATGACATCATAGAATGGTCTAGGGACCACCGTGTTCACCACAAGTATTCAGAGACAGACGCTGACCCCCACAACGCCAAGAGAGGATTTTTCTTCGCTCATGTAGGCTGGTTACTGGTTAGGAAACACCCGAATGTTAAAGACAAGGGGAAACAACTTGATCTTTCAGATCTTTTAGCTGATCCTGTTTGTAGATTTCAAAGGAAGTAAGTAACATTTTAAATCTGAATTTATTTTCAGCACAATGTGGCTATGTTGCAAACGGTTTGGGTCCCGATGGTACGCACATCTACTCTTTTGTATGGTAGAGTAAATGCAATTTTGCTGTTAAAAATACATTATTGTAACCCGGCGTCTGATCTGGCTCCAGACTGTTAGCAATCGAAATAAAACTTTAAGCGTAAACGCGTCTATCTGGAAAGAATAACGTCTTGTCCACTGTACATAAAACATCTTACAATTTCAAGTTTTGACTTATCACACAGACGGTCTTAATGTATGGAACAATAGCTTTTAATAAATGTTAACGATTTGTTCGGCGTTGTGCACTGAGTACCAAACTACTGTGGATAATCTGTTATTCTTTCCCAATAAACGCGTTTACGCTAAAACTATTATTTGCAGTGCAAACAGTTTGTAGCCAGATCAGACGCCGGGTAACCCGGCGTCTGATCAGGCTCCAAACTGTTTGCCACCAAGATAAACATGAAATATCAGAATTGTCCAAAAGTTGTTCTTTTCTACGTTTTAGCGCTTTGCGTTTGCGTACGTTTGCGTTTAAACGGGAAAGAATAACAGATTCTCCACTGTAAATGCTGCCTGACCAGATGATGGGCAAATCTGGCCCCAAGCTGTACAACAGAATGTTTTTCTGGAGTGCAAACGATTTTGCTGTGAAGGACTAGCCATTCCCCGTGTAAAGACACTATCGATCTAGATACAATTATGAGGAATATGTACAGTAAAGAAGACGTAAATTTTCCCAATAGACGTCTGGACAATAGACGCGTTAGGTGCCAGATCAGACGCAGTGTAACCCGGTGTCTCACCAGGCTTCAAACTGTTTGCCAACCAGATTAAAATTGATAGTTCGAAATTTAAAAAAAAGTATTCTTCTTCATTTTAATGAATTGCGTAACGCGACGTCTGATCAGGATCCAAATTGTTTGACACTCATTTCAATATGACCTTTTCAAATTTTGAAAAATAAAAGCAGACGTCAATTATTGTTTAAACTCGATGACGTCATGGCAGTGAAGCGGTTAAACGGGAAAGAATAACGGTTTCTCCTCTAGAACTCCGCGTCTCATCGCCATGGAAACTTGTTTGACACCTTGATGATATTTCCTTAAACGAAATGACAAATAAATCTACCCTGGGAATTGCCGCAGACGACATTTGTTCGTAGACGGAAATTGCCACACGTGCTTACAATATATGGTTAAGCCCTCCACTGTCATGGTAACGTCTGCAGTGTGTCGTCTGCTTTCATGTCTCAACTTTTCAATTTAAACAATTTTGCAGACGATACATCGATGTGATTTTAGAACAGTTTTGATACTGATCTGACGCCGAATTACTCGACGTCTGATCAGGATCGAAACTGTTTGTTACGTTACACAGAATATTGGACATCCACTTGCGCTCATTTTCGCGCATTAAAATAAGAAGGGCACTTTTACGTAACTGATATGGATTCAAGCTGTTTGCACATAAACCTAATTTCCCTCCCTATAACGTCCTTCCAAACAACGCTCATATTTTTGCCCCCCCCCCCCCCTTTAAGCGCTGTTAAAGGAGTGATTCAAACTATGAGTATATTTGCGAGGAATTAATCAGTTGTACAGTTAAGTTCGCTTGTAACGAAAATGGATATAACGAAATATTGGATACAACAAAACAAAATGGACATGATATAACAAAATATCGATATAACCAGGAAATCAGATGGTCCTGAGGACTTCGTTATTTACAGTGGAGAAAACGTTGTTCTTTCCTGTATAAACGCAAACGGACGCAAACGCAATGCACTAAAATGAGTAAAATAACAAATTTTTGACAATATGGACGACTCATTTTAATCGGGGTGGCAAACAGTTTGAAGCCTGATCAGACGCCGGGTTACCCGGCGTCTGGTCTGGCTTCAAACATTTTGCAGTGGAATTCATAGTTTTAGCGTAAACGCGTTTATTGGGATCTCCACTGTATAAACATCGATGTGAAATTCCTCGTGGAAATCGCGTGTCGTCGCATTACTTTACAAACATTCCTCGTAGATCAAAGTCATCGAGGCACGCAATTGCATGGTGTTCCATTTATTGTCTGCTTATAATGCCACCAATGTAATTACAGTCATGTATTTAATAATCTTATTTTAAAGTTCAGAATCGTGCGAAACGTTATAAAGATGGGTGGTTCAACATGAACGAAAATGGAAAGTCTTATTTAGATGAAACTAAAAGAAAATGCAAATCGATAAATTATAGAAAGAGACGGTACTTTTTTAAAAAAAAAAAGTTCTGAGTGTCAATTTATTGACGCAAGATACATGTAAGATGCTGAATAACACGTAGCTCGGCGTCAGATTTTGCTCAAAACTATTTGCAATTTACATCTGCTCTCAGTTGAACTTAACCATTTAACCACCACGATCAACTTTGCAAACCGTTTGGATCCATGCGCCAAGGTTTAAAGCGTTTGAGTTGAGTCTGAGCTCGTTCTCAAGCATTTGATTGTTCAGATATGGACCTAGGCTAAAAAATGACCAATCAAATGTTTGAGAAGACTTCATACTCAACTCAAACGCTTAATTACCTTGGATCCTGGTCAGATTCGTCTGATCAGAATCCAAATTGTTTGATTATCATGTCGATATTTCATCAGGATCCAAAATGGTTGCAAATGCGAGCATGGTTGCTTCGTTAGCGGACTAAGAGTTAATTGCCTACGGGGATACTATACGGACCAGCTGTTTGAGTCTTCCCAAAGAAGGAACTTTTAATTACTTTATATGCTGTCTGAAGTATTTTCCTTGATGAATGGTGATTCGCTTTAGTGGAACCGTGTCTGCTAAGAAGCTAGATCGATGTTGCTTCAGAAAATAACGTGTTAACCACTCCATTGCCTTTCAAGATCGGTGTACATTGACAATTTCAAACAGTTTCGAACCTGAAAAATCCCCAGTATTTCTGTGTCTACTCAGGATCAACTCTCTTTTCCATTCATATTGATATTTCTTTAGTAAAAACGCATTAAATCTAAAGTTTAGAAATACAAGCAGATGACTATTTTCAAAGCCGACGGTATCCAGCCAGTAAAGAGTGTAACCGTAAGACCAGTTGGAGGTTCTCGTCTGCGGTCTGGCAATAATATCGTCTTCGACCAATTCAAAGATTTTATTATCCGCCACTTGATTTCGAAAATATGAGGACATTATGAAAATACTAGAATCTGCTTTATATGTCATGTTATTCCAACACGTTTGCAATAATATACATGATCATGTAAAACCTTTATTACGACATAACAAATTAATTGTTTAAGAACCAGGTGACAATTAAGAGCAAGGTGACAGTAAAACAGAAAGCTCCTAAAAGAGCTTTCTGTACTACTGTCACCTTGCTTTCAGCAGTCACCTGTTGTAAACAACTAATAGATACAGTGGAGAAAACGTTATTCTTTCCCAATAAACGCGTTTACGCTAAAACTATTATTTGCAGTGCAAACAGTTTGGAGCCAGATCAGACGCCGGGTAACCCGGCGTCTGATCAGGCTCCAAACTGTTTGCCACCAAGATAAACATGAATTATCAGAATTTTCCAAAAGTTGTACTTTTCTACGTTTTAGTGTTTTGCGTTTGCGTACGTTTGCGTTTAAACGGGAAAGAATAACAGATTCTCCACTGTAACACAGTTAAGTGGTCGTAATAGAGAGGTTTTATATAGGTTTCTCTCAGACAACGGTGGAGAAGTTACCCTTTCCATATAAATGCGGTTATTCTAGATAAAATGTATCCAGTGCAAACAGTTTAGAGCCAGACCAGACGCCGTGTAAGACGTCATCTGACCAGACTCCAAAATGTTTGCCATTCAGATAAAGATGAATCGTCAGTCAAAAGGCTATTATTTTCTCCAGTTAGTGCAATGCGTTTCGTTGAGTTTAAGAGGGATAGGTCGTCAAAGTAGTGCAACAAGAGGTGGGGAGAAGTTACTCTTTTCTAATAAATGCGCTTGTATAAAAACAATTACGTTCCAACTGCAAATAACTGCGATTCTGGTCACACCGGAGCCAGTTTTTTCCCTTTCTGATAAACTTTAATAAAAACATTTGTGCTAAATAAAGTACGTTCTTTGATTTGTTCGGTATCTGATCAGGACCAAAACTGTTTGCAAAAGCGCTTTATGGCGTCATTGAGAGTGACAGGGTTAAACGCGAAAGAATAACGTCCCTCCCAATTTACATGTAAAAATTTCAAATATGCAACTGTGATAAAACTGAATGTATGTTTTGTTATATTTCAGGTACTACCTTCCATCTGTGATCGTGTTTTGTTTCTTAATACCCACTATTGTACCAGTGCTTTTCTTCGACGAATCTGTTATAGTGGCTTACTTTATACCTGCCATTTTACGGTATTGCGTAACACTCAATGCCACGTGGCTTGTGAATAGTGCCGCACATATGTGGGGTTGGAAGCCTTATGACAAGAGCATCAACCCCTCTGAAAATCCCGCGGTGGCCATATTTGCAGCTGGAGAAGGCTTCCATAATTACCATCATACTTTCCCGCAAGACTACTCTACAGCGGAATTCGGATGGTTTCTGAACATTTCCACACTTTTCATTGACATTTCCGCAATGCTTGGACAAGTGTATGAAAGGAAAAGTATGCCGAAACAATTTGTAGATAAAAGAAGGGAGAGAACTGGAAATAGAATGAAGCAATCTTAGGCGCTATATTTAATTATAATAGATATAACAAATTCTGTCTGTATCTGCATGTTTCATGCTGACGCATGCGTGGAAATGTTATACGCCAATCAAATGAGGGCATATTTGATGTGTTGATGAACTTAATTGTCTTATTAAGGAAAAGGTGTTTTTTCTCTTTTTATTAGATTATCAATTTGTTCCATGATCTATTAGATTCAGAGAGCATTCAGCATTATGGGTTGGATATTTTGTAAAGTCTAGAACTGATGGCCAAAAAGATATTCACATACAGTAAATCATCTCTATTACGACCATTACTTATTTTTGTTATTTATCAGGTATTTAATACAAGTGGCTGCTTAATGCAGAGCACCAGATAAGGGTAGTTTTTCAAAAACTAAAATCTTTATTTCTGAATTAAACCCTATGGTGTCACTACTCATTAGAATCGTCTCTTTGAGACGATTCTAATGAGTAGTAACACCATAGGATTTAGTGCTGAAATGAGTGAGAAAATGATTGATTTGTTGAAATAACTCCCTCTTATCTGGAGCCCTGTTAATGCAATTCGCTTTGCTTAAAACTGCCAGCTGTCTTTTATACAGTAAATAAGCCTCTTTTTTAATGGTCAAAATAGGGATGTTTTACTGTATTTACTGAAAGGGTTTGTGATCGATTCATCTCTTTACTTAACCGATTACCCCATAAACTTTTTCTAGTTTTGAAGGGGTGACCACTTAAATCAGGTTAAAAGTAAAGCAAAATGTACCTTATGGTATATTCTGCTTTACTTTCAACCTGTTTTAAGCTACAATGTGCTGGAATATAGAAAATATTTCCTATGATGCATATTTATGACTGTATTATGAGGAATTGTTTTCTTCAGTGGAATAATAAACTATTGGCGTAAAAAGGTGTATTTATGGGGTCATGGGTTAAATGGCGTCCATTTTGAACCAGCTACTACAGTGCAGAAAACGTTATTTTTCACCAATAAACGCGTTTACGCTAAAACTTTTATTTTTACCCGGCGTCTGATCTGGCTCCAAACTGTTTGTCACCAAGATAAACATGAATTATCAGAATTGTCCAAAAGTTGCACTTTTCTACGTTTTAGTGTTTTGCGTTTGCGTTTCGTTTCGTTTAAACGGGAAAGAATAACGTTTTTTCCTCTGTATATACAGTTAAACATCGACAACTTGAACTCGCTTAAGTCGAATTCAACCGTATTATTTTCAGTAGAAATAATAAAAGTCGATCTCGCTTATAAAAGTCAAACATATTCGTATTTCAAAGTTAAAACGTGGCTCAGACAAGTTTTAACTTTGAAATACGGATACGTTCGATTAAGCAACGTTTTAACTTTTTAACCACGGGTTAGATCGAGTTATTGATGAGTTGTAATTTAATATGTGTCAAATGAAGATATAACACATTTTGTTGCAACATTGCGATATACAGTAAAATCTCTCTACAACGACCATCGTTAGGCAGAATAGTGGACACCGATAGATTATCGATAAACTGTCCTACGCTAGCTTGCGTGCCCGTCAATGTTCGGCTCTTACCGCTCGGTATTTACGGAAACTCCCGACGACTCTTTGAACACATTAATTTTATTTTCAATTTGAAAAAGGACCAAATTAACATTAACTTACAATTCTTAAATTTATATCAAAAGAAAGAACAAATAGTCAAGTATACGAGCCCGTTTGCACAGAATTGATATCGATTTGTATAAATGCACAAGGTCGTGTTATATTATCCGTGTCGAGGCTTATTTTCAGCATTTTACTCTTTGTTTAATGTAATTTAGAGGTGTCTTTTTAAACTTAAAAAAGGACCAAAATCTTATTAAAATATTTTTTCAAAACAAATTCCATCATAAAGGAAAATGTTTAAACTAACACAGGCCGTTTGCACAGGAACGATATCTGTCCAGAAAAAAAAGTTATTACAAGTTATGTAAAAATGCCCTTCTTATTTTAATGCTCGAAAATGAGAGCAAGTGGGCCACCTGCGTGTCCACTATTCTGCGTAACGTTAAGTTTGTTGATATTCATGTGTTCAAGGCAGGGAACTGCTTAAAGTAAGGTGAACGTAAAATAGAAAGCTCCTTTAGGAGCTTTTTGTTTTACGTTCACCTTGTTGGAAGATGTCACCTTGCTTGAAGCGGTCACCTTTATGCAGCCTATTATCCTTCTTTTAGTGGTTGTATAGAGAGATTTTACGGTATTATTATTACTGTTATTGTAAACAAAATCGCGCACCAAAGAAACGATTTTCCGAATACAGCATATTTTTGGTGTCAAGACCACTCGATGAACTTTTAATTTCACTGATTAATCTTGTCAGATCTAATTTTTGCCATCTGTGGCCCTTTCATAGCGATCTGACAAGGATCCACACTATTTGACATTAATTAGGAATCAGGATGCTTTAAACAGACATTTGCTAGAGTATAGAAAATATTCGTTATGATACATATTCATGACTCTATCAATTTGAACTATTTTCTTAAGTAGAGAAATAAGAAATTTGTTAAAAATGAGTATCCATGGAGTAATTGGTAAAGAATAAAGACTCTCCCACTTTACAAATTGACATACATGTATAAAATGTTTAACCAGCCAGTCCATGACAAGGTAACCTGTCTAAACTTACGAAGAGATACATGAAGTTCTATATGCTCTTCGATAAAGGTGTTGATGTCCATTGTTGTTTGCGATCAGGCTTAACCCATGTACTGCTGTAATACCGTCTGCTTTAAAATACAATGTACATGTATATGCTCAAAGAAACGACAACTCGTGGTTGATTTAAAAATGTTTGGCAATAAGTTATGCACCCTTGCAATATACAGTGGAGAATCTGTTATTCTTTCCCGTTTAAACGCAAACGTACGCAAACGCAAAGCACTAAACGTAGAAAAGTACAACTTTTGGACAATTCTGATAATTCATGTTTATCTTGGTGGCAAATAGTTTGGAGCCTGATCAGACGCCGGGTTACCCGGCGTCTGATCTGGCTCCAAACTGTTTGCACTGCAAATAATAGTTTTAGCGTAAACGCGTTTATTGGGAAAGAATAACGTTTTCTCCACTGTAGGAAGGCTCGTAGACGAATTGTATTCTTCAGTTGTCACGACTTAACAACTCTGGATCAACACTGCCAAGCCAAAAAACAATTACATTTGCAAACAGTTTTGATCCTGAACAGACGCCGTAGAACGCGGCATCTGATCAGGATCTAAATTGTTTGACACTCATATCAATTTTACTTACTTTAAAAGAACGAACATACTTTTCAATTTTTTATGAATTAAAGCAAACGGAAAAAGACAACAGTGCATTGGTACATGTACACTATGTATACAGTGACATATTGTAATTTCACTGCTGAATCTTTTAAATAAAGATAGCGTGTTTGTATTAAAGACAGGTTGTGGTTTAAAGCAGATGGATGAAAGGAAAGCATAAAGTGTCTAAAAGAGCTTTTCTATTTACTTTCATGCTGCTTTTTAAACCTCTCATCTGCCGTGAACACCAAACAAATTGCAATTGCCATTGACTACAAGTTTCTTTATTCTAAATTGTTATTTGATTTTGTTATTGTTTATTTTAAACTTTGACGATCAAACGGTCTAGTGTTTATTCAATATGCAACATTAGAGAATACGATGGACCGACGATATTCCTTTCTAATAAAATTTGATTACGAAACAATTTGTTTAAAGTAGAGTAGTAACTCGGACCAGGCTCGAAACTGTTTGCCACTCAGATTTTAATAAATCGCTATCACAAATATTCTTCATGTTTTCAATTTAAGTGTTTATACATGTTTTGAATGTATCTTCCAATTACAATCACTTTTGGTGTGATCTCTTATAGCAGGTTAAGAGTAAAGCAGAATGCGCCTTATGGTACATTCTGCTTTACCTTTAGCCTGATGTAAGCTATACCACCTGCCACGATACAAACATTTTCGTTTGCTGCAAATTCGAACTACATTTTCTTTAGTGAAGGAATGAATTAAAGTCGTAAAAAGACGTATTGATCGTGTGATAGGTGAAGGTATCTCCAACCAAACCCTGTACTGACTCGCTTGACACTTTGAACCCTAGTCACCATATATGCGTCATTTACAAACAGTGTACATGTGAGGAGTACCCTTGTCATATGCAAACAGTGTAGACCCTGATCAGAGGGCTTATTAAGGAGCCCTCTGATCAGGGTATACACTGTTTGTCATTTTGACATGAATTGTAAAAATCAACCCTAAAAAGTCAAAATTGGACTATACTAAATTGAAAAGTAGCATTGTTTATTTGAGGTTTGAGGGAGGACAGGGTTACATTGTATCACAAGTTTGACTTACAGTCAACATTTCCTGATACTGCCATTTACGCTTGGTTTTAAAACAGATGGCTGCTTAAAGCTGTCTGTAAGTAAATTTTGGAATGCTTCTTGTGAAACTATTTGGCTCTTCTTTTCAATATTTAAGCTGCCGTCAGTTATTAAAACCAAACGTGAGCCATCTGTGTATAGAACAAATCCTTTATTTAGTCACAGTTACTTTAAGTGATCGTGTAAAGATATGCGTTTTAATATACATATACCTGTATTATGTTTTTCATGGCAGGAACCAGTTCTTGTTTTCCATGTTATTATTTTTAGCATATTTCTTCTGTGTTCTGCTGGCTATGGTTGTATGCGAATTTTGTGAGGAAGACTATTGTTTCCCAATAAACGCGTTTATGCCTTAAATTTAAATGTATTGTGTCCATTGCATACATTTTGAACCCGGCGTTTGACAAGGCTCCAAACAAACAAATTGTCAACTTTTAAAAACAAATAAATTCGTATTTTGATTGCATTCAGTAATTGTTAAGTACAGTGGAGAATCTATTATTCTTTCCCGTTTAAACGCAAACGCAAACGTACGCAAACGCAAAGCACTAAAACGTAGAAAAGTACAACTTTTGGGCAATTCTGATATTTCATGTTTATCTTGGTGGCAAACAGTTTGGAGCCTGATCAGACGCACTGCAAATAATAGTTTTAGCGTAAACGCGTTTATTGGGAAAGTATAACGTTTTCTCCACTGTATTCGTGTAAACTGGAAAGACCTATTCAGTTGGAAAGAATAAGGTCTTCACTGGGTAACATTTATATGTAGAATGATTGGTACGACATGTAGGCTTCAAAAGCTGACGTTTCTAAACCATGTCTTCCTGTTGTATTTCAAAACCTGAGCATGCTTGGCACGCCCCGACGTACACGTGCGATACCAAGATCAGACGTCGTGTAATTAACCCATTCACTGCATTAAATAGTTGTCTGGTTTTATTTCTCATACTTGAATTCCATGTAAATTGACCATAGCAATTAATGAGTGTCAAACAGTTTTGATCCTGATTAGACGCCGCATTACGCGGCGTCTAATCAGGATCAAACCTGTTTACAAATGACCATTGTACATGTACCTGGAGTAAGGCAGTGAAAGGTTTAATACGGTGTTGGTTAATGATCAAAACTTTAACTTGTTTAGTCAGCGTTGATGTTCACACACGAAACGGACTTACATGTATTAAGCAATCATTCATTATTTGATAAGTTGGTTGGTAATGCAAGGTAGAAATAATACAGAAAATAGGAGTTTTATGTATTATTTATATCCTGCATTAAGCAACCATATATCTTTGGAATATATCTATAAAGATGCTATTTCAAATATTGATCGCTCAAACATGTACATGTACACGTTTAACAGTATGTTATTTTTGTGACATTAATGGCATACGATTTTGAACAGAAATGTCTCCCTATAACGACAAAACGTACCACTGCTAATGTTAGGTGTGATTTATAGCAATATAAAGACAAGCAGCAAATCGATGGAGATTGTTCTGCTTTAATGTGCAGCTTGTTTTAAACATCGCTAATGGGTGTTCATTTGAAAAAATTGTAGTTTTGATACCACTGATACGAAATAATCACCTCTCTATAACGACCTCACAATTATGTTATTAGATGTTTACAATAGGTGGCTGTTTAAAGCAAGGTGACAGTATAACAGAAAGCTCCTTTACCTTGCTTGAAGCTGTAACCTGATTTTTATACAATCAATTAGCCCTCGTTTTAATGGTCGTAATAGAGAGGGTTCACTGTTATAAGAAGTGTTTAATATGAAAACGCGTGTAGTTTTATTGTAAACAGTGTCATATTACAGTGGAGAATCTGTTATTCTTTCCCGTTTAAACGCAAACGTACGCAAACGCAAAGCACTAAAACGTAGAAAAGAACAACTTTTGGACAATTCTGATAATTCTTGTTTATCTTGGTGGCAAACAGTTTGGAACCTGATCAGACGTCGGGTTACCCGGCGTCTGATCTGGCTCCAAACTGTTTGCACTGCAAATAATAGTTTTAGCGTAAACGCGTTTATTGGGAAAGAATAGCGTTTTCTCCATTGTATAGGTTCTTGGTAGAATATTTTGTGATGGCTGTACTGTAATTAAGCATAATAATAATGATTCAATAAAACCCAATCAATATTTGACCTGTATGGAGAAAAGGATACACTATTTTAGTACTTGGAGAGATAAGTAGAATTTACGTCTGTTGTTATGTAGCTATGGTTATTAAAATTTCAGTAAAGACTGCAAATGTGTTGTTATTATTATTATTTATCTTTAGCCTGCAAATCGCTACTTAGATTGGTGTTTGGAAACATAGGTGGTTCTCTCGAAAAAAAAATTAAAAAAAAAAAAAAAAAATTGTACCCTTACTCTTTTTATATATATAAATATAGTAAGGGTACAATTTTTTTTTTTCCGAATTTTTTTTTCTTTTTTCGAGAGTATATAAATATAGATCTAGTAAAGGTAAAAAAAAATTATTTTTTTTTTAAATTTTTTTTTTCGAGAGAACCACCTATGTTTGGAAACAGCTAGGGTCCATGCTCAGCGCTTATAAGGCGTTTGAGTTGAGTCTGAGTGTCTCAAGCATTGGCTCAAATCTGACCAATCAAATGCTTGAGAACGATTTCAGACTCAACTCAAACGCTTTATAAGCATGGACTCAGACAAGAGGCTGCGCAATGTGACGACTGATCTACGTCCAAACTGTTTGATACCTAAAGATTCTTCTGTCAAACATGCACAACTCTTAATTTTACAAATTGTGTAGACGACACATTTCAAGGTAGACCATGTGACGGCAGGGGTAAGGTTAATAGTTAATACTAATGATGTTAAAATTGACTTGACAGGTAGCCTATTTGCAAAGTTTACAAGATAAGATAAGATAAATTTTATTTTCAGTCGGCAAGACATACAAAAGACACCATAAGCCATAAAGGGTTTTGAACCGACTATACAACATATGTACATGTATAATTATAACAAAGATATAGCAGCTAAAAATAGAACATTCGATGCAAACAATAGGTTGGAAAATATATATCACAGATAGAACTAATCTTCTGGTACAGTACCTTACCATTTGGATTGTATAAATAATTTTATTATCACAGAGTTATATTTATGTCTAGCATGGCTCATTATATTGCAGGAGGGGTAAACCCTGACAAAAAATTGATAAAATGAAAAGCTGGCCAGCAGCAGAGTTTTATCAATGTAGAAAATTTTAATTAAGTCAGGCGCTAAACCAAAGATATTATAAGACAATGATGAGCAATATATTATAACAATATTTGGAATACATGTAAACAAAATTGATAAGTACAGGAAAGTAAGTTTATGTTATTAAAATGTTGTGCAGGAAGCTGCTGATCTAGACCCAAGTGTAGGTCTAAAAACTGCCTTAAGGTTCTTGTAAAGTGTTTTTTGGTGCATTTTTGAAAGGTGATTGTTTGGTCATTTATGGAGCAATGTTGCATAATTTCATATCAAAATGTTCGTATTGAAATGAACAAGCTTATGAGATAGCTTACAATTTGAAAGGAAAACTGTGTATCTTGATTTTGAACAATATGTTTGGATTTGCACCAAAATGTGAAGCAAATTTTCTGTACTGAAATTCAACAAATCCTTCCTCTATCTTGAAGAATATGCTTTACATGAGGTAGTAGGACCAAAATCCTGACGAAATCCACTCAAATAACAACAGAAGAAGTCATGGAATATTTGACAATTTTCAAGGACAACACTATTTTTCCATGGGGGACTACTCATTTTTTCCAAAGTATGGTGGGCAACACGAGCCTCTGTCAAACATTATTACATGTATAAATATGCAGACTGTATTATTTTTTTCGTCTTTTTTTAACTGAATTATACCTTGAGAATACACTGAGAATCGTTGTTGGGCTCTCGCGGGAGGATCTGCTTCTTTATAAGCCCATCCTCTTCCTAGAATTCTTCTATAACTGTGTTTTAACGCATGTTGCAAGATATATACATGATTATAATGACTTCATCGCGTATAACGATTACACAATTGCTATTCAAATCCCAGGTCTCTTTATGCGTCTAAGCTTACCAACGTGTTCCTTACTTTGCACGTGCACAGATACAGGTGTTTCACTGTAAACAGCGCTACATTCATTACCGCGAAGGCAAGAGAATCTCTCGCCACGGTCCGCTCGCCTCAATGCGCAAAAAGGAGGAGTGACCGTGGAGAACGATATGTTTGAGAGAGACATAATGGGTGGTGGCAGCGCTATGGTCTGGGTTGGGAAAATGGGAACTCTTGAAATTGACTTGGTTATTATTCAATAAAATGCCAACGCTCAGCATTACATCAATGTTTTAAATAGCACAGTGATTCGATTCATGCAAAAGAAAGGAAGAACTTGGCATTTTCAGCTTGACAATACATGTATAAAGCATCACACGGCGCGTATCACCACACACTTTCTTGCTAAAAATACATAAACGTCCTGCCTTGGCCTGTTTTATCCTCGGACATGAGCCCCATAGAACACATATCGGATGTATTTGATAACAAGGTCGGGTCACATCATCAAATTTATACCATAATGACCTCCCAAGTGCATTTTGTTCGGAATGGCAACGTTTTTGAAACGTTACGTAAAATCAATGAGGGGGCGTATTCTGCTATGTATCCGTAAAATGGAGGGAACAGTGGTTACTAGTGCTTTTTTAACATCACTTTAAATGCGCATCAAGTACATGTTTGTTTCCAGATGATGTGTGGTCATTCTAATTATTAAGAATATTCAATTTCGACCTCAACTGAATTATTCATTAAACAGTATGCAATATTTGATTTTAATCCAATGAAGTACACAAACACATGACTATGACATTGAAGCTTCGATTCCAAAAATAATTCATCCGGCATATAAATGTATCAACAAAATTTACTATTTTTAATTCTATATAAACTGAAGTGAGATTCGGTTGTTCATAATTCTCTGTGAAAAGTGTTGTAAACTTAAAATGATGTTTTTTTAATTCAAAAAATATTTTTAAGGTAAAATCTTTCTATATGTATATCCTCCATTTCTTAAAATAATTTTCAACATTGTATCATGTCACCACGGCTTCGTCGATGACCAAGCAATTTTTGAAAACCAATATTTCGGTACATGTAAGGTTGACAATCGAGGAGACGCTTATTGGTAGGCTTACATAATTTTTAAACACTTCTTTTAAGAATAGATACCATAATACATGATGATAGTGTCTCCATATTGACCTGACGAGTGCTTTGTACAAAATTATGAAATAGCTTTTCGCAATGTAATCATACATTCTGATTATTAAGGATAATACACTGTTGAATTTGTTATCTTTTTCAGCTATATGACTGCTTACTTTTTAATCCTGTTAAAATATTACCCCTAAATCCCCCTTTTCACTAGAAGACTCAAAATTCATAGTATACTGGTAATATTGGTTGTCTCTTCCAAAGTGTATGGTTCTGTAATTTTTCACATTAAAACGCAACAGCCACTTGACTAAGTGTAAGGCATCTAAGTCGTGCTGGATAATATCAATTGTAATGTCTTTGTTGTATAGTTTGGTACCATAAGCGAATAATTTCACAATACTACGTATAACTTCAGGGGTAGGGGGTCATCTATCATAAACATATGAATAATATGGGTCCCAGGACACTTACCTGGGGTACCCTACTTAAAATGTCTTTCCACGAAAAAGACCAGGGTCCTTTCACAGATACATATTGCCTACGTCCAGTTAAAAAGTCACGTTTCCATGACAAAACTGGCCCTCTGATACCAAATATTGATACTTTGCGAGAAAACGTTAATGTACTATGCTCTCAAAAGCTTTGACAAAATCTAAATATACAATATATTTTCCCAAATTCTATCACCCTCAATGTAATGTGACTAATCATCTATGTATTCAATTAACTGTAAAACGCAGGATCCCCTAGAACGAAAACCAAATTGAGCATCAGATAAACTAATATATGATTGTTTCTGACTAAATTTCCAAATATCTGTGCCCTTATGATTGTTTTTAAATTCTTACAACTACTGAAGTAAGGCTATCAGGGTGGTAGTTGCATAATTATACTTATGAACTATTACAGTATTTTAATGTGTGTGTATGTGTGAAATGCAGAAGCAGAATATACGTGAAAAAGTAGTAAGAAAAAAAAGGAATTGTGTGTCTCTGCCCAACGAAATCGTCGGTTGTGTCCCTACTAGGACACCATAGAAAGCCTTGTCCAAATCGTGCAATAGTATATACATGAGAATCTAACCCTGTACCTGCCAAAGGCTTGAATAGTTTCACAACAATGTACGCTTTATATAATAGAGATCGCAATGCAAAGTGAAATATTAATCAACATTACAATAGCCGGAAATATGTGGAATACTTGAATGGGTGTAAAAAGGTGATTTAAAGGGACAAACTCTTGATTTTCCTGAAACAAAGGTCAGCTGTACAGGGACGGAATTACTTTCCCGACAAGTAATCCGCTGAAGAATCGTGACATTCGGAGGAATGTACTTATTTTATTGCTTATGTATCAAACAACAATAGTGTACTGAAATAAAAGTTGAAAATATGGATATTAAAAAATGAGAAAATGCGGATTAATCGGAAAAGTCGAGGTGTTGGACAAGTTACATATTTCTTTGACCTGGATATAATTGAACGGATATATTGTCTAACTGCAGTGATTCGGGTGAGTGACATTCCATTAATCATATTGCTTGTTTTTTTCTCTGTCCGCACGTATATAACAATTGTCAATCGGTTTTGTAGATTTGGAGTAAATGGACTTTTAATGTTGGCAAACTTCTACAAATTTGTAAAATGCAAATGGCTGCCCTTGAATCAAGCATGGGGTATTCTAAGGGCCAATTACAAGGGTTTTTTCTGACTTTTGTAAGACATTCTGTGTAGGAGTACCCAGTATGTAATGGGTTTTTTGTATGTATTCTACCAGATTTCCAAAAATACGTGCCATTAATTGGTTTGATATATTCTGCTGAAGAGGCTATTTCACTCCATGTTCGTTACTTTTGGATCTTCTGACATCACAAGTACACTTATATTAATAAAAATTTAGGCATGCTCCTTTTCATTGACTAATTATTTATACTGTGTGCAAATATTTTTAGCCAATGTGGTATAGTTATTGAGTAATGCAACTTTTCAAAGTTGGGTATTTCTTTCTCGTACTGGGACATTACATGAACCTATAGTGACCGGGCCCGGGGATCGAACCCGGGACCTTCCGCTTGCAAGGCGAGCGTTATAACCATTGAGCCAAAAGTCCGGACGTTAGGCTCGAGGGCCTAACACTGCCTATATTCACTACACTCCTCCCCATCTTAATTTTGAGGTCCTTTTTATCTCTCTGAGACCATTAACCTGTTGCGACTTACGGTAGCTATCACACGACATTTGCGACGGTGATCCATGCATAGGGCAAGGACAGTCATCACTAGATCGGGCGGAAAAATCCGTTTGCCGACAACGCCAATATAGTGACCGGGCCCGGGGATCGAACCCGGGACCTTCCGCTTGCAAGGCGAGCGTTATAACCATTGAGCCAAAAGTCCGGACGTTAGGCTCGAGGGCCTAACACTGCCTATATTCACTACAAACCTTAAAACATGTTTTAAAAACTGACCATGAAAATTAGGCACAAAAGTGCGACCGATAAGAGAAAAGTAAATGAGAATATCAGCTCGAATCAGATTCGAAGTGAACTGATCAGCAGCTCCCTCACAGTAAAAAGTCTGCAAGCAAAAGAAAAACAAAGCAAACTAAAACAAAATAGACAAAGGTAAACAAAAGGACAGCACAATAAACTGAAGCAGGGTAAACAAGTAGTTCTTGATGCCGCACCGGCCCTGTGGGACCCGTGGATATGTTTGCTAGGTGTCATTACATGCTGAGCATTTACAAGTTTTCCCGTTCCAGTGGGATATTAATGACTTAAATTGGCTAAAATTTGAGGTTTTCCTGAAATGCTCCGGTAGTGAGTTCCAAAGGACCGGTGCTGCATACCTGAAACTGTTTAAACCATACCTTGTAGACTGCACCTGTGGGACCGCTAGTAAGTTGGTATATCTAGAATTATAACGAGTGTCATGTCTATAAATTAAGCTACTCAATACTGGTGGAGCTATGCTATTTAATATTTTAAAAGTTTCAATGGCCATAACTCTGGTTCTTCTAATATATAAACTAGGTAAATTAGCTAAAGTTAACAGTTCCTCATAAGTGCTTGTGTAGTTATCATAAACAAAACGAAGAGCTCGCTCTTGAATTTTTTCTATTTTATTTGTGTTGGCAGTTGAACAAAAATGCCATGATAAAGGACAGAAGTTAAAAGTTGACAGTATAAATGAGTGGAAAATAGTCAGTTTACTTAATTTACATAGATTTCTTCCTATTCTCTTTAGGATGTTTAGTTGTTGTGCTGCTTTACTGCAAATGTTACTAATGTGATTGTCAAAATTTAAATTAAAATCTAAGTTGACTCCTAACAGTTTAACTACATCATTACAGGAAATTGTTGAATTTTTAATATTGAATGTGGGTTTTTTGTCATAGGTCTTTTTTCCAATGGCTATCGCTTGGAACTTGTCAGGATTGGCTTGCATACAGTTAAAGGTGAACCAGTCAATTAAAATATTGCTTTCATTTTGTAATATAGAGAGGAGTGTACTGTAACTCTTAGAACTAAAAGACAGGGTATTATCATCCGCATAGTTATATAAAGTGCCTTGTTGTATGAAGTAAAAGATGTCATTTATAAATACATTGAATAGGAGCGGTCCAAGAATAGAACCCTGGGGAACTCCCTTTATTATATCTGACAGCCCATATGCACTTAATTTGCAGAGAAGTATATCATGCTTTTGAAAGGTCCATGAGGACGGCTGCAACATATTGGTTGGAGTCAAGAGAAATTTTCCAATCCTCGACAAGTTTCAAGAGCGTAGTCTGGCAACCATGACCTTTTCTAAATGCACAGAGATATTTATCAAAAATGTTTAAAAAAATGTTGAAAGCTGTTCCGCCAAAACTTTTTCAAAATTTTTTGATGGAGCTGGCAAGATGCAAAACATTTGGAGGCAAGAATAGACGCCCAGTAACTTGACGTCTGTCTTGGTCCTAACTACAGCGCTCCCTCTCTACAACGACACCCAATGGAAGACAAAAAGTGTGTGCGTTGTTCGGAGGCAGTCGTTATAGGGAGGGCAATTGGCTACATTTGCAAACAGCTTGAATCCAGATCAGACGCCGCGTTACGCGGCGTCTGATCTGGATTCAAGCTGTTTGTCATTCGTCAATAAGTTATTTTCCTGTCAAGATATCCATAAATGGCAGACGACAAATTTAAGCAGACGATATTGCAGCAGTAAAAGCGCTTACGAGATCACTGTTCTTTTTAGGAAATTGCAACAAAGGTCGTTGTAAGGAGGGAGTCGTTGTTGGGAGGGAGCACTGTACATATAAGAGTTATTTGACTGTTGATATAGTAGAGTCATTGCCAGTTCCCGTTCAAACGCAATCAATATATTGTAGTAAATTATATATTCTACAAAATCCCTACAATTAGGTATTTAATTAGTGTCATAAACATTTTGGACGACCCTGAACAGACGTCGGGTTACCCGGTGCCCGTTTTCTAAAACTTCGTACGACAAATGTTGTCGTAAGTCAGATTATAAAAGTCTCAATTATTATTTATTTCTCCATCTAATACTGTCTTGTGACATCTCTTTGGAATCGTTTTGAAAGGACGATTCCAAAGAGATGTCCCAAGACAGGATTAGATAAAGAAAATAGAAATTAAATGTATTTCAAAGTTTTGAATTACGACCATTTTTGTCGTACGAAGTTTGATGAAACGGGCACCCGTGTCTAATTTGGCTCCAAACAGTTTGTCACTGGAACAATCGTTTTATCACAAACGTGTTTCATGCGAAAAACGAATAATATCTTTGATTGAAATAGGAATAACGTCTTTGTAGAAAACTTGTCATATTGAGAAAGAAATAGTACAGAAATCGTTTCAAAAGTTTATATAATATTGGATGATCTTGTGCAATAAAACCACGCTATTAAACTAAAACTACCAATTAATGTTCTTAACTCTTTAACCCTGAAACTTCAAATTTTCAGTGAATTTTTGTCCTTCTCTTCTTTTCTTTTTTACATATAAGTTGCGATTTTAACATTATTTCAAACTGTGAGACAGTGCAGGGTCAGGGGCCCGTCTTACGAAACGTCGTACGACAAATATGGCCGTAAGTCAAAACTTTAAAATACACCTTATTTCTGATTTCTCCATCTAACCGTGCCTTGTGACATCTCTTTGGAAAAGTCTTTTCAAGTCGATTCCAAAAGGATGTCACAAGACACGATTAGATGGAGAAATAAATAATAATTAAGAATTTATAATTTGACTTGCGAAAATATTTGTCATACGACGGGACCCTCGGTCTTTTCTGTTTAATAGCAACTGTGTACTTTTCGCAGGTACACTGTTAACAAATAACGAGTATACTCGTCCCTAGGGTTGAAAATGTTAATGATAGTTTACAGGTTTAAGTAAGATCACAGTTAAGCAAAAGTTCCTGCTGTTGGTTTCTTCTTTACTTTAATCTTGTTTTAAACAGCCACCCGCCACGCGGTTACAAAATGTTTTATTGAGTAGCCGCAATAGCGTGGTTTTACTGTAGTTCAATCTGTGATACTCGTACATTGTACAACATTCTCCAAATCTTAAAAGTACAGAAATAATTTCAGATCTCATAAAAACTACAGTAAAACCTTCCCATTACGAGCACTAAATTGCATTAATTTTAGGTGTTTGAGAAAGATGACTGCTTAAACCAATATGACAGTAAAACAGAGAGCTCCTTTAGGATATTTCTGTTTTACTGTCACCTTGCTTAAAGCTGTCACTTGTCTTTTATACAATTAATTAAGATTTTATTTTAGTGGTCGTAAAAGAGAGGTTTAACTTAACATAGAAACCCTGTCTATTACGACAATCAAAAAAGAAGGTTTAATGATTGAATAAAATACAAGTGACAGCTTAAAGCAAAGTGAACGTATAACTTTTACATTGCTTCAAGCAGTCACATGTCTTAAACATTGTAGTAGTTATCACAATTTAATGGTCGCAATAGAGGAGGTTTACATGTATATAACATTTGCAATGCATCCTCTCTTCAGCAACTTTCAAGATAAACAATAGGATGTTAAGACACATTACAGCTTTATGCAAGACACAAGTAATACAGAAAGCTCATTCTCCTTTAGAATATTTCTGCATTAATTGTGCCATGCATTAAACAGCCATCTATTTTAACCCTTTAATTGCCATATCCGACAAACGTCAGACGTTAACAAACCTTTTTGTTCTAGATTACGCCTCGTATCGCGGGGTCTGCTTGAGGATTTAAACTGTTAAACACCCTTATCAATACTTCAGTCCAGTTGTCCTAAATATAACTCTTAATTAAGCAATGTTACAGTCGCCAAATAGAAAATAACTATTGCGAAACCCACCAAACCGGACTTTCTACATGTATATTTAGAAATGCTGCGAAGTGTGAAATTATGCTTACACTTAGCGCAAAAAGAAACGCAAATTTTTATCAAAATATTATTTTTATGTAGAAGGAACGTATTTGTGAATTATTATCAAATCATTATTGAATTGGTAGCATCACAACTTGTACTAATCGGTGCGGTGTTTTAAACAAGCGGTAGTTACTTATTTCGCTGCCAAATTAATCGTGAGGTTTTTACCCCTTAACCGTTTCATTGTCGTCTGCTTCAATTTTGTTGTTTGCAAGATCGTTTCAAAGTAAAATTCAATGTAGAATGACTTAAAGCAAATCGATACGAGTATCAAACAGTTTGGATCCTGATCAGACGCCGCGTTACGCGGCGTCTGATCAGGATCCAAATTGTTTGCAAACGCTTTTTGGCGTCATTAAGAGGGAAATGGTTAAAAGGCAGAATAATGTTTTTTGAGTATTTTTTTCTGAACTTGTTGCAGACTTAAATAAATCTTAAGATATGGTCTTTCTTATCAAATTTTCTTCAAAAAAAGGTATCTTAATCTGCGATTGAGCACGATGTGCGTTTCTTTTTGCACTGAGTGTATAGTGATCACTAACGTCAATTGAATTTGTCATAGTGTGTTTTACATTCACTGAAATGATTAACCCTTTGCATGTGGGCGAGTAAATGGTAACTGTTGTAAACAGTTAGGATCCAGATCTTAGACCAAATAACTCGGCGTCTCGTCTGGATCTAAACTGTTTGACACGCTGATGTTATTGTCTATAGGACATGACCTGTATCATTGAGAATAGTTTCGCACTGACGAATGACGTTGCAGACGATAATCATATTTATCCTGTCACGTGCCTGTTTTCCTGACGGATAAAGGGGTGACAGATAAACTTTGCTTTATTATGCTATGTGGTCACATGACCGATGTTATTATGTCAAGTGGTCACATGACCTGTAGCCCGAACTACTTTTTTCACCGAGACGCTTATTTTTCCCGCTGTTAGGAAAGGTATTCTAAAACTCTTTCAACAGAATCCCGACGTGTAACGACGTTTATTCGAACTATTCGATGCAATCAAAGCGTTATAGAGTACGCGCCACTAGTCGCTTGCTGACATACTTCTATAAGTGTCCACCTTTTAGATTTCCTGAGTGAAAAACACTGGATTTTTAAAGGTTCTTTTATTTCTTTTCAACGTAACTAGGATGTGACGTCACTGACGTCATCTATATAATAGCGCGCTTTCCTAGAATAACATAGTTCTTTAGTGAGAATCTTATCTGGACCAAAAATGACTCTAGC
Organism: Gari tellinella; assembly: GCA_922989275.2. NCBI lineage: Eukaryota > Metazoa > Mollusca > Bivalvia > Cardiida > Psammobiidae > Gari > Gari tellinella. Next base: position 100,268,468 of record OV277856.1, on the reverse strand, counting down.
TTTAAAAAAAACATTCACTATTTATTTTACTATTGTGACAAGGATAAATTGAATATTTGGTTCCTATCTTTAAATGAGAAATGTTATCTGGCTCGGCTTCTGAAAATATCAGGTTCGCCTGCGGCTCACCTGATATATTCATCCGCCTTGCCAGATAACATTTCTCATTCAAAGCTAGTCACCAAATATTCTCTATTTATCCTGTCACGTGCCTGTTTTCCTGACGGATAAAGGGGTGACAGATAAACTTTGCTTTATTATGCTATGTGGTCACATGACCGATGTTATTATGTCAAGTGGTCACATGACCTGTAGCCCGAACTACTTTTTTCACCGAGACGCTTATTTTTCCCGCTGTTAGGAAAGGTATTCTAAAACTCTTTCAACAGAATCCCGACGTGTAACGACGTTTATTCGAACTATTCGATGCAATCAAAGCGTTATAGAGTACGCGCCACTAGTCGCTTGCTGACATACTTCTATAAGTGTCCACCTTTTAGATTTCCTGAGTGAAAAACACTAGATTTTTAAAGGTTCTTTTATTTCTTTTCAACGTAACTAGGATGTGACGTCACTGACGTCATCTATATAATAGCGCGCTTTCCTAGAATAACGTAGTTCTTTAGTGAGAATCTTATCTGGACCAAAAATGACTCTATCTTTAAAAAAAAGCATTCTCTATTTATTTTACTATTGTGACAAGGATAAATAGAATATTTGGTTCCTATCTTTGAATGAGAAATGTTATCTGGCTCGGCTTCTGAAAATATCAGGTTCGCCTGCGGCTCACCTGATATATTCATCCGCCTTGCCAGATAACATTTCTCATTCAAAGCTAGTCACCAAATATTCTCTATTTATTACACCTCGCTTTGAGTTACAATGTTAAATTCCCATAGACCTACAGTTAACATTTTGCATGTCTTTTACATCTATTCAAAATATACTGTCACTCTTTATGATATTCTTTTTGTGACGTCACTCTAAAAGACATTACTTTTTTACTCCGTCCGAAAACGTACTGTCAGGATTGACATTGAGTTCGCTATTGGATACATTGGAACGTTATAAAGAGTGGTAACATAATTATAAACAATGTGACGTCATAGACGGCGACGTCGTTTCCCGCGTTACGTACATGTCTGCGCTAAATTAGTATCCACAACACATTTTATAAAATACAAATGAGACGATTCTAAAGCTAGAATTGATAAGCTCGGTGTAATAAAATAAATATTAGATGTCAGTTTGCGTGACATTCAAATTGTCAACCCTCGAAAACAAGAATGTCACCCTCGGCTACGCCTCGGGGTGACATGCTGTTTCTCGGGCTGACAATTTGAATGTCACGCAAACTGCCATCTAATATTTATATAATATTACCCTTTCGCTCTCAATGACGCTTACAAGCGCATTTGCAAACAGTTTGGATCCTGATCAGACGCCGCGTAACGCGGCGTCTGATCAAGATCCAAACTGTTTGACACTCGTTTTTAAATTTTTTCAGTCATGCTGCCTTATTTATTAACTTTAAAACGACATTGCCGACAACAAAATTGAAACAAACGACAATGAAACGATGGAGGGGTAAAAATCTAATTAAAATGTGGCCAGTGAAAAGGTTAAATGTCGTACATTGCTCACTGAAACATGCAGTTTGCTTGATAGAGCGATGCATAGAGACAAAGAGGGAGAATGAGGGGTATGTTCGACACGTAAAGTTTACTTCGGAGAAAACATTATTCTTTTGAACGCAGTGCAACACATATTGTTCGATTTTTCTGACCTGTCGGAGTTATTTTTAGAACAGAATAGTTCATAATGGTAACAAGAAATATCTTTAAAAAAGATATTCCGTCGCAGGTTAAAGTTTTGTGTGGGGTACAGTTGAGAATCTGTTATTCTTTCCCGTTTAAACGCAAACGTACGCAAACGCAAAACACTAAAACGTAGAAAAGAACAACTTTTGGACAATTCTGATATTTCATGTTTATCTTGGTGGCAAAGAGTTTGGAACCTGATCAGACGCCGGGTCGCCGGGTTACCCGGCGTCTGATCTGGCTCCAAATTGTTTGCACTGCAAATAATAGTTTTAGCGTAAACAGGATAACACATTCTCCACTGTACAGTATTCACTTAACCAGAGACAAGTGTATACACCGATTCTGACTTAACATCTTTCGTAAACAGACTTTCCCACATGCTAAATTTAGAGCTTATCCACGCTAAATTTAGAAATGATGACATAGACTGCATCTCAATGTTTTGCCAGGTTTACACTCGCAAGATTGATGTGAAAAAATAACAGAACGCCAGTCTAGGCCATTGGCCGATAAGAGTACTGCATTTCAAGCACGTGATCATTGACCAGGATTTCTGATCATTCCTGATTGGTTAAATTGTTTCATAGAGTTGCGGTCAAAATACAAAACAGACCCGTCTGCGACGGGAAAAAGATAACAGGGTAACATCGGATCTGTATAATCGTACACTTTCCAACTTGAGATAAAATGATCCTCGTGCAGCACGAGACCCTTGCGCTAACTTTATTGATATTTTATTCTTTCCCAACAAACGCACTATTATTTCCATTACAAACAGGTTGGAGCCAGATCAGACGCCGGGTTACCCGGCGTCTGATCAGGTTCCAACCTGTTTGCTACTCAGATTAAAAATATAATTAAAATTTCTTAAAGTAAATTTCCACAGTTTAGTGCATTGCGTTTATTGGGAAATAATAAGTCACTTAACCCCGTCACTGCCTTACCCCGAGCACACTCATTGTTTACAAACACTTTGGATCCTGATTAGACGCCGCGTTACGCGACATCTGATCAGGACCAACAATGTTTGACACTCATTTCAATATTTCTTACATGCAAGTCAAAATACCTAAAATTTAAAACTGAGAAGTAAAAGCAGATGACAATTATGTAAAATAGATTACAATGTAAGACAGCAGTGAAGGGGTTAAAATATTGAGTTAACGTACTGTGCATGGAGACGCGGGTTTTCTTGTTTTAAAACGAAACGCAAACTCAAAAATGCAATGCTAAAAAAACTTTTCGACGATTCATATCAATCTGAAATGCTAATTGACAGTAAATGTCTTAGCCTAAACCTTGAACCTGCGTATGCATATTACAGCGGCGAAAACGTTATTCTGATTGCAGTGTGCCAAATATTGTTTATTGGAAAATAACAACTGCTCTCTTTTGTACAGTGGAGAATCTGTTATTCTTTCCCGTTTAAACGCAAACGTACGCAAACGCAAACACTAAAACGTAGAAAAGAACAACTTTTGGACAATTCTGATAATTCATGTTTATCTTGGTGGCAAACAGTGTGGGGCCTGATCAGACGCCGGGTTACCCGGCGTCTGATCTGGCTCCAAACTGTTTGCACTGCAAATAATAGTTTTAGCGTAAACGCGTTTATTGGGAAAGAATAACGTTTTCTCCACTGTATCACTATCAAGATTTTTGCGATTATAAAGACTGATACAAGGTCCAAGTGACAATAAAGCCTTTTTATTTCAACATATTAAGAGTCGGTTCGTTTTATGTATATCCTGGAGGCGATTGCTTATAGTAGGATTAAAGTTTGCAGAAATCTCCTTTTAGGAGGCTTCTGCTTTACGTTTGCACTTTAAGCCTCAAATGATTTAATTTCAACCCTTAATAAGTAGTCTGCATAGTCGTGGTTATCGCGAGACTTTGCGGTATTCGAAGTTGTTATGAACACCAATCATTACGCTGTACTTTTAGCTGTCACGTCACATACATATGCGGATATTGTCGTGAGTCATCGTTTGTTATTAAGTAAAGCCACGCGTGAAGGTTGTCAATATCATCTGTAGATGACATATAATCCGATATTTAAACCTTTGTCTTCTAATATATGATGAAACGTATGAAACGTATGAAATATACGATTTCAATATATGGGACACAGGCAAATAGTGTAGACTCTGATCAGGCGCCGCATTATGCGGCGTCTGTCAGAGTCTACACTGTTTGCTTCAATACTTCAAACAAAATAAAAATGAAAATTTTGACCAGGCATCCTTTTGATAAAAAATGGACTAATCCAATATATAAACATGGAATAATCCACTGTGCACAAATGGGTTACATCTTGGTTTTATTCCATGGCTTGTGACAATATAGCAATACATGTAAAAGCATACGTGCAAATAGTAAAACCTGTCTATTACTACCACTAAAATGAAGGCTATAGTTGATTGTATAAAAGTCATGTGACAACTTAAAGCAAGTGACGGTAAAATAGAAAGCTCTGTTTTACTGTCTTCTTGCTTTAAGCAATCAACTGTCGTACACACCTTATAATTAACACAATTAAGACAACTATTTTTGTTAATTATTAGGTATTTACGACATGTGACTGCTTAAACCAAGGTGACACTAAAGCAGAAAGCTCCTTCAGGAGCTTTCTGTTTTACTGTCATCTTGCTTTAAGCTGTCGCCTGTCTTTTATACAACCAATTAGCCTTCGTTTAAGTGGTGATAACAGTGAGGTTTACTGTACTTTTCATCATTCTTCATGACTGTTGTTAGCTCACCTGGCACGTAGTGCCAAGGTGAGCTATTTTGACTGTCCTCTGTCCGTCGTCCGTCGTCTTTCGTTCGTCCGTCCGTCCGTTCGTTCGTCGTCATCAATTTCTTTAAACGACATCTCCTCCGAAACTATTTGATAGATTTTTACCAAACTTGACCTGAATGATTCTTATATGGTCCTCTTTCAAAGTTGTTCAAATATTTCCGGTCCGTTGCATATCTAGGTCACAGGAGCTAAAAATAGATTTTTTCAATGAAAACTTCAAAAATCTTCTTGTCTGAAACCACAGTACCATGAGCTTAGATATTTGGCACAAAGAATCGTCTTCAGGTCCTTTATCAAGATTGTTCAAATTATGTCCCTGGGGTAAAAAATTACTCCGCCCCGGGGATCGTAAATTTACATAGAGTTATGTAGTGAAATCCTTAAATATCTTTTTCTCTGAAACTAATATGGCCAGAGCTTTGATATTTAGCATGATGATTCTTCTAGAAGCCCTTAACCAATATTGTAAATATGGTTCTGGTCAGTTGCATATCTAGGTCACAGGAGCTAAACATAGATTTTTTCAATGAAATCTTAAAACATCTTCTTGTCTGAAACCAAGGAACCCTGAGCTTAGATATTTGGCACAAAGCATCGTCTTCAGGTCCTCTATTAAGATTGTTCAAATTATATCCCTGGGGTAAAATATGACCACGCCCCCGGGGTCGTAAATTTACCTAGAGTTATTTAGTGAAATCCTTAAATATCTTTTTTTCTGAAACTAATATGGCCAGAGCTTTGATATTTGGCATGATGATTTTTCTAGAAGCCCTTAACCAATATTGTAAATATGGTTCTGGTCAGTTGCATATCTAGGTAAGCTAAAAATAGATTTTTTCAATGAAATCTTAAAAAATCTTCTTGTCTGAAACCACAGTACCCTGAGCTTAGATATTTGGCACAAAGCATCGTCTTCAGGTCCTCTATCAATATTGTTCAAATTATGTCCCTGGGGTAAAAATTGACCACGCCTTGGGGGTTGTAATTTTACATAGAGTTATGTAGTGAAATCTTCAAACATCTTTACCTCTGAAACTAATATGGTCAGAGCTTTGATATTTGGCATGATGACACTTGTAGAAGCCCTTAACCAATATTGTAAATATGGTTTCGGTCCGTTGCATATCTAGGTCACAGGAGCTAAAAATAGATTTTTTCAATGAAAATTATGTCTCTGGGGTGAAAAGTGATCCCATACCAGGGGTTATGTGAACCTTGTGTTGGTTTTTCCAGGTGAGCGATATTTAGGCCCGCATGGGCCTCTTGTTTTAAGAATGACATCTACATTCTTGCTTAAAGTAGGTATTTTGCTCAACTATGCTTAACCCATTTAAAAATGGATTTTGCAAGGATTTCTCCTGATATGCTACATGTAGCTGGAAAATTTGATTGCATATAGACAAGAGTGATCTAAAACTGCTGCAGTGTTTTCCTTACTTACTTACAGCAGATCATTTCGTATGAAATAGCAAACTATGTAGAACGATGAAACGCTGGAAAGGCTGGCGGCTCATTATAGTTCGACAGTGTTTGACAAAGTCCTCTTTATGTACTATATGTTACGGTTAAATTGTGTAGGTCCTGATCAGAGGTCAAGTTCTGTAGCGTGCTCAGTTACTACTGTTTGCTGATTAGGTAAGCAGTTTGTGCCCTGTGTGCAGCATGCAGAGTACAGTAGAGAAAACGTTTTCTTTCCAAGTAACCGCATTTACTCTTTAACTATTATTTTCATTGCAAACAGTTTGGAGCCAGATCAGACGCCGTATAACCCCGCGTCTGATCAGACTCCAAACTGTTTGTCACTCAGATTAAAACTGGTAGTCTGAATTGTCAAAATGTTGTCATTTTCTACATTTTATTGCAATGCGTTTGCGTTTGAACGAACGAATTACGTTTTCTTCACTGTATTTTAGACCGGTAACCAGCTCGCAATCGATGGCCATCGACGGCCATCGATTTCTTTACTGAACTCATCACTGGACACTGTATGTTTGCTAATGATGACTATGTCTCACTTAGAAGACGCTGGGGTGTCTGAAAACGGTCACGGGTGCTTGTGTGGTAATAGAATGATATGCAAGTGATTGCTCGAGACCAGGTTCTGTGCATGCAAGTGGGTTCAATGCCTTAGCTTGACCCCAATCACTGTCTTGATATCTCTTCTTAACCCTTCTTATGTCATTTTGAACATCGTCTGTTTGAAGTTGTTGTCAAACCAAAACTTATATTTTCGAGTCACAGTGACGACAGATTCATACAAGTGTCAAATAAAATGGGTACTTTTCAGACAAACAGTAAATCGGCATCTAGTCTGGATCCTAATACAGAAAATAGTCCATTACGACAACTGACAATAAGTCTTTATAGGTAATGTTAGAGACAGGTGAACGCTAAAAGTAAGATGAAAGTAAAACAAAAAGCTTACATAGGAGCTTTCTACTTTGCTTTCAAATTGCTTTTAGCGACCACCTGTCTTTATCGCCAACATTTTGTTGCCCTCAGTTACCGTACATAATATATGGGTTTTACTGTTCATGTATAGTACAGTAGAGAAAACGTTATTCTTTCCCGTTTAAACGCAAACGAAACGCAAGCGCAGTGCACTAAAATGTAGAAATGGCAAGTTTTGAACTTTTCCACCTATTCATTTTAATCTGAGTGTCAAACAGTTTGGAGCCTGATTAGACGCCGGGTCACCCGGCGTCTGATCTGGCTACAAACTGTTTGCAATGGGAATAATAGATTTAGCGTAAACGCGTTTGTTGGGAAAGAATGACGTTTTCTCAACTACATGTGCACGTACGCGCATTCGTGATCTGCAGTAGAAGTGTCAAAATATCGTGTCTGCATTTATTTCTCGAGCTTTCAATGTTTAGCATTGCAACTGACATTAGTGATAAACACTTTGGATCCTAATCAGCCGCCAATTTTATTGTCGTCTGATCAGGATACAAATTGTTTGCAAATACAGGTATCATCCGACCACAAAAGGTCGGATAGACGGAAACGAAATCTTTTAGGTATGCTGTGCATTGCTTTATCATGTTTGAAGGTTACGTGACAATAATCATGAAACTGTACACAGTATATATAGCGGAGAAGACGGTATTCTTTCCCAGTAAACTCGTTTATGCTAAAAACTATTATTTCCATTGCAAACAATTTGGAGCAAGATCAGACGCCGAGTAACACTGCATCTAATCAGGCTGTAAACTGTAAGAATTAAAACTGTCAGATTAAAATAAATCTTCTGAAATGTTTAAAAATGACATTGTCTTCATCTAAATGTTATGCGTTTGCATTTCGCTTGGATTTAAAAGGAATAACGTCTTCCATGCTCGAAACATATACAGTGGAGAATGTGTTATTCTTTCCCAATAAACGCGTTTACGCTAAAACCATTATTTGCAGTGCAAACAGTTTGGAGCCAGATCAGACGCCGCCAAGATAAACAAGAATTATCAGAATTGTCCAAAAGTTGTTCTTTTCTACGTTTTAGTGCTTTGCATTTGCGTACGTTTGCGTTTAAACGGGAAAGAATAACAGATTCTCCACTGTAACCCATTACCCCATAGACTGTTTCTAGTTTTGTAACAGATTACTTTTTAAAGCAGGCTGAAGGTAAAGTAGAATGTGCCTTAAGGTGCACCCTGCTTCACTTCGAGTCTACATTAAGCTGCCATCTGCTAGAATACAGAAAACAATTATTATGGTACATCACTGTTAAAAGTGGAACCGTTTTATCCAGTGGAATAATAGCTTAAAATGCATAATTGTGGGATAATTTGTTAAAACTCGGTGACTGTTGAGATATATACATTGGAGAATACGTTATTCTTTTGGTTCAATCGAAACTAAACATATATATTTGAATGTAGAAAAGTATGGTGTTGAGAAACGTATACTATTGCTTAGTTAGTTAAATACATAGAAACTTAATTTGAAAGTTTGTGCAGATGAACCATGAAAACATTTAGTGGGGTGCGTTTGATTTTTAGATGAAGCAATATGTTATGAAAAGAAAGCGATTAAAAAGCAATAGAACTTAAAATGGAGAAAAGTTTCCAATTAAGTTTAGTTCATTTTCACTATTAGAGTGTTTTTTTTTCTTCAATGTATTGTAGTATGGCGAAACACTGTAGATCCTGATCAGAGGATTTGAGTCTTCAATTATTGCATTGGACACGTGTATTCTCCACAAGTGCACTGTTTTCAAAGGTGACTAGGGTCCACATATTAGTCGAAATAGATAGACCATAGGGATAAAAATAACGGAGCACAAAGGGGATTCTGGTTATTTAGTGGCAAATAAACGTTACATTATAAAATTATACAGTGGAGAAGACGTTATTCTTTCCCAATAAACGCGCTTAAATTATTTTTTATTACAAACAGTTAGGGGCCTGATCAAACGCCGGTTACACGGGCGTCTGATCAGGCTCCAAACTGTTTGCCTCATGTTAAAATACGGAATTATACAACACAATGCATAATTCCGTGATTAAAATTAATAGTTTGGATACTCAAAAACTTGTCATGTTCTGTATTTCATTGCAATGCGTTGTGTTTAAGGTACTTCGCAGGTGCGCTTAGTTTCCATAAAAGGTGTTATGAAATTTTTCATGAAGAATGATAATAGCCTAAGAAACAATGTGTGAAAATATAGGCAAAATTTATCGTGTGGTTTGTCTTTAAGGTCTCTTTTTCTGACAAAAACCTGGAATTTTGATGATTGTATTTTTCTCAAAAATAAATAAAGCTAATGACTATAAATCTCGCCCAATAAGTAGTCCACAACATTCATTACAAGAAAAGCTAAAAACGTTTTGAATAAAGGTGTTCAGAAAGATGTTATCAACTACATGTATTTAAATTTTGCAAAATGCTAAAAAATTAAATTACAAAAAACTGACTCATTCAATGTATATTTGTTTTCATTTTATTCAAATGTATGGTTGATGAATTAGTAAGTCTGAAAAAATTAGAAAATATTACAGTCAGGATTTGTTGTAATAACATATTTTCTTATTAAAATGTGGGATATTTGAAGTTGAGATACAGTTACCTAGTTCTACCTTAAAATTAAAACTCTGTCATTAAAATGCATTATTGTTTATCCATTGACTTGCATACAAGGTTAATTATATAGAGGATAATTGTTTTTTTCAGTATAAGATAGAAATTTAATCCATTGAGTGAACATCAGACGCTATATTTTCACGAGTGGCGAAGCCACGAGTGAAAATATAACAGTCTGATGTTCACGAAATGGATTAAATTCGATCTTATACTGAAAAAATACAATTATTCTATTTATTTATGCTTTTAAGCCACTTTTTAAACGAAATTGTTCGACAATTGTGAAAGCGAAAGTACATGATTTACCCCGTGTTGAGCCCCAATTTTACATCGAACACATTAACGAAACAGTTTCCCGTACGATGACGTCACTTATATATTGATTTGACGTCATCCTAATTACGTCGTTGGTCCCGATTTTGGATTCGTGTTCTTCCGTTGAGTGGTTCGCGACAAATCGGACTGCCGGAATTTAACGATAAGACACGATTGACTACGATTTTTTGGGGAGCCCTACGGGGAAAACGGCGATGGTGATAATCCACTGCAGTGGATTACCAAGTGATAATCCACTGCTATTTTCCGGTAATCCACCGAAAAGCATAAATAAATTGTTTAAACATAATAATAATGGGCAATCGATCTTGAAAAGGTTGACGTATTGATAAGCTTCAATGTGTGGCTTTATAGTTCGATCAAATCGTATACATTTATACCGATTTTATTGACTTGTAAGTCATTAAACTAAAACGTACATGTAAGTGGACATAATAATTGGACCGTATATAACATCACTAATTCTAATAAACGAAGAATAAACATAACGTGGCCCTTGATCACTGCGTTATGGATTGACAGGTCAATAAATCGGACACTTAAAAATATATTTGGATCGGATGGGTCTCGAACCTATGACCCTTGAATAGGTACTCAATCACTCTACTGACTGCGCTATGAAGGATTATACTAAACCGTATGAACATTTCCTTTATACAAAATTTCTAGTATAAACACGTGCGGAAAAAGTCTTTGTCGTCAAGACGCATATCCGCTCGTTCGCAAGACCGACTTCCGTATGCGAAAGGCCTTAAACGGGAAATAATAAATTCTTCTCCACCGTACCTTTCCTAATAAACGCGTCTATGCGAACATAATTGTAAATATTAGAACCAGAACAGGTGCCCCCTAACCCGGCATTTGATCAGGCTTCGAAACTATTTGCCACTTAGACCGATATCGTCCGAAATTTCTAATAGTTGTTATTTTCTACAATTAATCTAAATAACATTGTGTTTAGTCTCGGTTAATAATAATAATAATAATAACAACGACTTTATTTCATGTGGATTACATATTTGGTATCAACAAACAAACCAATTTTCAATATGGTCCACAAACAAAATTAACATATATACAACACGAAGGAACACAATTACAAATCAATATTATTTTAAACCTTTGCAAACAGAGTGGACCCTGAAAAGACAGTTCCTGTAGGAGCTCTCCAAAGGGACTACTCTGTTTACTTAAAGACTTTTAAAGATTAAGCTGAAAATGTTGATGTATAAGTATCATTCTGAGAATTCAAGATTTGTTATCTATACATGAAGATTGAATAGGTAGAGGCAATATAAAGCCCAAACAAAACGATGATTTAACAAATAGCAAAGATCTAGATCAATGAAATTTCATAACAAACGAGAAGGAATATACCAAAGACACTTCAAACCCTTTACTCCATGGTATATTTCTACTATTGAAGAAAGGTGACCACTTAAACCAGGTTGAAAGTAAACCAAAATAAGCCTAAATGTGCACTCTGTTTTACTTTAAACCCGCTTTAAGCTACCATCTACTAGAGAACATAAAACACTTTTCATGAAACATATCTATGTAGTAAAGGGTTAAAGCAACATGTAGGTTTTGATCAATATCCATATTTCTATCATAACTTATATACATAGAAGCCCTTACAAGTAGCTAAGGCCTTGATCAGTCATTAACCCTTAGCGCATACCATAATTCATTTGATGGATACTATTCAAACCATTTATTTAAAAGTAGAATACAATGTATTTGAAAACTTAGAATGTTATCTATTACAGAATCATTTCTTCTCCTAGCAAACAATGTATACTCTGATCAGAGAGCTTCATAAGGAAGTATCTCATCTGGGTCTACACTTTCAGCAAAAACTACTATCGACATAATTAGCGGGCTAAAGTTTAATATTGAAACAGCCGATCAGGGGCTCAGCAGTCGAAACAAAGCCTACATGAAACCATCGCAACAATAACCCCTTACCGCACATGGCATAGTTCTAGTTTTGAAGACAGGTGATCACTTAAAGCAGGTTGAAAGTAAAGCAGAATGCGCCTTAAGATGCATTAAGCTTTTTCAGCCAGCCTTAAGTTGCTAAGATATAGATCTAGCAAACATTCTAATTAAATTTTTTGTAAATAATTATGACTGCGCAAATTAAATGCACTTAAAGGCGCTTCGATATGCGGTAATGGGTCAAGGAATGCGATGGTTAGACTGGCACCTTAGGAATAGTGATATAAAGCCATATTAACGTTAAGAACAACTTACATCAGCTGCAAACTACAACATGCGGCGTATAGAAACCTTGACGCCTTGTAATAATTTCCTGAACAGTAATCTAACTTGTTTATATAAATTTAAACTATAGTGGGAAATGACACTTCACCCCTGAGCAGCACATTTTCATCACTGTATTGCATTTTGAAGCATTATGAAGCATTATAAGTGACTATACTATCTGTTTAATTTAACCCATTTAAGGTATGAAGTTTTAAATGAGGCAAGTGATTGAGCATTTCTTATGTTCAAAGGTAAGTTATTCCAAACGATAGCTCCAGAATAGGCAAACGACCTCCTGAAAAATTCAGACTTTGGTCTTGGAGAATATAACTGAGAATTTGATGAAGACCTTAAATTTCTATCATGCACATTTGACTTTAGTGTGAACAAATCATATAAATATACAGGTGTCAAACCTTTGAAGACTTTGAACATAAGAGTAGCTTTGTGAAATGTAACTCTTTCCGGAAAAGTCATCCAATTAAGTTCTTTGAAGAGATCAGCTGAATGGGCAGTTTTATCTTTATTAAGGATAAGCCTTGCTGCACGTTTTTGAAAACGAATGATTTTCTGTTCTTGCGATATAGAACAGTTTCCCCAAATAACGCAACAATAGTCGAGATGAGGTAAGATGTAGGAGTTAAAAAACATTTTTTTCTCAATGGTATAGTTAGAAACACTTTGATTCTGGAGAGGAGGTATAATAAGGAGTTACACTTTTTAAGAACATTGTTAATATGGCTATCAAAAGATAAAAATACATCAAAGGTGACACCGAGTAACTTTTCCTCACGACTGCAATGGATTTCATCATTACCAAATGGGATTGGAAGAGCAATATTCTGAATGCCTGCGGATTTTGATCTTGAGGTAATGTACATGGATTTAGTTTTTGCAGCGTTTATTGACATTTTGTTCTTTTCACACCAATCATTAACGTTAAAAAGATCTTTACTCAACGAGTTTGCTACAAAGTTGAGAGAAGCATTGTGTACTGACAGCGTTGTGTCGTCTGCAAAAATGTCAGCAACAGAATGTGTACATGCAGATGGAAGGTCATTTATGAATATCAAAAATAAAAGAGGACCTAAGACTGAGCCTTGGGGTACACCAGATAAAACAGAAGTAAGCTGCGAGGTTACTCCAGATACATGCGTTTGTTGAGATCTATCATGCAGGTATGAAGAAAACCATGCACATGTCTTTTGGTCAATATTGAAATATTTTAATTTTTCAAGGAGGATCATGTGATCAACTAGGTCAAAAGCCTTAGACAGATCTAAGAAGATTGAACCTACAATTTCATTACTATCAATGGCTGCAATCCAGTCATCTATTAATTTTACTAAGGCAGTCTGACAGGAATGATTGGACCTAAAACCTGATTGCCTAGAGTAGAACAAGTTGTTGTTTTCTATGAATTGCTTTAAACAGGAACTAACATGTCTTTCAAAAATCAAGGAAATGATTGGTAAAACTGAAATTGGTCTGTAATTCGACTTTTCTTCTTTAGGACCTTTCTTGTAAATAGGAGTTACTTTAGCTTTCTTAAAAACTTTTGGATACAAACTACATAGTATACTTCGGTTGAATAATTGTGTGAGTGTTGGAGCTATTATGGATGCTGATATTTTTAAAAATCTAGCGCTTATTCCATCCGATCCTGTTGATTTTTTACAATCTAACGAAGTGAGTTGTTGCTCAACAAATTGAAGTGATACAGTTGGAATTGAGAAACTAGGACAGTTGACATGATCAGCTGAAGCATTGACCATACAGTGACTATTACTAGAGGAGTTACCCTGAAAACTCTTAAACACAGAAGCAAAATAGTCATTGAAGACATTTGCAGTAGTGCTCGGACATGTTATCGGTTCACCATCTGCATCATTTATAAAACTAGTTTGAAATGTTGTCTTCATACCCGTTAGTGTGTTCAGACTATTCCAAAGAAGTTTCGGGTTGTGGGTATTAGAATTAATAGTATCATGATAAAATTGTGTTTTAGAATCTAGAATAAGGCGTTTAACTGTTTGTCTCCATATTTTATAATTATCGATATCGGATCTTTTATGGTAGAATTCACGCATTTTTATTGCCTGGAGAATTTCGTTGTTAAACCAGCCAGGTTGGTTATTCCTTTTCACGCGTTTATTCCGGAGAGGCGTATGTGAGTCTATGACCGACTTAAACATATCAATAAATGTTTCGACCGCCTCATCAATGTCTTCAATTAAATTAATATTTGACCAGGGTTGATTACACATGTCATCAAGGAACTGAGATACATTAAAGTGTTTCATAGATCTATATGAGATCGTTTTGTGAACAGGACCGTGTTGGTAGTTTGAAGACACTTTTCTAGTTATGCATACCGGAAAGTGATCACTAATGGAGAATAACGGGACAGACACATGAACTATATGATCAGGAACATTAGAAAAGACATGATCGATCAATGTTGAAGATACCTGAGTTACACGTGTTGGACATTTAACTAGCTGAGTAAAATTAACCGCCTGCATCTGGTCAAGCCATGTTTTAGACTGAGGACATTCACTGAGCACATCAATGTTAAAATCTCCAACAATTATGCACTCTATTTCGTCAGTTAAAGCATTGTCTACAGTAACATTGAAATCCAATAGCCACTGCATTTTGGATGAAGGAGGCCTGTAAACATTAGATAATAAAAACGCTTTTGAATTCGGTATTTTTACCTCAAGCAAAATTGACTCCAAAGAATCATTTTCAATATCATGGCATCGAATACATGGTATGTCATTTCTCACGTAAATTAGTAATCCTCCACCATGTGAGCACCTGTCTTTTCGAAATAAAATAAAGTTATCAATTGACAATTCGGTATCCCTAAACGTCTCATTTAGAAATGTTTCACAAAGGCACAAAATATCTACCTTCTGCTGACATATTAACAATTTAATTTCATCTAATTTTGGATATAAAAAGTGAATATTTAGATGTAAAATATTTAGTCCTCTATTGCCAAACCATTTGTCATTTAAAGAATGCGAGGTAACTTCAGGTTCTAATACATTAGCAGCTATGGCACCAGTACAATTGTAAATCATTTCCGAGCTCTCATTTTCAAGAACAGAATTGTGAATGTTATTACTCATTTGTTTAATAAAATACCGAACACTTCTGATTAGTACTGATGGGTCGTTATAATTGCATTGACTACCAACCTCATACTTGTCATCTGAAACTATAGGACAAACAGTTGAATAAGTGTGGCATATGTGATAGATAATAAAGGAGAGTATGCGAGCTTCATAGATTAAACATTTGTAACAATCAACATCAAACAGGGGGTAAGATCAAGTACATGCAGCCTTTTCTCCACTGTAGCCCCTAGACCTATGAAAAGCTGTCTTATTTGTATAAACTATGATATGGTCCTATCCCATTAAGATATGCACTCACTGGTAAGGTGACAGGCAACTGAGCTGGGTTCAGAGGTCACCATCACAAAAACCACAACTAAAGTGACACGTCTACTTTGAACTATCGCCTGTCCCTCTATCAAATGAACTACTTTTTGGCGTTAATTCATGTCATTTGGCCATTCAAAGGCCCTGCAAAGTTTACATGCATATAGCCCATGCTGATGAGTGCAGTTGGTAACTAGACTGTTTTTAGTCTTTTTACATAAGAAAATATGAATTAGAGCGAGTGTTTAGTGTTTACAGGCCTACACGTAGAAGTCGTTGTTTTTTTTACGTCGAATCGATAATCTGTCAAATCCATTTCAGTCCATTCAAATCATTAGTAGTTACATGTGTAAAATCTATAGATCTATATCTACATGTAAACTTGCAAACAGTTAATCGACATCGATTAGGATCTAAACCGTGGTACTCATATTGGGGTTTCTCAGAGATAAATATGATTATATCAAATAGCCTAGATCAAACGGCACTTTTAGACGGGCGCTATTTGGCTACCATGAAGGGTGTATAGGCTGAACCAAGGCTAGCACGCTCTCCCTGTGAAATTCGATATTGAATAAAGTCTAACGTTTTTTACGATCCATGTACAGTAAAACCTCTCTATTACAAGCACTAAATTATGTTAATTACAAATGTATGAGGGTGTTTACGATAGGTGACCACTTAAAGCAAGGTGACAGTGGAACAGAAAGCTCCGTTAGGAGCTTTCTGTTTCACTGTCACCTTGCTTTAAGCTGTCACCTGTCAATTGTACAATCAATTAGCCTTCGTTTCAGTGGTCGTAATAGCGAGGTTTTACTGTACTTGCCGATTTTGCCAATCAGTTTGGACCCTGATCAGACACCGCCTTACATAGAATCCAAAGTGTTTCAATACAATAACTTCGACATTTCTTCAGTCATTTGCTTAAAATCTAGCTTTGAAACAAAAGTGCAGAACAGTCTTTTAAAGCAGACGATATTTTATCGATAAAAATGTTGAATTTCGCATGAAAGGGTTAGGCTATTTAAAACGAAATTATTGTATTTTCAAGATCGCCATGGAAACCTGTATTCCGACAAAGGGACCCTTTTTCGTCACATTAGCTTGATATCGGAAAGCGTGGATACATGTACATGTAGGACTGAAAAGCGCTCGTTAACATAAATATCTTTTAAGGAAGCATGCAACAGTTTGGAGGGAAATGTTCGAATTAGCCCCGTCAAATTTCTTAATAAAAGGCTATTGCTAAGGTTTAAAGTATTTTTGAAGATGAAAAAATCCACTGTAGGAGGGAATGCATTAATATGTTACTTTGTGGAATGTTTATGATAAAATGCGCACTAAGATGATAACTTTTTCTAGGTGGTTGGGTATAAAATGGGGGCAGTTCGGAAACCAGTGGTTTGGGCTAAATAAGCTGGGAATCAGCACCATTTTAAAGGTGGGTGGAGACACATGGAAATTTTGTAAGATTGGTAGGGACGGGCCCTTGTTAAATTTACATTTTCTTAAAGCAACATTTCCAGAGAGTCAGAAGATACTGTCCATTAAACCATAGGGGTCTTTAAGCACTTTTGAAATTTTCGGAGAAAATGGGCCTTTTGAGGCTTTTAAGTCTTATGTGTCCGAGACCAAAACAAACCTTAAATTCAGCCACAGAACTGTCTGAACATGTGTTTATGTTGAGTTTTTTGGCTGTTTTGTTATGCCTAGGGATATTTTTGCTAAACTAGGGCTGACATTTGTTTCAGGATTGTGTGTGGAAGTCAAACGGAGATAAATAGACGTCGAGGGGTGATCGGCTCGGACAGAATTCAGAAAGAACTAGTTACTGCCTCCTAATGCGCTGTCCGATGGACTGTGCCCCCTGACTACTACCATGCTATCTACCGCCGTATGAGCATGCGTCTATTTATAGATATAATCATATGACTGCGCTGGAGTTTCCTATATCTATTTATAGATTTACAAAATATCGCGAGTTATAAAAAAAGATCGCGCGATATTCGATTGCATGAGAAACTTAATGTTCAAAGAATACGTCCACGTGTGTTGATTTGTATCAGTTCAAGTGTCATAGTGTATGTAAACGGATTCACTCTATCATAAGTAAGTGTTATTTAGAAGATCTAGTCGTTTTATATTCATTTTGAAAGAGATCTTTATTAATTAAAACCAATAGATCAAGGAAAAGACGCCATTAGGAGAACATATATTATAATTATAATTATATAGCGTCTTCTACTCTGTTACAGTCTGTACTGCACATGACGCGTAAGTTACAAGAACTAATTAGATTTCCTTATGTTCAAATGCATAGCTACATGTATCTAGATCTTGATTTACTGTAGTTTGAAAACAGACCAGACACTGAGTAGCTCGACGTCTGAATTGGCACCAAACGGATTGAAATAAATTGTCATGTTAACTGAAATAGAGAAGGACTGTGTCCGGCGGGGGATCAAACTCACCACCCGCGTATCGTAGTCGTAGTCGAGCGCGTTATTCCCTGTCCTCGTCGCGTATTTTTATAATTGACACTAGTCACAACATAATTATGTTTTCGTTTCACGAAATGAATGGATCTAAAATCAGTTCCCGGATATTTCTCCATGTCTAGTGCACATGCAGTGTCTTAAAAAGTTAAACATTTGTTCTACAATGATACCGGGTTTCAAATACATTCGCACATTCGCATATTCTAGAGGCTGTATTTCAAAAAAGATAATTTTATACTCGCTTCGTTACGCAATAAGAATCGGTTAATTAGCCAGATCTAAACGTATTGAATATGTGCTGTGTGGACATCGAGTTAAAAGTGCATTTTCATAAGTCTTGTTACTACAGTGGAGAATATGTTATTCTTTCCCGTTTAAACGCAAACGTACGCAAAGCACTAAAATTTAAAACGTAGAAAAGTACAACTTTTGGACAATTCTGATATTTTATGTTTATCTTGGTGGCAAACAGTTTGGAGCCTGATCAGACGCCGGGTTACCCGGCGTCTGATCTGGCTCCAAACTGTTTGCACTGCAAATGATAGTTTTAGCGTAAACGCGTTTATTGGGAAAGAATAACACATTCTCCACTGTATCGGAACTTTCTTCCGAATTATTTTGCCCTACATGAACTGACCCATGAAACATGATTTCAGTTTTCAAATAAACCCTAGTCCATTTAGTCTAGATCTATTAGCGTTGCCTGTTATATATATATATAATATATATCTTTATTTCAGTCTCATCATGGTTCAAAATACAAACATAATATACATTTCGTCATAACATTAACCATGCCATTCAAATAAGAATTATAAGAGACTATGTATTACTAATTACAACACACTATGTTTCTGAAACTCATATTTCAAGTATCAGTAATTCAAAGCAACTCCTAGCACTAAAACTAAAACCATGTAAATAGTGCTAATCTCAAATCTAAGACCTGCAATAAATTTATTTTAAAACCTGATTTTCAAAAAATGCATTTACATGCGTACTTAAGTAATTCTTATAAGAAATCCAGTCTTACCATTGATCAGATCAATGATAACTTGATTAGCAAAATTTACATGGACGAAATAATAATAAGCTATAGGTTTAAACAAAACATGTTACATTATATACAATCTTGTGTAAAGAGTGGATATGAGATTAGCGAGGAGTTTGAATGTCCAATTGGTCTCAGGCAAGGGTGTAATTTAAGCCCCATATTATTTTCTTTATTCATTAATGAGCTGTATGATGAAATAGTCTCGTCTGGTATTTCAGGCATTCAGCTCTATCCTGACATTATAGAAATACTACTATTACTCTTTGCAGACGATGTGGCTCTCATTGCAGACACTCCAATAAATCTGCAAAAACAACTTAATCTATTAGCAAAGTATTGTGAAGCATGGAAACTTTCAGTAAATGTAAATAAAACTAAAATTGTGGTTTTCAGAAACGGAGGACAACTATCTAGACACGAAACTTGGGTTTACAAGGGTAACAGAATAGAAACCGTTAATGGGTTTACTTATATTGGCTCATACTTCAGTTCTCATTTATCTATGTATAATATGGCGAGTGCTTCAGCTATCAAGGCTAAAAGAGTAGTAACTAGCTTATTGTCCTCTTTGCATCATTTATCACCGATGCCTAAATCAATATTTTTTAAACTTTTTGATACAAAAATAACACCGATTTTATTATATGGATCGGAAATATGGGGTATTTTGCCTATGAATTCTATTGAAACTGTACATATGTATGCATGTAAGCGTTTTATGTGTGTTCCTATACGATCTTCAAATGTAGCAGTAGCTGGTGATTGTGAGCGGTTTCCCATGTATATCCAGGCCTCTAAGCGCTGTATTACATACTGGCTCAGGATTCTATCATTACCTGAATATCGCTATGTATATAAAAGTTATGAGATGTTACGATATTTCGACAATGTTGGTTATATTAACTGGGCTTCACAGGTTAGAATACATCTTTATAGTATAGGCTTTGGATATATATGGGAAAACCAGACAGTCCACAATAGAAACATGTTCTTGTTACAGTATGTGCAGAGGCTGAAAGACCAATATATGCAAGAGTGGCATGCATCGTGTGAAGCAAGCTCTAAACTTATTACCTATGTTGGATTCAAACCTGATTTTAAATTCGAAGAATACTTAAATGCTATTGATATTTACAAATTTAGACGTTCCTTAGCTTCTTTTAGGATTTCTTCACACTCTCTTATGATCGAAAAGGGTAGACATTTAGGGATTCCACGTGAACTCAGATTTTGTAAACATTGTAAAGATTTAGTTGAAAACGAATATCACTTTTTATTAGTATGTCCTTTATTTACAGACTTAAGAAAACAATATATAAAACCAAAGTTCTATATGCAACCAACTTTAAATAAAATGAATATTTTGATGTCATGCAGAAACAATGAAATAATAAGGGATCTTGCTATGTATGTGCATTATGCCATGAAATTAAGAAATTTAGATTCTAAATAGTTTAATATAATAAGATTTGCATACAGCGCTCCCTCTCTATAACGACACCCAATTGGAGTAACTTATTGTGTGCGTTGTTCGGAGGGAGTCGTTATAGGGATGGAAATTGGCTACATTTGCAAACAGCTTAAATCAAGATCAGACGCCGCATTATGCGGTGTCTGATCTGGATTCAAGCTGTTTGTCACTCGTCATTGTGTTGTTGATTTTATTTCCCGGTCAAAATGTCCATTATGTTACTTGAGAAAAACAGTAGACGATAGTTTTAATAAAACAATATTGCAATAGTGAAAGTATTTGAGGTGTAATTTCCTTGTTTGGGAATCAGCCGTGATGGTCGTTGTAAGGAGGGATCTATTATTGGAGAAATACTGTATTTATATTTGTCACTGTATTTGTATTGTCACACACTATGATTTTCATATTTGATACACTGTGTCTGGGCTGGAGGCCTTTATCACAATAAACTTTGAAACTTTGAAACAATCATAAGAATTTCATATTTGCATGGACTAAAGATGATCACTTGTTTTTGTTATTGCACACATTATGTATCATACAAACGATTTGAACGACTTTTTAAAATATTAAAGCAGGATTTGGCAGTAAAACGTACAAGTTGTGGGCTAGAAAACAGCAATTTAAACTTATCACATTCAGATTTCGACATAAAACTATCAATAATATTGGTTGCCTTTTCATAGAGCTCAGTTCTTATGTCCTCATATAATAGACATTCAGTAATCACATGTAATTCTGTTTCAACAGCATTTTGACAAAATGGACAGGTTCTGCACTCTAACGGCAGCCTTTCATACCTGCCAGTTTCTATTCGTAAAGGAGCAACTCCACATCTAAACTTAGCAAAAGCCGATCTGTGTTTAAATGGAAGGATAATTTTAACGTAGTACTCTATTTCAAAGGTTTCTTTAAATAATTTATATGTTCTTAAATTATTACGTCCGGATCCTGTTACTGAAAGTTCCCTATTGATAGCATCTCTCCATTCTTCTTTGTATTTAGCCATATATGTATTAGTCACCTTACAGATGATATCAGATTTTGAAATATAATTATGTTGCATATATTTTAATATGACAAACTCCTAGGCTATATATGAACTGTTTGAGGTTCAAACTGTCTTCCACTCTGATAAATAGACCCTCTTCATTTTATACGGTACACTGGATGTATTTAGGGTTTTTTATGTACGTGTATATTATTTTGAGAGCTCCATGGAATAAATTGTTTTTATCAAATTAATTCTGTCGTTAAAAAAGTCTTTATTGTTATGTCATATTAGATCTATATTATTTAAAAGAAACACGTACATTTCTACACTATATATTGTATCATTTGTGTTAATGTCCCTCTATATATAATATAGCCTGTTTCTAGCACTGAAGATATGTGGCTTCTTAAAGCAGGTTGACAGTAAAGCAGAATGCACCTAAAGGCGCATTCCGTTTTACTTTCAGTCTGCTTGTAATCTGGTAGGATCTAGAAATTATTTCTTAGTGTACATGATTTTGACAGTATAGATTGGAACTATTTTCTGTATAGTGGAGAAGACGCAATGGGAAAAACGATGTAAAATATCTAAAAACTGAGATTTTATTACTTTTCTTCGGGATGTTTTTAGACTGGTCATATTTCTTAATGCCAGATGCACGATAATGCTACAAATGCACTTTTAATTGTGTATTCTCTTTTATCTTTTGCAAATATACCATTTGGTTGCCAGTTTCTTTAATGGCGTCAATTGCACCCTATTTTGAGTTATCGCTTAACATACATCTGACTGTGTTACTTATCTTAAAGTCGGTAGTTAATCTTGATAGCGGCCGTATTGTTTTAGATTAAGATATGTTCTGATTTAGACCAATGGCCAATACTATTTGGCTGTGTCAATTAAATATGCCACATAAGTATACAATATTTTTGTATGTCCTATATATAAACAATGTATAAATCATATCCCGATATACAGTGTGAAAGACGGCACCCCCCCCCCCCTCCCCTTTAAACGCAAAAAAACCGAAATGGCAATGCTATAAAATGGACGAAAATACATTTTTGACAATCTGATTATTGAATCTAATCTTAGTGGCAAACAGTTTAGTTCCTGAACAGGAGCCAGTGTTCAAATGACGGATAGAGAATTCCATAAATTCGTTCTGTCTGACCATGACAGTCTAAGTTCTCTTACTTATTCTTCCTAATCTGAATACCCAAACAGCTACACTTATCTGGTTAGGAAGGGTTACTATAGTAGGGAACGTGTTCGTCTTTCTCGCCCCATAAAGCCATCATGGCCATAGACACACCTTTAATTTATTCCTCAAATGAAGAAAATAGTTACTCTTTATTCAACATTATGAGTATATATGCAGCATAAAAACTATTCTCTATATCCTAACAGATGGCAAATGCAGCTTAACCCTTTCCCCCATAGAAGCGACTGTTAGCGTATTTAATTTATTCCTCCGCTGAAGAAAATAGTTCCAGTTTATATTCTCATGAATAATTACCATTACAAATATTTTATATAGCCTAGCAGATATTAGCTAAAAGCAGGCTGAAAGTAAAGCAGAATGTGCCTTAAGGCACATTCTGCCTTACTTTCAACCTGCTTTAAGTGGTCACCTGTCTTCAAAACTAGAAACAGGCTATGAAGTAAAGGGTTAAAGCAGGCTGAATGTAGAGCTTAAAGTGCGCTTTACTTTTAACCTGCTTTAAGTGGTCACCTGTCTTCAAAACTAGAAACAGGCTATGAAGTAAAGGGTTAAAGCAGGCTGAACGTAGAGCTGAAAGTGCGCTTTACTTTTAACCTGCTTTAAGTGGTCACCTGTCTTCAAAACTAGAAACAGGTATATTGGGTTGAAGGGTTACAAGAAAACTAAACACAAACGCAATGAAATGAAATACACGAACTGGTGTGTTCCTGCAAATATGGACGGTGTATTCCAGTTTTACTGATAGGCAGTGTGGAACTTGATCAAACACTGAGAAACTCGTCGTTTGGCCAGGCAACAAACTGTTTACAATTGACATAATTGTTACACCAGAAACACGTTTATTAGGAAAGAATAACGTACCCCATTGGTTTAAAATAAAATGCATATCTTTCTAAAGAACTACTAGTATTTTGGAATGAGTGTCTTTGCTTTTGCTGATGGTTTATAAGATTGTTCCTATCAATCGTTGAGTGTTTGACTTAGAATCATGGGCTCGCGGGTTCGATCCCAGGCCAGGCAAAACCAACATACTTTCAGAATGGTTCCAGAAGCTCCATCGCTTGGCGCTGACAGTAAGAGGGCTCTACTATAGGAGTACATGTACAACAAAACCTCTCTATAACAACCACTTAAGTGTATTAATGTATTAGGTGCTTTCGACAGGTGACTACGTAAAGCATGGTGTCAGTTAAACAGAAAGCTCCTGTAGGAGCTTTCTGTTTTAC
The DNA here is from genome assembly GCA_922989275.2 of Gari tellinella. NCBI lineage: Eukaryota > Metazoa > Mollusca > Bivalvia > Cardiida > Psammobiidae > Gari > Gari tellinella. The sequence continues at coordinate 100,244,239 of OV277856.1, read as the reverse complement.
TGTCACCTTGCTTTAAGCTGTCACCTGTCATTTATACAATCAATGAGCCCTCGTTTTCGTGACCGTTATAGAGAGGTTTTACTGTTACACTTTGTGTCCGCATACTGAAGTGGCCGATTGTAGGTGTATAATTAGTGCTTTTGTCTGGGCCCGAGGGTTCCTTTGTATCCGAATCGAACTCCAGGCGGCTCAATTTGTTCTGGGTGTTTGAGGAACAATATATTCATTAGAAATGTGCTAAACAATGTCTGAATGAATTACAGTACGGAAAACGTGGGTTGCACGCCATAAAAGTTTATTGCACCACGTTTGCGTTTCGTTTCGTTTGATGATACATGAATAATAACGGTCTATCCTATGTTTATGACTGACTTAGGAGCTTGTTTGTCTCATGTAATGCGTATACATGTATATAGATATTGATATTGTTAATAGACAAATAAGGGATTATTTGCGCATGTTTATCACTCTTCAATTAATGTATTCAAACGAATGTCCTAATTAGGCAACAACATAAATATTACTCTTGGGCAGACACTAGTCGTTCCCGTTTAAACAAACCTAAACGAAAATGCAATGCAAATATTGGAAATGAAATAATTCATGCGAATGTGTTCGATTTGGTTTTATCTGAGTGACAATCAGTTTGAAGCCTGGTCAAACTGTTTTGAGTTTTCCATTTACAATAGCTACTCAGTCTTGACAAGAGGACACAGTAACGAGACACTATTCGTTTTCAATAAACGCGTTTGTGCTCAAACAAGTAAAGTGGAGAAAAATGATAACTTTTGGATATTTCCACCTTTTCATTTTAATATGAGTGGCAAACAGTTTTGAACCTGATCAGACGCCGGATTACCCGGCGTCTGATCTGGCTCCAAACTGTTTGCAATGGAAACAATAGATTTAGCGTAAACGCGTTTATTGGGAAAGCGGAATAACGTTTTCTCTACTTTATTCATCAACCTTTGCAAACAGTACAGTAAAACCTCTCTATTACGACCACTAACGTGTATTTACTATTAGCCGTTCACGACAGGTGGCTGCTTAAATCAGGGTCCAAGTAAAACAGGAATCTCTTTGAGGAGTCTTCTGTTTTACTGTCACCTTGCTTTAAAGCGACTCGCAACCAGATAGTGCATTAAAAATAGTAATTTGTAAATATGTGTCAAATGCTTATATAAATGGTAAAGAATTAGTTTAGGATAAGAAATTCTATTTAAAAAAAATGTATTTCAATAAAAAAAATATTGGTCTCTGGTGGGATTCGAACCCGGGGCCCGGCATTGGCGGACAGAAGGCAAAATAGGGGAAACCGCTTAGACCAATGGACCACGGAACTATCCGTTTATCTCGGATCGATTTAACGTATTTCAATGAGTAGCGATCGGAAGTGCATACAACTTCGTAATTCGGCTCGTGTTTATGTCTGACCCCGTGTAGAGAAGCAACAACAACAACTATACCGTTAGCTAACGCTATGGAAAAACGATGGAAAATGTCTAAAAAAACTAAGATTCGGTGACGATTCTTGAGACGTTTTTTGGACTGATCATATTTTTTTAATGTCAAAAGCCAAATAATGCCACAAATTTACTTTTATTTGAGTATTTTATTTTATTTTGACAAGAACACCATCCGGTTGCGAGTCCCTTTAAGCTGTTATCTGCCTTTTATGCAACCAAAGAGCCTTCGGTTTAGTGGTCGTTATAGAGAGGTTATTCTGCATTTGTCAGTGCTTTTACAGGAACGCGTTTTGACGCATTTTACTTCCATAGGCTTCTAAAGACATAAACCATTTTATGGCGTATTCAACTTAGTGATTTTGTTTTATAGGCAAAGTGTGGCTAGAAGTAAGTTAAATGTAAAGCAGACATCTTAAAGAAGTATTCTACAGTGGAGAATCTGTTATTCTTTCCCGTTTAAACGCAAAGGTACGCAAACGCAAAGCACTAAAACGTAGAAAAGAACAACTTTTGGACAATTCTGATAATTCTTGTTTATCTTGGTGGCAAACAGTTTGGAGCCTAATCAGACGCCGGGTTACCCGGCGTCTGATCTGGCTCCAAACTGTTTGCACTGGAAATAATAGTTTTAGCGTAAACGCGTTTATTGGGAAAGAATAACAGATTCTCCACTGTAACCTGGAAGAAAATACAGGGCAATGCGCATGAGCTTTCTGCATTACGACACCCTAGTTTTAAATTTCCCAATTGCTTGAAACGACAGAAAGTTTTCGAATGGTATGGTGACATTTCACTGTTTGGCGTCATGTGTCTCAAGTCTTGCAAGAAGAATGTTAACAATAATGTAATAACTCATTCACCCCTGACACTAAATCTAGTTCATTTTTTACTATTTAGGGTTAATTATAACAATATAATTATTTTAAAATGACAAACAGTGGAGACCCTGATCAGAGGGCTTCTTATGGAGCCCTCTGATCAGGGTCTACACTGTTTGCATAGAATGTAAATAATAATGTAAGTGTAATAATCAAAGGTTCACTGTTTGTAAATGACGAGTATACTCGTGGCTAGGGTTGAATGTGTTAACACTTTTACCTCCATAAGAAATCGACATTGTAAACAGTTTTGATCTATATCAGACGCACTGTAAATTATGTAATGCATCGTCTGATTAGGATCCTACATGTAACTATCATCATACATGTATGTACACTTTGATATAGTGAGGACGAACCGTGCATGGGGAGTCTATGTATTATTATTGTTGTACCAGATGTGTATAGCGCTCTTTTCACACAGGAGCTGTGTGTTCAAATGTGATATATATGTACATGTATTACAAAGTGAAAAAGACAAATATTAACACAACTATTGTATTATTATTGTAACAATGTATTGCAAACTTACATGTTAGCTTGTGTTATATAATGTTACGGCATACTTATGGGAAATAGCAGAAATGTTCCAAATGAAAAACTTCTATTGTCCAAACTAGAAAGGATTAGTGTTCTACCCCGTCGCACTTAAAGCCGCATTGTGTTTTTGAGAAAGCTGCATAAAACGGTTGTTTGGGGTCAGATTTGAACTACTAGGGACGTGATTCTTTCACAAAAACCGGCTTTATCTAAGAAATTCGCTTTTTAAATTTTATTTATAATATTTTTGTGCTGCACAAATTAAAAAGCCTCCCTTGTGAATGGAAAGAAGGACAACTCTGTAAATACAGGGCTCCAGATAACGGAAGTATTTCGAAAACTTAAATCTTTATTTCTGCTTTTAAACCCAATGGTGTCATACTCATTAAAATTGTCTCGAAGAGACGGTTTAATCAAACTAATTTTATATAATTAAACATTTTCAGCAAGTTTAGTGAATATCCGATAAAAACTGTATGTGTTAGAGTGCAAAAGTGACTGAAACAGTCAATTTTTATTAATAAACAGGCAATAACTCAGATATACCTTATGCGATTTTAGTAGTAATCAAACTAAACCTTGATTTCATATCAATAAACATTTTCAGCAAGTTTGGTGAAGATCCAATAAAACGTATTTGTGTTAGAGAGCAAAACTTGCTGAAAACAGTCATTTTTTAATACATATAGGGCAAAAACTCAGATATGCCACATGTGATTTTAGTAATAATCAAACTAGACCTAAATTTTAAATGAATAAATATTTTCAGCATGTTTGGTGAATATCCGATAAAAGCTGTTTGTTTTAGAGTGCAAAAATGACTGAAACAATCATTTTTAGCTCACCTGGCATTTTAGCTCGTCCGCTGTCCGTCGTCCGTCGTCGTCCGTCCGTTCGTCCATTCGTCCGTCCGTCCGTTCGTTCGTCGTCAACAATTTCTTTAAACGACATCTCCTCCGAAACTACAAGTTAGATTTTTACCAAACTTGGCCTGAATGATCCTTATATGGTCCTCTTTTAAAGTTGTTCAAATATTTCCGGTCCGTTGCATATCTAGGTCACAGGAGCTAAAAATAGATTTTTTCAATGAAAACTTAAAATATCTTCTTGTCTGAAACCACAGTAACCTGAGCTTAGACATTTGGCACAAAGCATCGTCTTCAGGTGCTCTATCAAGATTGTTCAAATTATGTCCCTGGGGTAAAAATTGACCACGCCATGGGGTTGTAATTTTACATAGAGTTATGTAGTGAAATCTTCAAACATCTTTACCTCTGAAACTGATATGGTCAGAGATTTGATATTTGGCATGATGACACTTGTAGAAGCCCTTAATAAGTATTGTAAATATGGTTCCGGTCCGTTGCATATCTAGGTCACAGGAGCTAAAAATAGATTTTTCAATGAAAATTATGTCTCTGGGGTGAAAAGTCATCCCATACCAGGGGTTATGTGACCCTTGTGATGGTTTTTCCAGGTGAGCGATATTTAGGCTCGCATGGGCCTCTTGTTTATTAATTAACAGGCAATAAATCAAAAAATACCGTATGCGATTTTAGTAGTAATCAAACTGAACTAAATCAATGAACATTTTCAGCAAGTTTGTGGAAGATCGGATCAAAAATAGTTGAGTAAGAGAGCGGACAAAAAGTGTGATAGTCTAACTGACTGATGAATGGATGAACGGGCGGAGGTAGATACGGTTTGCACCCAGTGAAATTGATTTCGGCTGTATCACGTGATACTAAGCCGTGTGGTAATGTTTATGTCAGGCGTTCTATTTTCGGTTTGTTATGATTTTAAATCGCCCTGTTTTGGTGATTTAGGTCAGTCTTCATCATTTCATAGATCAGTTTGGCCCATAAGAATGTTCAAACATTATTATTAACCGTTATTGTATTTCAGGCATTAAAGACTTTTCCTCAGTCCATTGAGGGACCACCAGCATATTGTTCTGGAGGTGTCAATGTAACTGTAAAGCACGTGCAATACAATCTCAAAATACCTGGTTAGGTCCATGATTATACTCATGCTCTAGAAATTTTCAATGGTTATTTCTAACGAAACCATCAAATATAAAGGTCCGGTCTCACATAAGACGACTCAATGGTTCAATATGCACTAGACCCATGCTTTTTGCAAGGAAATCGACAGTAAATAATCTGGCAAGGCGTTATGACCAAAAGGTCGTCAGGAGATGTCTTTAAGAAAAGGTGTGAAAACACAATGGGACTTTAAAACGCAGTGTAGACTTGGGGCAGGCAATCCAGACCATGTACAGCCAATCCAATGTTTGTCTGTAAAGTGGATTGATCATTGAGCCCTAGCGACGAGTATACTCGTATTTTACACTCATCGTACCTGTGAAAAGTACATTAGTTCTAGGCAAACAGTGTATACCCAGATCAGAGGGTTCCTAAAAGAGCCGTCTGACATGGGTCTTCCAGTTTGCAATAAATGGTAAAACTCAACCCATAATAATTAATAATGGATTAAACTGAATTGGGAACTTGAATTTTCATTTGAAGTTTCAGGGGCGATTGAGTTAATACATGTAGGGAAAATTCCGTCGACTCTGCAGTGTATCCTTCAATATCGTAAAACTATCTTAGCGTGAACGAATCTGAATGGGAACCACTGACTCTTTCTTATCATGTGCAGAAATAGTTTAAACTTTAAAGTATACTATTACACGAGATAGTGGTATAGTTAAACTTATAACAGGGCTCCAGATAAGAGGTAGTTATTTCAACAAATCCAACATTTTCTCACTTTTTTAGCACCAAATCCTATGGTGTTCCTACTCATTAGACTCATGAGTAGTGACAACATAGGGTTTAATTCAGAAATAAAGATTTTTGTTTTGAAAAACTACTCTTATCTGGTGCTCTGTTATAATATAAGTTATTATAATAATTATTATATATATGAGCCTTGCCATGACAAGACCAGCCTTATTGCCTTAATGTCTGTTCACCCACATTTTGACATTTGACACTCACATGCATCTAAAGCATTTTTGTAGCCGTATACAGTGGAGAAAACGTTATTCTTTCCCGTTTAAACGCAAACGGAACGCAAACGCAGTGCACTTAATTGTAGAAAATTGCAATTTCTGGATATTTCTAACAATTCATTTTAATCTGAGTGGCAAACAGCTTGGAGTCTGATCAGACGCCGGGTTTCCCGGCGTCTGATCTGGCTCCAAACTGTTTGCAATTGAAATAATAGATTTAGCGTAAACGCGTTTGTTGGGAAAGAATAACGTTTTCTCCACTGTATATACGGTATTTGGCAGTAAAGATTCAGATATAGAGCCTAGGGTGACAACGGTGCTTAGTCTGTTGTCATGTTGTCATGCAATAAGGCAGGTTTTGTTATGTCACGACTCATAACTGCTGCATGGTTTACTCGATTGTACATGTAACTCTCAACTTATTGTCGCGACAAACGGTGTTTGACTTCCCACTCTATTCAATTCGTTCCCTTTCGTTCATAGGCTGTTTTTACCTGAACATTCACTGGAAAAAAAACCACTTTTCTCTCCAAATAAACGCGTTTATACGCTTAAAAAGGATATGACCAGTTGGAAGCCAGACCAAAGGTCGAGTAATCCGGCGTCTAAAAGGCTTCAAACAGTTTGCAACTCAGATAAAAAGAATCATTAAGAGCTTCAAGAAATTGGCGTTTGACGACGTTATATATATAACGTTTGCATTATAAATTTTATAATATATTATAGTGCTCTCTCTCTACAACAACTTCCAATGGTGTCGGCCCGGAGGGAGTTGTTATAGGGAGGAATAATTATTATCCTTAGAGTGCTTATATTTACAAAATATTGAACCCAGACCTGACGCCACAACACTGCGTCAGATCTGGGTTCAAACTGTTAGTCACCCGTCTTTATATGTTTCTTCTGTCCAATGCGTAACTTTTTAGGAAAAACAGCAAACGACAATTTTACTATTTTGTAGCAGTGAAAGCCTTAGACATAAATGTCTTGTTTAGGAAACAGCTGCAATCATCATTGTAAGAAGTAAAGAGGGAATCGTTGTTCGGAGGATCGTTGAAAATAGGGAGTACTGTAGTTTAAAGGAGAAAACACAACGTCTTCCCACTGTACAGTGGAGAATCTGTTATTCTTTCCCGTTTAAACGCAAACGTACGCAAACGCAAAGCACTAAAACGTAGAAAAGAACAACTTTTGGACAATTCTGATAATTCTTGTTTATCTTGGTGGCAAACAGTTTGGAGCCTGATCAGACCCCGGGTTACCCGGCGTCTGATCTGGCTCCAAACTGTTTGCACTGCAAATAATAGTTTTAGCGTAAACGCGTTTATTGGGAAAGAATAACAGATTCTCCACTGTATCAGTGACTGACAGCGTTTTAAAAAGTGACACTATTGAGGATCAAGTCTGGCTGTACATGCATTTAATAAAGTACGATCGCCAACTTGTGGGTCGTACAGAACTATGCTCGAGCAAAGTTCTGTACGCTCTGTCACTCGACGAGATATTGACCGATATTGGCCCGATCAGGCGATCACTGGGGGGCAACGAAATATTATCATTCAATGCTTTTGCTACGACAATTTATATGGGTATAATTAAACATGTGGTTGTTTCCCTACGAATCAAGTGTATTCTCGTATACTTAGAAATATTTTCCTACGAAAACAATGTTGCCTTCGTAGGAACAAAAATCTGTTACCGGTATAATACCCATATAACTTGTCGTAATAAAACATTTGATGATAATACATAGTTAGCCCCAAGTGCATTGGGTGTGTGTATATTTGATAGAAGGGCACTTTGGGATGCTTACTGCGTCTTAGACTTTAACCTATGCAATATACTACAAAGCCAATCTGACATTATAGTTTTCAAAGAGGATTGTTATGAACAAGTTCCCATGACGAATCATAATAAGTACTTGACACTTTCACGTCTAACCCATACTTAAACTCTTTCCTCCCTGAAACTTTAAATTGACAATTCCAGTTTCCGTTTTAGTCTAGTCCATTTCTGACTTTTAAGGGTTGTTTTAGTCAATGTTTGGCGTTATGACAAACAGTAAAGACCCTGATCAGAGGGCTCCTTTCGGAGCCCTCTGATCTGGGTCTTAACTGTTTGCATAGGACAAGTGATATATTCACATGTACACTGTTTGAAAAGGACGCCTATATGCGGGACTAGGTTTCAAGGGGTTAAACTGTTCGCAGACAAAGTGTAGTTTGCTAAAATTGTCGTTTGTTATCTTATGCCAGATTCAAGTTTAAGTTATGATGGAAAAATATTGAAACGAGTACCAAAATGCTTGGATGCTGCTCAGACGTCTGGATTGATCAAACTGTTTGCAAAGTTGACTTACGGCGACTATGACAGAGAACATTTGGTTGCCGGAAATGGTTTTTTACGGTGGTTAAGACCCCATTCTTTCCCAATAAACGCATTTACGCTTAAAACTATTAATTCCAGTGCAAACTGTTTGGAGCCTGATAAGACGCCTGGTAACCTGTTATCTGATAAGGTTACACACTGTTTGCCACTCAGATCAACTTGAATGAATGGTCTGAGTTGTCAACAAGTAGTCATTTACTACTTTTTATTGCAATGAGCTTGCGATGTGTTTGCCTTTTAACGGGTTACCCGGTGTCTGATCTGGCTTCAAACTGATTGCATTTGAAATAATAGCTTTAGCGTATAAACGCGTTTATTGGGAAAGAATAACGTCTTCTTCACTGTAACATAAACCAACATTCAAATCAGTGTTTATAGCTATTCAATGTTTTACCAAAAGCAAATAATGTAACACTATCAACCCTAAAGACTAGTATACTCGTCATTTACAAACAGTATACCTGTGAAAAGTACACATGGTTTATGCAAATAGTGTATACCCTGATCAGAGGGATCCTTAAGGAGCCCTCTGATAAGAGTCTGTTCTGTTTGTCTTTTTGCGATCAATTGAAATGAACACCCTAAATTGATCAAAATGGAATCGGCTTAATTGGAGAATGGGATGTTGGACGAATGAGTGAAAACCTTAATTCTGCTAAAAGTCGTCTTCTTCGTATTGTCATCTGCAAAAGTTTGGTCATATTCAGTTTGTGCATGTTATTATTGAAGAAACCTAAAATTGATTGTAAAATAGTTTCGACCCATATCAGACTCAGGGTTACCTTGCATCAAGTGGTAACAAAGTAGCAATCAATCCGCGCTCTGCAGGCAAATGGTTAACAACGGGACAGACGCGTTATCACTATGACGACCAGGCGTATTGGAACGCCTATTTACTCAAGGACAGATCATATAATATCAAAATCAAACATCAGTTGCAATCTTACCGTAAAACCTTTATTAATCGACACTCAAAATAAGAAATTTTAGGTTTGAAGTCAGATAACAGCTTAATGCTCGATGAGAGAATTGCATTAAGCTTCTTTTAGAACCCTCTGTTTTACTTTTAATCAAAGTGGCAAACAGTTTTGAGCCTGATCAGACGTCGGATTACCCGGCGTCTGATCTGGCTCCAAACTGTTTGCATGGGTAAACATAGTTTTTTTTGCGTAAACGCGTTTACTGGGAAAGAATAACATATTCTCTACTGTACATGCACTTGTACGATGAGTGTATGGCAACGTTATATTAAACATGCACCGGAATTCCCAACGCATCTAAAATAAAACCTTAAGTAGGACTGACATATCCTACTCACTTGTTAATCCTTACCCTGTCGATCAGAATTTTGCAAAACAGTTTGGATTCAGATCAGACGCCGCATAATGCGGCGTCTGATCTGGATACAAACTGTTTAGCAAATATCGTAAAGGTTTTTCAGTTTAAAACATTGATATATCTTATTTTGATAAAAGTTTTGCAGACGACAATTTCAAAGTAGACGACATTACGGTCGGATATGGGTTTAAAGTCACCCAATTCTTCGTCATTATACTGTATACCATATAACACTATGTTTAACGTGTATGTGTTTCAGATAAAATGGGACCCCGCGCAAACTCCACAGAATCCGAACAGCCCCTTCAGAAAAATGGTTCGATCCCTGAAGACGATGCGGACCTGGCGCTGGTTTCGGAAACCGAAAATACACAGACCAAGTCCGGGCCTCTGGAGATAGTATGGAGGAATGTTATTTTGATGGCAATATTACATCTTAGCGCTTTATATGGATTATACCTGTTACCCCAGGCTAAAAGGGCTACACTTATATGGGGCGAGTACAGTCGAATCTCAATGTCTCACCCTCACTTAAATCGATGTATTCCGTATATTTCTACATTTATATACATTGTATATCCCGATCTCACTTAAAGTAATCCGCTCGAACTCGTTATAATCGAAGTAACCCGTATATTTCTATATGTATCCCTATCTCACTTAAAGTAATACTCTCGAACTCGTTATAATCGAAGTAACCCGTATATTTCTATATATATATCCCGATCTCACTTAAAGTAATACTCTCGAACTCGTTATAATCGAAGTAACCCGTATATTTCTATATATATCCCGATCTCACTTAAAGTAATACTCTCGAACTCGTTATAATGAAGTAACCCGTATATTTCTATATGTATCCCGATCTCACTTAAAGTAATACTCTCGAACTCGTTATAATCGATGTAACCCGTATTTCAACAGTTAAATTCTTCTATCTCTAAATCGCTGATCTCGAAGTAGGTTTAATCTGTATTTGTAGAGTTGAATTATATCTCGCTGTATCGAACACACCCATATTTATACAGCTAACTTCATATATATCGAACTCGATGTTTAGATTAAATCCGTACTTCTACAGTTGAATCCTAATTTACTGTACATGTTTACGTGTACCTATCGATGATTTATAGAGATTTCTCTATAAATCATCGGTAGGTATATAATAAACAATACATACGTACTTTGATCTGTTTATTGGAACATTCGTCGTATTAATATTCGATCACTTTATAGACTATGAATATATATACATACAGTCAATACTTTCTATACAAAACTGCTTTGCTTTGTGTTTAGACTGGTTATATGAGGTAAATAGTATTTCACAATAGTCCTTTGATTAAGATCTGTATTAAGGGTTGTTCAAGAACATATCTCTGGGTATGATATTCAATAATTATATACAGTGCTCCCTCCCCACAGCGGTTTTCCAACAACGATTCCCCCCTACAGTGGAGAATCTGTTATTCTTTCCCGTTTAAACACAAACGTACGCAAACGCAATACACTAAAACGTAGAAAAGTACAACTTTTGGACAATTCTGATAATTCATGTTTATCTTGGTGGCAAACAGTTTGGAGCCTGATCAGACGCCGGGTTACCCGGCGTCTGTTCTGGTTCCAAACTGTTTGCACTGCAAATAATAGTTTTAGCGTAAACGCGTTCATTGGGAAAGAATAACGTTTTCTCCACTGTACATGTAACAACAAAGCTTGCTGCTGTTCCCCAAACAAGACAATTATGTCCAACCTTTTCACGACTGCAATATCTTCTGCTTAAAGTTGTTGTCTGCCGTTTTTATCAAAGACACATATGGGCATTTTGATAGAAGAAAACATATTGACCAGTGGTACACAGCTTGAACCCAGATCAGAAGCTGTTTGTAAATGTTTGCCAATTTCCCTCCCCATAACGACTCACTCCAAACAACATACATAATCCTTGTCTCCCATTGGGTGCTGTTGTAGAGAGGGAGCACTGTCACACAACCGAACGTATACATTACGTGTAAACTCTGCTCTTTGGAGATGTTAATATTAAATTTGATTCTTGTCCAGAGTCAAAGCTACTGTGCGTATAATCTGGATCAAAATGCTGGAAAGTCCAATTAATTTGCGCCCGACAATATAAGGGCTTATTGAAAGCGACAACATAAACAACAACAACAACAACAACAAAATGACATTACAGTGAAAGTGGGTAAAATTTCAGTAATGTAAAAATGAAACAGTTGGGAGCTTAATTTCTCGGCGTCTGATCTTACAGAAAACCATGTCTTATACAGTGGAGAATCTGTTATTCTTTCCCGTTTAAACGCAAACGTACGCAAACGCAAAGCACTAAAACGTAGAAAAGAACAACTTTTGGACAATTCTGATAATTCATGTTTATCTTGGTGGCAAACAGTTTGGGGCCTGATCAGACGCCGGGTTACCCGGCGTCTGATCTGGCTCCAAACTGTTTGCACTGCAAATAATAGTTTTAGCGTAAACGCGTTTATTGGGAAAAAATAACAGATTCTCCACTGTAAGACGAAGAAAATTCGGGCGTCTATCCAGGCTCCAAGCTGTTTGCCTTTCAAATTAAATAGAATTTAGCATTTTCTATATTTACTGCATGGCGTTTCGTTTCGTGTAAACGAAAAATAATAACAACTACTTCACTCAGTGCTCCCTCTCTACAACGGTCCTCCGAACAGCGACACCCTCCTTACAACGACCCTTGCCGCAGTTTCCTAAACCGGACAATTATATCTAAGGTTTTAATGTTGCAATATCGTCTGCTTAAAATTGTCGACTGCTGTTTTTTCTCAAAGTTACATATTATAATTGCACATTGATACAAAATATATAATAATGAGTGACAAACGGGACGTTTGATCTGGAATCAAGCTATTGCAGGTGTAAGCCAAGTCCTAATTTTCCCTCCCTACAACGACTCCTTCCGAACAACACATACACACACTATGTGTCTCCCATTGGGTGTCGTTGTAAATAGGGAGCACTGTATATCAATAACAGAAGGTTTTCTGAAATTCTTCATTTTCTTTGCAACGGATATTCTTTCTTTGCAGCTCTAGCCCTTTACTACATGTCAGAGCTCGGGATCACTGCCGGAGCCCATCGTCTCTGGGCTCACAGAGCCTACAAAGCCAAGCTTCCATACAGAATACTGGTGGGGATTTTCAACTCTATGGCTTTCCAGGTAAGCATACAGATACAAGAAATCAGTGTTTAGGACAGGAAGGAACACTCTTAGATGTTCCAATACTGTTTCGTTTATGATTCCACAAAACTCATGTTGTGACTACTCATTAAAATGCCCCTTCGAGACGATATTAATGAGTAATCGCAACATAAGGTGACATAAATAGTTTTGTATTTGAATATGTCCCCTTGTCTGGATCTATGAACACTATGACGATTACAATTCCGTTTGAACCGTTTGCAAAAATAAACTATTATACATTAACTCTGTGCATGCTAGTGGTAAAACCATGATAACCTTTGTAAACAGTTTGGATCATGATGAGAAGCCACGTTATCCAAATAGTTTGACACTTTGAGTCCGATCCTGTTTTAAAAAGAAATTTTGAAAATTCTATTTTCAGAAGAGTATCAGACTACAATTTTTGAAGCAAAGAACGATGTGTAAATGAAACACTATGCCCTGATTTGATCATTACCTCTAAATAACCTTGACCTTTGTCTGAAATTAGCCAACTTGTACTGAGCATAAGAGTTTCTTGAGTTAAGTACACATGCATAATATGAAGTGTCTTCCACATGTAGTTCGAACATTATGGTCAATATTAAATTCAGCCTATTTGACCTTTAAATGACCTTGACCTGTGATAGACATGGCCAAGTTAGTACTGAGATCAAGAGCTGCTTGAGTTGATAGCATGTACACATACCAAATATGAAGTCTCCATTACATGTATGGCCTATCCAAATTTCAGTTTATTTGACTATAAAATAGTATATTTTCTGTCCCTAGAGTTATTCATATCACTAGACAGTTGGTGGAATTAGTATGTATGTAGAGAAAAGAAAAATGCCCCTAACAAACCCAGCCTATTTACATTGCACGGACATTGTCAATGCACCACGCTCTAGGATCAGTTTATACAAAAAGAAGAGGAGTAGACGAACAAGTTCAACCCTGATTGGAAATGGTCTGCTCGAAATGCCACCTGCTTAACTTACGAAATCGGTTCTTTTACTCAGCTTCTGTTATGCGACGACTAAAAAGGATAAATCAACAATTAAAGTCGAAAAAAAATTCAAAATCCATCAAAATTATGCTGTTTAATTGGTCCAAAACTTTAATGTCGATTTTCTCAAAACAACCCTCATGTGAGATAGAACGTTGTAAGACTGACACGACGTTTTATAGTGTTCCCTCCCTACAACGGCACTCCCAACAACGAATCTCTCCTTACAACGATGTTTGTCGCTGTTGCGAAAACAGACAATAATGTCTAACGCTTTCACTGCTGCAATATTGTCGTCGGCTATTTTCCTCAAAGAAACTTATTGGACAGTTTGATAGAAGAAACATAATTAAAAGTGGCAAACAGCTTGAATCCATATCAGATGCCGCGTAACGCGGCGTCTGATCTGGATTCAAGCTGTTTGCAAGTGTAAGCCGATTTCCCTCCCTATAACGACTCGCTCCGAGCAATGCACACAATCTTTGTCTCCCATTGGACATCGTAGTAGCGAGAGAGCCCTGTACTAGGTGCATTCAGAAGCTTAATGCAAGACAAGATTAAGACAGAAATCTCTTAATTTAATTGTGTCTTACATAAGGACCCATTGCTCTTTACAGTCGCATTTTAAGCCTTTTATTTATTCGTTCAATGACGAAAATAGTTCCACTTTTAAATGATAAGTCATAAATTCTGAACCATAAGAAACGGTTTCTATATCCTAGCAAATGGAATCTTAAAGATAACACATCGAGCAGCCTGCATTCTGAATTACTGCATGTAAGTTTAACAATCTGCTAAGATATAGGAACTATTAATGATAGTGCATATTCATGACTGTATGAAATGGATCTATTTTCTTTAATGAAGGAAGAAGTTTAAAGCTAAAACTGGCGTATTTATGGAGCAATTTGTAACAGAAATATCGCTTACACAGTTTGTATAGTTCATATGATTAAACTATTGTCTGAACTTATTTGGAGAGTTGCATTATATAATTCAGGGGCGCGTCTTACGAAACTTCGAAAGACAAATATTATCGTAAGTCTAAAAGTCTAATATTCATTTTACCACCTGATCCTGTCTTGTGACATCTCTTTGGAGTCATATTGAAAACACGATTCCAAAGAGATGCCACAAGACAGGATTAGATGGTGAAATCTGAAATAAGACGTATTTTAAAGTTTTGACCTACGACCTTTTTTCTCGTACGACGTTTCGCAAGACGCTTACTCTTGATGGAGTGGATACATTGATCTTACAAATCCGATGTTGATTCTGGCCTTCGAATCGCCTATATAAAAGACATTCTAATGTGTAGACACGACACATAATTTGTTGTGGAATAAGGATTGTATGCCAAACTGCGACCGACATCTTGTAATTTGAGTAATGCGGTTCCAAAAACAAAGAAATTGCTATTAAGTGATATGTCTTGGAGTAAGCGGAGAATCTATTTTATCTTTCCTTATAAACGCATTTATAGAATCTTTATTTAATTGTTTATGTTAAATCCTTATGACCAGTGCAAACAGTTTGGAGCTGATCAGACGCCTGGTAACCCAACGTCTGATCAGGCTCCAAATGGTTTTACCACTCAGATTGAAAAGAATTGACAACCGTTTCAAGAAATATGGACTTTGTCAATATTTATTACAATACGTTTGCGTTTCAGTAAAGCCTTTTAACCCTAAAACTCTTTAGAGAGATTATTGATTATATATGCAAACAGTGTAGATCCTGATCAGAGGGCTCTGATCAGAGTCTTTATTGTTTGGTATTTGCATTCGTGTTTGTTGTCATACCAAAACTGCAACAGTAACTGGTTCGAAAGACAACGTCACAAGTACTAGAAGAGTCCAAAAGGATAATAAATACCTACAAGAGAAATTTAGAGTTGAAAGGGTTAATTCAAACTGGAAGGAATATGGTCTTCTCCCCTGTGTGATTTTGTTTTTCAAGGGTACACGTTATTTCTTTCTTAGAATGACATCATAGAATGGTCTAGGGACCACCGTGTTCACCACAAGTATTCAGAGACAGACGCTGACCCCCACAACGCCAAGAGAGGATTTTTCTTCGCTCATGTAGGCTGGTTACTGGTTAGGAAACACCCGAATGTTAAAGACAAGGGGAAACAACTTGATCTTTCAGATCTTTTAGCTGATCCTGTTTGTAGATTTCAAAGGAAGTAAGTAACATTTTAAATCTGAAATTATTTTCAGCACAATGTGGCTACATTTGTGACATATGTTGCAAACGGGTTGGGTCCCGATGGTACACACATCTACTCTTTTGTATGGTAGAGTAAATGCAATTTTGCTGTTAAAAAGACATTATTGTAACCCGGCGTCGGATCTGGCTCCAGACTGTTAGCAATCGAAATAAAATTTTAAGCGTAAACGCGTCTATCTGGAAAGAATAACGTCTTGTACACTGTACATGAAACATCTTACAATTTCAAGTTTTGACTTATCACACAGACGGTCTTAATGTATGGAACAATAGCTTTTAATAAATGTTAACGATTTGGTCGGCGTTGTGCACTGAGTACCAAACTACAGTGGATAATCTGTTATTCTTTCCCAATAAACGCGTTTACGCTAAAACTATTATTTGCAGTGCAAACAGTTTATAGCCAGATCAGACGCCGGGTAACCCGGCGTCTGATCAGGCTCCAAACTGTTTGCCACCAAGATAAACATGAAATATCAGAATTGTCCAAAAGTTGTTCTTTTCTACGTTTTAGCGCTTTGCGTTTGCGTACGTTTGCGTTTAAACGGGAAAGAATAACAGATTCTCCACTGTAAATGCTGCCTGACCAGATGATGGGCAAATCTGGCCCCAAGCTGTACAACAGAATGTGTTTCTGGAGTGCAAACGATTTTGCTGTGAAGGACTAGCCATTCCCCGTGTAAAGACACTATCGATCTAGATACAACTATGAGGAATATGTACAGTAAAGAAGACGTAAATTTTCCCAATAGACGTCTGGACAATAGACGCGTTAGGTGTCAGATCAGACACAGTGTAACCCGGTGTATCACCAGGCTTCAAACTGTTTGCCAACCAGATTAAAATTGATAGTTCGAAATTTAAAAAAAAGTATTCTTCTTCATTTTAATGAATTGCGTAACGCGGCGTCTGATCAGGATCCAAATTGTTTGACACTCATTTCAATATGACCTTTACAAATTTTGAAAAATAAAAGCAGACGTCAATTATTGTTTAAACTTGATGACGTTATGGCAGTGAAGAGGTTAAACGGGAAAGAATAACGGTTTCTCCTCTAGAACTCCGCGTCTCATCGCCATGGAAACTTGTTTGACACCTTGATGATATTTCCTTAAACGAAATGACAAATAAATCTACCCTGGGAATTGCCGCAGACGACATTTGTTCGTAGACGGAAATTGCCACACGTGCTTACAATATATGGTTAAGCCCTCCACTGTCATGGTAACGTCTGCAGTGTGTCGTCTGCTTTCATGTCTCAACTTTTCAATTTAAACAATTTTGCAGACGATACATCGATGTGATTTTAGAACAGTTTTGATACTGATCTGACGCCGAATTACTCGACGTCTGATCAGGGTCGAAACTGTTTGTTACGTTATACAGAATATTGGACATCCACATGCGCTCATTTTCGCGCATTAAAATAAGAAGGGCACTTTTACGTAACTGATATGGATTCAAGCTGTTTGCACATAAACCTAATTTCCCTCCCTATAACGTCCTTCCAAACAACGCTCATATTTTTGCCCCCCCCCCCCCTTTAAGCGCTGTTAAAGGAGTGATTCAAACTATGAGAATTAATCAGTTGTACAGTTAAGTTCGCTTGTAACGAAAATGGATTTAACGAAATATTGGATACAACAAAACAAAATGGACATGATATAACAAAATATCGATGTAACCAGGAAATCAGATGGTCCTGAGGACTTCGTTATGTACAGTGGAGAAAACGTTGTTCTTTCCCGTATATAACGCAAACGGACGCAAACGCAATGCATTAAAATGAGTAAAATAACAAATTTTTGGAAATATGGACGACTCATTTTAATCGGGGTGGCAAACAGTTTGAAGCCTGATCAGACGCCGGGTTACCCGGCGTCTGGTCTGGCTTCAAACATTTTGCAGTGGAATTAATAGTTTTAGCGTAAACGCGTTTATTGGGATCTCCACTGTATAAACATCGATGTGAAATTCCTCGTGGAAATCGCGTGTCGTCGCATTACTTTACAAACATTCCTCGTAGATCAAAGTCATGGAGGCACGCAATTGCATGGTGTTCCATTTATTGTCTGCTTATAATGCCACCAATGTAATTACAGTCATGTATTTAATAATCTTATTTTAAAGTTCAGAATCGTGCGAAACGTTATAAAGATGGGTGGTTCAAAATGAACGAAAATGGAAAGTCTTATTTAGATGAAACTAAAAGAAAATGCAAATCGATAAATTATAGAAAGAGACGGTACTTTTTAAAAAAAAAAATTCTGAGTGTCAATTTATTGACGCAAGATACATGTAAGATGCTGAATAACATGTAGCTCGGCGTCAGATTTTGCTCAAAACTATTTGCAATTTACATCTGCTCTCAGTTGAACTTAACCATTTAACCACCACGATCAACTTTGCAAACCGTTTGGATCCATGCGCCAAGGTTTAAAGCGTTTGAGTTGAGTCTGAGCTCGTTCTCAAGCATTTGATTGTTCAGATATGGACCTAGGCTAAAAAATGACCAATCAAATGTTTGAGAAGACTTCATACTCAACTCAAACGCTTAATTACCTTGGATCCTGGTCAGATTCGTCTGATCAGAATCCAAATTGTTTGATTATCATGTCGATATTTCATCAGGATCCAAAATGTTTGCAAATGCGAGCATGGTTTCTTCGTTAGCGGACTAAGAGTTAATTGCCTACGGGGATACTATACGGACCAGCTGTTTGAGTCTTCCCAAAGAAGGAACTTTTAATTACTTTATATGCTGTCTGAAGTATTTTCCTTGATGAATGGTGATTCGCTTTAGTGGAACCGTGTCTGCTAAGAAGCTAGATCGATGTTGCTTCAGAAAATAACGTGTTAACCACTCCATTGCCTTTCAAGATCGGTGTACATTGACAATTTCAAACAGTTTCGAACCTGAAAAATCCCCAGTATTTCTGTGTCTACTCAGGATCAACTCTCTTTTCCATTCATATTGATATTTCTTTAGTAAAAACGCATTAAATCTAAAGTTTAGAAATACAAGCAGATGACTATTTTCAAAGCCGACGGTATCCAGCCAGTAAAGAGTGTAACCGTAAGACCAGTTGGAGGTTCTCGTCTGCGGTCTGGCAATAATATCGTCTTCGACCAATTCTAAGATTTTATTATCCGCCACTTGATTTCGAAAATATGAGGACATTATGAAAATACTAGAATCTTCTTTATATGTCATGTTATTCCAACACGTTTGCAATAATATACATGATCATGTAAAACCTTTATTACGACATAACAAATTAATTGTTTAAGAACCAGGTGACAATTAAGAGCAAGGTGACAGTAAAACAGAAAGCTCCTAAAAGAGATTTCTGTACTACTGTCACCTTGCTTCAGCAGTCACCTGTTGTAAACAACTAATAGATACAGTGGAGAAAACGTTATTCTTTCCCAATAAACGCGTTTACGCTAAAACTATTATTTGCAGTGCAAACAGTTTGGAGCCAGATCAGACGCCGGGTAACCCGGCGTCTGATCAGGCTCCAAACTGTTTGCCACCAAGATAAACATGAATTATCAGAATTGTCCAAAAGTTGTACTTTTCTACGTTTTAGTGTTTTGCGTTTGCGTACGTTTGCGTTTAAACGGGAAAGAATAACAGATTCTCCACTGTAACACAGTTAAGTGGTCGTAATAGAGAGGTTTTATATAGGTTACTCTCAGACAACGGTGGAGAAGTTACCCTTTCCATATAAATGCGGTTATTCTAGATAAAATGTATCCAGTGCAAACAGTTTAGAGCCAGACCAGACGCCGTGTAAGACGTCATCTGAACAGACTCCAAAATGTTTGCCATTCAGATAAAGATGAATCGTCAGTCAAAAGGCTATTTTTTTCTCCAGTTAGTGCAATGCGTTTCGTTGAGTTTAAGAGGGATAGGTCGTCAAAGTAGTGCAACAAGAGGTGGGGAGAAGTTACTCTTTTCTAATAAATGCGCTTGTATAAAAACAATTACGTTCCAACTGCAAATAACTGCGATTCTGGTCACACCGGAGCCAGTTTTTTCCCTTTCTGATAAACTTTAATAAAAACATTTGTGCTAAATAAAGTACGTTCTTTGATTTGTTCGGTATCTGATCAGGACCAAAACTGTTTGCAAACGCGCTTTATGGCGTCATTGAGAGTGACAGGGTTAAACGCGAAAGAATAACGTCCCTCCCAATTTACATGTAAAAATTTCAAATATGCAACTGTGATAAAACTGAATGTATGTTTTGTTATATTTCAGGTACTACCTTCCATCTGTGATCGTGTTTTGTTTCTTAATACCCACTATTGTACCAGTGCTTTTCTTCGACGAATCTGTTATAGTGGCTTACTTTTTACCTGCCATTTTACGGTATTGCGTAACACTCAATGCCACGTGGCTTGTGAATAGTGCCGCACATATGTGGGGTTGGAAACCTTATGACAAGAGCATCAACCCCTCTGAAAATCCCGCGGTGGCCATATTTGCAGCTGGAGAAGGCTTCCATAATTACCATCATACTTTCCCGCAAGACTACTCTACAGCGGAATTCGGATGGTTTCTGAACATTTCCACACTTTTCATTGACATTTCCGCAATGCTTGGACAAGTGTATGAAAGGAAAAGTATGCCGAAACAATTTGTAGATAAAAGAAGGGAGAGAACTGGAAATAGAATGAAGCAATCTTAGGCGCTATATTTAATTATAATAGATATAACAAATTCTGTCTGTATCTGCATGTTTCATGCTGACGCATGCGTGGAAATGTTATACGCCAATCAAATGAGGGCATATTTGATGTGTTGATGAACTTAATTGTCTTATTAAGGAAAAGGTGTTTTTTCTCTTTTTATTAGATTATCAATTTGTTCCATGATCTATTAGATTCAGAGAGCATTCAGCATTATGGGTTGGATATTTTGTAAAGTCTAGAACTGATGGCCAAAAAGATATTCACATACAGTAAATCATCTCTATTACGACCATTACTTATTTTTGTTATTTATCAGGTATTTAATACAAGTGGCTGCTTAATGCAGAGCACCAGATAAGGGTAGTTTTTCAAAAACTAAAATCTTTATTTCTGAATTAAACCCTATGGTGTCACTACTCATTAGAATCGTCTCTTTGAGACGATTCTAATGAGTAGTAACACCATAGGATTTGGTGCTGAAATGAGTGAGAAAATGATTGATTTGTTGAAATAACTCCCTCTTATCTGGAGCCCTGTTAATGCAATTCGCTTTGCTTAAAACTGCCAGCTGTCTTTTATACAGTAAATAAGCCTCTTTTTTAATGGTCAAAATAGGGATGTTTTACTGTATTTACTGAAAGGGTTTGTGATCGATTCATCTCTTTACTTAACCGATTACCCCATAAACTTTTTCTAGTTTTGAAGGGGTGACCACTTAAATCAGGTTAAAAGTAAAGCAAAATGTACCTTATGGTATATTCTGCTTTACTTTCAACCTGTTTTAAGCTACAATGTGCTGGAATATAGAAAATATTTCCTATGATGCATATTTATGACTGTATTATGAGGAATTGTTTTCTTCAGTGGAATAATAAACTATTGGCGTAAAAAGGTGTATTTATGGGGTCATGGGTTAAATGGCGTCCATTTTGAACCAGCTACTACAGTGCAGAAAACGTTATTTTTCCCCAATAAACGCGTTTACGCTAAAACTTTTATTTTTACCCGGCGTCTGATCTGGCTCCAAACTGTTTGTCACCAAGATAAACATGAATTATCATAATTGTCCAAAAGTTGCACTTTTCTACGTTTTAGTGTTTGCGTTTCGTTTCGTTTAAACGGGAAAGAATAACGTTTTCTCCTCTGTATATACAGTTAAACATCGACAACTTGAACTCGCTTAAGTCGAATTCAACCGTATTATTTTCAGTAGAAATAATAAAAGTCGATCTCGCTTATAAAAGTCAAACATATTCGTATTTCAAAGTTAAAACGTGGCTCAGACAAGTTTTAACTTTGAAATACGGATACGTTCGATTAAGCAACGTTTTAACTTTTTAACCACGGGTTAGATCGAGTTATTGATGAGTTGTAATTTAATATGTGTCAAATGAAGATATAACACATTTTGTTGCAACATTGCGATATACAGTAAAATCTCTCTATAACGACCATTTTAGTTTGTTGATATTCATGTGTTCAAGGCAGGGAACTGGTTAAAGTAAGGTGAACGTAAAATAGAAAGCTCCTTTAGGAGCTTTTTGTTTTACGTTCACCTTGTTGGAAGATGTCACCTTGCTTGAAGCGGTCACCTTTATGCAGCCTATTATCCTTCTTTTAGTGGTTGTATAGAGAGATTTTACGGTATTATTATTACTGTTATTGTAAACAAAATCGCGCACGAATACAGCATATTTTCGGTGTCAAGACCACTCGATGAACTTTTAATTTCACTGATTAATCTTGTCAGATCTAATTTTTGCCATCTGTGGCCCTTTCATAGCGATCTGACAAGGATCCACACTATTTGACATTAATTAGGAATCAGGATGCTTTAAACAGACATTTGCTAGAGTATAGAAAATATTCGTTATGATACATATTCATGACTCTATCAATTTGAACTATTTTCTTAAGTAGAGAAATAAGAAATTTGTTAAAAATGAGTATCCATGGAGTAATTGGTAAAGAATAAGGACTCTCCCACTTTACAAATTGACATACATGTATAAAATGTTTAACCAGCCAGTCCATGACAAGGTAACCTGTCTAAACTTACGAAGAGATACATGAAGTTCTATATGCTCTTCGATAAAGGTGTTGAATGTTGATGTCCATTGTTGTTTGCGATCAGGCTTAACCCATGTACTGCTGTAATACCGTCTGCTTTAAAATACAATGTACATGTATATGCTCAAAGAAACGACAACTCGTGGTTGATTTAAAAATGTTTGGCAATAAGTTATGCACCCTTGCAATATACAGTGGAGAATCTGTTATTCTTTCCCGTTTAAACGCAAACGTACGCAAACGCAAAGCACTAAACGTAGAAAAGTACAACTTTTGGACAATTCTGATAATTTATGTTTATCTTGGTGGCAAATAGTTTAGAGCCTGATCAGACGCCGTGTTACCCGGCGTCTGATCTGGCTCCAAACTGTTTGCACTGCAAATAATAGTTTTAGCGTAAACGCGTTTATTGGGAAAGAATAACGTTTTCTCCACTGTAGGAAGGCTCGTAGACGAATTGTATTCTTCAGTTGTCACGACTAAACAACTCTGGATCAACACTGCCAAGCCAAAAAACAATTACATTTGCAAACAGTTTTGATCCTGAACAGACGCCGTAGAACGCGGCATCTGATCAGGATCTAAATTGTTTGACACTCATATCAATTTTACTTACTTTAAAAGAACGAACATACTTTTCAATTTTTTATGAATTAAAGCAAACGGAAAAAGACAACAGTGCATTGGTACATGTACACTATGTATACAGTGACATATTGTAATTTCACTGCTGAATCTTTTAAATAAAGATAGCGTGTTTGTATTAAAGACAGGTTGTGGTTTAAAGCAGATGGATGAAAGGAAAGCAGAAAGTGTCTAAAGGAGCTTTTCTATTTTACTTTCATCCTGCTTTTTAAACCTCTCATCTGCCGTGAACACCAAACACATTGCAATTGCCATTTACTACAAGTTTCTTTATTCTAATTTGTTATTTGATTTTGTTATTGTTTATTTTAAACTTTGACGATCAAACGGTCTAGTGTTTATTCAATATGCAACATTAGAGAATACGATGGACCGACGATATTCCTTTCTAATAAACACGTCTGTACTCAAACAGTTTGGACCTGTACCCGGCGTCTGACCAGACTCCAATATAGATTTTCAAAACTTGATTACGAAACAATTTGTTTAAAGTAGAGTAGTAACTCGGACCAGGCTCGAAACTGTTTGCCACTCAGATTTTAATAAATCGCTATCACAAATATTCTTCATGTTTTCAATTTAAGTGTTTATACATGTTTTGAATGTATCTTCCAATTACAATCACATTTGGTGTGATCTCTTAAAGCAGGTTAAGAGTAAAGCAGAATGCGCCTTATGGTACATTCTGCTTTACCTTTAGCCTGATGTAAGCTATACCACCTGTCACGATACAAACATTTTCGTTTGCTGCAAATTCGAACTACATGTATTTTCTTTAGTGAAGGAATGAATTAAAGTCGTAAAAAGACGTATTGATCGTGTGATAGGTGAAGGTATCTCCAACCAAACCCTGTACTGACTCGCTTGACACTTTGAACCCTAGTCACCATATATGCGTCATTTACAAACAGTGTACATGTGAGGAGTACCCTTGTCATATGCAAACAGTGTAGACCCTGATCAGAGGGCTTATTAAGGAGCCCTCTGATCAGGGTATACACTGTTTGTCATTTTGACATGAATTGTAAAATTCAACCCTAAAAAGTCAAAATTGGACTATACTAAATTGAAAAGTAGCATTGTTTATTTGAGGTTTGAGGGAGGAAAGGGTTACATTGTATCACAAGTTTGACTTACAGTCAACATTTCCTGATACTGCCATTTACGCTTGGTTTTAAAACAGATGGCTGCTTAAAGCTGTCTGTAAGTAAATCTTGGAATGCTTCTTGTGAAACTATTTGGCTCTTCTTTTCAATATTTAAGCTGCCGTCAGTTATTAAAACCAAACGTGAGCCATCTGTGTATAGAACAAATCCTTTATTTAGTCACAGTTACTTTAAGTGATCGTGTAAAGATATGCGTTTTAATATACATATACCTGTATTATGTTTTTCATGGCAAGAACCATTTCTAGTTTTCCATGTTATTTTTTTAGCATATTTCTTCTGTGTTCTGCTGGCGATGGTTGTATGCGAATTTTGTGAGGAAGACTATTGTTTCCCAATAAACGCGTTTATGCCTTAAATTTAAATGAATTGTGTCCATTGCATACATTTTGAACCCGGCGTTTGACAAGGCTCCAAACGGGTTGTCATTCAGGTTTGAACAAATTGTCAACTTTTAAAAACAAATAAATTCGTATTTTGATTGCATTCAGTAATTTTTCAGTACAGTGGAGAATCTATTATTCTTTCCCGTTTAAACGCAAACGTACGTAAACGCAAAGCACTAAAACGTAGAAAAGTACAACTTTTGGACAATTCTGATATTTCATGTTTATCTTGGTGGCAAACAGTTTGGAGCCTGATCAGACGCCGGGTTACCCGGCGTCTGATCTTGCTCCAAACTCTTTGCACTGCAAATAATAGTTTTAGCGTAAACGCGTTTATTGGGAAAGAATAACGTTTTCTCCACTGTATTCGTGTAAACGGGAAAGACCTATTCAGTTGGAAAGAATAAGGTCTTCACTGGGTAACATTTATATGTAGAATGATTGGTACGACATGTAGGCTTCAAAAGCTGACGTTTCTAAACCATGTCTTCCTGTTGTATTTCAAAACCTCAGCATGCTTGGCACGCCCCGACGTACACTTGCGATACCAAGATCAGACGTCGTGTAAATAACTTATTCACTGCATTAAATAGTTGTCTGGTTTTATTTCTCATACTTAAATTCCATGTAAATTGACCATAGCAATTAATGAGTGTCAAACAGTTTTGATCCTGATTAGACGCAGCATTACGCGGCGTATAATCAGGATCAAACCTGTTTACAAATGACTATTGTACATGTACCTGGAGTAAGGCAGTGAAAGGTTTAATACGGTGTTGGTTAATGATCAAAACTTTAACTTGTTTAGTCAGCGTTGATGTTTACACACGAAACGGACTTCCATGTATTAAACAACCATTCAAGGAATGATCCATTATTTGATAAGTTGGTTGGTAATGCAAGGTAGAAATAATACAGAAAATAGGAGTTTTATGTATTATTTATATCCTGCATTAAGCAGCCATATATAAAGATGCTATTTCAAATATTGATCGCTCAAACATGTACATGTACACGTTTAACAGTATGTTATTTTTGTGACATTAATGGCATACGATTTTGAACAGAAATGTCTCCCTATAACGACAAAACGTACCACTGCTAATGTTAGGTGTGATTTATAGCAAGATAAAGACAAGCAGCAAATCGATGGAGATTGTTCTGCTTTATTGTGCAGCTTGTTTTAAACATCGCTAATGGGTGTTCATTTGAAAAAATTGTAGTTTTGATATACCACTGATACGAAATAATCACCTCTCTATAACGACCTCACAATTATGTTATTAGATGTTTACAATAGGTGGCTGTTTAAAGCAATGTGACAGTATAACAGAAAGCTCCTTTACCTTGCTTGAAGCTGTAACCTGATTTTTATACAATCAATTAGCCCTCGTTTTAATGGTCGTAATAGAGAGGGTTCACTGTTATAAGAAGTGTTTAATATGAAAACGCGTGTAGTTTTATTGTAAACAGTGTCATATTACAGAGGAGAATCTGTTATTCTTTCCCGTTTAAACGCAAACGTACGCAAACGCAAAGCACTAAAACATAGAAAAGAACAACTTTTGGACAATTCTGATAATTCTTGTTTATCTTGGTGGCAAACAGTTTGGAACCTGATCAGACGCCGGGTTACCCGGCGTCTGATCTGGCTCCAAACTGTTTGCACTGCAAATAATAGTTTTAGCGTAAACGCGTTTATTGGGAAAGAATAACGTTTTCTCCACTGTATAGGTTCTTGGTAGAATATTTTGTGATGGATGTACTGTAATTAAGCATAATAATAATAATTATTCAATAAAACCCAATCAATATTTGACCTGTATGGAGAAAAGGATACACTATTTTAGTACTTGGAGAGATAAGTAGAATTTACGTCTGTTGTTATGTAGCTATGGTTATTAAAATTTCAGTAAAGACTGCAAATGTGTTGTTATTATTATTATTTATCTTTAACCTGCAAATCGCTACTTAGATTGGTGTTTGGAAACAGCTAGGGTCCAGGCTCAGCGCTTATAAGGTGTTTAAGTTGAGTCTGAGTGTGTCTCAAGCATTGGCTCAAATCTGACCAATCAAATGCTTGAGAACGATTTCAGACTCAACTCAAACGCTTTATAAGCATGGACCCAGACAAGAGGCTTGCGCAATGTGACGACTGATCTACGTTCAGTAAAGACTGCAAATGTGTTGTTATTATTATTCTTTATCTTTAACCTGCAAATCGCCACTTAAATTGGTGTTTGGAAACAGCTAGGGCCCAGGCTCAGCGCTTATAAGGCGTTTGAGTTGAGTCTGAGTGTGTCTCAAGCATTGGCTCAAATCTGACTAATCAAATGCTTGAGAACGATTTCAGACTCAACTCAAACGCTTTATAATCATGGACCCAGACAAACCGCTGCGCAGTGCGGCGACTGATCTACGTCCAAACTGTTTGATACCTAATGATTCTTCAGTCAAACATGCACAACTCTTAATTTTACAAATTGTGTAGACGACACATTTCAAGGTAGATGCTGTGACGGCTGGAGAAAGGTTAATACTAATCGTGTTAAAATTGACTTGACAGGTACATGTAGCCTATTTGCAAAGTTTACAAAAACATGTATGTGCAAAACATTTGGAGGCAAGAATAGACGCCCAGTAACTTGACGTCTGTCTTGGTCCTAACTACAGCGCTGCCTCTCTACAACGACACCCAATGGAAGACAAAAAGTGAATGCGTTGTTCGGAGGCAGTCGTTATAGGGAGGGCAATTGGCTACATTTGCAAACAGCTTGAATCCAGATCAGACGCCGCGTTACGCGGCGTCTGATCTGGATTCAAGCTGTTTATCACTCGTCATTAAGTTTCTTTCCTGTCAAAATAACCATTATGTAACTTGAGAAATCGACAGACGACAAATTTAAGTAGACGATATTGCAGCAGTAAAAGCGTAAGAGATCACTGTTCTTTTGAGGAAATTGCAACAAAGGTCGTTTTAAGGAGGGAGTCGTTGTTGGGAGGGAGCACTGAACTATGTGTTGTGTTCGTGTGAGAAGGACGTATTTATTTGTGCTCTCGTGAAATCACTAATTAATATGGTTATACTGTGATAATTTTGGTGAAATTTATATTGGGCGATTGCGGATTTTGTGTAGCTTTTGCTTTTGGAACGTTTACTATATTAAAATCAAGAAAAGTTGACTTTATGAGGTAAATTATAAAATTTCTTTGTTTCTTAACAAAATTGGGTGAGCGAATCTCACCGATTATTGCTTTCTCGCCTTAGCCTAAACATATCGTGACAGATATTGTAGTGCTGTGTTTACCTGGCAAACAACAAAGGGCTTTGTCATGAGTGACAATAGGGACTCGGTGAGCGAAGAATTATCGCTCGATTGTACGAGCTCTGGGAACAATACAGAGATTAAGCCCCCACTATCGCCACCTCAATTTAAAGGCTCGATTCCTTCTGTTT
The DNA here is from genome assembly GCA_922989275.2 of Gari tellinella. Taxonomy (NCBI): domain Eukaryota; kingdom Metazoa; phylum Mollusca; class Bivalvia; order Cardiida; family Psammobiidae; genus Gari; species Gari tellinella. Next base: position 100,215,736 of record OV277856.1, on the reverse strand, counting down.
GTGATTCACCATGTAAAAAAGTAAGCGACAAGGGAGATCATTATGCTTTCTCTGACTTGTCAGAGTTGTCTCCCGTGTATGTGAATGAAAATACTGAGGTAAAAGTGCCTATTTCATCAAGGACAAATAGCTCTTCGGAATTCACGCTAAATCAAATTAAGCATTTTGAATCATCATCAGCGCTTGACAATCAAACATCAGAAGATGAGCAGGTCTGCTTTAGTCTTCAAGCCGGCCAATGTCAGCAAATATTGGAGCAATCAACATCTCAAGATGCTGACAAAGATCACATAGATCATGAAGGTACTTCTTCGAGCATAGATACATCGCAACTGGAGGAGTACAACCGGCTTATCAAGAGTTACCGACATCTTCCATGTGATATGTTTGTGAATCAGGTTCTTTCTGATTACTGCAATGACGAATCAGATTTGGAAGCAACAAGGTGCTTCTTATATGAAATATTACGTGCAGGTGAATCTTTTCCCTTCGACATAAACTCCGAGCTGAAACGCCGTCTTCGTACACGCACAGGAGATAGAGTCTCTCTCAAACTTGCAAAAGACATACATGTCCTCATTTCTGTGGCAGAAGGGGCAGATTACTCCGAAATGTCAGACATTGTGAGCTCCAGTAAAGCAAAAACACGAACCAAGTCACAATCAAAACCTAAACATACCGACCCGGAGGTAAAAAATTGTGACAGTGAGTTAAAACTGATAACTGATAAAGTGAGCTGTATAGAAGCTGATATGCTTTTACTTAAACAGCGACAGGTTGCAATTGAAGTTTCTCGCAGTAGTGAAATTAAAGAGCTTAAGGACACTGTTGCAGACACGAAAATGAACATTAGCACCCTGAATGATGCCTTACGTGACCAGTGTGCTACTCTTAATGACACTCTCAACAAGGCTCTGACTCCATATTGTAATGTTAAAGAAGAGCTTCTTCAGCTCAAGGACAATGTCAATAAGGTTTTCACAAATGTGAATGCTCTACAAAAGCTAGTGATCTCTCTCTGCGAGCCTGTAGATTACCGTCCAGAGACTGAAGACGTGAATGCTGACAGTGACACTCAAATTCAAACCAGTGACTCCTCATCCATGCAAAGCAATAACTATGTACCTGCCCCATCAATGTCTGAATTTCCACCCCTTACAAAGCTCAAGGTGGCCAACGACATGCCCAAGAGTACAGTTAAGCAGCCTAAACCCAATCAAGACACAAACATTCGGACCCCGACCCATGACTTCCACAACGGAAATGCCATGGAGGGGGATCAAATGTTTGGTAACATGCCTATTCCGTCTTTAAAATCAAGTATGTCGAAATCACATAACTACCACATAGAAACAGTAGGTGCGTTTTGCACGGAGGAAGTGTCCACTGCTGAAAGTACCACAATACCAACTATCATTACTTTGCGAAATGAATCCACTCGCAGTAACCATGGTAACGCCAACTCGGAAGGATGCTCGAGAACGACGTCTTCAAATGCCCCATCTTACAAAGAAGTAGTAGCCCGTAAAAATTTCGAACCTCCGTCGTTCGCGAGGATCTATCGTGAGTGCGGCAGACCGCCTAAACACAGTACCAATGGTAGCAATGTTGAGACAATTAGTGGTGACCCAGGCCCTGCAACTAATGATACTCAGTTAGGAATTTTTCAGCATGTTAAACGGCGAAAACGCACCAAGAGGTACTACGTTGGTGGGTTTTTGCCTTCTATCACTGAAAATGACATTGCGTCATATGTCTCAGAAAATGACTTACACGTTTCAAAGGTCACAGTGTTCCGTAACCAAAGGTACGAGACAGCCACAATACGACTCAATGTATATGATAATCATAATCTCTACAAATTAGAGGAACCCCACTTTTGGCCTAGAGGGGTAACATGCAGGCCCTGGGTTACCCATAACCAGTACAGAAGAAATAGGGAAGAGCAAGGTGCTTCAAACAATGTAGACCGTGATAATGGTGAACATTATAAAAATCAAAGCCGCAATGGAGCACGGAGAAATAGACTCTATTCTCTGCGCGGTTGTGTCGATTAGATAGTGGTTTAGCATAAAAACTCGAACATATATCTAAGTCATTGCTTATCACTTATTTCTATATTTCTGAGTCATTAACATTTCCTCAATATGGCTAATATAAATCTCAACTTAATGACATGGAATGCAACAGGTATAATGTCAAGCTGTAGCTACCTGTGCGACGCCTTCAATAGTAATGACATAGATATATGCGGTTTATCGGAGCATTGGCTCCATGAATATGAGTTAAACTTTCTAGACTCTATAGATAACAATTATGTCAGCTATGCTGTTGCAGATTACGATCTTTTAACCCCAAGCCGCCGTAAGGTTGGTAAGGGAGGCGTATGTTTCATGTTTAAGCGTACACTGAGAAATAGTGTTACAACTTTACCCATTGAAGATGATAGAATCATTGGCATTCAACTAAACTTAAAGGAAACATCTGTCTTCATATTCCAAGTATATCTTCCCTGCTCAAATCATAGAACAAAGTTATATAAGGATTATATAGATAAAATTGAAAATTTGATACTGGGCTATGAAGACAAAGGTTTGGTTATTGTAATGGGTGACATAAATTCTGAGCTAAATCGCAGTAATCAAAGAAGCGCATACTTAACCAATATGTTATCTATGAATAACTATATTTCGATAAATTATACCAAAATAAGTTCAGGTTTGAGAAATACAAATGTAAATTACAACGGCAGGGTAGAGTCGCTAATCGACCATATATTTATAACAGCCAATATAATTGATATTGTTACAGACTGCACTATACCAGACGATCATGCACTGAACGTTTCGTCTCATCGTCCGGTTATTTGCCGCCTGGCGATACCAGATAGGGCCATATCGTGTCCTACTGTAACACAACATATTCATAATATTAACTGGCGTAAAGTGACTGCTGAAAACATAAATATATATCAGCAACTGATAGCTAATGATCAAACATGTAAAGACTTCTTAGACAAAGAGATTCATAGCGAAACAGAAATTGATTATTTATATGACTGTATTGTTCAAAAAGTCAATTATGCAAATAAAATATGTTTTCCGACAACAAAATTCAAACACTATCTGAAACCTTATTGGGACGATGAACTCAAATCAGCTAGTCAACACTCTAAATACTGTCGTAGGATCTGGGTACTAAATGGTAAACCACGTGGTAATTCACATGCATCGTATGTACAATACAAAGATGCAAAGCGGTTATTTAGATACGTCCACAGGCAAAAAGTAGAGCAATATATTACAAACCTTCATGCTGAAATAGACAGTTATGCAGAAGTAAATAGTGCGCTATTCTGGAAATGTATCGGCCGTCGCCGTGGCAACAAGACAAAATACTCAAAAGGAAGCGAAATGACTTTTGATAATAAAGTGTACAAAGACCCTGAACTAATTAATGACCAATGGGGCTCTTATTTCAAGAACCTATATACCCCTCAAGAACAACTATATTTTGACCAGAATAATTTCCTCCAAATAAAACGCGAATATCAAGAAATCGAACGTAACGTGTCTTCTGTAAACATAAATGACAGGCAGTCCTCTGTCAGCCTACACGAAGTTGAATTAGTCTGCAGTAAAGCTAAGAAATACAAAGCGTGTGGCTATGATGGTTGTTTTTATGAAAATTTCAAATACGGCGGCGAAAAAATGCTCATGTTATGCGCTATTCAGTAGTATGCTTAAACTCTCATATTGTCCATCTAATATGAAAAAGGGTGTACTTACTGTACTTCACAAGGGAGGTAACAAATCCACAAATGACCCGAATAACTATAGGGCAATTACCTTGACCCCAGTTTTGCTCAAACTGTACGAATCGATTCTACTAATGCGTATCGAAAACCAACCAAGTACTATAAATCAGCTACAAGGTGGATTTCGTAAAGGTATAGGCTGCATTATGACGTCTTTTCTATTTAAAGAATGTGTTAACTTCGCTCGTGAAAACAACAGTAAACTTTACACGTGCTTCTTAGACGTGCGCAAAGCATTCGATACTGTTTGGCATGAGGCTCTATTGGTCAAGCTGTATAATTCAGGCATAGATGTATATCTGTTTAAAGCTATCTCAAAACTTTACCACGGCATGTCCAGCTGCGTGAGAAGTAACGGCTTCTTATCAGACTGGTTCCCCGTCCTTCAAGGTACCCAGCAAGGTGGGGTACTCAGCCCATACATGTATCTAATTTTTATAAATGATCTAATGGATAGATTAGTAAAGAGTCCATATGGTCTCTCTGTGTATTCAATCAATTGTACATGTCCTACTTCAGCTGATGATATGGTACTGCTTTCACTCTCTAGTGATGGACTGCAAAATGTAATGAATATCTGCTATGAGTATGGCTCACAGTTTAGGTACACATAAAATGCCACCAAGTCTGCTGTTATAACTGCCAACGAAAAGGCATCAGTAAACAATACAGATAAAAATTGGTACTTAGGCAATGACGTAGTTTTAGAAACCGACACATACACTCATCTAGGTATACTTTTCAATAAAAATTTGGATATGACCCCGTCAGTTATAGAAAGCAAACATAAACTAAGAAAAACTTTTTTCTCTATAATAAACTGTGGTGTATATGAAAATGGTATACACCCCATATCCTCAAGGAATCTATATAGATCTATAATTCTACCAAAGGCCCTATACGGGTGTGAACTATGGTCAGGCTTGCGTAAAGAGCATTTAAATACACTTGAGACCTCTCATCGATTCTGCATCAAATATATTCAAACTTTACCTAAGCATACACGCACTGATGTGGCGTTAAGTTTAATTGGCATGCCTTCGATCGAAGCAGAAATTGACAAACGAAAACTGGTATTTCTCGGACAATTATGCAATCTCGATGTTGATAGTATCATTAAAAAAGTATTTATTCATCGAATTACAAGCTACGGTAATTGCACAAGTAAGGCTACTGGTTTTGTTCCTGATATATTTAGAATATGCAGAAAGTACAGTCTCCTATCTACTTTGAACAAATACGTAACAACAGGTTACTTTCCACCAAAATTGACATGGAAGAGAATTGTATCTAACAATGTAAAATCGTTACATAGTTCTGAGCTTACAAAGCGCATTAATGAGGACAACTCTCTAAAAGAGTTTAACATCATTCAGTATCAGTCTCTTACTATCCCATCTGACATTTGGCTTCTTAGTAAAGTAGATCGTAACAAACTCAGATATTCACAGTTTGTCGCAAAATTAATCGGTTCGTTATTTTCCAGACCCTTAACCCTACCTTGTAAAGACTGTCATAGTTTAGCATCCAATATGGCGATGCACGTATTTCTGTACTGTCCCTGTCGCTTCTGTCATATAATAGAATTCTGGAAAAGTATATACCAACACTTTGGGCCAGTGGCCTATTCTCAGCTGATGTTGCTGCCACCAAAGGAACAGTTTGCACATCTCTTATCCGGAATGCGTTTATACTCAACACAAGGGAATGAATTCTATTCTCTGACAGTCACGATGAGGGAACTATATAGATTATTTCAGTGACTCTCCAAATAGATTAGCCTTGTATAGGGTGTATTTTACAATGAAACGGTGCGTATCCTCATGGGAGGGCTTTATGTTGAGCCTCCGATCAGGATCTACATTGTTTGTACAAGACATGTGTAATTTCTACAAGTCAACTGAGTTTTAATGCCGACTGAAAGTAACTAAGACAGCTTCTAAAGGAGATCTTAAGTTTTCATAAAACATATTGAGAGTCACTGTAGAAAGGGTTTACTGTACTTGTATGAGTGGACAGTTTTCTGTCTGAATGTATAGTTACATATATGTATGCATTAATAGTAGATTCACTAAACTTATTTATTTATCATAAGTTCATAGTAGCTTAATCGATTGTCTAGCATGAATTACACAATACTCGTTGCCATGTATTGTGTAGTATATGCTGTACAATCGTCACAATCGTATTCACTATAATTATATGAATACTTTGGTCAGTGTGCTAGTGATCTGGTTCGTCTTGTGTTTTATTTCGACAAGACATCATGCTCTCTCTCACTGACCATTAACTAACGCTTCTCATTACAAGTGACAACGATGTTTCTTATGTTTCGTTTCGACAAGTATCGTCTTTTCTCACTTGTTTTGTATGTGTTTGTGTGTTGGGGAGTGGGGTAAAATATTAATTTCTTTATTACTATAATTGTTTTGTTTACAGTCGGATCTGTGTGTGTATGAGGGATGTGGCTTAGTGATCGGGTGGCTTAGGGATATCTTTAGTACGGGTGGCTGCTTGTCACAGGTCTGATGTAAAGCGCAATGCTATTTATGAGCTTTCTGCTTTATTTCATTATTGTGGGGACTGCCACCTGGGACTGCTCATTATCTTCTTTCGTTTCCTTATTGAATGCCATCTAGAGCAGGCCTGACTGTGAATAACTCATTTATTCTAATAAAGCTTGAATATGTACATATTCCAACAGCCATGCACTCTTACTCTATACCAGCTGTATTACTGTATAGATGCATTTGTGCATATGCTCTCTATACATAGTTATACGTCTGACGTAATTTGAACTGTATATACTATATTTGTCATCATCATTGAATCTGTTGTTTCTATGTTATGTTATCACTGTTTGTAATGTGTAACTCTCCATTATTGGAGGCAATAAAGATCTATCTAATCAATATATTGTAGTAAATTACATATTCTACAAAATCCCTACAATTAGGTATTTAATTAGTGTCATAAACATTTTGGACGACCCTGAACAGACGTCGGGTTACCCGGTGCCCGTTTTCTAAAACTTCGTACGACAAATGTTGTCGTAAGTCAGATTATAAAAGTCTCAATTATTATTTATTTCTCCATCTAATACTGTCTTGTGACATCTCTTTGGAATCGTTTTGAAAGGACGATTCCAAAGAGATGTCCCAAGACAGGATTAGATAAAGAAAATAGAAATTAAATGTATTTCAAATTTGAAATGTATTTGAATTACGACCATTTTTGTCGTACGAAGTTTTATGAAACGGGCACCCGTGTCTAATTTGGCTCCAAACAGTTTGTCACTGGAACAATCGTTTTATCACAAACGTGGTTTCATGCGAAAAACGAATAATATCTTTGATTGAAATAGGAATAACGTCTTTGTAGAAAACTTGTCATATTGAGAAAGAAATAGTACAGAAATCGTTTCAAAGGTGTATATAATATTGGATGATCTTGTGCAATAAAACCACGCTATTAAACTAAAACTCTTTAACCCTGAAACTTCAAATTTTCAGTGAATTTTTGTCCTTCTCTTCTTTTCTTTTTTACATATAAGTTGCGATTTTAACATTATTTCAAACTGTGAGACAGTGCAGGGTCAGGGGCCCGTCTTACGAAACGTCGTACGACAAATATGGCCGTAAGTCAAAACTTTAAAATACACCTTATTTCTGATTTCTCCATCTAACCGTGTCTTGTGACATCTCTTTGGAAAAGTCTATTCAAGTCGATTCCATAAGGATGTCACAAGACACGATTAGATGGAGAAATAAATAATAATTAAGAATTTATAATTTGACTTGCGACAATATTTGTCATACGACGGGACCCTCGGTCTTTTCTGTTTAATAGCAACTGTGTACTTTTCACAGGTACACTGTTAACAAGCTAGGGTTGAATATGTTAATGATAGTTTTCAGGCTTAAGTAAGATCACTGTTAAGCAAAGGTTCCTGCTGTTGGTTTCTTCTTTACTTTAATCTTGTTTTAAACAGCCACCCGCCACGCGGTTACAAAATGTTTTATTGAGTAGCCGCAATAGCGTAGTTTTACTGTAGTTCAATCTGTGATACTCGTACATTGTACAACATTCTCCAAATCTTAAAAGTACAGAAATAATTTCAGATCTCATAAAAACTACAGTAAAACCTTCCCATTACGAGCACTAAATTGCATTAATTATTAGGTGTTTGAGAAAGATGACTGCTTAAACCAATGTGACAGTAAAACAGAGAGCTCCTTTAGGATATTTCTGTTTTACTGTCACCTTGCTTTAAGCTGTCACTTGTCTTTTATACAATTAATTAAGATTTTATTTTAGTGGTCGTAAAAGAGAGGTTTTACTTAACATAGAAACCCTGTCTATTACGACAATCAAAAAATAAGGTTTAATGATTGAATAAAAGACAAGTGACAGCTTAAAGCAAAGTGAACGTATAACTTTTACATTGCTTCAAGCAGTCACATGTCTTAAACATTGTAGTAGTCATCACAGTTTAATGGTCGTAATAGAGGAGGTTTACATGTATATAACATTTGCAATGCATCCTCTCTTCAGCAACTTTCAAGATAAACTATAGAATGTTAAGACATATTACAGCTTTATGCAAGACACAAGTAATGCAGAAAGCTCATTCTCTTTTAGAATATTTCTGCATTTATTGTGCCATGCATTAAACAGCCATCTTTTTTAACCCTTTAATTGCCATATCCGACAAACGTCAGACGTTAACAAACAGTTTTGGTCTAGATTACGCCTCGTATCGCGGGGTCTGCTTGAGGATTTAAACTGTTAAACACCCTTATCAATACTTCAGTCCAGTTGTCCTAAATATAACTCTTAATTAAGCAATGTTACAGTCGCCAAATAGAAAATAACTATTGCGAAACCCACCAAACCGGACTTTCTACATGTATATTTAGAAATGCTGCGAAGTGTGAAATTATGCTTACACTCAGCGCAAAAAGAAACGCACATTTTTATCAAAATATTATTTTTATGTAGAAGGAACGTATTTGTGAATTATTATCAAATCATTATTGAATTGGTAGCATCACAACTTGTACTAATCGGTGCGGTGTTTTAAACAAGCGGTAGTTACTTATTTCGCTGCCAAATTAATCGTGAGGTTTTTACCCCTTAACCGTTTCATTGTCGTCTGCTTCAATTTTGTTGTTTGCAAGATCGTTTCAAAGTAAAATTCAATGTAGAATGACTTAAAGCAAATCGATACGAGTATCAAACAGTTTGGATCCTGATCAGACGCCGCGTTACGCGGCGTCTGATCAGGATCCAAATTGTTTGCAAACGCTTTTTGGCGTCATTAAGAGGGAAATGGTTAAAAGGCAGAATAATGTTTTTTGAGTATTTTTTTCTGAACTTGTTGCAGACTTAAATAAATCTTAAGATATGGTCTTTCTAATCAAATTTTCTTCAAAAAAAGGTATCTTAATCTGCGATTGAGCACGATGTGCGTTTCTTTTTGCACTGAGTGTATAGTGATCACTAACGTCAATTGAATTTGTCATAGTGTGTTTTACATTAACCCTTTGCATGTGGGCGAGTAAATGGTAACTGTTGTAAACAGTTAGGTTCCAGATCTTAGACCAAATAACTCGGCGTCTCGTCTGGATCTAAACTGTTTGACACGCTGGTGTTATTGTCTATAGGACATGGCCTGTATCATTGAGAATAGTTTCGCACTGACGAATGACGTTGCAGACGATAATCATATATAACCCTTTCGCTCTCAATGACGCTTACAAGCGCATTTGCAAACAGTTTGGATCCTGATTAGACGCCGCGTAACGCGGCGTCTGATCAAGATCAAAACTGTTTGACACTCGTTTTGAAATTTCTTCAGTAATGCTGCCTTATTTATTAACTTTAAAACGACATTGCCGACAACAAAATTGAAACAAACGACAATGAAACGATGGAGGGGTAAAAATCTAATTTAAATGTGGCCAGTGAAAGGTTAAATGGCGTACATTGCTCACTGAAACATGCAGTTTGCTTGATAGAGCGATGCATAGAGACAAAGAGGGAGAATGAGGGGTATGTTCGACACGTAAAGTTTACTTCGGAGAAAACATTATTCTTTTGAACGCAGTGCAACACATATTGTTCGATTTTTCTGACCTGTCGGAGTTATTTTTAGAACAGAATAGTTCACATTGGTAAATAGATAACAGGGTAACATCGGATCTGTATAGTCGTACACTTTCCAACTTGAGATAACATGATCCTCGTGCAGCACGAGACCCTTGCGCTAACTTTACTGATATTTTATTCTTTCCCAACAAACGCACTATTATTTCCATTGCAAACAGGTTGGAGCCAGATCAGACGCCGGGTTACCCGGCGTCTGATCAGGCTCCAACCTGTTTGCTACTCAGATTAAAAATATAATTAAAATTTCTTAAAGTAAATTTCCACAGTTTAGTGCATTGCGTTTGCGTTTAAACGGGAAAGAATAAGGTATCCTCTACTGTACATTGCGCACAAAAATTACAGCTATCCGTATCATTAACCGTATGTAGAGAAAACTCATCCCTTTGAAAGTTTGAGAATGTTCCAATCTAAAAATAACTCCGACAGGTCAGAAGAAAACACTAATACGAGTCATGAAAATAATGACGATACATTTAACCCGTTCGGTGCCATAATTTTACCCCTTCACCGCTTTATTGTCGTTGCTTCAATATTGTTGCTTGCAAGATCGTTTCAAAGTCAGGTTCAATGTAGTATCGATACTAGTGGCAAACAGTTTGAATCCTGATTAGACACTCGTATTGTCGACATTTTATATTTTGAAACGATATTGCAGGCATCAAAATTGAAGCAGGCGACAATGAAACGGCGAAGGGGTAAACATCTCACGAAATTTTGGCAGTGAAAGGGTTAAACGAATACGAAACGCAGTGCAGTAACGTGTAGAAAATTCAATTTCATGAAACTTCTATCTATCTCCTTTTATTTGATTGACAAACAGTTTGGTTACACTGTTTCTGATATGGCTCCGAATTGTATGCAATGGAAATAATTTTATCATATACGCGTTTATTGGGGAAGAATCATGTATTCTCCACTGTAATGATTAAATTAGTTTCATCAACATCTAATATAACACTATCATTATTTAACTCGCACGATACGTGAGTATATTAGAGTCATTTGGTCTAAATAGATCTTCCCCTAGGCACACCTCTCGTGAAACAAATCAGCGAGTTTACATACCGTAACGCCATAGCTTATAGGATCTGCGTTATTATATGTGAGATTCACTCATCGGCTGACTTTGGATTGACTTGAAAGTTATACGAGAAAACATGGATATATTCACAGTTCTAGCTGTTGGTGTGATTTCAACTTGTGTAGTTTTAGTACTACGGAGACAGCAACGAAATGGACGTAAGCCTGTGCCGGGCCCAAGGACATTACCCATCTTGGGAAATGCCCGTCAGATAGATAAAAGGAAGATGCACATGACCATGTACGAATGGATGAATACGTATGGAGATATCTTTCAGTTGGTATTACTCGGGCGAAATTACATAATTTTGAATAGCTCAGAATTGTTTAAATCTGTAGTAAGTAAGATACCGGTTCGCCCTCTAACAGTCATGGGGTCAATTAATCATGATAACTCTGGGCCCACTTTCAGCAATAACACTTTTCACATGCATGAACTGAAACATGGCATTATAAATGTCGTTAATGACAAAACTGTAACCGAGCTTTCCGATGAGGAGGTTCAAGAACTGATTGCCAATTTAAAAGAGTCGGCAGGGCGCGATGTAGCAGTTCACAAGGTTGTCAAGAAAACGGTGACATCACAAATGCTGATTGCTTTAATAGGTTGCAAACCAACAGACGCTGACATTGAAGCTGTTTGGGATTTCCTGGAGGCTGGCGAGGCTTTGCTTGCTACAAGTGCTTCTGCCCTTCTAACAGCCTACCCTTGGCTAAAATATATACCAGGAACACAATGTAAAAGGCTGTATAATTTGAACAAAGGCACTATGGAAATAATGATAAGAGAACTAACACGAAAAGACAGAGATAGAAACGGAGGATGTCATGGACTAATGGCACAACTGGAGAAACGAAAGGTTGAATTGGAAGAAAGAGGTGACGAAAGAGAAGCAATTTCTGACTCGAATATTTACGGAATGCTCGTAGACTGTCTCTTTGGCTTACCACCATGGGTAAAAACCATTATTGGTGGCGTACTTTGTATCGCAAAGAATAGCATTGTGCAAGAGAAGTTACACACTGAACTGGACAATGTGTGTCAAGACAACCCCCCTACCCTAGCTAACAGAGAAAGACTGCCGTACGTAAATGCTACTCTCTTAGAGATTCATCGCTACATTAGCAATCATCCGACGACAGTTCAATACCAAGCGACAGAAGATACGGAAATAAACGGCTTTTTTGTGAAGAAGTACACTACTATCCTCGGAGGTCTATTCAATATTCATCATTCAGAGGCAATTTGGAATGACCCTTGGACATTCAGACCGGAGAGATTCATCGATGAGTCAGGGATGCTTCTATCTTCAAGGCACTTAATTCCTTTCAGCACGGGGCCTCGTATGTGTAAAGGTTATCCTCTTGCAGAACCAAGCATATTTACATGTCTCGCTAATATACTGTACCATTTCGACATACTACCCCCGACCAGTGGCGATCTTCCTGACCATGACCCCAGAACATTCAAGTATGGTGCAATACTGAAATTGCCTCCAGTTAGTTGTAGATTTAAACCGCGTGTGTCTAAAGAGGCATATTAGTATGGGACTACGGCTTCTTTTCCTCTCATGTTACAACTGTGGAAGATGATATTATATCTATTTCCAACGAAACTAATCACAAGCGCAATGCAAAAGCGAAAAAAAAACATTTTTAATGAAACAGTTTATTCTAATCACACTGGCAAACAGTTTGGTGCCTGACCAGACGCCGAGTTACTCGGTTGTAGTTTATCTCCAAACTGTTTACAATGGATATAATTGTTTTACCATAAAGGCGCTCATTGCACATTTTGTTTGTAAATTTGTAGGGGATTTCGCATTAGTGTCAACTATCTGTATTGGTATCGTATACAGTGGAGAATCTGTTATTCTTTCCCGTTTAAACGCAAACGTACGCAAACGCAAAGCACTAAAACGTAGAAAATAACAACTTTTGGACAATTCTGATAATTCTTGTTTATCTTGGTGGCAAACAGTTTGGAGCCTGATCAGACGCCGGGTTACCCGGCGTCTGATCTGGCTCCAAACTGTTTGCACTGCAAATAATAGGTTTAGCGTAAACGCGTTTATTGGGAAAGAATAACAGATTCTCCACTGTATGTGCATGTTGTAAAGAAACGGGTTATACAGCGCTACCTCTCTACAACGACATACAATGGCAGACACAGATTCTGTGTGTTGTTCAGAATGAGTCGTTATTGAGAGGGAAAATTAGAACTTGTCTTACATTTGCAAACAGCTTAAATCCAGATCAGACGCCGCGTAACGCGACGTTTGATCTGGATTCAAGCTGTTTGCTACTCGTCATTATATTTATTCTATCAAAATATCCACTTAAATGTAACTTTGAGAAAAAACAGCAGACGACAATTTTAAGCAGACGATATTGCAGCAGCAAAATGTAAGACATTATTGTCTTTTTAAGGGATCTGCGGCAAGGGTCGTTATAAGGAGGGGTCGTTGTTTGGAGGGCCGTTGTAGGGAGGAAACACTTTATCATTGTAAAGCGGGGGAAAACATAACGGAACACAGAACTAAACGCAAACGCAATGAAATACAATTTATAGTCTGAACATATTGACCTGACGTTAAACTATATGCATTAATAAATTAAAGTGAGATGACGCAGTATAAATCAATAATCGACAGTGAACCGTACAGTTTCCAAAAGGTTCGGTAAATTATGTGAATCTTGTTACAGTTGTGATCTTCAGTGGGTTAAAACTTTACTTTGAGCAAGTTGTTGATAAACTATTATTCCTGAGTCTTCTATTATTATCGTATCTACTAAAAAGCATCATGTTGCGCTTTAGAGGGAGTTTTAATTCATGTGAGATCATCGATGCCCTGACCTGAGACTTACGCTAATTCACTATATACAGTGGAGAATCTGTTATTCTTTCCCAATAAACGCGTTTACGCTAAAACTATGATTTGCAGTGCAAACAGTTTGGAGTCAGATCAGACGCCGGGTAACCCGGCGTCTGATCAGGCTCCAAACTGTTTGCCACCAAGATAAACAAGAATTGTCCAAAAGTTGTTATTTTCTACGTTTTATTGTTTTGCGTTTGCGTACGTTTGCGTTTAAATGGGAAAGAATAACAGATTCTCCACTGTACCTAATTTACAACCATTTGCCGTATATCAACTGTAATAGCTGTGTCGTTAGAACGAAGAATTTGTAACCGCGAGGTTCCGGGTTCGAAACCCGATTCTGGAGGATTTTTTTTTATTTTATAAATGTTATTTTATAGACCAAATAGATGCTATGACATAAACTTTTGAAAAAATAACAAACGAATCATGTTCCAATCGAAATAAATGTTGTATGAATATATAAAAGAAACAGTATAAAATGGTAAAAAAAGTGAAGTATCGCTGTGGATTCGGACCACTGACTATACGGAAAAAAGAATCTATAGTCGTCTACCTTAGCACTTGCGCTAAATACTTGACGATATTTGTGGAACCTGGCAATTATATAGTTTCCTCGGTATCGATGTATTTACAATGTGCGTTCTCGTATAAATGATAACGAAGTGTTCCGAAGTTATATTTAGAAATGCAACAAAGTGTGAAATTATGCTAATAGAGGTCACCAAGGTCAGGTCAATATGTTCGGACTATAACAGGAAATGAAAAGTTTATGGGGTGTTCTGACGATTCAAACTGTTTGCCTGATCAGACGTCCGGTTACCCGGCATCTGGTCCGACTCCAAGTTTGCAATGGAAATAATTGTTTTTAGTATTGGTAGTTTGGTGGCTCTGGAAACTAACATTTTATCAAATATCTCATTTATCATACACTTTTGAGAAAGGTTGTGAAAAGAAAGTTTCAATGCTCCGCTATACCATTGCACAAAATACAATAAGATATATTCTTTTAAGAAATGCCGCCTTTTTAACAGTTTCTTTGCTATATTTTTGGTGGGAGGAGTGGAAGAGACATAAACATACCAAAACAGAAAAGCACAGAGTTTTGTTACTAAATTTACTTACAAAGGTCATGTCATCATTTATATAAGGGCAATGTAAACACACATGTAGAGTAAATCACATGGCTCGGCAATATTAGCCTATGAACCTCATGCTTTGTCCACTACATTTAAATCTAGCACAAATAAATGTAGTAAAACCTCTCTATGACGACCACTTAATTACATTCACTATAAGGTGTTTAAGACAGGTGATTGCTTAATGTAAGGTGAAAGTATAACAAAAAGTTCCTTTAGGATAAATCTGGAGTTTTCACCTTTTTCTAAGCTACCACCTGTTTTTTATATAGCCTATTAAATGGCAAAGAAAATGCATGTTGTTAGAGGGAGGGGTCATCTCAAAGTAAATTGCCGAAAAGACAGTTTTGACCAATTTGAGGATCATCAAAAGAACATGCTACAGCATTTATTGGACTTACACAATTCTTTAGATAGCTTAATTTTACAATTGGGGTTCAATGGCAAAGGAATTATTTTGACCATTTAAAAATTTACAAAATACATATTCTGTTCGGTATTGTAGGTCCTAAAGTATGTGCAAAGTTCGGTGGTATTTAATGTTGTAGTTAGAGAGATATGAATGAAAATGTTAGTTTCCAGAGCCTTAAAACGACCTATACAAGGGCGTTTATGGGCAAAGAATAACGCATGTGATAAAAACAAGTGTTGTATTCAGTCTGACCTCTCTACTACGACCAATTATCTTATTTACTTCGTATGAATTGCAAGTGGATACTTGGAGTTAAAATTGACAGTAAGCTCCTTTCTGTTTTACGTCTATATTGTGTTAAGCTCTTAACTGTCCTTTATACTATCATTTAGTTTTTTTGTATTTGCCGTACTAAATGAGTTTTACTATAGTTACAATTTATATCTCGCTTCAATAACGCATCTTCGTTTTGTATAATCACTTTACTAATAATTAATATACAACATTTTTATTGTTTTTTGTGGTCGTACATAGGGTGGCAAATTGATTACATTTGCAAACAGCTTAAATCCAGATCAAACGCCGCGTTACGTGGTGTCTGATCTGGATTCAAGCTGTTTGCCACTCATCATTATTTTTTTTTTCTGTAAACATGTCCATTATATGTAACTTGAGAAAAATAGCAGACGACACATTTAAGTAGACGATATTGCAACAGTAAAAGCGTAAGAGATAATTGTCCTTTTTAGGAAACTGCGGCAAAGGGCGTTGTAAGGAGGGAGTCGTTGTTGGGATGGAGCACTGTACATATAAGAGTTATTTAACTGTTGATATTGTAGACCCATTGCCAGTTCCCGTTCAAACGCAATCAATATATGGTAGTAAGTTACATATTCTACCGAACCCTGACGATGATATTTATTTAATTAGTATCACACACAGTTTGAACGACCCTGAACAGACGTCGGGTTACCCGGTGTCTGATTTGGCTCCAAACAGTTTGCCACTGGAACACTCGTTTTATCACAAACGCGATTTCCTGCAAAAAAATAAACGTCTTTGATTGAAAAAAGAATAATGTCTTTGTAGTAAACTTGTCAGATTGAGAAAAAAAAATTACATAAATCATTCCAAAGGTGTATAATTTATAATATAGAGTGACATTGTTCAATAAAGCCACGCTATTATGAAAACTCTAAAACTACCCATTAATGGTCTTAATTCACTTACCCTGAAACTTCATATCGACAATTCCAATTTCAGTGAAGTTTTGTCCTTTTATTTGTACATATAAGTTTGTGATTTTAACATTATTTCAAATTGACAAATGATCAGGGTCAGGGGCCCGTCTTACGAAACGTCGTACGACAAATATGGCCGTAAGTCAAAATTTTAAAATACACCTCATTTCTGATTTCTCCATCTAATCGTGTATTGTGACATCTCTTTGGAATCGTCTTTTAAAATCCCATTATGTTTTCAGACCTTTTCTCAATGCCTGAAATACGATAACGGTTAATAATAATGTTTGAACATTCTTATGGGCCAAACTGATCTATGAAATGATGAAGACGGACCTAATTCACCAAAAAAGGCGATTTAAAATCATAACAAACCGAAATTAGAACGTCTGATATAAACATTTCCACACGGCTTAGTGGACCTTTCCACATTAAACTTAAATGTAATTGTAAACTTAAATGTACTATGTATTTGCTTTATTTCTGAGGGGCTTTCTCAATATTATTTTAATTGTAATATAACGCACAAGGGCATGCACTTTTTATTGGTTTAATGGATACCATTTGGTGCTTTCCTTCTTTTTGTCAAGCATGCGGTCTATTTTACACTGATTGGATGCAGCATCCTTCTGTTCCTTCAAACTGAGCTAATAGCCCTGTATTGTTTAACGTTCGCAAAAGCTTGTTCAACACAGACCCTGTTTCGGCATATAATCCGTTTCATTTTTCTCCCTTTCCTTCGTTCTCTTTCCCATCGTCTATTAGTTGTTACCGGGAGTAGTATATAAGGAGTTTTAAACTCCTTTCCATGTTAAGCTGTTAAGCCAAATCTAAAAATAGGTATGACGCAACATCCCGAATCTCGGACAGCATAATTAGCGTCATTCATCGCGCTTATCTGTTGTTCTTTGACAGCGCGTTAAATTGTGCGCAGCTCGTGCAATGGCGGGGTTGGCTCCTCATCTTAATCAAAGGACCGTCAAACCAACGGACAGAGAGGCAGCCAGACAAAACCTCTACAGTGTAGCATAAACTGTTTTAGAGCGATATACGCCGTTTGTAGAAAAAAAGAGTAAAAATGTATTTAGCCACATGGGTTTAACGGTTTTAAATTCGCCGCTAAAAGTGTATAATGTTAAACGAGGTTAAAGTAACGACAGTTAGACCCGTATTCTTACGTTACATGTATAATGCCAAACATCTACCAACTTCTCGTTCACTATAAAACTTAACCCATCATGTAAAGGAAGGAGATTCTTACTCGCGGAGAAGCTTTTATTGTAATCTAAAGATGGATGTATACCATTAAGAGTAACAATAGACTGCGTAAATGTATAGGTTTTTTGTGAAGGATTCACTGTTTTGTCGAGTATCCGATATATAACTCCTTTGATATACTGTATATAAACGTGTGTTTTGAAGCGTTGAATTCACCGCATTCCTCTCAGTGAGGGAAATGATACTAGAAATTGTCGCCTGCTTCATTTAACGTGGTACGGGTTTTTAAAAAGCCAAGACAACTAGGATTGTGCGTCTAAAATGACGACGTTATCTGATCATTTCCTACCTATAAGAGACATACACACATATAGACAATCACTATTAGTATAAATCAAGTAAAAAAAGAAAAACGACAGTTAGACCCGTATTCTTACGCTACATGTATAATGCCAATCCCTCTCGTTTAGTATACTACTTAACCCATCATGTAAAGGAAGGCGACTCTTACTCGCGGAGAAGCTTTTATTATAATCTAAAGATGGAACTCATCTGTATATACCATTAAGAGTAACAATAGAATTGGTAAAGTTTGTGTGAAGGATTCACTGTTTGTCGATTACCCGATGTATAACTCTTGTTATGTACTGTACCTATATATGTGTGTTTTGAAGCGTTGAATTCACCGCATTCCTCCCAGTGGGAGAAATGCTACTACAAAGTGTCGCCTGCTTCATTTATCGTGGTACGGGTTTGAAAAGCTGAGACAACTCGGCGTCGACTGTCTGTGCCAAGAGGGGATGTAAATACGACTTGGTAACACAAAAGTTACTAAAGCTCACATAGACAGACTAGTCCTGGGAACTCTGTTCTAATCCGTTTAAAGTATCTACAAGAGGAAGAGGGTAGACTTATAATTTGTTTTGAATGTAGGCTGAAAACTTGTACTAATCAGGTTGTCCCGTTAGGGAAATGTAGCGTCATCTCCCTGATTTTCCCGATTTATAGGGGACAAAGGAGTGTGTCTACTTATAGGGACCTTCTCTAGTTAACTACGTCTGTCTGCAACGCGTAATGGGAGGCTCGAGGAGGCACGGAGGAGTGATTATGAGGCACAGAGGAGGCTGGGAGGAGTGACCAGGAGGCAGGGGAGGAGTGAAGAGGAGTGAAGAGGAGGCTGGGAGGAGTGATCAGGAGGCATTGAGGAGTGAAGATCACTCCTCCTAGCCAGGAGGAGTGATCAGGAGGCATTGAGAAGTGAAGAGGAGTGAAGAGGAGGCTGGGAGGAGTGAAGAGGAGGCAGTGAGGAGTGAAGAGGAGGCTGGGAGGAGTGATCAGGAGGCATTGAGGAGTGAAGAGGATGCACTGAGGAGTGAAGAGGAGGTAAGGAGGAGGGAAGAGGGGGTAAGGAGGAGTGAAGAGGAGGCAATGAGGAGTGACATATGTGACACGAAGGGGGTGTGGGAGAGGGACTGGAGAGTTCACGAAAATTCACTTTATATGGATGAACTTACAATATTCCATGAGGACATTTCTTTTTTCATTCTATTGGAGTATGTATCATGTGAATAAAATGTAATAAACCATATAAAGTGAATTTTCGTGAACTCTCCAGTCCCTCTCCCACACCCCCTTCGTGTACAGCAGGTGCCGATTATTATTTATCTGAAAAGACCCGTAACAAGTGTTACACGTGTACGTAACGCCTGATAGCAGAAACTAGTCGTTATGCACACAGTGTAGGCCCGAACCAACCATTATTATTCCAAATTTATCCGAAATTAGGTCTAAAAGAAGAAGACCCAATTTTATCGATCGCTGAGGCTGGTCTAGAGAGACTCTGTGTATATAGATCATTTTCGTTTTGGGGCAGGTAAAATCTAGCTACAACGCCTTGTGGGGTTTAGTAGACATAACGACACGAAAATCCCATGCGTACCAGCTTATCATACCTGTATGGTTTACCAATCGGATACAGCAAGTAAACTTTCATGTCGTGTACATGTAAATACAGTGACTCTTCCCTACAACGACCTCCTAACAACGACTCCCTCCTCACAACGACCATTGTCGCAGTTCCCTAAACAGGTCAATTATGCCTAACGCTTTTACTGCTGCAATATCGTCTGCTTAAAATTGTCGCTTGCTGTTTTTTTCTAAGTTACATAATAGACATTTTGACTGAAAGCACTGAATGACTGGAGACAAACAGCTTGAATTCAGATCAGTCGCCGCGTTTCGCGTCTGATTTGGATTCAAGCTGTTAACAAATGTAAGCCACTTTCCCTCCCTATAACGACTCCCTCCGAACAACGCACTCAAATTGTGTCTCCAATTCGGTGTTGTTGTAGAGAGGGATCACTGTAGTAATGCGAAAATGGAAAACCATTTGCAGAACTTTCATTGTTCATTGGGGTTTTGGAGCTGAACTGGGCACTTCATGCCAGGTGCGCTAAAATGGATGTTTAGGCCGTGACAAAACTAGACTTATTGAAACGCAAAGAGTGTAGACCAAAAACGTCGCCACATAAGTCTATTTCTATGAGTTCTATACACTGATAATAAACTTGGATGTGTTCTGATCAATGGCATACGGTGCAGACCCATATCGGACGCCGCGTCACATACGCCGCAGCTGATCTGATCATACACTGTTTTCATTTCATTAAGTCTGGTTTTGTCATGGTACGGCCAAATTTATAAGTATGAAGTTAGGAGCGCTTCCAAATAAATATATATTTTTTGATACCACCCCCAATTTTATTACATATTACGTTTTACATTTACATTTCAATGTGGAAAGGTCCAGTATCACGTGATACAGCCGAATACAACTTCACCGTGTGCAACCGTTATCTATCTCCGCTCGTCTATCCATCAGTCAGTTAGACTATCACACTTTTTTTTATCCGATCTTCCACACACTTGCTGAAAATCTTCATTGATATAAAATCAAGGTTTAGTTTGATTACTACTAAAATCGCATAAGGTATGTTGGAGTTATTGCCTGTTAATTAATAAAAAATGACTGTTTCAGTCATTTTTGCACTCTAAAACAAACAGCTTTTATCGGATATTCACCAAACATGCTGACAATATTTATTCATATAAAATTGAGGTCTAGTTTGATTATTACAAAAATCGCATGTGGCATATCTGAGTTTTTGCCCTTTATGTATTAAAAAATGACTGTTTTCAGCAAGTGTTGCTCTCTAACACAAATACGTTTTATTGGATCTTCACCAAACTTGCTGAAAATGTTTATGGATATAAAATCACGGTTCAGTTTCATAACTACTAAAATCGCATAAGTTATATCTGAGTTATTGCCTGTTTATTAATGAAAAATGACGGTTTCAGTCACTTTTTGCACTCTAACACATACAGTTTTTATCGGATATTCATTAAACTTGCTGAAAATGTTTAATTATATAAAATTTAGGTCTGGTTTGATTATTACAAAAATCGCATGTGGCATATCTGAGTTTTTGCCCTTTATGTATTAAAAAATGACTGTTTCAGCATTTTTCAGCAATTACTCAGACATGCCTTATGCGATTTTGCTAGTTATTGAACCTGACCTAGATTCTATACTAATAAACATTTGTAGCAAGTTTGGTGAAGATCCAAAAAGAAGTGTTTGAGTTAGAGAGCGGACAAGGCTGAAACAGTCATTTTCAGCAAGCTCAAGGTATAGATTCTCCATAGTTTATTTAAACCGTTTACCCACGGTGAAAGAAATATGTACACGTTGTTATTGAATCTCATAGTGTTTAACCCTGTGCCTACTTTACGGAGTTTACAAACTATTTGAATCTAAAAAGACGCCGCGTAGCGCGGCGTCTCATCTGGATCCAAACTATTTGACACTCGTCTTAATGTTTGTTTAATTAAAACAATGCATAAATCTAAACTGAACACATTTTGCAGACGACAATGTCGAAGCAGACGTCTGTGCAGCAGAATAAGGGTTAACAGGGTCATTTTCAAATGTTCCAGCTAAACATGTAATCGGGAGTAATCTGAACTATTCTAACATTTTCTCACTCATTTCAGCACCGACTGCTATGGTGTTACTACTGATTAAACCGTCTCTTCGAGACACTTTTAATGAGTATGACACCATTGGGTTTAAAAGAAGAAATAAAGATTTTAGTTTTCGAAATACTTCCGTTATCTGGAGCCCTGTATTTACAGAGTTGTCCTTCTTTCCATTCACATGGGAGGTTTTTAATTTGTGCAGCACTAAAATATTATAAATAAAATTTAAAAAGCGAATTTCTTAGATAAAGCCGGTTTTTGTGAAAGAATCACGTCCTACGTAGTTCAAATGGGACCCAAAACAACCGTTTTATGCAGGTTTCTCAAAAACACAATGCGGCTTTAAGACAATGCCAAAAAGATGTCATCAGATACGATTAGATAGAGAAACAAATAATAATTGAGAATGTTATATTTGACTGACGACAATAGTTGCCGTACGACGTTTCGTAAGACGGTACCCTGGATCTTTTCTGTTTTAATAGCGTCAGTGTACTTTTCACAGGTACACTGTTAACAAGCTAGGGTTGAATATGTTAATGATAGTTTTCAGGCTTAAGTAAGATCACTGTTAAGCAAAGGTTCCTGCTGTTGGTTTCTTCTTTACTTTAATCTTGTTTTAAACAGCCACCCGCCACGCGGTAACAAAATGTTTTATTGAGTAGCCGCAATAGCGTGGTTTTACTGTAGTTCAATCTGTGATACTCGGACATTGTACAACATTCTCCAAATCTTAAAAGTACAGAAATAATTTCAGATCTCATAAAAACTACAGTAAAACCTTCCCATTACGAGCACTAAATTGCATTAATTATTAGGTGTTTGAGAAAGATGACTGCTTACACCAATGTGACCGTAAAACAGAGAGCTCCTTTAGGATATTTCTGTTTTACTGTCACCTTGCTTAAAGCTGTCACTTGTCTTTTATACAATCAATTCAGATTTGATTTTATTGGTCGTAAAAGAGAGGTGTTACTAAACATATAAACACTGTCTATTACAACCACCAAAAAAAAGGCTTATTGATTGAATAAAATACAAGTGACAGCTTAAAGCAAAGTGAACGTATAAATTTTACATTGCTTCAAGCAGTCACATGTCTTAAACATTGTAGTAGTTATCACAGTTTAATGGTCGTAATAGAGGCGGTTTACATGTATATAACATTTGCAATGCATCCTCTCTTCAGCAACTTTCAAGATAAACAATAGGATGTTAAGACACATTACAGCTTTATGCAAGACACAAGTAATACAGAAAGCTCATTCTCCTTTAGAATATTTCTGCATTAATTGTGTCATGCATTAAACAGCCATCTGTTTAAACCCTTTAATTGCGATATCCGACAAACGTCAGGCGTTAACAAACAGTTTTGGTCTAGATTAGGTCTAGATTACGCCGCGTATCGCGGGGTCTGCTTGAAGATTTAAACTGTTAAACACCCATATCAATACTTCAGTCCAGTTGTCCTAAATGTAACTCTTAATTAAGCAATGTTACAGTCGCCAATATTGAAGCAGACGAGTTGGCGATGAAAGGGTTAAAGCAGCAATTTATCTTTTTTACTTGCATGTCGTTGAAGAGGGAGTGTACTGTGAAGCGTTTTCAAGAAAGGTATTTTACATAATTATGAAGTCTTTAAAGAGGCTCGCAACCGGATTTAGCATTAAAAATGATAATTTGTAAATATATGTCAAATGATTATATAAATGGGTAAGATTTAGTTTAAGATAATAAATTCTCTTAAAAAATGCATTTCCAAAACAAAAAAAAGAAGAAGCTCTGGTGGGATTCGAACCCGTTACCCTCCATTGCGGAGACAGAACAGAACAGAACAGAACAGAACAGAACTTTATTTTCTCGAATTCTACATAACATAGAATATATGAGGTACAACAAAAGAATATGAGTAATTACTGTCACGTGGTTTTTATATTAACTAATTTTAACTAATATCTAATAAGGTGATGGGGGAGGGGAGGGGGCTGTGCCCGGTAATAGACTCTTCCAGACATCGGTATTCGTACGGTGCGAACCAAAGGAGGCTCCCACCTCCCGACTACCGATATCTGTTCAGCGTAATGCGTATTAATGTATAGTATTATGCTATCATACAGCGACATTGTCGCCTTTTAAAAAATTTATAGTTAAATTTAAATATAAATATAGCTTTGCCTTTAAAAAATCATCTTTGAGATAGGCCTATGTTATAGAGATGTACTGTTGAGAAACTGTAATTCCTACTTCTATACTTACCTGGAACCAGGGTCGAGCCTGTTCCAGACTGTTTTTGTTAATGTTATTTGAAATCTAGATAGATCTATATCGTATTTGAAGATTAATTTTAGAAACTCGAAACAAGTCAAATATTATTTTTCCAATACATGAAACGTTTGGATCATAAAACTGCACGGATCTAAGATCGAGCCTCTTTCATGGAACCCGAGCTTAGTCAAGACAGCTGACATTTACGGATTAAATTGCATTGAAACAGACTATAAGTTACAAACGATTGGAATGCAGCACTAGAGCGTTGACAGGAATTGACCTTGAATTTGATTGGTTGGGCTAAATTACACACGGACGGACATGGTTTTTCCTACACGTGACCTAAAGAAAACATTATCTTGTAGTGCTAATAGTTGAGCAGTTGAACAAGTGCATACCATTGGTGGATTAATAAATTGTTTTTGGAGTTAAACCTATTGACAAATGGATTATCACAGAAATATCCTCCTCAGTGGCAATGGCTGACAATCCGTGAATACAGTGAATATTCTTAAATGCTTAAAGTGAAGACAAACAAGAAAAATGAGGACACGCCTTTACCGCCTCGACCACGGACGCTCTCTATATATATGGTAGCGAATTAACGTACTTCACTGGTAGCGCTTAATACTACATTATTCGGCTCCGGTTTATGTCAGAGCCCGTGTAGAGAAGCAACAACAACAGCAAAACCGTCAGCTGACGCTGTTGAAAAACGATGGAATATATCTAAAAAAAACACTAAGATTCGGGTGACGATTCTTGAGACTTTTTTTGGACTGATCATATTTTTTTAATGTCAGAAGCCAAATAATGCCACAAATTTGCTTTTTTTTGAGTATTTTATTTTATTTTGACAAGTACACCATCCGGTTGCGAGTCGCTTTAAATATTTCAATATTTTTGTGACGGCGTCTTCCAGTCTGATTGCTTTAAGCTTAAAGTAAGGAAGACGTTATTCTTTCCCATTTAAAAGGGAAACTAAACGCAATAACAATGTAATTTAGAAAACGACAGGCTCTTGAAAACTTTGACCGCTTAAATTTGAATGGAAAACAGTTGGATCCTGATCAGACGCAGGGCTACTCGGCGTCTGACCAGGCTTGAAACTGTTTGCGACGGGGTTAATTATTTTATTACAAACGTTTAATATTTGGAAAAGATAACGTCTTCTTCAATATTTTTTATTTAACCCATTACACCATATATCTACATACGCCCTTTTACGCCTTGAATTTATTCCACCATTAAAACAACTGGTTCCACTAGGTATAGTCATCAAAATGCATCAACAGAAATAGTTACTATATCCTAGCAGAAAGTAGCTTAAAGCAGGTTGAAAGAATAGCAGAAAGCAGCTTGATGCGCTTTCTGCTATACTTCAGCTCAAACTGCCTTAACTGGTCATCTGTCTTTAACAACTAGAAACAGGGTATGGGGTAATAGGGTTAAAGTACACTGATGTAGATAATAAACCTGTTTATACTGTCAGCTACATTGTAGTTGTTTCCGTTTTCTGGATTTATTAAAATATTCCGCAAGTGTAAAACGATTTGTGTTTTATTTTGATTTTACAGTGGAAAAGATATTTTCCCCCCTTTTATATCAAACTAAACACAAGAACAATGCAGTGAAATACGAAAACTGACAACTGTTTTAACACGTTCACTCTCAATGACGCTTAAAAGCGCGTTTGCAAACAGCTTGGATCCTGATCAGACGCCGCGTAACGCTGTTTGACACTCGTTTCGAAATTTCTTCAGTCATACTGCTTTGTTTTAAACTTTAATACGGTATTGCAGACAAAACAATTGAAGCAGACGACAATGAAACGGTGAAGCGGTACAATCTCGCGAAAAATTTGATCATGAAAGGGTTAAAATGCTTGCGATCTATATTAATCCGAATGGCATCTGATCTTGTTCCAAACTGTTTGCAATGGAATAATGATTTGGTGCACACCCCTAACTTGGAAAGAGTACATGTGACGTCTGCTCCACTCTACTTGACGTATCTCGATGAGCCAAGCGTTTTATATCGTCACCCTAAAACTTTCTGAAGAAAGTTAATATAGCGAAAACCACGAAAGCGGACTTTCTACATGTAAATTTAGAAATGCAACGAAGTGTCACTGACGTAGAGTAAATTTCTGTCATAGTATCCATGGTGTTTTACAATTGCTGAAATGATTAACCTTTTATATGCGGGCGAGTAAATGCTTGTTTTATGCTTGACCAATCAACTGGTATTTTAAATTCCTCACACAACAGCAGCAAAACTTACGATAGACAAGGCCATACTATTCCTGTAATAAACAGACTACCTTCATCAGCTTAACAATCATCTCCAAACAGGACAGAGAAAAACTCACCAGTTAAACAAGCAAAAGATGAAACTATGCATTGTGATGAACAAATTGAGTAAGATATGGCAGTAAAACAACTCGCAGCTGACTCATGTTCAGCATGGAAATCAAGACGCGACAGTGATTCCTCAAAGAAACTTGCTAGTAAATCCATGTTTGAAGCTCAATTAGCTGAAAGCAGAGCCAAAATCCAAATGCTTGAAGATGAAAACAAGGACTTCCTTAAT
Source organism: Gari tellinella (assembly GCA_922989275.2). Lineage (NCBI taxonomy): Eukaryota > Metazoa > Mollusca > Bivalvia > Cardiida > Psammobiidae > Gari > Gari tellinella. The sequence goes on along the minus strand of OV277856.1, from coordinate 100,188,878 downwards.
ACAATTAATCTAGTGCGTAAAAGATATAAAAATGGTTCCGAGCAGCCGTTATCAAGGCATGAATACATACAGCCGCACTCAGACTCCCGTGGTGACCCAAAGCTTTTCACCGCAAAATATCCAGTTACCACAGCATCAAGCAGTACAACCAGCCAAGTATGAGTTACCCTGCGGGTTTGTGCCGAGCCACGAACCGCAGCTATTAACGCACATAGTTGACCAAATACTACAAACAGGCTTTCCACAAGTGTTCTTGCATTCCCATCATCTGCCTACAACAGCATATCGAGGACAGTAGCAGCAAGAGCAGTACATGGTCAACCATGGTCATCCAAAAAAGGGGATGTTCATGGATGGCTATGGTCTTCCACAAATGGTTCCCAAGCCACTAGCCCGGCATCCCCACCTACATACCAGACATCTACAGATGGAATGCCCTCCGGTACAATCAACCGTGCACAACCAATTTCTGATGCCTGATAATGCAGCAGGTCGACTCCCAACAAACGCAATGAGCCAAAAAGATAGAAACTTGGATATACACTTTACCACTCTAAACAATGGAGGCCACAAACAACCAAAAAGGTCGGAAACTTGTACACCTGCATCACATGTTATGCCTAGAAGAGTAACTGGGGACTCGTGTCAAGAGGATGGAGGTGACCACCTGTCTTCATTAGTTAAATCGGATGATTCATTTAATGTAAACGCTACCGAAGAATCAGGAGTAGACAGAGGAACTGTGACAACAGCCAAAGTAAAAACATGTGAAGTCAACGCAGAATGCCATACAGACACCGATATGAAGAGAAAGAAGTGATCATTATTGACCAGGCAGAACACATTGCTCGCTTTTAGGACAGGATCGTGCCTCGGAAAAGATAGATATAGCTCAGAGCAACATGAAAATACTGGCAAAGGACAACACATCAGAATATGTATCATTTACATACAAAACGTCGTAAGCAACCAAACTACCTTCGACAAAACGCACGACATACTCTGCTTTCAGGAATAGTGGCTAATGAATGTTGATAAACATATTTTGCAAGAAATAAATGAACATTTTGAAGTCTGTTGGACTATACATATATTAGAGAATTTGGTGGAGTGTGTTCGTTTTGGAGGACGGAGCTCAGTCCACATATAACAGTAGTACCTCGATGTAATTTGCGTACGATTATCCTTGACATACAGACTAAAGAAGCTGTAACCTGTCTCGTAACTGTATACTTGCCATCAAATCCTAAAGAATCAGACGCAGCTAGAGTACACATAAATATTATGTGAATTACTTCAAATACTTATAAACAATCCGGGACCCACGACATCATCATGTGCGGGGACATTATTGCTTCAACGGTACATATATACGTCAGACACTTAGAACAGAACAGAACAGAACAGAACTGAACAGAACAGAACAGAACATATCTTTATTCACCCAGGTATTTACATACAACAAGGGGATATATCAAAATGTACACTTAATAATAATATTGTGGTTCCGTGTTGAATAAAGAGAAAAAAAGTAGAAAAGAAAAACAGGAATGGTATATAGACTGAAGGGTGGGGGGATTAATCATTGTATTGATCGATCAGGCCGTTGCTGTATTAATCGTCTTTCCATTATGAAAGGCGACACTACAGCTCCAGTCTATATAGAAATATAATGTAACGCACGTGGGTCCCGGGCACTGTCTTGCCTAAACGAAAGTTCAAACACAAGACATGTGCGTAAGATCCACGAGCGGATAAAGGTATTTACTACTAATCTTATAAGAAAGTTTCCTCATGCAATTTATAATTTCTTTTTTGTCTTTTGATATTTTAGTTTTCAGCGTTAACATAGTAATTAAAGTGTTCGAGTTACAACACGGGTAAAGAAAAGAAAAAACAATTGTAATTGACACAGTTAGACTGACACCTATGCTATCTATCCACATGATTGACTGGCGGGTACAGCCCGCACCTGTACCTGCAGTGAATGACATTCTTTTGTCAGTTTCGGGAGTAGGCCAGCGGACAAATCGTGCAGGTGGGACATTTGTAAATATGGAGTCAATGGAGGTAAGTCAATTTTGCACCTTCATGAAAACAAGCGAACGTAGGAATTTCACTATGGATAGATAGCTTAGTCTTAGTACATGTATACACGAAGTAAATTAACGGCAATCATTTGAACATGAGCTCACAAGCATAATATTATCGGTAATAGACTACAGAATAAGCTGTTGCAGTTGTTACGTTCAGACAGTATACCATTTCTGTTCCAGAATTATAAGTTTTGTTACACACACTGGTTAAAGCTCAAAGAAAGACTGCAAATGACAATGTACAAAAGCTCAAAGTAGATGGAAAAGAGAAACAATGACAATATAAAATGCTTAATGCATGGAAGAACCATTTTGAGGACCTAGCTACACCAGATGTGCAACAAAGTTAACCTAATGAAATAACAGAATGAGATAATAGAGAAGACTATCAGGAAGAGGAAATATATGATAGAACACTGGAATAAAATATCATAGCTACATGTATTAAATCACTAAATTCGGGGATATCACCGGACCAGAGCGGAATTTCAAGTGAACATTTTAAATATGGTAAATTTGAACTAGCACCAATACTATCAGGCATTATATAAATATATTTTCAGTGAACTGGACGTACCAGAATCTCTTAAATGCGGAATACTCACTTCTGTCCATAAGAAACTGACAACCAACTATAGGGGAATAGTAGTATCCGACTTCTTTTCCAAAGTTGTGGAAGGTATACATGTACTCAAAGAGAAAAAGTGAGCTTTAACTTCGAGACGCGTTAGAACACATTACAGCGCGGATTCACTACGAAAAACTATTCGATGAACCCTGCATACAACGTCTTAGAGCAATAGATCATCCAAAGGTGTTGAAAAATCCTCTATGACGTCCAGCAGGCCTTTGTTAGAGTAAACAACGACATAATCCTTTTCATTAAGTATACCAAATATGATTTGATGGACCTCTCATAATCACCTGTTAAATTCACTGGTGAGCGGTGGGTTCGGAGCCCATATCGGGAACATAAACGTATCTGCACCTACTTGTGCCGATGACACAGCTCTACTTTCGCGCACAAAGGAAGACCTGCAGGCCATGTTAGACATTGTAGATTTTAATACGAAAAGAGACCTAGTAAAATTAAACCAAGTTAAGTCTGAAATCCTCCAATTTACGAGAAACAACCAATTATTACTACCTTAGATGGTCAGGAAGTATTGAAAGAAACGAAACGCAAACACCTAGGGATTACCTGAAGTGAAAAGAACGCAGTAGACCTCCAAACAAAACTAAAAACAGAACAAAAGACAATACATATTCTATTCTCGGTCCTGGGCTACACAACAGAAGGGACATGTCTCCCATAGTGTCATATAAGCTCTCGAAAACCTACGTTTCCTCCAGATTACTCTATGACACCGATCTCTTACAGATTTCTAAGAGTGCCCTACAGAAACTCGAGAAATACCAGAGGAAATTCCTGAAACACATACAATGCTTACCGGAACACTTCTGCAGTATACGTACATTGTCATTGGTGGTGAACCAATAGAACTAGTCATTGACAACAAAAACTATCTACCCCTCTTCTTGAACATTCTCAGACTGCCAGGCTCAGGCGAACATAAAGTACAAAAATAAATGTACTATTAAGACATAATACCAGGAAAAATAATATCTAGATAAGTACAACCTTCCTACACCCGAACTAGTACAGAGTGCTCCTACCAAGTTCTGCACGTCTGACTTCGTGAGGTTTGGATTTGGCGCAATTCCAGATGTTGTGAGGCTTGTTTAGTGGAGTGTTCTTGAGGTGCAGATGCTTGGTAGTTTTCTTATCATGTAGACCATCTTTCCGCAGTGCTTTCCAATGGGTACTTGCGTTAGCATTGGAGGTGGTTTTCCATTGTGCCTTGGTAGCTACATTGGTGACATACACTTATATTTCACAAAGCAAAACAGCAAAGTACAACCAAAATGTAGTATCTGCAACATGTAAACTATGCAACAAGGAAGATGAAACGAGAGAACATCTCATCACCAAGTGTACAGCAATGACATGCAATGTCAAAGCTAATCAATATAACACCGAACTGTAAAGTTGATAGCAACACTATAGGAACTGCATACATTGGATTGATGACACTGATTAATTTAGACTGCACACACACAACTGTCAAGTCCTTCATCTCTCTCACCAGTGAGCAGGACACTGGTGCTGAAAGATGGTCGCAGGCCTATTGTGAGAATCTAATCACGGAAACACAGGGTGTTATGCAGCATTAATAATAAACTAAATGTATAAAACAAATAGTCCTCTAAAGTAGAGATTTTTCAATAATATTAAAAGTTGACTTAGTTAAACTTACCGAAATATATACATCATAGGACATATGAAATGAACAGGCTTTGACTACAGTGGAGAAACTGTTATTCTTTCCCACTTAGTGCGTTTCAAACGCGCCTTAAACGCGTTTAAAACGCGTTTAGCGTTTATGCGTTTACATGCGCATATAAACACGTTTACTCCGTTTATAAACGCAAGGGAGATAATCAATGTCGGTCAGGCTTTCCCATTCAGAATTTATTCCTTATTTCAGCAAGAATAGCGTTTTGCCATCTTTTATATACAGCTGAGCTAACTTTGATCTACGTACAGTAGTTACTTGTCGTTATACATTGTTAATTAACAATATCTACCAGGGTTTTTTTTTTTTTTTTTTTTTTAAAACCCAACTTATTCAGCATCATTTCGTTCACTTAAACGTGTTATACAATTTGTTTCAACCTAAAATCCCGAAGATGTTGAGCTGCTGAATATGTGTTTTCTGCTTTACTTTTCGTCATTAAAATATTTTTGTGATTAATAGATAATAATTTCTGCGCTGTAGGATCCAGATCATATACCGGAAGAAAGATATTATTTCAGATATTGAATTCTACACGTACCTTCTGTAAACTAAATCCATATATCTCTTTAAATGACACAATGTATTCTAACACTCTAAATGTACCCACTTTAGCCCTAAGGCACATGTACGAGGGGCAGTCATGGGTAACTTCCTGTCATAACGTCCCTACTAAGTTGCGCAATCAGCCTCCCGCTGGGATAAACAGTATACATGTATATTTGATAAGTGATGGAATTAAGACGGTTCATAGCAGGGAGGAGATTTTCAAACCGTATCATTGATTGGAGCCAGATCAGACGCCAAGTTTCTAATCGATTGATCTGAACCAATGCTTGGAACCATATCATACGTCGAGCATGGAGAAAGGACAAATGCGTCGAGTCACTAAGTTTTTGGTCTGAATCAGTGATTCGATCCGGGTCAGACGCCGAGTTACTAAACATGACTGGAATGTCAGTTATTGGTGAAGGAATACCTTTCAGGGGTTTTTCATTCGTATAATTGATCGGTCTCGATAATAACAAAGGTATGCCGATTGAAACGCATTTATAAGCGGAAAATTCGCTTATAAAGGTAAAGTGTTCACATATAAAGCATCAAGAGTAACTAAGTAAACTGACTCACCCACTCTGTATATAAGTTGTCACGACTGGCCTAGACTTGTGTCTGGCTTGGCTGTCACTGGAATACTCACCGTATTACCCGCCACTTGGTCAATATATAAACTGACCTCAGTGACCTCTGACATGCGCTCTCCATAAGGGAGGATACTCTAGATCAGAGGACACCAAATTCACAACACTCCCCCCAACTTTATCTTGAAAGTCTTGATCCTGGGGAGAGGTTTCCTTAAAACCACAAAAGTTCCCTTAAGAACCCGAAAGTTCCCTTACAAACTCGAAAGTTCCCTTAAAAACCAAAAACCCTGTTCCTTTAAGAACCCTAAGTTCCCTCAAAAAACCAAAAACCCCGGTTCCTTTAAGAACCTAATGTTCCCTCAAAAAACCCATCCCTTCTACCGGAGTCAGATATTTGACTAAATACCCATTGCACCAGACTAAAATCATGGCAATCAAGCTGAAAGCTCAGATTTACCAACTTTACCAAGCTAGGCGATCCAGACTGAAAGCCGTAGATCAGGCTTGTCCCACTGAAAGCTCAAGACTACCCCTGTTAAGCTTGGTTTGTCAAGCTAGACAATTCCAACTGAAAGCCAGGATCAGGCTCATCCCGCTGAAAGCTCAGGATTACCTCTGTCAAGCTTGACAACAGCCTAAAGGAACTTATCTTTAGACTGTCACTCAGGCCGTCTGAAAGACTGACACCTGAATGGGCCACATTTCACATGCTCTACTCCAGGCTACTTCGCTGGCAACACTTGACCTTTCCTACAGCTGCCCCTTACTATGTGCTTTCCTTATGGTTGTATTACTCCTATGGGCTACTTTATAACCTTAAGTACCGTCCACAACCTGTGAACCTTGCCCCTTGATTGTCAACTCCGACACAGTAATAACAACCCCTTTATGGCAGACCTGTAGGCCTTATACCAGCTACATATGTTCTGAGCACAGTACTACCAGAACCTTTGGTAGTGCATCCGCATTACTGTGTTTAGCCCGAGCATGTTTTATAGTCATGTACTGTTCCCCAATGCCCTGAGCAAGCTGACTCTTTGCATGCTCTATTGCAGTGAAATTACTAAGATCCAAACCATTCTTAGCAAAGACCCTTCTATACCTTTGTCTCTGTTCTACATTCAAATGGTTTACTGTGGCACTTAACTGATCTTGTAAGCTTTCTAACACTGCTTTCTTGTCGGTCACAGCTTCTTTCTGCTGCAACCCTATTGTAGTTTCTACTTGTGAAGCACAGTTTGAACAATTGACAACCTGTCCCTCATGAGCCACTGATGACTGACTAGAAGTCATATCACTAGCATCTGAGTAGCTGAAAGCCCGCTCAGAACCAGTCAACTCCGTAGCATCTGAGTAACTGAAAGTTTGCTCAGAACTAGTCAAATCCTCAGTATCTGAGTTACTAGAAGTCCATTCAGAACTGAACTTGAAAGCCTTAGCTACAATGTCTTCCTGCGTCACTACTCTGGCCAATCTGGGCTTTCCTTTCTTGAAGCTTGTGACAACTGGGATTCTCTCGCCATTGACAATGAATGTATCCGTTTTCATGTCTAACATCACACCCAGATGATGCATTATATCATGCCCCAACAACATTTCATCCTTAATTGGTGCTATATGCATTCTTTCTTTAAATATCTGGGATCCCAGCTTCACCTTCAGTGGATTTACAATAAAGCCCTTCAAAACAGAATCATTATCAGCCATTTGCATCACCACATCTTTGACTTTACTGGGTTGTTGTTCAAGGTTCTCATAAATCCGAGTTGAAAGGATAGAGATCTCGGCACCAGAGTCAATCCTAGCCTTAACCACTTTCCCCCCAACTTTCAATTTGATGAAAGAAGACCCCGCACAAACGCGGTGAATCTTCGCTGCTTTATCGTGAGACAGAGCTTCCGGCGGACTGAAAGCCTCGATTTCCGCCTGCCCCACAGCAGTTTCTACATCTGATTTCTGATCAGTCACCGGACTGAAAGCCACACTGACTGAAGAAGAACCCTTAACAACACTTTTCAATTGATCACATGTAGCCATTTTAACCTCTGCTTCAGATTGCTCTTTTCTTTTATTCTTTTTCTGGAACCAATTTTGGTACCTTATGCAATCTATTTTTAAATGGCCTTTTTGTTTGCAGAAATAGCATATGACATGTTTACTGAAGGTCGTTGACCTAACAGACGGAGGTACTTTCTGCATTTTCTCTGTTATGCTATTTATTCTTTTGACCATTTTCAGCTCAACTTGTTTGAGTCTGTTCTCTACTAGAGGTTCAACTTTATTTATACTTATGGCTACTTCATCGCTATCTGTTTCCCCACTAGTGGAAGTTTCCTGAAAATCAACCACTTGGGAAACATACTGGTGATGCTTAACTGCATTCAATGTGGACTGCATGCTCGTTGGACATTTTAGACTGGCATATTTTGCAGCCTCTTTATTAGAGCAGCCCTGGCTGAATTTTGCAATGGCTTCCTTTTCTAAATAACCTTCAGGAAGATTGCGGAATGCAGTTGTTGCCAGAGATAGTACGCGATCTGCCCAATCTTCAAGTGCCTCATCCGGCTTCTGGCGCGCTTGCTGAAACTTAACTCTTGCTGTTTCAGTTAACTCTTTAGCTCCAAATCTCTTGTCCAACTTTCTCATCATCTTGCGATATGAGTACTTTTCACCTGTTTGAGCCATGATGGTGAAAAAGTCTAGAGCTTTTCCTTCCAAACACCAGTGCAAATAAACTTTGCTTTCTTTGTCGGTCCACTTTAATACTGCTCTATAACTTTCAAACTTTTGTTTCCAAGCCATCCAACAAGATTCTCCATTATATCTCAAATTCTTTGGGAGCCCTTTTGGTACTCCCCTGTCATGTTGATGGCGCTTGGAATTTCTATATTTCTTAGAGCCTTTATGTTTGGACCGACGACCATGGGATCTGGATCTTGACCTTGAACTTGACGTGTCAGAGACACAGTGTCTCGACAGTCTCCCATGTCTAGCTTTATGGTGTTTGGTACTCCTGCGCTTATGCCAGTGTTCCGGAGAACTTGAGCTAGAGCTCGAACTTGAGCTACGATAATAAGACTTATGAGATTTATGTCTCGGACTCCATCTTGATCGTGACCTTGACCTCGACTGTGACCTCGACTCCGAGCGCGAACGCCCTGACCTATGAGGTCTATGCCGCTGCCTATGTCCCGATCTTGACTTTGACCTTGACTTTGATCTCGACTCAGAACTGGAGTCTGAGCTCACATGCCTAGCTCTACTTTTAGCAGATCTTCTGCTCTTTGACACTTGCTTCAGTTTACGTCTGCAAGATGGTAAACTGTAATCAGAATCATCTTCATGTCTGAAAGACTGATGATAGGACTTAGCAGATCTTTTTGACACTTTCTTTTGTTTACCTCTGAAAGAGGATAAACTATCACCACTCTCTTCCTCATGCCTGGAAGACAAATGAGAATGACGAGCTGATGATTCTTCATGCCTGGAAGACGACAAATGGGGTGGGCTAGCATCTCCTTTGCATTTGCACGACCGCAAATCAGAGATCTCTTTCTTGTACATGACTTCTTTCTTCTGTAAAGCTGACTGTAACTGTCTCTTTTCAGTCTCATAGTCACCCAGGGACAACTCACTTTTAATTTCATGAGACCGCATGACATGTTCTAAAACAACAGGTATACTGTTCTGCAATATTCTGCGTAAAGTTTCCTGAATTTCTAACTGCAGTGTATGCATATCTAATAAACCTGAACTAGGTGTGGAGGGGATAGGATCATTTATTGGTTGCGGAGACACCACTGCACCCTGTGGAACAGTAGTATCAACTTTAAAACTTGGAACTTGGGGAGGAAAGACATCAGTTTGCGAAACTGAAAAGTCCACATACCTCAGTATGTCCCCACTTAGTTCCCCGGGCAAAACAATTGGCAATGTTTCTTTAGATAAAGGTCCAAAATATTGCCTAAACTGTATTATTCTATCAACCCCCTCCCTCCCTATTCCTGGTATAAACATAAGCTCATCCCTGGATGCTGTGTTAATATTTACAGACATTTAATGGCTTTACAGAAAAAGACTTGTTCAGTTCAAAAACTATACGATGGCTTATGGTCTGGGCCTGAAAGACTACGCAAACCACCTCACCAGCATACGGTTTATGATCTGACTGCTTTATAGTCTGAAAGACTTGTGTGGTGATGGTTTAAAGTCTGAAAGACTTGTGTGGTGATGGTTTATAGTCTGAAAGACTTGTATGTCACTATGTGTGTGTGTGGTGATGGTTTATAGTCTGAAAGACTTGTGTGGTGATGGTTTATAGTCTGAAAGACTTGTGTATGTGTGTGTGGTGACTTTGATATAATGGCTTATGAACCGGATCTGAAAGACCTCACAGCACACCTCACCAAAATATCTTTTTGGAGTTTGCTAGACAACCAAAATTTACGAATTACGTTTTTGCATCTGAAAGACCACAAAATTTAACGTAAGACGGACAGTCCGTGACCACAAAATGAAATACTTCAGATATGAAATATCATAAAATATTCAAATTATATATACAGAGTATCATACGAGTTATATACAATACAACAGGGTGAGCCGACTCAAGGTAAAACTGGCATAAGACAATTAACTCAATCCGTAAGCTATCCTAAGAATAATCTGGCATAGAGCAACACGAAAACTCAATGTTCTCTAAGAGATAAACTGGCATAGGGCAATGAAAAAATTACTTTTCAATCTCCCTAAGAACTAGACTGGCATAGGGCAATGAAAAATTACCTTTCAATCTCCCTAAGAAACTGACATAGAGCAAATTAACAAATTACTTTTTAATTTCTCTAAGAAATAACTGGCATAGGTAGCTAACGGGGTTTGTAAACTGTCCTAAGAGACTGACATAGGAAAATATGAATGAAATTTCAATCAAATTCCCTAAGACATTAATTAGCCAATGCTAATTAGGCGCACCTTGACCTTACGTTTACTTAAATGTTGAAGCAAAGAACAGAATAAATAAAAGCAGTGCTGCATTTAAATATCCCTTAATCAACCTGTCATGATACTTTATATGTTTTTCTTTTAACAAAGAAAGAATTCCCGCCACTGACACGAAAAAATTAAATTTTTCCGAGAAATTTTTGCCGCGAAAATACGTGACAAACTGGCAAGGTAGCTTTACTTTACTTTTCCATTTTAAATCCTCGTCGCCAATAAAGTGTTCACATATAAAGCATCAAGAGTAACTAAGTAAACTGACTCACCCACTCTGTATATAAGTTGTCACGACTGGCCTAGACTTGTGTCTGGCTTGGCTGTCACTGGAATACTCACCGTATTACCCGCCACTTGGTCAATATATAAACTGACCTCAGTGACCTCTGACATGCGCTCTCCATAAGGGAGGATACTCTAGATCAGAGGACACCAAATTCACAACAAAGGCAAAAATCCACTTATAAACGCTAAACGCGTTTATAGTTTATCGTTTCGTTTGCGTATCGTTTGCGCATCGTTTGCATATGCGTAAGCATAAACGGGAAAGAATAACAGTTTCTCCACTGTATATAGACAGTTAAAATAGCCATTACTTATAACTGCCGTAAACGCGACCTAGTGATGCGATAAAGTACATAGTGAGATAAATTGTGAAATACAGCTACTGAGACTACAACCTACAACACTACTACCATCCTGTAAAGAAACTCGGCGTCTCACCTGAATCTCAACTGTTTGACACTCTGGTGTTATTGTCTGAAAGAAATGCCTTTAGAAAACATTGAGAATGGTTTCGCACTGACGAAAGAGTTAAGAGTTGTAGTGAATCCGCGCTGTAATGGGTTTTAATGTGTCTCTTAAACTGTCGTGTAAAAAATCTTTATAGGAGTCTACGACGTACTTTATTCAAAAGAATTTGCTGACTATACAGTGGAGACTCTGTTATTCTTTCCCAATAAACGCGTTTACGCTAAAACTATTATTTGCAGTGCAAACAGTTTGGAGCCAGATCAGACGCCGGGTAACCCGGCGTCTGATCAGGCTCCAAACTGTTTGCCACCAAGATAAACATGAGTTATCATAATTGTCCAAAAGTTGTTCTTTTCTACGTTTTAGTGTTTTGCGTTTGCGTACGTTTGCGTTTAAACGGGAAAGAATAACAGATTCTCCACTGTAACGTGCTGAAGGTTTAAAACTTGTACATGTTGCTCTAAAGCATGTAGTTGGCATGGAGACAGTCGGCAAAGAGGGGGAATGAGGAGTATGTCCACACTCCAAGTTTGCTATAAGGAGAACACATTTCTCTTAAGCTCTTTTACTGCAAACGGCCCCAAAAAGCGACTTTTCAAACGCTTTGGATCATGATCAGACACCGCGTAACACGGCGTCTGATCAGAATTCAAGTTGTTTGACATTTGAACCGACACTTTTTTTCAGTCAAAACAGCCATAAAGCTGACTATAAAATATATGCAGACGACACTAAAATGCAGACAATATTCTTATATGTAAGAGGATTAAAGCAGACGACAAAACTTGGTAGCCAAAAAGTTTAAAGGACTTGTACAGATACACCTCGTTTGACTCAGCGAATGCTACGATCTGGCTGTAGTGAAGTATTATAGTGAGACTACGTTAATTCGGAGTTTGACCGTAATGTTAAAAGAGGCAAATACTGTCATCTGTTTACGTATGTAACCGCTGTTGCTGACATTGCTACTGTAAGCTTATGATAAAATTGTCTTTTTTTCTCTCATTGGTTTAAGATAGATGTTTACGGGATATACACTCTTGCCCATACATATCTACTTACACGACGTATGTATAAATGATGATTATATGTCTAACCACATGTAGTATGTTTGATCTTGGAGATTAGACTGGACCGTAGGCGCATCGGGCGAGTCTACTTAAACTAAACCGGGTATACATGTAACTGGAATTAAGTGGTTGACGAGTCTGGTCTGTTCTGTTCGGAAAATTACTTGACAACCGAGTCCTAACACTTAACATACCGCATACCATTCAAAATGAAATGTGTCCTGTTTAAAGGCCGGACAACTCTGTACCTGATCCGGGTCTTTTTTTGGTTTTTGTTTGTTAACGTCCATTTCTGTCATCTATGGGCTAATTGGACGCCCCATAGAGAGGGGAGCGGATACAGAGAACCAGGGTGCGATGCCCTACTCTTTTTATCCGGATCAAAATTGTCTTCATTAATATGTTACATTTATCTAGATTACCTTTTTTTATATTGTACCCCGGCGGTCTACACGATTCTGTACATCCCTCGTTCCAGCCCAATAGGTCACCTAAGGTGCCTCTTTACACCCCAATAGGTCACCATAGGTGCCCTTTCAAATATTGTCTCCACACAAATCAAAATGGCGGATTTATTTAGAATAAAAAAAACAACTGTGTCAAACTATATAATTATAATAACTGAAACAATTCATCAAATAGCACGATCACAAACAAATAAAACAACATAATGTTGTACATTAACCATACGTATAGTGATTCTACAAAAACGACGATAAGTTATTGAAGCGAGATATACATTGTAACTATAGTAAAAACCATTGATGACGGCAAATACAAAAAAGCTAATTGACAGTATAAAAGACAGTTGATACCTTAAAACAAGATAGAAGTAAAACAGAAAGCTCCCAAGGCAGCTTACTGTCAGGTTTTACTTCCAAGCAACCACTTGCTATTGCTACGAAACATCTCAGATAATTTGGTAGTAGGAGAACAGTTTTACTGAATATGAAACACTTTTTTATCACATACGTTAATCCTTGTCCATAAACGCCCTTGTACTTAAAGAACTGTTTCCATTGCAAATTTGGAGACGGGCCATATGCCGGGTAACCCGACGTCTGACCAGGCTCCAAACCGTTTGCCACACGGATAAAACTGAATCACCAGAACGCCTGAAAATATGCCTAGTAAAACCAATTTGTGCCCACGATCACATACGAGGTGTGTCCGTAAAGTTCGTAGACAATGTCTATATTTATTAAAGTAACGCACGGTTGAAAGTTTTGTTATGTCTGTTATTTGAAGTCATGTTTTAGGCATTATTTGTAGAAAATACGACGGTTTTGCGTAAAAATTAAGAAAAGTATGAACTGTTCTTCTGACAAGGAAAGCGGGACCCGGGGCACGCCAAATTACCCAATTTAATTGGTTTTTTCAAAGTGTCGTCTGTAGTTCATAACTCATGAACTAAATGCAAACCAAACCGATTCTATCCAAAACACATTCCGCGAATAAGGATGACGTCGACGTCATTTCTGGAAAGTTTGGACGTTAACGTCAAAAACGTTCAAATTTTACGCGCACTAATTCTGAAGCATTCCGAAATTGTCTCTGGCGAAAATGACTGAATTTGACGTCGCTGAACAGCGGACAATTATAAAGTTATGAGCTACCCATTGGGAAATCGCCAGTGGATACGATGAAAATGTTGTCGGAAGCTACAGGGAATCCATCCGTGTGCCGCTCTTTAGTTTATAAGTAGCATAAAAGGTTTAGCGACGGGCGGAGTTCAACGAAGGATGATGAGAAATGTGGACGCCCGGGTGTCATCAACGAAGGATTGGTCGATTCGGTGCGTGCGATAATCGACGAGGATCGCAGAGTAAGCGTGAGAGACTTAGCTGAACGGATTTGGTGTTGGTAAAACTACTGTGGATGTTATTTTGAAAGATAGAAGTGTGCGCTAGATTGATCCCACGAATACTGACAGAAATTTGATAATTGAAATCAGATTCTATGGTGGGCACTTGAAGCATCCTCGGTCTAACGTCTGACTCTGTAACGACGTTGCAACGTCATAACGTTCGACGTCTTCACCTGCCCCGGGTATCTATAAGTGTATGTGAAAAAAGACAGAGAAATAAAAAACTATTAACAGCAGCGCTACTATTTTTCACATGACAAATGAAAAACGTCCCCTCTTTATAGTAGTATAAGTTTTGTAAGGCTAATGTTTAAACTTTGTGAATTTCAAGCACTGTCCACGAGCTTTACTGTCACATTTCGTATATGGGATATAGGCAAACAGTGCAGACTCTGATCAGACGCCGCATTATGCGGTGTCTGATCAGAGTCTACACTTTTTGCTGATAGGAGTTTCAATATAAAACAAAATGAAAATGAAAATTTTGACCTGGCATCCCTTTGATAAAAAATGGACTAATCTAATATAAAAATATGGAAGAACCCACTTGGCATACATGTGTTATTTTGTATTTAATTGCGTTCAGTTCAGTTCTGTGTTCCGCAAGGTTTTGCCCCGATTAACAATCGCATTTGTAACAAGACATAAAACGTTTCGTTACAATAGGTACATGTCTTATTCGAATACCGATAGTTGACACCAATTAGAAATCCCCTACAAATTAAGAAACAAAATAGGCATAACATTTTCAAAATTACAGTGTGGTAGATGTTATTCGTTACCAACGAACGCCTTTATGGTATAACAATTATATCCATTGTACATAAACAGTTTGGAGATAAGACACAGCCGAGTAACTCGACGTCTGGTCAGACTCCAAATCCCTGGCCAGTTTGATTAGAATAAACCTTTTACATTTCATTAAAATGGGCATTTTCTCTACATATTAATTTCATTGCGTTTGCGATTAGTTTCGTTAAAAACAATAAATAACACCTTCCCCACTTGTCAAAAGAAAGGAAAAGACCTCGTAGTCCAACACTAATGTACCTCTTTAGACACACGCGGTTTAAATCTACAACTAAAAAGAGGCACTTTCAGTATCGCAGCATACTTGAATGTTCTGGGGTCATGGTCTGGAAGTTCGCCGTTGGTCGGAGGCAGTATATCGAAATGATACAGGATATTAGAGAGGCATGTAAATATGCTTGGTTCTGCAAGAGAATAACCTTTACACATACGCGGTCCCGTGCTGAAAGGAATTACGTGCTTTGAATATAGAAGCATTCCTGACTCATCGATGAATCTCTCCGGTCTGAATGTCCAAGGGTCATTCCAAATGGCTTCTGAATGATGAATATTGAATAGACCTCCGAGGATAAGAGTGTTCTTCGTAACAAAATAGCCATTGATTTCCGTATCTTCAGTCGCTTGGTATGGTATTGTCGTCGTATGATTGCTAATGTAGCGATGAATCTCTAAGATAGAAGCAATTACGTACGGCAGTTTTTCTCTATTAGCTAGAGTTGGTGGTTTGTCTTGGCATACCTTGTCCAGTTCAGCATGCAACTTCTCTTGCACAGCGCTGTTTTTTGCGATACAAAGTATTCCACTAACTATGGTTACAATCCACGGTGGTAAGCCAAAACAACAGTCTACGAGCATTCCGTGAATGGTCTTGTCAGTAATTGTTTCTGTTTCGTCACCTCTACTTTCCAATTCACCCTTTCGTCTATTCAGTTGTGCTATGAGTCCATGACATCCTCTATGTCTGTCATATGTCTCCGTATCTCTGTCATTTCGTGTCAGTTCTCTTATCATTATTTCCATAGCGTTTTTGTTCCAATTATACAGCCTTTGATATTGTGTTCCTGGTATGTATTTTAGCCAAGGAAAGGTGGATATGAGAGCGGAAGCACTTGTAGCAAACAAAGTCTCGCTAGCCTCCATGAACTCCCAAACAGCTGCAATGTCAGCGCTTGTTGGTTTGCAACCTATTAAAGCAACTAACCATTGTGATGTCACCGTTTTATTGACCACCTTGTCAACTGCTACATCACTCCCTGTCGACTCCTTTAAAATGTTAATTAGTTCGTGAATCTCTTCATCGGATATATCGATTACAGTTTTGTCATTAACGACATTTATAATGCCCTGTTTCAGTTCTTGCAAGTGAAAAGTGTCATTGCTGAAAGTGGGTCCAGAGTTATCATGATTCATAGACCCCATAACTGTTAGAGGGCGAACCGGTATCTGACTTACTACGGATTCAAACAATTCTGAGCAATTCAAAACCACGTAGTTGCGTCCAAGTAATACAAACTGAAAGATATCTCCATACGCGTTCATCCATTCATACAAGGTCATATGCATTTTCCGTTTACCTATCTGACGGGCATTTCCTAAGATTGGCCAAGCCTGGGGCCCTGGCACAGGCTTACGTCCATCACGTTGCCGTCTCCGTAGTACTAAAAAAAATACACAAGTTGAAATCACACCAACAGCTAGAACTGTGACTATATCCATGTTTTCTCATATAGCATTCAAGTCAGTTTAAAATCAACCGAGGAGTGACTGTCCCACATAATCACACGGGTCCTTTTAGCGCGTCACGGTGTGTAATTTCGCTGTGAGGAAAAACGAGATAGACCGAATGACACTTATTTACTGACGTATCGTGTAAGTTGTAGTGATAGCGTGTGCATGACTAGGGTTTGATGAGACATTACAGTGGAGAATACATTATTCCCCTCACCGAATAAATTAATTTACGATAAAGCTTTTTATCATTGCACACAGCCTAGAGTCAGATCAGATGTTGGGTAACCAAACTGTTGCAAATTAACAGAGATAGATAGGAGTTTCTTAAAATTCAATCTTCTACATTTTACTGCCCAGCGTTCCGTTTGCGATTAAAAGAGAAAAATTAACGTCCTCTCCACTGTACCTCTAAATATTTCCCAAAGAATGCGACTGCGCTAAAACATCAATATAACATTCAAATACTTTCGAGCCAGATCAGACGCAGAGATACTCGGGCTCTGATCAGATTCCAAACTATGTGTCACGAAGAATAAGATAAACATTTTCACAGATTTTGTATTTGTAAACATGGCGTTTGACACTAATATATATTCAGTTTAAGACAAACTGCCTACATGCTAAACTTAAGGAGTAAATATGGACGATATATTTGCGAGCTGACGATTTTATGGTCGTGAATCTGTTAGTTTTCAGGCGTCGAGGTCGTATACAACAAAGAGAAAACAATTTTGAACTATTTATGGGTATTTTTGGTAGCGATAGACACTTTTGTAGCAATATCCAATTATTAGCCGGTAAAGCGTTAAAGGCAATGACCGTTCTGTTTTGCAACATGAAAGAGCTAACATTTACACCCCAAACAAAGTTGAAATGTCAATTTGTTGCCTCTTTTGTGGCGTCTAATCTAAATCATGCCACCGAAGTTTGTGGGTACCAAAGGCAAAGTGCCAGAACGTATACATTTACGTATCCAGTGCAAGCAATGCAGCAGTGCGGTGTAAAGCGTTGACATTTGAAAATTGTATTATCAGACGATCTATGCATGTGTAATGACTGAAGCAAGGAATAGCCATACTAACTGGGCATCTTGTATTAAAAACTGCTGTTTTGAGATGTATGAGAAGATCAAATCTCTGTAATTTCAAATGTTTTTTAAATGTGTATTTAAACAAGGATAGTTGATTGTTTCCAATAGGAATGGGACAATTCATTGCAAAACAATAATAGTGTCATCATATATAAACATTTGAAAACTTCGTATGGGTATGAAAACTATCTAAACATGAAACAGTAAACCTAAATGTGTGACACAGCTTTATACCCCTTGCCATAAACTGAAACTTGAAACTAGTCGCTATGTAGCCTCTAAGGTATTGTGATGTATGTGACAGTAGGGGCATTAAAAATGAGTTTCACTTGATATATAAGATATATTCCGAGTTAATTTAGAACCAGACTAAATATGTTACAAATGACTCAGCTTTTAAGTTCCAACAATGAAGTTGTAATTTCTAAGCTTGTAGCGTACAAAATAACGGTGTTGTGTTGAAACAGTCACGATTACTATTGTACCGAAAGGGTTAAATGAATCGCCAACATTTTCAAACACTCGTTATTGTTCTATATTTTTGTTTCATTGCGTTTAAAAGAATAACGTTGTCTCAGCAGTCAACTTTACGTGCCGAGCATATTCATCATTCTCCCTCGTTGTCGACTGTCTCTTTGCATCGCTCTATCAAGCAAATGCATGTTTTAGTGCACACAGTACACGTTTGAAACCTACAGCACATATATCGTGTCGAGTCCCTGTGGTTGCGAATCATCTCATGGGATCAAAACCGACGACCTGCCTAACTGTTAGTATTTAGCAGAGGGGATACTCTCGATCAAATAAACAGGATGATTGAGTTCGGTTTTACGACACTTCGACACAAAATCATCTAATAGCACCGATGAATGATAAGGGGTAATGATATTAGTGAAAGTCTATTTTTGACCTCATTTGTTGCTCTGCAGCGCATGGGATCAAACCACTGACACGTCTTCCTTTCATTTCATCAGTACATGGGATAATATGGTCAAACAATTTACACTGCACGACAAATAATTTGCAGACGAAAATTACGCGCGTTTCACGAGAGAATATGATACTCTTTCTAAATACCATAACTGCGTTAACCATTCACTGCCTTAAAGATAGTTATATCATATAGTTGTTTAGAACATGCCGAATGTACATACTTATATCTAAAAAACAGGGGGTTCCACTGTTCAGGATAAAACTTACACGGAAAGATCAATCGGGAGCTTTCTGTGTTATTTTTTGCCTGACATTTGCAATTTCCATATGCAGAACTGACTATATACATGTAGTATTCTATCTTATAGTTGTTTAATTCAATATTGATTATACACATATCTAAAGACAGATATTTACACGGTCAGGTTAAAATATTGACAGAAGGTTCAAACAGGAGCTTTCTGTGTTACGTTTACCTGCACGGTGTCTGTCATAAACATGCCCATTGATTGTTTTCAGAAAAACACAACATTTGCAAGGATTGCACTCACCTTGAAATACATTGTATTATATTATAAACTGTTTCGCAGCTCACATAACGGCATCAATACGCTTATGTGAGCTTTTCCAGGGAATAGTATTAAAAAAAACTGTCCAATTGATTGCCACTTTTGTTTCTTTTCGAAAAGAAGCAAACCCAATAATGAACAGTATCCATATAAAAAGAAAACCTAGTCAATTCAAATTATTTATCTGTAAGTTAACACATGCACAATCAAAATTGTCACCTGATAATGTTAATTATAATGTCTTGGTAATGTATTTTGTGAATTTATTGTGTTGTTTAAGTGTTAGCTTATGTAAAGCAAGATAACTCTTTTTGGGAAAACATAATAGAAACAGCGTTTATTGCCCGTAATATGTTTATTGCCCATAATGATTTTGACGTTTTATATCTTTAAAATTCGAATACCATACCCTTGACATACTGCTTCTACGATATGTTAATAAGAATCAAATATGATGTTTATCATCTTCTTCGAAAAACAATTAGCGTTTCGTTGTCTCGTTATTGCGATATAAGTATCATGTTCCAAAATATTGTAACAATGATATCACACATCCTTAACCAATACTGTCGTCTTCCAGACATAATATGGGCATTGTCCACTGTATTTCTTTTGGCTTAATGTATATATATAATATATTTTGTCGCTGATGTTGCCTGCAAATAGCAGGACTTATGCATATTATTTTAATAAAACTTTGAGACTTGGCAATAGTCATTTGCTAATAGTTTGGATCCTGGTCAAACACCGCATAACGCGATCTGTTTGCAAATAATAGTCTTGTCGAAATAGGCAGGATAAGTTTTACATATAAAATATGCTCAAAGGAACGACAACTCTTGTTTGATTGAATAATGTTTGTTGAAAAGCATGCACCTTTATGAGGACAACTTTACAGTATACTAAGGTTTTCAGATAGCTTGGTAGACTTTCTCTATTATATGCTTCAGTTGGCAAGACTATTAACCACTTACTACATGTACCAAGCCAGGAAACACCAACGTTTGCAAACAATTTGGGTCCCGATCAGGCGTCTGGTCAGGATCCAAATGTTTTGCAACTCGTATCGATGTTGCTTACGTTAACAAACGTACACACTTATTTTAGGAGCACATTTTATTCGGTCTAGTCTAGTTGATCCCATGCGTTGCAGCGCAACAAATGCGATTAGCCGAAAACAATCTCCTGAAATCGTCATCATCTCATCTCATTATCCCTTATCATTCATCGGCATTCTATGACCTATTTCTGTGTCGCCGTGCCGTAAAACCGAACCCAATCATCTTGTTTATTTGACCGAGAGTATCCCCTCTGCCAAGAATTAAAAAGGATGGCATGTCGGTGGTTTTGATCCCATGCGATGATTCGCAACCAAAGGGACTCGACACGATAGGTTTTCAAAATATTTGTGGCAAAAGGTATATATAACGTGCCTTGTACTGTGTGCACTGAAACATGCATTTGCTTGGTAGAGCGATGCAATGAGACCAAAGAGCCGACAAAGAGGCATAAGGAGGGGTATGTTAGACACGTAAAGTTAACTACGCAGAACTCATTATTCTTTTAAACGCAATCCAACAAACTTTAGAACAATAACGTGCGTTTGAAAACGTTGACAATTCATTTAACCCTTTCGGCGCTAACTCAATCGTGAGTCTGTTAACCTACACCGTTATTTTGTCGTCTGCTTCAATATTGTTGTCTGCAAGATCTTTATAAAGTTAGATAATTTTAAGGTTGTATGACTTAAACAATATCGATATGAATGTCAAACAGTTTGGATCAGACGCCGCGTTTTATGCGACTCCGGCGGCGAAATGGTACAAATTGATTTGCAAACACACTGGCGTCTCATCTTGCTCTAGTTTTTTCGCAAAATAAACATTGTGCAATATAATCGTCGCTCTGTGTGTCTCTCTGTGCCTCTGTCTCTCTCACATGCATAAGCTCGTGAACCCCACCCCAACTCTGACCATATACTGATTTACCCAGTGTCTGGTCTAGATTGAAACCGTAAGGATATACATTTTAATGCGAATCGAATTGAATCGGTCCAAACCGTTTATAAATTACTTGGAAAACATCAGTAGATCAGTGTATATCATGATCGGACGTTTGTTTTCAACGAAGCAAAGTGCAGACCGACTCTTAGAATAAATGGTACACAGCCCACTCGTACATGCTCAAATGGTGATAACATTTCGTCGGTATCTACTCATATCATGAACCAAAATGATTTAACAACAGTTCAAACAGTATAGGTTCTGAGCTTAAACTCTAATATCTCGTAAGGCACAACGAAAAACTAAATCGACCGACCTAGTAAGTGTCTGATTACCTGGCAGTGTTTAAGCCACCATTCTTCTTACATGTACCACCATTTTAATGCCAGAACTAGGCTGACAAAATCGTCTACTCGCATACATGTACATATCGTCCGCATCTACGCCTAAATTTAGGCAGATTGTCTTACACAAACTTTATATAAGTGTCAAACAGTTTGGATCCTGGTCAGACGTCGCGTTTACAAATAAAAATCTATGAAGAATCTAGATGCAAACATTTTATTTTATTCTTAGTAATAAACAGTTTGTGTCTCTGCATCTGATCTGGCTCGAAACTATTTGAACGCGACATTGATGTTTCAACGCAATCACGTTTTTTGGAAAATAATATGAGGTACAGTACAGCAGGCGTTATTCTTGTCATTTTAACCCATTTATGCCCACGATCCCATACATGGAACATAGGCAAACAGTGTAGACTCTGATCAGACGCCGCATTATGCGGCGTCTGATCAGAGTCTACACTGTTTGCTGATAGGCATTTCAATATGAAATAAAATGAAAAATAAAATGTTGACCAGCATCCCTTTGATACAAAATGGCCTAATCCAACATATAAACATTGAAGAATCCACTGGGCACAAATGGGTTAAACTCAAACGAAATGCAGTGCAGCAACATGTAAAACAAATTGAATATTAAGGAATTTCTATGTATCTCAGTTTGTTAATTTGATTGACAAACAATTTGGTTATCTTGCGTCTGATCTGGCTCCAAACTGTTTGCAATGGTAATAAAAGTTTTATCGTAAACTCGATAATTGGGAAATAATAGTGTACTCTTCACTGTTAGCATTATTTTAGTCGCATCAATATCAAATAATACACACACTATTATTACAAATAGCACAGTACGTGAGTACATTGTCACTCGGTCTAAATAGGTGTTCCCCTAGGTGCACCTCTTACGACAAAAAACATACGAAATAGCATGCATGTAAACGTTTATAGGATCTATGTTATTTTATGTGACATTTACTCTTCGGCTGACTTTGGATTGACTTGAATGTTACATGAGTAAACATGGATATAGTCACAGTTCTAGCTATAGGTGTGATTGCAATTTGTATAGTTTTAGTACTACGGCGACAGCAACGACATGAATGTAAGCCTTTGCCAGGGCCCCGGGCTTGGCCCATCTTTGGAAATGCCTGCCAGATAGATAAAATGAAGTTGCACGTAACCTTGTACGAATGGATGCATGTGTATGGGGATATATTTCAGTTTGTTTTACTTGGGCGGAATAACGTTATTCTGAATTGCTCAGAATTGTTTGAATCAGTTGTAAGTCAGATAACGATTCGCCCTCTAACCGTTATTGGGACTTTGAATCATGACAATTCTGGACCAACTTTCAGCAATAACACTCTATACTTACATGAACTGAAACTGGGGATATTAGATGTCGCTAATGACAAAAGAGTCGCCGAGTTATTCGATGTGGAGATCAAAGAACTGATCAGCATTTTAAAAGAGTCAGTGGGGAGCGATGTAGCAGTTGACAAGGTTGTCAAGAAAACGGTGACATCACAACTATTGACTGCCTTAACAGGTTGCAAACCAACGAGGGCTGCCAATGAAGCTACCTTGGATTTTCTGGAGGCTGCCGAGTCTTTGCTTGCTTCAAGTGCTTCTGCTCTCCTAACAGCATATCCTTGGCTAAAATATATACCAGGAACACAATGTAAAAGTCTATATAATCTGAACAAAAACGCTATTGAAAAAATGACAAGAGAAATGACACGAAATGACAGAGATAGAGACGGAATATGCCATGGACTAATGGCACAGCTGAAAAGACGAAAGTGTAAATTGGAAGAGGGGGAGGGTGAAAAGGATACAATTCCTGACTCAGATATTAACGGTTTCCTTGTAGACTGTTGTTTCGGCTTATTACCGTGGGTTTCAACCGTTATTGGTGGCGTACTATGTATCGCAAAAAACAGCGTTGTGCAAGAGAAGTTGCATGCTGAGCTGGACAATGTATGCCAAGACAACCCCCCAACTCTAGCCAACAGAGAAAAACTACCGTACGTAAATGCTACTCTCTTAGAGATTCATCGCTACATTAGCAATCATCCGACATCATTACCTTACAAAGCGACGGAAGATACGGAAATCAATGGCTATTTTGTGAAGAAGAACACTATCATCCTCGGAGGTCTATTCAATATTCATCATTCAGAAGCCATTTGGAATGACCCTTGGGTATTCAGACCAGAGAGATTCATCGATGAGTCAGGGATGCTTCTATCTCCAAAACACGTTATGCCTTTCAGCACGGGGTCACGTATGTGTAAAGGTTTCTCTCTAGTAGAACCGAGCATATTTACATGCCTCGCTAATATCCTGTATCATTTCGACATATTACCCCCGAACAACGGTGATCTTCCTGACAATGACCCTAGAACATTCAGGTATAGTGCGGTAATGCGAACGCCTATTGTTAGTTGTAGATTTAAGGAGCGTGTGTATAAAGAGGCATAATCTTAGTATAGAACTACGGGTTCTTTTCCTCTCAGTTTACAACCAGGAATTACGTGATAATGTCTAATGTTTCAACGAAAATAATCGCAGGCGCAACGCAATTACATGTAGAGAAAATGTCAATTGTTAAAGACATGTAAATTTATAGTTTATACTTATTACACTGGCAAACAATTTTGAGACTGACCAGACATTTGTTCAGATCTGACCAATGAAATGCTTGAGAACGGCCTCAGACTCAACTCAATAACGCTTTACAACCCTGGATCCTGACCAGACCTCCGAGTAACTCGGTGGTGTATTATCTCCAAACTGTTTGCACTAGGTATAACCATTTTAGCATAAACGCGCTCATTGATAAAGAAGAACGTCTTCCCTATTGCAGTTTTGAAATTGGTATGCATGCACATTTTGTTGATACATTTGAAGAGGCTACTCGTAGGTGACTACAGTGCTCCCTCTCTACAACGGTCCTCCGATCAACGACTCCCTCCTTACAACGACGCTTGCTACAGTCTCCTAAACAGGGCAATTGTGTCTAACGTTTTAAAGTTGCAACGTCTGCTTAAAATTGTCGTCTGCTTTTTTCTCTTAAAGTTACATATTTGACATTTTGACAGAAAAAGGCTTAATGACGAGTGACAAACAGCTTCAATCCAGATCAGACGCCGCGTTACGCGGCTTCTGATCTGGATTAAAGCTATTTGCAATTGTTTAAGCACAATGTCGTTTATGGGCAAGTAATAACGTATGTGATAAATAAGTATTGCATATTCAATACATCCTCTCTACTACAACCAATAATATTTTATTTCGTATTAAGTGCAAATGGCTGCTAAAGCAAAATGGAAGTAAAACAGTAAGCTCCTTTGAGAGTTTTCTGTTTGGCTTCCATCTTAATTACAGCTCCTAACTGTCTTGTATACAATCAATTAGCTTTTTTGTATTTGCCGTCATCAATAGGTTTTACTGTAGTTACTATGTGTATCTCGTTTCCATAACTCATGTTTTTTTTTTTTTAATCACTATACAAATGATTAATGCATAACATTGTATTTGTCTTTTATTATTTGGTAGTCGTAATATAATGTTTGATAAAATACTCCATTCATTATTTGGGAGACTAGAATATGAACAATAGAAGGGTTTAAATCCCATAACATAGTAAAATGACACAGCCTTTTATTTGAATATAAGTGGCGCCTGGTCTCGATCAAAGCTGTTAGATAAAGCTTTTTATCACGTAAACGTGCAAAATATAGAGGTCCGTAAAAATCGTACGGCCCACTGGGCATATATTTTATACTTATTTTCGAATCACCAAAATACTGTACTACTACGCCGACTGTAAATCAGCTAAAAGAATCTAGACAAACTTAGATCAACACCAGGTTTTGAAACATTTCTAATTGTCCTAAAACCATTATCCCGTGCAGTCCCGCAAACTCAGGCTACAAATTAGACTACGTAGAGCTCTGGTAGTAACAGTGACTCAGACAGTTTCTCAAATTTAGACGTTACAATGATGTCAAATGATCATTTTGAGCCGATAAGAACAGTTTTGAATTAAAAATTAATTTAAAATTTGAATATGGTATCAGAGAAGTCTTTTCACAACACATTGATGTTGATTTTCTTTATTTTAGTTTGATAGGTGTTTTTATCTACGGATGAATAAAACCGAATAACACCTATGACGAATCGTTTTCCTAAGAGTTGAGAGCAGAAGTGAAAGTAAGACCGTTCGGGTTTTCGTGTCATTTGGTGTTTATGTGATAAATAGGATATCAAATTCGTGTGTTTTCAGTCGTGAATGTACTGAACTCGCCAAGGCTCGCAACATATTATTTTATCCAACTCGTTCAATAAATTCACGACTGACTAGCATTTACAATACGCTCAAATGACAGGCAATTTGTAATAAATTGTATTAAAATATACGATGACTTAGTAGACTAAATTTGCATGTGCAGCATATATATGTGTTGGTTTCTGGGACAATTGATACGTATACAAATAAAGAATAAAACAGCTGCATTATTATTTAGACTATGCTTAAATAAAGCAAAAAGCTGTCGTGTGAACTCACAAAAACCAATATCATGGTCAAACGGACTTTACGGTTCTCTTTTAAAATACTCATAACTTTAAAACAAATATATATTTATAAATATAATTTGGAAGACATATGCTAAGCTGATGTATCTACAAAACTACATACATGTATTTATCTTTTAAAATATATGTCTAATTTAAGAAATATTTACCATTGAGCTAGGTTTCGTAGAGCTTTGGGTTCTTATGGGTTCTTATGGGTTCTCAGGGTGACCCCGACCGGGCCTCAGCCCACGGCTGGGTGAAGTTGGTTGTAATGAAAGTATCAACACTCCCGAAACGTTTATGATTTATTGACTCGATGACTGGAGTTCAAGAATGTTATGGAAAATCTACAACAGAATTAAAACAATAATAAGTACAAAGAATAAACATTACAAATTGACATCTGATTATGTAAACAAACATGTACATACAAATGGGTAAACAACTTCTGCTTAGCATATAAGTTGAACCTGTACATAATCAAAACTTATAACGATACTAATAATATAAACCTAATTATTCAAGTTACTAAATAATGAAATGGTTACCTGGCTAATGGAATAATATCCAGATATAAATATATTTATTATGCTCAAAATAAAGATGGCTGTTCTAGAATTTAAATGACCGAAGTGACCGGAATGACAAATCACGTGATTAAAAACTAGCATGCAAAAAGTGGTTAGTTCCCTTTGACTGTTAAAGTTAGATAATAATAATTTGGACTAGGGATTTATTAGAATTAATGGGAATGGAAATGACAACAAACACACCAATTTAATGATCAAATGTAATAAACTCCAGAAATAATTAATATCACCCTATGACATTCACCCCCCTTTTCAAAAAATGTCGTCCTCGACATTCAAAATATCACAGATAAATAGATACACCAAGTAAACGATAAAATAAATGACAAACACAAATGCAATCTGACAGTTTAATACATGATATATCAACAAAAGTCACGAACTGTGTAATGCGTTCATGTAGCAAAATATACAAAATACAGTTACAAAAAACATTGCGTAGCTTCCATATATAAACTATATGAAAAAAGAATAGTACGCTAATACTACAAAATATAGTTGTACAGTTTAGACCCGAGAACAAGACAGCAAAGATATTTCCTAGACTACCTGCAGGAATACAACAATCCTACAATGTCTTAAACTTTAAGATATGGCCTCAAACTAACTATTACAACACGTACATGAAAATAAGTCTTCTACGCAAATTGAAATGCATACAAAAATACAACAAAACACTGGTAAGAAATAATACCGTCGTCAAAACAACAACAAAACTCCAAAGTTGACGACGTTATGAGATGATCACTATATCTGAATAGTGTAAACTAAAATATGAAACACATAAACCGTGTTCTGGCTGAAAGTGTTACTCTCCTGGAGTATACCTCACAGGAGGTCTCCGTCTACGCTGAGGACGTGTTCTCTGACAATCTGTATGATGGTCTTCGATTGGATTTGGCCTTCGGGCTGGTGTGACATACCGTGGAACAGGTGAATCACTTCGTGAAGAATGGCCTAACGGCAGCAACAAATTTCTGTGTAATGTTCGGGTCTTCCTGGTGTTAGGGCAATCCTTCTTCACTACGTATACGGGAATATCTGGACCTTTTTTGCTGATCACGACATACGGAGTGTCCTCCCACTTGTCTGCTAGCTTCTGTTTCCCGCGCAGGCCAACGTTTCTGACAAGCACCATATCACCTATTTCCAGCTTAGTTGCCTTGGCCTTTACGTTATATCGCGACTTGTCCACCTCTGAAGCTTTCTGGACTGCCTCCTTTGCCTTATCGTAGGCTATGGTTAACCTTTCCTTCAGCTTCCTGACGTACTCATGTTTGGAGCGACTGTCATCATTTGAGTTATGTATCCCTAGCAAGGCGTCGATGGCTAGCTTAGGGTGGCGTCCAAACATGAGGAAATAAGGAGAGAAACCAGTTGACTTGTGAATCGTCACGTTATAGGCATGGACTAAAGTTGAGACGTGTGCTTTCCAGTCTGCCTTTTCGTGCTCTTCTAACGTTCCCAGCATCTTCAACAGTGTGGAATTGAACCGTTCCACTTGCCCGTTACCCATGGGATGGTACGGTGTTGTATGGCTTTTCTCCATTCCGGCTAAATTGCAGAGGTCTTTCATTAGATCAGATTCGAAATTTGGGCCTTGGTCGGAATGAATTCTGGATGGAAACCCGTAGTGTACAATGAAATTGTCAAAAAGTACTCTGGCCGTTGTCTTTGCAAGCTGGTTCTTGGTAGGGTAGGCTTGACCATACCTTGTGAAATGGTCAGTGACCACCAAGATATTTTCAAATCCACCCTTTGATCTCTCTAAACTCAAGAAGTCCACACATAGTGTTTCCATTGGTGCTGATGATGAAATATTGCCTAAAGTTGCTGTTGATGGTACTGACTTCCGGCGGATGCAACGAGGGCAACTCCTGACTTTATCCTGGATCCACGAGTCCATCCCTGGCCAATAGAACCGCTGTTTGAAGAGAGACGTAGTTCTATCTCTTCCCTGATGGCCAAGATGGTCGTGGAGTGTTCCAAAGATATCATTCCTAAGAAATTCAGGAAGCAGTATCTGTTGGTAATCCTGATCATTTAGTTTCCCTTGGTGATACACTATTCCATCTCTGAAAACCAAGCGATCCCATACTCTGAGGTATTTCAGGACATTTGTAGACGAGACCTGCTTAGCTGAAGGTCTTGTACCTGCTTTAAGATGTTGAATCACTGTGGAAATATCCTTATCCTTGGACTGAGCAACCTTCCAGTCCTTTGCGGAAAGTGCTTCTTGTTGGAGTACATGATCCGGAACTTCATCATTTGCTTCAGCTTGCTTGAAGTAATCAGGACTTGTAATGCTGAATACAAATGGTGCCTGCTCATGGTCTACTGATGCTGCACAGGTAAGTGCTTGCACCGTCTCCTCATCCATTGTTTCTGTTTCAGCTTCTGTGTTTCCGGGTTTTGCAGAGGTAAGTAAGTCTTCCTTATCAGGTGGTACGGAGGTAACTTGTTTTTCAGATTCAGATATGGATGTCCCGATTATATCTCTACGTGAGAGTCTGTCTGCATCCACATTGCTTGCTCCGCTACGATATTTGATCGAGTAATCATAGTTGCTTAGAGCAGCAAGCCATCTATGACCTGTAGCGTCTAGTTTGGCGGTGGTCTGAACGTAGGTCAGTGGGTTGTTGTCTGTCCATATCTCTACTTTGCTTCAATAAAGATAGTCATTGAATTTTTCTGTCATTGCCCACTTCAGTGCCAAAAATTCTAATTTGTGAGCGGGATAATTCTTCTCTGCTGGCTTCAGGCTTCTGCTAGCATAAGCTACGACTTTGTCATTGCCTCCTTGGTGCTGGTAAAGTACGGCACCTAACCCTGATCCTGATGCATCAGTGTGCAACTTGAATGGTAGCTGATAATTGGCATAAGCTAATACAGGTGGTTTGACCAATTTCTCTATGATGGTGTCAAAAGCCTCTTGTTGAGATGGTCCCCAAACAAATGGTGTTTCCTTTTCTGATGCTTTCTAATTCTTCTTCTGTTTCTTGGTAGAATGACCAACCAAAAGATCACTAAGTGGTCTGACGATCCGAGCATATCCCTTGATGAATCTTCTATAATAGCCTGTGAACCCCAAAAACTTCCTCACATCCTTTGCACAGTTTGGAATAGGCCACGTTTTAACTGCTTCCGTTTTTTCAGGATCGGTTGCTATTCCTTCCTCTGAAACTACATGTCCGAGATATATTACTTTCGATTTGAAGAATTCGCATTTTGAGCCTTTCAATTTCAAGTTGTGTTGTTCTAATTTCGTAAATACAGAATTCAGTCGTTTCAGGTGTTCCTCGAATGTTTCTGAAAATATGATAATATCGTCTAGATATATCAAACACTCCTGAAGGTGTAACTCTCCCATGCAACGTTCCATGAGTCTCTGAAATGTGGCTCGGGCATTTGTTAACCCAAAAGGCATGTGGTTTGCTTCATAAAATCCTAATGGTCCTACTGAGAATGCAGTTTTAGCTTTGTCCTCTTCGTTCATTGACACTTGCCAATAGCCTGATCTTAAATCCAATTTTGAAAAATATTTTGAGCCTGAAAGTAAATGTAAAGTATTTTCGATCCTTGGAATAGAGTATGCATCTCTGATGGTGCGCTGATTCAGTTTCCGATAATCAATGCAGAATCTTATTGTTCCATCTTTCTTCCGCACAATGACTATATTGGACGAATAAGGCGAATTTGACTGTCTTATAGCTCCACAATCCAACATGTCTTTTAAATGTTCACGAACTTCGTTGAAAAGAGCTGGCGGAATGTGTCTGGTTGCTTCTTTGAATGGCTTGTCGTCAATAAGATGTATCTCATGCTCGACCAGATTTCCTAAGTCAGTTGGTGATTTCGAAAATATGTGGTGCCATCTATTTAAGAAATTTCTCCCTTCCTCTTTCTGTTCTGCTGTTAATGAAGTGTCCTCTAAATCAACTTCTATCTTGTCTTTGCCATCGTCCTCTGAATCCTTTTGCTGTCTCATCCCTATCGTTTCTTCTTCATCATTATCATCATGTAGTAGTCCATCTCTCAAAACATCCACTTCTTTTAAGTCACAGATGTTCGTTTTCGGAGGTATTGATAATGGCTTCGTTGACATGTTGAAGATTCTCACCGGAACTCTTGCAGTATTTCCTGGTTTATTCAACTTGACCACTCTGGGACAAACATTAACTCTTGAAGAACAAAAATCCTCGCCAACTTCCGTGACACAAGCGTCCACTGATCTTATTTTCCTAACAAATCCTGTGATTGTTCTAACTTCATTTGGCTGTAGTTTTATTCTCTGGGTTGTCTTAACAGTACCCACTGTATCAACTAAACTGTGAAAAGCAGTACTCTGGAATATTTGTGTTCTCTGTAGATACTTCGGACTTGCATATTCTAATGAAGTTTGTACCGACAATAGCAGGATCCTTCTTGTTACTCCTTGAATCCGGAACTACAAGAATCGGTAGATTGAATGCTTTGTCACTCATGAAAGGTACAGATATCTGAGCTTCTATGTACCCATTGTATGGTACGTTTTGTCCATTGACGGCAATTAACTTTAATTTGAAATTAGAAAGTGGCTGTAATGTAGGCTTATTCTTCAAGCTGTTGTAAAAACTTTCCGAAATCGTAGTAACTACCGAACCAGTATCAATAACTGCTGTAGTTTCTTGGCCTTCCAATAAGATATTGGCAACATTATTTCCTCCCATGATATGTTCAGTTAATCTGAATGTAGGGCTCTTCGTCTCACTGTCCCCAGTTTGCCCTTCAACTGAGACAGTTACCGGTTTGATTGACCTTCCTTTCTTCCGTAGTTGGTTTTTTCTGGCTTTTCCTGAGGTACCAACTTTTTGAGGTTTTCTATCATCTTTTGAATCTCGTTGTTCACGATCTCTATTGTACCTTGAACCCCTATCGTGTTCCTTGTTTCCATTCTGATAATCTCTGTTCCTCCGATTATCGTGGTCATTATTTCTCTTATCCGTTTCTTCGTGCTTCTGATCTTTGTCAGAATTCCTCTCTTTGTTATCGTATCTTTCTTTATCGTTATCTCTACGATATTCATTTTGTCGTCCTGCATCATCTCTGTATCCTCTACTTCCACTTTCGTCTGTCCTATCTCTCCAATTTCTGTCTGAGTTTTGTCTTTCTCCATGTCGGTCATAGTCCCTTCTTTCACGGCTATCTTCCCTTCTCCTATATCCTCTGTCACCATCTTGGTATCTTCTATTGTCATATCTTCCATATCTATTGTATCAATCCTGATATCTCCTTTCATCATATCCTCTATATCTTATATCTCCATCGTGATATCTTCTATCGTCATATCTCCTATATCTACTCCTTCCTCTGTCATATCTTCCTCCATCATATCCTTGTCTCCATCTATCTCTATCACTATCGCGTCTTCCATCATACCATCCTCTGTTTGCATTGGTTTTATCACGATATTTCCAATCTCCTCTTTCTTGATGCTTATTATCTTCCCTGTGAACATCTTCTTCCAATTTGTCCACTCTTTCTAAAAGCTCATGGTAGACATTTGTGTGTTCAACTGCTGATTCTGAGTGTCTATCAGATGTATCGCTCTCAGTATTGAGTTCTCTTTCTTCGACTCTGACTTCTCTCAAGAGTTCTTCGAACGACGAACATCTCTCAAAAGACATTCTGGTATTGAGCTTCAGCTTTTCGTTCGACAGGTACTTCCAAAACCGTCTCCTAAGCATCCGGTCTTTCTGTTCCAAATCTATCTGACTTTTGTTTTGTGCTTTCTGAATGATGTTTTCCAGTCTTAATCCCCACTCGGCTATGGTTTCCTCCGGCAATTGTTTTGCTCTATAAAACTCTGCTAAGTGCGATTCCCCTGATCTTCTGTCACCATACATACTTTCTAACTTACTCAGTATGTCACCTGCTGTAGAACTTAATGGAATCGTAGGCAAGATCTTCCGGATTGCTCCTGATGAATTGCTGATACAATTTCTGATGGCATAGGTAAGCGTTTCCTTTGGATATATTCTGGAATCTACGAGGACTTGCACTTGAACTTTCCATTCCTCAAATGATTCTTCAGAAAGAATAGGCAATGTAGGAGGTTTTGATATCCTTGGTTCTTGAAGTTTCTCTTGACAAATGTTCTCCCTTACTAAGTATTTTCCTGGAGAAAATTGGGATTCATACAACATTCCTTTGTCATCTGTAATTTTGTTTGGTGTCTCCAATTTGTCAGTTATATCAATTAACTGCTCTCTGTAATGCTTCTGTTTGTCAATTAAGTCATGTTCCTCCTTCTTTAACTCCATAAGCGTGCATCTATTTCTTTCCTTTCTCAGTCTCTCCTGCTCATGTAGTGATTCTATCTCTTTCTTTTCCCGCAAACGCTTCATAGAGTCAATATTCTCCTCCATCTTTTTATTTGAAATCCTCATTTGTGCAATTCTGTCCTTGACAATATCAATTTCGTCATCTGTTTCATATCCTGATGCGTAAATTGTCCTATCGTCAGTTTTGATATTGTGTCTTAAACCATCCTCTCTGTCTGGACTTTCCTGTTTAATAGTCCTTTCCTTCCTATTATCTTCAGTCCATGACCTGCGAGGTACGAGGTTAGACATGCGTACATCGACGCCATGTTTAGAACTTCTTCTTTTCCTATCTTCTACTCCATATCTGTTTCCTACGTTCTTCTCACCATAGCGTTCCAAAGCTATACTGTCATCAACACGCGATCGTGTAAGCCAGACATCATCTTCGCTATTCTCTTCACTCTCCTGATGTGCATAGGCAACTCGAGTGCTTTCGTGTATTGTGTTTCTATCTGTTTCTTCACAATTCCTCGCAAACCTTATATTGTCCAACATTTCTCTTTCGAATTCTTTCTGATTGTACTTATATCCTTTGGACGTAAATGCTTTCTCAACTCCACATTCCTCCATTTCATCCTGAGTGTATCGTCTTCTAACACCAGGGGTTGTAGTCATCCTGTTTTCTCGATCTTGACTTGAAATTCTAACTCTTGGCTTCCCCAAATCAAAGTCCTCTACCACGTTCCTGTATTCTCCTTCATCTTTACCGTGTTCATCTACTGGATCTGATTCAAATTCACATCTTTCTAGCTCTATAAGGTCCATCTTCCTTTTCTCAATTTCCTCTATCTCCAATAATATTTTTTCTAGTCTCTCCTGTCTAGCTGTTGTTCTTTCCAGTACTGCAGTACTCTTATCAATCAAAGCAGTGTCCTTTCTTTGTTCTTCTATAATTCTCCTTTCAGCTCTTCTCTCCAACTCTTTGTCAATGTCCATTCTTTCCTGTTCCTTGTGACTAATCTCGTATCTTCTATCAGTATGTGTAGATTTCTCGCTTGACGTTTTATCGTCATCCATTCTGCGGTCATCTACTCTGCTCACTAATTCATCATTGTCACTTCTTCCTTCTAATAACGCTCTGTCGTAAATATGTTGTCGACTCGTTCCATGCCTTTCCTGTTCTTTCATATGCCTTAGCTCAATTTCCATTTTCTCTTTTTCTTTCCTTAATTGCTCCTTCTGCTCCTTTTGAAAAGCTAGGCGCTCTTGTTTCTGTCTTGTTGCTTCTCCTCTTAATATTTCTTCATCCTCCTTTCTTCTTTCTCTTTCTATTTTCCTTAATTCTCGTTCCGATATTTGATGTGCCATGTCGAAATATACACAAGTTCTACTGTACTGTCACAGATAACTTTGACACTCCACAAATTTATCAAATGTTGAAATTATAACTGTTGAAATATGATACAATATGTTAAGTGTATGACTGCAGCGAAATCTGTAATGAAGTGCAGTTGTAACCAACCAAACATCAAACACGTTTGGATCCAAACAAAAAAAAATCTAACTCTACAAAACAAACACTACACAAAGTTACCATATACTACACTACATAACCTGTAGTTTGTTTCCTTTTATCCTCTCCTGACTGTAGTGCACTCCTCAAGAAAAAAAACGCACGTCAGGCCTGAGTATCGAACTCGCAACGTTATGCTTACAAAGCAGACGCGCTCCCGATTGAGCTATAGCGGCACGGTAATATGTATGGCCGAAATTTACCGATAATTCAATACGCTTCGATCGATTACTTTTGTATATAAAGTAAACAACAAAGAACATTGGCTAAACTTTTCAATTAATACCTGAAGTAACTCCATTGATCAGGATCCAAACTGTTTTCTGTACTGAATATATACTCTTGATCTGGATCAACAGCTATACATATAAACAACACCTTCGACTGGGTAAATGGCTAACTATGGTCACACTGTACTTTATGTACATAGCATTGTTAATATCAATGATTGGTTAGTACATGCAAGATCTAGTGCAAAACTGATAACTGTGCAGAACAGGTCACTTCAGAAAAAAAAATCTTAGGAAGAGGAAAAAAAAAATCTGAAAAAAAATCGAGAAAAAAATATGTGCGCCTACCCGGGTTTGATCTCACGATATAAGGAGTGCTAAGCGGGTAGCATAACCCCTAAGCTATCGTGCTTTCATATCCGTACAGGTAACACTATCGACTACTCTACTAGGATTTGTCGTACTCGAAATGAAAAAGAGAGGTTACAGTTTGGAAACTATTCACATTTAGCGGTGATAAACTAAGTTCTCAAAAATGAAAAATAAACTTTTACAACATATTACAACATATGGAACCTGGAGAACAGAGTAACATACAACTAGATGGAAAATAAACAACAAAAATATAGAAATAAGCCGACAGCTTTCTGACAACAGAACCCCTGTCACCAGAAAGATATCAAAACACAGGCCTGTAACGGACACAGTATAAAAATTAATATCTAAAATATAATATAATGAAGTCTATATCAATCAATGAAATGCTAAAGATATATAATCTCGTGCATATAAATCTGGTAATACACACAAGGATCTAGGTCAGTGAATAGTGTAATGAAATATCGACACAATTGTTCAAAAATAAACAAACCCACTCACCGGAAATCCTAAATCCAGTATTATAACACTAATCACAATATTTCCTATTACTATATGTAATACACTTCCACTATAAACACAAAACACACTACACACACAAACACACACCTGAATGTCAACACACTCACTCTGTAATCTGTGTACACATATACTGTCACTGTCACAGTAGTTGAATATCTGTCGTAACTATCACGGGTAAATCCAATCCCGGGTAACAAGTACAAAATCCCTTGGGTGCACCAAACGCGCAAATAATAAACTCTCACTATGTAGATCTATAAAGTCCAGCTGGTCTATGAAAACCGTCTGTTCCGTATCTGGTCGTTGAAGAATACTGTCGTCACAGTAATCGAAGCAGCACCTTAGCACAATGTCAAATAAACCTCGTCATCCTGATTCGTTGGGTGCCAGTTTCGTAGAGCTTTGGGTTCTTATGGGTTCTCAGGGTGATGTTGTAAATACCCAAATACAATATTATTAGGCTTTTTGACTCACGGTTTCTGTTACGTCTACTCTCACTCGTGGCCACCAGGGTTGTGCACAGAAGCACTTCCTGCTCTCCGGCTCCTCACGTAACCTCTATGGGCCGGGTACTATTATCCGGATTCGGGCCGAATATCGGTAATCTCCACATTCCTCCCCACCTTATTCAATTGGATATGGTCCTGGGCTACCTTCTGGCTGGTCCTTGGTATCCTGCAACTGGCCATGCTGGATAAATAGCCCCCTGACCATCCTTGAACCCTACTGCTACAATAATAGTTACCGTACCAAAATCTTACCATATGTGTCAACCAATCCTGTATCCTCCGGCTTGCCACTTTCACTAACCCGGTATGATTAAATTCCCCAAGACTACCCGTGAATGACCACGGTAGGTAACCTCTATTGATTCCCAAGACAGCACTGTCTCTCATTCC
Organism: Gari tellinella; assembly: GCA_922989275.2. NCBI lineage: Eukaryota > Metazoa > Mollusca > Bivalvia > Cardiida > Psammobiidae > Gari > Gari tellinella. Next base: position 100,152,034 of record OV277856.1, on the reverse strand, counting down.
ATGGCCAAAGGAAAAGACTTATTCGCCCTGTCTATCAATAGTCTGAGCTCAACACCTCTACCTAACATTCATAGCATCCAGGAAGGACCCCAAATTACTTTGGACTTTCACATACCAGCCAACAGACAACTATTCAGTTGCGTTCCTACATGACTATTGTAACTATTTGACCTTGGGAGTGACGATGTCAATACCACAATAACATGATCGCAACAAACCAGGTAATTGACCATCAGAACTACATTATAATTGCCTATAGAGTGACGGAGACAACTGTTGTCTTTAATACGAGTGATGATGACAACCTATACCTAAACGTATACATATTGCAATTCTGATTCCAATACCAATCAGGATTGTCCCCCGACAATCTCACCCAGATGTCTGTGACTCTAAGAAACCTAACCCACCATTTCTAGTTTAAGTGGTCAGAACACACAATGAATGGTCTCCACAACAGGAAAGATGACATGACTTGTCCATGTATAGCTACTCTAACTTAAGCTCAAGAGCTCTAACATCTGAAGCAAGAGCTCCACCAAATCCAAAACTCCACTGAAAATCCTCAACAGCCCTTACTCTGTTATAAAGGCTGTCTCCGTAGACTCCAGTCTTCACCAAAGCTCCACTGAACATCCTCAACAGCCCTTACTCTGTTATAAAGGCTGTCTACGTCGACTCCGGTCTTCACCAAAGCTCCACTGAACATCCTCAACAGCTGCTATTAAGGCTGTCTTAGTCAAGTCTTCTCTAACCAGTAACCATAGGCTGCTTGTCTGCTAAGGAAACAACTATCTAGAGAACCCAGACACTGTCCGAGACTGTGTCTAGCTTACCATTACTTAACGGCGATGATGCCAGATCTGTCAACTCGATCTGAACAGACTCTCTTGTCAAATACACCACCGGGCACAACCATCCCTTTCCTTAATTATAACCCGAAATCTTTTACACCAGCACAAATGTAGCCAAATACATGCAGCCCTTCGTTTTGCACAAGAGTCAAGACTCCTTTCAAGTTTACTCTCACAGCGTACAAAAACATCTGTGTGACTTCCGGCAGTGCATGCGGCTCTTGTACAGACATGACGTCCTGTCTGCACTGTCCTGCATACCTTGCAAAAAACACCAAATGCTCATCTGTTCCTCGGAGTACATAAACACTCCGAGTCTGAATGCTAAGTAAACCATCTAGAAAGGCTTGACTCCCTGAGGAAAGAGTCTGATCACTCAGTCTCCCTTACAACGGACAGCTAGCATGTGCATTCATGATTGAGCAAAGCTTACATTAGCTGCGGTACCATACCTCTAATTCTAGACCAAGGTCTACACAATACAGTCATGATATCGCAACTAAGTTCACATGTGCGGCTTGGAAGTTCAAGGAAATAACTTGTTACAAAGGAATTTTAGATGACACAGCAGACGGTAATTATCTGCTGCCTAGCCTGTCAGACCAACAGAAACCATAGAGTCACCCTAATAAATCTTAGCTCTAGACCAGTTCAGCAAAACTGAAACAACTGTCAATTTGTATTCCATTCTCACTTACTACCCCTCATGAAAAAAGAAATGACAATACAAATACAAATTGCCGTTTAACATAATTTCTAGCAATTTTATCAGAATTTGCTTATGAAAATAAATCCCGACTTGTAATTGCCTTAAATTCAATAGGCTTTTAGCAATTTATCAGAATATGTTTCGAAAACAATATCCCGACTTGTAATTGCCTTTACCTTATTCATGTTATTCCACGCCTCGTGGCAAAAAATGGTTTCTCGCTGAACTATTTCAATTCAAGCTAGAGCTTACGAAAAATAAATATTGCGTCGGTCCTTTTGAAAACTTCTGACACCATTGTTGTAAATACCCAAATACAATATTATTAGGCTTTTTGACTCACGGTTTCTGTTACGTCTACTCTCACTCGTGGCCACCAGGGTTGTGCACAGAAGCACTTCCTGCTCTCCGGCCCCTCACGTAACCTCTATGGGCCGGGTACTATTATCCGGATTCGGGCCGAATATCGGTAATCACCACATTGACCCCGACCGGGCCTCAGCCCACGGCTGGGTGAAGTTGGTTGTAATGAAAGTATCAACACTCCCGAAACGTTTATGATTTATTGACTCGATGACTGGAGTTCAAGAATGTTATGGAAAATCTACAACAGAATTAAAAACAATAATAAGTACAAAGAATAAACATTACAAATTGACATCTGATTATGTAAACAAACATGTACATACAAATGGGTAAACAACTTCTGCTTAGCATATAAGTTGAACCTGTACATAATCAAAACTTATAACGATACTAATAATATAAACCTAATTATTCAAGTTACTAAATAATGAAATGGTTACCTGGCTAATGGAATAATATCCAGATATAAATATATTTATTATGCTCAAAATAAAGATGGCTATTCTAGAATTTAAATGACCGAAGTGACCGGAATGACAAATCACGTGATTAAAAACTAGCATGCAAAAAGTGGTTAGTTCCCTTTGACTGTTAAAGTTAGATAATAATAATTTGGACTAGGGATTTATTAGAATTAATGGGAATGGAAATGACAACAAACACACCAATTTAATGATCAAATGTAATAAACTCCAGAAATAATTAATATCACCCTATGACATAGGGTTCCGTTTTTTGGGACACCCTACACATTTATCGTTTAGTACCTGCAATCTATTGGGGTTTATGTGAGTACAACTGTATGAGTATGATTGTAGTTTCTTATAAAAATGTATGTATATATATATGCTGAATTTCTATACTACAAAAACATTTTTAATGATAAACAGAAAACAAAGGATACATGGGATATGCTAGATAGTAAAGGTATGTTCGGCTTTAATACCTATGTAACAATGCATTTGTGTATATGTACATGTGTATGTTTTTTAAATGAACGTATGTGTACACACATGCATTGTGTAGAGTAATACTATGCATTTCCACAAACATAAACTATGTTTAAGGAGCTAAATGAATGGTATATGTAGTGTACGTTTGTAGGCATAAGCTCACGCACGTATGCATATATGTCATGCGTATATACCCAACTATTTGGCCAAAATACAATATATAGAAATTTACCTATACTACATGATTGAATTAATACTAAAAAGCATACGTTAATGATATAAACTTTCATCCATCTATTATATCTTGTAAGTCAAACTGGATAAGATATATTGTAAAAAACCAGAAACTGTGATGTTTACGTGTAATATAAAACAAACTGTTCTGTTCTTAATATTCTATCTGTCTCCCTGATTAAAAAAGGTATAAACTGAATTTAAAACGTGTAGTTGTTTATTTGAAAACTGTCTCTAAAACGAACGTGTCTACGATATTTACTAGCTGGTCGAAACCGTATAGTCAGGCAAAATTCTAAATCGTTAAGTACAGCGAATATACATATTGCTACGTTGTTAGTGTTGGATGTATAAATAATGCACAGTACATGTAACACTGAAAGCAATAACAGGAGTTTACTGTATTTATGTTTGTCCTTCATTAAGCTGTCAACTTTCTGTAAGATTGTCCGCTCGACCCCTATAAATGCCTCTCATATTTGAATACGGTAAACCATGAACTCTCAGATTAGAATAAATCCTAAACATTTAAACCTTTCACTGTTAGTGACGTTTAAAAGCGCGTTTGCAAACAGTTTGGATCCTGATTAGACGCTCTGATCAGGATCAGAACTGTTTGACACTCGATATGTTTTAAGTCATACTTCATTGAATCATACTTTGAAATATGTCTTGCAGACAACAATACTGAAGCAGACAACAATGAAACCTTGAAGGGGTCAAAACTCGCGGAACATTTGGCAGTGAAAGGGTTAAAAAAAAATATCACATCTGATATTACTTCGGTTTTTCTCCAAAACAAACATTTATAGACATAACAAAACTGAGCAGAACCGTAACACACCTAGCTAAACTGCATCAGAGTATTTTCCTTGAAAAATGCAAATACAATGTATATGATGCAATGGAGAATACGTACGTTATTCATTCCAGTGTAAACGAAGCAAGTTTTCATCTGTGCGGCAAACAGTTTGGAGTGTCTTATTATATCTACAGTCTAAACTCGATATTTCGAACTCGCTTTAGTTCGAACATACCCATATTTCAAAGTTAAAACGTGGCATAGTCACGTTTTAACTTTGGAATACGAGTGTGTTCTACTTAGGCGAGATCGAGTTATCGAAATTCAATGTATGAATACTAGTAAGGTCGATCTAAGCGAGTTCGAAATATCGAGTTTCGAGTGATATAGTTGTTTGGCGAGTTTGTGATAACTGTTGCAAACAGGATCTAGATTGGACGCCGAGTAACGCGGCGTCTCATCTGAACTAATCTGTTTGACACTAGTAATAGTTTCTAAACGACAATGTTTTAAAACTATTGAAAATTGTTGTACAAAACCGAAAGCGTTTAATTTGCAGACGACAGTTATAACAAGGTAGATACAGTGGAGAATCTGTTATTCTTTCCCGTGTAAACGCAAACGTACGCAAACGCAAAGCACTAAAACGTAGAAAAGAACAACTTTTGGACAATTCTGATAATTCATGCTTACCTTGGTGGCAGACAGTTTGGAGCCTGATCAGACGCCGGGTTACCCGGCGTCTGATCTGGCTCCAAACTGTTTGCACTGCAAATAATAGTTTTAGCGTAAACGCGTTTATTGGGAAAGAATAACAGATTCTTCACTGTAACACTTTCGACGCCAAATCAATCGTGAGATGTTTACTCCTTCACCTTTACATTGTCGTCTGCTTTAATATTGCTGTCTGCAGGAGCGTTGCAAAGTTAGATACAAGGGAGAATGAATTAACAAATATCGAAAGGAGTGTCAAACTGTTAGGACCCGGATTAGATGCCGCGTCACGTGGCGTCTGTTCAGGATCGAAACTGTTTGCAAAATCGACTTTATGCGACTTTGTCGCCGAAATGTTTAAAGGTTTATATAAGAACATTAACTCTTTGTATGCTGGGTTTGTTTTTCGTCTGCAACAATTGTCGTCTGCTTCTGTTCATAAAATTAGATTTTTTCAAAATTTCTTTTAAATTCAGTGTCAGAATGGCAAACAGTTTGGATCCTGATGAGACGCCGCGTTACGCGGCGTCTCATCTGGATCCAAACTGTTTGCAAAGGTTGCAGCTATATCCGCCGCTAGCGTGCAAAGAGTTAAGCGCCTAACTCAGCAGTTGTTTGATGAAGCGATCTCATTTATGTAACAAGATACAACCGATAAAGAGGGAAAGGTAGGGGTACATGTATGTTTCAACACTGAAATTTTACTGTGAGGAAGACGTTATCCTTTTAAACGCAATGCAACTAGATATAGAAAAATAACGAGTGTTTGAAAACGTTCACGATTCATTTAAACCTTTCAGCGCCACATTAATTGTAAGGTTTTTACCCCTTCACGTTTCTTTGTTGAATGCTTCAATAGCGTTGTCTGCAAGATCGTTTCACAGTTAGATTTATGAGAAATATCGAAACGAGTGTCAAAGTGTTTAAATCCGATCGGACGCCGCGTTACATGGCGTCTGATCATGATCATGGTCTAGACCATTTGCAATGTCGACTGTATGGAACCTGTGAATGTGGTTTGGAAAATGAAGATGCTGAGCAGTATTTCTTCCAATGTCATCTCTATGTAAACGCAAGACTCCGACTCTTCCGATCAACCCACAAGTTTCATCCTCTAAACATTCATTTACTTCTTTCAGGCTCTATCAATCTCAGTGACGACGAGAATCGACATATATTTTCCTCTATTCAGACATACATGAAGGATACGAACAGATTTGCGCCCTCCTAAGTTGGCGTAGCTAACCCCTTACCATTAAGACAGAACAATCATCTATCCCCTCTTTCGTTTCTTATTCTTCTTCTTAATTTTAGGATATTCAGTGGGGAAAACGTTATTCTTTCCCAATAAACGCGTTTACGCTAAAACTATTATTTGCAGTGCAAACAGTTTGGAGCCAGATCAGACGCCGAATAACCCGGCGTCTGATCAGGCTCCAAACTGTTTGCCACCAAGATAAACATGAATTATCAGAATTGTCCAAAAGTTATACTTTTCTACGTTTTAGTGTTTTGCGTTTGCGTACGTTTGCGTTTAAACGGGAAAGAATAACAGATTCTCCACTGTAACACAAATGATTATTCAGTTGTCTATTTCTGGAACCTCTCATAACATTCTTTCATTGCCTTTGTTTTCTTTTGTAATGCTATTTTGGTTTTCATAGTTATTGTCTTTCAACAAAATATATAATGTAAAGCAATTGTAGACACACACACGTCATAATAATGATGTAAACTTATTAGAAGGAGAGGGATGGTGCTAACGTTGTAAGAACTTGTAGCCCGACCCTTTTTCACATATATTTGTATGTAAGATACCATTATTTGTTAATTTGAATTGTTATATTTACCTTTGTACAAATATTGGGCAATAAAATATGTTTAAACTCGACTGTATGCGACTTCTTTAATCTTAATTCGTATCCAATCAATTTATTCGGTATTAAGAAATGTTCCCTTAGGCGCACCTCCTACGACAGTACAGAACAGCGAAATTACACACCGGTAAATACAGTGGAGAAAACGTTATTCTTTCCCAATAAAAGCGTTTACACGTAAACTCTTATTGCCATTACAAACAGTTTTGAGCCAGATCAGACGCCGGGTAACCCGGCGTCTGATCAGGCTCAAAACTGTTTGCCACTCGTATAAAAATGAATAGTCAGAGTTGTCAATTTTTTTTTATTTTGTACATGTTTTGCTTTGCGTTTGCGTTTCATTTACGTTTAAACGGGAAAGAATAAAGTTTTCTCCACTATACCATCACGCCATAGTTGATAGGATAGATAGGATATGTACTATTATATGTGACATTTACTTCTTTGGCTGAATTAGGATTGACTTTAATGTTGTAGGAGAAACATGGATATAGTCACAGTTCTAGCTATCGCTGTGATTTTAACCGGTACAGTTTTAGTGTTACGAAGACAGCAACGAGATAGATGTAAGTCTGTGCCGGGCCCACGGGCGTGGCCCATCCTAGGAAATGCTCACCAGATAGATAAAACGAAGCTGCATATGATCTTGTTCGAATGGATGAATTCGTATGGAGATATCTTTCAGTTTGTATTGCTTGGACGGAACTACGTGATTTTGAATTGCTCAGAATTGTTTGAATCCGTAGTAAGTCAGATACCGGTTCGCCCTCTAACAGTTATGGGGGCTATGAACCATGATAACTCTGGGCCCACTTTCAGCAATAACACTTTTCACTTGCATGAAATGAAACAATGTATTATAGATGTCGTCAAGGACAAAACAGTCGCCGAGTTAATTGATTTCGAGGTCAAAGAACTGATCACCACTTTAAAAGAGTCGACAAGGACCGATGTAGCAGTTGACCAGGTAGTCAAGAAAACGGTGACATCACAACTGTTAATTGCTTTAATAGGTTGCAAACCAACAGACGCTGACAATGAAGCTGTTTGGAATTTTATAGAGGCTGGCGAGGCTTTGCTTGGTACAAGTGCATCTGCTCTTCTAACAACCTATCCTTGGCTAAAAAACATACCAGGAACACAATGTAAAAGATTATATGATTTGAACAAAAACGCTATGGAAATAATGATAAGAGAACTGACACGAAATGACAGAGTAAAAGACGGAATATATCATGGACTTATAGCACAATTGGAGAGACGTAAGGGTGAATTGGAAGATAGAAGTGACGTAAAAGAAACAATTCCTGATTCGACTATTCACGGAATCCTTGTAGACTGTTTCTTTGGACTATTACCTTGGGTTTTAACCATAACTAGTGGCGTACTTTGTATCGCAAAGAACAGCGTTGTGCAAGAGAAGTTGCATGCTGAGCTGGACAATGTATGCCAAGACAACCCCCCAACTCTAGCCAACAGAGAAAAACTACCGTACGTAAATGCTACTATCTTAGAGATTCATCGCTACATTAGTTATCTCGTGACAACATTACCTTACGAAGCGACGGAAGATACGGAAATCAATGGCTATTATGTGAAGAAGAACACTATTATCGTCGAAGACCTATTCAATATTCATCATTCAGAAGCCACTTGGAATGACCCTTGGGTATTCAGACCAGAGAGATTCATCGATGAGTCAGGGATTCTTCTCTCTTCAAAGTACGTCATGCCTTTCAGCACGGGGTCACGTATGTGTAAAGGTTTCCCGCTAGCAGAACCGAGCATATTTACAAGCCTTGCTAATATCCTGTATCATTTCGACATACTACCTCCGACCAGTGGCGATCTTCCTGACCATGACCCCAGAACATTCCAGTATGGTGCGGTACTGAAATTGCCTCTTTTTAGTTGTAGATTTAAACCGCGCGTGTCTAAAGAGGCATATTCTTAGTTTCGAACTACGAGTTCTTTTCCTCTCATTTAGCAAATCGGGAAGACATGATTATGTTCAGTTTTAACGAAACTTATCTACAATTTCAATGTAGAGAACATGCTCAGTTGTACATCAAGCTCAAACCTGACCAATAAAACACTAGAGAACGATCTGAGGCTCAACGTAAACGTTTTATAACCTTGGATCCTGACTAGACAGCGAGTTACTTGGTTGTGTCTTATCTCCCAACTGTTTGCAATGGATATGATTGCTATAGCATAAACGCGCTCATTAGTAAAGAATAACGGTCTCCACTGTAGTTTTAAAAATGTTATGGACATTTTATATGTACAGTGGAGAAAACGTTATTCTTTCCCCTTTAAACGCAAACGAAACGCAAACACATTCCAATGAAATAGAATCTATAGAAAAATGACAATTTTTGACAATTCTGACTATTCGTTATATTCTGAGTGGCAAACATTTTGGAGCCTTATCAGACGCCGGGTTACCCGGCGTCTGATCTGGTCCCAAATTGTTTGTAATGGAAAAAATATTTTTTACCGTAAACGCGTTTATTGGGAAAGAATAACGTTTTCTCTACTGTAAATGTGTAAGGGCTTTCTCATTGGTGTCAACTATATGTATTGGTATCGTACATGTACAAATTGTATCATAGCGTTTTATGTATTGTTCCAAGTGTGATTGTAAAGCGGGAGAAAACCTAACTTACTGAAAACGAAACTAACCGCAAACTCAATAAAATACAATTTTATAGGAAATGAAAAGTTTATGAGGTGCGCTGACGATCCATTTTTATTCGTGTGTCAAACTGTTTGGAGCCTGATCAGACGTCGGGTAACCCGGCATCTAGTCCGACTCCAAGTTTGCAATGGAAATAATTATTTTTAGTACAAGAACGTTTATGGGCAAGGACTAACGTTTGTGATGAATAAGTGTTGCATATTCAGTAAGCCTCTCTACCACGACCACTTTATTTGTTTATTTTGCAGCAATGAAATTCTTAAAGCAAAATAAAAGTTAGACAGTAAACTCCCTTGGGATATTTCTTTTTTACTTCCATCTTGTTTTAAGCTCTAAACTATCTTTAATACAAACAATTAGCCTACTTGAAGTAGTTGTTGTTAATGGGTTTTACTTTAGTTATAATTTATATCTCGCTTCCATAACACATCATCGTTTTTGTAGAATTTCTATACTGCTAATTAATGTAAAATATTATTATATATTGTATTTATTTATAGTCGTAAAATATAATAAACTACATCAGCCATTATTTTGGCGACTTAATTATGAGCCATACAAGTGATTCGATCCCATAACATAATGAAATTACACAGTCTTTCAGCAGAGTGCAAACCGTTATGAGTTATAATATCATTCTAAGGTGTTCTGGCTTTGGAAATATCGAGGGAGGGGAGGGGGGAGGGGGGGGGGGGGTGTATGGAATCACCCCGGCGTCGTCGTCAGCCTCGGCGTTGGTTTTTCATGGTTAAAGTTTTTGGGTTAGTGTTGTATTGCTCTAATGCTTCATGAACTATTTTCATTTGGAATCTGATATTTGGAATGGTAGTGCCCTGTGGGTTGAATATTGATGTTGTATAGTTACAATTAAAAAATGTCACCTTTTGTGGATTTTTCGGCTGATTTCTCATGGTTAAAGTTTTGGGGTTAGTGTTCTAATGCACTCGTACTACATGAAATATTTGTATAAGGAAGCTGATATGTGAAATGGAGGTACCCTGTGGGTTGAACATTGATGTTGTGTAGTTAAATTTTTAAAAAAATGTTTAAAATTAGTCAAAATTTCACCTGTTGTTGACTTAGAGTTTTTGGACTGAAATTTCAAAGTTAGTTATGTAGTAAGTGTTGTAATGCACTTATACTACATTAAATATTTGCATTAGTAAGCTGGTATTTGGAATGAAGGTTCCCTGTGGATTGAATATCAATGTACTGATACACTTTTCTATTGATAGTTACCTATTTAAGAAAGGTTCAGTTAGGCGAGCTTTGCTGTTCTCCGACAGCTTTTGTTTCTAAATGTTACATATAAGTGGACATTTTGATAGATTAAATATAATGACGAGTGACAAACAGCTTGAATCCAGATCAGACGCCGCGTTACGCGAAGTCTGTTCTGAATTCAAGCTGTTTGTAAATGTAAGCCAAGTCTTATTTTCCCTCCCTATAACGACTCCCTCCGAGCAACAGACACAATCGGTGTCTCTCTTTGGTTGCCGTTGTAGAGAGGTACAACATTGCCCACTCCTGTATACTAATACAAAATGGTTGGTAGTTCTACGATCATAGTACGCCGTTGAAATAGGTTTTTATCAAGAATTTTTTGTATTCTTTGCATAGGGTGTAATGACATTTTTATGAAATATGTTATGTAAATGTTATTTTTGGCAGTTATTTCCTGGGTTCAGAAGTTCTTTGTACATAATGTTCGACCAATTCACCACATTGCCGTCAACCGCAAACAGTACCGCCGGCCAAGAAGGTTGCTAGACTGTGCTGTGCGTAGGACACCTACGGCAGAACCAGGGGCCCGTTTCATAAAACTTCTTACGACAAATGTTGTCGTAAGTCAAAACTTTAAAATACATTTAATTTGTGATTTCTCTATCTAATCCTGTCTTGTGACATCTTTTTGGAATCGTCTTTTCAAGACGATTCCAAAAAGATGTCACAAGACAGGATTAGATGGAGAAATAAATAATAATTGATAATTTTATAATCTGACTTACGACAACATTTGTCGTAAGAAGTTTTATGAAACGGGCCCCAGGCATATTAACATACTACAGTGTCCCCTCTCTATAACGACACCCAATGGGAGACACGTAGTGTGTGTGTTGTTCGGAGGTTGTAATTAAGAGGGAAAATTAAGACTTGTATTTTATTTGCAATTAAGTAGTCCGTTTCTGACAATGCAGCGCTTTGCAATATATTGTTTTGCAATATATTGCAAATGACAAAACTTGCAGACCTAATGGGTCAATCGGTTCTCTTCTTGTATCGTTTTAACGTCTCACCCAAACGAGTTACAGCTTTCATGTGGGAACTCAAAGGGGTCTATATAAAACTAAGGAAAATAGCTATAACTAAATGTAAAATAAAGAACATATTATTGAAAATGTGGACACTTTCTTTTAATCAGAATGGCAAACAGTTTTGAGTGTAAGCAAAAGACGAGTTAGTCGTTACCTGATCAGGCCAAATACGGTTTGCAATTGATATAAATGTTTCAGCTGAGACGTGTTTAAACGGAAAGAATGACGTCTGCTCACCTTGTGAAATCGTATGTATATTATAAGTTACAACTTAACTGACAGAACCCTGGCGACGCATATATGCGTCCTTTACCAAAAGTGTATCTGTGAAGGGTACCTTCGTCTAATGCAAATAGTGAAGTCCCTGCTAAGAAGGCCCCTGCAGGAAGGACTTCACTGTTTGTCCTTTTGCAATATATTATATAAAAAAAAAACCTAAATAGTCTAAAATGGACAAGCCGTTTTTGTAAACTGGATTTGTCCATCGAAAATTTCAGGGGATAATGAGTTAACGTCCTTTTTTCCAGATCTCTTAGTAAAAATGATATTTGTTATATTAATGGAACAGTTGGAAATGGTTGATTCTCTCATGTTGAAACGAAATGCAAACGTAACGCCATAAAATGTAGAAACTTTTGAAATTGTTTTGGAAATACAGACAGTGGATTTTAATCAGAGTGGGGCAGAACTGCCATGGAACCTATATAGACGCCCTGCAACTCGGAATCAGACCCAATGCTTATAAAGCGTTTGAGTTGAGTTTGAATGCGTTCTCAAGCAATTGATTGGTCAGATTGGAGCCTAGGCTAAAATCTGACCAAAGAAACGCTTGAGAATGATTTCAGACTCAACTGAAATGCTACAACAATATAAGCATATACCCTAGGATAGAACTGGATACTGGATATACGTCCTGCAACTCGAAGCCTGACCTGGCTTCAAAATGGTTTCTTTGGACTTGCTTGTTTCAGCACAAACGACAAACGTTCGATCATTTGCCTTCTTAAGTCAGGTATATCTCTTCATTGCCTTACTTCGAGTACAATGATTATATGCAAACAGTTTGGCGTCTGGTTAGGATCCAAACTGTTTGATATACATTTCAATATGTCTTAAGTCACACTACCTAACCTTTAAACTTGAGACAGAAAATCAGACCACAAATATTGATGACGTTAAGGCAGTTAAATTCAACAATAACGCTGCTGTGAAACGGTTTGCTAGATATATACCATTATGTGTATAGACATTTATATGAAATGTATTGAAGTGGATAGAGTGGTCTACTGAACTATTTCACTGAACGTTTGTCAAGGGGCTCGAATCAGAAACTATTCATGCACGCAGCTTTTCACAATATTGTACCGTGTGACTTACATGTAACCCTTCGAATGATATAATGTTGTCTGCTTCGCAGTTGATGTCTGCATGTTCTGAAAGTTTTATTTTAATTTTAAAACAATTTTTTTTCATAAATAAAAAGATAAAAGTCAAATACGGTAAAACCTCTCTATTACGACCAATAAATTGTGAAAATAGGTGTTTCTAACAGGTGACTGCTTAACGCTGTGACAGTAAAACAGAAAGCTCATGTAGGAGCTTTCTGTTTTACTGTCACCTTGCTTTAAACTGTCACCTGTCTTTTATATACTCAACTAGCCTTCTTTTTAGTGCCCGTAATAGAGAGGTTTGACTGTAGTTTTGTTCCTGCTCTTGGCGTCTTATCTGTATCCAAAACCTTTACAATTATAATAAAATGGCGACAAACAGACGGAAGTTTAACGCTGTTGTCTGCTTCAAACATTTAAAAACAATCGTATTATATATTTTGAAGTTGAAGAAACTATAAATACAAGTTTGCCTCCAGAAACGCCGCGTTAGGCGGCGCGTCTCATCTGGATCCAAACTGTTTGCTTATGATCATGTCGTGTTATAATGATAAGCTTCATATTACCTTCTGTTTCACCACTAATCGATAGGGTAAAAGTTAGTACTGTGATCCCCCGCAATGTTGTTTAAATGTTCATACAGTGGAGGAAACGTTATACTTTCCCAATAAACGCGTTTACGCTAAATCTATTATTTCCACTGCAAACATTTTGGAGTCTGATCAGGCTTAAACTGTTTGCCACTCAGATAAAATTGAATATTTAGAACTATCTTAAACTTGACATTTTCTACGTTTTAGTGTTTTGCGTTTGCGTTTCGTTTGCGTTTATACGGGAGAGAATACAGTGGAGAATATGTTATTCTTTCCCATTTAAACGCAAACGTACGCAAACGAAAAGCACTAAAACGTAGAAAAGTACAACTTTTGGACAATTCTGATAATTCATGTTTATCTTGGTGGCAAACAGTTTGGAGCCTGATCAGACGCCGGGTTTCCCGGCGTCTGATCTGGCTCCAAACTGTTTGCACTGCAAATAATAGTTTTAGCGTAAAAGCGTTTATTGGGAAAGAATAACAGATTCTCCACTGTAACGTTTTCTCCCATTTTCGCCCATGTGGGATAGAGATATTCCATATGTGGAATCACTCTATCCTCCATACCGACTCGGCAAGCATCGTCCCTGCATGAATTTTCTGACCCTCGGGGGAGAAAATCCCTATCTTACATCAACATTCATGGTGGATTCTTATAATCTGCACTATATGGGTTAAATACACAGTTCTCCCTCCTTACAACGGTCCTCCAAACAACGATTCCTTACAACAATACTTGCCGCTGTTCTCCAAATAAGACATATATGTGTAACAATTTAACCGTTGCAAAATCTTCTGCTTAAAAGTGTCGTCTGTTTTTTTTCAAAGCTACATATTAGTGGATATTTTGACATGAGATATATCATGAAGAGTGACAAACAGCTTAAATCCAAATCAGACGACGCTGTCTGCAAATTTTAATTTACCCTCCCTATAACAACTCCCTTAGAACAACGCATACAATCTGTGTCTCCCATTGGATGTTGTTGTAGATAGGGAGAACTGTATAATAGACTGTCAAGTTTATTTTAAACGTTAGCGTTCCCAACTTTGGAATCAGACATGATATAAGTTGAAACTATTATATATATATACATACATGTAATTGTTAACTTGTACCTATTGATTACGTAGGTTATTGCCAGGTAAGATACCGTGATATATAGTCCTGTGCCTGGCCTGATGACCCGTTTGCAAAATGATGTTGAGAGAGTTTCTCACTTGATGTGAGTTAACGAGACCCTAGACATCACAAATCACCGAGGTGCTTGTCTGTCACACTGACACGAGCCCCACAATATCAAAATCCAATATGGCCGCCGCCAACCATTTTGGAATAGCTAACTTTTTTGTTTTTTGGAGAATACACAAGTGTAATACCTCTAAATTGATTTGTTTTTTGAAGTGGAACTCATTTCTGATGCCCTTTGTGCAATCTGGGTTGTCTTTGATTTGGAAAGGTCAAATTTCACATTAGCCAAATCCAATATGGCCGCCGCAAATCATGTTGGAAAAGCTTTTTTCGTTGTTTTTTTAAGAAAAATCAAATATAAAATACTTCTAAATTGATTATTTTTTAGAGTATAACTCACTTCTTATGCCATATGTGCAATCTGGGATGTCTTTGATTTGATAAGATAAAGTTCCACAATAGCCAAATCCAATATGGCCGCCGCAAGCCATGTTAACAAAGCTAACTTTTTTCTTTTTTAGAGAATAAACCAATGTAATACCTCTCAATTGATAATTTTTAGGTGTTGAACTCATTTCTGATGCCCTTTGTGCAATCTGGGATGTCTTTGATTTGGAAAGATCAAGTTCCACAATAGCAAAATCCAATATGGCCGCCGCAAGCCATGTTAAAAAAGCTAACGGTTTTCTTTTTTCGGAGAATAAACCAATGCAATACCTCTAAATTGATTTGTTTTTTGAAGTGGAACTCATTTCTGATGCCCTTTGTGCAATCTGGGGTGTCTTTGATTTGGAAAGGTCAAATTTCACATTAGCCAAATCCAATATGGCCGCCGCAAACCATGTTGGAAAAGCTTTTTTCGTTGTTTTTTTAAGAAAAATCAAATATAAAATACTTCTAAATTGATTATTTTTTAGAGTATAACTCACTTCTTATGCCATATGTGCAATCTGGGATGTCTTTGATTTGATAAGATAAAGTTCCACAATCGCCAAATCCAATATGGCCGCCGCAAGCCATGTTAACAAAGCTAACTTTTTTCTTTTTTAGAGAATAAACCAATGTAATACCTCTCAATTGATAATTTTTAGGTGTTGAACTCATTTCTGATGCCCTTTGTGCAATCTGGGATGTCTTTGATTTGGAAAGATCAAGTTCCACAATAGCAAAATCCAATATGGCCGCCGCAAGCCATGTTAAAAAAGCTAACGGTTTTCTTTTTTCGGAGAATAAACCAATGCAATACCTCTAAATTGATTTGTTTTTTGAAGTGGAACTCATTTCTGATGCCCTTTGTGCAATCTGGGGTGTCTTTGATTTGGAAAGGTCAAATTTCACATTAGCCAAATCCAATATGGCCGCCGCAAACCATGTTGGAAAAGCTTTTTTCGTTGTTTTTTTAAGAAAAATCAAATATAAAATACTTCTAAATTGATTATTTTTTAGAGTATAACTCACTTCTTATGCCATATGTGCAATCTGGGATGTCTTTGATTTGATAAGATAAAGTTCCACAATCGCCAAATCCAATATGACCGCCGCAAGCCATGTTAACAAAGCTAACTTTTTTCTTTTTTAGAGAATAAACCAATGTAATACCTCTCAATTGATAATTTTTAGGTGTTGAACTCATTTCTGATGCCCTTTGTGCAATCTGGGAATGTCTTTGATTTGGAAAGATCAAGTTCCACAATAGCAAAATACAATATGGCCGCCGCAAGCCATGTTAAAAAAGCTAACGGTTTTCTTTTTTCGGAGAATAAACCAATGCAATACCTCTAAATTGATTTGTTTTTTGAAGTGGAACTCATTTCTGATGCCCTTTGTGCAATCTGAGGTGTCTTTGATTTGGAAAGGTCAAATTTCACATTAGCCAAATCCAATATGGCCGCCGCAAACCATGTTGGAAAAGCTTTTTTCGTTGTTTTTTTAAGAAAAATCAAATATAAAATACTTCTAAATTGATTATTTTTTAGAGTATAACTCACTTCTTATGCCATATGTGCAATCTGGGATGTCTTTGATTTGATAAGATAAAGTTCCACAATAGCCAAATCCAATATGGCCGCCGCAAGCCATGTTAACAAAGCTAACTTTTTTCTTTTTTAGAGAATAAACCAATGTAATACCTCTCAATTGATAATTTTTAGGTGTTGAACTCATTTCTGATGCCCTTTGTGCAATCTGGGATGTCTTTGATTTGGAAAGATCAAGTTCCACAATAGCAAAATACAATATGGCCGCCGCAAGCCATGTTAAAAAAGCTAACGGTTTTCTTTTTTCGGAGAATAAACCAATGCAATACCTCTAAATTGATTTGTTTTTTGAAGTGGAACTCATTTCTGATGCCCTTTGTGCAATCTGCGGTGTCTTTGATTTGGAAAGGTCAAATTTCACATTAGCCAAATCCAATATGGCCGCCGCAAACCATGTTGGAAAAGCTTTTTTCGTTGTTTTTTTAAGAAAAATCAAATATAAAATACTTCTAAATTGATTATTTTTTAGAGTATAACTCACTTCTTATGCCATATGTGCAATCTGGGATGTCTTTGATTTGATAAGATAAAGTTCCACAATAGCCAAATCCAATATGGCCGCCGCAAGCCATGTTAACAAAGCTAACTTTTTTCTTTTTTAGAGAATAAACCAATGTAATACCTCTCAATTGATAATTTTTAGGTGTTGAACTCATTTCTGATGCCCTTTGTGCAATCTGGGATGTCTTTGATTTGGAAAGATCAAGTTCCACAATAGCAAAATACAATATGGCCTCCGCAAGCCATGTTAAAAAAGCTAACGGTTTTCTTTTTTCGGAGAATAAACCAATGCAATACCTCTAAATTGATTTGTTTTTTGAAGTGGAACTCATTTCTGATGCCCTTTGTGCAATCTGCGGTGTCTTTGATTTGGAAAGGTCAAATTTCACATTAGCCAAATCCAATATGGCCGCCGCAAACCATGTTGGAAAAGCTTTTTTCGTTGTTTTTTTAAGAAAAATCAAATATAAAATACTTCTAAATTGATTATTTTTTAGAGTATAACTCACTTCTTATGCCATATGTGCAATCTGGGATGTCTTTGATTTGATAAGATAAAGTTCCACAATAGCCAAATCCAATATGGCCGCCGCAAGCCATGTTAACAAAGCTAACTTTTTTCTTTTTTAGAGAATAAACCAATGTAATACCTCTCAGTTGATAATTTTTAGGTGTTGAACTCATTTCTGATGCCATTTGTGCAATCTGGGATGTCTTTGATTTGGAAAGATCAAGTTCCACAATAGCAAAATCCAATATGGCCGCCGCAAGCCATGTTAAAAAAGCTAACGTTTTTCTTATTTGGAGAATAAACCAATGCAATACCTCTCAATTGATAATTTTTGGGTGTTGAACTCATTTCCGAGGCCTTTTGTGCAATCTGGGATGTATTTGATTTGGAAAGGTCAAGTTTCACAATAGCCAAATCCAATATGGCCGCCGAAAACCATGTTGAAAAAGCTAATTGTGTTGTTTTTTGGACATAAATCAAATGCTATACTTCTAAATTGATAATTATTTAGAGTAGAACTTATTTCTGATGCCCTTTGTGCAATCTAGGAAGTCTTTGCTTTTGAAAAATCAAGTTCTAAAGAAGCAAAATCCAATATGGCCGCCGCAACCATGTTGAAAAAGCTATTTGTTTTCTTTTTTGGAGAATAATCAAATGTAATACCTCTAAATTAATAATATTTAGGCGTGGAACTTATTTCTAAAGCCCTTTGTGCAATCTTGGGTGTTTTTGATTCAGAAAGGTCAAGTTCCACAATAGCAAAATCCAATATGGCAGCCGCAAACCAAGATGGAAAAGGCTAATTTTTAAAAAATTTTTAAGAAAGATCACATGTATATCTTAATTGATTATTGCTTGTGTTTAACTCATTTCCTCTCTGATGTCCTTTGTTCAATATGGAAAGTCATAATTATGGTTTGAAAAGGTCAAGTTCAATGTCTTTTTGATACATCAACGACCTTGGGCTTAGCTTGAACAGAAGTAGTCAGTTTGTAAACAAGAAGTAAGTAAATGGCAACTCTCTGACATTAGACAAAGAAAACACGACAGTGAACGGGACTCAATCCTACGTCCTGAGGTGAGAGGCTGTTATCCTAACCACTAAGACTACCACAGCCCCACGGACAGACGGTAGGACCGGGACAGAAAAATAACACCTTGTTCCACATGCATGGAAATATACATCAATAAAGCATCAACAATTGAGTAGATACACATGTAGTTCCAAAGTAATTTCGTGCCGGGTTTTCACAGGCTGAAGAAACTGAAGTGTCCAGTTTTCCAGCTATCTCAAGATTTGAATAGAGGCCTTTACATAATAGATCTCAATAGGTTTTTCAATGGGTTTTACTAACCAAGCTATAAAATATTAGGTGCGGGTCTCACATGAGACGCCTGAATGATTCCTTGCCTATACGCTAGCCGAGTAAGTGCATGGGCTCCATGCTTTGACTCAAACTTTCTACGATACTAGGTGTTACCACCCAAGCTTGGTCATGTAATGTCTTTAAGCCTTTACCATAGAGTCTGTTCACATTGTATTAGTGTACAGAGACGTGTGATACTCGGTGATGTCTTTGCCGTGATGCAGAGGTACTTTTTGCAACATATTTTGTCATGGAAAACTGGACACTTTAGTTTCTTCACCCTGTGAAAACTCGGCACGAAATTACTTTGGAACTACATGTGTATCTACTCAATTGTTGATGCTTTATTGATGTATCTTTCCATGCATGTGGAACCAGGTGTTATATTTCTGTCCCGGCCCTACTGTCTGTCCGTGGGGCTGTGGTAGTATTAGTGGTTAGGATAACAGCCTCTCACCGCAGGACGTAGTTTGGGTCCCGCTCACTGTCGTGTTTTCTCTGTCTAATGTCAGAGAGTTGCCATTTACTTACATCTTGTTTACATACTGACTACTACTGTTCAAGTTAAGCCCAAGGTCGTTGATGTATCAAAAAGAATTGAACTTGACCTTTTCAAACCAATGACTCTCCATATTGAACAAAGAACCTCAGAGAGGAAATGAGTTATACACAAACAATAATCAATTAAGATATGCATGTATTACATGTGTATTTGATCTTTCTTAAAAAAATTAATTTAAATTAGCTTTTCCATCTTGGTTTGCGGCTGCCATATTGGAGTTTGCTATTGTGGAACTTGACCTTTCTGAATGAAAGACACCTAAGATTGCACACAGGGCCTCCGAAATAAGTTACACACCAAAATATTATCAATTAAGAGGTATTACATTTGAATATTCTCCAAAAAAGAAAACAAATAGCTTTTTCAACATGGTTGCGACGGACATATTGGATTTTGCTATTGTGGAATTTGATCTTTCCAAATCAAAGACATCCCAGATTGCACAAAGGGCATCAGAAATGAGTTCAACACCCAAAAATAATCAATTTAGAAGTATAACATTTGATTTTTGCCCAAAAAGCAACAAAATTAGCTTTTCCAACATGGTTTTCGGCGGCCATATTGGATTTGGCTATTGTGAAATTTGACCTTTCCGAATCAAATACATCCCAGATTGCACAAAGGGCGTCAGAAATGAGTTCAACACCCAAACATTATCAATTGAGAGGTATTACATTGGTTTGTTCTCCAAAAAAAGAAAAAGTTTAGCTTTTTTAACATGACTTGCGGCGGCCATATTGGATTTGGCTATTGTGAAACTTGACCTTTCCGAATCAAATACATCCTAGATTGCACAAAAATCCTCAGAAATGAGTTAAACACCCAAAACTATCAATTGAGAGGTATTACATTGGTTTATTCTCCCAAAAAAAGAAAAAAGTTAGCTTTTTTAACATGGCTTGAGGCGGCCATATTGGATTTTGCTATTGTGGAACTTGATCTTTCCAAATCAAAGACATCCCAGATTGCACAAAGGGCATCAGAAGTGAGTTATACTCTAAAACATAATCAATTAAGAAGTATTATATTTGATTTGTCTTAAAAAACAACGAAAATAGCTTTTCACATATGGCTTGCGGCGGCCATATTGAATTTGACTAAGGTGAAACTTGACCTTTCCAAATCAAAGACACCCCGGATTGCACAAAGGGCATCATAAATGAGTTCCACGCCAAAAAACAATCAATTTAGAGGTATTACACTTGTTTATTCTCCAAAATACAAACAAGTTAGCTTTTCCAAAATGGCTGGCGACGGCCATATTGGATTTTGATAGTGTGGGGCTCGTGTCAGTGTGGCAGAGAAGCACCTCGGTGATTTGTGATGTCTAGGGTCTCGTTAACTCACATCAAGTGAGAAACTCTCTCAACACCATTTTGCAAACGGGTCTACAGGCCTAGTCCTGCATTACCGAATGTTTATGCCCGTTTTGCTACTGCTGCAAGTACATGTACAGTAGCGAAAACGTTATTCTTTCCCGTTTATACGCAAACGAAACGCAATGCACTAAATGTAGAAAATTGCAACTGTTTTGATCTTTCTACCTATTCATTTTAATCTGAGTGGCAAACAGTTTGGTGCTGATCAGACGCCGGGTTACCCTGCGTAAACGCGTTTATTAGGAAAGAATAACGTTTTCTCCACTGTGCCAAATACCGGTACATTCACGACTGTGCAGTGCAATACGAATCATGTTTTAAAGTCTTAACCGATTTAACCCATTTGTGCCCAGTGGATTCTTCCATGTTTATATATTGGATTAATCCATTTTTTATCAAAGGGATGCCTGGTCAAAATTTTCATGTTCATATTGTTTTATATTAAAATGCCTATAAGCAAACAGTATAGACTCTGATCAGACGTCGCATAATGCGGCGTCTGATCAGAGTCTACACTGTTTGCCTATGTCCCATATATGGGATCGTGTTAAGAACATGAATAACTACAATAACGATGAATCGAAAGAAACATTTGGAACGGCGGGCCTTCGAAAATCGTTGAGATGTCTATAAAAGGTGCAAATAAATGAGAATTCTTTCATGTGTTTTCTGCATTAGGGTAGATACGTACATGTACCAATCAAGTAGTATTCTTTTAAATGGTAAAAGTATATATATCAAACGGCATCAGATGTTGTCTGTTTTCTATTGTATCCAGTATTTTATTATTTCCCGTTTAAGTGACATTAATCATAACGCAATAAAATATTATAAAAAAATATGGTTTCGAGATATGTCGTATTACAATCCATGAATGGACCCCATATAAAACATACAGTGGAGAAGACGTTAGTCTATCCCATTTATACGCAAACGAAACGCAAACGCAGTGCACTGTACTGTAGACAAATATATTTTTTGACATTTCTTACTATTAATTTTTATCTGGGTGGCATATAGTTTGGGGGCCTGATCAGACGCCGGGTTACCCGGCGACTGATCTGGCTCCAACGGGTTTGCAATGGAAATACTACTTTTAGTGTAAACGCGTTCATTGGGGAAGACTAACATCTTCTCAACTGTAACTGATCCGTGTCCTGGTAAACCTGAGTACATGCGCAGTAAAATCCTAAGATTTAAGTACATCCTTGATACAGTGGAGAAAACGTTATTCTTTCCCAATGAACGCGTTTACGCTAAAACTATTATTTGCAGTGCAAACAGTTTGGAGCCAGATAAGACGCCGGGTGACCCGGCGTCTGATCAGGCTCGAAACTGTTTGTTATTCAGATTAAAATGAATGTTCAGAATTGGTAACAAGTCATATTTTACGTTTTAAAGCAATGCGTTTGCGTTTAAACGGGAAAGAATAACGTTTTCTCCACTGTACCAGAGAAATCTAATAGAGTAAATCTCAGATATCGCAGATGCTTTCGCATTTCTCTATTACGAACACTTAAAGACAGCTTATTGATTGTATAAAACACAGATGGAAGCTAATAGCAAGATGAAAATAAAACTAAATAGGTCTGAAAGCAGCCACGTCCACTAAACATAAAAATATTGAAATGACTAAGCGGTCGTAATCGAGAGATTTTACTGTATTTACTTATTATAAGCACTTATATTTGGTGAACACATCTAGCTTACCAAACAGAACAGTTGGGAGTGTAATGGTAGAAACATATCAATCAAAATCCACACTCTCATTCGTCTGGTTGTTGGTGTTATAGAGAACATGGATGGAGTAATAATTTTAGTTGGAATTGTGATTTTAGCCAGTGTTGTTCTAACACTGCGGAAAAGACGACGTGGTGGGCTAAAGCCCGTGCCAGGACCGATGCCGTTGCCTTTTTTAGGAAATATTCATCAGATCCAACCCACGATACTGCAGGTCTCACTCTACGAGTGGATGCAAACTTATGGAGAAATGTTTCAGTTTACTCTGCTTGGAGATAAGTATTTAATAATAAATTCGCCCGAATTGATTCAATATGCACAACACAAGTTTATCAACCGCCCTTATAACGCACAAGGTGAAGTAAATCATGATGGCAATGGACCCACTTTCAGCAATAACCCGTTCTTCACAAACAAACTCAAACAGGGTGTCATAGATGTCGCCAAAGACGAAACAAGGAGGGAACTTGCGGAAGAACAGGTTAAAGAACTGATCGATACATTCAAAGAGTTGGAAGGGAGGGATGTACTAGTTAACACGCTTATTCAGCGAATGGTGACGTCCCAGATGCTAATTGCATTAATAGGATGTAAACCGACAGACATTGACATTGAAGTGTTTTTGCAATATTTAAGAGTTTTAGGGGATTTATTTTCGGGCGGCGCTGCGTTTGTCCTCACCTCTTATCCTTGGATAAAATTCATACCAGGGACACAATTCAAAAAATTGTATTATTCTAACAAAACTGCCATTGCAGAAATGGTGAAAGAATTGACAAGAACTGACAGAAAGAGAGAGAACAACTTTCCAGGCTTCATTGCACAGCTTGAAATGAGAAGTAGTGGAGAAACTGAACAGGAAATACTGACTGAATTGAATATCAAGGGAGCTATCGTAGATGCTGCCGCCGGAAGCGTAGTGCCATGGTTTTCATATATAGTTAGTGGTATACTCTCTCTAGCAAAGTTCAACACAGTGCAAGAAAAGGTGCACTCCGAAATGGACAATGTATGCCAGAATGAATGCCCAAGTCTTGCAGACAGAGACAAACTGCCGTACCTGAATGCCACCATATTGGAGATATTTAGGTACTTTAGCCTTCTTACAACAACGCTACCTTATGTGTCAACGGAGGATACGGAAATCAATGGTTTTTTCGTGGAAAAAGATACTACTATCCTCGGAGGCTTATTCAATCTTCATCATTCAGAAGCCATTTGGAATGACCCTTGGACATTCAGACCGGAGAGATTCATCGATGAGTCAGGGATGCTTCTATCATCTAAGCACGTATTGCCTTTCAGCACGGGACCGCGTATGTGTAAAGGTTACCCTCTGGCAGAACCAAGCATATTCACATGCTTCGCTAATATTCTATATCATTTCGTCATACTACCTCCGACCAGTGGCGATCTTCCTGACCATGACCCTAGAACATTCAAATACGGCGCGGCACTAAGGTTGCCTCCAATTCATTGTAGATTTGAAGTACGTGCGCTAAAATAAGCATATTCTTTCGTTAAAGTACGAACTTTTTCGCTTCTGTTATAAAGTCTGATTCATATTTCTCGTCTGTTCGTCGCGATACGACCAATTTATGTGTTGCAGAGCCGTTACAACCAATGAATCATTCAGTCGCCTGCATTAACACATTCAACCCTACTGACGAGTATTCTAGTCATTTACAAACAATTTGTACCAATTTGAAAATACTTGTCCTGCACTGTTGATCATTTTATGATTATATATTGTTAAAACATCCCTCAATAGTCGAAAATAACCTGGACTTAATAGGAAACTGGAATTGTTTATTATAAGATTTAGGGGCGAATGAGTTGGATTCCATGAAGTTTAAGGACAACACGTTTTACCTGAATTAAGAACAGTACATATCAAATGTTATTCGTCTTTGATTGAATCCAATCTGTTTCCAATTGTTGATAACAGGCATTTACCGCTGCATTATCCGGAGCGCGCGGAACATATTCATTAACCCTTTCTCCTATAAAAGCGCTTTTAGCGCATTCAATTAATTCCTTCGAGGAAGAAAATAATTCCAAATTATGCAGTCATAAACACGTATCAAAGGAAATAGTTTCTATATCCTTGCAGATGGTAGCTTAAAGCAGGCTGAAAGGAAAGCAGAATGTTGCTTTAAATACTAACATGTCTTCAAAACTGGAAACAGACTATAGGTTAAAGGTTAACCACTGCCATATAAAGCGTGGAATATTGCACATATAGTTGAACCATGCGAGACACCGAATAACTCGGTGTCGGATCCAGGATCAACCAGTTTGGCACTCATTGCGATGTTTTGTCAGTGTGCCTGAAATCTTCATTTGAGAAATAAAAAGGAGACTAAACCCGTTTTAAAATTGTCAACGACACCCAATGGGAGACAAAACTTGCGTGCGTTGTTCGGAGGTAGTCGTTGCTCTAGTAATATTGTTTGCTACTGTGTACATGCATCTTCATGTTTTTCCTGTGTATCATAATCATGTAGCCTCCATACTGTGTATTTATCAAGCAAAACTGCATAATTTTGGAATAAAATCAGAATGGTGATGTATATGGATGTATGTAATTTGTATATAATAAAATACTACATAAAATATATAGAGAGTCATTTTCCCCTAATACCTTAGGAAGTTGAAGAAAGTAAGTCGTGTTATGAGTAAACCTGCCTTATTGCATTGCAAACAGTGTAGATCAAGGCCAGCCGTCGCGTTGATCTAAATGTTTGACACCAAATGCATGTCAAACATTTTCACGGCTGCAATTTCGTCTTTTAATATTGTCGCCTGCTGTTTTTCTCAAAGTTACATATTGGACATTTTGCAGACAAAAAACACATTATTACGAGTGACAAACAGCTTGAATCTAGATCAGACGACGAGATACACGGCATCTCATCTGGATTCAAACTGTTTGCAAATGTAAACCAATTCCCTCCCTATAACAAGCGTTTCGAACAACACATACAATCTTTGTCTCCCATTGGGTGTTGCTATAAAGATGCAGTCCATTTTTTACTACTTAAGCTTTTTTATTGCAGTATATTGTAAAATATTTTAATCCAAATAAGGTTATCAAAGCCAATTATAAAGTCTTGAGCCTGAATCAAAACTGAGTTTTGGCAAGAAGAAGAAGAAGAACGTTTATTTGACTTAAACTATACAGTTTCTCGTCTTCTTTTGAGCACAAAGTTCATTTTAAGTTTTATAAACTCGGGGCCAAGGGTTGCACCGTTTGTCATTTTTGCAATATATAACAAAGAAACAACCATACGAGTAAAAGTCAAACTTGGACAATACTTACTTAGAAACTAGACGAGTCCACTTGAAGTTTCGGCGGTCAATATGTTAATATTGTGCCCTGTCTAGAATTAGCTATACCAAATAAAAATTTCATCAGTATAATTCTACAGACAACAAAATAGGAATAGTGAAATGGTGTGCGAGGACCGAAGAGGTTGGTGGAGTACTAATCCAACCCCAGTGAAATGGTGTGGTTGTTGGATTTCCTCCAATTGGCAACACTGGTACCGAAAGGGTTATCATTTCCACCAATAGTCAAACTGCAAACCACCTACATATGATATACAACTACAATCGAATTTTGATATCTCAAACTCGGTTAAATCGAGCATACCCGTATTTCAAAGTTAAAACGTGGCTTACCCACGTTTTAATTTTGAAATATTGGTATGTTCGACTTAACCGAGCATGAAATAATGCAGTTCATGTGTCGAACTATCGGATAGTTTGAGTTAAGGGTGTACATGTATCAATGTCATAAGCCAATTTTTCAAAGTATCAAACTTTTTTTCTAAAATTGTTTTTTTGGAAGAGCTGTTTATGATGAATGAAAAAATGAAAAAAAAATATGGTGGTGTCCTTTTTTTTTAGCTACAGCGATTTGAAAAAGGTATGTCAAATTTGGACGTTTTTTTCAAATTTTACCCATTCAGAGTACAAACTTCAGTAAAATTTATTTCAAATTAAAACAAACATGATAATTTGGGTTTTCATTATTTATTTCATGTCTATGGTGGTATTTTCACATATAGAAACCAAATTGAGACAAAGCAGGCACCAGGTTTGAACAATATGGATCATTGAATATAAAAAATATGCTTTGTATAGGGCATGATTTTATTAGATTTTTTATTTTATGAAAAAATTTAAAAAAGTTTGAAAATGAAATAGTTCTAGTATTAAACTTTTTTTTATATTCTACCAAATGAAAGCCCATGCTAAGGCAGTTCAAAATATGAAAAAGAAAATGAAAGGTCAGTGAAAAGTTTGAGTTATTTAAGTAAAAAGAGTTATCTCCCCTTACAAAATTTACAAAAAAAGTACCATATCGATGATATTTAGAGCTTTATAAATTTCACATTTGGTGCCTTTTTTTCTTAAATTAGTTTTTGTATGAAGAAATACTACCATAGATAGGAAATAAATAACACAAAACCAAATTATCATATTTGTTTTCATTTAAAATGGATTTTATTGAAGCGGGCTGTTTGAAAAGGACAAAATAAGAGGAAGTGGGTGGGGTCAATTTTACATGGCCGTAGAGCCAACTGTTGTTCACCAAAATGTACACTTTTTCTATTTTTTCATTCATCTTAAATAGCTCTTCAATACAAAACCATCATAGAGTGTTTTCATATACTTTGAAACTTTCCCAAAGTCATGACATTGATACACCCTTAAGCGAGTCCGAGATATAGGGGTTCGACTGTTTATGTAAAGCAAGTGGCTGTTTAAATGCAGTTGGCAATAGGGCAGCTGGCGCCTATACGAAATTTCTGCCGTTTTATGATTTTGCTTACAGTTTCCACCTGTATTTAACCCTTATCCTGCGGTGATATCGTCTGCTTCGAAATTGTCGTCTGCAAAATATGTTAAATTTAGATATATACATTTTTTAAGTAAAAAAACATAAAGACAGGTGTCAAACAGTTTGGATCCAGATCAGACGCCGCGTTACGCGGCGTCTGATCTGGATCTAAACTGTTTGCAAAAATCTATAAAGTCGCGACCAGCAGGCAAAGGGTTAACATAATCGAAGGCTATTCACTTCTTGTACATGTAAACTATATATGGTGGTGTAGTATAGTGGAGAAAACGTTATTCCTTCCCAATAAACGCGTTTACGCTAAAACTATTATTTGCAGTACAAACAGTTTGGAGCAAGATCAGACGCCGGGTAACCCGGCGTCTGATCAGGCTCCAAACTGTTTGACATTCAGATTAAAATGAATGTTCAGAATTGGCAACAAGTTGTCATATTTTACGTTTAAAAGCAATGCGTTTCGTTTGTGTTTAAACGGGAAAGAATAACGTTTTCTCCACTGTAGATGCATTTTCAGATGCTTCTGCAGATACACCCCCATAGTTTGTTTTCAGTACTGAAGACAGATTGTTGCTTTAACCCGTTACCCCACCAATACGCCTTTTTACGTCTTCAATTTTCGCCTCCGCTGAAGAAAATAGTTCCAATTTATGCAGTCATGCATATGAAGCAGAAACATTCTTTTCTATATTCTGGGAGATGGTATCTTAAAACAGGCTGAACGTAAATCAGAATGCGCCTAAAGGCTCATTCTGCTTTACTTTCAACCAGCTTTAAGTGGTAACCTACATGTATTTTCAAAATTAGAAACAGGATATGGTAATTGGGTTAAACAGGCTGAACGTGAACTTCCGGTCCAATTAAAATTACAAGCTTCTAGGATATAAAACATTTATTGTTGTGAATATTCGTGACTGCAAAAAGTGGAACTATTTTTATTAGTCATGAAATAATGTGAATGTGTATAAAGACGTAAATTCGGAGTAATGGGATAAAGGTTCGGTCGGATTCCTTTGCTGAAAAGGGGTGCAAATTAACCATATTTAATTAAAAACAAACAAGGGCTATATTTGACCGCTTTACTGTTATGAATTGTGTCGCCAAATGTTTAAACCCATTTATGCCCAGTGGATTATTCCATATTTATATATTGGATTAGTCATTTTGTGATGTAAGGGGTGCCTAATCTGAATTTCATTTTCGTTTTGTTTTATATTGACATTCCAATCAGCAAACAGTGTAGACGCTGATACGACGCCGCATGATGCGGCGTCTGATCAGAGTCTACACTGTTTGCCTATGCCCCTTTACGGAATGCTAGGCACAACTGGATTAAGTTCCATCATGTTGCAAAGTCGACAATGCAGATTGGGTTAAATTCTTAAAGCGTTATTTACAGTAGAGAAAACGTTATTGTTTCTCGTTTAAACGCAAACGAAACGCAAACGAAACGCAAACGCATTGCACCAAAATGTAGAAAATGGCAATATTTGGACATTTCCACCTATTTATTTTAATCTAAGTGCCAAACAGTTTGGAGCCTGATCAGACGCCGGGTTACCCGGCGTCTGATCTGGCTCTTAACTGTTTGCAATGGAAATAATAGATGTAGCGTAAACGCGTTTATTGGGAAATGATAACGTTTTCTCCACTGTACTGGTGGACCAAATTATCTCTTCAAGTACATCGGAATGTACAATGCGACCTCCCATATGTTATGTGAACGCCGAGTATTTAACTATTATAAAGGTGAGTAAAGAACAGTTCAGATATCTTGAATCAAATGTAGCGGCTTATCTAAGTCTACATTATATCTACATGTATTTACAATGCCGGAGATTTGTTCTCATGATTTGGCTTATGTTTCACCTTCATAACAAACATGTGAACACTAGTTTAACCCTTGCAATGCCAACATTTTCGTGAGATCTTTACCCCTTCACCGTTTCAATGTGTTCTTCTTAAATATTTCTAACGACAAGCTCATTTCAAAGTTAATTTAAAGGCAGTATGACTGACACAGTTGCGATACGAATGTCAAACAGTTTAGATCCTGATCAGATCCAAACTGTTTGCAAACACGCTTTTAAGCGTCATTGAGAGTGAAAGGATTAATTTCCTTACGAACGTCATTGATCCACGTCTTGGTTAGGTATACGTACAGTGCTAATCCCCCCCCCCCCCACAATAATGTCGTCTCTGTTTGAAAATACATTCACCAGATAAGGCGCCTAGTAGCCATGCGTCTGTTCTTTCTCCAAACTGCACTCAGATCAAAAACGTTGGTCAGTCTTTCCAAAAACCATCATTTTCTATTATTTTGTACACTGTTCGCTTCTTTAGGTCTACTGTTGTGGAATGGGGCCTCCGTGGCCTAGTGGTATAGTCACTGTGACTTACATCACTAAGCTCCTCACCGCTGTGAGTTCGAATCCCAGTAGGGTCGTTCGGATTTTTCATGTGGGGAAGCCTTCCAGCTGGCTTGCTGAAGGTCGGTGGTTCTACCCAGTTGTCGATTTGTGCCTGAAACAGTGCATAAAGGACTGCTGGGGTCTTCCTCCACCTTTAATTAGCTGGACGTCGCGATATGACTGAAATACTGTTGAAAGCGACGTAAAATCAAAACAAAAAACTGTTGTGGATTTCTGCATTTAAGTCGTCAGTTTTCTTCATCTTTTAAACGATCGAATTATACACATACATTGTACACGTATTGAATTTAGTTTAAATGCTTTAGGTTGGAAAACAGAATTGCACACCCTTTAAACAAAATTAAACACAAATAAAATGGAATGCAGTACTTTGTATAAAATGTATGTTTATTTGATATTGACGACGCTTTAATTCATTCTGAGTGGCAAATAGTTTGGAGAATGACCAGACGCCGAGTGTAACCGTGTGTCCGATTTGGCTCCCACCTGCTTGCAATGCAAGTAGTTGCTTTAGAATAAACACGTATATTAGGCAATAACTACGTCTCTCCAATCCATCCCCATTCGGTGCCAAAACACTGATATCGTGTTGAACCTTTACACCATAGCCTGTTTCTTGTATGGATGGCAGGCGATCACTTCAGATTGAAAGTAAAGCAGAATCCACCTGAAGGCGACTTATGCTTGACTTTTTTCGTCCTGCTTTATGCTACAATCTGCTAGAATATGGAAAACAGTTTTTTATGATACATATTCATGACTGTATATAATGGAACTAGGAATAAATGTAATGTGTTAAAATTTTAAAATGCATATATATGGAGTAAATGGTTTAACATAACTAAGTAGAGGAATGTTGTTTGAACCACTGCCACTACAGACATGTTTAAGGTAGAAGCGGCATTACAGTTGTTGGTATCACAGGTTTCGTAGCACAGTGTTCCATTAGGATACTCCACACACCCTTCCCCAACACGTACTGCAGTGCATCCGCGAACGAACCTGGTTATCTCCCCTGAAAATAGGAACATGCATACAATTAGTAGCTTACCGTTAAGAAAATGTTATTCTTTTCCATCTAAACACAAATAAAAGCAATGAAGTAAAAATCAGAAAAATACTATTATTTTTAAACCAAAATAATTGCTCAACCAGATATTAGATACAGCTGGAACTGTATATATTTCTAATCTGAGTGTCAATCACTTTTGGCGCCTGATCAGACGCCGGTTTACCCGGCATCTGGCTCCGAACTGTATGCGATTTAAATAATAGTTTTAGCGTTAACACGTTTATTGGGAAGGAATAACGTCTTCTCAATTGTAGCCATTCTCCGGCAGAAAGTGTCGTCTGTTTTAGAAATGCAATCAGCTACAGTGGGGAATCTGTTATTCTTTCCCGTTTAAACGCAAACGTACGCAAACGCAAATCACTAAACGTAGAAAAGTACAACGTTTGGACAATTCTGATATTTCATGTTTATCTTGGTGGCAAACAGTTTGGAGCCTGATCAGACGCCGGGTTACCCGGCGTCTGATCTGGCTCCAAACTGTTTGCACTGCAAATAATAGTTTTAGCGTACACGCGTTTATTGGGAAAGAATAACGTTTAAGATAATCGCATATCTAAATTGAATATACTTTAAAATTTGTGTCAAACAGTTTGGATGAAGATAATGCATATCAGTACTCGACGTAGAGCGATCACCCAATTCTGTCCAGTGCCAAAAAATGTGTTAACTTACAATAAATTAATGTATATCTAAAACACAAAGCTCCAACAAGAGTATTCTACTTTTCTGTCAATTAGCCTTTTTCGGCGGAGCTGACTGGTTTCTATTTAGTCACACTTTCTATTTGGCCACACTTTTCAACCAATTATATTTGATCAGAAATTTAGAATTAAGAGCACCTGTTGAAACTGAATAGTCCGATTGGATAGTAGCCAGGGCTCCAGATAAGGGAATTATTTCAAAACTTAAAATCTTTATTTGTGCATTAAACCCTGTGGTGTCACTATACATTTGATTTGTCTCTTCGAGACAAAAAAAAAGTAGTGGTAACACCATAGGGTTTGGTGCTGAAAGGAGTGAAAAAATGTGATTTGTTTAGTTTACTCCCTCTTATCTGGAGCCCTGTAGGCTGGTCTATGTCCAATTACAGTTTTACCAGATGTGGACTGTGAGTGTAAAATTTAGAGATACAGACTGCACTGTTTACACTGGGATGATGCAGTTATACTTCTATTTTAAGATATGACATCTGAAATCTTTTTATAGATATACAGAGGAAGCTAGGTGTTTTGTAATTATTTACTACCAATTTGTTTGAATTGTTAACTATTTGTACACATTTACCATACATTTAAAGCAATATTATATATAAAATTAATGGCCTCAAGTGAGTTAAACACAATCGTGTTGTTTCATCATTATTTACAAGAGTGGCAGTCGAAGTTCAGCAGACTGTTGTATCTGTACATTTGTGTATGCTATAGTTTGTTTCAAGAAACTCTATGAATGAAGTTTGATATATAGAACAATAGATTAATGTGAGGATCTCCTACCAGTAGCTAGGATATGAGTTAAGTTATTGTTCTGTTTTGCATTTCTGTACATGATAGTTTTGCATTTTAAATAAAAGTTACTGTTTCAAGTTTTTTTGCTTTTCAATCCAAGATATTACAATTCTTTGAAAACCTCAATTTCATTTAATTTTGCACACCCAATTTCATCTATATAGCCTTAGTTCAACCACTCATTCCGCCGAATATCTTTTTTAAAGATACTTCTTGTTAAACATCGAATGGTAGTCTGTTTGTGCAGTTTTTCAGTGGAGGGCGACGTTATATTTCCACAGTAAGTGTACTGTTTTAAGCTATTACAACAGGTATTTCTATAACAAACAGTTTGCAGTAATATCATGAGAAGGAAAATGTGGCGTCTGATCATGTTCCAAATTGTTACCTTTTTTCTTTATATACATATGTAAACCGTAAATATAATAAAAAAAAAGATATTTAAATAACTGTTATTTTCTACATTTTAGTGTAAAGCGTTTGCGTTTATTGCAAAAGAATAAACATCTTCTCCCCTGTAATAGCATGACGTACTTTGTCAACTGTTTTTTTTTTATTGCTGCAGTGTAGAAGACGTTATTCTCTCCCATAAACGTGTTTAAACTTAAACTTTTATTGCTATTGCAAACAGTTTCGGGCCAGATCAGACGCCGGATAACCTAGCGTCTGAGCAGGCTCCAAACTGTTTGCCACTCAGATTGAAATAGACATTTAGAAATGAAAAAAAAGTTTTTTTCTTCATTTTAGTGCATTGCGTTTCGTAATTGGAAAGAATAACGTCTTTTCCACTGTAAGATATGTTTATTATAAAATATTTACATTCGCCCATTTAAAACCAATGAAAAAATGAAATTTATGTGGATTGAACATACATGCATACTAATAAAATGTTCATTTAATATTAGAAATTACACTTAATGTTAAGTAAATATAAGAAATGAACTGAATTGTGTCGGCGTTCAAGCGAAATACATGTAAACGACAGAAAATGATTGGCAAATTCATGGAATTTGCGGATCATGTTTTGTCATTTATTTAGCTTAACGCCAACAGAATGCAATTCATTTCTTAAGGGTCTCATACCTTTAATATTTTTAATTTTCGTAATCATGCAGCTAACCCCTTTCGATCTGATCCAGTCAGCATCTTCGCACGGGGTTGCACGTGGTGCTTTCGTCATACACTCGTCAGATGCTGTCGTCGTTTCGCATTGGGAACAAAGAAGTCCGGAACTGAACGGTATAGCTGAAATAAAGATTGACCAAAGCAAAGTTGTACACTGAAACATATCTTAAAAGGGCCTGGACAGTTTTCACAAAAATATAAATTGATTACAGAGTTTCTAACATTCTGTGACTGCTCTTCGGTCTTCTTATTCCTCTATCTGTCTGTATTTCTTTCTGTTTTTTTCGTTAGTTTTATATATGTCTCTCTGATTGTCTGTACATGTATATATATTTGTATATATTTATGTGCCTGTGCACATTTGTTGTTTCTGTCTGTCTGTCTCGCTATACGTATCTTACTCTGTTTCGGCCTCTCTCGTCATGTGTATGTAGTTTTTTTTCTCTCACTCACCATCTCCCTCCCTCCACCCCCTCCCTATCTCTCTGTATCTCACTATCTGTCTCACTCTCTGTCTGTATGTCTGTCTCTCTCTCTGTTTGGCTGTCTCTCTCTCTCTCTCTCTCTCTCTCTCCCTCCCTCTCTCGCGGTGATTTGCGTATTCGCTTCTCACCATACGGTCCAGAATTCGATCCCGGTTTTGGGAAGCATGTTGGTGGGTACATTGGTCGCCCGCCTAGTAATGTTGTTTTTGTAAAAGAAATCTCCATTTAGAAATGAACACACACGCCACCATTCGATAAAGCAAGAGTAACGTGTTCAAGTTGTTACAATGTGTTTCATTATAGATGTTAAATAAATATAGTTTAACTTTTCAAAATCAAGTGAAACAACTGTACTAGTCCCCATTGATTTTAACATTTCATAGACAATGTATCATTGCCAACCTTACCAAACAAGGCACAAAGCAAGCTATGTCATCAATCGTCAAGATGAGGAAATAAACGAGAGTTTTAGGCAATCCGGAAATTGCCTAATTTTCTGGTGGATATTGGTAACTTAAAAGCATTAACATATATAAATCATTGGATTACAAAAAGTATCAGTTTGTATCAGTTTCAAGAGAGTTAAATGCTATACATGTCTCTGTTTCAGACCAAATGCATATTGACACTTACTGTGCAAACACAACAGTGTAAACCTCGTGAAAGGCTTTATTCTTACCTAAAGACGCAATTTGCTAAAATTGTTTTAATCATTACAAACAGTTTGGAGCCTGATCAGTCACCGTATAACTCAGCGTCTGGTCAGGCTCCAACTGTTCACCACACTGTTTCAAGAAACAATCTTCAATTTTGAATAACTTATCTATTCACCTTTTTCATATCATATTTGCCTACAGTTATTTTAAACCGAAGTTTTGAATTTTAAACGATTCCAGTTTCCAAATATGTCTATTTAATGTTTTACTATTTTGCATATTGCTACAGGATCTCTCCAATCAGTGTATGGCACTGTCTGCACTGTTTTCCATTTTGTAATAAATTTCAGAAAACACCCCTAAATAGTAAAATTTGGAAACTGGAATCGTTTAAAATTCAAAACGAGACAAGAGAGTGTCCGCACTGTTTGTCATTTTGGCAAAGTGTACTGTACGCTTGACAGTTGCAAATGACATTAATTGTACACATGTTGTAAGGGGAAAGTATACTCGTCGCCAGGGTTCAGGGAGTTGAACGTAAAAAATGATATTGCAGATGAAAATAGCTATTTATTGTTTCTGTCAAAAGCGTTCCTGTGACACGATACAAACTCTGTATTGTTTTCTTTTATTAGCATTTTGCAAACTTACAGTTGAGAAAACGACGAAAATAAATGCATGCGCAACGTAATACATTGTAGAGCATGTACAGTGGAGAATCTGTTATTCTTTCCTGTTTAAACGCAAACGTACGCAAACGCAAAACACTAAAACGTTGAAAGGTATAACTTTTGTACAATTCTGATAATTCATGTTTATCTTGGTGGCAAACAGTTTGGAGCCTGATCAGACGCCGGGTTACCCGGCGTCTGATCTGGCTGCAAACTGTTTGCACTGCAAATAATAGTTTTAGCGTAAACGCGTTTATTGGGAAAGAATAACGTTTTCTCCACTGTAATGCTATTAAAATGTTGACGATTAGCTTCACACTGATGAGCTTACTGCTTTACTTTCACCATGCTTTAAGCAGACACTTGCCAGTCTTGTTTGCCGTTGTTGTAAAACGTGACTTAACGGAAGTAATGTAAGTCCAGTGATACTTTGAATGGCAGGCAGATTATTTTCACTTGAGAGGAGAGGATATATTAGTGCGATGTCATTCATCAGAAGCTGTAACTCAATCTCTGGGGATTACGAGAGCCAGGGTGGAAGGGACATGACATGTTTGGTAATAAGATGGACTCGCCATGTGAGTCAATATAGCGATATTGTCAGCTAATAACTACTTTTTCTTGAAGATGAAAAAACAGGAAATCGAATACGCAGAATGTAGTTATAGTTTGTATGATTGCTCATCAACATGCGGAATTATTTTATTAATACATTACTGAAATGGTTTCAAAACCATTTGACAAAAAAGCGTATCTACATTTGTATTTGGGAAAAAACAATTCATTTATCATTTTTATTCCCATTTGACTACAATCTCATCTTCAATGTTTAGAAAGTGGTTGCGGTGTATTTAGAATTTATGCTAATGTAATTCTGGGAGTACACTAGGGAATATTGTTTTTTTACTACAAAAGTTTAAAACGCGTTGATATTCTAAGAATTATTACCATTGTGAACAGTTTGGTGAACAATCAGATCTAACCCGACGTCTGATCAAGTTTTCTGCAATATTGTTTCAAAGTTTGATTTAAGGCAGAATAACTGGCGTAATTTCAAGACAAGTGGCAAACAGTTTTTATCCTGTTCAGACGCCGCATTACGCGGCGTCTGATCAGGATCAAAACTGTTTGCAAATGCGCTTTATGACGGCATTGAGGGTGAAAGGATTAAGTCGTATATGTAGCCAAACCTCGGTTTTGAAAGCGACCACTAAAACGACGATACATTTGTAATATTTATAACAGGTTGCAGCTACAGTGGAGAATCTGTTATTCTTTCCCGTTTAAACGCAAACGTACGCAAACGCAAAACACTAAAACGTTGAAAAGTACAACTTTTGGACAATTCTGATAATTCATGTTTATCTTGGTGGCAAACAGTTTGGAGCCTGATCAGACGCCGGGTTACCCGGCGTCTGATCTGGCTTCAAACTGTTTGCACTGCAAATAATAGTTTTAGCGTAAACGCGTTAATTGGGAAAGAATAACGTTTTCTCCACTGTAACTGTCCGGTAATGCAGATGCAACGGCAAAAATGTATTTTAAAATAGCAGACGTTAAAGATATTTCCTCAGTCCATTGACGGAGTCCCCCCTTCGTTCTCGACAGGCGTGAAAAAGCATGCAACATAAGCTACCAGCTTTTTCAGTATACCTGGTGAGGCCCAGATAAACTCATGCTCAAGAGGCTTTTCAATTGTTATTTCTAACCAAACTATCCAATATAAAGGTTGAGTCTCACATGAGACGCTTCAATGGTTCTTTGCTATCGGCATGTGTACAAGACCCATGCTTTTTACAAGGAAATTGTCTGGCAAGGCGTTATGACCGAAAGGTCGTCAGGAAATGTCTTTAACAACTGGCAACAAAAGAACTACCCAGCAGGCACACCAACGTTGAATCAACGTTGGATCAACGTTGAACTTCAACGTTGAAACAACGTACGATTTATATTTGATTTTGAAAGTTTGTTTGACGTTGAACCTCAACGTTGATTCAACGTTGATAATGGTTGAAGTTTCAACGTTGAAATGACGTTGATTCAATGTCAAAACAACATTGTTTCGAGTGGGCTGTCCGTTTTTGTGTGCGTTTTTTTCTCCAGATATTTTTTTTATTTTCAAATTCTGCCTTCAACTTACGTTTTAGGAGATCTACTCTACTAAAAGTAGAGTAGACAACGCATGGGCATTGGAAGCTGTTTGATTACAGCTTATCAAATATGGTTGCTTCATTTATTAGTACGCTGAGTATCTATAATTAAACATTTTTACATTGAATTGGTTTGCTTTCTGGAAGGTTGTATTTTATTCATTTTAATTGTAAACTTGAATGTAAAATTCAGTGCTTACTATTAAGAACTTAGAACTTATTTCTTTTGCATCTAAACTATGAAGGATCAAATAAATATTTAAGTTGAAGTTGTTATGATTATTTATTAAATAATAATAATTTTTACCTACGTCCGTTGTTATGATTATTTATTAAATTATAATAATTTTTACCTACGTCCATTATCTGACAATGTTGATTCAACGTTGATTCAACTTTGGCAGTAGATTTTTAAATTGAATTCATTTTTTACAATAAATCATAGTTTACGTGATGAGACATAGCCACTCCAATATAATTTATCAGAATTTTCATTTTCAACGATTTGTTTTTTCCCACGACCATTTTCAACGTTGATTCAACGTTGACAATAAATTCGGTACCGACCCATGGTCGTCCAAGGGTGAAAAAGGGTTGATCAACATTGCGACGGAAAATCAACGTTGTTTCAACGTTGAAACAACGTTGTGTGCCTGCTAGGCGACCATTATCAACGTTGATTCAACGTTGTCATTAGATTTTCTAAATTGAATTTATTTAACGATAAATCATAGTCGACGTGGTTACACATTAAATACTGCGATATAATTAATCAGAAATTTCAATTTCAGTATTTTTTAATTTTTTATCTACGACCATTATAAACGTTGATTCAACGTTCATTCAACGTTGGCAGTAAATTGGCTACCGATGGATGGTCGTCCATGGTTGAAATCAGGTTGATCAACGTTACGACGGAAAATCAACGTTGATTCAACGTTGAAACAACATTGTGTGCCTGCTGGGTAAACGGTTATAGCAGACACTTTTGGAAGAAATATGTCTTATAGCAAACGTTCGATTTACAAATGTTTTAGATAATTGGAATATTGTCTCTTGTTTTATTGACAAAGAGTGGCTTGTTAGTTATACAGAAATTCTATTTCAGAGCCAAAGCATCGTCTGTTTTCCATTGTCTTCTGCGCAATTAAATCTTACGCATTTTGACTAACATGTCAACGTGAAAGTCAAACAGTTTGATTCAATTAAACATTAACATATGTTCATATACAGTTAACTGCACATCGAAACACAGATTCGGAAACCTTTTTGCCGCTTCATTAACGTCTGTTTCACTGTTGCTGTCTCAAATGGATTTTTGTATGCCTAAAGCTGGTTTTAGGTACAGTATAGTCATTGGACTGTTGTTTCGTCTGCTTGTTCGTCCATGTCCCCATTTTCCGGACCGTATTTCCTACATTGCATCACATGTAGAGATGCCATGATTAGCGGATGGGTACATATTGCGAATGCGCAGTGTCTCGTTACATTGTTCGGTTCCTGTGTCCTTAACCTTGATCTTTGACATCATTAATAGAAAAAAAAGCTTGCCAAAACAAGTTTTCTACACCACGTCAGCTAGAGGAGTTGGATTTATTATGATTTTGCGTAGTATCGCTTTTACAGTATTTCAGTTATATCGCGACGCCAAGCTTGCGTTTTAACGCGAAAGAATAACACCTTCTCCCCTTACAGTGTGTCAGGGTAAATAACATAGATAGTGACTGGTTCGATGCGTCAGTTGGATTAAGACAGGGCTGTAGTATTTCACCTAACCTTTTTAATCGTTTTATTGATGCATTTGCTACCATGGTTAATGCATCTGGAGTAGGGTTTGACATTGGACACAAATAAAAACTTTGCTGTAGGCAGACTATGTGGTTTTACTGGAAGATAATGAGCAAGATTTGCAGTTACTGTCGGACAAATTACATCGTTGGAGTTCAAATAATGGTATGAGTATTAACAATAAAAAAGCAATGTTATTCATTTTAGACCCCCTTCAATTTAACGAACAGACGCTGCATTTTCAGTTGGAAATGATGCTTTAATCATGATAGACAAGGTTTACTTATTGATGAATTCATTATAGGAATAAACAACATATTTTTGACGTTCATGACGGTATGACTACATTAGCTTCGCAGGGGTTAAATTTCGCTTCGGGCGTTTACGTTTAATTTATGTAGTCATACCGTCATGAGTGGCAAAGAGATGTTGTTTATTCCTTATATTTATATTTATATTTTCTTTCTTGTCAATTTAATGTGTTTATTGGCCAGATTTGTTTTTCTGTATAAGAATTTATCATATACCGGTCAAAGAGGTTTGATAGATGTAATGTCGATGTAATAGCCATTCCAGTTTCTAAATATGGTGAGAAAGTAGTCCCAACTACATGTACTGTAACTGTATTAAAAATTCAGGATTTTTTCCAGTAAACTTTCTCTCTGTGAATGGGAAAGACTTACAAGGCAAACAAATAACAGTGCAACTTGAATATCTATTGCAAAAACACATTCTAAAAATACAGGTCGCGGTTGATGTCTTAACCCATTTACACACATAGCAACGCGATGGCAACGACCTATGGGTCTGTATCACTCCGCTAGTGGCATATGACCGTCGACCAATGGGAGCTTAGTGTTAAGTGCCCGATGTGGTCTATTTGAAGAAGTCCATGAATAGCATGGGGGAAATCCGAACTGGCTAAAACCAGTTTGGAAGTGTAGGTTCATCGGCAGATGTACTGCATATTTTTAATAGGATTACATAAAGACTTTACAGGGTGAATGTAAATATAAATCTAAATGCAACAGCTACATATGTGGCCCAGTCAGCGGGCCGGGCACATGGTCTATGAATAGCTAAATATAAGCAAAATGGAGGTTTTCCATATCATGTTTATACGAAGCTATATGAGTCTTTAGTATGGGCAGTGATAAATTATGGGGCTGCGATATATGGAACAAATCCATTTCCATGCATTGATGCCATTCATAACCGTGCGATGAGGTTTTCCATAGGGACAGGTAAATACGCCTCTAATGCTGCTGTCATAGGAGATAGGGACAGAGTGTGTTAACATTTTGGGTTAATTGTGTTAACATGGAATCTGAAAGAATTAACAACATGTATTTTTAATCTGCAAACGCTGCTTATCCAGAGCTGGGGGCTTTCGGCCTAGCCAGCTGATATGGGTCGTTATCGTTTGCAACATACTTTGCGTAAAACTAGGGTCAAACCCCTAAAAATTTGCAATGAACTGGCCATATACCAGTAAATGGATGAGTGCATCCGAACTATTGTCACAAGATTGATTGACTAAATCTTGTTGCTATAGATATATGTGTACATATTGTTCGTTTTGTTATGTACAAGCATACATATAGTAATGTCAGTTTCAGTATGAAAATGCAGATCATGTCAAGTTCAATTGACTTTGATTCTGATAAGACGAAAGCAACTGTGTCGTCTTATCAGGATTAAAACCTATTGACACACTCAATAATGAAAAGAATTATGATGAAAATATAATTGTAAGTTAAAAATATAGCACCAACCTTAAATCTAGAACCAGCAGAGTGGTAAACGTAGTAAAAATATATCTTGTTATTTCGTGATATTTTAAAGACCTTAATTTATTCAAAGTATTATGTCAGTATATCTCATTTGTTTCGAGATGCTTTTAAATACCGGAACTTGATCAGATGACGTTAAAATCACCGATTAAAGGCCAGTATATATGATATATTCTTTTTGTTAGTTATGTCAAAAATATCAAGTAAAATTTATATTTTTTTTTTATATAATAGCCAAGAAAAGTATTTAACTAGATTTGGAGCCAAACAGACATCAATGTCGATGCATGGCCGAGGAACAAATTTATACGTTTATTTAGACACCTTGTTTATTAATAGCAATAATCTCCCTGTATGTTTAAAATGATGTTCACTCTCTTCTTAATGCTTTTTTTCATGTTTATCAACCGCCTAGTGTATATCTACAGACACGCCTCTCTGCATCGATATGATCGATGGACATTTTTACAATATTTCAAATTAGAATATTAGCGAGTATGACCTAGCGTAATTCTCTAAAACAGACAAGGGCTTATGGTGGGATGAAAACGACACAGAAGACTATAGCAGTAGCTTTCTGTGTCGTTTTAACTCAACTTCAAGCGACCATTATAGATTTTCTAAATACTCTTGAAAGACTAACTTAACTTCTCCCAGTAAAACTATAAAATAAAACTATAAAATAAACCCATTACCACTCATCGTATTCCCTTATAATGAGTGGCGGTGTAGCCCGTCCTCACTGTAAGGGAATACTGGAGTAAGTCTCAGATACATTGTAACTTTATTTTATAAGGTACGATAATGTTATTATTACTTGTTGATTTATTTATGCTTCTCTGATAAAATGTTATTTGTATGTGTAATTTTCATATTCACTCCAGTGACACTGGATGGCTAGAAATAGCAATTGTACTTAATGCCAATAAAATATATTGTATTGTATTGTATTGTAAGGCAATAGACATGTATCATGTTATGCCGAACAAAATGATTTGACTTGACTTGACTTTGTAACAATCCATCGGGATCGGTGTGTAAAAATTGGGCTTTCAGAACAAAAGGCATATTTGATAGGTGACCATTGTCTTGTCGACATCAACGCAAAAGGTGTGAATTGTACAATTGTCCGATACCACGGGATAATTATCTCATCTGTAGAAATACAGTGCGGCACATCTTTGGCAAACACTGTTAGACTCTGGCATAAGGGGTAATATGCTTAGAGCTA
Organism: Gari tellinella; assembly: GCA_922989275.2. NCBI lineage: Eukaryota > Metazoa > Mollusca > Bivalvia > Cardiida > Psammobiidae > Gari > Gari tellinella. The sequence goes on along the minus strand of OV277856.1, from coordinate 100,109,466 downwards.
TCAAATCTTTATATACCACAGTCACAGCTAGCGTGAGACTTGGTTCATATAGTAGAGTGATTCGATATCAATTGTGGCTTAAGACAAGGCTGTATTTTCTCTCCGATCCTTTTTAATCTATATATTAATGCCTTAGCTACTTATTTGAAGTCTTTGGATATTGGTATTCAAGTGGGAAACGAAAATGTATGCATCTCCCGTTATGCAGATGACATTGTACTCTTAGCGGAGAATAGTAGTGATCTCCAGTCTCTGCTAGATAGCCTAATTATTTGGTGTGGCATGAATACTATGACTGTGAATGAAACTAAAAGTTATGTTGTTCATTTTCGTCCAAATACATTTTGTCGATCTGAATATGATTTTAAATGTGGTCACTCTATTTTGAATACTGTTGACAGGTACAAGTATTTAGGAGTTATTTTGAATGAGTATCTAGATTTCAATATAACTGCTAAATCAGTGGCACAAAGTGCAAGTCAAGCTTTAGGTTTGTTGATTTCTCGTTGTAAATTAATAGACGGGGTACCTCTTAATGTATTTTCGAAACTACAGTGGAGACTCTGTTATTCTTTCCCAATAAACGCGTTTACGCTAAAACTATTATTTGCAGTGCAAACAGTTTGGAGCCAGATCAGACGCCGGGTAACCCGGCGTCTGATCAGGCTCCAAACTGTTTGCCACCAAGATAAACATGAATTATCAGAATTGTCCAAAAGTTGTACTTTTCTACGTTTAAGTGTTTTGCGTTTGCGTACGTTTGCGTTTAAAGTCCCATTGTGTTTTCAGACATTTTCTTAATGTCTGAAATACAATAACGGCTAATAATAATGTTTGAACATTCTTATGGGCCAAACTGATCTATGAAATGATGAAGACGGACCGTAATCACCAAAAAGGGCGATTTAAAATCATAACAAACCGAAAATAGAACGTCTGATATAAACATTACCACACGGCTTAGTATCACGTGATACAGCCGGATTCAACTTCACCGTGTGCAACCGTTATCTACCTTCGCCCGTCCATCCATCAGTCAGTTAGACTATCACATTTTTTTGTCCGCTCTCTAACTCGAATATTTTTTATCCGATCTTCCACAAACTTGCTGAAAATGTTCATTGATATAAAATCAAGGTTTAGTTTGATTACTACTAAAATCGCATGTGGCATATCTGAGTATTTGCCCTTTATGTATTAGAAATGACTGTTTTCAGCAAATGTTGCTCTCCAACACAAATACTTTTTTTTAATCTTCACCAAACTTGCTGAAAGTTAAACATTAATATAAAATCAAGGTTAGTTTGAATCCTACTAAAATCGCATGAGGCATGTTGGAGTAATAGCCCTTTAATAATTAAAAAAATGGCAGTTTCAGCCTTTTTTGCTCTCTAACACAAAGAGTTTTCATCGGATCTTCACCAAACTTGCTGAAATGCTTTATTTATATAAAATCTAGGTCCAGTGTGATTATTACTAAAGTCCCATAAGGATTATCTTAGTTATTGCCCTTTATGTATTAAAAAGGACTGTTTCACCATTTTTTGCTCTCTAACACAAATACCTTTTTTCCTTGACCTAGATTTAATACCAATACACGTTGTCAGCCAGTTTGGTGAAGATCCAATAAAAAGTGTTTGTGTTAGAGAGCAGAAAATGCTGAAACAGTCATTTTTTAATTATTCAAGAACAATAACTCAGACATGCCTTATGTGATTTTGCTAGTTATTGAACCTGACCTAGATTCTATACTAATAAACATTTGTAGCAAGATTGGTGAAGATCAAAAAAGAAGTGTTTGAGTTAGAGAGCGGACAAGGCTGAAACAATCATTTTCAGCAAGCTCCAGGTATAGATCCTCCGTAATGTTTTTAATCGCTTACGCATGGTGAATAATATGTACACGTTGTCACTGGATCAAGTAGTGTTTAACCCTGTGCCCATTGGTCGTAACTTTACGGGAGTTTACAAACTGTTTGAATCTAGAAAGACGCCGCGTAACGCGGCGTCTCATCTGGATCCAAACTGTTTGACACTCGCCTTAAGGTTTGTTTAATTAAAACAATGCATAAATCTAAACTGAACAAATTTTGCAGACGACAATGTCAAAGCAGACGTCTGTGCAGCAGAATAAGTGTTAACAGGGTAATTCTCAGTGCTCCAGCTATACACATGTAACCGGGAGTAATCTGAACTAATCTAACATTTTCTCACTCATTTCAGCACCGAATGATATGGTGTTACTACTGATTAAACCGTCTCTTCGAGGCAATTTTAATGAGTATGACACCATTGGGTTTAAAAGCAGAAATAAAGATTTTAGTTTTTCGAAATACTTCCGTTATCTGGAGCCCTGTGTTTACAGAGTTGTCATTCTTTCCATTCACAAGGAGGCTTTTTAATTTGTGCAGCACAAAAATATTATAAATAAAATTTAAAAAGCGAATGTCTTAGATAAAGCCGGTTTTTGTGAAAGAATCACGTCCTACTTAGTTCAAATGGGACCCCAAACAACTGTTTTATGCAGGTTTCTCAAAAACACAATGCGGCTTTAAACGAGAAAGAATAACAGATTCTCCACTGTATACGATTCAATCGCCTGGCCAGTTATAAACTATAGTGCCCCCATTTGGGGAAATAAAGAATATACCTGTATCAACGCTGTTCAAACTAGAGCTATGAGATACTTTTTAGGTGTAGGAAAGTATACAGCACATGCTGTTGTTTACGGTGAAATAACATGGGATCGTTTAGCTAACTTCTGGTGCAGACTCTCTCGTATGCACTGTAATCGGTTAAATAAGCGCATTGCTCTGTGTGCAATCAGAATGCATTTGCGTCTTGCAGAAACTGGTTTTATAACATGAAGTCAAAGCTTTCTGGTCTGTTTTTAAACTAATTTTAGTAATTTTGAACTTAGAATTTGTAAAAGCATTTTGGTAACAGATGTTAGACAACGCACAATGTCCAATTTCAAAGAAATCTGGATTACAACAATAAATAGGACCATTGCCATTTCTAGGAGAGGGAGAAACAAAGAGAGAACTTATAGAATATTAAAAAAACCCGATGATGGTGAAAAGTACTGCCTTATTATATTGCCACCAAGTCATCGGTCAGCTTTGTGTAAATTTAGAAGCGGGGTTGCCACTATACGCATTGAGACAGGAAGATATAAGATTATGGTTGAGGAAGATCGTAAATGCCCATTTTGTAAAAGTGTTGTTGAGGACGAGGCACATGTACTTTTGGACTGTCCATTGTTTAACGATTTTGTTATGCTTGCATTGACTATATGAATGTTAGTGAACTTGATCAACTGAACTTTTTATTTACCCATCCCAGTCTTATGGTGGCATATGTCTGACACCAGTTAACCACTTAATTATCATGATAGTTTCCTGTTAATATCTCACATAAATATTTAACTAGTTACTTATCTAGAAAACTTTCGCCTTAGTTTTCAGATAAATATCGGGTAAGTGGAATGCGGAAACTTTTCACGATAACCAGATAAATATCTGAACACCAAAGAAATCTCTTCAAGACTCGGGATTCTACCAGGTGTCAGATCAATTCAAGGACCAGACGATTTTCAGAAAGTTGGTTGACTGGTATACAATGCAAGGAAAAGCGGCCAGTGTAACGGAAAATTACATGGGAAACATCCTATTCTATGGATGGACGTAGGGATACGTTTAATCTCAGGAATATCAACAAGGAAACAAGGAAAATTATTTGGAATTCAACGTCATGATGCGTGAAAAAGGCATCAACCCTAAGAACTTGCTGAATTATGGCAAAACCCTGAAGCACTTCCTCGATTACTTGCTGTATGATAGCTTTGTCGCTCTATGCAGTTTCAGCACCACGGAACATACTCGCCTGAAACATTTTCGCCAAGAAATGAACTTCTACATGTAAGGCGCATTGACAGCGATGTACAGAAAGCGCTCAAGCACGAAAAGTCCACAAGGCAAATGCAGGCCAATCCCCTTCAGATTTCCGAGGTTTTGAGGGCAGGCAAGAAAGACTTTGACTCACAGCTTCGCGTCGCTCAAAGGCACGAGCTCAACAGACACTATATGGCTCACGTCAATAGATACATGACATATTTCATATGTCGCTCACAAGGACATCGCCCTGGCATTGTAACCAACATGACTCGCTTGGATTATCTTGCTGCCTCTACCAGCAGATCTGCAATCATCGATGGGGCGGGTTACATTTGCGTTAACGTGGCTGAGCACAAAACCGACGTACATTTTGATGCTCGAGTCGTGTTGGACGAGTAATGGGCTCAGATATTCCATATATACTGGCGCCATGTCCGCGAGGTAATCGCAAATAGGACGGGATATAAAAGCATCAGATTTATACTGCAACATGACGGACATGGATTCAAAAGGTCACCGGCGGAATCACAGCACTACAGGAAAAGTACAGTGTTCCACGATTTTCAGCCAGTCAGGCAAAAAAGTCCCTTGAAACCTATTCACAAGGTCAAAGTAGCGAACTTTCTACCAATATTTCGAAACGTCTCTGCCATTCGGATATGGTAACAGAAGGGCACTACAGGACGCTGCTTCCGTGTTCGTTTTCTTCAAGTCAATGCTGAAGTACCATGACCAAAATCCTGACGACCCAACTGCCATGCCTGGTAAGCGAACAACTTGCCAAAGCTGGAGCAATTTTTCTGAATGGTCTGATGTTTCCTTCTCGCAGCGCTCCGAGAAAGAAAAATTGTTTCTGAAACCAGTCCATTTTGCATAAAATACTTAGTAGAGTCTTGTTGTAGCCTAAAACGGTTGCAACTCTATTTAGGTTGTCACCAATGCAGAGAATTGTCTACATGGTGAAACTGTCGAACTTCCTAGCCTACTTACAAAAAGGTTAAAAGTAATTCAGAATACATTTTGGCAAAAAGAAATGCTGTACATTTGGTAGCAACGCTAATAGATTGTAAACCATTCTAGTGAGAGATCCCATATCGCTGTCGGTAGTATACTATTATAGAGCACTCTCTTCCCTTGAAGCGAATGGTCACTGGTTCGAGTATTAGTCTTGACGCCTATATTTATTGTTACAACTGGTAACATATACATTGTATGTGGCATTTTTTTCGTATTTGTATGGTGGCATATTTCTGACACCAGTTAACCACTTAATTATCATGATAGTTTCCTGTTAATATCTCACATAATTATTTATCTAGTTACTTATCTAGAAAACTTTCGCGTTAGTTTTCAGATAATTATCGGGTAAGTGGAATGTGGAAACTTTTCACGATAACCAGATAAATAGCTGAACACGAACTTTGTCATGATACTGCTTTAAACTGCCACCGCTTAACGAATTTATCTAGTTACTTAACTAGATAATTAACTAGAAACGTTTCGTGTTACCAGTTTTCTAAAAATAGAAACATTGTATTCGTACTTTGACTATTTCGGATTCTTTTAAAAATACACATGTACGCTTATTTACAAAATGACAAACAGCGTCGACCTTGGTCCATTGTTTCCTTTAGGGGCTCTCTGAATTGAGTCTACACCGTTTACCCAGGGCAGATTTACTCAACTAGGGTATATTGTTTGTGAAGGACGAGTCTTCTTGTCGCAAGGGTCGAATACGTTAACACAAGTGACAGCTTAAAACAAGATGAAAGTTAACCAGAAAGTTCATAGGCTACTTCTATACCTTCACTCGGCGCCATATGACCATTCCATGTGTCGCGGTGCCGTAAAACCCAACTCAATCAATCAAATATACATTCACCCGCCACAAGCAGCCACCTGATTAACAAAAGTCTAAGAGCCTTTCGGTCTGGATCTACAATGTTTGCTTAGATACAGGTGTGAAAACATTATTCTGTCCCGTTTAAACGCAAACGCATTGCAATAAAATGTAGCAAATGAATACTTCTTGCCAATTATGAGTGTTAATTTAAACTTGGAAGGCAAACAGTTTGGAGCCCGGTCAGACGCCGCCGGGTTACCCGGCGTCTGATCTGGCTCCAGATTGTTTGCAAGGGAAATAATAGATTTAGCGTAAAAAGCCTTAATTGGGAAATAATAACATTATTTCCATTGTATATACTTAATGAATATCATAAGTGCATTTTAGTGGTGTAGAACCTTTATTAGGACTCATATGACTCTTCTGTGAAGGAGGAGAATTATTGCAATGAATATCGCCGAACATCGCCAAATCCGGGATATATTAATTTGTGGTGACAGTATATGGCACTAACAGGTCATTTTGTCGCGTTAAGATAATTATCAGGTTTTTCACGAAAAAAATCCACATTCCACTTACTAGATAATTATGTCAGAAATTAACTGGATTTTTTTCTTCAGAAAAGCTAAGTGGTAACTGGTGTCAGAACCATGCCACCATATATTTACAATTGCAAGTTTAGTTTTATTTAGATTCGTAAATCCACTGACCAAGCGGTACTTAAATATGACAATTATTTAAACAAGCGAATCTTACACCAAGGGCGAGTAAGAAGTTCTGCTCCGAGATATCAATTAACTGCGTTGATATTGTTTCCCAAAAAATGGGTACAGTGGAGAAAACGTTATTCTTTCCCAATAAACGCGTTTACGCTAAAATTATTATTTGCAGTGCAAACAGTTTGGAGACAGATCAGACGCCGGGTAACCTGGCGTCTGATCAGGCTCCAAACTGTTTGCCACCAAGATAAACATGAATTATCAGAATTTTCCAAAAGTTGTACTTTTCTACGTTTTAGTGTTTTGCGTTTGCGTACGTTTGCGTTTAAACGGGAAAGAATAACAGATTCTCCACTGTACATCTCTGAATCTGGGTGAAAGTGTATACACGCTCAGCATGCATCAATTCAGGCACCCGATGTCATTTCTATATAGGACATATGAATAAATGTGTGTTAGCATATCGAGTTTTCGGACACTTTATTGATTGATTTGACAGCTGAGTTTCAGTTGATATATTTTAATCGTTGTTAGTATAGACATGGCTTAAATACGAAATATTGGCTCCTGACCTCGCGTGCATGTGAACGTCAATGTAAAAATAAGTTCAGTAAACTATTACCAAGACCCAATTATTTCTAGCATTCCTTAAAAGCTGCTGACTTTGCATTGGTCTACTTTTAAAAGGCGACCAACTTGTTTCAATATTTATTCTAAACTTTAAATTTGAGAAATAAAACCAGACGACAATTATTGTTTAAAATTGATGACGTCACGGCAGTAAAGGTGTTAAGCGGTAAATAATAACATATTCAACACTGTCTGAATCACAGGGGCGTCACAATAGAAGTCTGAACCCCAAAAGAAAAAAATATATAAACACTAGATATATAGTCTATATATCTAGTGTTTATGCATTTTATTTGGGGGGGGGGGGTTCAGACTTCTATAGTGGCGGTCCCCTGTGGTCTGAACAGGCACACTATTAGAGTTTAGGGATAACAGAAAGTGTTCAGGAATTAAAATATCCAATTTATCTATAGAAATGGATTAGATATTGAAAAGAAAACCTTTTTACTCACCTAGAATGATCACTACCATGATGATAATCACGTGACGTATATCCAAAGAGTCACGTGACATGCAAACATGATACCTCAATGCCATTAGGATACACACGTACACTAGATTGAAACAAAACCATATGATATCGCTACTCCAATATTGAATACGCTTCAACCTCTCCACATTGCCAAAGTCTAAGCAGTCCCCGGTCACAGCTATCCATTTCCAAATAAGATGCTTGATTGGAGTGTTCTTACTAAACTGTTTACTGTCTTGTTCCCGTGATTTACTAGACCATAACCAGTCGCTATATGTACATCTTTGAGAAACGTTTCTTTGGAAGGACAATGCATTTGGTTTATTGGGAAAATTGGTCTGATTTTCCGATATTGCCACAGACAACGGGTTATTGATACAGTGATAAATAAAGAAACGATGTTGCTTTTCACCAAATTGCATTGTACATTCAATAAGTATTTGTCCATTACAAACAGTTTGGACACAGATTGGGTAACTAGTTGTCTCATTAGGTTTGATACCTTTTGACACACAGATTAAAACTACATCATTACCATAGGCATATGAAAACCCTTTTAAACAATCAACCCCTAGTGACGTGCAGTATTGCATCATTAACCTATGTGTATATCCTGATCTGTGGGTTTCTTCATGAGCCATTTGATGAAGATCTGCACTGTCTGTCATTGTGTTTCCTAATAAATACCCCAAAAAATATAGGACGGTAGGTCGGACAATATTTTTGTTTCTTTTTACACATAGAAAAATACATTTAATATAATTATATTCGCATATGAAAATATATGAAAATATTTTATTGTCCAGAGTCCTGAGGTCACACGTAAAATAACCTTATTAAATTAATAACCATAGTATATTTATTTCATCAAAATGTTCACTTATATGTAACTTTGAGAAATACAGCAGTTGACAAATTTAAGCAGACGGTATGGCAGCCATAAAACGGTTGGACATTATTTGTATGTTAGGGAAACAGTGGAAAGGGTCGTTGTAAGGAGAGAGCACTGTACATGTTTTTTTTTTAAATTGAGCAAAGATATGAAAAAAGCTACACTGATCGTGGTATATAACCCTTTTCTTGTCAAGGTTGTCTGTACTGTTATTTTAAACAATCTAGATCAGGGTCCACATTATATGACAAACATGTCTATATTTCTTGAATTAAACGTAGATTTTATAAATAAAAGCAGCCGAAAAATTGAAGCAGACGATATCATGGCAGTGCCTGTGTGCAAGACGTCATACAATGGCAATGGCCGGTTTAACCCTTTCACCCTCAATGACTGATCAGGACCCACATTGTTTGATACTTTTACCGATATCTATTAAGCCATACAACCTTTAATCTAACTTTGCAACGTGATGCAGACAACATAAAGTGGTGAAGGAGTAAAAACCTTCCGATTCATGAAAGGGTTGATACAACAGTAATCAGCAACATCAAACACGGATCTACAATCTACCTTGTATTAATCTACAACTAAAACTAATCCTATAAGTTTACATTAATTGCTAAATGCAAGATAATTATGAACAATTCAGAAAACTCCTATAGCATGCATTGTCTAAATCTCTGTTTCTGCTTCTGCCGTATACGAGCCTCCTTCAACTGGCTGAAGATTATGCTCGGTAATAGGTGATTTACATGCGCAGTGGGCTTTGGGAAATTCTAGGTGTTAAAGTACAGCCACATGTGCATTGAAGGCATCGACGATGTCCGGGGGTAGTGCATTTCAGTCCCGGACTGTTCGAGTGAAGAAAGACATCGTCTTGACATCGATGCGGGTAGTCAGAAGCTTGTAGGCACGACTGTGGTCATGGCGGAACTTGCGGTTAAGGGGTTCAAGCCTATTGTCCTTGGTGCTCTCAACAAGATTCCTGTCAATCTTGTACAGCATACACAGCCTAGTATCTTTTCTCCTATTTTGCAATGATCTCCAGTTCAGCATTGTACTGACACTAGATGTGTTGCGTTGTCGATTCATGACATATCTGCCTGCCTGTCGCTGGACCATTACTACTTTATGTATATTTGTTTCTGTATATGGGTCCCACACAGAGCTAGCATATTCAACTAAAGGCCGTACAAGGGTGAAGTAGGCTTGTTCTTTGATTGTTTGAAGTGTTAGGTTAATGTTTCTTCTAAGAAAGCCTATGGTTTTGTTGGCTTTGTTACATATTTCAGTGATATGGTGGTGCCATCACAGGCTATTTGTGACTGTGACACCTAGATATTTGGCTTCAGTAACTGGTTGTAACCATGCAGCTGATACTGGTTTTGCAATTGTTTTCGCTTGTTGGTGACTGAGAGGACGTTACAGTTATCTGGGTGGAACTTCATTTTCCAGTTTGTTTCCCATTCAGCAAGCTTGTCCAGGTGCTCTTGTAGTGTCTTAGCATCAGCTTCTGATGACACGGTCATGTAATCTATCGTGTCGTCAGCAAATAGTCTAGCCTTTGATGGGATACCTTCAGCGATGTCGTTAATGTAATAAAGGAATTGTGCATGTCCTAGTACTAATCCTTGCGGTACATCAGATTCCACAGTTACATAGTCGGACAGTTCTCCGTCGACAACTACTTTCTGACGCCTACCGGACAGCCAGCTTTGGATCCATTTCTTAATTTGATCTTTGATTCCATAGCGGTTTAGTTTATGTACTAAAATGCTGTGACTCACCTTATCAAATGCCTTGGCAAAGTCCATCACTAGAATGTATGTCTGCTTGCCCTGCTGCATATTGGATGAGATGTCAATGAATTCAATGAGGCTGGGTTCCTCATGATCTTTTTCTACGAAAACCACGTTACATGGGGATATATGATATTGTTGGACTCTCTAAAGTTCATAACCGTACTCGCTTAGATATGCTCAATCACTTTACAACATACACTAGTCAGTTTTACGTGAGGTTTCAGCAGGTTTGTAATTACATAGTGGTCAAAGAAAGAGATTTTTGGCTGGGTTGTTGCAAAGCTGGAATTTGGGCATATGTAACTTGCAGCATCTATTCTACAATGCTGGACAAGTCAACATTCAATGGTAGTGAGGATAACACGGTCACAACACCAAACGTCAAATATAACACAATCATGTTTACATGTACAGATGATTTACAGATGAAATCAGGGGGATTATTTCCAAAAACCTCGGTAACTATGAAATTCAATGAAAGCAAATCATTTATCCAAAATCTAATATGTGGATGCCTGTATCTTTAAGGTATACCAAATGTTACATCAGAATAATGAGGATTTAAAGTAGATGAGGATTCCAGGGAGATGGCTTGTAGGAGGGTGATTTACAAAATCCTCGGCAACTATGAAATACAATTAAGCAAGAAAATAATTCAAAATCAAATATGATAATGTCTTTATCTTTTAGGTATACCAAATTTTACATCAGGGTGATGTTGACTTAAAGAAGATGAGATATTCAGGGAGATGGGTTTTAGGAGGCTGGTTTACAAAATCTTCAGCAACTGGATTTATTTAAAATCAAATATGACTGTGCCTGTATCTTTTTTAAACCAAAATGTAACTTCAGGTTGGTGTTGATTAAAAGAAGAAGACCAGGATTCAAGGGAGATGGTTTTCAGGAGGAGGATTTACCGTCTAATGTAATAGAACTTGTTGACAACTATTCCAACTAACGCATTAGTTGTCCTGATGGTCGTATTCGAATCAGGACAACACTTCGTTAATTGGATTAGTTGTCAATAAGTTCTATTCGAATCACCACTTGATGTTTTCAGTTGACAAAATGTTGTCAAACCCTCAAATCGAGCGTTGATTTAATGACGTGAACACGTTAGTGTTAGTAACATGTGCTAATTAATGAAGTCCCTCTCAATCAATCGAATGGATCCAGATCGCATGGCATTATATGCATACATAAAGAGTGGGACCGTAACGACTGCTTTTAAGGGGTGTTTTATTCATTTCAATTCGTCCGGAAGTACAAAGTTTCCATTCGAGTCGCTGCAAAATCGTTGTCAGCGGTAAATCTTCGCGCATTTACTCCGCCTACTTTTCGTTGTCAACGAAATTGATGATTCGAATACGACCAATGCTACATTTTTTAGCGATCGTTTGATAGAATAAGCATGTACAGTAAACCCACTCTTTCTAGACCACTAAAAGAAGGTTAATTGATAGTATAAAAGAAAGGTGACTGCTTATAGCAATGTGACAGTAAAACAGAATTACTGTCACATTGCTATAAGCAGTCATCTGTCGTAGATACAGTGGAGAATCTGTTATTCTTTCCCAATAAACGCGTTTACGCTAAAACTATTATTTGCAGTGCAAACAGTTTGGAGCCAGATCAGACGCCGGGTAACCCGGCGTCTGATCAGGCTCCAAACTGTTTGCCACCAAGATAAACAAGAATTATCAGAATTGTCCAAAAGTTGTCCTTTTCTACGTTTTAGTGCTTTGCGTTTGCGTACGTTTGCGTTTAAACAGGAAAGAATAACAGATTCTCCACTGTACCTAATAACTGATGCACTTTAGCGGTGGTATAGAGAAGGTTTCAAGTATAAGTACAGTAAACTGCTTTACGTTTAACTTGCTTCAAGCAGTTACTTTAAACACAACCTTAACCCATTACTCCATAGCTTGTTTCTAGTTTTGAAGATATGTGACCACTTAAAGCAGGTTGAAAGTAAAGCAGAATGTGCCTTAATAGCCAGCTTTAAGCTACCTTCTGCTAGGTATGATACAATATTCCTTATCGTATATGTTCATGACTGAACAAATTGGAACTATTTTCTTCCGCAGAGGAATAAAAAAAAATCTAAAAGTCGCTCCTATTGGGGAAAGGGTTAACCAAGTAACTTGGTGGGCGAGATATAGCGCGGTTGTACAGTCAAGACACGGAAAGTGCCACTCGGACATACAGTCAGATGCAGGATCTGATACTAGTAGAATAGAAGGTTGTTACCGGTGATTAAACTTTCACCAATAGTCAGATGTACAAATAACCTATCCAGTTGCGTCTAATAAAAGTGGTACCTTAAAGCAAGATGACTTAAAGACATTACATGACCAAACTTGGGTGGTAACACCTATCACCGACATTCACCGTAGAAAGTTTGAGTCAAAGCATGGAGTCCTTGCACTTACTCGGCTAGCGTCTAGGCAAAAAATCATCCAGGCGTCTCATGTGAGGCCCGCACCTAATATTTGATAGCTTGGTTAGTAAAACCCATTGAAAAACCTATTGAGATCTATTATGTAAGGGCCTCTATTCAAAGCTTCAGATAGCTGAACCGTTACCTCCACAATTTTGTCATGATCTACCTGTATTTTGACACCTAGTGAATATAATAGGGGGGTGAATCAGTGAATGGACTAGCTTAATGTCTTTAAGTTAAAATAGATGCTTCTGAATTGTGTTTCTGTTCTTGTTTATGTTTCTTTATGTGCCACATGTATTAACAACACCAAGGACTGTTCATGTGTTGCTCTTGTCTATACATAATTGCTTAATTATTCCCAAAATACACCTTTATGCTACAATCCTTACGTCCATTGCAAGCAGATTGGAGCCTCATAGGATATCGGATAAAATGATATCTGATGACGCTCCAAACAGTTTGCCACTCAGATTAAAGTAAATGTTCGACGTTGAAAGAACAGTCATTTTCTACAATCAGTGCAGTGTAAATACAATTACGTGTGTGTTTCGTTTTTTCCTAAACGTAAAAGAACTATGTACAGTAGGAAGAGGTACAGTGGAGAATGTGTTATTCTTTCCCAATAAACGCGTTTACGCTTAAACTATCATTTGCAGTGCAAATAGTTTGGAGCCAGATCAGACGCCGGATAACCCGGCGTCTGATCAGGCTCCAAACTGTTTGCCACCAAGATAAACATGAAATATCAGAATTGTCCAAAAGTTGTACTTTTCTACGTTTTAGTGCTTTGCGTTTGCGTACGTTTGCGTTTAAACGGGAAAGAATAACAGATTCTCCACTCTATCTTAAGACATTTCTATATCACTGCATATTAAGTAAAATAAAAATGAGTCCAATGTTCGTTTGAAGATAAGCCCTCATGTTATCGATATTTCGCTTCGTTGACGTGACATCACGAAATGGCATCTAATTAAGCTACACTTCGCAAAAATAGAAATGTGTGTCACGTGTCGAAATTCAACACAAACGTAAAGCGATAAAATGAAGAAAATGAAATGTTACTGAGTCAAACTCCGAATGGTAAATTGTTCGGAGCCTGATCAGATGCCAAGATGTCTGATCTCGTTTTAGCACAAACACGCTTTTTCGGGACGAATAACATCTATCCCACTATACATGTTCAACGGTAAAACACCAGGGGTCCCGTTTCATAAAACTTCGTACGAAAATGTTTGTCGTAAGTCATATCATAAAAGTCTAAATTATTGTTTATTCCACCTTCTAATCCTGTTTTGTGGCATCGTTTTGGAATCGTTGAGAAATCAGAAATTAAATATGTTTTAAAGTTTTGACTTTCGACCATTTTCGTCGTACGAAGTTTTATAAAACGGGCCCCTGTATTGTATCCATTTTGAAGATGTCCCATGGATTGAAAGCCGCAATTTTTTTAATTGGGAAACCTGCATAAAATGGTTGTTTGGATCTCATTTGAACTACACAGGGCGTTATTCTTTCTCCCAAAGCGGTTTTATCTTTGCTGTTGCAAACTAATTGACACTCATCTTTAGCCTTCTTTACCTGAACAATAATTAAATCTAAATTTAATACGTTTTGAAGACGATAATTTCGTAGCAGATGATATCACCGCAGGATAAGGGTTAAATAACCAGTGTTAGTGGTTTATGTCTGATTCTAACACACCTCGCCCACACCCCTATATAAGCGAAGAAGGACCGTCTCAGTGTACGAATTTTCAGTAGAACACTCACGCGCTAAACGTTCTAACGTGACGTCATTTGGCTTCGAAAATGCGTACGCCAAGAAATGTAGCGCCGTTGCTTCGGCGCAAATTAAGGTTAAATTGAAGTGTTAGAATCGAAATAAAAAATTCATACCAGTGTTCTATCTAACAATCGAACACGGGTAGTCGTTGAGATGCTTGTAATTAAACCACTCGGCCTACCGGCCTCGTGATTTAATTACTACACATCTCAACTCCTACCAGTGGTCGATTGCACGATAGAACACTGGTATGATTTTTTTATTTCTTAATTATTTAACAGTTTCCAATACCCATAAGAATGTTCAAACAATATTATTTACCTTGGTTATTATTTCAAATTTCTTTTAAAAAGTCTGATTACAAAATAGTAATTTAATTCAGTACTCCATAAATACGCTTTTCTCGTCTTTAATTTATTCGTTCACTTAAGAAAATAGTTCCATTGTATATGCACGTATAAGTCATAGATACTGTTTGCACCATAGGAAGTATTCTCATATGCTAGTATATGACAGCTTAAAGTTAAAGCAGGCTCAATGTAAAGTAGAATACGCCTTAATGTGCTTTCTGCTTTACTTTCAACCTGCTTTAAGTAGTCACCTATCTTAAGTACTAGAAATAGGCTATCAGGTAAAGGGTTAAGTGGTGCCCTGACTTCTTAACTAGCATCAGACTATGGGGTAACGGGTAATGGAAGACATAATGTGCTTAATGTACATGAACATATTCTAGAACGGTTTACAGTAGATCAAACATACACTTTCCTTGACACTAAAACAACGTTATCCTGTTCACTCTCAATGACGTCATAAAGTGCATTTGTAAACAGTTGTGCCACTTGTTTTGCAATTACGCCAGTTACATGTATACTGTATTAAATCTACTTTGAAACGATATTGCAGACAACAATATTGAAGCAGAAGAAAATATGTCGGTGAAGGGGTAAAAACCTAAAGATCAATTTGATTATGAAAGGGTTACATTATGTGGCGTATGGGGATCCTTTGGACGGTACCACTGTCCTAATGGTAGCATTTTCTTTTTCAATAAAACTAAATGTAACTCGTATATAGAAAAAAAGGACATATGAGCAAGCCGACTTTGACTCCTTCGACTAAAAGCTAATGAGACTGACTGAACTTCGCTGAAAGACGATGACTTGGACATTTATACAAAACGAAAGACTTACAAACTATTTGAACTTGTCGATGTTTATATCTAAAACAAAACAGTACGAAAGACCCCAGTTCGATCATCCTTAAATCACTTCATTTATCAAAACGAAATAAGATTCAGTAAAAGAGCATATAGAAAAGCAAAACAATCTTGATCTGTTCAACAGTGTGTTCTTTTCATGAAACTTCCCAATGGAATTACCCTATTGATTCGGGATACGAAATACTTTTTACTCAGTATTGAACCCAACAATATAGGTTTCCATGGAGCGTACAGTGGAGAAAACGTTATTCTTTCCCAATAAACGCGTTTACGCTAAAACTATTATTTGCAGTGCAAACAGTTTGGAGCCAGATCAGACGCCGGGTAACCCGGCGTCTGATCAGGCTCCAAACTGTTTGCCACCAAGATAAACATGAATTATCAGAATTGTCCAAAAGTTGTACTTTTCGACGTTTTAGTGTTTTGCGTTTGCGTACGTTTGCGTTTAAACGGGAAAGAATAACATATTCTCCACTGTACATAATCTTCTATGTAACCCTTTCACTTTCATTGACCCTTTAAAGCGAGTTTGCAAGCCGTTTGGTTCCTGATCAGACGCCGCGTCACGCGGCGTCTGCATAGGACCTAAACTGTTTGACACTCTATTAAGTCATTTAACCGTAAATCTAACTTTAAAACGTGTCTTGCAGACAACAATACTGGAGCAGACGACAATAAAGCGAGGAGGGGGTAAAACTCATCTTCAGAATAATTTGATCATGAAAGGGTTAATGCAACCAAAGCAAATTGACTTCGGGCTAAGGACAGTAATTGCCCGGATTTACATATATTTTGGGGCTCCTGTTTTGGCCGCAGAACAAACAACTACATTTGGCATGAACACGTCTCTTTTTCATTCTAATCGTTTACAGATATTGATATTCAAACCGGAATATTCTTCTACCCATGTTACTTCAACAGTTTTGAGGAGAGAGTCTTTATAAGGCCAAAATATCTACAGTAGAGAATATGTTATTCTTTCCCGTTTAAACGCAAACGCATTCACTAAAACGTAGAAAAGTACAATTTTTTGACAATTCTGATAATTCATGTTTATCTTGGTGGCAAACAATGTGGAGCCTGATCAGACGCCGGGTTACCCGGCGTCTGATCTGGTTCCAAACTGTTTGAACTGCAAATAATAGTTTTAGCGTAAACGCGTTTATTGGGAAAGAATAACGTTTTCTCCACTGTACCTGTGTTTCCTACAAATGTAATAGGGACGGACGGTCAGAAAATCTTTTTTTTTAAACAATCATATAATAATATATTAAATTTTCTGATGGAACTTTTTTTTTTATATAAAATCATATTCATATAATTATGAACATAAATGAATGTATTTTACTTCGCAGAGCCCTGTGCCATATATAAACCCCCTAAAATATAAATTCACATTGTTGATTTAATTTATATAGGTCCCATTACCAAAATTACCTTAAACATTTAAACTGGTATAATTGTTAACAAATATTGGTATACCAACCGGCAAAGTTGTGACGTTTATAATTATGACACTGAGATTGAATTAATCATGTTTTGAAATGTGTTGTACGCATATCAAATGTGTCAATAAAATGTGTTGCCTGCATGTTGAATGTGTCAATGGTTACGTAACTAGCAGATCATATCTGCAAAGAAGGTACTTTATGACAGATTTAGATAAAAATTTCACTTAGATTCCTGCTTAATTTTATTTAAAAATCAATTCTAAAAATACTTTAACGACTTTAAAGTTGCTTTTTAAACAATTAAGTGGAGAATAGCTTCTATTTCACATATGCGCCACAAAAATTACCGACATTTACCGATTTTATTCGAAAACATGGAGAAAAAAAGTTTAGGGTTGGATGGAAAATCTAGGGTCGGTCGGGTTACTGGAAACAGAGGTATTTTTTTTATTTTGCCTAAGCAATATGTTTCCGATCTGGTACAATCCTTTTGTATTTCATATGATTTGATATGCATTGCAAGTTTTCACATATAAATATGTTTAAACTAAAGAAATGGTAACAACCAAAAGCAAAACGAGAGTAAAACAGTTAAACAAGGGAAGTTTTCTGCTTTACTATCATGCTACTTGATAATGCCACTTGCCATAGAAATCAAAACCGCAATAGGAAATTTTTACGAAACTTATATGGGTATAAATGTAAACTGTGTGCCTATTAGAGTAGAAAATAAGCTTTTAATTCAAACTTAATAAATTAATAATAAATAATTAGCCGGGCTTTACTGTATAAGTCGAAATGCGGAAAAGCCACTCGGATATAAAATTAGATAGAAGCTAAAGAAGCAGGATCTGTTTCTAGTGGAAAAGAGCAGAGTCCTGTTGATTCTGGTGATAAAGACAGTGTTCTTGTGAGAGATTTTCAATGAAGTTGTTGTTCTGGGTCAGCATACTGTCTAATGTCCGAGTACCATTTTCCGTTCGCGTTCTTGTTGGGTTAGCCTCTCCACTGCCTTATCCCGCGTACATGTACACTGGTAACATGTTTCTGCAAACAATTTGACCCTAATCAACGCGGCGTCTGATCATGATCAAATCTGTTTGACACTTAATTTTATATTTCTTAAGTAAAAATGCCTAAAATTTAAATTTGAGAAATACAAGCAGACACCAAGTTACGAGGGGATTCAAAGGACAACATGCATGCCATAAAACCAGTGGTGCTAGTCGAATGCCATGACTCAACAACACAACACCACCCGTTTTAAACCCATGTCATTAGCGTTGGAAACAATGAGTTGAATTGAAAATTGAATTTAAATAAAAATAATGAGCTACTTTTGACAGTCTGCTTTTAGCTACCATGGAATAACCTACGAACTGTTCGCCAAAACAGTTTAACTTCACCAGAGTATCTCATAAAGGATGTCGACTTTTCTAAGTCGAACCAGCGAACAACATCTGTGAAAAGCAAATATGCTATGGTGTTAAGGGGAAATTTGCCTTCAGAGACCAACCGATTGAATGCTATATAATCCTCAAGTTTGCCAGTCTGTTTCCTTTCGTCGATGGCGTTTCGGATTAGGGATAGTAATTCTTTTTACTCCCGAGATTCCTCTACAACAGGCAATTCGGTGTCGTGCAAACAAACATTCTCATGTTCTTTATTATAAGCAAACTTGCACTTTTTTTTCAATGGAGAGTCTTTGGGTGCAACGGATCGCTTAGATAGTTTATTTTTGCGTTTCGTCTTTTATATACATAACTCTCTCCTCCCCTCTACATTGTTCAGGTATAATTTTGAAGTTGCACACTTTTTCGAACAAGAAATATCTTTAAAAAAGATATTCCGTCGCAGGTTAAAGTTTTTTTGTGGGGTACAGTATTCACTTAACCCGATACTATACACTGTTTCTGACTTAACATCTTTCCCACATGCTAAATTTAGAGATTATCCACGCTAAATTTAGAAATGATGACATAGTAACACAGCAATAATTTAGACTGCATCTCATTGTTTTGCAAGGTTTAAACTCGCGAGATGGAAGTGAAAAAATAACAGAACGCCAGTCTAAGCCATTGGCCAATAAGAGTACTGCATTTCAAGCACGTGGTCATTGACCAGGATTTCTGATCATTCCTGATTGGTTAAATTGTTTCATTCAGTTGCGGTCTAAAGATAAAACAGACCCGTCTGCGACGGGGAAAAAAACCCAACGCTGGCGAAGGTATTTTATTTCCTGATAGCCATGCATCTCTATCAAGTGGGATATTACCTCCCGGAACGTGGGTAGTTGTTGCTTACAATACAAACATTTGTACAGGTCCATAATCTGTAAAAAATAAATGACAAAGTACAGAATATATACTTGTACAAATCAGGCTGCCGTCGATTCGATGTAGATTTAAGCAAGGTGCCGTACACTGGATTGAAAAGGCTTTAGCAATATGCCGTTCACCAGCGTAGCAAGTTGCCGTTTACCTAACCAAATTGTATTTCGGGTTTTTAAGCACATACGTCAAAAACAATAGATAAAGTTTCATAAATGTGAATCAGGATAACATAAATTACGCGTATAACATGAATATTTCTCCAATGCAATTATTAAAAACAAATTACAATGATATTTTGTCAGCAACCGTTGTTATTTACCGGTACCAGGCAGCTTGTTCATACGTCTAACCGTCACCGTCACTGCAGGCACGGATTTACCGGGGGGCACAGAGGGCACGTGCCCTCCCCTCCCCCCCCCCCCCCCCCCCCAGCTGAACCGCTTTTTTTTCAAACTTCCCTTATTTATACACGTCTGAGTTGCCACTTAGTTGCACGGTGGTTGTGTATTGGCGTGTGCCCCTTTTTGGGGCCGAAACACACTGCCTAGTCTGGACTCTACAGGGGGGGGGGGGGGGTTCCCTACCCTGACAGCAGGAATTTGGTTAGTATGGAAATGAAAGTCTGGTTAAGTTCTTATAAGGAAAAATATATAGATCACGCACTGTTCCTGTCACATACCCAACTTTCAGTCCATTTTGACTGGCTTAATCAAGTGGGTTATCCCCCTTGCAAAAAGCCGATAAAATTGAGATCGATCAATTTCCCGGCTGACTGCCCTATATAGAATATATAAGGGAATAATTCTAAAACTCATAGTTTAAGGTGTTGAATATATCTGACAATATTTTAGCAGTTATAGCTATAAACTTTATTTTCTTCTGTTTCTCATGATGTAAACTTTAATTTTCTATTTTAATGACTTTTTGCTTCCATTTTGATTTGAAAAAGGTACCTGTCGGACACATTAAACATATACATGTAGTAAAAAAGGGTGAAAGCGTGTACTTTGCTGATTTTGAACGCGAATAAAGCATCCTTTTAAACATCTGCGAATATTTTAGCAGTTATGAGGATAAAGACTGTTTTCTTAACAATTCAAAAATCGTTTAGACTTTGAATTTGAATTAAGTCTTTTTGCTTCCAAATTGAATTAAATATTGGCAAATGTCGTGTTGCTGATATCGGACTTCTTTTATTCTTTATCCACGTTCGGCTATTTCCGTGAAATCACGTCGTAATTTTCCGTAATACTCGTTTTTGGTTCCAGGGCTGTGATCCGGTTCCCGCTGTGTGTTAATAGGGACTTATGTCCATGTGTGATAAAAAACCAATTGCCGCAAGGCATAAGTTAGTCTTTTTATACAAGCTTCCTGGGTAATTTGATTTGACGAATTTGACTTTATACTATTAGCCGACAGACAAACAGTTTACACAATCCAGACTCTTAGAGATATCACAGTTCTATTTTGAATGAGTCTGGATTCAGATCAGATCCTTAAGTAATTCAAGAGAGAGAGGGAGAGAGTAAATACTGAGAGAGAGAGAGAGACCGATGAGACATAGAGTGAGAGTTCTATTTGCAAACAGTATGGATTCAGACCAGATCCAAGAGAGACATATAAAGGGGAGATATATAAACATACATATAGAGAGGGAGAGAGAGTCAGCTATATTTGCAAACGGTTTTGATCCAGATTAGACTCGAAATCGTCTCTTCTTTACTGCTGACCATTGCTTTACTGAATGCCACTTGAATTACATAAGCAAACAATGTATATCCAGATCAAACAGCAAGTAACTGATCTGATCAGAATTAAGTCGGCAATCAGCAATCAGAAAACAATAACAATATATTTAACCCATTGTCACTAACAAACAGCGTACTTAAATTTGAATTTGAATTTTGAAATATACACTTGTCGTATGCTAGCCGCGCATAAGTCATCTGAACAGGGCATGCACTGTTTGCCATTTTTCAATATACATGTATTGTTAACATCAACCCTAAAAAGTAAAGAATGGACTAGACTTAATTGGAAATTAAGATGTCAGTTAACAATTTTATGGTTGAATGAGTTAACAAAACAAAGTGTCTAAACTTAACCCTTATCCTGCTGATTTGCCGTCTGCTTCAAATGTAATGTCTGCGAAAATATAATAACTAATTTTGATCTTAATCTAAAGAAAAAATACTTTTCGAATGACAAACAGCTTGGATCCAGATCAGACGCTATGTAACGCGGCATCTGATCTGAATCCCGATTGTTTGCTATTACAAGCCAAGTCCCGCTTAGCACGATAAGGAGCGCCTTTGCAGTCATACTGATAGTTTTGCCGGGGGCCTTTTTACTATCCCGGAGCAGAAACTTTGAGACGAGTTACCCAGATAAAATCCGTGTCAAATAGTTTAGATCATGATCCGACATAGATAGTCTAAAATGAACACGTCATTGTTTCCTATACAATTGCATCCAGTTTCATAGTTTTTCAAACAAAACACTCAAATCAAGATTGTTTTCAGAGTAACTTCCGACACATAATTGTTGGGTTTGATCTTGATCCAAACTGTTTGCAATAGAACAGAAAATATCACTTTTTCTGTGTTTTTCATACAAATATATCTTATTCGAAACATATTTACGCATTTCCATCATATTATTCTTATATGTGTAAATCACTCCTTAAAAAGAAATTCGAAAAAATGTATGTTTTAATTTTATTTTAATTTTGTTTTTTACCATTTTAGCTATCAAGTAGTTTTGATCCGATTGGTAAACAGTTTGCGACTTGACGTAAGACAAATTACTTAGTCTGATCATAATTCATACTGTCGTTTGTTAAGTGTGTATGTACGAGTAGTATACTAGTGAAAGATTTGATCGATAATGCTGGTCGGGGTATATTTGTTGTAGAACGCGAATGTTTGGTAACAAATTTAATCAGCAGATATACACGAATGGCTTTCAGAGGCCCCACTGAGAATAAGCGCGAGTCCGGAGGCAGCCGAATGATAACGAAGCATTCGTGATTTCTTATCAAGGCTAAGATGATCAAGCGATGCCCGATAGTATGCCTAACGACTCGATAATTGATCTCGTGGACCAAGGGAGATAATGATTTAAGTCTGATATACTAAAGTGAGCAAGAACGACAATGCTGTAAATATGGCCTGCATTCTTGGACATGCCATGAAAAGCAAGTTGGCAACCATAGATTCACTCTAAGTCTACGACTCGTCTACACTGATTACAGGTGACCACTTAGAGCAGGTTGACAAGTTAAGCAGAATATGCATTCAGGCACATTCTGCTTTATTTTCAGCCTACTTTAAGTACCCATCTTCAAATGTACTAGGCTATAAAAACAATACATGTATAATTATATTTCTTACGGTAAATATGTGTGACTGTCTAAATAAGATTTGTTTTCAATGAATGAATTATTATTTAATTGAAGGCGTATTTATGGGGTAATAGGTTAAAAAAAACTTTTAGATAGGTAAAAAAATGTACATTATGAATGTCTATTTCGTGTTTCAGGTGAGAATTAATTTGAATCTGCTAATGGTATACTAGATCTCGTAATGAGTACACCTGTCATGTGCAAACAGTTTAGAACCAAACCAGAGGATCCCCGTAGTACTTAAAGTCCTGATCAATGTCTGCACTGTTTGTTATTTTTGCCAATATAAGTAAAATAACATTGATCTTTATGTAAGTATTTTACCTGTTTTAAATGCGTGAAACACCCTCAGAACGCACCGGAGACCATAAAGGAATAAAACGTTTTCCGGAGAAAGCATGCCCTCGGAATTACCTGTTAAGAATACATAAACAAATCCGAGTGGGTAGGTGTATAGACTTGGAAACATAAGTCGAAAATTATTATCCTAGATTAAATAATTTTTTGTTATTTTGAGTCAAATACACAAACAGCCCTCAGAACGTACCGAAGACCATATAGTAATGAAATTTCACCGGGCACTGTTTGTCATTTTGTAAGGAAACCACCTTTTATAATGTCAAAAAATGGACTTGCCGTAATTTGATATTTGAGAGAGAATGGGTTAAATTTGCAAATGCTACATGGCTAAGAGTGTACTAGTGACTGGTAAACCTGTGATAAAGTGTACACCCAGATCAGATGGCTCATACAAGAGCTCTCGATCAGCGTCTACACTGTTTGTCATTTTAAATAATATATTATCAAAACAAATGGAAACTGGCATCATCGATTTGGTGTTTTAAGGTAGACTGGTATGTTTGAATATAAATACAGTAAAACCTCAGAAAACCGAACACCCTCCGGACCAGGTAAAAAGTTCGGTTTTCTGAGGTGTTCGGTTTTCTGAGTGTTCATGAATCAGTGCTAACATTCAGGCTGAGGCATCTTCACAGACCGGATCTTTAACTCAATAACATGAACGTAACAGTGAATTCTCATCTAGATCAAAACTGTTAAATAGAATGATCAAGAATGAGAATAAACTTTCAATACGATCACGAATGAAGAACGTTCTTCATTCGTGATACGATAGAGCATTTTTATGTTAAAATTTAACAATAGCTCAATAATTAATTACCGTCTTTTGCCGTGTATAATGTGCACTCTTGTATAATCTGCATTTTAAGGGTTAAATCACAGGATATAAAGTATTCCCATAGGTTAGAAGCATCTGTGTTTTGAATAAACACTTCAATTTTTATATTGTCGCAGCCATTATAAAACGAAACAACCGCCATAGTTTTAACTTTTGATGGGCTTACTTTATTCGCATTTCGAGCAGCACATTATTCTACGGAAGTTCGTATATTCAGTATAATCAAGAACGTTTCCGAATTTGCGAATATGTCGCTAAAGGAAATTTTGCTGTGCAAATCGAGTGTCCGTGTTTTCGTTTTGCGTAGTTTATTAGATGACTTAATTGAGCGGTTGTTTATACAGTAAGACTTTGCTTCTACAACACATTCATTCAGTACGCAATTGCAAACAATGATTAGGAAATATAACTTGGTTATTTCCTTTCTTTCTGTCTTCAGACTGCCTTACTGAACTTTTATAAATTTGAATTCTAAACAGTAAAGTGTACCGACGTACTCCGAAACAAAATACGAACAATGGAACGCATTTTTTGTTGCTGTAGCATTGTCAGATCGGAGCCTTATCTTAATAAGCAATCAAGTGTCACAACCGTGAAATACCCGTGTCAATTCCAATAAACACCCCACCCATTACGCAATCTTAACACATACGCTAAGTGTCCCAGATGTGTTTGACCTCGACTCGGTTGAATAAATTTTCCATGATCGCAATTGTGACCTGCGGTGATAAATACAGTGGATGTTCGGTTTTCCGAGTTAATTTTATGTGTATCTGAACATTTTGGGGCCGAGAAATTTGTTCGGTTTTCGGAATTCTGAAACTTACTTATGGTTAAAATAAGAAGGAAAAAAATCGGGACCGGACAGAAAGTTCGGTATTCCGAGGATTCCGGATTTCTGGGACTCCGGTTTTCCGAGTTTATACTGTATAATCTAATTACAGTGTATTATATAGTGACAAGAACTCTTGTCCTGTACAAACTATGCAGACCAAGATCAGATGATTCGTAAATGAACCATTTGGTCAGGCTCTGCAATTTTCTTGTCATTTTGTATTTGAATATGTTATCAGCGTAGTAGTGACTTGAAAACCTTGCTCTGTTCAAACAGTGTAGACCCAAAGCAGGGGGCTAATAAAAGCTCAGAGTGTGCACTGTTTGGCATTTTGTAAGGAATTGTAGAAAACAACATTTACCCAAGTAAACGAGAGCACCGCAAATGGTATATAATACGCTTACTAGCAAAGAAATATATAACTTTATCAAATTATATTCCAATTTGTAGACAGGATAGGCAATACATGTACTAAAATAAAGCATTTTCTATCATACCTGAGTACACTGAGGGCAGATAACTCTGGACACAATGATCAAATTTCAATAATGATCAAACAGTCTCAAATACTTATACTTCTATGATTATACTGTGGGCAAAAATAATCAAAATCCATTCACAACTGTAGTTACTTTAGTGTAAAACTGTTAAATATCTGAGTACATCAAGGGCAGATAACTATGTAACGACAAATCAAATGAACCTTTACTTTCACTCAGCTTCAGATCTTCAGATTCTTCCAATAGTTTTCCGAGATGAGTATAGCAAGGGCATTTTACTCTGTAACGACACATCAAATGAACCTCAAACTTGACTCAAAAACAGATCTTTATGCATAGAACATGTGTGTGAAGTTTCATAAATATCCTTAAGAAAGCTTTTCGGAAAAACTCCGGACAAAACAAATGTTGACGGACGGACGGACAGACGGACGAACGAACGAACAGGGCCATGCCAATATACGACCACCTTTAGAGATGGGCGTATAAAAATGGACTTGCTTAAATTGGAAAATGGAATTTGCCATTTGATGTTTCTAGGGAGAGTCTTTCAAGGTGCACTGTCATTTTGTGGTATATAGTAAGAACAGAAGCTTCAATTTAATAGTAAAAATGGGCACGACTTATATTTAATCAAACATTGAAACTGTCCATTTGATGTTTCAAAGGAGAATGAGTTATATTTGAAAATGTTAACAGTGTGCTAGTAGAAAACTTGTGATCTACAGAGTAGACTCATATCAGAGGGCTCATAAATGATCGCTCTGATCAGGGTCTGCACTGTTTGTCACTATACAGGCTGTCTGTGTCAGAAATAATCTTTGTGTAGTTATGAAGCCTCTTGATCATATGTGTATATTGCTAGTTGATTTATATAGAGACAGTGCGAAGATAACGCACATCGTACGTTTTTGTTCTTTGCCTAATGTAATTGTCTACGCTTTGTGCTGACTGTATACCAAAAGCTGAATTTTGTGTATTATCTCTCAAATAAGCTTTAAAGTCATTATTTTTCTGTACTGGACATTTTAAACATAACCAAAGTTTATAACTTGCTGGTGTAAAAGTAAAAGTTTGCATTTTCTTAATTATTAGGAATAATCAACTATTTAGACTAATTTATGCATATTGAAAGAACTATTAAATGTTAGACGGTCGGTCAATATAACCTGTAGAGATATTGAACATAGGGAGATTGCTAATTTCGTTCACACGACAACTCTCTCCACAAGCTATTAACGGGATAGCTTACTTTTGATGATAGCTCGTTAGTACGTTGCTTTCAGATCATTGAGATTTGTCTGGGACCGAAAACAGTTATTATTAAAGAGTGAAGGTTTGCTACAGATCGACGATACATCATAGAGGTTCCATGACAAGCTGGAACATTGATTATAGAACTGTAGTGGAACCAAGGTTTGGTAGTTCAGCAGGGACAACGCTGAGCAATTTGTTCGAGAAAAGATCTCATAGGTTCAACAACGCCGAGCAGTCTACTTGAGACTAGTGCTGGTGCCATTGTGTATCATCAGCTACATCAACGCTGAGCAATATCGCTCAGCATCAGTTCACCATACTGTAACTCAGCAGAAGCAAACGCTGAGCATACATCAATTAACGGTCCAGCCTGTACTGTGCTCAAACAGTCAGTGAGTTCGGGAATATTATTTAGTTTTGGTTTTGTAGGCAAAGTAGCTCATCCATTTTTAGTTAGTTTCATCCATTTTATATAGTTTATGTAGTTTCATGCTCAATCATCAGGCAAGATAGCCCAAGGAAAATTATCATATATTTCATATAGTCTGTATATTTTGTTCATGCCTTAATTAGTGTCCGGCTAAAGACACTGTCGCCTCATAGAACGCCCGATTTAAACACAGTTCAAGCTTAGGGCTCTAGCATTAGGGTTAGGGTAACCGAACGTCTTGACAGTCTGAATGGTATGGTGATGTCCCTCGAGGTTTGTTCGCAGAATCTTTCTGATACATGCTTTAATTATAAAGCTGAAATTTGGTTTACAAATCGTTTTGATGAACTGCACATTGAGTGTCATTTTGTGCTCTAATACGCTCGTATTGTAAAAAGCAAAACCTTTAATCATAGTAAATTATGGACATGACGTATAATTTTATTAACCATTGGCTTTGTCAATTTGATGCTTCAAATGAGAATAATTTAAGTTTGAATGTGCCAACAGTTTACCACGGTCCAGTGACTGGAAAACATGTTCTATACAAACAGTGTAGATCCAGATTTACCTAGACCCAGACTGACTAGTGTCAGCACTTTTTGTCATTATACGATCGTCTGACGGGTTTGATGGTGTCCCTCTAGTTTATTCCGCACCTTTCTCAAACATGTTTTGACATTTGAAGCTGAAATTTGGTATATGCACTGCATATTGAGTTTAGTCAGTTTACGTTTTGTCACAACTCATCAACTTCCCTATGAGTTACGGCATGCTCCCTGACCGGTACAGTATACACTATATAATATAGTATCCCTGTCCCTGAAAGGTGTATTATATATGTACCGTTTGCAGCAGGTTTTGTCATGTGTCGTTAAAAAATCTTTAAAGATGAAGAATGATTTCAGTTGGAATATGCTAACAGTATACTTGTGACGAGTACACTTGGCAGGATATTTATTAATTTTAAGTTTGTTTTTCTGTTCTGTTTTGATTGATGAAATCTTTGCATGATAATGGTTGAAAGTAATAGTAACTGTTTTCTGAGAATGGATTTTTCCCTTCTTTTTACGATTGTAACTTCTTTCTGTCTTATATAATACCACTTTTGGGGTGTTTGGATATTTACATAATTCTATTGATGTAAACTTTCTTCTAAGAATGCCCCCAGAATGTATATTTTGGGGTATTAATTAAAACAATGTCCGACCCTAAATAATAGTTTTCTGGGAATCGATTTTTCTTCTTCTCAAGTTTACGTTTAAATCTTCTTTCTGTCTTATGAAACTACTTTTTCTGGGTGTTTAATAGGGGCCTTCTAGAATGCCCTCAGCATGCACCATTTTGATGTTAATTTAAAAAAAATTCAGGGGGAGGCCCCCCGTTCCCCCCTATGAGAGAGGTTTCACCCCTCCCATACCCTCCCCAAGTGTGCCCCCCACTCAGAAATTTCTGGATCCGGCCCTAAACGAGAGTTTCTCTCGGTAAACCTGAATGTTATGACATCAGCATGTTCCAGAAAACATCACGCTTTAATATAGTATTATTTTACATATTGATCCTAGACCACAGAATTATACCATGGAGAAAGGTTGATGACTGGATTAACCCTCTCATTACTGAATACCAGTAACATGATGACTATTGCAATTGCAAACAGTTGTAATCCAGACCAGGCTGCAAAAATGTCGGATTCATAGAGTATGTCGCTTGAAATATAGTTTACCCCTTTTTTGAATTAAGCTCTTTATGACACATTTTACCTTTTCTCCGCATGAGGATCTTCAGAGAGAGAGAGACAGACAGACAGACATTCATACAGATAGATGGAGACAGAAAAAAAGAAGCGAGAGACTGACAGACAGAGATAAGAGAAAAACAGACAGACAGAGAGACAGTCACAAAGAGAAACAGAGACATAAATACAGACAGTGGCAGAGAAATATAGACACACACAAACTTCGTAGGTAAACGAAAAAATACGTTTTTCTCTCGTTTTCAAAACCTCACTAAACTATCAATTTATAAGCTATCGCCTCAAATTTTGTACTACGCGTAAGATAATGGTCTAATAAAACATCTGTATTAAAATTTATAACGATAAGATGACATTAAAAGCATTTCTATTAACACCAAACTTCGTAGGTAAACGAAAAAATACGTTTTTCTCTCATTTTCAAAACCTCACTAAACTAACAATTTATAAGCTATCGCATTAATTTTTGTACTACATTTGTAGTCGTGAGAGCATGGTTTAATAAAACATCTGTATTAAAATTTATAACGAAAAGATAGCATTAAAAGCATTTCTATTAACACCAAACTTTCGTAGGAAAAACGGAAAATACAGTACTGTACGTTTTCTCTCTCATTTTCACAAACTCACTATACAAACAAATTATAAGCTATCGCCTCAAATTTTGTACTACGCGCAAGATAATGGTCTAATAAAACATCTGTATTAAAATTTATAACGAGAAGATGACATTAAAAGCATTTCTATTAACACCAAACTTC
This sequence comes from Gari tellinella, assembly GCA_922989275.2. NCBI lineage: Eukaryota > Metazoa > Mollusca > Bivalvia > Cardiida > Psammobiidae > Gari > Gari tellinella. The sequence continues at coordinate 100,079,838 of OV277856.1, read as the reverse complement.
GTAGGTAAACGAAAAAATACGTTTTTCTCTCATTTTCAAAACCTCACTTAACTAACAATTTATAAGCTATCGCATTAAATTTTGTACTAGTCGTGAGATCATGGTTTAATTAAACATCTGTATTAAAATTTATAACGAAAAGATAGCATTAAAAGCATTTCTATTAACACCAAACTTTCGTAGGAAAAACGGAAAATACAGTACTGTACGTTTTCTCTCTCATTTTCACAAACTCACTATACAAACAAATTATAAGCTATCGCCTCAAATGTTGTACTAGTCGTGAGATCATGGTCTAATAAAACATCTGTATTAAAATTTATAACGAAAAGATAACATTAAAAGCAACTTTCGGAAAAACGTTGTTTTCTAGCCGCCAGCGAGCGCCGCTGATTGAACGACACGATAAATCGCGAGCAGGCCGGATACTTCTCCATTTGTCCTTTCTTCATGATTATACACTGAATAATTCCGTGCCTAGACATATAATTCATGAACATCACGAAAACATACCTGCACTGCAGAGCGATCGGGTTGGCCTAAAACACGAAATGGAAATATTTTGGCGAAATGGACGAAATGGAAATTTTGATGGCGAAATGGAAATTTATTTTTCGGAAATCAGATATAAAAGCATAGAATTAAGTTTAAATTCAAATTTTATTGTTTCTGTTTATATAGATACTAGTTTTAGACAGGTGGCAGTAATTTAAAACCGATTTTTCACACTTGAGAGTAGATATATCTCTATATATGAAGAATATTTCCATTTCGCCACGGCGAAATGGAAATTTATGTTTTGGAAATCAGTTATATAAGAATATAACAAAGTTTTAAATCAAGATTGATTGTTTCAGTATATATTGAAACTAGTTTTAAGACAGGTTGCAATGACAAAAACCCGATTTTTCATACTTGAGGGTAGATATAGCTCTATATATAAAGAATATTTCCATTTCGCCATGGCGAAATAGAAATTTATTTTTCGGAAATCAGATATATAAGCATAAAATTAAGTTTTGATTTAAATTTTATTGTTTCTGTATATATAGATACTAGTTTAAGACATGTGGCAGTAATTCAAAACCGATTTTTAATTCTCGAGAGTAGATATGTCTCTATATATGAAGAATATTTCCGGCATTCCGCCATGGCGAAATGGAATTTTATTTTTAGGAAATCGGTTATACTAGTATATAATCAAGTTTTGAATCAAGATTTATTGTTTCAGTTTATAAAGAAACTATTATTAGACATGTGGCAGTGATTGAAAACCGATTTTTCATACTTGAGAGTAGATAAATCTCTATACGAAGAATATTTTCATTCCGCCATGGCGAAATGGACATTTATTTTAAGGAAATCAGTTATTATAGCATAGAATAAAGTTTTACATCAAGATTTATTGTTTCAGTATACATAGAATATAAATAGAAGCTAGTTTTAAGATACGCGGAAGAGAATTACTTTTTTCTTTTCATTGCGTAAAGAATATTTACTTTGCGCAATGGAAAGGAAAACGGTAGGTATTGAATTGAATCGAGAAAAAGCTAACTCTAAGTCCAACTGAAACAATTTATAGTTGCATGAAAATGAAAGCGATCAGTTACTATATACATTGTACATGAATATATAATAAGTAATGTCTGCGTTATGTCGGAAACTACCGGGAAAAGCTGTATTTACATGTATGATTAAGAAAACAGATGTACGTCAACAGAAAGGAACGACGTCGACAACCTAACAACGACGTCATGACGTCACAAAATATTATATTGCGCATTATGATATGGTGAAACGAGTAGCGCAATGTATAAGAAAATAAAATTGTTTTAAAAAGGCTAATACATCATCTTTTTTTTTTAATCATATATTACGCCGACATTACTTATTATTCTATAATTATATATAAATATTTTTTTTATTAGATCCATTTGTTTTTTGTTGTTAATGCCTGTTTGATTGATTTTAGTAAACAATCAATCAATCAATCATGTATTGCATGAAACATTATAGCCAACCAAATAATTATATACAGTAGATACATGATATCAGGATACATATATACACATATACAGTAAGACATCCCTATTACGACCATAAGATTGTGTTAATTTTCCGGCGTTTAAGACAGGTGACTTCTTAACGGAGAATTCTGTCTTATAACTTATAGCTCGCACATGCGATTGCAATCACTTAGCTTTTTATGTGGTCATAATTGAAAGGTTTTACTCTATAATGAAATGTTAAACTAGTCTGTATGATTTTGTCGTTATCTTTTGGAAATTTGCGGAACAGTTAAATGAGCGTTGGAGAATGCGTTATTATTTTCCGTCTAAACACAATCGCATTAAAATTATGAAAATACAGTTTTTAAAAAAAATGTGTGACTATTTATCTGTATCTCAGTGGTAAACACGTTTATTGGGAAATTATACCGTCTTCTCCAACGTATTCATGGATCCAGACAATTTGAATCAGTGGCTACAACACATTATCCCTATCTAGAGCTACATGTATGTACATTATTAAATCACAATTGCAAAACGAACGGTGTTTAACCTCCTCACTGCGAGTATGTCACAGGCATATAATAAATTTCTCGGCGTCTTGGTTTTCTGAAGCTGCATGTAAAGTTTAGTTACACGCAGTGAATGGGTTGATATCATATACATGTACATGCTATCACATTTATACAGTAAGGTTGCATGAGGTAATATTTTACTATATCATTATACATAATAAATAGAAATATTAGTGTTCGCCTCTCATGTTTCATGCGAAGTTTGATTTTAGATATATAGTAAAGCCTCTCGATTACGATCAATGAAACGAATGCCAATTGATTATACATATATAAAAGACAAGCGACAGCTGAAAGCAAGGTAACGGTAAAACAGAAATATCATAAAGGAGCTTTATCTTTTATCTTTTATTGTATCTTGCTTTAAGCAGTCACCTGTCGTAAACACCTAACAGTTAAAACAATTAAGTGGCCACAATAGAGAGGTGTTAACTGCACATAAATAATTCAATTTAAAAGATCTTTTTGTTTTATTTTCTTGTTTGAATTTTGCATTATCTTGGGAGGCCAAATGCGTTGCACTTCCAATACGTCTGGTTTAGTTGGCTGTGGTTGCAACGGAGTGTACTCCCGCTTCCCTTTCTTCATCTTCTCTACGCAGTATAATTTGTCTTTGACAACAACAGTAGATACAGTAATCCTTACAGTTTTTGGAACACACAATACACGGATCTTTACGAGGCATATTGACAACTTATTAAGTTGAAATAATTTGAAAATATATTCATCATCTTATATACTTACCGTGTATAGGTATTTCTGATATGGGTTGGCTCTAATTATCGCCTGTAAATAAAAACTGATCAAACAACCGCCATGGATTAAAGCATTTTCCCGCTAAATCACTTCTAATTATTTCATTAATGACAATGTTGCGCTCCTCATTAGTTATTTAATGAGGAAGTTTCGGCGAATCAAATGTACCGTTAACATTGCAATGTGCATGTGGAAAAATAAAACAGTATTTCAATCAACATCAAACGAGTAATTACTTAACAGGATTATCCTTAATTCTTAAAAAAAATCACTTAATATTTCACTTAAAATGCGTTTTTGGAATTATAGTATATTTACTGTGCCTTTTTCTTCTAAGAATAACATACATTTTGTTACATTTCCATTGCGTCAGTCAGCGCGTGCCGTGTCTGATTAGTTTATTGGTTGCATTGTTGATAAGTGTGTCAAAGGCACGTGTCAATCAACGCGGCAAACGGATATACGGATCGATATACCTTTAACCTGATCACCTTTAAACTTCAGGTAGCATTATTAAACACTATACCGCGCAATGGAAAATCGAGATATAATACGCATTTTGGTACACATAAATAACGTAGAGTTATTCTTTATAACACAATAGTATATGATAATAATACAATTTTCCAATCAAAACTAAGAGAAATTAATGGAAATATTTACATTCCGCCGCTTTAGTTCAAAGTGCGCAATGGAAATATTATATACTGTATAGAGATATTTATTTTCTCAACTATAAATATTGAGAGTAAATCACTTCTCACTGCCTTAAAACTATATTCTTTATGCACTGAAACAATAAACATTGATTTCTAACTTGAATCTGAGTTTAAAAATCTTATTTTGTAAAAGAAATATTTCCATTTCGCCGTTTACCTTAACAATGCGCAATGGAAATAGCTTTCTATGTACGGTATAGATCCATATATATCTATTCTTAAGTATGAACATCGAGTTTGAATCCCTTAAATTTGTCTTAAATTATATTCCTATATATACAGAAACAATATTTAAAACTTTAATATTTGCTAATATTACTGATTCCCTTAAATAAATTTCCATTTCGCCAGTGCGAAATGGAAATATCATTCTTATGATATATCTATTCTAAAGTATGAAAAATCGATTTGAAGGCACTTCTATCTGTCTTAAAACTAGTTTCTATAGATACTGAAACAATAAATCTTGATTTAAAACTTCATTCTATGCTAATATAAACCAATCCTACCAATAAATTTCCATTTCGCCATGACGGAATGGAAAAATCTTCATATATAGAGCTATATCTACTGTCAAGTATGAAAAACCGATTTTAAATCACTCCCATCCGTCTTCAAACTAGTTTCTATATATTATGAAATAGTAATTTTGATTTAAAAAGTTAATTGATTCTTATATAACTGATTTCTTACAAAATAAATTTCCATTTCGCCATGGCTGAATGGAAATATTCTTCATAATATAGTGCTAAATCTACTCTCAAGTATGAAACATCGATTATAATCGTTCCAACCCGTCTTAAAAATAGTATCTATATATACTGAAATAAAAAAAAAGATTTTAAACTTTATTCTATGTTCATATATCTGATTTCTGAAAAATAAATTTCCATTTCGCCATGGCGAAATGGAAATATTCTTTATATATAGAGCTATATCTACCCTCAAGCATGGAGAAAGGACAAAACCTTTCTCCATGCCTCAAGTATGAAAAATCGGGTTTTTGTCATTGCAACCTGTCTTAAAACTAGTTTCAATATATACTGAAACAATCAATCTTGATTTAAAACTTTGTTATATACTAATATAACTGATTTCCAAAACATAAATTTCCATTTCGCCGTGGCGAAATGGAAATATTCTTCATATATAGAGATATATCTACTCTCAAGTGTGAAAAATCGGTTTTAAATTACTGCCACCTGTCTTAAACTAGTATCTATATAAACAGAAACAATAAAATTTGAATTTAAACTTAATTCTATGCTTTTATATCTGATTTCCGAAAAATAAATTTCCATTTCGCCATCAAAATTTCCATTTCGTCCATTTCGCCAAAATATTTCCATTTCGTGTTTTAGGCCTACCGGAGCGATCTGCTAACAACTCCATAACTCTCTCGACTCGCTGGTACCAATATCCTGTTTACGGGTATACACAGTGTTGTAGTTAGATGGTCGATTACAGTCACAATTCTGATTTACATACCCGCACTCCGTACTGCATCGCACAGATCGACGATGGATCCCGAGTTTTATCCTTTACCTGAGTGAAACGACTGTAAACAAACATGGCGGCAAGTTCGGTATTTCTGGTGATGGTCGGTGGACAAATTGAGTCTGCTGAGGTAATGACGCGGAAATAACAAGTATATTTGGCAAATAATTGTGAAAAAGACTATTCTACGAATTAATATCTAGACATTTGACTTTTACATTATATGTAGCAAACTTACACATGTAAATGGTGAAAGCAAACACGTTTCAACTCGTTATGTTTGAAATGCACTGCATATGACAATAAGTTAAACAGCCTGTCAATAACCTTATTGTATGTTATATATACACCGACTTAAAATTAAATTTAAATTGAATGATCTGTTTCTGTATCTAATTCGTCGTGCTCCATTTACAAACCATGTCCATGATCGTAAAAGTACAAAAAATCCACTACTTTGGAAGATTTACAGATGTTTCGGTAAAGGTAGTGACTAGGGGTACGTGACCGAACCTCTAATATTAGAAATTAGCGGTACGGTCACGTACCCCTAGCGAGTCCTGTGAGGGTTGACTAGGGGTACGTGAGTCATTTAAACTATGTAGCAACACATTATTTTGCCTGAAGATACATTTTAATGATGGTTACAGTAATATTACTAATCTCTCATGTTTACCTTATTTTGGGGATATTTAATGGAGAAAAACAAAGAAACTTCGAGAAATATTCTCCACCCAAACTTGTTTTCACCGCAGGGATAAGAATAGAAGTATTCCGCATATAGGGTATAGTAAATATCGTGAGATAGGGTAATTCGCCCTTTTCACAAAATTACAATCATTTGAATTTAGTCAATTTTTTGCCGGCGGGGGCATTATATTTGTCATACAGATAAAGCCATCCCTCTAGTCTCTTCTTTGCTATTAACCAATCGTTTAAAGAGTTGCTTCAACGTTTTACATTGATATTTTCTAATAAAACATTAACTATTTGGGAGAAAATTAATAGTTCGACTCAGGGGCATGTTTGTTCGACTCACGGGCGAATGCGTTCGTCTCTAAGGCGTTCATCTCAAAGGCTAATTTGTGTATGTTCATACTTTCAGTACTTTGATACGATATATCCGAGATAGGGCGATAAATCATGCTTTAAAATGTACGCAAGGAAGGTACCGAAGTATCCCGAAAGTTCACAAACTGTCAATGGGCAAAACATAACGACAGCAGCTAGTGAGAACGGTTTGCTGGTTAAAGACAGACCTGTGACAAAAATCACCTTGAAAACACGTTTGACAATAGATCGCAATTAAACAGTGCAGTAATTCTAAACAAAGCTGGTATTGGATAATTATACATGCTTGTAAAAATGTGTCTATACGTTCTTTAAATTCAAAGATATAGTTTTCGCTGCCGTGAAAAAATTGCCGATTGAAAATTTTTTGTTGATGAAGTTTCTTTAATTTTCTGCGTTAAACAGTCATATTTAAGGTAGAAATGATATACTATTAACATTAACATCGATATTAAGGTATCTGCGGACAAAATAAAGTGTTGCGTTATAGTGTTTTTGACTCACGTACCTCTAGTCAACCCTCACAGGGCTCGCTAGGGGTACGTGACCGTACCGCTAATTTCAAATATTAGAGGTACGGTCACGTACCCTAGTCACTACCTTCGGTAAATGACCAGTTTGGTAAATTGATTTTATATAGTGAAAGGTCTGGACGTTTCGGTAAAAAGGTAAATTATAGTAATTAAAGGATTAAGTATATTGCACCGGTAACAATGAGACTATGTCACAGTGTTTGTGTCACTTTTGCAGGGTTGTTTTAGTATGCATGGATCCTGATCTGCCAACAAAATAAATGGATATTAGTGGGATAAAAAATAACTGGATTTCTAAAGTATTTTAAATTGATTTCATTTCTTCCATGAGGAGATGAGATGTTTTTACATCTCAAATAAATTAATAACTGAAAAAACCTTTATAAATTATATTTATTGGTGTCTTCAATTCCTTTCATGTCATACCCAACTTTCAGTCCATTTTGACTGGCTTAATCAAGTAGGTTGTCCCCCTTGAAAAACGTCGATAAAGTCAATACCGATAAATTTCTGGCCTGACTGCCGTATATGGAATATATAGGGGAATAATTTTCAAAGCCATATTTTAAGGTGTTGCATATATTTGTCAATATTTTAGCAGTTATAGCAATAAACTTTATTTTCTTCTTTTTCACATGGTGTAAATTTTAATTTTCTATTTTAACAACTTTTTGCTTCCATTTTGATTTGAAAATGGTAAGTGTCGGACACATTAAACATATAGTAAAACAAAATGAAAGTGTGTAGTTTGCTGATTTTGAACGCAAATAAAGCATCCTTTTTAATATCTCATTATCTGCGAATATTTTAGCAGTTATGAGGTGAAAGAATGTTTTCTGAACAAATAAAAAATCTCTTTTGCTTTTGAATTTGAATTAACTCTTTTTGCTTCCAAATTGATTTGAATATTGAGAAATGTCGTAATGCTGAAATCGGACTTAAGTCATTTTCCCCCACCCCATAATCGGCTATTTTCGTAATTTACCGGAAAACAGAATCGTTGTCTCTCTGGGGCAGTGATCTCACTGTTAAGATTCCCGCTGTGTATTGATTGGGGCTGATGTCACTGCTGCAGGGGGTATAGGACGGTCATCCGAGAAACTTATATCTAATAATTATACATGTTTTCTAAGTACCAATATTTTGATTGAATTAATTCAAACTTTACTTTTTCAAACTTTCAAAGTGTTCCGGAGGCAGCCGAATGATAACGAAGCATTCGTGATTTCTTATCAAGGCTAAAGGCGAACAAGCGGTGTCCCATAGTCTGCCTAACGAATCGATTATTGATATCGCAGACCAAGGGAGATAATGGTTTACGTATCACCAACACAGCTGATCAAGGGAGAAAACTATGCAAATATGTCCTGCATTCTTGGACATGTTAACATACATGTATATTTTAGAATAATACTCAAATGATACATAATTAAACACAAAAGACCAATTTACGTACATGTAATTATGAAATATTTCACTGCCAAGGCGTTTTGTCGTTCGTTTTAAAATCAAGTATAGGTAAATTGACAAATTAAAATCATTTTGAGATTCTGCTCAATAGATGTCCCATCAGGATCCAAACTGTAAGCAAAAGCGTTTGCACACGTTGTAAGGCGATGGAAGACTGTTAATACTCATTTATATTGTGTGTCAAAGAGTTTGGATTCTGATCGTTCGTCGCCTTTCGTGATGTCTGATAAGGATTCAAACTGTTAGTAAATAATGAAGGCAGTGAAAAAGGTTTGCTGATTCACCAATTGCTGATCTGGGTCTATGCTGCTTGCATATTATATTAACGCAGCTAAGGACTTGTTAGATACTTCTTTATGTTGTTTGTCAAAAAGTTTGGATTCGGATCACTCCTCGTTGTTTCTGAGTAAATAGCACATATATCACATAATGACAAAGCACATTTTCATTTCTAAGAATTCATATCTGAAAGAAAATATAATGTCAAAGCAGCACTATAATTTATGTACAGTTTACTTTTTGTAATGTCTATATATTATATATACATCAGTCACTCTATTGATTACTCTTCGTCGTCCCTGTAGATGTTGATGTAAAGGCAAACACTAATTAAAGATACTCAACTAAATTATTAGCGCACAGGTGCGTGCCGCATTTACCGAACACGCTTAAAGGTGTGAATTATTGTTTAAATGTGTGACGGGATACCAGGGTCCGGTCCGAATAGAGTTCTTATATAGAGCAAAATGGTAAAAATCCTTAGGCTGAAATGACATATTAATGACAATAATTATGATAATATCAATTACAATAATAGTGTATAATAATAATTCTAAGATGAACAGATTTATTTCTTTATTTGAAGAAACGCAAAAATGTAGCAATGTACACTCGCTTAAATAAAAGTAGATTCTACCATCCCCAACCAAACTACATCTATTTTTTTTTTAAAATATTCACTGTCTTCATAGTAGATCCTGATCATATAACGGATTTTAATTGGGGTTGCAAATACTTTCAAATGACTCTCAATGTTCACTTTTATTTTTATTGTTTTCCATTTCCCATTTTATTACCGACTTTATTTCCCAGATTCGGCATAGAATTTTTTATCGTTTGCAGAAAATGATCCTATAATTTAGATCCAACCCATTTGTAAGGCATTAAAAGGTACACGTAATTGCATATCAATTAGTTACTGATCAAGCGGGAGGTGTGATATACAGGTACATGAACCTTTAATTACTATAATTTACCCTTTTACCGACACGTCCAGACCTTTTACTATATAAAATCAATTTACCGAACTGGTCATTTACTGAAACGTCCGGCACCCCTTTGGAATATGCTGCATACTTGGGACCCTCACCAAAAAACAGACATTAATAAATAAGTTACAGAACATCCAGTGGAGAAGGGCACACTTTGTCTTACACAACTATGTAGACTGAACACCGGGCTGAGTTATCGGTATGCTCCACTCCAGGTCCTAGGTGGGATACCTCTAGCTGATCGAAGATGTGAGCTCCACCTCATTATGTTCTTAAGATCCAGTACCAGAAGGTAAAACTAATACCAGGACCTATATTGCGCCAAAATGATAATAGAACAAGAGGTGACCAGCAATCTGCGCCAGGAACGGTCTACAAGTACACGTTCTACCCCCGCACGATCCAAGACTGGAACAAGCTCCCAGCCACAAACATGGCCTCACTTGAAGGTTTCAAGGCTGCAATTAGGCCAGCTACCTCCACCTTCTGAGCTTCACATCAATGTATATAGATTTAGATGCATATTTTTGGGGACTTTAACTGTACATAAATACTAATGGATAGAGGTGAATGTCTCATTCCCTGCTTTGAAGTCAACATTTATAGTCTAAGAAGACGCCTGACCTATTATGGGAAGAAGAAGAAGATTCCTGACTTATTACCGGAAGAAGAAGAAGAAAAACTCATTATTCCTAAGAACAGTTATTGAGTGGAACAGTCTACCTGGGGAAGTTGTGTGTGCAATACAGTGCAGAGCTTTAAGACAGCTCTGAAGTATGACTAGTGCTTCCAACCCTCCTCCTGCTGCGTGTATGCCTAAAAAGCCCTACAGTGTATAGATCCAGATAAACAAGATAAAATTATGCGTCAGGGTCTATCATTCTACATCTAGACTAGTTTTTGGTTTTGAAGTTTTTGCCATCTATACAATGTTTATGTTTTTGGACTCATCAGCAAAAAGTCAGGTGCCTGAGTGAGTGACGCAATGTGGGAAGTGATTTATCTACTATGTGAGGAACAGGAGCGGCCCAAGTACAGTACCTTGCGGCACACTTGAAATGACATCTGGTGCTTTGGACATCTCACTTTCTAATAGAACCTGTTGTTTGCGATCAGATAGGAAACCTTGTATCCACTTCAGTGTTGTTCCTCTCACTCCGTAGTAGTGCAGTTTGTGGATGAGATGGGGCACCTTGTCAAATGCAGTATGACTTATCAACTTGTCCCTTTCCCTGTAGTTTGCTGACGATAGACTGAATGGTCCATAGGACTTGAGATTCACACAAGCATCTGGCCTGAAATCCATGCTGTGCTTCGGTAAGGACTTGGTGCTTGTCATAGAATCTCATCACAGAGCTGTATACTATGTTCTTGAGGACCTTGCACACCACTGAAGTGAGAGGTACTGTCAGGTACAGGGCGGTAGTTAGATGGAAGGTGCTTTTCGCCTTTCTTAAAATTGGGACTACAAATGTTGAACTTATGTGAAGCACAGGGACCGACATGATTAATTTCTTGAGAGAAAACAATTGTCAGAAGGTATATATAGAGACAAGGGGTACAACTGATCGTCAGTATATTCTCACCCTGTTTCGACAAAACCAGGCATAACATGAATAACAATTGATGAAACGACACCATTTTTGCATTTCTGTCTAGCTAATATAATACCCTTCCATAAAAACATAACATTAAGCCAACTGTAAGCATTCACTTTCAACAGTAGCTGCGTCTACTCATTGAAATTGTCGATTTTCGTAAAACAGGACAGGGGTTCGTTCATAACCAACACAGAATTGACCACTACTGTACGCTTGTTATAGTGGTAATATTGAGCATGAAAGTCATATGTAGTTCCATAGATCCACAGAAATGCAAAAATGGTGTTGTTTCATCAATTATTATTCATGTTATGCCAGGCTTTTGTCGAGATAGGGTGAGAATGTACTGACGATAAGTTGTACTCAGGGCCCTTGATAATACCTTCTGACAATTTTTTCTCTCAAAAATCAATCGTGTTGCATGGATCCCTGTGATGTGAAGATGGTGTGGATGTTCAAGGTCACACCACGGAGCAGTTATGCATGTAGACAGATTTTGTTTTGTATAATGTTGTTTGATTGTGATGTAAATATTGATATTATATATTTAGATCAATTAAGAATATAATAAGAAATCTCATTATTATAATAAATGATTACCTAACTTAACTTCCTATTTTATAAGATATAGTGAGTTATAATGAACTGTGATTTATTTTTCTAGTTTCCAGAATTTGATGATATCTACTGCAAATACTGCTTCACATATGGGCAAGATTGGCTCATTACGTCAGTAAGTATTTAACAGCCATGTCCCATAATCAGTTTCTAGTTTTGAAAACCAGTGACAACTTGAAGCAGGTTGAATGTAAAGCAGAATGTGCCATAAGGTGCTTTCTGCTTTACTTTCAGCCTGCTTGTAGCAGGGTTCTAGAAATTCACCAGTCTCAACCAATTTTGGTACCTCAAGATTTGTTTTCATTTTGAAATTGACTTAGTTTTGGTTAAATATAACTTGCTGAATTGACTTATAATGGAATCAGCAGGATAATGCATTCTCTTTGATAAAATATTTTAAATGGTGAATATTCATGACTATATAGTGGAACTATTTTCTTCATTTGAGGAATAAATTAAGGGCATAATAAGGCACATTTATTTAGTATAATGGGTTAAGCAGTAATCTGTTTTTAGTTTACCCCACATAGCCTGTTTTTATGCCCCCGGCATCGACAGATGCGGGAGCATATAGTAATCGCCCTGTCCGTCCGTCCGTCCGTCTGTCCCTCCTTCCGTCCGTCCGTAACCAGGTTAAGTAGATTTTACCGTTTCGTCTAGCATCAACACCGCTTATTCAAATGCTTGGATACTTATACAGTTGTTGCCTTGGACCATTCCCTAGCCACCAATAATACCCAACCTTGATTTTGACCTTGACCTAATTTGGACTTAGAATATTTAGAATGGGCTATTTCTTGGTTCACTAGATTTTACCGTTTCGTCTAGCATCAACACCGCTTACTCCAATGCTTGGATACTTATACAGTTGTTGCCTTGGACCATCCCTATCCACCAATATCACCCAACCATGATTTTGACCTTGACCTAATTTGGACTTAGATTATTTTGAATGGGCTATTTCTTGGTTAACTAGATTTTACCGTTTCTTCTAGCATCAACACTACTTACTACAATGCTTCTATACTTATAAAGTTATTGCCTTGGACCATTACCAACCCACCAGTAATACCCAAGCTCAGTTTGACCTTGACCTAATTTGGACTTAGAAATGGTATTAGAATATATTGTCAAGGATGCCACCGGGGGCATAAGCGTTTATTGAACGCAGTCTTGTTCATTTTGAAGACAGCTGTACAATTGAAGCAGGTTGAAAGTAAAGCTTTAAGGACAATGCACCTAATTTCAGCCTGCTTTAAGCTACCATCTTCTAGAATACAGAAAATATTTCTTACAGAACATATTCATGACTGTATAAAGGGGAACTATATTCTTCAGTGGAGGAATAAATTAAAGGCGTAATTATGGGGTAATGGGTTAAATGATAATTGATTCAAAGAAAAGGATTGGACAATAGGCAAAGCCTAAGTGAGTCTTCTCCAATAATCTGTCTATAGCAACTGACATGCTTCTTTAATGTGTAGACACTATAGATAGGTTTTATTATTGTGTTATTTCAAATGGTCATGTCTAACTAATATCCACATAACTAATGACATACTGATAGTAATCAGAGATCTATATTATGGTGTCTGTTATACCTAAATGAATATAACTTTCCTTTGTTGCTAGGGTTTGGAAGAAGGCATCACACAGATCACAAAGAAAAGCCAAGATGAGAGACAGCACTTTGTGTGGAATTTCCCGATAGATGTTACTTTCAAGAGCACTAATCCACATGGATGTAAGTTTGATTGAAAACAGTGTAAACCCATTTTAAACAGCTGCTGAAGGAGCTGCACCCTTTTCTTATAGAACCTGTCTGATACGGGATCTCTCTGCACATTTTTAGCTCATCTGTTTGTAGAAACAAGTTACTGTCATCACCCCTGTGTCTGCATTGTCATCTTTGTTGTCGGCGTCGTCCGACATCTTAACGTTGGCCATAACTTTAAAAAACTACATGCGATAGACTTTATATTTGGTATGTGTACTTACCTTAAGAACCTCTTGAGCTCAGTACAACTTGGGTCATGTCTGACAAAGGTCAAGGTCATTTAGAGGTAAAATAGGGAAAATTTAACATTGGCCATAACTAGGATAACAACAAAGACGAGCATTGGCACCTGCATGTTGTGCTCTGGTTCTAATTTTGTTAGCCACTGTAATTAATTTAGTTCAGGTTATACATGTTTATATTGTGTGCAGTTTCATATATGAACATTCAGCAGGAGAAGTATTAAACACCTGTATATGAGAGCGCCATGCAGATATTAGGTGCCTATTTAAAAAGACAAAATCCTTACCCCTCCACCACACTGTATGTGTTGTAAGCTCCTCCACAAAATTGTATATGGTGACCGCTCATTAGAATCGTTGCAAAGCAACGATTCTAATGAGCGGTCACATGATAAGGTTTGATGGAAGCATAAAGGAGAAAACATTGAAAGTAATAAGTAGTTTACACACTCTTAGCTGGAGCCCTGGGGCCCGTCTTACAAAACGTCATACGACAAATACGGTCCTAAGTCAAAATTTTAAAATATATCTTTTTTCTAATTTCTCCACCTATTCCTGTCTTGTGACATCTCTTTTGAATCGTCTTGAATAGAAGATTCCAAAGAGATGTCACAAGACAGGATTAGATGGAGAAATGAATAAAAATTGAGTAATTTAGAATCTGACTTGCAGCAATATTTGTCGTACAACGTTTCGTAAGACAGGCCCCTGGTCTGTATGTGGCACTGTTCTTCTTATCTAAAAATGCACTTCCACAATTCCCCAAATCTGTGACTGTGATAGTTCGGTGATGTGAACATATGAATTATCACAGAGAAGACATTATGTTTTCTTTTTTTAATATTGGCTATCTACCTGAGTGGCTAGCTGTTCGGGGGGCTTGAATGAAATCCAGGCCATGATGGCATCTGATGTCTGATCAGGTTCCAATTTGTTTGCAATGAAAGTAATTTAAGCCTTGTAACTGGAGGGAAAACAAATATACATGATATGATATGACCTGTTGAACAGCTAACCATAAAAATAAAATTTAGACATTGTGAAACATTGAGGAATGTTACTATTGCATAGAATAAATAGGATATGTTAAAAATGGATTCAAGGGACAAAATTCTTTGTTACTTATTTTCTTTTATAAGAACTTATTACCTCCCTTCCATATATTTGAAATTGTGATTCGAAAGAAGAACATTTTTTCTAAATATTGATGTGTTTTTCATGACTCTGAGCAACATTTCTTTATACCTGTAATTTTCGGAGGTATTGCACCTCCTTCATCAGCACTGGGTGTTAGTTTAATTGGTGGTCACGTGAGAGAAGATGTCTAAAGGTTACTTGTAAAGTACCTGAAAAATACTGGAATCGGAAAAGTTGTTAAACTTTATAGATATACCATATTGGCTATTATAAACACAATTTTACACAGTATTTATAACCAGTCAATGAAAAGGAGCATTCCTAAATTTCCATAAATATGGGTGTACTTCTGTTGTCAGAAGCTCAAAATGTAATCAACATAGAGCAGGGGTGTACACTGAACAAATCAAACATATTTTTTTCAGTCATTTTTGCACCAAATCCTATGATGTTACTACTCATTTGAATCGTCTCAAAGAGGTATTGTCATACATCAAATTGTTTATACTACATGACCAAATGGCTCAAAATGTATTGAATAGAGTGAAAATAACCTCCAGGGTTTTCCCAAGGCAAATTAAGTGCTGAGGCATCCCAGCGCCTTAATTTCTGGATCATATTTTCCCAATCGCCATAAATTCTCACCTGCGCTTAAAGTTCGAGAACCAGCCGATGTAGTCCAGGGGTAAAGCGATGACTCATATCTATAGGCTAAAACCCACCCTTTAAGGGGGAAAGGGTTAAAACTAGAATACAAGGTATGGATGAAAGAGTTAACATTATTATACTATGTTCTAGAGTTCCCCTTTCCCATGATGTTACCAATAGTAACCAGTATTTAATACTTAGAGTGGACTCATAATCCCGGATTAACCCTGATGATGGCACTTGACATGCTGAAAACGTTAGGTTTGGAATAATAAAGTTCAGAAAATCCTTTGAGATTGTTGGTTCTGCTTACTTTTACAGTAATCCCTCTCTACAACACCCAATAGTAGACAAAGACTGTGTGGTTGTTTGGAGGGAGTCGTTATAGGGAGGGAAATTGCTTTCCATTTGCAAACAGCTTGAAACCAGATCAGATGCCATGTAATGTGGTGTCTGATCTGAATTCGAGCTGTTCGTCACACATCATTATGGTTTTTTTTTCTGTCAAAATGCCCAATATGTAACTTTGAGAAAAAAGCAGACAACAATTTTAAGCAGATGATATTGCAACCATTAAACGGTTAGAGTAATTGTCTTGTTTGGGAAACAGGGGCAAGCATTGTTGTAGGGAGGGTATCATTGTAGCGAGGGAGCACTGAACCTTGTTATCCACAGCATAATGACTTCGTAAAACCTAATGCACATTAGAACATGTACATGCACCTTGGGCCATGATTGATATTGATTTTAGGGATTATTTTTTTATTTTGTCTTGGGAAATCAGTTACGAGAATAAGAAACTAAATTGTGTTGACTGCATATTCTTAGTTTTGTCTGTTAGATCATGTAAGTATTATGTATTTGTGAATGATATTTTTATGCATCACACGACTTTAACCTTAACCATAACTTTAAAACTATTTTTACTGAACTCAAGAAGCATTTGAACTCAGTTCACATTGGGTCATGTCAGACAAAAGTCAAGGTCATCTGGGGATCATGGTATAATCAGGAGGCATAGTGTTTCACATAGTGAATCTAACACCACCGTGAGTGTCAGATAAGAATATCCCACCCAAGTTTTGAAGATAGTTTTGGAACACGAGGCTTTGCCGAGTGTTCCAAAAATATCTTCAAACAAGGGTGGGATATTCATCTGACACTCAACTGTGGTGTTAGATTTATTTTCTCACCTTGTCAACACTGAAAATGCGTTTAACTTGCTATATAGTGGCGAGTTGTATTTTAATGCGCTAATGCATGCATGACGACGTCATAACAATGGCAATAACAACCAATCATAAGATAGTGCGGCTTGTCTGTCCGGACAGATAAGGTTATCTCACACACCCTAGATTTCGGGAGGTGAGAAAAACACATCTTGTTCTTTTACTACTTGTTAAATCTTCTGCAGCCAATGTAAATCTTTTATCCTTGCTCCAACAGCTGGATCAAATCTGTTTGATGCTCAGATCCAAAGCTGTAAACCTTACTGTGAGAAGGAGTCTTTTATTATTACATAAAAGTGGGTAAATTAGCACAGGGAAATTTTAGAAACTTATTCTTTCCCATTTCAATGAAACTTAACACACTTTTAATTGCAATAAAATGTAGAAAACGAAAACCTCATGAAATTTCTTGCTATATATTGCTACAGTGGAGAAAATGTTATTCTTTCTCACTAAAGGTGTTTACGCTAAAACTATAACTTCCATTGTAAACAGTTTTGAGCAAGATCAGACGCCGAATAACCCGGCGTCTGATCAGGCTCCAAACTGTTTGCAAATTAGATTAAGATTTATGGTCAGAATTGTCAAACTGTTGTTTTTTACTAGATTTTAGTGCAATGTGTTTGCGTTTGGTTTGCGTTTAAACGGGAAAGAATAATGTTTTCTCTACTGTATCAGAGTGGGAAGATATAGGTTAATTTCCAGTCATTGTTGTGTTTGTGTTTTGTCATTTGACTGGGTATAATACATATATCTAAGGACTGGTGATAATTAATAGGATATATGATAGGTTCTTCTTTTGGAATGTTCAAAGCCACTATGGAGTATTTATTACCGATGTAAGGTGTGTTCCAGATAAGACTTGTACAGCCGAGGGTCATAAGTCTTTCCCCAAAACATGGCGCCGATATCGGTACCGCATATGGCCGCGTTCGAAAAACTTTAATATCGCCGCGGTTTAGTAACTTTGAAGATTGAAATTTTAACACAGTGAATTTCATGATAACACCGATAACTTCTTCATTTTTTGTAAACAAATAATATTGATTTATTTCGATCGTCTGCTTCATAACATATCAAGTGTGAAACGCAAGGAACTGACATACAAGCAAACAAACGCTATCCATCATTTAAATAAGGACTCTCAAAGTGCTCACAAAGTTTCACATTCGGTAAAACATCGATAGATCTACCATTTCAAATTTTATAAAGAGATTTCGAGATAAAGGGAGCTCCGAAAACAAGATCCGAAGTGGGAGGGTATGGGAGACCACGGAAAACCATGCCAACCCCACCCCATATTGCAAAGCATCTGTTGTGTTCAGGGGCTGTTTAACATACATGTATGATGGAAATGGAACTCTGGCACAAGTTGATGGTAATATCAATTCCGAAAAATATATTGAACTCTGGATACACATTTGTGGCCAGTTATTGTTAAAAAAACCCTCTCAAATAAGCCCTACAGTGCCCATGATGACTCTGCTAACCCGGCTAACCAGCATAAATCTAGACTCACCATCTAATGGTAAAGGAACGATAATATCCTGACAATAGTTCGACCAGCCTAAAGCCAAGACTTAAATATAATAGAAAATGTGTGGAAATCTTTGAAAACTAACTTGTGCAAACCTGCAGTGAATATCCAAATTAATGATGATCATATCAGAAATGATCTTGACCTTTGGGATCGTTACAGTCAGGCCTATGTGCAATCACTTTATGAGAGTATTTCAAAAAGGAATTTGGTATATTCTGAGAGGAAACGGGTCTATTTCAAAATACTGAAAGTTTCAGGTAAGTTGGAGTTGCCGTTTTGAATTGGTTGATGTCTAAAGTTTGCATGTGCTTAGAGTAGAGAACAAAGCGGCAGCCATTTTGGGGAAAGACTTATGAGCCTCGGCTGTACAACAAGTTAGTATATAGGAAACAAGCTGTAATTGCTCTCAGCCTTGTTTACTAGGCAGAGGTTAAAATGAGTCCAGAAAATGTTTTATTTTTATTATACTTAACACTTATAATGGGAAAAACGTTATCCTTTTCGATTTTAATGAAATGAAATTAAACAAATTAAAAATAAAATTTAGAAAGTTACATTTTGTTTTTTCAAGTTGTTGAAGACTGATTTTTGTCTTATTACCAAACAGTTTGAGTGTTGTAACGAAACTCCTTCAAGATGCTAATATGATTCCAGTCTGTTTGCAATTGACATATAAGTATTTTAAAGGGAAAACACGTGTTTGCAGAGAAAGAAGTATTTCCTGCAAATTCGTGTGAAATTTAGAAACAAGAAAATAGTCATGTCTCCATCAAACCAATTTCAAATAGGCATTTAAATGTGAAGTCAAAATAAGGGTTTCTGTGGAAACATACAAGAGAAAATGAAAGAAAATGTTTCGTTTACTCTTTTATATCTGGTAGTCTGGTACCAGTTGTTTACTTAACCCATTACCCCATAAATACACCTTTTTAAGCCTCTATTTTATTCCTCCACTGAAGAAAATAGTTCCAATTTATACAGTCATGAATATACAAAATAAGAAATATTCTCTCTATTCTACTAGATGGTAGCTTAAAGCAGGCTGAAAATAAAGCAGAGTGTGCCTTAAGGTACATTCTGCTTTACTTTCAACCTGCTTTAAGTAGTCACTTGAATACTAGAAACAGTCTATGGAGTACCGGTAAAGGGTTAACTAAGAAGGATATCTGTCCTATCTCTATTCTTACAGCTTGTAATTAACACTTACAATGCTGAAATTGTAAATGTACTCATCTTTAACCCATTATCCCATAGCCTGTTTCTAGTTTTGAAAACAGGTGACCACTTAAAGCAGGTTGAAAGTAAAGCAGAATGTGCATTAAGGCACACTCTGCTTTACTTTCATCCTGCTTTAGCTACCATCTGCTAGAATGTACAAAATATTTTTTACGGTACATATTCATTTCTGTATAATATGAAACTATTCTTCAGTGAAGGAATGATTGAAAGGCGTAAAAATGTGTATTTATGGGTTAATGGGTTAATCTGATGAATGACTAGGTTTGTCATCTTCAGGAAATGAGGGTACTACCTTAACCCATAACCCATAGATTTATGGTCAAGTGGGATATATTGTTATATTGTTTCTGCCCTGTATGTTAGTTTGTCTGTTTGTCCACAACCTTGGCAATAACTTTTGAAATAATAACCAATACACACTTGGTATAGTTATGATATGTGTTGCCCATATGACGAGATGTATGAATATGCAGGTTTTGAATAAATAAATTTGAATAACTTCAATAAGCATATTTTAGGCATTTCAAGTCAAAGGTCAAGGTCACAGAGGTCAAAATAATACGCATATCCAACGCCTTTGACCCTCGGGTGATAGGGACTGCACATTTGGTATGCATACTGCTCTAAATGAGAGGAATATGTATATGTATAAAATGTCAACTATTTGAGATTTTGGTAGTTCGGCATAGTGTTTCACACATACATCTTGCTATGTCTTTAATTATTTTCTATTCCTTCACTGAAGAAAGAAGTTCCCCTTGATATAGTCATGAATACTTTGCATAAGAAATAATTTCTATAACATAGTATATAGTAGCTTAAAGTACTGGTCACTGTCTTCAAAACTAAAGAAACAGGCTAAAGTAAATTTACCTAAAATTAAATGTGTCAAATGCTTTAAATAACTAATGTACTGTTAGTTCAATTTCGACCATAATCCAACTCATATGAGAACTAATGACCTTATATTATGGCTTATACAGTTTATATAAGTTTGATCAAAATCTGTGCAGATTTGTAGACAACTTAAAGATTGCAAATGGGAGCTTAAATAAAGAAAGATTAAAAAAAAAGTATTTCTTCAAATTTTCAAGGCTTAGAGTTTTGAAACATTGAATGTTGAATTGGTTTAGGTGGTCCTTTAAACCATTATCCCATAAATACCCCTTTTTACGCCTCTAATTTATCCTTCCACTGAAGAAAAAAGTTCCAATTTATACAGCTGTGGATATTTAAAATTAGAAAAAAATTCTATATTCTAGCAGCTGGTAGCTTAAAGCAGGCTGAAAGTAAAGCAGAATGCGCCTTAAGGCGCATTCTGCTTTACTTTCAACCTGCTTTAAGTGGTCCCATATCTTCAGTACTAGAAATAGGCCATGGGGAAATGGGTTAAATTATTAGCTATATACAGTGATGCTCACTTATAACGAAATTCAGGGGATCTTGCAAATTAGTTCGTCTTATCCAAACTTCGTCTTATCCAAACATCGAAACTATTTTGTGAATAGTTTGCATATAAAGAAATTTTTACTCAATATACTTCTAGTACATAATTGATTAGAAATAAAGAAATATAGAAAGGCATCGTAATTAAATCTTAAATATTTCTTTTCATTGTACCAAATAGAATAATTAAATGATAACAAAATAAGATTGGCTATGACAAAAGAAATGACTATAAGAAATGCCATTTTTCTTCTTGAATATTTAACCTGTTCCCTGTATTGTATTAATAGAAAACTCAACCTATTATGATCATTTAATAAATAAACTTAATTATTAATATAAAGAAGTTCTACTATGTTGATAAAGCATCAGCGGTTGTTATCTTTTTGCAGAATACAGGTGTCAAGCAGCAAGAAGTCTGATCAGACACCCAGTTATAAGGCATCTGATCTGGATCCAACAAATAATGTGCAAAGTAAACTAATTATTTCCAGTTGTTTGAACATCCTATCAATAGCATATATACAAAACATGTTGGTTGGGTAATGTTTTGTTATCTGAGGTGATGAGCAGCTAAGCAATTAAGTACTGTCACCTTTGTAAGCCACTTGTCAAACTGTGATAATGACCGGCATGTTGTATTAACAGAACCATTTTACAGGTAAAATCCAGTTTAGGGACCTAAAAATCAGTTTGTCTTATCCAGTTTTTCGTTATATCCAGTTTTCATCTTAAGCAAGCATGAGACCATTGAAATAAAGAAGGAAGCAGTCGGGGATTTATTTTTAGTTTGTATTAAGCAGTTTTTCGTTATATCCAAGTTCGTTATAAGTGAGCATCACTGTAGTGGTCCTTTATCAAATTTGGCTCAAATCAGACCTGATCTTTGGTTAAAATTGGATTATATTAAATTACAAAGAAGCAACTTAATTAGCCTTCTTTTTCAGACCCAGAAGGCCCAGCAACAGTAAATTATGCATAAAGTATTGTCTAGTGGCTGTCCATTAAGTTTGTTCTGACCATACCACAGGCTCCAACATTAGATATGGTTACCCTAGGGAAGACATTATTTCCCAAATAAATATGTTTGTAAAAACTTTGTGTTACGGAAGACAATAATATTATATATATGCTATCTATATTATAATTTCATGTCCATTACATGTACAAACAGATTAGAGGATGATAAGGCAACAAGTAACGTGGCAGCTAATTATTTCAGCCACTTAAAACAGTTTACGATTCTAATAAAAATAAACTGTATTTTCAAAAACAATTTTCTTCATTTTATGTGCTTTTATTTAGTTTCAATTAAATTAAAAGAAATATTTCAAAACAACTCTTCTCTCACTGCATTAAATGTAAGAATCTCTATGGCTATTGAACCAATTCTGGCCAGAGGTCATAGTCATGTTTGGACAATTATGTTACATTTAAATATTAACTCTTTCAACACCATGGACCTGTTTAAAATATACATACAAACAGTATATATCCAGATCAAAGGCTCCTATAGGAGCCCTCTGATCAGGGTCTAGACTATTTGCTAATTTAGAGCAGTATTTATTAAACTATCCAGAATTACTAGTAGACTGGCTCATGGTTTTGTAACTGACAATGACCACAAAGGAACTTAATAACCCACATGAGATACTTAAGGAACCTTTCTATGCTGGAAATCCAAATATAAGGGTATTTTTGCAAACAATTTAAACTCTGATCACAGGGCTCCTTGATTGAACCTCTGATCAGGGTCTGCACTGTTTCTCTACTTTACATTTTTCTGAAATGTTTTCCAAAATCAGCCCAAGGTAATCAATGGTGCTGGAATCAACTAGATATGTGTATATATAAATATTATACCACTTGCAAACAGTGTAGATCCTGGAACCAGAGGGGAGCCCTTTGATCAGGGTCTTCACTGTCTGTCATATTGTTAAATATCTTGTTGGCGTTAATAACCCTGGAGATTGAAAGTTAATTGGTTATTAATACTAAAATGTATGAGTCCCTTTGAAATTCGACATTGTGTGGGTTTGAACTTAACTCTTTGCATGCTGGGTAATCTTTTCTTTTGCAACAATTGTCGTCTGCTGCTGTTTAGTTCTTAAAATAAGAGTTTTCAAAATTTCTTTTCAAAACAGCCTGGTCAGAGTGTCAAACAGTTTTGATCCTGATGAGATGCCGCGCTATGCGCATCTCATTTTGATCCAAAGTGTTTGCAAAGGTATTCGCTGTAGAATATATCCGCTGCTAGCATGGTTAGATTTAATGGGATGAGAAATTAACAGAAACAGACAGGGCTCCAGATAAGGGGGCTATTTCAAAAACTAAAATCTTTATTTCTGTTGTAAACCCTATGGTGTCACTACTTACTAGAATCGTCTCGAAGATTCTAATGAGTAGTAACACCATGGGATTTGATGCTGACATAAGTGAGAAAATGTTGGATTTGTGCAGTTTACTCCCTCTTATCTGGAGCCTTGAACAGTCTCGATATAGTTCAAGATCAGTAACTTGAAGATCATCCTGAAAATACATTGTGTTATTTATTATGAAAAGGAAATTATTTTCCACCATTGTTTTTGGTGTTCTGTTTTGTTCAGCAAATTGAATATCAGGTGTTAGGTGTTTTCGGTACTGGAGGAACTTGATTTAAAGTCAATAAGCTGTCATAAATTAAGCCAAGGAAAGTAAGGAATGGCTTTTCTGTGTTTTTGTTCAAATGCCAGATGAGGTTAAGGAATTTATGTTTACAAAGAACACATAAATCATGATATACAAGTTTCTTGTTTTCTCATTTGCCCTTGCAGTGCTTATCTGAAGTCAATCTACTTCAAACAAAGCCATTAGTGATGATGTTATTTTTGGTTAGTTTAAGGGAAGTAAACCCATTTATAATATCAAACGGTTTGAGTTCTGATCTGATGCCAAAATCAATTCGTATGTGGTTAGGACTGATCATTTTTCAAATGCATGTGGAATGGTCATGGCAGGATAATGGTTTACCGGTGAAACTATTCCAGGTTTTTGTTTGTTAGATATTAGATATTTGTCCTGCAGCTGAGTTCTTATACTTATGTGCCTGGGCAAACAGAGCAGTCTTTCTAATACAGTGGGGAATACATTATTTCTTGTCGGTAGCCTAATTACCCTTAGCATTGGGTCCCACACAGGCCCTTAAAGCTGGCTGAAAGTAAAGAAAACAGAAGGCAAACAGAAAAGCCTTTCTAATACAGTCACAGGGGGATACATTTTTCTTTCTCAGTATCCTAATTACCCTTAGCATTGGTTCCTTCACAGGCCCTTATAAAGCTGGCTGAAAGTAAAGAAGACTATACCTTAAGGCACATTCTGTTCTGCTTTACATTCAAACTGCTTTAACCCATTACTCCATAGGCTATTTCTAGTTTTGTAAACTGATGACCACTTAAAGCAGGTTGAAAGTAAAGCAAAATGTCCGCCATAAGGCCCATTCTGCTTTACTTTCAGCCTGCTTTAAGCTACCAGCTCCTAGAATATAGAAAATATTTCTAATCTCAAATATTCCCAACTGTATAAATTGGATCTATTTTCTTTAGTGGAGGTGTAAATTAGAGGCATACAGTGGAGAATCTGTTATTCTTTCCCGTTTAAACGCAAACGTACGCAAACGCAAAACACTAAAACGTAGAAAAGTATAACTTTTGGACAATTCTGATAATTCATGTTTATCTTGGTGGCAAACAGTTTGGAGCCTGATCAGACGCCGGGTTACCCGGCGTCTGATCTGGCTCCAAACTGTTTGCACTGCAAATAATAGTTTTAGCGTATACGGGTTTATTGGGAAAGAATAACGTTTTCTCCACTGTATATATAAAAAGGCGTATTTATGAGGTAATGGGTTAAGAGAACATCCGTCCTTAAAACTATAACATTTATGTGCCTGAACAAACAGAAAAGTCTTTCTTATACAGTGGGGAATACATTATTCTTTCTCAGTATCCTAATTACAATTAGCATTGGGTCCCACACAGGCCTTAGCAAACAGTGCAGATACTGATCAGTAGCGCGTTCAATTACCATTGTTTGCTGTTTAGGTTAGCAGTTTGTGCCCGGGGCGTGTGCAGCGTGCAGAGTAGAGTAGAGAAAACATTTTCTTTACAAATAACCACGGTTACGCTTAAACTATTATTTTCATTGCAAACAGTTTGGAGCCAGATCAGACGCCTGGTAACCCGGCGTCTGATCAGGCTCCAAACTGTTTGCCACTCACATTAAAACAGGTTGTCGGAATTAGCAAAAGGTTGTCATTTCTATATTTCATGGAAATGCATCTACTTAAACTTGTCATCTGCTGTTTTTCTCAGATCGACATATTACTTGGACATTTTGAGAGAAAAAAACCATAATGACAAGTGACAAACAGCTTGAATCCACATCAGTCGCCGCAATATAAGCTGTTTGCAAATGTAAACCAATTTTCCTTCCCTATAACAATTTTCTCTGAACAACACACACAATCTTTGTCTCCCACTGGATCTTGTTGTAAAGAGGGAGCACTGTTTGTTCATCCTTCCTTAGCCTGAATCACAAACACACATGTGTTAAACACTGAAAACAGGCTATCATTAATGTGTCCATAAAAAAGGGATTTTACTACATTACAATTTGCAAAACAATTATGATAGGTTAAACCCAATACAGGGCTCCAGATAAGGGGAGTATTTCAAAAACTAAAATCTTTATTTCTTAATTAAACCCTATGGTGTCACTACTCATTAGAATCGTCTCTTCGAGACGATTCTAATGAGTAGTAACACCATAGGATTTGGTGATAAAATAAGGGAGAAAGTGATAGATTTGTTCATTTTACCCTCTCTTATCTGGAGCCCTGCCAATACCTGCAAAACTATAAATCTATACAGCTGACTTTCCAAATGGAGTTCACTCTCACCAATAAAGGCTTTAATGTGCCAAAAATGTTTTTATTAAAATTATGGCAAATATTGCAGACCCTCAGATCAGAAAGTAACCATTCGGAAACTGTCTGAGCTGGGTCTACACTGTTTGCAAAATATTTTCTTCTTGTGTCTCACTAAATTATTAAAAGAGTGGTTAATTTAGAACGAGTGCTAAAATTTGCTAAGTTTTTGTCAATATATTTAAACAACCTTAAGCAATATTTGCCGACCTTTTGGTATATTAAGATTCATGTTTTGTCAATGAATATAATATTATGCTTGTATGTTACTAAATCTGAAATTCTATATATATTTAGGAGCCTTCAATTTTATAGCATGACATTTTAGACCATAATGGTTAGCATGTGTGAAGTAAATTAGCTGATATTAGTATTGAAATTATTAATACTCCCCCTGCTATTAGTACAAGGCTCTAGATAAGGGGAGTATTTAAAAAAGTTAAATCTTTATTTCTGCATTAGCCTAGTTGTTTAACTACATGTATTATCAAATGCAATAATTTAGATGGCAAATGTCCATAATTGATCTGGTTTTATATTGGAATACTTAGCATCAGAAGGGGTTAAAGATTTTAATTACTGAGAAATACTCTCTCCAGATTAGATGCTTATATAGTAGCTCGATCTACAGCATTGCATACATGTGTATTATCAGGAACTGAGTCTTCTATGTAGAGTTTGTGTTTTGGTTACAATTTGTTACAAAAAACATAAGCAGGGCTCCAGATAAGAGGGAGTGATCAACTGAACAAATCCAGCATTTTTTCACTCTATAATAGCACCAAATCCTATGGTGTCACTACTCATTAGAATTGTCTCGAAGAGACCAGCTTGTGGCGATAATTATATGTTGAATCTCCGTTAAATCTGGGAACTTTGTACTCTGCGTGGTGAGCACCTTAGAGCCCTTAGGCTCTTGTTTAGATCATTATTATTATTATTATTATTATACCAGATTTATATAGCGCTCTTTTCACACAGGGGTTGTGCGTTCAAAAGCGCTTCACATGAAGTTACACAAATGTACCTACAAACAAGAAAAGACAAAATAACTACAATAATTATGATCTAAAATAAACATGAATAAACATATAAAAAGACAGCCCCCAAAATGGCGATCACATTACTCCCATCAATCAGCAATGAAGCAACCGGCTTCTGATTGTCGACCAATAGAAACAATAGTAGAGCGACCAAATGCAGGCCGCCAGGAAAAGACAAATAACTACAATTAGATATAAAATACATTGTAAACATAATAAACGTACAAAAGACAGCCCCCAAAAATGGCGATCACGTTACCCCATCAATCAAGAGCAACGAAGCAAATGGCTTCTTTATGCGGACTGATAGAAATAACAGTAGAGCGCCCAATGAAGGCCACTAAACATACAGAAGACAGCCCCCAAAATGGCGATTGCACTACCTCAACAATCGAGAGCAACGAAGCAAATGGCTTCTTTATGCCGACTGATAGAAATAATAGCAGAACGCCCAATGCAGGCCGCCCAATGTAACATAACTAGGAAAAATAGCATGCGACAATAACTAAAATTTCTATAAGAGACCGAAAACCAGATAATACTCCAGAAACTCCCATTTGGACCCACAACATCTACAGCAAGAACATATCGCATAGGTAGCAGTGTTCTAATAACAAATATTAAAGTAATGTGTTTTCAGATGCTTTTTGAAAACTGCAACTGAGCTTGCATCTCTAATGTCTGATGGTAGACTGTTCCAGAGCTTTGGGGCTGCATGCATGAAACTTCTATCTCCAAATTTACATTTTTTATTTTAAAGCGACTCTCAACCAGATGATGCATTAAAAAAAGTAATTTGTTAATATGTGTCAAACGCTTATATAAATGGTAAAGAATTAGTTTAGGATAAGAAATTCTGTTTAAAAAAAATGTATTTCAATAAAAAAAAATATTGGTCTCTGGTGGGATTCGAACCCGGGGCCCGGCATTGGCGGACAGAAGGCAAAATAGGGGAAACCACTTAGACCAATGGACCACGGAACTATCTGTTTATCTCGGATCGATTTAACGTATTTCAATGTGTAGCGATCGAAAGTGCATACAACTTCGTAATTCGGCTCGTGTTTATGTCTGAGCCCGTGTAGAGAAGCAAAAACAACAACTATACCGTCTACTAGTCGGTATAGAAAAACGATGGAAAATATCTAAAAATCTAAGATTCGGTGACGATTCTTGAGACTTTTTTTGGACTGATCATATTTTTTTAATGTCAGAAGCCAAATAATGCCACAAATTTGCTTTTATTTGAGTAGTTTATTTTATTTTGACAAGTACACCATCCGGTTGCGAGTCCCTTTAAAACATTTATTAAAGTCTACCGCAATGGCTTTAATTATAGCCTGGTTTAATATGAAAAATGTGTTTGAGCTTTAATTCACCAGCTACATAAAATACATCTACATAACGGTAGATTAGTTTTTTTTATGATATTTTCAGTATATGATTAGTTTTAGCTATATTTTTTATATTTATGAAATAATAACATTTAAAAATGTGTAGTGTGTGCATAATTGTCTGAATTTGTTTTTGACAGAAAGTTTTATAAACTTTAATATACATTCAAAATAGTAAAGCTGCAATAATAATAATATAGTATCAAAATCAACAGTTCAGTTCAGTTCAGTTCACATTTATTGGCAAATCGGCAAATTATGCCTTTGGCCATTTACAAAGATACAAGATATCAAAATTAACCATATGAAAAATGTTTAATGTCCTTGAGTAGGAGTCATTTAGGTTCATGTTGTGACTTATTGAAATATGTGAACTTTTTGTGCATTATACCATCATGTAGACAAAAAATTGTTCTTTAAAATAATATATGACACATGCATTTTTAGCTCACCTGAGCCAAAGGCTCAAGGTGAGCTATTGGGATGGCCCTGTGTCCGTCGTCCGTCGTCGTGCGTCGTCCGTCGTCGTTAACAATTACTTCAAATGACATCTCCTCCTATACCGCTGAACAGATTTCAACCAAACTTTACAGAAATGTTCCTTGGGTCAAGCTCTTTCAGATTTGTTCAAAGAATTAAAAACAATGCAGAACTCTGGTTGCCATGGCAACCAAAGTGAAAAAATAAGGAAATCTTAAAAAATCTTCTTGTAAAAAACTACAAGGGCCAGAGCTTAGATATTTGGCACATAGCATCACCTACAGGTCCTCTATCAAGTTTGTTCAAATTATGCCCCTGGGGTCAAAATTGGCCCGCCCCGGGGGTCACAGTTTTACATAGAGTTATATAGTGAAAATTTCAAATGTCTTCTCCTCTGACACTGATATGACCAGAGCTTTGATATTTGGCATGGTGACACTTCTAAATGTCCTTTACCTATTTTGTTCAAATGGTTCTGGTCAGTTGAATATCTAGGTCATAATTCACATTCAATATATGTATAGCAGACAGCAATTCAGCATTATAAGAGTTAGACCCTAGCCACATTTCCTACTGGCAGAGTTACATAACTGAACTCAGGTCAGCTGAGGTTCACTATAACAGTAGCATATGGTGTTGTCTGCTACATTTTTTATGCCCCTGCAGTTGGGGGCATATTGTTTTTGTCTGTCTGCTTTTTTTTGTCTGTTTGTCAATTTGTTTGTCTGTCAGTCCACAACTTTAATCTTAGCCATAACATTGTTAAAGTTAGAATTTTTATAACTTAGGTCATGTTCTGCAAAGGTCAATGTCATTTTTGAGTTATTTCCCAGTGTCATATTTTCTTGTCTTTGAGATAACTCCAGTTCTACTGATGTTAACCCATTACCCCATACATATGCCTTTTTACGCATTTAATTTATTCCTCCTCTAAAGAGAATAATTCCTCTTTATACAGTCATAAAAATGTAAGATATAAGAAATGGTATCTATATCTTAGTAGATGATAACTTAAAGCAGGTTGAAAGTAAAGCAGAATGGGCAATAAATAATCATATGGAAATACATGTAGCTTGATAAGAAGAAGTGTCATGGATAAGGGCCATAACAATATTTTTTTAAGTTATTCCAATTTGTCATGGGTTTTTTGTCTGGAAGATAATTCCATTTACAGCTATATTAAAATGTTGTCTTGTCTATTACGCTAAGGCACAAAGACCTCAGGTGAGCGAATTAAGGGCCATGGCCCTCTTGTTCATTTATTATTTTTAAGTTATTGATCAAGTATGATTACATTTTGAACCACCCTTGTACAATGTATGTATACACTACATTCTATCCTTAGTCCTTTTTGCACTGACTATAAAGGAAAGTATTGAAACAAAAAAGCTGAATTTGAAGCAAATCACAGATCTGAGACAGGAATTCAAATTACAAGGGGCTGAAATAAGGATTAAGGTGGTATACCCCTATAAAGCAGGCCCAGCCTGACAATATGTGAAATCAATCAGTCATTTGGGTGGGCAGTATACTATAAGAAGCTGCCCAGCTGGTAGCAGAATTGTGAACTCCAAAAATCACCTTAAATTTGCCAATAAAATTTGCAAGTCAAATATTCAGTTTGTGACCATGGGACAGACCTTATTTTCAAATCATGCTCAGTAAATCTTCCCTTTGCTGATAAATAAACAGTATAACTGCATTGACTTGTGAGGGCTTTAATTGTCACCAAATTATTAAGCGGTATTTAAAGTATTTAACGGTATGACAAACAGTGCATATCCTGATCAGAGAGTAACCTCCAGGAGCCCTCTAATCTGGTTCTACAGCTGTTTGTTAAGTATTATAATTTATAGACTCTATTCCTGTACAATGTAAGGGTTAAGAATCCAATTATTTGAACAGTGTTCATTTCTGTAAAATGTGGGTTGAAACATTCATGATCAGTAGACTTAAATAACGTAAATTAAACAAGCAAAAATTCAAAACAATTTGTCCAAATTCTAAAAGAGTCAGTCTTGAAAAAAAAAATTCTATTTAAAAGTTTAACAAACAATGACCGAGCCCTCAGACTGTGATCTATGTGTTCACGGTTGGCAAAAGATGTACAGTATTGTGAACCTCTCTATTACGACCACTAAAACAAAAGCTCATTGATTGTATAAAATACAGGTGACAGCTTAAAGAAAGATAACAGTGAAAACAGAAAGCTCCTGAAGGAGCTTAATTTCTGTTTCACTGTCATCTTGCTTTAAGCAGTCACCTGCCTTAAACACCCAATAATTAACAAAATTTAGTGGTCCTAATAGAGAAGTTTTACTGTACAACTAAAAGTATAATATCATAATTATAAACTGTTCTTATAGAGTATTTTTGGATTAGCAATTAAATACAACAGTCTCCCAATAAAATAATTTCAATTCAAATGTGTGATATACAGTGAATTAAGACTCAGGGCCTCTGATCGCAGTGCAAAGGATTAAAAACTTCATAGCTGCACTGTACAGGTTAAGAACAAATAACATTTCAGTGAAACAGGAATATTTCTTTGCATTCAAATTAATTAAAAACTAAGTTTGCATCCTGGTACAGGGAATAAAAGAGTGTCCCCATAAACCCAGTTACTTCTGCCAAACAATGATTGGAAAGCCAGTGCTCCATGCAAAAAGTGGCACATAAAAATTAAAACTGCCCAAGCTTTAATGGAATATGTCAAATAAAGTTCTGTAAAGTCACAAAACTATTTATCAAACTGCCACAATCTTTTCAGTATATGCCTTCTTTTTTTTTGTTTGTTGTTGTTGCATTAAGGAAGCTACATCCCAGAATGAGATTGGGTTAGTATCTGTAACTATCAGTATACTGTAAGCTATCAGCCATCCTCATGGTCAACTGTTCATCCTTTCAAAAAAAAATGCACTACTTCATAATTATGGTGCTGTACCAACTGAAAAATATTAACCAATTGCTCTACATAGAGTACCTATATTAATTGACTGATATAACCCCATCTCCTTATTATTATATTAGTATAAGCAGCTTCAGGACCATTCAATTTTTTAGTCATTATGCCTCGCAAAGTGGAGTATATAAACAGTCCTTGCAACTGCCTTATGTTTTTAAATATACAGTGGAGAAAACATTATTCTTTCCCAATAAATATGTTTACGCTAAAACTATTATTTCCATTGCAAACAGTATGGAGCCAGATCAGACACCCGGTTACATGAGAATTAATGTAAAAAAGTTGCAATTTCCTATATTTTACTGCTAGGCGTTTGCGTTTCGTTTGCGTTTAAACAGGAAAGAATAATGTTTTCTCCACTGTAAAAATGTGCCTCATGACTGCTGTGAAAGATAGGACAATCATAACATGTCATACTGCTGTCTGACATTGTCTACAGACTCAACAGTCTGTTGATTTAAAATTGGATCTGTTATAGTAAAACCTCTCTTAGGTTAGGACCACTAAATTGTGTTAATTATTATGAGTTTACAACAGGTGGCTGCTTAAAACAAGATGACAGTTAAACAGAAAGCTACTGTCAACCTGTCTTTTTTACAATAAATTACCCTTCATTTAAGTGGTCATAATAGAGAGGCTTTACTGTACATCGTGAATTTGTCTATATAAAGGCACTCGGGACTGCAAAATCATATGACCAAAATACCCCACCTGAGTGTCAGCAATGTTAAATCAAGGCTTTATAGTTTACTCTATTATATGGTCTGTTTCTAGTTTTAATTATTTTTAGCTAGGTGACCAATTAAAGCAGGTTGAAAGTACTTAAGCAGAATAAACTGTAAGGTGCATTTACTTTCAGTCGATTTTTAGTTACCGTCTGCTAGGATATAGGAAATATTTCTTGTACTTGAATCTGTATAATAACTATTTCCTTAGTGGTGGAATATTAAACTGAATGTGCAAAAAGGTGTATCTTTGGAGTAAAAGGTTAACCAAATCTGTTTATAGAGTTTTGTTAACCAATGTGTCGTACTAATAATTGATGGGAATATACTCAGAATATTTCACTAGTATAATGAAAACAATAATTATTTCCCTTAGACCTGGGATGATGCAAAAACAATCTTCAGGACATCCTAAGAAGACTCATTTTGTATAATTATGGTTTGAATACGAGTATCAAAATATTTTCAGTATCTTTATAATGTGGACCTAAATTGTTTGTGTAACAGCGCCAAATGGAACACAGTAATGGTTAGAACTGTTAGACAGACCAAGTGCAATGGAATTATTTAGAGATTTCTGATACATGCATAGGTGCATGTAAGAAGTCCATAAAGAAATGCAGACAATTGAATTAGCTTGTTTACTGTAAACATTATAATAAGCATAAATAGTGAAACCTTAGAAATATAATTTTCAGCGACCTGAGCAATTGAAGAATGAAGCATAGGAATGCCTTTATCACCACATCTGTTTGGTACAGGAACAAAATAATACAGATAGCTTCCAGATAGGAGCTTTCTTCAGTACTGAAAGGTCCTGCTTCAAGCTGCTTAACCCATTACCCGATAGCCAGTTTCTAGTTTTGGAGGCGTGTGACCACTTAAAGCAGATTGAAAGTAAAGCAGAATGCGCTTTAAGGCCCATTCTGCTTTACTTTCAGCCTGTTTTAAGCTCCCACCTACCAGAATATAGAAACTATTTCTTATGATACAAAAGGTGTTCATGACTGTATAAAAATGGAACTATTTTCTGCAGTGGAGGAATAAATTAAAGACGTAAAAAAACGTATTTATGGGGTAATGGGTAACATAGAACTTTATGTAAGACTGGCAATTCTCTTGAGTGTCTGCTTAATGCAGCTTTTATACTGTACATGAGGTACTCCTGTTTCTGAAGAAAGTTTAGATGCATGCTGGACATCGTCAGACTGAATTATATTTGACTGGAATCCAAAGGGATCATAATAAGCTGAGTCAATGGTTGAAGGTGTACAATGATATGAGCTAAACTGCAAGTGATAGGGGTATTGATGGACTTTGGCTTCAATTTTGGCTTCAAGGCCAATTCCCAAACTCAAAAGATCTCTTTGCAGTCTTTAACCTAGATATGCCTTTTTTACGACTCCTTTTTTATTTCTTCACTGAAGAAAATAGTTCTAATTTATTCAGTCATGAATATGTGAGTGAAAGAAATATGTTCTATATTCTAGCAGATGTTATCTTAAAGCAGGCTGAAAATAAAGTAGAATGTGCATTAAGGGGCATGCTGCTTTACTTTAAACCTGCTTTAAATGGTCACATGTCTTCAAAATTCGTCTAAGAAACAGACTGAGGTAATGGGTTAAACTGACATTGAACCCTAGCAACGACTAGACTCTTTGTTAATTGGCAAATAGTGTTGATCACAGTGAAAGGTACAATTATCCTATATGCAAACAGTTTAGACCAAGATCAGAGGGTTCCTAAAGGAGCCCTCTGTATCATGAGGGTCTTCAATGTTTGCCGTTTTGCAATTCTGAAGAAAATATACTGTCATACTGAAGAAAATAGTTCAACTTTGTTCTGTCATAAACATAATTATACACTAAAGAAATGTCTTCTATTAAAGCAGGTTCACTTTCAACCTGCTTTAATTAAGTGGTTACTAGTCTTCAAAACTAGAAACAGGCTATGGGGTAAAGAGTTAAAGGCGTATTTGAATTAGAAGGAGAAGGTTACATTAGGAGAAGCCGGTAAATACGTCATAAGTACAATGAGAATATATGCCATCAAAAAGTTCTAGAAGACAGTCAATCATGGAATAAATCTGACTGCTTCATTATTTACCCCGAAATGAAAGGTCCTATTAGGTTCCATCCAATATGACATTTTTGTGATTTAAGGTCCTGTATATGGATATAAACCATACCAGAGAAAATTACATACGTTATATAAATAGCTTTCCATTTGGTTTTTGATTTGATGCCAGATGCTGATAGTGTTTTATTATTGTGATCGAAACATATAAATCATGATCAGGACACCAGATAAGAAGCAGTTACGGCTAAACTTTTCCCAATGTTTACTCCCTATATTTCTCTACCAAACCCTTTGTTGTGACTAGTCACTCAGAAGGCACTTCCACATTCTAGACAAGGTTGAAAACTCTTCATTGATAAAGTCAAAGATGGCCAAATTACCATTAATATTATGTAAATAAAATTAACCCTTTACCCCATAGTCTGTTTCTAGATTTTGAAGACAGTCTGGTAACTACTTAAATCAGATTGAAAGTAAAGCAGAATGTACCGCAAGGCACATTCTGCTTTACTTTCAGCCTGCTTTAAGCTTACAATATGCTAGGATATACAAAATATTTCTTATGCTACATATTCATGACTGTATAAAGTTGAACTATTTTCTTCAGTGAAAGAATAAGTTAAATGCTTTAAAATGTAAATCTATTGACTAAAAAAATGGTTTGGGGATGTTCAATATAAAATTATAACAAATTAGATGAAATGTTACATATTGTAAGCGAAAACTTTTTGTGTTGTTGCGTTTGTTATTTTGGTAAAATAAACAATTTAATGACCCTTTATGCATAGCAATATGAAGATTTGTATCCTCTCAGAAGTCATATTTCTGTTTGGCTGTAAACCTCCTCAAGAAATATGACTTGTTTGGGAAAACAATTTCTTTAATCTCCGGGCAACGGCGAGATCATAATTATTAAGGCTGTTTCCCCCAGAGAATTAAGCCATATTATTTTGGGCTTAGTCCCTCGAGAAATATTCCGCCTTCAAGAAAACAAACATTCACATCTCCTCTGCAGCAATGGCTGTAATAAAATGTTTTTTGTGTAGCAAAATTATCAGGACATACATTTGTATTTTCTTGGAATTTTCCATTATGTTTAGCAGTGTGTACAAATCTGCTGTGGACTTAATTGTTTCCTTGAAGCTGTCAAAGACAAAGATAATTCTAAAGATAATAATCAAATCTATGTAAAATATATTTTCAAAAGGTTGGCAATGATGCAATATGCCATCTTTGAACAAAAGTTCTCATTGAACTACATGTATTAGAAATATGATTTTCTATAGATGTAGATTGTTTTTAAGTGCTTCAAATGTATAGTCAAACTTCGATATCTCAAACAGTGAAACTCACTCAATTGAATTTCGTTGCAATTTTGTAGTTGAATTTTTTATCTTGATCCAAATGAGTGAGATATCAATGTTCTGCTGTACAGGAAAGTTATGATGGGGTTGACATGTTTCTTTACTTTTGCTTGCCACTTGCATCAAAAGTTATACAGTGGATATTTATTTTCACCTGACTGCTGCATTTGTGGTATATACCACACATGCTGCAGTCATTATCCCCTGAAATAGTTGGGAGAAATTGTTATTCTTTCCCAATAAACTGAAACAATTATGTCCATTGTAACTCTTTGCATGCTGGGGAACTTTTTCGTCTGCAACAATGATTGTTGTCTGCTACTGTTCTTAAAAGAGAATTTTTAAAATTTCTTTTCAAAACAGGGTCAGAGTGTCAGACAGTTTGAATCCCAATGAGACACCACAATAAGTGGCGTCTCATCAGGATTCAAACTGTTTCCAAAGGTAATCACTGGGCACCTGTATCCGCTGCTACAGTGGAGAAAACGTTATTCTTTCCAATAAACGCGTTACGCTAAAACTATTATTTGTAGTGCAAACAGTTTGGAGCCAGATCAGACGCCGGGTAACCCGGCATCTGATCAGGCTCCAAACTGTTTGCCACCAAGATAAACATGAATTATCAGAATTGTCCAAATGTTGTACTTTTCTACGTTTTAGTGTTTTGCGTTTGCGTACATTTGCGTTTAAACGGGAAAGAATAACAGATTCTCCACTGTAGCATGTTAAGAGTTAAGCAAACAATTTGGAGCCAGCAAGATGATGAGTAACTTAACATCTTATCAGGAATCAAACTGTCTGCACTTTTGGTAAAATAAATTGTATACACATGATTGTCATGTTTTAAAAAGATCTTTTTCTTCATTGCATAATATTTTAATTTAGTTTCATATAAACATGAATACTACAATCATGTATTTACAATTTAACTTTCCAGCTGTAAGTGAGCAGAAATAGTTTTAGAAATTGACACTGAGGGGTTTTTTATACAAAAAAATCCCACCCAGAAATTTTCTTTGACAAGAGAATTTTTGGAAATGTAATATATTTTTCAGAGAGGGAAATCAGTCAAAATCTTGTAAGTCTCAATAAAACTGGACAAAATCCCACAAGGATTATTTTTGGAAAGGAAATTACTTTATTATTTGCCTGAGGAGAGTAAATAAGAGAAACAGAATCCTAACATTTGACTGTAGTTCAAATTTCAGACATGTTTTTGAGTTTTCTAAAAATCTTAAAGTTTTTTAATGTTTTTTTAACATGTTATTTTAAAGTTAGATATTTGTGCAAAGTTTCTGAAACTCCAAAACATGTTTAAAATTCAGAGAGAGAAATCAGTCAAAATCTAAATCTCAATGATACTGGACAAAATCCCACAGGCATTATTCTTGCCAGGAAAGGAAACTTGTGACTTTATAATTTGCTAACTGAAACAGAATCCTAACATTTGACTGTTTATCACCAAAAAAGTTCAGATTTTTTAAAATCATTTCAGGGCCACAGTTAGTTGTCCACTGCTATGGTCCGGATGTGTTTGGAAATGATGTTGTGAGAGGATATGGCACGACCCACATACCAATTACACCTGGCAGGTAATTAACCCTTTTCTCGATAGAAGCGCCTTTTAGCACATGTGATTTATTTCTCCGCTGAAGAAAATAGTTCAAATTCAATCAGTCATGAATATATAATATAGGGAATATTTTCTATGTTCTAGCACATAGTAGCTTAAAGCAGGGTGAAAGTAAAGCAGAATGCCCCTTAAGGCGCATTCTGCTTTACTTTCACCCTGCTTTAACTGGTCACCTATCTTCAATATTAGATATAGGCTATCAGGTAAAGGGTTAAGCATCACTCTTAATGTTTTGTTTTATCTCACTAAGGAGGCAGGGTTGACAGCAACAGAGGCAGTGTCAACCTCCAACATTATGTTTTTAGCCGAAGGCTCAGGATGAGCTATTGTGACCGCTCTTCGTCCGTCGTCTGTCGTCCAGCGCCCGGCGTCCGTTCAA
Organism: Gari tellinella; assembly: GCA_922989275.2. Classification (NCBI taxonomy): domain Eukaryota; kingdom Metazoa; phylum Mollusca; class Bivalvia; order Cardiida; family Psammobiidae; genus Gari; species Gari tellinella. The sequence goes on along the minus strand of OV277856.1, from coordinate 100,041,435 downwards.
ATTTTCAAATGACATCTCCTCTGAAATCATTGGCCTGAATTCAACCAAACTTTAGCAGAAGCATCAGTAGGATGGGGGAATGAAAAGTTGTTCAAAGTTAGTGGGTGGGGTAATTTTTCTTGTTGCCATGGCAACCGTGCACAAAATCTAGAAAAATCTTCTCCCAAATGACTGGTCCGATTTCCATTTGGTTTTCACCAAAATGTATGTCAGTTGATAGACTTTCAAAGTTGTTCAAAGAATTTTGATCTGTTAAAAAACATGGCCGCCAGAGGGCGTGGTCATTTTCCGTATTTGCATAATATTAATAACCCAAGTCAAAACTTCAAAGATCTTCTTGTCAAAAACCTTAAGTTCTAGACCAACCAAACTTCTTATGTAGCATCATGTAGTGAACCTTTACCAAGACTGTTCAAAATATGACCCCACCGGGCCAAAAATGGCCTCGCCCAAGGGCTAATCAGTTTACTTAGGAAAATTTTAAAAATCTTCTTCTCTGAAACTGTAAGGCCCAGATCATTAATATTTGACATGTAGCTTTGCCTTATGGTTCTCTACCAAAATTGATCAAATTATGACCCCCAGGTCAAAAATGGCCCCGCCCCGGGATTTATCAGTTTTACATAGACTTACATAGGAAAACCTTTAAAAAACTGTATGGCCCAGATCTTTAATATTTGACTTTGAGCTTTGCCTTGTGTTCCTCTACACAGACTGTTCAAATGATGACCCCATGGCCAAAAATGGCCACGCCCTTGGGCTTAAAATCTGAAAATCTTCTTTGAAACCTTAAGGCCAAGATCATTAATATTTGACATGTAGCTTTGCCTTATGGTTTTCTTATGGTTGTTCAAATTATGACCCCTGGGACAAAAATGGCCCCACCCGGGGCTTATCAGTTTTTAGCTCACCTGAGCTAGCTCAGGGTGAGCTTTTGCAATCCTTGAATGTCCGGCGTCCGGCGTGCGTCGTGCGTCATCAACAATTTTAGTGTTTACACTCTATAGGCCACAATATGTATCTAATTTTTCTCAAACTTGCTCAGATGGTATATTGCCATAAGAGTTCGGATGAGTTCGATCATGGTTAAAATCGGACAAATAGGTCATGAGTTATCTACCTTTGAACTGCTGAAAATGCCATATTTAACAGTGTTTACACTCTATAGAGGCCACAGTATTTATCCAATCTTTCTAAAACTTGCCCAGATTGTATATGACCATAAGAGTTCAAGAGAGGTTGATTTTGGTTGAAATCGGACAAAAATATCAAGAGTTATCTACCTTTGAATTGCTGAAAATGCCATATTTAACGGTGTTTACACTCTAGAGGCCACAGTATTTATCCAATCTTTCTCAAACTTGGCCAGATTGTATATGACCATAAGAGTTCAGATGAGTTCGATTTGGGTTGAAATCGGACAAAAAGATCAAGAGTTATTTACCTTTGAATTGCTGAAAATGCCATATTTAACAGTGTTTACACTCTAGAGACCACAATTTTTATCCAATCTATCTCAAACCTGCTCAGATTGTCAATGACTATAAGAGTTCAGATGAATTTGATTATGGTTGAAATCAGACTAATAGGTCAAGAGTTATCTACCTTTGAATTGCTGAAAATGCCATATTTAACGATGTTTCACTCTAGAGGTCACAAATTTTATCCAATCTTACTCAAACTTACTCAGATTGTTTATTACCATAAGACTTTAGATGAGTTCAATTATGGTTGTACTCAGATCAATAGGTCAAAAGTTATCTACCTTTGAATTGCTGAAAATTATATATTTAACAGTGTTTACGCTCTGGAGGCCACAATATTTATCCAAGCTCTCTCAAACTTGCTTAGATTGTATATGACCATAAGAGTTCGACAAAAATGTGATTATGGTTGGAATCAGACACATAGATCAAGAGATATCTACCTTTGAATTGCTGAAAATGCCATATTTTACAGCGTTTACACTCTTGCACCTACAGTTTTCAATGGATTTTGATTATACTTGTACACAAAAGATGTAGCTATACGTTCTGGAAGGAGTGCAATTATTGTTGAAATGTAATCATTGTGGCAATATATATATAGTTACCTGCCCTTGATATACTTTGAAATGCTAGAAAAAGGCTTCATTTCAGTATTGTTTAGGCTCTAAGTATCTGCCTTTGATGTACTCTACTATACTACAGTAGGTCGACAAACTTGAATGGATTTAGAATAAAACATGTGAAATTCAAAGGTAAAGCTATCAGGCTTCATTACAAATGGTGAGCGATATCAGGGCCTTCAGACCCTCCTGTATATAGTCTTATACAGGAAAACCTTTAAAAATATTCTTCTCTGGAATAGGAAGGCCCAGCTCTCTAATATTTGACATAATTAATAGCTTTGCATTGTAGTCCTCTACCAAGATTGTTCAAAATATGACCCCCGGTTTTCAGTGTGGTCCTCTATCGAGATTGTTCAAATTGTGACCCCAGGGTCATAGCTATATCAAAATGTTGTCTTGCCCAGTCAGCTTCTATGGTACAATGTCCTCAGGTGAGCGAAATGTAGGCCTCTGGCCCTCTTGTCTTGTCATATAGGCTATTCAAATCTGCAATCACCCATTTCCCGATAAATATGTATTTTGATGCCTTTAATATATTCATCCCATGAAGAAAATAGTTTTATTTTATAAAGTCATGACCTCACCACCTTGAGTTGATCCCTCTTGACCAATCTTTCAGATTTTTCATGTTTTAAGCCTTCCAGCTGACTTGCGGGCTTAGGTCAGTGATTCTTAGCTCAGTTGCCGTTTTGTGCCTGAAACAGTGCATAAAGGGCTTCTGGGGTCTTATTCAACTTGTAATTAGCTGGACATTGCAATATCAGACTGAAATACTGTTAAAAGCAAAGTAAAATCATAATCAATCAAATTATATAAACTAATGTCCTAAATATGCACCATAAGAAATATTTTCTATATCCTGACAGTTGGTAGCTTAAAACAGTCTTAAAGTAAAGCAGATTGCACCTAAGGCACATTCTGCTCTTAACTTTCAACCTGCTTTAAGTATTGACCTAATCTTCAAAACTGGAAAGTCAGGCTATGGGATAAAGGGTTAAGTTAAAAAAAATACATGTGTTTACTAATACATGCCAATAAAATACAGTGTATATTGGTAAGTCGAAAAATCTAGTAAAATTAATAGAATATATTTCAGAAATATGGTGCAGAAAAGGCTCAATTTTATGCAGTATACATGAAATGGGTTAAAGAGGCTGAAAACCAGATTCGGCCTAAATAATTGATTTTTTGTAAATGGGTGTCAAACTCCTATATAAATACTTAAACATTAATTTAGTAAAATGAATTCTGTTTAAAAAGACACTTAATGAAAAAGTAAGCTGTTCAACTAAAGCTGTAACTACTGTTTATGATAGATAGATAGATATTTTATTGATTTAAACTATACACAGTTTCTCATCAATACAAAATTTACAATACATCATGATAATAATAGGTACATGTGATAGATACATGCAAACACTTAACCCACTTCCCCATAGATACGCCTTTTTATGCCTTCACTTTATTCCTCTACTGTAGTAAATAATTCCGCTTAATACAGTAAAGGATACCCTTCTCGAAAAAGTGTGGTAATTGTGCATTTAATGCGCATTAAATTTGCATTTAATGCGCATTAAATGCAGCGGTATTGGCACCGTATTTAAGTGAATTTTTTTCTCACCAAGTGCATTAAAGTGAATTAAATTTATTAAAAGAGTGATTTTTTGTGCATTAATTCACTTTCCCGCTACAAAAAATACGTTTTTTTTTATAATAAGTACATTAAAAGTGCATTTTTTCTGCGCTAAAAGTGCATTAAAGTGAATTATTATTTTTAGAAAGTGTATTTTTACTGCACTAAAAGTGTATTTTTAGCTCACCTGGCACGTAATGCCAAGGTGAGCTATTTTGATTGTGCTGTGTCCGTCGTCGTCCGTCGTCAACAATTTCTTCAAATGACTTCTTCTCCTAGACTACTGGATGGATTTTTACCAAACCTGGCAGGAATGATCCTTGTATGGTCCTTTTTAAAAGATGTTCAAACATTTTCGGTCCATTGCATATCTAGGTCACAGGAGCTAAAAATAGATTTTTTCAATGAAAACTTAAAAAATCTTCTTGTCTGAAACCACAGTACCCTGAGCTTAGATATTTGGCACAAAGCATCGTCTTTAGGTCCTCTATCAAGTTTGTTCAAATTATGTCCCTGGGGTAAAAAATGACCCCGCCCCGGAGGTCGTAATTTTACATAGAGTTATATTGTGAAATCTTCAAACATCTTTTTCTCTGAAACTTTATATAGCCAGAGTTTTGATATTTAGCATGGTGACACTTCTGGAAGCCCTGAACCAATATTGTAAATATGGTTTCCGTCCGTTGCATATCTAGATCACAGGAGCTAAAAATAGATTTTTTCAATGAAAACTTAAAAAATCTTCTTGTCTGAAACCACAGTACCCTGAGCATAGATATTTTGCACAAAGCATCGCATTTAGGTCTTCTATCAAGTTTGTTCAAATTATGTCCCTGGGGTAAAAAATGACCCCGCCCCGGGGGTCGTAATTTTACATTGAGTTATATTGTGAAATCTTCAAACATCTCTTTTACTGAAACTAATATGGCCAGAGCTTTGATATTTGGCATGGTGACACTTCTGGAAGCCCTGAACCAATATTGTAAATATGGTTCTGGTCCGCTGCATATATAGGTCACAGGAGCTAAAAATAGATTATTTCAATGAAAACTTAAAAAATCTTCTCGTCTGAAACCACAGTACCCTGAGCTTAAATATTTGGCACAAAGCATCATCTTTAGGTCCTCTATCAAGTTTGTTCAAATTATGTCCATGGGGTCAAAAATGACCCCGCCCCGGGGTCGTAATTTTACATAGAGTTATATAGTGAAATCTTCAAACATCTCTTTTTCTGAAACTAATATGGCCAGAGCTTTGATATTTGGCATGGTGACACTTCTGGTAGCCTTGAACCAATATTGTAAATATGGTACCGGTCCGTTGCATATCTAGGTCACAGGAGCTAAAAATATATTTTTTCAATGAAAACTTAAAAAATCTTCTTGTCTGAAACCACAGTAGCCCTGAGCTTAGATATTTGGCACAATGCATCGTCTTTAGGTCTTCTATCAGGTTTGTTCAAATTATGTCCCTGGGGTAAAAAATGATCCCACCCCAGGGGTCATGTGACCCTTGTGTTGGTTCTTCCAGGTGAGCGATATTTAGGCCCGCATGGGCCTCTTGTTTTCTAATAAATGCACTTTCAAAAAAAATTAATACACTTTTGCTACAAAAAGATGCAGAAAAAATGCACTTTTATTTTGAAAAGATGCAGAAAAAATACACTTTTGCAAAAACATGCGGGAATAATGCACTTCTCATTCTAAAAAATGCAGAAAAAATACGCTTATTTGTAAAAGTGCAGAAAAAATACACTTTCTAAAAAAATGCAGAAAAAATGCGCATTTAAAGTGTACTTTGGTAAAAAGTGAATTTTTTTTTGAGAAGGGTATGTACCTTAACAAATTAGCTTTCTATATCCTAGCAGGTGGTAGCTTAAAGCAGACTAAAAGCAAAACAGAATATATGCCTTAAGGTACATTCTGCTTTACTTTCATTCTGCTCTAAATGTTTAGCTAAATTTTCAATAATAGAAACAGGCTATGGGGTAATGGGTCAATATACTGTATTTCTAATTTCCTATCAATCAAATACTCTTATAAATTTTACTGTTGAGTTGTAGACTATTACTAATTTCGAGGATGAGTTTATAATACTATGACATAATCAGACTTTCTCTGATTTTAAATGCTTCTAATATATATTTAGAAAGATTATATATAATCCCTTTTGAAGAGTTCAGTAACTGTAGGAATTTAAACATACTAGGTCTATTTAAGAAATACGGTTTAACCCTTAGCCTGCCAGTCACGACTATAGCTCCATATGCAAACAGCTTGGATCCAGATGAGACGCAGAGTAACTCGGCGTCTCATCCGGATCCAAGCTGTTTGACACTCGGACAACATTTTCAGCAATTTTGAGCAACTTTGAAGCACTTTGAAACTTGAAGCAGACAAGAAATATAGCAGACGACAATTTATTTGGCGGGCTAAGGGTTAATATATGTTCTTCGTATTTGATTATAGGCCTGACACACTAGTACAAATTGAAATTCATCTTCAATTTCATTTTTATTACAAAAAAACCCAAATACGTTCATGTCTTTCCAATCTGTTTCTAGAATATCTGCCTGTTTCAATTTTTAGTGTATGCGCTGAGATTCGAATTTTAGACAAAAATACACTGACTGTTTTCTCTTGTACATGTAGTAATAAAATCTAAATAGTCTTCAAAACCAAATGACATTTTCAATTCCTTGTATAAAATCAGATTATTATTATTACCAATATCACCAAACCATTTTTGAATAAAAGCGTCTTGTATTCTTTGTTTAAATATTAATAAGAAAACTTTGATAATTGACAACCTGAAAAGGTTGCTGCCATATATATACATAAATCCATATTCAGATAACAAATTCTTTACACATGCAGCCCAGTTTTTCATACCATTCTCACAATCCTCTAGTGTAAGACATATATGTTCTCTTCACAGGTTATAAAGGATAAGTGTACTTGTCACTAGGACTCAATATGTTAATACTTGTACCAGTATGGTTGCTGGTAATAACCTGTTTTGGCCATACACTCTGTGAGAAGTGACAATAGCTACCACATTTCATTTAATCTTCAACGTGCAGTATGTGAAGATATGAAACAAATTATCATAAAACTGTTCATTAGCTAGACTGTACAGAACATTAATCCTTTCAATGAGGGGAATGAGTCTTCTAAACCAATGCAATCAATTCTGAATGCTGATCAAACTCTACAAGGCTCCAGATAAGGGGAGTATTGCAAAAACTAAAATCTTTATTCTTGCATTAAAATTTATGGTGTCACTACTCATTTGAATTGTCTCGAAGAGACAATTCTAATGAGTAGTAATACCATAGGATTTGGTGCTGAAATGAATAATAAAACATAGGATTTCTTTCATTTACTCCCTCTTATCTGTAGCCCTGAAATCTCTTTATAACTTGGTTTAAATCTCAAGATCTAAACTGTTTGTTTCTTGCACTGTAAAATTGCAAATATTGAAAGAAATTTAATGTGTCAATTTCAGAATAGAGATGATCATATTCTGAGCGGATTGTATTTGATTCAGCATGAAGAGATCAAGTTGAAAAGATTAGATCTCTAAAGTTTTTGTTCAAAACAAAATAAAACTGAAGGAATAATAGAAAAGAAACATGAAATTTCTTTACGAACATTGTCAAGGGAATTTCTATATTTTAGTTGAAAACAAAACTTTCTCTTGCTGGTTTCGTCATTTCCTTCCATTCCCATGTAATTGTTATTATTCCTGTAGGCAGATACAAGACATAAATAAACTTAAAACTGTCTGTCAAATTAAATGGAAATGGTCCTGAAATTGGCAATTTGTCCAATGACTTCAAAAGTGAAAAACGTTTATAACTGCCAGCAAATGCAATTGGTAAGCACAATGTAAGAAAATTACTGATTGGCTTGACATCATCAGAGATTTGACCTATGTTCAATGTGGTGAATTGAAATAATTTCCAATTAGACCATTATCCTGCAATTCCTAACCATGCAGCTGAGACCTACACAGGCATTTGAACATCATTTACACAAATTAAGTTCTGGAAAGCAATCTCGAAAGAATAGAAATTATTTGGCAAACTTAGATTGAACAGTAAAAACAAATCAAAATTTACACAAAACTAAAGTAGCACTTTGGAATCTTTGCCCAGTAAAGGTTAATTGACAATCGCTGTGCACATAAGCTTCAGGACAAGCAATCAAGGAACTAAATATTATTTTGTATGGGTTGATTTGCATAAGCTTAATCAGTTGTCGTTATCAAACCTTTTATATGATACTCAAACCACAAACATTTGTTGGTTTGATGAGGAGCCTAACTGGTGTGTGCATTCATATTCATGAAAGTTGTGTAAATTCGAATGAGGGCTACAGGTGTCTCTGTTTTTCCAGTGGCATGTGTGACTAAGACATTAACTTCCACAACTTGATATGTAACATAAAACAGTTTCTCCATTTAGATCTATGTTTTGCATTGCAAGGGATTGCCTATAGCCTATTACAAGACAAAGATTACTGCCATGCGCTTTCAATGCTGAATTTTCAAATGGACTCATCCGTTTTCTGATTAAGTACAATATAACAAATAACTTGTGAGTTGTTCATCCCAAAAATGTTTTAAAATATGAAATAGCAATGCAGACCCTGATCAGAGGGCTACTCAAGGAACCTTTGATATGGGTCCTCACTGTTTGCCATGTACAATTATTTCCAGCACTTGAATGATTAATAACAAAAAAGCTTGCCATTCTTCTGAAAGGTGTAATTTGCAATAATTACTGTAGCATTTTTTTTAATTCCTAAAATTCTTGAATAATGTGCAAAATACTGTGATTCAGCCCTTTCATTGCTGAGCAAGCTTACTTTTTCAAAGGTTTTATACTTCACTTTAACCCATTACCCCATAAATATGCATTTTTTCACCATTAATTTATTCTTCCACTAAAGAAAATATAGTTCTACTTTATACACTGATTGAATAATTATGTACTATAAGAAATATTTTCCATATCCTGGTAAAGTTTTGCTTAAAGCAGATAGGCTGAAAGTAAAGCTGATTTAGCCTTAAGGCACATTCTGCATTACTTTCAATCTGCTTTAAGTAGTCACCTGTCTTAAAAACTAGAAACAGGCCATGGGGTAATTTGAGGGTTAAACAGAGGTTCAATCATATTTTATTTAGGGAAGACTTTCAGAAACTTTAATATGTATAATATGCACCAAACCCTATTGTACTACTCATCTAAAATCATCTCAAAGTGACAATTCTAATGGGTAGTCACACTTTCAGGTTCAATTGTAGTACTACTGATATGAACCGGAAAATGCTGAAAAACTTGATTTCACTCCTTCATACCTGGCTCCAAGGTTATACAGTTTTTGTAGAGAGTAGTTCTCAAGAATGTAATTGGTCAGATTTGAGCCTAGGCTCAAATCTGACCAATCAAATGCTTGAGAAGATACTCAGACTCAGCTCAAACGCTTTATAACCTTGGACTCAGGAGCTTTGTTTAAAAAAAGTTGTCTTGTATAATTATATAAAATTGATAGATAAGTTTAATATTGGTGCCATCTGTTTTTATTCTGAATTAGGTGCCAAGGTTCTCTGTATCTCACTCAAATTCAAATTATTTGCAAAATCAAGCAAACATGCTTAGCAAGAAAAAGGTTAGAATTATATTAGCTTGAATGAAAGTATTGAACAAATATTCAATGGTGCTTCGTCAGCTGATTAGCTGTCATTTTTAGATTTACAGTTCAATTTGCTTGTAGCCACCATTCTTTGAGGAAGCAAGGGGATTTTTAAAAACAGGTGTTTGCTCAATGCTGAACAAATGTGAAGCAGAGAACTCATACAGGAGCTGTTTTATTTACTTTTAATCTGTATTAAGCTACTATCTGTATTAAAGACTATTGATATATCTCCTTTTTAGCAGCTTCTGAACCCAATATTTACTGTATTTGAGAGTGAAAGTTACAATTTGCCTTGCATGAAAACAATTTGAAAGTGCATTGATCAAAATGGTCTGGCAGGAACCACAGTAGAATTGAAGACAGATTGGGTTTGCACTATTGCAATAATTAAGGAATTAATTTTTAGCTAGCTTGCACATTTAAGAACTATTGTAATTGCCTTGTGTGCATTTGTTAAATTTTTCAATGGAGATTAACTATTGGGGGTTCCTTTTAAAGAGGAAAATAAATAATTGCAATGTTTCAGACATTAAGTTGTTCAAACTGTTTAAGAGAAAACAAAACTAGAACAACATCAGCAAATTTAAAGAACTTGCAAATACACTAAAACTTTCAATGGTACCTGGAATAATTGTTTCAATTGAATATCCATATTTCAACAAATTGAATGTTGATAGACCAAGCTTACTTAACCATTTAGCTCATAGCCTGTTTCTAGTTTTGAAGCTATAGGTGACCACTTAAAGAGTCTTGCAACCGGATTTAGCATTATAAATAGTAATTTGTAAACTGTCAAATGCTTATATAAATGGGTAAGAATTAGTTTAGGATAAGAAATTCTGTTATAAAATGCATTTCAAAAAAAAAAAAAGAAACTCTGGTGGGATTCGAACCCGTGACCCTCCATGCGGGGACAGACACACAAAATAGGGAAACCCCTCAGACCACACGACTACGGGCTCTGTATATCTATGGTATCAATTTAACATACATGTACTTCAGTGTGTAGCGATGTAGAGAACATCATTCGCCTCGGGTTTATGTCTGAGCCCATGATCAATTTCTGTTGCGTCAGTCGACGCAACGGATAAAACGATTGAAAATATCTAAAAAATGAAGATTTGAAGCCATTTCTTAAGGACGTTTTTAGACTGATCATATTTTTCTAATGCCAGATGCACGATAATGCTACACATTTGGTTTTATTTGAGCATTTTCTTTTATTTTTGCAAATACACCATCCGGTTCCGAGTGGCTTTATATATAAAGCATTCTTTTTTACTTTCATCCTGCTTGAGTAAGCTACCATTTACTAGTAAGGATTTAGAAAACATTCTTACAGTGCATGTTCATAACTTCAAAAGTAGGAACTATTTTCTCCATTGGAGAATATTTACATTCAACCTGTAAAGTCCTTATGTAATCCTATTAAAAAATATGCAGTCATCTGCCGATGAACCTACACTTCGAATCTGGGGGGGGTTGGGGGCATGGCAAAATGGCAAGGTCCAGGGGTTAACTTTTAATGGAAAGGGTATACATGTATATTTTAAAATGAAAGTTTTTAAATTCCATTTATACTGCTAAAACTGTCTTTAAAAAAGCTTTAAAGGCCTTTTTGTCTATTGAGAAATTTAGTTATGCTAGATATTAGATAGATATTGTGCTCTAATTTCTAAAACTGTTTTGACTGTCAAAAAATGAAAATTGTAAGTTGTTTGCACTGGTAGGGTAGCTGAGAAGGGAGGGGAAAAAACAGGGAGCAGCAGTCTCTGCCTGTGGTGGCTTAATCCATATAATCTTGCCAAAATAATGTCTGCTATAAACAATTTATATACAAAGTTTTCAAATTAAAATTTATGATATTTTTTTTCTCAATATTCCAGATAGGGAATTAGATTAATAATAATATATAAACTGCTCTTTTCTAATATTTCGACCTCTAAGGGCCTTTTTAAAAAAGGCCCTTATAGGTCGAAATATTAGAAAAGAGCAGTTTATATATTAAAATTTATGTATATTTAAATTGAACCAACCAACAAAAGTCAAGTGAAACAGGCTGGAAACAGATGAAAAGGCATCTTACATGGCTTCTGATCAAGATCCAAGCTTTTTACAAATATCAGACAATTAACTCTTTGAACCCTAGTCACGCATAATTATATGCGTCATTTACAAACAGCATACCTATGAGGAGTATACTTGTCCTATGCAAACAGTGTAGACCCTGATCAGAGGGCTCCTTAAGGAGCCCTCTAATCAGGGTCTACACTGTTTGTTACTTTGACATATATTGTTAAAATTAGCCCTAAAAGTCAAAATATGGACTAGACTTAATTGAAAACTAGAGAAAAATTTGAGGTTTCAAGGAGGAAAGGTTAAGTCAGGATATGTAGGCAATGGGTTAACACCAAACTGAAAGAAAATGTTTGAAAATGTGTTTTATTTTGTTGTAATTTTATCTTTATTTAGGCACAAACGTCGGCTACCAATGTTTGTACCAGAGTCTTCATCAACACTACAAAAGTTTACAGCCTGGTTCCTTGGTAGAAGACCAGAGTATATTGACCCCAGAGTTGTATCACAAGGGGAAGGAAGAGAAGGTAAAATAAAAAACACCAAAATGCATCACTTCAACTTGTTTTAAGTCGAACATACATGTATTTCAAAGCCACAGTTTTGCTGTCACCTTGCTTTAAACTGTCACCTGACTTTTATGCAATCTATTATGGTTGTAATTTAGAGGTTTTACTGTAGATCTATATTACTCTGCTCTCTGTGAATATCTATAATAAAATAAGAAAACCTTTTTCCTGGAAAGAGTGCAGACTCATGTCAAAAAAATCTTATAAGAGAATGGTGCTCACGTAGGAGCTGGCTGGTCTGGTTCTACACTGTTTTCCAAAGCATCAATAAACACTTCCATGGTTTTACCTCCTAAATTAAATAGGGTCCAATAATTTATCGAAACCATTCCCAATTGCCCAAACTGACTATTTTACCCAATCATCAGTAATAGAAAATCCCTATTGGAAGAACTTAGATCCCAGGGGAAACCTGCTAATGCTAGCTGAAGACTTTCAGAGAGTATAACATTAGTACAATTTATTGCTAACAGTCATATTTGCTACATAAATAAAGGATAATTGAGTACAAATTTAGTTTGGATTTTGTATACATAAAACTGTTCATATACTATAGTCTATTCAAAATTCCCAATTTGACTAAAAACGAAACAATTTTGTCCCCATTTGACTTGAATTGATTCATCCCCAAATTGTTAAACAAAACCATTATGTTGGACCTAAATGTAGCAATTTGAAACTGCCTTAGCTGCTTATAATCCATGGAAAATAAAAGTGTACTCTTGCTTCCCCTTTTCTTTACAGCAATATTAACTTCATGAACTTCTATAAACCATTTAATCCTAAGAAAAAAAGACATCAGCTACAAAAATAATTTTTGCTAATGTTAAATTGGCTTTTTCATCTTAATTCATTCACCCCTGAAGTTTTTATTGGGCAATACCAATTTCCAACTCAATAAAAAACATTTTTTGTCAGATTTAAAGAAGAAAAATCTGATTATTCAAATGGTATTGTCAGTAGGTGGGTGTTTGTGTCGGCTGCTATATTCTGAAAGGAATTGTTGCCGTTAACAAAAATTTGAAGACAGCAATTAAGTAAAACCTCTCTATTACTGAACAGAACAGAACTTATCTTTTATTAGTCACAGTTTACAACAGAGTGAAACAGCATGTGATCATGATACAATATATTCAATATGGCAGTGGTAACATGGTTATTGAAAATACACTGAAAGGTCATACCATAGGGGCCAGGAGTTTGACAAAGGTTTTACCAAGAAGGCTAATTGGATGCATAAAAGCAAATGGTAGCCTTAGGCAAGGTGAACGTTAAACAGAAAGTTCTTTTTTTTTTACGTCCACCTTGCTTTAAGCAGCTACCTGCCTTAAACATCTGATAATTAACTCTATTTAGTGATCATAATAGTGTGGTTTTATTGTATATAGTGTGCAAGTCTACATGTTGCTACAACTTCATTACACTGTACTATTTGCGGGCATATAGTTTGATTTCAATTGATCTTGTTTGAATTTCAGTGACAAGAGTCAGATCACAGGGCTTTGTGACTGTGTCTTTTAATGTTGTGATGAAGGATATGAAGAAACTTGGCTATGACGTTCTGCCTTCTGATGTCTCCACAGTGAATGTACCAGAAAACGTTGGCATGAGGGCTGAAGCATAGTGTCTAGACTGTTTGATAGAACTCTGTGAATCATTTCAATGCTCATTAACCCTTTCAACCCTAAATTTCTCTTGTGGGTATTTATAGTCCTTTTGGACTCTTCTAATACAGGTATTTTGAACCAGTCTACTGTTGCATTTTTGGTATGACATCAAAAACCAATGGAAATATCAAACAGTGTAGACCCTGATCAGAGGGCTCCTATAGGAGCCCTCTCATCAGGGTCTATACTGTTTGCATATTTAATTAGCAATATCTACAGAGGGCTGTAGAATTGAAAGGGTTAAGTTGAATAACTGGGAAGACTTTGATTTTTTCCCCTCCTTGAAGACATGTCTGTGCTATAACGTTGATGTCAGTTGTGAACAGTTTAGAGCCAGATCTGACACCAAGTAACTTGGAGTTTGATCAGGCCCCAAACTGTTTGCCTGTCAAAATTCCATAGATTGTGAACATTTTCAAGAACCTGTGGGGTTTTAAATATTATTGCTTTGGAATTACATTTAGTTTTGTTAAAACAGAAAAGAAAGCAATTGGCATACCGCATCTTTGAAAAGTTGGCACACTGAAAAAGAAGCTGCCTTCCCATCACTCCATAGATACTCATTTTCAGGCATTTAATTTATTCCTCCTTCATGGATATGTATCATAAATATTATTTTCTATATTCTAGAAGATGATAGCGTAAAGCAGACATTCTACTTTACTTTCAACCTGCTTGAAGTTGTCACCATTCTTCAAATATAGAAACAGGTTATGGAGTAAAGGGTTGAAGAATACTGTATTCTACATGTGGAAATACAGTAAAACCTCTCTTTAACGACCACTAAAAGGCAGCTACTTGAGAGTATAAAAGACAGGTGATAGCTTAAAGCAAGGTGACAGTAAAACAGAAAGCTCCATAAGGAGCTTTCTGTTTTACTGTCACCTTGCTTGAAGCAGTCACCTGTCAGAAACACGTAATAATTAACATAACTAAGTGGTCGTAATAGAGAGGTTTTACTGTAACTTTAAACTTTCCAACTGCTGTGGAATATAATCTGACTGTCAAACAGGATGAACTGGATGAGATCCTGAGTTATTCTGTGTTTCATCTGAATCCAAACTGTTTGTCTATAACTTATAGACCCCTGAAACTTTTAATGGACAATTAAAATTGCAAAATATATCTAGTCCATTATTGACTATTTAGGGTTGATTTTAACAATATATTTCACAATGACAAACAGTGTAGACCCCGAGCAGAGGGCTCCTTAATGAGCACTCTGATCAGGGTCTACACTGTTTGCATGGGACAAATGTAATCCTCACAGGTACACTGTTTGTAAATGAGTGTATTGTCGCTAGGGTTGAATGTGTTAATGTCATTAGTATACGCAATTAGCACAAAGAGGAGAGGGATAATATAAAACAAAGCAGAGTTTGTGATTGCAAATTGTGATATGGTAGTCTCATTGTTGTAAATAGTCATATTTATAATGAAATAATAAAATATATAATAAAAAAGGGTGTTACTACTTCTTGTTAATCCTTTCACCTTACATGCTGGATGGATTTTTCTCCCATGTGAGACAGAGATATTCCCCATGTAGAATCACTCTATCCTCCATACCACGTGACGTCTTTTATTGTTTGCCCTGCTTTACCACAAGCGCTGCATGACGCGGGTTTCTAAATTCCTTATGACGTTACTAAAAACAATGTTATGTTTTGGCGTAAAAAAGTGCACAGAAACTGGAACTATTTCGTTATTTATATCCTGTTTTAAATATTCAAATGGGAGGAAAAAATCCACTATTCCTTTTGTTGATGTGGGATAGGAATTTTCTCCCCCTCGGGTCAGAAAATTCCTGTCCCACATCAACACTCATGGTGGATTCTTATAATCACATACAGTCACAAGCCTAGGTTCATCAACCTACAGCCAGTCTTGTTTTATGCAAACACTCTACAGATACCTGTGAGCATTAAAGTAGTAATGATTGTAGGCAGCGTCTGTCTAAAAAGACAATGGTTTCTACACTTTTAAGCTCCCCTGAGCACATAATGCTTGGTGAGCTATTGTGATCATGCTGTGTCCAGTGTCAATGTGTATCGTAAGTCTATGAACTGCATGCTTGTGAACAAACTAGATGCCCCAATTTGGGTCCAATCTTTATCCAACTTTGTCAAGATGACCAGCTTGACAAAATTTAGGTCAAGGTCGAATGTAGGTCATGTGGGATCAGAAAGAAGGTCACTAGGTCAAATCTTAGAAAATACCTGTGAACACTCTAGTAGCAATAATCTAGCCAATTCTTTATCCAACTTGGTCAAAATGAAGATCTTAAAAACTATAGATCAAGTTTGAATACTGGTTATGTTGGGTCAAACAGAAGGTCACCAGGTCAAATCTTAGGAAAAGCTTTGAACGCTCTAGTAGCCACAATTTTAGCCAAATCTTTATCAAACATGGTCAGAATGACCATCTAAACAAAATCTAGGTCAAGTTCGATAATGGGTCGTGTGGGGTAAAACGTCGGTCACTAGGTCAAATCATAGAAAAAGTTTGTGAACACTCTAGTAGCCTCAATTTTAGCTTAATCTTTATTAACCTTGGTCAAAATGACCACTTTGGCAAAATCAAGGTCAAGTTTGAATATGGGTTATGTTGGGTCTAAAAGAAGGTATCAATGTAAAATTTTGGAAAAAAACTTGTGAACACTCTAGTTGCAACAATTTTAGCCCAATCGTTATTTTACTTGGTCAAAATGACCATATTGGCAAAATCTAGGTCAGGTTTGGAAATAGGTTATGTGAGGTCAAAAGTAAGTCACTAGGTTAAATGAGAGAAGGCAGGTTTAAATGTTGGCCTATTCAAGCCGATTCGCTCAGCTGAGCGATACAGGTGCATCATGGCCCTCTTTTTTAAGTCTCTTCGCTGAAGTGACCTTTCCAGGGCGTAGGCCTGGACACGAAGTGTATTGAGATCCTGAGATGTCCAGGGGGCCGTTTTACTAAACAACTTACGCAAATTATTTGCGTAAGTCAAATTTTTAAATTTTAATTTATATTTTTTATTACCACTTGCTACAAACAGCAAATTTAGCGCGTCCTCTGATCTGGCTATTTGCTGTTTGCAAACGTTTATGATCGAAAAATAAGAGTAAAACGATTTTGACTTACGCAAACATTTTGCGTAAGTAGTTTAGTAAAACGGCTCCCAGATCCTCCTATCAGCCTTGATGAGAGGGTCCGACAGCAAGGAAAGCCAATACGGACGGTGTCAGCTAGACTTCAGGAATTGCTGGAAGGTGTCGCTATGAATGACAAACAGCCTTAGGAACTCCGCTCATGATAATGCCCGCAACGATCAGTCGATACAGTTTCGGTTTATAAAAAAATGTGCATGTCCTGCTATTTGCAGGCAGCATCAGCCACAAAAATATGATACATGTATAAACGTTATGCCACGAGATCCACATTACATAGTGCCCATATACTGTTTTACCTTTGTCCGTGCTTACGGGAGGGTACTTATGTGGCTAAAATTCTTAGCCCCATAATTGAAAAACATTAACCTGGCCATCTCTTGTGACTTTAATCTGGCCATTTCTTGTGACATTAACCTGGCCAGTTGTGGGACATAGGGTTAGGGGTAGGGTTAGCTTCCAGATCATTTTTTCCAAGTTAGAGCAAAAGGAAATTGTCTCTTGTGTGGCTAGCCACCCAAAAGAAAACAGAAAATAGCCACATAAGTAACCTCCTGTTAGAACTTCCGTTCGTCCGTCCCACATATAGTACATATTTTGTTCGGCTAACTTCTACAGTTTTCAAGCTACAACCATATATTTTTGCAGAATGTATGCACATATACCATAAATGTGCATGTGAACAGGATTTTGACCTGCTTTAATTTTTCACAAAATTACAGCCAGTTGAACTTAGCCGGCTTGGACGTCCTCTGGTTTTTAGCTCACCTGGCACGAAGTGCCAAGGTGAGCTATTAGGATCGCTGGATGTCCGTCATACGTCCTCTGTCTGTCTGTCCACAATTGTTCGTTAACACTTTAGCGGCTTCAAATTTCATTGGATCTTCATGAAACTTGATGACAATGTTTGTCTTGAAAAAATCTAGGCCAAGTTCGAATGTGGGTCATGTCCGGTCAAAAACTAGGTCACTAGGTCAAATCATAGAAAAACCTTGTTAACACCTAGAGATTACAAATTTCATTAGATCTTCATGAAACATACTGACAATGGTTGAATTGATGATATCTAGGTCAAGTTTGAATGTGAGTCATGTCCGGTGAAAAACTAGGTCACTAGGTCAAATCATAGAAAAACCTTGTTAACACTCTTAGAGGCTACAAATCTTATTTGATCTAAATAAATCTTGGCCAAAATGTTTGCCTCATTGATATCTAGAATGGGATGGGGGTTATGTCCGGCTAAAAGGTCACTAGGACAAATCATGAAAATACATTGTTTACACTCTAGAAGCTATATTTCTCATTTGATATTGATGAAACTTGGTCAAAATGTTTGCCTTAAGGCTACCGTTGAATATCGGTCATGTCGGGTCAAAATCTAGGTCACTATAGGTGAAGTTTTACATGGTGTACCAGGTGAGGATATAGGGCCATAGTGGCCCTTGTTTTGTCTGGGTTTACTCCCAAAGCATTTGCTTCCCACAAAGCGGTGGAAGTAGGGATTACCATACTCTTGATAGAGGGAGCTTTACAGGTACTAGACTCTAGTTGGGAGACACCCGGAGGAACTGCTGTTTTATGGTCTCTTATAGAAATGGATTTTTTTAGTTATTGTCATATGCTAAATTTCCTATTTCTAATGAATTAGGCTGCCTGCATTTGGGCGCTCATCTATTATTTCTATCGGTCGGCAATCCAGCTGGTCGGTTTATTGCTGATTGCTAGGGGTATTGTGTTCGCCGTTTTGGGGGCTATATTTTGTACGTTTTAAGATATCATATTTATTTTAGATCTAATTGTAGTTATTTGTCTTGTCTCGCTTTGTAGGTACAATTTATGTAGTTTCATGTGAAGCGCTTTTGAACGCACAACCCCTGTGTAAATAGAGCGCTATATAATTCTTGTATAATAATTATAATATTATATGTATCTTCAGCAGCGGATGCAGCTTAATGTCATAACTCAGGACCTAATGATAATGATTATAAAAAGAATAACAACAACTTAAGTTACTAGGGTTTAATTATTCGCCAAGCCCAATCTTACATATAGGCCTCGATACTTGAATTATCGAATACTTGTGATTTCTTAAATAGGGATAAAAATAATTCAGAACGCGCCTGAAAGAGATTTTGCATAATTTTAACCTGCATTATCCACTTGCTTGTTTCTAACATTAACAATGGGTGACCACTTAAAGCAGATTGAAAGTACAGCAGAAAGTGCCTTAAGGTATACTCTGCTTTACTCTCAGCCTACTTTAATAAACCATGTTTCATACGGTGCATATTCACGACTATATAAAGTGAAATTATTTTCTTCAGTGGGGGAATAAATTCATTGCATATAAAAGTATAGGTTTATGTAGTTAGTCACTTGTCTTGAGAGGCATCTACACTCCTTCACTTAGCGCTCCTTTTATCACCAAACCAATCAATGCAATAATACTGACCTCATCAATGTATTCAATTTATATAACATTTCTCCGATTACATAAATGCAATATATGTATATCAAAGCGTTACATTGCTCACTTAATATAGTAAAATATCATAATTGCACTTGGGACATTGCATAAATGATGTTCTTTGTGGTATTCAAGGTTAACATATACACTAGTAAGGAGTATACTCGTCCTTTACAAATAGTGTACCTATAAAAGAGCACACTTGTCATATGCCAACAGTATATACCCAGATTAGAGGTTTGGAAGCCCTGATGAGGGTGTCCACCGTTCGTCCTTTTAATATTTCTTTCTAGAAACCTACCCTCAATAGTTAAAAGTTGACTAGATTCAATTGGAAACTGGAATGATTCAGGGGTGAATGAGATCATTAAGGTATCCTCCAACCTAGGTCAATTTCTTGCTTAACCAATTGAACCCTAAAGCTTCAAGGAATAGAAAGTTCCTTAAGTTTAATCATATTTCATTCCATATTCATGATTGGAATGGAGTCGGGCAACAAGTTCACTTAAGTTAAAATTAGAGACGACCCTTCACACTAGATCTACTTACATATAAATCATCATAATTATATTCATGGTAGTATGAAACTGAACTACATGTTTTATCTTATAAAATTGCATACGGAAGGAGAGGATATAGACGGGAAGCGGCAGAAAAAAGGAGCATAATTATACATTTAAATTAAATAACTTATAGAGATATTGTCATGTAGAGGACTGTGCTTAAAGGATGGCAAGCATGCATATTATAACTTACTAATGGAAGTATAACTAAATACTTATTGGAAACAAAATATCGAGTATATATTTACTATATCAAGTATTAGTCATAGGACTTGAATCTCTTTGTGTAGTTTATAAAAAAAAGTACAGCAGCAAATATCGCTTTGTTACAATCATTAGTTCATTTCATCTTTCCCAAATAAAAGCATGTCAATATTAACGGAGTGATAAAATCCGCATTTTGAAATTTAATGATAAGTATCTTTGAACTGTCACAACATTGGTTTTCGCTAATGTGATTCATGAACGTGTTATTTTTGAATTGCTACATTTGTTGATGATTTTACTGTGTATTTCGATTCTGACATTACAAATAAGGGTCTAACCGGGTCTACACTGGTTCCTTTTTAGTAATAAAGGGGAACAATTGCATGGGACCATTTTCACAACGAGTAGCTACAGGTTGAAGGAACGTCATTCTATTGCTGTTCCATTCTACCCATTCCAAAATCGTCACACTTAATAATGTACCATGTTTCTAGCTTTGTTCTGAACAAATGTGACCACTAAAAGCAGGTTGAAAGTAAAGCAGAATGTGTCTTAACGTGCATTCTGCTCTAATTTCTGACTGCATTAAGGTACATGTACCATCTACCAGGCAAATTATGCCACATGCCTTTCATTAAAGGAACTGTGTTTTATCGTAGGTTGGGCACACTAAGGGCCTGCATAACGGACTATTTTCACAGCGTTGTTAAGATATACCACGATGAATTTGTTCTTTGTTTATAGAGACGAATTCACGTGTCATGTTTGAATGATAAATATGTGTTACTGAAGTAGTAGTACTGAGATATAGCTCGATTTTAAAATTCTTTACGTACAGCCTTTTCATAGTAACTGATTGAATTTGAGATTCTTGGATGTTGATTTGAACTACATACACCACTGCCTTGTCAATAAATTGTTACACATTTTATTAAGATAAACTTAATAAAGCGACAGTTGGAAAATGTAAGTAATGGCACAATCTTACAATGTACCAGATTCCCCCTACTAAACATGTTTTAACGAAGAAATTGACTTTTATAAATAATAGCTGTATTACACTCAAAATAATGTAATATAAAATATGTGATATATGACATGTAACTCTGCCATGTCTTAACCATTGAATTTCCTTGACGGGTATACGCAACCTTTACAAACAGCGTACCTATGAAGTACAGTGGGGAAGACGTTATTCTTTCCCTTTAAACGCAAACGAAACACAACTCTTTGCATTAAAATAGTGATAAGGACAACATTTTGAATGACAAACAGTTTGGAACCTGATTACCCGGCGTTTGATCTAGCTCCAAACTATTTGCAATATAAATACATGTAATAGTTTTTGCGTAAATGCGTTTATTGCGAAATAATAACCTCTTCTCTACCGTATATAATTGCCCTATACAAGCAGTGACGAGTGCAATGTCGGTACTTACACCATGTGGTTAAGTGGGTACTCTTGACCGTCACATCCATCGTGAAGTTCCTCACAAAGTGATATTTCTCAGCTTTACTCTTCTTATGATCTCTGTGATGCCATCATTAAAATTTGTTATTGTTAAGAATGACATTTTTGTTTCTCAAGTAAGACCTATCAAACTATTGATACAAATTTTATAAAGCTTTTATAATTGACATTTATTCCCCTGCACAATGTTTCTGCCCCGTCTGTCTGTTTCTCTGTTTGTTTGTTATTATTATTAATATACCAGATTTATATAGCGCTCTTTTCACACAGGGGTTGTGCGTTCAAAAGTGCTTCACATGAAATTACACAAATGTACTTACAAAGCGAGAAAAGACATACAGCTACATTTAGATATAACAATAAACATGATACCTTATGGATTTACATGGAAACAAATTCCGAACAAGGGAAATTCTTTCAATGTAATTACCAAGGTTATATAAAATAATTTATCAATAGTTTGTAATATTAAAAGAATAAATGGCATGATTAACAAGGGCCACTATGGCCCTAAATCGCTCACCTGGTACACCATGGCAAACTTGACCTATAGTGACCTAGATTATGACTGGACATGACCCACAATCAACCTTTAGAGTGTAAACAAGATTTTCCTATGATTTGACCTAGTGACATAGTTTTTGACCTAACATGACCCATATTCAAACTTGACCTATAATCAACGAGACAAACATTCTGACCAAGTTTCATCAAGATCCGATGAGATTTGTAGCCTCTAGAGTGTTAACAAGATTTTTCTATGATTTAACCTCGTGACCTAGTTTTTGACCTGACATGACCCATATTCGAACTTGTCCTAGATATCAATGAGACAAACATTGTGATCAAGTTTCATCAAGATTCAATGAGATTTGTATCCTCTAGAGTGTTAACAAGATTTTTCTATGATTTGACCTAGTGACCTAGTTTTTGACCGGACATAACCTACATTCAAACTTGACTTAGATATCAATGAGACAAACATTCTGACCAAGTTTCATTAAGATCCAATGAGATTTGTAGCCTCTAGAGTGTTAACAAGGTTTTTCTATGGTTTGACCTAGTGACCTAGTTTTTTACCCAACATGACCCACATTCAAACTTGACCTAGATTTCTACTAGACAAACATTGTGATCAAGTTTCATGAAGATCCAATGAGATTTGTAGCCGGTAGAGTGTTAACGAACAATTGTGAACAGACGGACGACGGACATCCAGCGATCCTAAAAGCTCACATTGGCACTTCGTGCCAGGTGAGCTAAAAATGGTAAAAGCTGTCCAAGACTTATACCACAGACCCCCACCAGCTGGTTTCAAAAGAGATCCGAGTCGTATGCCTACAATCAAGATCAACCAGGTAGGTACATGTACTGGTCGACGTACAACCCCAGAACTCCAAATTAGACCCATAACATCTACAAAATGAACACAGCACCGGGGTAGCAGTCATCTACCCTCTCCACTCCACACCCGCGGGACCTACATAAACCATGGCTGAAATTTCACCCTTTATTTATAAAACATAAAGATAAGAAGCTGTCCTAGAATTATACCGCAGACTAAGGCCAAGATAATTTTAAGATAATTCAGAAGTCAATTTGACTGAACTGTGTTACTACACGTGATAGAACGTTCATATATGGCATGTGTACTCAATACAATAAGCTCTTGTACTCAGTACTAAAGGTTCATGTCATACAAAAGTCAATGTCGTTTAGAGGTAACGGTCAAACCAGGATGCACCGTGTTTCACACGCTAACACATCTTGTCTCAGTGTAAAGTTCTAACTACAGTGGAGAATCTGTTATTCTTTCCCGTTTAAACGCAAACGCCGCAGTACGCAAACGCAAAACACTAAAACGTAGAGAAGAACAACTTTTGGACAATTCTGATAATTCATGTTTATCTTGGTGGCAAACAGTTTGGAGCCTGATCAGACGCCGGGTTACCCGGCGTCTGATCTGGCTTCAAACTGTTTGCACTGCAAATAATAGTTTTAGCGTAAACGCGTTTATTGGGAAAGAATAACGTTTTCTCCACTGTGAAATGAGCAGGCATTACGGGGGAGATATCAAATTATCCAATTTGCATTTTAAGAAATCGCACAGCAAATAATTTTATGCAAAATTAACAACAGAACTGCTTCTATTTCCGGAAACTTTTATTTTTCATGAAGCGCAAATAGAATGTAACATACATTCACTCGTTCCACTTGTTGCTACGAACGGTCTACATACAGTCGAAACTCTATACATCGAACGCAAACGAAACGCAAAAAAACAAAATATAGAAAACAAGTTTTTAACATTTTCACGATTTATTTTAATACATGTATGAGTGACAAACAGTTTGGAGCATGATCAGACCCCGGGTTACCCGGCGTCTGATCTGGCTCCAAACGGTATGCAATGGAAATAATAGTTTTAGCGTTTGAACGGGAAAGAATAACGTTTGATCCACAGATTGTGTAGTTATGGTGTTTACTCATTCACACCTGGGATAATGTAAACAAAATATATGAACACATACTTTTTGTAATAAGACAAACTAAGTTGAAGTGTCAATATAGAATGCGCATGTTTTAACCCGTTTCTTTTTTTGCAAATTGTTCAATTAAAAACAACAACGCTATACAAAAGTTACACGGTTTCAATTCTTTAGTTTTGATTTTCTGAAAAATATGGGAATTTATTCAAGACAATCAATGGAAACACTGATCCTACTCTGCATATATATATATGTGGGTTTTTTTCTTCAAAATAAATGTATAGATTGCAACATTTTCAATGAAATTGGGAATATAAATAAGTAGAGGCTCGAAAGTTACTTTAGAAATTGCACAGTCCCTTTGTTAATACATGTAACCCAATATCCACAAAAAAGAAAGTTGTACTCATAAAATGTTTCACAAAGTCAGTTCAGCCATCATTTGATGTATTTTCTATACAAGACAGTGTAGTAAATCAGTCTATACGATCCCTTATGCTAGGTTCACACCAACGGCGCTTTGATGGCGCTTTAAAGCGGCGTGCAAAGCGGCACCAAAGCGTAACAAAGCTTGATTAAAGCGTCAGGGTCGTAATAGATCGTGGGAAAGCTTGGAGTAAAGCGGGACATTCGGCAAGAGCGCCCAATTTTTTAAAACTGTTTAAAAATTTGGGGCGCTCTGTCACGAATTGATTAAAGCGCCTAGAGCGTATCAAAGCTTATCAAAGCTTAATAAAGCGTAATAAAGCTCAGCAAAGCTTGACTCAAAGCGTAGGAAAGCTTAACAGAGCTTGGTTCAAAGCGGGGACCCCATTCTTCACGGTCTGTCACCACTTGACACGTATCGTTAAGATGTCTCAAGATTTGTTACGATCTGGCATGAAGATCTGACAAGAGGTTAGACGCTTTCATCAAGATCTGACACGCTTTGTTACGATTTGTTACGTCTTCATAAAGGACTCTCACGCTTTCCCACGAAATGAGACGCTTCGATCAAAAATTGACACGTTTTGTTAGGCTTTGTTACGCTTGGCAAGTTTCTTCACGCTCTCTCACGCTCTCAAGGGCTAGGGTGTAGTTATACAAGAAGAAGGCAAACATCATGTCTTCTTCAGATAGATCATGCTCTGGTACATCTGGAACTTCGGTATCTTGGTGTTCCGCCATCGTGTTCTGGAGTTAAAGATGCAATGATTTTGTGGAACTTCTGCATATTTATATAGGCTCTGGATAAAAATCGGCATGCAATCGGCGATCTTGACATGTTCCAATGCGTAACAGAGCTGCATAGAGCGTAACAATGCACAACAAAGCTTGATAATCGTATCAGAGCCTGATTTAAAGCGCCATCATCGCATCAAAGCGTAATAAAGTGTAATAAAGCTTATTAAAGCGTGATTTAAAGCGTAACAAAGCCTGATCAAAGCGGGACCAAAGCGCGAGGAACCGTAACACGTCGGGAAATAATTCGTACCAAAGGAGCAACCAATTCGTATCAGTGCGTATCAGAGCTTATCAGAGCGTAAGAGATCTTGATATTTTTGGAAAAGTTAACGAAAATGACGACGCTTTGCTCGCCGATTTAAAGCGCGACATTCGCCGTTGGTGTGAACCTAGCATCAAGCAAAACTGAGTATACAGATGCTAAATGACAGACATTGATCAGAGGTCTACTGCAGAAGCTCCATGAGTCTACCATGCTTGCAAATAGCAAGTGTATTCTTCACAGATGCGCTGTTTCTTAACCCATTTTATGTGGGATACACTTTTAGGTGTACCTCTAGGCAAACAGTTTTGATCTCAGATCAGGCCCCATATTGTGGGGCCTGATCTGAGATCAAAACCGTTTGCAACTAATTCTATCAGAAACTGCGAAAATCGTTTGTAAGTATTTGAGTTAAACCTGCTGCAGACAACATTTTAAAATGGCCGCCAAATATTACCCAGCATGACGGTTATACTGATCACGAGGGTTGAATTCGTTACGGCAATATGCTATTAGACAGGGCAGCGATTGTGAAGGCAGCTCTTTTATGAACTTTCTGTAAAACCGTTCTCCATCATTATCTAACGCTACCAAATGTCTTATCGCTTGTTAACCACCTCACTGCCATGAAGTCATAAATTTTAAATAATTGTCGTCTGCTTTTATTTCTCAAATTGAAAGTTTATGTATTTTGATTTAAAGAAATGTTTAGATGAGTGACAATTAGTTTGGATCCTGATCAGACGCCACGTTACGCGGCGCTTGATCAGGATCCAAACAGGATGCAAATAACCATTGTATGCGCGTTAAGAAGGGACCCGATGGATCTTCGGGAAAAGGGCAGTGAAGGGGTTAGTTTAATTTCTTTGGAATTGCGACTCGATGATTTACTCCAATGACGTATATACACGGCATTTACATTGTACCCTTGAATATTAAACATACCCTGTACATGCTGTTTTGCAAATATGTACTAAACCAATACGATTGACTTATTTGGAAACTAGGGCGAATGAGTCTGGAAGCTACAGTGGAGAAAACGCGTTTACGCTAAAACTATTATTTGCAGTGCAAACAGTTTGGAGCCAGATCAGACGCCGGGTAACCCGGCGTCTGATCAGGCTCCAAACTGTTTGCCACCAAGACAAACATGAATTATCAGAATTGTCCAAAAGTTGTACTTTTCTACGTTTTAGTGTTTTGCGTTTGCGTACGTTTGCGTTTAAACGGGAAATAATAACAGATTCTCCACTGTACTTAAGCAAACGTTATGCTTTGCAGTTACAGTGCTCCCTCCTACAACGGCCTCCTCACAACGACTCTTCCTTAAAACAACCCTTGCCGCTACACCCCCAAACAAGATAAGTATTTCCAACCTATTCACGGCTGCAATGTCGTCTGCTTACATGTAAACTTGTCGTCTCCTGTTTTTCTCAAAGTTACATAGTGGACAGTTTGACAGTAAAAACTTCATGACGAGTGTCAAACAGATTGAATTCAGATCTGGAGTCAAGCTGTTATCAAATGTAAGCCGATCTCCCTCCCTATAACGACTCCCTCCGATCAACGTACACATGTTTTGTCTCCCGTTTGATGTCATTGGAGAGAAGGAGAGCTGTACCTCTTAGATATAGACGTTATGTTGCAATTCATTTTAGCCAGTTAGAGGCCAGCTGCGAAACAATGCTCATATTTGCAAACAGTTTGGAGTATGATAAGACGCCAAGTACATGTACCTAAGTGTTTCATCAAGATCCAGACCGAGTGTCACACCGACCCTATTTTAGATAACCTAAATTAATAGTAGCAGCAGACGGTAGTTGTTAAAGATGAGAAAGTACTTGGCATTCAAGGAATGAAGAAAGCCATTCAATCACCAACACATGTATTAAACATTAGTCTGAATTTCTCCTAAAAAAACTCGAAATGCGCACAAAGGGTAAGCCCAGTTTATTGTGTTTGATGAGTTTGAGATAGCAATGTCCTGGGAATTAGGAACACACCATGACGTGTGTGAATAATGATGATAAAGAAAAGAACTTGAATCTTGAAAAGATGCCGATCCTATAAGGAAGAATTAACTCTTCGTCTGCTATGTACAATGACAGCAGACGGCTGCAATATCGTATGCTTAAAATTGTCGTCTGCTGTTTTTTCTTAAAGTCACATATTAGACATCTTTACAGAAGAAAACACATTTAACTGTGTAAAAAAGCTTGAATCCAGATCAGACGCCGCATAACGCGGCGTCTGATCTGGGTTCAATAAGTTTGCAAATGTAAGCCAATGTCCCTGTCTATAACTTCACAGACACGCACACAATGTTTCCCATTGAGTGTTGTTGTAGAGAGGGACCACTGTCATTACCTTAAGAAACAATAACACGAAAGTCAAACAATTTGATCCTGATCAGACACCGCGATTCACTACCTCTGATCTGGTTCTACACTGTTTGCAAATTATAGTACAGTCGCGACTAGCAGTCGAATGACTAATAGTTTACTACATATAGTTAGAATCAAAGGCTACGTTTTGTTTGAATAATAAAGAAGCCATTCCTACATCAATAGGCATACTATTACGCAAGGAAATGACCGGTATTAAGTATTATGTGCGTTGCACAGAGTAATATTTCACGGGAAAAGAGCTATTACTTTCCTTTAAGACCTGGTTGCATAAGATAGATGTTATCAAAACTGGCTCGACGCTTCTTACCGGGAAGTATACGTTATTCCTATAAAATAAACTTCTGTGTGCTAACACAATGATGATCATTGAACACAGGTTTGAATTGTACAGAGTTTGAGTAACTCGACGTCTGATTCCACTCCAATCAGATTAAATCATCAGAAGAACGCATTCCCTACTGCTTCAATCAACTACAGTGGAGAATCTGTTATTCTTTCCCGTTTAAACGCAAACGTACGCAAACGCAAAGCACTAAAACGTAGAAAAGAACAACTTTTGGACAATTCTGATAATTCTTGTTTATCTTGGTGGCAAACAGTTTGGAGCCTGATCAGACGCCGGGTTACCCGGCGTCTGATCTGGCTCCAAACTGTTTGCACTGCAAACAATAGTTTTAGCGTACACGCGTTTATTGGGAAAGAATAACACATTCTCCACTGTACCAACAGCGACGAGTGCTACTTTTGGTGACGTAAACATGAGTTTCCTGTTACAGTGAACATTTAAACAGCAACACTTTTGACACAGTAGTTAGTTTCTTTATTTCCTCCAATACTGAAGAGTTCAAGCATACAAACAGACAACATATTTACATAGCAATCAGAAATAAATATATACATGCAAAAATATGCAAAATAATAATATATATGAATATTGTAATGAGATAATACTCACATCTTGACATGTCGACCACATCAAATATCCAAGAAATTCGAAACATGTCGACAGTGAAGATCGTGACTAACTCATTCATCCCTAAAACTTTGAATGAATCCAGATTCTAAATTAAATCTAGATAAAGCTATATCTGGTTGTTTTCTGCAGTTTGTTGCAAAATGACCAACAGTGCAGATCCTGATCCGAGGACTCAATTATGAGCTTTTTTACTTGGGTCTACAATGTCTGTCTAAGACAAGTGTACTCTTTAAATGCACACTGATTGTAAATGACGAGTATAACCGTCGCTAGGGTTAAGTGTTCAAAACAAAATGTGATCATAGCTTCATACATACATGTAACACTAGTGAATGAAACTAGACCATAATTTTCTAACATGTATTATTCCTGCTTTCAAGAACTTATCATACTTAACATCGAGTAAATCAGCTATAGAATTGTCATGAGATCCAAGAATCACCCCTATGTATACATCTGCCTGCAAAGTATTAAGTATTTCTAGAACTGGAGATCCAAATTCTGTATAAATATACTGTTTGAAGTCATTTCGGATACCCTGTAAATAGGAGCATCCAAAAGGACAATGACCTACGTCACCAGAAAATAACTCACCACACTTACAGCAAAGCTTTTCTATCTGGTATGAGTTCATTCGAGATAATAAACCTATAACATTTCGACAGTGCTCGTTTAGAAATGGGTAAGTCTTGCACACAGACCAGATAATACTAGCTTTGTACTCAGGATGTATACAAACTATCGTCATTAGTACGAGTATACCACAGATACTCCTCCATATTGTTTACTGCCATCTTACAGATTCTTTTCCACTCATATTTACCTGGAAATACTCTATTGCACATAAAGTTATGCACGTAATTATCAACATTATACAATGTTGCAACATTAAAAATATCATTAAAATATCCTGTTTGGCAGCCTTGTGTATTAATGTAAGATGACACACACATCAAGAAGACATCTTTAATGCGTGAAGCTGAGCTAAGATTACACAACTGACCAAATAATGTCAACTTTTTAAAATCAATTTCTGCCTTTACTGATTTCATTCCTAGAAGTCCAAGGGCTATATCCGTCCTCGTCCTGGTACCAAGGCATTGCATTAACTTACAACAAAATATATGACTTCTTTCAAATTGGAGAATGTCAGAATCCTTCAAGTTATATAACACCTCACACCCATATAATCCTTTCGATAGAACTTTAATACTGTATATTTTCTTGAGAGTAAATGGGTGCAAACCCTGATGACCAAAACACCATATGCTTCAAAAGGTACGTCTAAGTTTACTATACATTTCCTTTACAATACAATTATTAGCTTAGTACTTGTCAAACAGTATTCCAAGGTGAGTATACGAATCTTGCTCAATTATACGTTCATTACCGATAAACCACTGCCTGTTAGACTTTATATACTGTCTTTTAGACTCGTTACATACGACAACAGCACACTTTTTGGCATTGTACTCGTAACGCCATTTACAAGAATATTCATAACACATATTTATCATTCTTGTTAAACCACACTTTGTAAGAGACAGTAGGGTCATATCATCAGCTGACACAATAGCTGACACAGAAAGACCATTAAAGGTAAATCCCATTTTAAAATCAATAAACTGCTGGATGAGTCCATTAATAAAGCAAAGATACAGGAAAGGCGAACTTACACCGCCTTGTCTCGTACCTACCTTTATCGAGAAAAACTCAGATTTAAACCCCTTAAAGAGCAAACAACTCTCCAGTTCCTGATGCAAATTAACAATAGCTTTCCAGGTGTACCCCTGAACACATATTTCGTTTAATTTGTAAATCAACCCACTGTGCCAGACTTTATCAAAAGCAGTCTTTACATCTAAAGCATGCTGTCGTTTTCAATGCAACAAAAATGTCACGCAACACAAATGATGTCATAACACAACTCATATTTTTTTGAAAGCAAAACTGTAAAGGGCTAAAACTACATTTAATCTCAGATTTGATACGAGAATGCAAACCGTTTTGCTGTGATGTTTTGACATTGCCTAATCCGGGGGAAATAGTTTAAACTGTTGCTCTCCAGGATCAACTGTTTCCCCTGCGCGGAAAACATGCGTACATGTATGAGTGTAAAAACAAGGGTCATTGAGAAGTTGTGCCAGTACCCGGGTTTGGCGTATTGTAATGAAACAGTTTTGAATAATGGTAATTGGTTGGTGTCTGGTGAAGGTTTAATACCTCGTTTCATGCCTTATTATCATTTTTTACGATACTATATTATCACGAGACGAATTCGCAATACTCATCAAGTTAAGCCGATGTAAACATGCAAGCGCTTACACGAAGACGCTGATCATTTCACCAAGCTTCTGTCGAAAACCTAAAAATAAATGAAACAGTTTTATTTCATTTTTAGTGTGGCTTAGATTAGGTCTTTATTGAAAATCTAGTTATATAGAGTATTGGGTAATAAAACGGTTATTTCATGTGTGTAAGGGGAACAGTCAAACTATTGTCCCTCGTTATCAGGAAAGATTTTTCGAACTGTTGCCCTCGGCCTATCGGCCTCCGACAACAGTTCAAAAATATTCCCTGATACACCGGGACAATAGTTTTGGCTGTTCCCCTACCACACATAAAATAGCTGTACAATGTTTCCCATTGAAAAGATTTATACAGTGGAGAAAACGTTATTCTTTCCCAATAAACGCGTTTACGCTAAATCTATTATTTCATTGTTGCAAACAGATTGGTGCCATATCAGACGCTCAAAACTGTTTGCCACTTAGATTAAAATGAATAGGTGTAGATATAAAAAAAATTGCCATTTTTCTACATTTTAGTGCACTGCGTTTGCATTTCGTTTGCGTTTAAACGGGAAAGAATCATGTCTTCTCCACTGCACATACTGATAAGCTGTCGATACAGAATATACAATTGTGCAGAGGTCACATGAGTAAGGACTAAGTTCACTAAGGGGTGAAATTGGCCTAGAAATTTATAAATTATCCAAATTGTTAATCTTTTTGAATATCCAACTGAAGTTGGTTGGTAATACATCGAACTTACTGGAAAACGTTTTATTTTGTGTTAAAATACTATATAGCATAGACCTCTGGTCAATAGAACTATCCCTTCTCACCATGATTTTCGTCAATTTCACCCATAAAATTACGTTGATACTGAATTTAAAATATGAGCACAGTCGTCGACAGTCAAGAAATTTCAGCAGTATATTTCTTATGTAATAAGGATTAAATGGCTTGAAAATCAAGATTGTCGACAACTGTGCTCATATTTAAAACAAGAAAAAAACGTAAATCTGGTGGGGGATTTTGAACCCAAAGCTATGCTATTAACCTATTTCAAACCAGCAGATGAGTGTGCCATGGATAAGCCATGTTTCATACATTTCCTGTCGTATTGGTGTCACTGTAAAATTAAATTACAACAAGACATATTAAATTAATTATATAGAGATACATGTTTCTATAGTAAAGTTTGTTGTTGCTATGGTAACATAATTTCATTTTTCGTTCGTGATGAGGTTTTCGATTTGGTTAATGCTATCTCATATTTTTGCATTTCAACGTTATCAAAATACATATTCGAATGATGATATGTGGTGCGCAGTTATGGATAAAACTGTGATAGTAGAAGAATACATCTAATTAAACTTGTTGCTATGGCAACATGATCTTTATTTTCAAGAATATATTTAATATTTGCTTTCATTTATCCATCTCCAGCATCCAACTGTGATATTTTGGTGAAATCTTAAATTGAACCGATTTCACCCCTTAGTGAACCTATATTCAGTAAGAAGTCATTGTATTGGTTACCATAGCAACACATGTTACTCTTAATATGATAATCTGTCATGGATGTGTCATGTTTCGTACATTTCATGTTGTATTGGTGTCACTGTAAAATTAAATTACAACACAACATGTTTAAAAAATATATATATATAGTCAGGTTTTTCTTGGGTAAATTTTGCAGGTTGCTATGGCAACAGTATCTTTATTTTTTTGAGATTTTCAAATGGGCTAATGCTATATCATATTGTTGTATTTTAAGGTTCTCAAAATACATGTTCAAGTAACGATATGCTCAATAATTGATGATAGACATGACTTTAGATGAGTATATTAAAATGGTTGCTATGGCAACATAATCTGTATTATTGAGCCAAAAAAGTTATTTTCTTTCATTACCCATCACTAGCATCAAACTGTGATATTTTTGGTAACATCTGAAACGGGACCAGTTTCACCCCTTAGAGAACTTAAATCTGAAATTGAGCCGATTTTTACCCCTTTGTGGACCTATATTCTGTAGGAAGCCGTTGTATTGGTTGCCATAGTAACAATTTTAACACTTTTTAGAATAATGTGTCATAGACTTGTTATGTTTCATACAGTTCCTGTCGTGTCAGTGTCCCTGTAAAATCAAATTACAACAATACATATTCAAGGAATTATATAGAAAGACATGTTTTTCTAGACTAAATTTTGCTGGTTGCTATGGCAACAGTATCTTTATTTTCCCGTTTATGTTTAGGTTTTCAACTTGGATAATGCTATATCATATCTTTGTATTTTAAAGTTGATAAAATAATGTTTCAGTGATAATATGCTCAATAATTGATGAAAAACGTAATTTTAGATGAGCAAATGAAAATAGTTGCTATGGCAACATGATCTTTATCATCGAGCAAAAAAAGTTGTTTTCTTTCATTATCCACCACCAGCATCAAACTGTGATATTTTTGGTGAAATCTGAAATGGGGCCAATTTCACCCCTTAGTGAACTCAGTCCTTTATTGAATGGTCGACTTAAATAACTTGTAATACATTATATTGCAACCTCTAGCTGATTCCCAACTGCTATCCCGCTCCCTCTCTGTCTGAAGTTTTACCATTACAACAAGACCTATGTTTAGTGATAAAGCAAAGAAGAAACATGGGCATACATGTATCCCGCTCCGTCTCTGTCTGAAGTTTTACCATTACAACAAGACCTATGTTTAGTGATAAAGCAAAGAAGAAACATGGGCATACACTGTAGACATCAAAAACGTTATCTTTTTCGTTTTAACGCAAACGCAATGCAGGAAAATGTAGAAAACTTCAATGTTGTGAGATTTCTTTCTATCTTTGTTGTTACATGGGTGGCAAACAGATTGGAGCCTGATCAAACATCGGACTGAAAACTGTTTGCAATTGAAATAATAGTCATATCGGAATTGCGTTTTTATGGAGGAAAGAATATCGCCTTCTCTTCTGTATTTACAATCAGATGATTGTACAGATTTTTTCAACGGCATCATTCTGTATTACCTCTGGCCTGCATTAAGTTGTCACCTGTCTTTGAAGATGCCGATTATTCTTCCACTCAGCTGCTTTTACAAAGACACAAGTTTTATGTTTTAAAAAAATAAAGTGCGATTGTTTGTCGGAGATTTAGAAACACGTTGATTGAATAACATGGGATTGATTGACCTTTAGAGATTTGTCAATTGTTAGATATCGGATGCTGAGTATATACATTTGCCTATTCTGTTATATCATTTGTCGGTACAACACCACGTTATTGTAGTTCACAAATAAAATGCCGTGCATGGTTTTAATAACATTTGTAAACAGTTAGAATCCTGACCAGACGTACATGCATAGTAACTTGGCGTTCTAAGGAGACAAATACAATAAGCTATTTTACTTTCGTTTCAATCCTGTACTTTGTTGTATGTTCGTGAAATAAATGTAATTTTTTTAGATAAAATGTGTTTAACCAACCTGGCGTTGATCGAAGTCCAAACTATTTGACACTTATTTTATAAAGCCTAAACTTTTAATTTGGAAAATCAAAAGCAAATTCTGAGTTTAATCAATTGCAGCAGTAACATAATTAAAACTTGATAGATTGTTTCGAAAACGCATGTGGTCAAACAAACTTGACAATGATTAAATGAGATCGGATATGAATTATTCCAAAAACGCCAACGTATTGTCTTTAATATCGTTCAGATTATTAAAATGATTAAAACAAAACAAAATCTTCGATTGCTTTGCGTTAATAGTGTTATTTCAAGACAGTAGTCTTAGAGCTGTCAACAGCATTGACCATATGCGGGCATCGACACTGAAATCCGAAATTATGCAATAACCCTTTAACCCTTTTACAGTGGAGAATCTGCTATTCTTTCCCGTTTAAACGCAAACGTACGCAAACGCAAAGCACTAACACGTAGAAAAGAACAACTTTTTGACAATTCTGATAATTCTTGTTTATCTTGGTGGCAAACAGTTTAGAGCCTGATCAGACGCCGGGTTACCCGGCGTCTGATCTGGCTCCAAACTGTTTGCACTGCAAATAATAGTTTTAGCGTAAACGCGTTTATTGGGAAAGAATAACACATTCTCCACTGTACTCTCAATGACGTCATGAAGCGCATTTGCAAACAGTTTTTATCGTGGTCAGGATCAATACTGTTTGTCACTTGTTTTGAAATTACGATAGGTATCTTGCTTTAAATCTAACTTTGAAACGATGTAAAAATTTTTGTAATACATGTAGAAAACAATATTGAAGAAGACGACAATATGGCAATGAAGGGGTAAACACCTGACGAAACTATGATCATGAAAGGGTTAACTGCCAACGCCAACAACACGGATCTTTGAACATAGTTTTGACCCTGATCAGACGCTGCATTATGCGCCGTCTAGACAAGAGTTTTGACCCTGATCAGAAGCCGCATAATGCACCGTCTAGTCATGAACCAAACTGTTTAACACTAAAAAAACTATCAGGATCAAAACTATTTGCCACTTGTTTTGATATTACGTCAGGTATACTGCCTTAAATATAACTTTGAAACGATATAACAGACAACAATATTGAAGGCTTGAAGCGGACGACAATATGTCGGTGAAGGGGTAAAAGCCTCACGAACAATTTGATTATGAAAGGGTTAACTGCAAACGCCAACACCACGGACCTTTGTAGATAGGTTTGATAATGCGCCGTTTAGTCAGGAATCAAACTGTTTAACACTTATAAAAATATTTCGTAAGTCAAGAAATTCCATTTTATTTTCAATAAATAAAAGCAGTTTTTAAAACTTTAAACCTTACTTATTCTACATCGATTATGAAGCAAGTTCTAACAACGTATGCAAATTACGCGAATGATGGCGTTTATGGTAATTTCGTTGAGAGGAAACCAAAGTACACGGGAAAAACCCACGTGTTCGGACGGGCGATAAATGTTCCCTCTCACATACTGACCCGACCAGGGCTCGAACTGGAAACTCATTGGTGAGAAGCGGATGGGCTATCCGAACACCCTATAACAGTGGTGAAAACGTTATTCTTTCCCAATAAACGCGTTTACGCTAAAACTATTTTTCCATTGCAAACAGTTTGGAGCCAGATCAGACGCCGGGTAACCCGGCGTCTGATCAGGCACCAAACTGTTTGCCACGCAAATCAACATGAATAGTTAAAATTGTCGAAAAGTT
The DNA here is from genome assembly GCA_922989275.2 of Gari tellinella. Lineage (NCBI taxonomy): Eukaryota > Metazoa > Mollusca > Bivalvia > Cardiida > Psammobiidae > Gari > Gari tellinella. Next base: position 100,004,950 of record OV277856.1, on the reverse strand, counting down.
GTCCTTTTCTATGTTTTAGTGCAATGCGTTTGCGTACATTTGCGTTTAAACCGGAAAGAATAACAGATTCTCCACTGTATATGATTGCATGTATCTAATAATAATAATAAAGAAATTTAGAATTTCAAACGGAAAATATAAGCAGACGATAATATGGCAGAGTCTGTGTTAAATTATCACGGCATGTAATAGCAGTAAATGGTAAAACGTTTAACACTCTATGCTAAATGTCACGCATTGGATGATTTATTTGTCATTTCTTGAAGAAACTCTTTATCAAGTTTCAAACAGTTCGCATTCAACTGTGTCAGATTACTCTCTTGGCATCTCATATTGATAATGACTCTGGGCAGCAATTCTGAAACAAATTCGCACAAAACGTTCAAAACACTAAAAGCTCAACAACGATATTTAACCCTGTCAGTCAAAATGACGCTTAAAATGCGTTTGCAAACAGTTTGGATCCTGATCTGACGCCGCGTAACTGTTTGACACTCGTTTCGAAATTTCTCCTGTCATACTGCCTTATATTCTAACTTTGAAACGATATTGCAGACAACAAAATTGAAGCAGACGACAAACAGTGTTAGGATAAAAATCTTACGACAATTTACCAGTGAAAAGGTTAAATACAGTAGAGAATCCGTCATTCTTTCCCGTTTAAACGCAAACGTACGCAAACGCAAAACACTAAAACGTAGAAAAGTACAACTTTTGGACAATTCTGATAATTCATGTTTATCTTGGTGGCAAACAGTTTGGAGCCTGATCAGACGCCGGGTTACCCGGCGTCTGATCTGGCTCCAAACTGTTTGCACTGCAAATAATAGTTTTAGCGTAAATGCGTTAATTGGGAAATAATAACGTTTTCTCCACTGTACTTGTCCAATATACTCAGGGTTCGTTATAAGAGAGCGATAGAGAGAGTAAACTAGGCAAATTTAAAAACGTGTTATATCTTTTTTCAATGTTTATGTTATGACTAGATCTAATGTTTAGCAGGAGGCGATCTTTTACTAAACTTAGTTTACTGATAGGGAAAACCATGTAGTATACGATCAATGACAGAAGAAACGTGGTGATTTAAAATAAAACCACTAACATGTGGGCGCTTTATCAATTTCAATTTCAATTTTCCAATTCAAATTTGATTGGCATTAAACATATACAATGTTCATAGCCATATAACATATAAACATTCTAAAGTACTAGATCAGGAAAATATGATTACATAAGCAAGAGAAAAGTATGAAAATATATAAGATTATTGAAATTTTGAATTTTATGGTATACAAAATAAGATAATAATTCCAAATGAAGATGAAGTCAATCAGCTGAGTCATAATAACTACATGTACTAGTAAATATACAAAAGTAAATATTTAGAAAAAGTATATTGTATATCAAGGACTATCGTTATAAAGATCTTTACTTCTGCCCAGTATTAACCTATTCAGCCCTAGAAACGAGTATATCCGTCATTTATAAAAAGCGTACTTTTGACAAGTTTATTTTGTACTTAGCCTTATCAATTAAAAATCGATATTACATGTATATAACTCTACACAGATCGTTTTTTACTAATTTATACTACATGTACAGATCCATTTTATTGACCTGGCAGGGCGGAGCTAACCTTTGGCAAAGATAAACTAATTTATTTTTGATTTTAGGGGTGATAGGTATAGTTCCGAATTATATCGTTATTGTCCGATACTTTAAACATGGAGAAAAACAATTTATGCATGCAGCCATATCAACATGAAAATGGTATATATACAATGCTCCTCCTCTACAACAGCACCCAATGGGAGACAAAGAGTGCGTGTTTTGTTCCGAGGGAGTTGCTATAGGAGGGGAAAGTAAGAACTGTTCTACTTTTGCAAACAGCTTGAATCCAGATCAGACACCGCGTAACGCGGCGTCTAATCTGGATTCAAGCTGTTTGCCATTCATCATTATACATGCATTCCTTTTGTCAAATTGTCCACTAATATTTTATCCTCGAAAGAAACGGCATTCTGTATGGGGAGAAACGACGGGCGACAACGGTAAATTCCAATAAAGCGCGTGCTGCCACCCCCAAAGTTGAAGTGCAAAGGTCAGCATCGAAACTCCGCCCTGCCAAGTCAATAAAATCGGCCTATACATGTATGCAATCAAAGTAGATTCAGGTCATAGAGATCCTAAAGGAAACCTCTGATCAGGGGCTGTATCGTTGGTGAAATGCAACATATTGCGAAAAATATCCTGTTCAGTTAAAACATGGACTTGACATCAGAAACAAGAATGATCCATTTGAAGTTCCAAGTTTCAGGGATGAATAAGTCAAGCTGCCACCTGTCAAACAGGCCAACTTATATCATATTTTAGTGTCCTTTTAATACAATTTTGACTATTTTTATCTGGATATATGGAGCCCTTGAGCCACTTTCTGTCAGACATCTTGCGTCCAGGAAACATGAGAGAGAATATGAAAGCTTTCTTTTCAATAATAAAAGAAACATTTGTGACTTTTGTGAAAATGATTTTTATATACATGTATTTGATTTATAACGAAATAAATCAACAAGAAACGTATCGCATTTATATTTTAAGAGACTTTAGTTTATCTCAGAGTTTTTATTTATTTCTCCATCTAATCCTGTCTCGTTTCATCAAAGAGATGTCACAAGATAGGATTAGATGGAAAAATCGGAGATGAGATGCATTTTGAGGTTTTGACTTACGACCATTTTTGTCGTACGACGTTTCGTAAGACGGGCCTCAGGACCTTGAGATTAACATGTACTTTTTTCATATACCAGTAATCCCCTATGAGAGTTGATAAAGTAAAAGCTCTCAATTACGACAACTGAAATTAATAAGCAGTTTGTTTGCGGCAGGTGACTGCTGAAAGTAAGGTGAACGTAAAACAGAAAACGTCTTTTGGAACTTTCAGTTTCACTTTCACAATCCTTTAAGCTGTCACCTGCCTTATTATGCAGTAAATTATCCTTCTGTTTAGAAAAGTTTTCGAAAGTTGATATGTCTATAAATATCATTAATTGGGGGAAATGCCCGTGTCTTACCCACATACGACACATGGAGAGGTTTGTACATGTATTCTAAGAACTGATGGCACTTGCAGACAGTTCGGAGACAGATCAGGTGGATAGTAACTCGTCGTCCGATCATACTCAGAACTGTTTACCACTCCATTTAAAATAGATCGTCAACAATTACAAACAGAACATTATCATTTACTCTATTTCATTGCTAGCGAGTGCGTCGGGAAGGAATATTGTCGTATCTACTATATCGCTATGTAAGTATATGTCTATAATAGCGTCGTAATGGATTAATTAATGCACGTTACGAGCTTTTTTTATGGTTTCAATCTTTAAAATCATCTACAGTCAGCGTCGGGTTTCCAAAACTATGAAGTCTGACAGCAACACTCAATAATATCGTAGGATAATGTTAGTTTGCAGGTCTGCTTTTTTCTGTCAAACTTCACTGAAACCTGGATTAAAATGAAATATACCAGATGGAGACTGAAAAATTGACAGGACCTTTTTTCTTTTCTTCGATTTTTAATTGACATTGTTTATTTCATTTATAAGCTATTTGTATAGATCATTTTCCAAATATGCCTGAAAAAATAGTCATGATTTTCAGGAAATCATTTACAAAATCGGGTTTAGGCCAAATCCGGTTTTAAGACTCTTTACAGTACGTATTATTCAATGTTTCACGTTATCTATATAATTACATATTATACACACAGAGAACTCATTTTAAATAGTTTCAAATCCTATACTATGATATACATGTAAACAAGTTATTCTTTCTCAATTTTCATTATGAGTAAACTTCTGGTTTTCTTTTCACTCTATACCTATGCATTTTAGTTTGAAACCATCATCAGTGCTCTTTAGTAATGTGCTTATATTCTTTAACATTTAAGAAAAAGCATTAAAATTGAAAACGTTAAAATTATTCTAAGTATTATCGAATAGTCTTAATCTGACTAGCAAACAGTTTGGACCCTGGTTACACTCTTGTTTACCTATCGTCTGATCTGGTTCCAAGATGTTTGCAATCTACACTATGCTTTAAGGATAAAAAAGAATACCTTCTTCTTCACTATACAGTAGAGAATACGTTATTCTTTCCCAATAAACGAATTTACACTAAATCTGTTATTTCCATTACAAAACGTTTAGAGCCAGATCAGACGACGGGTAACCCGACGTCTGCTCAGGCTCCAAACTGCTTGCCACTCATATTAAAATGAATAGGTGGAAATATTCAAAAGTTGACATTTCGTACATTTTAGTGCCCTGTGTTTGCGTTTTATTTGCGTTTAAACGGGAAAGAATAATGTCTTCTCCACTGTACCTCTGCAGCGGTCCACATTGATTCCTAACTTGCATGTTTTCTGTTTTTCTCTTTAATTTGGTTTTAACTCATTCACAGTGGAGAATCTGTTATTCTTCTTCGTTTAAACGCAAACGTACGCAAACGCAAAGCACTAAAACGTAGAAAAGAACAACTTTTGGACAATTCTGATATTTCATGTTTATCTTGGTGGCAAAAATGTTGGAGCCTGATCAGACGCTGGGTTACCCGGCGTCTGATCTGGCTCCAAACGTTTGCACTACAAAGAATAGTTTAAGCGTAAACGCGTTTATTGGGAAATAATAACGTTTTCTCCACTGTATCCCTGAAACTTCAAATGGACAATTCGAGATTTTAATCAAGTCTTTTCCATTTTCAAATATTAAGGTTTGGTTGAAAATGACGAACACTATATACCCTAATCAGAGGACCCCTGATTATGGTCTACACAGTTTGTATACGTTAAATGTATTTGCCACAAATACACTGTTTTTAAATGACGATAATGTTTATCGCTAGGGTTGAATGTGTTAAAGTTCTTCAAAGATAAAGTCCGAGGGGTATTTAACCACCAAATATTTTCGATGTAATTCCACTGTGTAGTTATATTCGAGATCATTTTGTTTGTTTTCTAACACATAACGTTTTTATTTTACGCAAATAATCAATTCACCTCTAAAGAAAATAGTAATAGTTTAAAAAACATTCCTTATATCCTAGCAGATGGTACCTTAAAGCGACACAAGGTGTAGCTGCATGTCTTACTTTTAACAAGCTTCAAAAGGTCATCTGTCTTTAGTTTAAATATATCTTATTTCATAATATACACCCTTTATGAACAACACATGGATATACATTAGGATGAGAGCGAAAACAAAAGCTTATTTGGTTAATTTTCCTAGATGTCACATGTCTTTAAAACGAAGATAACTATAAAAGGGGTAAAGGGTTATTTGTCTGGCACCAAAATGAAAAAATAAGAGTTGTTATTATACTTTTATATTTGAATACACTTTTATCATAGAAATGAATGTTCGATTGCTCTAACATGTGCCAGAATGTCTTTGTTTGCCACAATCTCGTAGTCGTGCCCTTCTCAAACACCAAGTAACAACCACAATAGATCTACCTATTAAACCACTATATCTCGTATATGTACATATATCATAGGCTGCTACCAAAATGCGTCAGAAGGACTGGTCAACACGGTTTGCAATTAACAAGGGTCATTTGGAACGTCACTTGGGTCTAACAAAACATTGGGAACTGTAGGTGTTTAGTTTAACCCTTTCATGATCAAATTAATAGGGAAGTTTTACCGCCATATTGTCGTCTGCTTCAATTTTGTTGTCTTCAATATCGTTTCAAAATAAGATTTAAAACAGAACAACTGACGTTATTTCCAAACATGTGGCAAACAAATTTTCACTTTATGACGTCATTGAGAGTGAAATGGTAATGGAATTTTCATACACAAAGTATTATTCACCAACAAGACATTATGAGGACCACTTCAGAGAGTATGTAATATAATGTTAGAAGAACACTATTGCAGTGACTAGTTATTCCCTGTTGTGCACTGTCAGGTAATAACTACCAACTCCAGGAATATTATTTATGTTTCTTTGAAGTTCATGACAGTATAATTGTATATGATAAGTCGTAGTGATAGTCTTAGACAAATTGTTGTTTATTATTGCATATCTATTAATCCCTTCACTGCCTTAACCCGAGCACGATCGTTATTTGCAAACGTTATGTAACCTGATTAGACGCCGCGTAACGCGGCGTCTGATCGGAATCCAAACTGTTTGATACTCATTTTAATATTTCTTATACCTACAACATGAATTTTAGAGATAAAATCAGACACTAATTGTTTACAATTGATGACGTCATGGCAGCGAAGGGGTTAATGAATGTATAACTAGTGGTAAATGTCTGCCTACACAGTTGTATCGTCAGGTCAATCCTGTGCCAGCTCATTTAAAATACTCCTACGACTTGGAAACGACAATTCTAGTTTCCAATTAAGTCTTAGTCCGTTGTTTACTAGATGGCTTGTTTTTTAATAGAAGAACCAAATCCTCTGTCATTATGCTCTACAATATCGCTAATGGCCATGTCATTGTTGATCACAAACACCTACCTCCATCCAGAAACTTCAACCATCTCCTTTTAGTTTCCAGGACAGAGTTCCACTCAAACTCATTCTTCCCATGCACTATTTTACATTGGAACCAATTGTCGTATCATATTAAGGCCAGTGACAGCTTAGAAAGCTTAACTCCGCGCCTCAGCTCTATCAGTTCGTAAACACGCACTTTTTAACCTTTTTAACCTATCTGAACCTATTTTAATCTGTAACAACTGTCACCGACCTCTCTGTTATGCTCAGTAGTTGATCGATAGGAGTAGTCACGTAGACATATTGATAGAGGCCTTCTGATCTGACTTTGTACTGAATACTTAGGGCATACTTTAGTGCACTTGTTACTAGTACATGCACACTAATTAATTATTTGTAAAGGATTCAAGTTTACGCACCCTTTTCAGTTATTGGGATAAACACGTATTATACAGCATTGTGATCGTTGAAATTAAGTACTTAGTAATATGTAATGCCTTATTTAAGAAATAATCTATGTTATTATTATTATTATTGTTGTTCGTCCTTCGGAGTCGAAAATGACCATGAATTATTATTATTATACCCGATTTATATAGCGCTTTTTTCACACAGGAGTTGTGCGTTCAAAAGCGCTTCACATGAAATTATATAAATGTACCTACATAGCGAGAAAGACAAATAACTACATTCACAATAAAAATGATACAATATTGAGATGCATGGAAACATGGAAATTCTTTCAATATTATTACCAAGATTATAAAATTGTTATAGTAAATTTGTAAAATTTGTAAAGATCAATGGCATAATTAAAAACAGAGTGGTTGTTTGTTTGTTTGTTTCAGTGTAGAGCCGGAGAGTAGTTCACAAATCGTAAAACGAATGTTTAAAAAAATACTCTCAATGTTGTTTGGTTGAATTTGTTTGTTTCAGTGTAGAGCCGGAGAGCAGTTCACAAGTCGTAAAACGATTGTTTAAAACAATATTCTCCGTGTTGTTTGGTTGAGTATTGTATAATCCATGGCCGTGGTACACCCTTAGTTCATTAACATAAAGCTGTCCAAGAATTACACCATAAACCCCTAGCCAAATGGTTTCAAAGCGATTGGGCAATCCCTACCAGCAATATCTATCAGACAGGCACAAGGTCAACGGTACAACTCCAGAACTGCCATTTAGACCCGCAGCATCCACAGCAAGAACACAGCCCAGAGGTAGCAGTCATTGATTACCTACTTTCTTCTAAAAACAGATATTAACGAAGTGAGTTTTCAAACGTTTTTTGAAGGCTGCAATTGAGCTAGCATCTCTGATGTCTGATGGTAGAGTGTTCCAGAGCTTTGGGGCTGCATGCATGAAACTTCTATTTCAAAACTTCACCAAACGACTTCTCGGCACAACCAGCGATACTGATTTACTCGCAGACCGCAACTCTCTTCGAAGTCTATACACGTCCAGCATACTAACAAATTTCAATGGCATAAAGCAAAAAGGTGCTATCTGCACTTTTTATAGTTTTGAGAAAATTGACTTTAAAGGTTTCAATTGTTATATAAATTCAAGGAGAAGAGATAGCAAATATATCTTTTGCAAGCATAAAGTTGATTGAAAGGTGTAAACGTTGCATAATGAAAATAAATTATATCAACATGTATAATGCCAAATATGGGCATTTTGCAAAAAGCACCTTTTTGCTCTAAGTACTTTACCAAGTTTTGGGCGTTAAAAGGGGCTACGTGGCATATAGCCCCTTTTTGCATTATAACAAAATGAACAGTTCTACATGTTTATGCTATTGTTTAATACACAAACACACATTTTAAGTAAAGAAACAAACATTTCTTTTAAATGTTCATGCAGTAAATGCACTCAGCAAGGTCATTTGCTTAAAATTTACAAAAAAGTCACACAAGTCTTCTTCTGTGTCTCCATCTGACTACTCAATGTCTGGCTCAAGTAGTTTTATTGCTTATAATGATGAAGGTAATGGCTTGTTATATAAGTGAAATCACTTTAATATGATTAGATTATCGTATATGGACATCAAGTCCTTCTTTTTGCTTGCCAACATTGTTAACTTTTGATTGTACAGACATTACATTTCACTTCTTTGCTTTTGCCGACCGGTCCTAGTAGCTTTCCTTCAAGAAAAGAGTGTTCTTCATAACAATAGTGAATGAGTATATTCAAAATGTCTCAATTCAATCCATTTTATGTCCAGTCAGTTGATCTATTAATTTTAGACAGAGGACAGAGGATTTTGTATTGGTCACCATGGATTGCATGAATTATTTCAAATTATAGACGTCATTTCATAGGAATTACACAGTATAGATTATGCCTTCTTGCCATAACTATGCTTGTATCTCAACATGTACGTCTGTACTTCTTTGAGTGATGATGATGCTCTATGGCAGCATGAATTGAGTCACATTTCTGCATGGCCATGTTTATATACCTTGTGCTAAATTTTCTTAATGTTATTTCGAACCAATTGACACAAACTTGTTCCAATTGTCAGGTATTGTGTTTGACCTTTTTCTGCTCCCATTTGTCTTATCCTTTCTTATCAACTACCAAATAGATTCTGTTATGATTATGTAGACAAAGAACTCTTGTAGTAAACATCTCAATCTAGTGTGCGAGGTGTTGGAAGCACATACTCTAAGTCAAATAGTGCTGCAACAAATGCTTGATACCATGCAGCTCACTCGTTGTACGTTTTGCCCGTCTTGTCCATCAATATTCCAGTGTCAGCTTTTAGATAACTCTTAACCTTTCATTAAAAACTGCCTGTTTCCTCGCATCATATTTACTTTTGCTAATAGTTTTGTATGGCATATAGCTATTTACTTTTTCGCCGATATCATTATGATTCACAAGTCAGTTTCGAAGAGTTTATGAGTTGGAATATATTTCATTGTCGGTTTTGAAATTACATTGAACAAACATTTGCCACCTACTTGAATTGAGGCTCCTTTTAGCCCATTGCTCTCAAGTAGATTATTTAGCTTTGCGTTATTATACTTTTGAAGTTTCTTGTGTGTTTATTCCAATATATTACTTTTCCCAAAAATGACCCTGAGTTTTTCTTAATTTACTGATTCCTTTTGATTACTACTTTCACTTTGCATTGGATTACCTTAAAAGTATGTGCAATCCTAGTTCTGTTTGTCTTTCGTTTTATTGAATGCTTTTAATCGCTTTCTTATCTTACTTTTTGGTGCAGTGACATCACCATAATTATGGTCTGAACATCAAGCATATGTATTTCAATCAGATGGTTTGTTTAGAGTCAGAATGAATATACTTAAATGTAGTTCTTCCTTAAGTACAGAGTTTGAAGCACTTATATATTGAACTCCCTCTGGATACAAGTTTTATTTTAAGCCAAATGTTACATTTCACATTTGGTTTTGAATATTCTACTTTCTGTTGTTTCTTTTCATAATATTTTTTTGGAATCCATTGATAATGATTGTTGCTGTCTTTTTCTTAGCACCTTATCTCTTTTGATGCAGGTCACTCATTGCTTATTTGTTGTGAATGTGATGAGAGGCAGGGTTTGCTCATGTCATAACATTATCTTACTAGTCAGACCAATATTTTACTCCTGAAAAAGGAAAAATGTCACTTGAGTGTTAAAGTAAAGCATCACATTAAAATCCACTATTTTTATAATTGAGTTTATATGAAGGACAGTAGTAATCACACTTGGACTGTTTTCATGATAAGCCCTGAATAGTATTCATAAATGAATAAATGTGTTTTACGACCCATCAACACAAGATGGTCATTTAGAGCGGTTTAGTAATCCTAAGATCCTGTTATAAATTTCTTTAAAGTCAATTGGTAAGAATTAATTTCAGTATAAGCAAATTAAGACAGAAGTCAGTGCAACATTCCCATGCATTCGTAAGGTGTCTGATTTTGGGTGTCCAAAAATGATCGTGGCTTGTCTGAGTATGTATAATTACTGATCATTTCATTCGTCTTCAATGTATATGATAATGAAATACGATTTTTCCTTTATTCATTTTAGCATTTAAGTTCTCTAAACCTTTTCATCGCATTAAAATGTTAACTGTGATGCTAGTTATAACAGATAATTGGTTGCAATTTAATTTTTTAAGTTCTGTTTAGCTATAAATTTAGAAGAAAAAGAAGATGATTACTAACACTTACAGTTTCACATTACTTGTCCTGTTAGACTCCATTCCTAACAATACACCACACAGGGCTGATCAGGGTGTGTATTCCTTGCTAATTAGTAAATTAGGGGTGTCTGGTGTTTTTTGTCGTCCTGGTATTACATGGTTTAACAGGCAATCATCAAGATTCCGGAGCAAAAAGGGGCTATTTGCCATATGGCTCCTTTTTGCTCCGAAACATTGTAATTAGCCCCTTTTTGCTCTGGTTTTTTGGGCAGTATGCAGATAGCACCTTTGTGTTCTGGCATATTGTAAGTTTTCTGTTGGGTATATGATTTCAATATTAATTTCACATAAAATATAGGTAAAATACATTCAGAAAATGAGAAAACATCAAAATATACCAAAAGTGCAGATAGCACCTTTTTGCTTTATGCCATCGCAATGTACCTTGGAGAATCATTGCACATGGCTTTGTATGTGAGTGTCAGAATTTTGAGTTCAACTCTGTGTTGAACTGGAAGCCAGTGAAGCTCCTTCAAGACTGGAGTGATGTGATTGTACCGAGGAGTCCTGGTAATGATGCGGGCTGCTGTATTTTGCACACGCTGTAGTTTTCGTAGTGAGTTTTTGGGGAATCCCATATAGCAGTGAGTTGCAGTAGTCAATGTTTGATGTGACCAGAGAATTGACCAAAGTCTTTGTAGCTTCTGGAGAAAGGTACTGTCTAATATGACCTATTTGCCGCAGCTGTGCGTAACTAGACATGCACACAGCGTTGATGTGCTGTGTCATATCCATTTGGAAATCAAATCTAGCACCAAGATTGTTCACACATAATGACGGTTTGATTTTAGAGTTTCCCACTTGAACATGAAAATCTCCGGGAACGTTAACATTTTTTGAGTGAAACAGTATGACCCCAGTTTTGTCAGTGTTCAGCTTCAACATATTCTGGTGCATCCATGAGACTATGTCTTTTAGACATCCTTCGACTTTTGAAAGGGCTTCTTGTTGACGAGATGTGTCTTTAGGCTTAAATGACAAGTATAACTGTGAATCATCTGCATAGAAATGATGATCCAGATCATGATTTCTGCAAATTGATCCGACAGGTTTTGTGTACAAGATGTAGTTTTTGGGTCTCAAGACTGAACCCTGTGGCACACTATATTTCATTTGAACTGGGGCAGATAATTCTCCATCTACTGCGACTGTTTGGTAACGGTCATTCAGGTATGAGGTCATCCACTTTAGTGGGTTTCCAATGATTTTGAAGTCTTTTTCAAGGCGATTGAATAATATATCATGATCAATTGTGTCGAATGCGGCTGATAGGTCAAGCATCACCAGAATTGTGATTTCATTCTTATCAGGATATTGCAAGATGTCATTTTGAACTTTAACAAGAGCAGTTTCTGTAGAGTGATGCTTACGATATGCTGACTGATGCTGTTCATGCAGATTGTTTGTGGCTAAATGGGACTCAATGCGTCGGTCTACAACTTTTTCTAATACTTTGGAGAGAAATGGCAAATTTGATACAGGCCTGTAGTTCTTAAGATCATTTGTATCGAGATCAAGTTTCTTCAAAAGAGGTCTTACATGCGACCTTTTGAATTCTTTCGGAACATACGCAGATTCCAGCGAAGAGTTCACAATTTTTGTTAACGACGGTAGGAGCTCGCTAAGGCATAACTTTAAGAGTCATGTAGGTATTGGGTCGAGTTCACAGGACTTACATGGAGATGCCTTGACAATCTACCCGATTTCTGTTCTCTGTTCTATCGTTGTTAATTGGCTATTTAACAACGGTTTGGAGTTGTGATGCGCTGGAAATGGCCACAAAGGCCAAAGACCCGAGTGGGCAATTCCTGCGCATCACAACGACCAACCGTTGTTAAATAGCCGATTATCAACGGTAGAACATAGTTTATTTCGAATTTGACATTACAAATAAGGGTTTAACTGGGTCTACACTGGGGCCTTTTTAGAAAAAGGGGAACAATTGCATCGGACTATTTTCAAAACGGAACGCATTCCCCTTCTATTACTGTTCCATTCTATCAATTCCAAAAACGTCATAACTAATAAAAGTTTGAATATATATTCGAAACATCCGATCGAATATCTTAATACATTGAAAAAAATATTATTCATCTAAACATGTCACCTACTGTACAAAATATTACGCCATATGCGTATCATTGAAGTAACTGCGTTTTAACGTAGGGCGGATACAAGAAGAGCTTGCATAACGGATTATTTTCAAACGCTGTTAATCGTACTAGATATACCACAGTGAATTTGTTCTTTGTTTATAGAGACGAATTCACCTGTCATATTAGAATCTCCTATTTGAGATGTCTGTAATACTTTTATTCTCAATTAAAATGGTATTTGTACTGCTTTAATCTACCATCTACTAGGGTAAAACTCCGGATATTTCGGAACAATCCGGAGAAATGGCAGCCCTGACCAAACTATCTGTACAGTTTTCCGTCATGGGAGACAGAAACCGTGTTTGTTCGGAGGGCGTTGTTATAGGGAGGGGAAATCAATAATCTGAAACTCCTGAGCACGACTTCAATACATTATAAAACTGCTTGAATCCAGATCAGAGACTGCGTTACGCGGTGCTGGATCTGCAGCGCAATGATTCAAACTGTTTCCCACAAGTCATTCTGGGTTTTTTTCTGTCAATATGTCAAATATGTAACTTTGAGAAATGAAGAGCATACGACAATTCTAAATAGACGATATTGCAGCAGTTTGGGGAAAATCTACAAGCAGTTTTGTCAGAAGCAATCGTGGTTTGAGATGCCGTTGTAGGGATGGAGCAATGTATCATATTAAAAATGATCATGTTGAATTATCGTCTGCTTAAAAAAAGGACAGCGATGTTTAGTCAAATTGAGTTAATAATCGAGTTGAATTTTGAATCAAATATTGTTAATAGTCCAGAATGACAGAAATCAAATTGCACATTAATTTTTGATATTTTGTCACTTAATCTTTTGTTTTGCCAGAAACACACTGATTTTTTCATGATGTTTTTCAAGAAATGACAAGTCGAATTTTGAAAATTTTGACATTCTCAAAGCCTAATTCTACAGAGGGAATCTGCAATTATTTCCCCGTTTAAGGTGGTTCGACAGCGGGCGGCCCGCATCTCGAGTTCCGGAAGTGCTGATGACTTTCACCTGTTCTTTGCGGCACGTGCTTATACACTCATTCTCAATAAGAAGGTGCACTTAACAAATTATGTTGTCCTTGTATTGTACAATGGTCTGAATCCTCTACAAAATCAAACTTACAATATCTTCTAATGCAGACATAAAGTATTGTTCCTGGCACATACTTTTGACTTTATATTTCTTCATATTTCTTGTCAAATTGCAGACTGAATATACAATTCTGTAAGGTTTGTTACTGTCCCCGATAAGGTATCTCATTTTGTAGTGTTATTTTCTCAAATAATCTATTAATTTTAGATTATTTTACATGCAAGTCGTATTGCATATGGTCCTAGCTACCAGAAACTGAAGATGACATCATCTTAAAGTTTCTTTGTTGAAGGCAGAGCCTTGTTAGTTAATTGTCTCTTAAATCTTAATTAATCAAAAATTCATTTACCTCATTCATTACAAAGTAAAAATATGTATCTCCTTTTACGATTAAGCTAAAAAAAATTACGTTATACTTTCATGTAGCACTCATTTTGTTATAAAATAGCATCTATAGTTAGTATATAAGGACATTGCCTGCATTAATCGATCATGAAATTAGTTTCTCTCAACGTTTGGTTTAAGGCTGTAAGGTTTGTTACCCCTTTTAACACAAACGTGTTAACTATATTGAGTGGTGATTACACCATTTTAAAGAATACAGATAAAGGATATAATTGATATAGAAATATATTACTGAAAGCGTCAGAACAACTATAAAGTAGACTTTGAACTGTGTTCGTAAGGTTCATTCTGTAAGGTTAGTTACCAGGAAATAAATAAAGCTGGCAGTTTTAATCAATATTGTACAGACACGTTTGCTTACGTCATATTTATTAACAAATGACGTTAATGGTTGGAATACATGTCAAAGAAGCCAATTATAGTGAGTATTTGTGCGGAGAGAAGTGTACACATGTCTTGTTTTGGTAACATTCTGACTAGCAAACAAAGAAAGGATTTTTCACAATACTTTTTATATTTTATATGACCTTTTGTATAGCAAGTATCTTGTTAAAATAATGTTTTTGCTAGCAAAGTACAATTCAAACTTAATACAGAGAAAATACTATGGTAAAATTATGTTTAAAGACATGTAAGGTTCGTAGTTTTGGTAACTAACCTTACAGGTCTTTAGCAATGTCAGTGAATATCAATTGCTTTGTAGATTTCACGTATTGAACTGATTATCTTATTCTAGAAGGAGTTGTTGTGACTCAAATGTCTCACAGTGACTGGACAACGTTGGTTTAAATTGATTTTATTTGTTTGCAAATATCACAAGATAAAATTTGAGTGTCTATCAAAAGTGAAGTTTTATCATGTATATGCCCTATTAATTATTTGTAAATTTAGAAAGATATTCGTGTAAAATGATTTTATATTACTGCAGGCATTGATTTTTATCCTGGTAGTATATAAGTCAAGTGACTGTCTGTTTTGCTAATAGTAAGGTTAGTTACCCATAGTAACGAACCTTTCTTAATAGTAATGGTACGTCTGGCGAAGTCAACAAAAGAAAATGGGTATAATATAGAGAAAGAATGTAAAGTGACCCCAGAGGGTATCAATTATACATAAAAAAGGCAAGAGCACGGAAGAGCAAAGAAGAGAAATAATTAAAATACCAGCGGACAAGCTGGTAAAAAAACAGGGGGTAGATCGTCCAGCCAGTGCAAAGGGTCATATCACTCATGTGATGGACTGAGTGGGGACACAAAGAGAATGGCGGACAATGCAGTTAACACATGAACATTCAAGTTACAATAAAAGATGCTAGCTATTTCTTGAAATGGGCACAGTCACCAAGTTGTTCCATTACGACTTCGATTTGTTTGGTAACGTCCGTTTCTGCCATCTATGGGTTAGTTAGATGCTCCAGAGAAAGAGGTGCAGATACAGAAAACCTGGGTGCTTTGTCCTACTCTTATTATCAATAGATTTGTTTAAGTCAATCTGATGTCTAGTGTGAAGCACATACATCGGACATACATGTAGGTTTATACGATCGTCTCGTCCAAAGAAATTGGTCCGGTGGAGAATCAAACCCATGCCCTCTGATATCGCAGTCGAGTCTGTTACCACTGGACCTTGTCTGACGGTGTACCATAAAAACAATGAAGTTCTCAGACATCAATGTAGGTGATTTTGTTGCAACTAGATATGATAGCAATGTATACAGCCCTTAGATAGGGAAGGTTTTAGAGATGATGAAGACGATGAGGTTGAGATCACAATGATAAATTTGGAAATCAAAAGAATGAATTCCAAGGATATTTATTCTGTGAAACAAAGAGTCCTTGAGGCACACATTCAGTCCCTGAGTTTAAACCTAACCAATATAAAAAAAACTACTTTTAGTTTTGAAGATACCTATAAAGCGTTTGAAAGTAAAGCAGGATGTGCCTTAAGGCTGCTCTATTTAGCTTCC
Source organism: Gari tellinella (assembly GCA_922989275.2). Classification (NCBI taxonomy): domain Eukaryota; kingdom Metazoa; phylum Mollusca; class Bivalvia; order Cardiida; family Psammobiidae; genus Gari; species Gari tellinella. Next base: position 99,988,627 of record OV277856.1, on the reverse strand, counting down.
ATCTGCTAGGATATAGAAACTATTCTTATGATGAACATTTATAACTGTATAAAGCTGAACTATTCTCTTTAGTGGAAGAATAATTAAAGACATTAAACTACATAACTATGGGGTAATGGGTTAATAAAGGCAAGAAAAGTTATGAGTCCATGGGACTCACATCCTTTCACCAAATGAGTCCCTGATAAATTTTATGATTATCGGACTCAGGCTCGATGCGCAGATAAAAATACCTTTGTATTACATTCATGGAAAATGTGAAAAAGTTATTACAATGGTTGAAACATGACGACATACTTTGGATACACAGACATGATATTTTCTGCACAGTTGCAGACCCTTTACCTACAGGGAAGTCACAGCGAATGTTTAAACTGAGTAAAACAAGACATAGACACAGTTGAAAACAAAATGTAACTCCAATATGTTGATCGCAACTCAGAGGCACAAACTTTATATAGTGGTAGATCTATATTGTACAAATATAGCAACATTCATAGCAAGAAAATACAGAGTTATAAATCTATCTATCTAAATAAGTGTTTCCCAATGTATTTGCTGTTTTGCTTTTGTTAAACTGTATTGCAATAGTTAGTAAGTTCATTATGTTTTAATATTAAGTACTACAATGTAGTAATTAACCTTACACTGTGAACGAACCTTACATATACATATTTAACTTACATTTTCTTAGGTACGGTACAAAAGAGATCCATAATAATGATTAAGTCAAGTCTGTATGTCATTATATAGACGAACACAACATGTAAACAACGGTAGTGTTGATGTTGGTATCTAGAACATGATGTTCAATGTATACCTGATCTAAGGATGTTCGATCAATTTTAACTTCATTCAGATTGGCCAGTTTATTTATGTGCAGTGTAAAGTACATAGCACTGTTGTTTCTGTGCATTTTAAACATTATTGTTTCAAAATACACTCTTATTTGGTCCTTTAATTCTTGCATTCACTAACAGCATTTGTAGAAACATTTATGGTAAGGTTAGTTACTTGTGGGTCAGTTTGTTTAAACGTTATAAATATTTATTTATATGGAAGTAATATGTTAAAACTGCATTTGGTTTTGACCCAGCACCAATAATTCTAATGTTTCTAAACACTACATTAAAAAGAACATCGAATTACGTCGTATATTGCAAATGTTAGGCATTGCATTTATACAGTATTACAAAAATATGTTTTTCCAAATACACAAATTAGCTTGAAATCAGTTTTCCAACGGGTTTATTCCATTTTAAGGAAGATCATTTATAGGGTATATCTAGTACACTTGCATACTAACTTTAAATAGTATAAGTGTGCAAATACTATTCAAATAAACATGCCAAACTCATTTTAAGAACAAACTACCCATACAGTAACTAACCTTTCACTAGAGAAAAACAGAGGTTTGTTTGAATGACCGTATAACAATTGATAGTTGATTCATGTTCAAGAAAATTGACAATATTGCAGACAAAACATGTATCAATTGATATAATAAAAAACATCAAAGAAATTTTGAATTTCATTTTTCACTTATTAAATATTCTATGTGCACCTTTTTATTGAGAATGCATGATAGTAGAAAATTTAGATAAAGAAACGTTTGATCTGCTTCAGTGTCTTCTCTGTTAGCTCAGTTGGTACGGTGAATGACTTGCAAGCCAAATGTTCTAGGTTCGATTCCCACTCGCTTCAAAACTTTTTTTTTTAACAAATTGTTCGATTTTAGTAACTAATCAAATCATAACGCAGTGATCAAAGGACAGGCTATGTTTAGTCTAGTAATAAAGAATAATATCAGATGCAAGTATAGTCAAGTGACATCTAAATTTGTGAGGATTTATAGCCTATATAACAGATGGCAGTTTAACACAGGACAAAAGTAATGCTAAAAGATAGATCCAAAAGGAGCTTTTATGCATTACTTTTGTTATGCATTAAGCAGTCACTTGCCTTTAAAGATCTACAGGCTACCGTATTCAATTGTCCCTTATTACAGGTTTGACTTATGGTATTATTTAGAGCTGACGGCATTTTAAAGTTGAACTCAAGGGAGGTTACTCGTTTTGTGTTAACATTTTTTTCAGAATTTCAGGAAATCATGTATAAAATGTAAATTCTACTGTAGATTTTCATTAAATTTTTGTGACTAGTAGAATTAAGTTATATCTATCTAATAAGAGTAAAATTAGTGTATGTTAAACAGCTAGATATTTTGTAATTTGAGATTTTCAGAATTTGACTTTTTTAAAATATTGATATTTCCAGAAAAAAAGTCATGAAATACTTTTGTTTGCCCAATATCTTACAGTCTATGTACAGTTTACTTGAATGTACAGAAAGCTTTGAGTTATATCATTCTATAAAGAAAATATTCCTGTTTATTAAAAAAGGAGCTTTTCTCGACAAAAGGTCCTGTCAGAAAAAAACGGCACTGTAACTTTTTTTTATTTTAACGATTTTTCACTCTCCATATGGTATATTTCAATTTAATCAAGGTTTCAAAGAATTCTGACACAGAATAAGCTGACCCGCGAACCACCTTAAACGAAACTAAAAGCACATTTTATGCTCTAAGATGTTGAAGATAACAGTATTTTGGAAAATTCTTCAACCCTTTCTCTATCAATAGCGCTTAAAAGCGCGGTTTGCAAACCTTTTGAATTCTGATCAGACGCCGCGTAAAGCGGCGTCTGATCAGGATCCAAACTGTTTAACACTCGTTTTGAAATTTCTTCAGTCATACTGCCTTTAAGTAATTTTTTAAATTTTGAAACAACATTACAGACAACAAAATTGAAACACATGACAATTCAACGGTGAAGCGTTAATTTTCTCCAGAAAAATTTGGCAGTGAAAGGGTTAAGTTCATTTGTATCCCAAATCAGACTGTATGATACGAGTATTAATGTCTTATCTGACACTAAACTGTTTTCATTTTTTATCACATTCATCACTGGCTTCGAGTATATATACACGCAATTGGTAAACTCTTGTATCTGTGAAGATATCATTAATTTGACCCTTGTAAGCTGTGTAGATTCGAAAAAAGAGTGCTTCTGTAGTAGCCTTCTGATCAGGGTCTGTACTGTTTATCATATTGCCACTCATTTACCAAAAAACCATAGATAGTCAAACATAGACTTAATTATATTGTTAACCGGAATTGTCAATTAAATGTTTCAGGGGGTTGGGAGGGGAAATGATTATCCCGGCGTCAAACCTTTGGCCAAAATGTTTTAAAGTTACGTTCTGTTTGCTCCATCTAACCCTACGTCAGCCAATCGTGACTACTAGATTTTGAAAACAGCTCATACAGTGGAGAATCTGTTATTCTTTCCCACTTAGTGCGTTTCAAACGCGTTTTAAACGCGTTTAAAACGCGTTTAGCGTTTATGCGTTTATATGCGCATATAAACGCATTTACTCCGTTTATAAACGCAAGGGAGATAATCCATGTCGGTCAGGCTTTCTCATTCAGAATGTATTCCTTATTTCAGCAAAAAAGCGTTTTTCCATCTTTTATATACAGCTGAGCTAACTTTGATCTATATACAGTAGTTACTTGTCGTTATACATTGTTAAGGAACAATATCTACCAGGGTTTTTTTTTTGAAAAAAACCCCAACTTATTCAGCATCATTTCGTTCACTTAAACGTGTTATACAATTTGTTTCAACCTAAAATACCGCAGATGTTGAGCTGCTGAGCTGTGTTTTCTGCTTTACTTTTTGTCATTTGTATGATTAATAAATAATAATTTCTGCGCTGTAGGATCCAGATCATATACCGGAGGAATGATATTATTTCAGATATTGAATTCTAACCGTACCTTCTGTAAACTAAATCCATATATCTCTTTAAATGACACAATGTATTCTAACACTCTAAAGGTACCCACTTTAGCCCTAAGGCACATGTACGAGGGGCAGTCATGGGTAACTTCCTGTCATAACGTCCCTACTAAGTTGCGCAATCAGCCTCCCGCTGGGATTTTCTCTCTTTATCAAACAGTATATATTTGATCTTGCTAACTGCCGCCTGATAAGTGATGCAATTAAGACGGTTCATAGCAGGGAGGAGATTTTCAAACCGTATCATTGATTGGAGCCAGGTCAGACGCCGAGTTTCTAATCAATTGATCTGAACCAATGCTTGGATCCATAGCATACGCCGATTCACTAAGTTTTTGGTCTGAATCAGTGATTCGATCCGGGTCAGACGCCGAGTTACTAAACATGACTGGAATGTCAGTTATTGGTGAAGGAATACCTTTCGGGGTTTGTCATTCGTATAATTGATCGGTCTCGATAATAACAAAGGTATGCCGATTGAAACGCATTTATAAACGGAAAATTCGCTTATAAACGCAAAAATCCACTTATAAACGCTAAACGCTAAACGCGTTTATCGTTTATCGTTTCGTGTGCGTATCGTTTGCGCATCGTTTGCATATGCGTAAGCATAAACGGGAAAGAATAACAGTTTCTCCACTGTATCCAGGGGCCCGTCTAACGAAACGTCGTAGTAGAACAAATATAGCAGTTAGTAAGATTCATTTATTATTGTCTATTGACATGTTCATGTACCACTGTATTGCTATAAGCATACGATGTATGTTTAATGCAATAAAGAAATTGAATTGAATTGAATTGAATTTATTTCTCCATCTAATCCTGTCTTGTTACCTCTCTTTCGAATTTTGAAAAGACTAGATGGAACATTAAGAAATTTAATATATTTTTAAGTTTTGTCAACGAGTTTATTAAAAATGATAAGTAATGAGCATGAATGTGAGATTATTTTTTATCTCATAACAATTTTAAAGTCCCATTGTGTTTTCAGACCTTTTCTCAATGCCTGAAATACAATAACGGTTAATAATAATGTTTGAACATTCTTATGGGACAACTGATCTATGAAATGATGAAGACGGACCTAAATCACCAAAAAAGGGCGATTTAAAATCATAACAAACCGAAAATAGAACGTCTGACATAAACAGTTCCACACGGCTTAGTATCACGTGATACAGCCGAAATCAACTTCACAGGGTGCAAACCGTATCTACCTCCGCCCGTCCATCCATCAGTCAGTTAGACTATCACACTTTTTTGTCCGCTCTCTAACTCAACTACGTTTTATCCGATCTTCTACAAACTTGCTGAAAATGTTCATTGATATAAAATCAATGTTCAGTTTGATTACTACTAAAATTGCATAAGGTATTTTTGAGTAATTGCCTATTAATTAATAAAAAATGACTTTTTCAGTCATTTTTGCACTCTAAAACAAACAGCTTTTATCAGATATTCACCAAACATGCTGAAAATATTTATTCATATAATTTAGGTCTAGTTTGATTATTACTAAAATCGCATGTGGCATATATGAGTTTTTGCCCTTTATGTATTAAAAAATGACTGTTTTCAGCAAGTTTTGCTCTCTAACACAAATACGTTTTATTGGATCTTCACCAAACTTGCTGAAAATGTTTATTGATATAAAATCAAGGTTTAGTTTGATTACTACTAAAATCGCATAAGGTATATCAGAGTTATTGCCTGTTTATTAATAAAAAATTACTGTTTCAGTCACTTTTGCACTCTAACACATACAGTTTTTTCAGCGGAGCTGCCTATTATCTATACTCAGCAAAAATAGAAACTTTACATGGGATTCTAATGCGTATAATTCTGTGTCCAAACACAATTTTGCAGAAAGCTTATTGTTCTTTAAAACTTTGGATCAACGTCTGCAAGTTCTCGACAATGGTGATGAAAAAAATCCAAAGGCCACGTCATAATTTGACGTCAAAATGCATAGGGGTCGATTTCAAAATTCTCAGAAATGTCAAGGTGTGCGCAAGATGTGTTTAATGCATTGTCATGTTTCATTTTAGGTGACTTTTTGCATAAAGTCACTTCAGAAGCGTGCATTCCTACCGTCACGCCTAATGCAAGCAACACTCCGTCATGGATGTACCGTCAGATGACGTCATCTGGGACGACATGTCATTTTCGTAATCGAGCATGTCTGAGGTCGTTGGTCGTGTCAATCTGCTAATGGTTCCGCCCCCGACGCCAAGTTTATCCCAAACATGCTCTTTTGGCTTCAGACCCGGTGATACCGATGGCCAGGGGATGACGTTAACGTTATTCTGGACGTTGTGTGTCCAGTTAATATCTGCCCAGGATACGGTCTACGGGTACGGATTGAACCTTGACATTGCGTCAGACGATTCCTTATTGTCTCGGCAGTGATCCCAAACCGCCGAGCTTTAACCGTTGCTGGGATCAAACGGTTACGTCGGTACGTTAACGTAAGAGTGCGGTCGTCTCGACGTAACTTCAACGATCTCGGCCGATCCTTGACTTACCCAGTTACTCTGTAATGAGTATTGAGGATATGAGTTTTCTACCGTAGGCGTCCAAAATGACGCGCAACATAAGTTTGTGACGCGCCCGCCGTTAACATGCCAAATGGCCTGATTTCTGTGATTTTCAGAAAGCTGTGGCATCTCAGTTTTGAAACGCAAATGTTTACAATTTTGTTTTTTCGGTGTTTGGCTAAAGCCTGCGTTTGTCTGATGCATTAAATAAATGTGAAATAAACCCTGAATAGGTCAACTCGCCGTCAGTGTTAAAAACCGGAAGTGGAAAGCGTGCTACGTCGTGCGTAGTACAAATTAGCGAGAGTGTGGCTGTGTATGGTCTTTATCAATAACTCCATTATTAAATATGCGTATATTTTATGAAACGTCATTAAAACATCGCTTAAATCTGCTCTTAAGTATGTAAAGTTTCTATTTTTGCTAAGTATATTTAGACCTACATTTTTATTTAGACAAATATTTCAACCAATCATATTTGATCAGAAATTTAGAATTAAGAGCACCTGTTGAAACTGAATTGTCTGATTGGATAGTAGCCAGGGCTCCAGATAAGAGAATTATTTCAAAACTTAAAAACTATATTTGTGCATTAAACCCTATGGTGTCCTACTCATTTGAATTGTCTCTTCGAGACGATAAAAATGAGTGGTAACACCATAGGGTTTGGTGATGAAATGAGTGAGAACATGTTAGATTTGTTCAGTTTGCTCCCTCTTATCTCGAGCCCTGATAAACTGTAGCCAGTGCTACCGGTCTAATTGTGAGACACAGTGCAGTGTTTACTAATACTGAGCTGATGACATCATGCTTCTATTTTAAGATTATGACAAATTGTCTTTCTTTAGATAGACAGTTGGCCTAAGTGATACCTCTAAGGTGTTTTGTTACGGTTTACTACCAATTTATTTAATTGTTAACTATTTGTACAAATTTACCATACATTGATAGCAATATAATAAATTGCCTCGAGTGAGTTAAAGTGTTGTTTCATCATTTATTCACAAGAGTGAGGTGTTATATAACTGTTGTTCTGTAAGGGCATGCACAGTTTATTTAGTTATAGTTTGTTTCAAGAAACTCCCCATGAATGAAGTTTAATATATAGAACAGTAGTTTAATCTGAGGATCTCCTACCAGTAGCTAGGATATGGGTTATATTATTGTTTTGCATTTCTGTACATTTATAGTGTTTTAGTCAGAGTTATAGTTATCCTTGAATATGTATTTTTTGCTTTTCAATCCAAGATATTACAATTCTTTGAAAAAACCCAATTTCATACAATTTTGCACACCCATCTACAGCATGAATTCCACCACCCATTCCGCTGAATATCTTTTTTAAAGATATTTCTTGTTTATCGGATATTCACTAAACTTGCTGAAAATGTTTATTTATATAAAATCAAGGTTTGGTTTGAAAACTACTAAAATCACAAAAGGCATGTCTGAGTTTTTGCCCTTTAAGTATTAAAAATTAATGTTTCAGCATTTTTTGCTGTCTAACACATACAGTTTTTATCAGATTTCTTTCTTGACCTAGATTTAATACAAATACACATTGTCAGCAAGTTTGGTGAAGATCCAATAAAAAGTGTTTGTGTTAGAGAGCAGAAAATGCTGAAACAGTCATGTTTTAATTATTCAAGGGCAATAACTCAGACATGCCTCATGCGATTTTGCTAGTTATTGAACCTGACCTAGATTCTATACTAATAAACATTTGTAGCAAGTTTGGTGAATATCCAAAAAGAAGTGTTTGAGTTAGAGAGCGGACAATGCTGAAACATTCATTTTCAGCAAGCCCAAGGTAAAGATTCTCCGTATTTGTTTTTAATCGTTCATCCCCCCGTGAATAATATTTACACATTTTGACTGGATATCATAGTTTAACCCTGTGCCTACTGGTCGTAACTTTGCGGAGTTTACAAACTGTTTGAGTCTAGAAAGACGCCGCGTCACGCGGCGTCTCATCTGGATCCAAACTGTTTGACACTCGTCTTAATGTTTGTTTAATTAAAACAATGCATAAATCTAAACTGAACAAATGTTGCAGACGACAATGTCAAAGCAGACGTCTGTGCAGCAGAATAAGGGTTAACCGGTTCGTTAACAGCGCTCCAGGTAAACGGGAGTAATCTGAACTAATCCAACATTTTCTCACTCATTTCAGCACCGAATGCTATGGTGTTACTACTGATTAAACCGTCTCTTCGAGACAATTTTAATGAGTATGACATCATTGGGTTTAAAAGCAGAAATAAAGATTTTTAGTTTTCGAAATACTTCCGTTATCTGGAGCCCTGTATTTACAGAGTTGTCTTTCTTTCCATTCACAAGGGAGGCTTTTTAATTTGTGCTGCACAAAAAAATAAAAATTAAAATTAAAAAGCGAATTTCTTAGATAAAGCCGGTATTTGTGAAAGAATCACGTCCCATGTAGTTCAAATGGGACTTCAAACAACCGTTTTATGCAGGTTTCTCAAAAACACAATGCGGCTTTAAACACCTATTAAATCAATAAAAACCGTAGATTGTAAAATCTCTGCTATATAGATTTTCGCCCAAATCTGACGTTGTTTACGGTAACGTATTCGCAAATTACCTCATTTTGGTGTCCAGCTACAAACAGCGCTTGAGATCGAACAGGCTTGGTCGGAGCCCGAAATTCGATATTTTACCAGTGGATTATGATATTTATATAATGGCTTTATTCTACTCCCAGACCGCAATATATGTAATAAAACAGAACATTCAGCTTCCGATATAAATGTAATATGACTTAATACAAAACTTTTATTATTACTTTTAGAACGTCGAAACAATAATAAGCACGTGAACAGTGAAACCGAGAGCGTTCTATTTTAGTATAAGATTTGCAATATTCAAATAATTTCTGATGAAGGCCTGAGAAAGGCCGACACCGGTAGAATTTACAAATAAAGTGTAAAACTTACGGCTGCGTGTGATTACTAACATCTACCTAGCCAGTTCTGAACTGTTTTTTAAGGTAGTTGTCCTTAGTGTACTTGCGCATTGTCTTATGAATTATCACCAGCCATGTTTTAGCATTCATAAGACTTAATTCAAACGCTAAAACATGTGTTTAATGAATTGTACGCGGAAATAATATATCTTCAAGTAACACAATTTCGTGATAGTTTAATGCTTTTGGGACTTACATCAACGCAAACGCAAAATATATTATTAAACGTAATGTACCTCTAAAGAATAATCCAACTCTCGTTCTTTTAAGTCTAGATGTAGAGTAATTCACTTATTGATATTTAGAAAATCAATTGAAATCCATGGTCAATTATTAAAATTGCTGCCATGACGTGTTACACAATTTCAAGAGGTTTGAACTAGGCATAATTCCTCATTGAATATTCCCAGAAAAACAAGACCGAATATCAATCATTTCATGAACACGTTGTAGCTTTGCTTATTGAACTTTAAACAGTGTTGAACAGTTGGAAATTCCATCCCTAAAAGTGCTCTTAAACTACTCTACGTTTTTATCAATTATTTTATTCATCAATTACAACCTTCTATAAAAAGTCATGCAAAACAACAGATGTTAAATAGATTGCATAACGACAGCTGATACCAGAAATCTAATTGCCCTACCTTTACCGCATCAAATGATTTTCGTTAATAAATCACTAGGTGCAGAACATAACTACAATGGTAATTTAGAAACGGCAATTGTGCAACAGACATTCAACCACTGTTTAAAATTCAGCAAATATTTTTAACAATTATAAACCATAGTATTACATATGTACCCACAGCCCCCATCTCTACGACCCATTAAGTTTTAAAGGATTTGGATCTTGACCAGACGCCGAAAGATTTGAATACTTTCGCAACATCCAATATGTTTGATACTCACATTATATTCTAAAGAAAGAACAATTCCACTAATATTCCTAATTTGAAAACAAAATGCGGGAAATGGTTATGAAGGACACGGTGTCTTTGAAAACGAAGGGTTAACCCATAAATCGCCGGATGCAAATTAACTCGTTCACGTGCATAATAGTGTCGGCCTATCATTTGTCATCTCCCATATTATTCAAACTACAGTGATTCCTCTCCAAACAACGCTCAAAATGAGCAACATATTTTGTGTGATGTTCGGAGGGATTTATTAATATCCTTAGAGAGCTGAACACGACTTAACTTACATTTACTAACAGTTTCAATCAAGATAAGACGCCGCGTAACTCGTCCTTTTTGGTTTTTTTCTGTTAAACTTTCCAATGTATAATTTTGAGAAAACAGCAAAAGACAATTTTAAGCAGACTATATTACAGTAGTGAAACAATTAAACATGTTATTGGAGCAGCGACACGCACTGTTGTAAGGAGAGGTCGTTGTTCGGAGGCTCATTGTAGAGAGGGAGCACGATAATATTTAATCCATTCACCGCTATATGCGTAAAGAAAGACTACAATCGACCTAGAAAACCGTTTTGATAAAGACAACTTCTTTACGCTGTGTCTGATCACGATCCCTGAAAACTGTTTGGCATTCTAATCAATATATTTCCTGTCACTATTTTAAGCATTTGCATTTGTCATAATCTTCAAGACGACACATTTGAAAGGGTTGAATTTGACGAGGAATGGTTTACACTTAAATCGCGTGTTGGCAGGGTCCTCGTATTATTTGTTTTGTTATTCAAACTTAGATTTATAGACCGATTTATTGACTTGGCAGGGCGGAATTTCGATACGGACCTTTGCATTTCAACTTTTGGGACAACAGCACGCTCTTTTATTATCGGAATTTACCGTTGTCGTCTGCCTGTTTTTTCTCAACCTTACATATCAATGGACATTTTGACAGAAGGAAGATAATGAAGAATGACAAACAGCTTGAATCCAGATCAGACGCTGCGTTACGCGGCGTATGATCTGGATTCAAGCTGTTTGCAAATGTTAACCAAGTAGTCATTCCTCTTCCTATAATAATTACCTACGAACAACACACGTAATCTTAGTCTTCCACTGGGTTTTGTTGTAGAGAGGGATATTGGTACACGCACAAATTGTGTTTCTTCAAGTTGAAAGTATCGGACAATAACGATATAATTCGGAACTATACATATCTACCCTAAAATCAAAAGTTAATTTGATTATCTTTACGAAAGGTTAGCTCCGCCCTGCCAGTTGAATAAAATCGGCCTATAACTCACTACTTGTCGAAACGTTGGAACAACTGATATTTAACCTTCAAAAGTACATACATGTATGTAGGCTAACTATGTGGTATATGTATATGGTTTGACCATGTGCAATTATAATGTACGGGAAACGAAGAAAGAAATATAATTTAAACGATATTAAATTCATTTTCGAAATGCAATTAAATGTAACAGTGACGTTCTTCACATGACTATAAGAATGCTTCATTTAAATATGAGTGTCAGACGAAACGGCCATAAATAATTTAGTACAAATATATTGATAAGAAAAAAATAACGTCTCCTTCTGAGAAAAAGTGCAAAACATTCGACATAGTTCTAGCAGGTAGCACGTTTTGAATAAGATTTTAACTTCCATTGTTTCGCCGAGCCTGTTCATGAATACTTATTCTGAAAAATGTTGTTTTACATTGAAATACAAAGTAGTTTAAATGTTCGTTATTACATATATTGGCAATATCTTTCTCAAACAACTTAGGTTGATCCTATTTGAAACAAATAATGACAACATTAATTAGCCGTCGGCCAAAACTTGTGATTCAATGTAGCTTTGCTTGTTAATTTATGTAAGCGCTGTACTTATCAATTTACATGTAGGTGACATCTTATTTTAAGCATTTAACTTTAAGGTCAATAAATCTTTTATAATTTTAGCCCGATATAATTCCTTTTCCGCTCCTTTATAATCAATCCAAGGACCAGATATTTTTCTCCTGAACAGGCACAATATTAAATAGCGTTGTTTACTCTTGCACAGCCATATTGTCGTCTGCTTTGAAATTGCCGTCTGCACTAATTTTCCAACGCAAGTTTCGGGATTTGATTGCACTAATCCAATGTCTATCAGTTTGGATCCTGTTCAAACGCTGAGTTACTGTGTGTTTGATTTTGATCCAAACTATTTGCAAAAGTTCGTTTTCCCTTATCATGCTGAATTGTCGTCTGCTTCAAACTTATCGTCTGCGGATAATCTCAAAATCTTTCTTATGCTTTTCAAATTGAATTAAAAATGAAAATCAGTGCCAAACAATTTCGATCCAGATCACATGCCGCGTTACACGGCGTCTTCTATGGATCTAAACTGTTTGCAATTGTTAGCCAAGCGTTACTCACAGTGGAAAAACGTTTTTCTTTCCCAATAAACGCGTCGACGCTTAAACTTTATTTTCCAGTGCAAAACTTTTGGAGCCAGATCAGACGCAGGGTAACCCAGCGTCAGATTAGGATCCAAACTGTTTGCCACTCAGATAAAAATAGATGGTGAAAAATGTAAAAAAGTTATTATTTTCTACATTTTGTGGTTTGCGTTTGCGTTTCGTTTGCGTTTAAACGGGTAAGAATAACGTTTTCTCCATTGTAGCATTACAAGGGTAACCTCGTCAAATCACGGGCAGTGCAAGAGTTAAACCGGTGACCGCATGCTCACCACGTGCACCGAGCCGTAAAAAGTATACAATAACAGAAAGTAAAACTGTCCGGTAACAGAAAACAGTGTCCGGTATCAAATGTTATACGCAGATACCCCCCGCAAAGCTATTCAAAAAGTGTCCTCTTACGTCTGATACCGGACACTTTTTTTCTGTTACCGGACAGTTTTACTTTCTGTTACCGGATACTTTATACGGGCGTGGTGCACGTGGTGAGCATGCGGTCATCGGTTTAACTATTGCACTGCCCGGGAATTGACGAGGTAACCCTTGTTATGCTACAGTGGAGAAAACATAATTCTTTCCCGTTTAAACGCAAACGAAACGCAAACGCAAAACACAAAATGTAGAAAATAATAACTATTTTTACATTTTTCATCATCTATTTTCATCTGAGTGGCACACAATTTGGATCCTGATCAGACGCCGGGTTACCCGGCGTCTGATCTGGTTCCAAAATGTTTGCAATGGAAAATATAGTTTAAGCGTCAAACGCGTTAATTGGGAAAGAATAACGTTTTTCCACTGTGAGTACCGCTTGTCTAACATTTGGAAACAGTTTAGATCCATAGAAGACGCCATGTTACGCGGCATGTGATCTGGATCCAAATGTTTGGCACTGATTTTCATTTTTGATTCAATTTGGAAAGTATAAGAAAGATTTTGAGATTCTCCGCAGACGATAAGTTTGATGCAGACGGCAATTCAGCACGATAAGGGATGACGAACTTTCGCAAATAATTTGGATCAATATCAAACACACAGTAACTCAGCGTTTGAACAGGATCCAAACTGATAGACACTTTATTCACGCAATCAAATCCCGAAACTTTGCGTTGGAAAATAAGTGCATTTCAATTTCAAAGCAGACGACAATATGACAGTGCAAGAGTAAACAACGCTATTTAATAGTGTGCCTGTTCAGGAGTCGGGCTAAAATGATAAAATATTTATTGACCTTAAAACTAAATGCTTAAAAAAAGATGTCATCTAAATTGTTAAATACAGCGCTTACCTTATACTAGCTGAATACTCATTCTGAGCGCAGATAAATAAATACGTAGTAGTATATTTTACGGCATGACCCAGCACACAGGCTGCACGGAATGCTCGTGCAAAGTATAAAAAGGACCAATGAAAATAATAGTTGGTTTACGTGAATTTTAATAGTTTAGAAATAGATATATTAATTTGCTATATTACATTGACCGCAATCATTATTGACTAGGTGTAAGATATTTATTAAAATCTACGTATAAGTCAGATACACGACGGGTTTCGCCTTAAAAGTGTAGGGTATGAATCGTAATAAGACTGTTTCGCTCGGACGAACAACAAATATGTCCTCGGCTTCGCCTCGGACAATTTGTTGCCGTCCTTGCAAAACAGTCTTATTACGATTCAATACCCTACACTTTTAAGGCGAAACCCGTCGTGTATCTATTACTAAGAGGACACTTTTTGAATAGCTCTGCGGGGGGTATCTGCCTATAAGATTTTGTACCTATATTGTTATGCAATGACTGTGTACCTTTGTTTTGATGTTATGAGTGTGTACCCATATTGTGATGTCATTTTTGCGTACCTAAATTGTGATGTTATGTTTGTGTACCTATATCGAGTGCCTTGCTCAGCCTTGTTCCCGTCGTGCTATAGAAAAAACCGGCGGTTTTTCTTCTATATAGATCCAGTGTGTAATATGTTTTTTAATTTTCATTTTCATTCCGGATCTGGATAGATTTCGCTTTGCTGTTTTCAGGGTTTTCTAGCGTTCCCTGATATATCCGTTCAAGTGTAGGATAATATGATTTTTCTGATTTGTAAATCTCTCACTGAGCCACGTGGTGTTTTCTTATAAAAGTAAGAAGAAGAAGAATGACAGTAATATATAAATATTGATTCAAAGACTACAATTGAACTTCGATATTTCGCTTATTGGGCGAGAATAACATTTTACACTGCACTGCACTTCCTTTTTTATTCCCAAAGGGTAGAACGTATTATATCATATGGATTTTATCATGCTAGTGTTACCTTTTGATAAAGACATTTTTCTTATATTATGAACCTTTTCACAAAACAAACTATCAAATTAGAAATAGTATCATCTTGAATTATCGTCTGCTTTAAAATTTACTAGCAATTTAGTCAAATTGAGTTTTTAATCGAGTGAAAATTTGAACCAAAAATGGTTAATAGTCTTAAATGACAGGAATCAAATTGCATATAAATTGTTGATATTTTGTCACGTTAATCTAGTTTTGCCAGGATAACAGTTGTTTTTTCGTGAATTTTTTCGAGAAATGACAAGTCGAATTTTGAATATTTTGACATTCTCACAGCTTAATTCATAAGTGGGAACATGCTGTTCGTTTCCGTTTAAACTACACTCAACGCAATCTTAATACAATAACACTTTTTTGAAGAAAAAAATTGAAAGTTTTTTCCCAGCTGTAAACAGTTTGGAGTCTGGGGGTCGTTTCATAAAACTTCTTACGACAAATGTTGGCGTAAGTCACATTATATAGATCTCAATAATTTTTTTTTTTTCAATCTAATCCTGTCTTGTGACATCCTTATGGAATCGGCTTGCAAAGACGATTCCTAAGAGATGTCACAAGACAGGATTATATAAAGAAATCAGAAATTAAATGTACTTACGACAACATTAATTTTGTCGTACGAAGTTTTATGAAACGGGCCCTTGGTTCGACTCTTTCTTGTCTTATCTGATGTACTAAATAGCACTAAACTGTTTGAAAATAACACATTCAAATTAACGACGAGTATACTCGTAGTTCACAAACAGTGTATCTGTACAACAATACGTTTGTCCAATGCAAACAGTGTATACCCTGATCATTGAAAGATTTTCCATGTCACTCCATAATGTATCATGTTTATTGTGGATGTAGTGTACAGCGGAGAAGACGTTATTCTTGCCCAATAAAAGCGTTTACGCTAAAACTATTATTTCAAGTTCAAATAGTTTGGAGCCTGATCAGACGCCGGGTAACCCGGCGTCTGATCAGGCTACAAACTATTTGCATCTTGGATAAAAATGAAAATTCAGAATTATCAAAATGTTTCTACATTTAGTGTTTTGCGTTTGCGTTCCGTTTTTCCGTGTACATGTACAATTATATAATTTCATGTGAAGCGATTTTGACCGCACAACTCCTGTGTGAAAAAAACGCAATATAAATTGGGTCTAATAATAATAAAAATTTGACTCCTGAGGAGCATTTTGACCAGGGTCTGCATTGTTTGTCATATTGCAATACGTTTGCTGTTACAATCAACCGTGATTAGTCTAAAATGGACAAGGTTGTATTGGAAATTTGAATAAGCCATTATTTTTTAGGATTAAATGATTAAAGACAACTTTTTGCCAATTCTGAACATTCATTTTCTTCTGAGTGACAAATATTAGTTTAAGCGTAAACGCGTTTATTGGGAAAGAATAACGTTTTCTCAACTGTAACACATAGCTTACATGTACGTTTGCAAACAATATCGATATCCACAAAATGCCGACTAACTCTTTAGACCTTAGCCACACAAACATTGTACATGTCAAGTTATGAGTCCTTTGTCAACAGAGTATCTGTAAAGAGTACATTTACTCGATGCAAGCAGAGACTGCCCTCTGATCGTGGTTTCTACTGTTTGCCTTATTGCAAGACATTTGTTAAAAAAACAACCTACAGTTACCCATTTGTGCCCACGATCCCATATGTGGGACATAGGCAAACAGTGTAGAATCTGATCAGACGCCGCATAATGCGGCGTCTGATCAGAGTCTACACTATTTGCTTATAGGAATTTCAATATAATACAACATATGAATTGAAAATTTTGACCAGGCATCCCTTAGAAAAAATGGACTAATCCAATATATAAGCATGGCAGAATCCACTGGGCACAAATGGGTTATACATGTTAAATTGTAAACTGGAATTGTTTACAGTTTCGGACAGGAAAGGGTTAACTGGACCAATGCCCCAAATTATGAAACCCCTATTTTACTTGCTACATCTAACCTTACGTCTGCATCGCTGCTTTACTAGATTTTGAAAACAGTTGTGAATATCTGGTGCCCGTTTCATAAAACTTCGTAAGATAATTCTTGTCGTAAGTCACATGATAAAAATATCAATAACATGTGTATTATTTATTTCACTATCTAATCCTGTCTTGTGACATCTCTTTTGAATCGTCTTGAAATAGAGTTTGTCACAAGACAATATTAGATATAGAAATCAGAAATTAAATGTATTATAAAGTTTTGACTTACGGCCGTTTTTGTCGTACAAAGTTTTATGAAACGGGCCCCTGAACTGAATCCATTATGCTTGTCACTCAACGCGATTACACTTACCCGGTGTCTGATAAGGCTCACACATTTTGTCACTCAGACTAAAACGAAGTATTAGAAATTTCCCAAAATCAATATTTTCTACATTTAAGTGCAATGCGTCTGCGTTTCATTTTCGTTTAAACGGGAAAAAACGTCTTCTCCACTGTAACTCTACATGAAAATTACAGTGCAGCGCTGGCATATAGTGGGATAGAAAGCGGGTATTGAAAACGGAAATTCATAAAATGGAAAAAGGTCGATTTCGTGAAAATATAAATTTTTCATTTAATCAGAGATACAAATAGTTTGAAGCCTGGTCAGACATCGAGTTACTCGGAATTTGATATGACTTAAACCAGTTGGCTATCATTATAATTGCTTGAAGGTAATCCAGATGTATTTGGGGGAAATACAGATTCCTAGCACAGTGGAAAACACGTTATTATTTACCGTTTCAACGCAAACGAAACGCAAATGCATGACAATACAATTAAGAAACTTACATCTTTTTGAAATTCTATTAATTTTAATATGAATGACAAACTGTTTGGATACTGATCAGACGCCGGGTTACCCGGCGTCTGGTGATGATCCAAATTGTATGCAATGAAAACAATAGCTTTAGCCTAAATATGTTTATTTGGAAATAATAACGTCTTTTCCACTGTATCTATTCCAGCAAATAAATACTCGTTTCACGAATCTCTCTTGTCATTACTGTTTACTATTATAGTCTTATTAGTCAAGATAATATAACACTGTTTTTCGATTAAAGTTATATGGCCGTGTTGTGTTACACATATTTTTAATTACCAGCTCTAATTAACAAAAAAATCATTCATTTCCATATAGGATTTCGAGAAATGTTAATAGCTTTAAGTAAATACAATTTCTTATGCAAAAATTACACGAGTGTTCTTCCCCACGTCCCAGAAAATTCATATACATAATTTAAACTTTTCCCTGAATTTGTCTAACTATTATAAATAAACTTTCAGCTGGATTTCATTGTTTGGATATGCTTATCATGATTTATCACACTGCTTTGTATTCCTAATTTCTAAAATATACACTGTTTGCGTAAATCGTCATATTTGATTGCCATGCTTTCTCTTTCCCCACTTTATACTTATGTTTGATAATGATATATATAGGATCTGTCATGGGTCGATGTTTAAGACAAGCTGGTCTCAAACGAGTCTGAAATTGAAAAGTTATTAAGCGAGCCTTGGCGAGCTTAATAAATTTCTACTCTAGACGAATTTGAGATCAACTTATCTTAAACATCGACGAGTGACAGATTCTTTTTCTCACATAACCAACGATTTTAAGCTATTTTTTAAAAGCAATGTGCATTTTTGGAACCCCGATGATGCCAAAACCACTTTACAAATAGTGACGTTATAGTGACGTCATCAAAGTGATCTCACACATGTTGGAGATTAGGCTATTCGTGATTGTTGTTCGCTATTGAAAACAGGGGTAGTTATGTGAGAAATTCGTGTGTGCTTGAACTGTTAATTATGTTAACCCATTACCCCTTAAAAACGCCTTTTTACACCTCTCATTTATTCTTCCACTGACGAAAAAAGTTCTAGTTTATACAGCCAAGAATATGTACCAGATGAAATATTTTCCATATCCTAGAAGATGGTAGCTTAAAGCAGGCTGAAAGTAAAGCAGAATGTGCCTTAAGGCACATTCTGCTTTACTTTCAACCTGCTTTAAGTGGTCACCTGTTTTTAAAGCTAGAAATAGGTTAAGAGGTAATGGGTTAAACATCTGTATAACGGACTTTGATATAACGAAATATTCAGCATTAAGCATAATATGACTGGAAACAAAACTACAATGTATTATTATTATTATATTGACCATAGTCAAACTTGGTTTTGAGGGCCTAATAAAAAACGATATTTTGGCTTAAGAGAGTGTCGTTTAAGTGTTTATACTTTATCATGCTAAGCGTGACTTGGCTAACATTTACAAAAGGTTTGGATCAAGATCAGACGCCGCGTAACGCGGCGTCTTATCTGGATCCAAACTGTCTGTCACTCATATTCAACTGTTTTTCAGACATTAAAATCTGTATTTGAATGTTGTGTTTAATCACAGCAAATTCAGTTTACAGTACGTCATAAAATGTATAGAGGCATCGCTGTATGTGTTTGCACATTATCGTGCGAATTCTTATCAGCCGTGTGTTAGCATTCATTAGACTACATTCAAACGCAAATGGTATGAACTGTAGAATTATCATGTAACAGAGTTTGTTCAAATCTGGTTGGCGAAACGTTTGGTGCCTAATCAAACGCCAATTTAGTCGGCGTCTGATCGGATAAAGTGCTTACAGTGGAGAAAACGTTATTCTTTCTCAATAAACGCGTTTACGCTAAAACTATCTTTCCATTACAACAGTTTGGAACCAGACCAGACGCCGGGTAACCCGGCGTCTGATCAGGCTCCAAACTATTTGACGTCAAGGTTAGAATCAACACTAAGAATTGTCGAAAAATTGTCATTTTATCCATTTAAGTGTATTGCGTTTGCGTTTTGCTTGCATTTTGACGGGAAGAAATAACGTTTTCTCCACTGTATAAAGTGATTAAGATGAGTCTGAGATCGTTCTCAAACTCAACTCAAACGCGTTATAAGCATGCGACCTAAATTCAAACTGTTTGCAAAAGACCTTTACTGTTTAGTACAGACGGAAGGAATAATGTCTATTTATGTATCATCATACATGTATATTTAAGCGTTATGTATGTACATGTATATTAATAAAATCAGGTTTGTGGGGATGTTTTTAAAAATGTTAACTGTTCAAGAAATTAAAAGATATATAATAAGATAAACATATAAACTATCCACCGTGTCTTCAGAATTGACAAACTAATACAAACTAACTGGTTAATACCATACGTTTTTTTAATTATACAGGATACGGACACATCCACAAAGATTTACAGTATGGAAAGGAAAATAAGTCGTTCACAGCTTCGCCTCAATGATGTCTGCATAAGGTACATGAATGCTTGTTCTAGTGAGTCTGGATCATTGAAATGAAAAGAAAGCGCAACCCACCCCCCTGCCCAAAAAACAAACAAAAAAACAACAACAACAAACAATAATACTTACTGTCTACTGTTGCATGTAAACGCATGCTGTGAAACTCGCGACCAATGTCTTATTATAAGGTCTAACAGACTGACTAAAACTCTGTTTAGAGTACATTTATTGGCAGTGATAAAAATGTTGTTAATTGCAATACTCTATTGAACACAGCATATGATATCAATTTAGGAACGAGCATACATTTCTTGTAATTATTGGAAAGCACAGGCTATGAAAAATGATATAAAGAGCAAATCCGAAATGGTCCAAGTGCAATGCGAGAATTGGAGATCAATTGAGAAAATAAGTAATCGGACTTGATAACTGTACTATGAAAACTATCTCTCGCAATCGACAAAAACCTAGCATGCGTTTTAAAAAGCACTTAAGTTTTAGCAGGTCATGAGTCAATTCATCCGAATGTTACACATCGTTACTGGGTAAGCCGGGTCTCGCAGTGTTTTTAACTTTTTACTGAGGCCAATTAAACCTGTGAAATGCTTGAACTTGACTTATTTGACCTCGATTATGAAAGACGTTCTCAAAAATCATTTCTGATTGCCGAGTGGTGAAAGGCGAGTTTACACTTGTCATACTTTTAAAAAGTGCACCCAGTGGAAATAACATTAATAGTATCTAGTATAACCTCGTCACTGCTACAGTGGAGAATCTGTTATTCTTTCCCGTTTAAACGCAAACGTACACAAACGCAAAGCGCTAAAACGTAGAAAAGAACAACTTTTGGACAATTCTGATATTTCATGTTTATCTTGGTGGCAAACAGTTTGGAGCCTGATCAGACGCCGGGTTACCCGGCGTCTGATCTGGCTCCAAACTGTTTGCACTGCAAATAATAGTTTTAGCGTAAACGCGTTTATTGGGAAAGAATAACAGATTCTCCACTGTACATGTACATTGACCTCATCCACTTTAAACAATAACCGTTTCTGTTTAGTTCTTTAACTTAAATTTTGGGTATTTTGGCTTATGAAATATTTAAATGAGTATCCAACAGTTTGAATCAAAACTGTTTGCAAAGAACTATTGCACCCGTAGTCAGGAAATGAAGGGTTTAAACAAGACCTGACGTAAACATGAGACAATAAAAAGTAGAAAATGAATGGTTCAGAAACATACATGTAGGACGTATTGAATTCTAAGTGACAAACAATTTGAAGCCTGGTCACACGCGGAATTACCACTCATAGAAGCACTCTCAGACTAAATATACGAATATATCAAAGATATAAATATTTTTAGCAAATAACTTGCGGTCTGGAAGTGAAATAATGTCATTATATAAATATCGTAATCCTCTATTGAAATTTCCTTTTTCAGCCAAACCCTTTCGCTCACAAGCACTGTGTATAACGGGACACCAAATGACATAATTTACGATGATGTTACCGTAAACAACGTCAGGAATTTTCGGAACATCTATATAGTAGAAATACTAATTCTTCGATTGATTCAACAGTTGTTTTAAAATTGTTATGTGATAAAAATAATTTATTTATGCTTTTCGGTGGATTACCACGAAATAGCAGTGGATTATCACTTGATAATTTCACTGCTTTAAGCAGTGGGATTATCGCCACGCGCGCTTTTATTATGAATTTTCCCCGTAGGGCTCCCCAAAAATCGTACTCAATCGTGACTTATCGTTAAGTTCCGACAGTCCGATTTGTCGAGAACCACTCAACGGAAGAACACGAATCCAAAATCGGGAGCAACGAGTTAATACGGATGACGTCAAATCAATAGATCAGTGACGTCATCGTACAGGAAACTGTTTCGTTAATGTGTTCGATGTAAACTTGGGGCTCAACATGGGGTAAATCATGTACTTTCGCTTTCACAATTGTCGAACAGTTTCGTTTAAAAAGTGGCTTAAAAGCACAAATAAATAGAGGATAATCAATTCCTTTGGATTGATATGAAAAATAAATCACGAGAATGGGTTGTTATCCTGTTAAAAAACGAGTCCGCAGGACGAGTTTTTTAACAGGATAACAACCCATTCGAGTGATTTATTTTTCATATCAATCTAAAAGGAATTGATTATTCTATTTATTATATACCATTTAACGGTTTTACAGAGATTACGAACAGCAAACTTATTAACCGAAAAATGGACTCTTTGACAGAATGGTAGAGCTAGATAAAGTAAGCCACGCCCCTATCGCGTATTAATACATCCCAACCGCCTAATTCAAAATCGAGAGGACGCCAATTTGTTATTGAAGCGTGGTGAAATTCAGAGGAAATGGCTGGATATTACCGTTTTAAAACAACTGATAATCAGTGATTTTGTGTTTAAATGATTCATTATGGAGTGTGCGTTTATTCAAGGATGTTGTGACTTCATGTGGATATGGAAATTACAGTGTACTGTAAACAACATTCACTAATCACATTTACCGGTGTTTAGAACCGAAACGGAAAGCCGAAAGTCTTCAATTCTTAACCGAAAGCATTCGGAAAGGCGAAATTTCGGAGCTCCAGATAAAGGGAGTACATGGCTACAGATAAGAAGGAGTAAACTTGCCACAACTCCAACATTAAACATTTTCTCACTTATTTAAGAACCAAACCATTTTGTGGAACTATCCGTAAGAATCGTCCCGGACGATTCTAATGAGTAGTAACATCATATAATTTTATTCATAGGGTTTATTGCAGAAATCCATGTTTTAGTTTTTTGAAGGCTCTTATCTTGAGCTGAGGGAGTATTTCTAAATCAAAATCATTCACTTAACCCTTAGGTGTGACTGTCACTTCTGGTTGGAATCGTCTAATGAAGAGTCGCAACCTACCCGCTTACCGTAGCAAGGTCATTTATTTGTTGCTTACTAGCTGACATGTAAACAGTTTACTTATTGTTATTGGGAGCCCGGTGAATAATAAAATAGTTACAAACAAAGGAAAATGTTCAATTCACTTCAATTTAACTTAATAAAAGTTAAGTTCCAAAATGACAGGAAAATGTTTTGACACTACGTCATATTAGCACCATCTGACGTCACGACCCGGGCATGTGAGTGCGTACACTTCAGTTTATGACCTTAGACAACACAGTCGTGTTTACAACACCCAGTATTGGTGAACTCTCAGATACCTTTGGGATCTACGGCAGGCGACACCAGGAACCCCTGACACTGTATAAGTTCCTTACTTATTTGAGCATATTTACAATATTGGCGACGAGGATGGGATTCGAACAAGACAAAACGCCTGAAGCCAGTGATGGAGGAAAGGTAATACATTTTTGGTCTTGGGTGCTTGTTAGAATAAATTCTTGCATCTTTGACTGAAAAATGTGTTTAAATTTGCATTGCTGAAATATCTTTGGACCAGAAAGGACAAAATAAAGGCTTCAAATAGGAGGAAAAATACCAGGATTGAAGGATTTTCACAATGGATTGGATACAAGACTTGATAGGCCATTTGAGGAGAGGATTTTGAGAGCAGGATTTTATATGTTTCTTGCTCTTGGATGCTTGTTATATAATTTCTTGCATCTTAGACTTCAAAAATGTTATTATCTGCAAAGCTGCATTAGATTCTTTTTCTCTTGAAAAGACAAAGCAAAGGCTCCATAAAAGGAAGAAAACCAGACTATCACTCAAAGCGGATTAGAGGAGAGGAAATCCTATTTATATTCTGGTAAGTGTTCATTTTATTTTTCATGTAGATCTAGCTTTAGCATAATAGATCTACCTTACTTGCTACGATTGTCGTCAATAGAAGTCCCTTAGAAAGTAAATAACTAAAAAAAGTAGTTCCGGCAAAAGTGATATCGTCACTACATGGAGTGACGATATCAACAGTGATGATATCAAATTTATCTAACTGAGAAATCTCTATAAATCATCTGTTGGTATATAATAAATAGAATAATTGTATTTTTTCAGTATAAGATCGAATTTAATCCATTTCGTGAACATCAGCCTGTTATATTTTCACTCGTGGCTTCGCCACTCGTGCAAATATAACATCTGATGTTCACTCAATGGATTAAATTTCTATCTTATACTGAAAAAAACAATTATCCTCTATATCATATTCTTGCTCATTGTTCATCTTTTTTAATAAACTCGTTAACTTAAATTAAAATGACGCTCGCCAAGGCTCGCGGCATATTATTTAAATAAACTCGTTTATTAAAAATGATAAATAATGAACACTTATGTAAGATCCTCTATATCTTCGTGATTTTACCACCTCGTAATTTTACCACCTCCTATAAAAAGGAAACAATTCCATCCACCTGGTTCTGCGCTCCCGGTCTACAACAACACCTAATCGGAGACAAATATTATGTGCGTTGTTTGGAGGGAGTTGTTATAGGGAGGGAAAATTATAACACTAAGAGTATATTTGCAAAGAATTTGAACCGCTGCGTCTGATTTTGGTTCAAACTGTTTGTCCCTCGTCTTTATGTTTCCTTCTGTCAAAAATGTCCAATAAATTACTTTCAGAAAAACAGGAGACGATATCCCGTCATTGAAAACGTTAGACTTAATTGTCTTGGTTGGGGAACAGCTGCAAGCGTTGTTGTAAGAAGGGAATCGGTGTTCGGATGTCCGTTGTTGGGAGGGAGTCCTATAGTTGGATACGTACAGTTGCAAGTTTAACATAATATTCCATAGGAGGGCTCCGTTTAATGTTTAATATGCTTCAAGCAAGAGTTTGTCATAAACATTTAAAGCATGAAAACACTTATAACGAATATTCAATAATCACGAATTTATAATGAAATTGCTGTTGGTCGAATGCTTGAGGCCGAAAAAAATGTTAACTGGATTGCAAAACGGCAGCTGATACCAGAAATCTAATTGCTCTACCTTTACCACATCAAAAGAGGATTATTTTCACTGGTTCTGTGGGAATTAATAAATCATTAGTGCAAAACTTAAATAAAACGGTAATTTACAAACGGCATTTGTGCAACAGACATGAAACTAACGTTTAAAGCTCCTCAAATTTGTTTGTAACATTTACAGTGGAGAAAACGTTATTCTTTCCCGATAAACGCGTTTACGCTCAAACTATTAATTCTATTTCAAACAGTTTGGAGCCAGATCAGACGCCGGGTAACCCGGCGTCTGATCAGGCTCCAAACTGTTTGCCACCAAGATAAACATGAATTATCAGAATTGTCCAAAAGTTATACTTTTCTGCGTTTTAATAGTGTTTTGCGTTTTCGTTCCGTTTGCGTTTAAAAACGGGAAAGGATACCGTTTTCACCGCTGTATAAACCGTATAACAAACCCGACGGTCTCTACCGTTTCAAAGAAATTGGATCTTGAGTAGAAGCTGAATAACATGATGTGTTTCTCAAGATCCAAACTGTTCGATACTCATTTGAAATTTTAAAGAAAGAAAACGTTCCCTAAAATGCCTAATTTGAAAACAAAATTCAAGAAATAATGTTGAAGGATACGGTGTCCATGCTAACGAAGAGTTAACCCATAAATCGCCGGATGCAAATTAACACATTCAATTGCATAATAGAATCTGCCTATCATTTGTCATCTCCCTTATTTTTAAAACTAAGATGTAAACCTTTAGCCACTACCGTCGGCTTGGAAATAGGTTTGATCCAGATCAGACGCCACTTTACATGGCGTCTGATCGGGATCAAAACTGTTTGGCACTCTTATTGATACATTTCCTTCAAAACCTCAGACTTTTAATTAGTCATAACTTTCCTGACGACACAATTGAGCAGACGAAAGTATGTCTGTAAAAGTGTTAAATTATGCGATGAAAGGGATAACAATTTTACTTGTATGACAGTGTCTGTGAATTATTCGCTTTGTTATTCAAACATTTGATATTGGCAGAGATGGACGATCTTAACAGTTCCCCTTATAGAAGCGAGTCTTAGCGCATTCAGTCTATTTTTTAGTCTATTCCTCATCTGAAGAAAATAGTTCCAATAGAAACAGTCAAAAATATGCATCATAAGGAATATTTTCTTTATTCGAGCAGGTTGTAGTTTAAAGCAGGCTGAAAGTAAAGAAGAATGCGCCTTCAGGCGCATTCTGCTTGACTTTTAGCCTGCCTTAAGTAGTCATCTATTTTCAAACTAGAAACAGACTATAGGGTAGAGGGTGAATCTTCAACAAAGAAGCTGCAAGCCAATTTGATGGTGAATTTGTTGACCTTTTGAAATTATAACATAAGTTTTAATATGCTGATGAAGCTGCAGTAACCCCTTCATTGCCTTACTCCGAGGACAATGGTTGTTTGTAGACTGTATGGATCCTGATTAAACGCCGTGTAACGGGGCATCTGATCAGGATCAAAACTGCTACAGTGGAGAATCTGTTATTCTTTCCCAATGTGTTAATGAAGAAATGCATTTCTAATAAATCCATTTAAAATAAGTTTAACATGTAATACGTAGTTTTCTGAACATATTCATTCCCCTGAAACAATCTGCTGATGAATCGAAAAGAGCGTGAAATTGAGTTATTAGAGTTAAATAGCGTCGTTTGAGTGTTGAGCTTTTGACAATCTTACAGTGGAGAATCTGTTATTCTTTCCCTATAAACGCGTTTACGCTAAAACTATTATTTGCATTGCAAAAAGTTTGGAGCCAGATCAGACGCCGGGTAACCCGGCGTCTGATCAGGCTCCAAACTGTTTGCCACCAAGATAAACATAAATCAGAATTGTCCAAAAGTTGTACTTTTCAACGTTTTATAGTTTTGCGTTTGCGTACGTTTGCGTTTAAACGGGAAAGAATAACAGATTATCCACTGTATCACTCATTTTCAATGTTTTCTTAAGTCAACATGATCCCTCAAATTCAAATCTGAGAAAAACACAGACGCTAATCGTTTGAAGCCAGTGACGTCATGGTAGTGAATGAGTTAAGCCGATCTGATCCAGCTGGTTTGAGGTCTCAGACAAATTCTAATCTAGTCATGTTTTGTCATTTCCGGTGTGGTTAAACTATAATTCTAACATGACACGTGAATTCGTCTCTATAAACAAAGAACATGTCTATCGTGGTATACCTGAGACGTTTTACAACGCTCTTCTCTATCCCGCTCCTCCCGCGGTTATATGACATGACGTGACCTCGTGCGTTCATACGTTATGTTTTTTAAATTTCTTACGTTATTCATATAGCCCGTAAAGACCATATACTTTTAACCAGTCATGCTACTGTAATTTTCCCATTCTTCTGTCTTGTTTCATGTAATGTTTGTTCTATGCCAGATTGTGGATCAGTAAATGTAAATTTGCTGTTGTGTGTTAGATTGTTGTAATGCCGCGGAAAAAAGTTATTCGGTCTAAACACTGCATCCGCTGAGGAAATAAGTATGGAACATTTGATTTCATTTCTAATGAATTTCTTTAAATCTGGTCATGTTAGGATCGAAATAATCTATGTTCTACCGTTGTGAAGCGGTATTTTACAACGGTCGGTCGTTGTGGTGCGCAGGAATTGACCACTAGGCCTTCGTGTATAAACAGCGAACATAATGACAAATGTTGACGAAGATGCGACTATGGCCAGTGATTAAAGCTTTTTTTCAGTCTTCCAGGTGAATATATTTATATTCATCAGTGTGGTCACATATGTCTACAGACTATCTTGCAATTCATGTTTACTTTATTTGTAAGAAGATTTTAGAGATAAACGTAATAAAAGTACTCATCTCGCTACTTTCACTTTCAATTCCTAATCACTTCGGTGTCTATATCCTGTGTACGTTTATTCACCGTGTTTGTGGTCTGCTTTTATTTCTCAGATCTAAATTGTACAGTGGAGAATCTGTTATTCTTTCCCGTTTAAACGTAAACGTACGCAAACGCAAAACACTAAAACGTAGAAAAGTACAACTTTTGGACAATTCTGATAACTCATGTTTATCTTGGTGGCAAACAGTTTGGAGCCTGATCAGACGCCGGGTTCTGGCTCCAAACTGCTTGCACTGCAAATAATAGTTTTAGCGTAAACGCGTTTATTGGGAAAGAATAACGTTTTCTCCAATGTAGGTAGTATTGTACTGAGTGTCAAATATTTCTGATCAAGATCAGCGGAGTCTGGTCTGAATCTGAACTGTTTGTAGATAACATTTGTTCTTTTAGTCTGACACAGAAGGGATTAAATGTTAAAAACTATTTGTGATATACCACGTATAATTTGAGTAAACTTGCAGGGCTCCAGATAAGGGAGACACATTTGTACAAACTGGGCATTTTCTCCCACATGCTACAGTGGAGAAAACGTTATTCTTTCCCGTTTAAACGCAAACAAAACGCAAACGCATCACAGTAAAATAGAGAAAAAGACAATATTTCGACAATTCCGATTACCTATTTCAATTTGAGTGGCAAACAGTTTGGAGCCTGATCAGACGCCGGATCTGGCTCCAAACTGTTTGCATTTTAAACAACAGTTTCAGCGTAAACGCGTTTATTGGGAAATGATAACGTTTTCTCCACTGTAGCACCAAATCGAGAGTATTCTAATGCGCGGTTAAGTGAGTTTGAGTGGTAACTTTAAACAACCATTTACAACCTCAGGCTAACAAACAACATTTACAAAAGCAGTATGAATTCAGATCAAATGGCTAAATGAGGAGTTAACTAATCAGGGTCCAAGGTTGTAAAACTTTTGGGTTGAGTCTGAAGTCTGAAGTCGTTCTTAAAGACTTTTCCTCAGTCCTTTGAGGGACCACCACCCCATTGTTCTGGAGGTGTCAATGTAACTGTCAAAGCACGTGCAACACAATCTCAGTTTACCTGGTGAAGTCCAGATTATACTCATGCTCTAGTGATTTTCATTGGTTATTTCTAACCAAACTATCAAATATATAACTAGAGTCTCACACGAGAAGCTTCAATGGTACTTTTCTAGCGACATGTCAATAAGATCCATGATTTTTGCAAGGAAATTGTCTGGCAAGGCGTTATGATCGAAAGGGATGTCTTTAAGCACTTGACTGTTCAGATTTGAGCATAGGCTCAAATTTGACCAATCAAATGCTTGAAAACAAAAATAAGACACAACTTACAACTCAAACCGTTTATAACCTTGGAGCCAGGGCATGCACTGTTTGTTGATCTGTTTGGCACAAAGCTGTCCAGGAGTATGATATCGGCTAAGCTTTTGATTGGTCAGATTCTAATAGAATCCCTAAGTATAATTTGTGTCCTCATTTCTTTATTCTTTTATTTTTACATATAAAATTCATTTTATAAACAAATTATTGTATATTATTAATCCAACTATATGTATCTATTTATTCAAGATTTACTCCGAAGTAAAATTTAAGTAGGACGTTTTTACTTTATTATATATGTAGTTATTTGTCTCTTCTAACTTTGTAAGTACATGTATATAATGGCATGTGAATCACGTTTGAACGCACAACTCCTGTGTGAAAAAGAGAGCTATATAAATCTGGTATAATAATTACAATAATAATAATATGCAATATTCCGGAAAATGACTATTCCAATATGATAGCCAAACAACTTGAATAGATCAGACCCAGAGCTACTCGGTGTCTAAATGGATCTAAATCGTTTGTATTTGTCAATTCTCTGGATTTAAGGCAGAGGATGTGTAACAAGAAGAGGAAGACGTTAACGTTTGGCCTATAAAATACCTTAAATATGCTCATTAAATAAAGTTACAGTGTATAGGCCAATTTTATTGACTTGGCAGGGTGAAGTTTCGATGCGGACCTTTGCACTTCAACTTTTGGTGCGGCAGAACGCTCTATATTGAAATTTACCGTTGTCGTCTGTCGTTTCTTCCCAGGATGCCGTTTCTTCTCAGGATTACATAATAGTGGACAGTTGACAAAATGAATACATGTTAAATGATGAATGCCAAACAGCTTGATTCCAAATCAGACGCCGCGTGACGCGGCGTCTGATCTTGATTCAAGGTGTTTGCAAATGTAGGACACATCTTACTTTTCCCTCCTATTGCAACTCCCTCGGAAGAACACACGCAATCTTTGTCTCCCATCGGGTGTTGTTGTAGAGAAGGAGCATTGTATATACAATTTACGTGTAGGGATGCACGTATAAACTGTGTTTCTCCATGTTTAAAGTATCGGACAATAACGATATAATTTGGAACTATACCTATCACCTCTAAAATCAGAATTGCTGATTATTTATTTAAATTTGAACGACAAACCGTTTGGAGCCTGATCAGACACCGGGTTACCCTGCGTCTGGTCTGGCTCCAAACTGTTTGAAATGGAAATGATACATGTAGCTTTAGCAAAAACTCATTAATGGCAAAAGTAACATATTCTCCGCTGTAAGAACAAGATGAGCCGCCGGATAACCAAGCGTCAAACCAGGCACCCTAAATCGTAAGAATTGTCAAACCCCGGTCGTTCTCGACTTTGTATTGCATCGTTGATGCGTTTAATTTCCTTTACACGGGAATTAACCCGTGTCCTGCTGTAATATCGTCTTTTTTTAAATTGTTTTCAAAATTAGTAAATTGAGATGTTATACATGTTTAAATAAATAAACCTAAATATGAGTGTCAAACAGCTTGTATTTTGATCAGATACCACGTAACACGGCGTCTGATCTGGATCCAAACTGTTCTGCAAATGATAGTGAAGACGAAACCAGCAGGCAAATGGATAATAATGTCTCCCCCAATACGGTATAGTAATATGGTAGTAAAATAGTACTTTGTGTTGTTTTCTTCACGCCTGAGACTTGCCTAGAGCCCAAACTAAATCTTAATCACATGAATTAGTGAATTACACATTCGGGACAGGGCAGTTAACTGCATTAATACTGAATATTTGTTTTTAATCAATTACTTCTTCTCGATTGCTTTAACGAAATTGGTTTTCAATGAGCCAAACCTGGAGTAAAGCACTGGAATTACAACTACTATTCTAGACGAGGTTCATCCTCGTAGGTAAATGAAAGCAGATTGAAATTAAGGTCGAAAGCTCATTTTAGAACATTAATTCTACCCTAATACTGCCCAGAATGGCCACTTGTCTTCAGTTCCATTAACAGAATCCGTGGAACGAGTCGTAATCGTGAGTGTTTATTGTTGGAAATTAAAGGAAATGAGCAACATTTGTTTAAAAAAAAACCACACACACACATAAAAAGACCAGCCAAAATGCAAACTCAACAAAACACCCAACTGAATCCATCTGAAAATATAAAGAAATTTATTGGTTTTCGATGTTAAACATCTTTATAATTATGATTGGCATTTGAAAACGGAATCTAATATGTGATTTTAAATTTATTCATTTCTAGTGCAAATAAGACTAGTTGCCAGATTTTACAAAAACGAAATAGTTTTATGTTTGTCAGGTACTAAGAAGAAACACGTAAACATTTGTTGAAAAATGATTTTATCTTAAAATGTCGATTCAAGGAAATAGTTTGTGCCAGCGACGTAGTTCAAATTTATGTACTGTACTCAAAGGCAATAAAACACCATGAAGTCGAGTGATAGAGAAAGACGACCATGGACTACAGTGCTCCCTTCCTATTTCCTAAAATATTGGATAAGTCAATTGTTTTATCAAAGGGATGACTGGTCAAAAAATTCATTTTCATTTTGTTTTATACTGAAATTCCTAACAGCAAACAGTGTAGACTCTGATCAGACGCCGCATAATGTGACTACTTAAAGCAGGTGGAAAGTAAAGTAGACTACGCCCTAAGACACTTCCTGCTTTACTTTCAATTTGGTTTAAGCTTAACTCTTCTAGGGAATGGAAAAGTGTTCCTATGATACATAGATTTCTATTCAAGACTGTATCAACTGGAACTATTTTCTTAAGTGGAACAATACATTAGAGGCGTACTGATGGGGAAATGTGTTAATGAAGAAATGCATTTCTAATAAATCCATTTAAAATAAGTTTAACATGTAATACGTAGTTTTCAGGACATATTCATTCCCCTGAAACAATCTGCTGATGAATCGAAAAGAGCGTGAAATTGAGTTATTAGAGTTAAATGGCGTCGTTTGAGTGTTGAGCTTTTGACAATCCTACAGTGGAGAATCTGTTATTCTTTCCCTATAAACGCGTTTACGCTAAAACTATTATTTGCAGTGCAAAAAGTTTGGAGCCAGATCAGACGCCGGGTAACCCGGCGTCTGATCAGGCTCCAAACTGTTTGCCACCAAGATAAACATGAATTATCAGAATTGTCCAAAAGTTGTACTTTTCAACGTTTTAGTGTTTTGCGTTTGCGTACGTTTGCGTTTAAACGGGAAAGAATAACATATTCTTCACTGTATCAGCCATATAACATTTCAGTCAGGCAACTACACAATG
Source organism: Gari tellinella (assembly GCA_922989275.2). Classification (NCBI taxonomy): domain Eukaryota; kingdom Metazoa; phylum Mollusca; class Bivalvia; order Cardiida; family Psammobiidae; genus Gari; species Gari tellinella. The sequence continues at coordinate 99,955,794 of OV277856.1, read as the reverse complement.
TTGATTCATCATTTTACTGCCAGGATACAATTGTTAGTGTTTGAGAATGATCTCAGACTCAACCCAGACTCTTTATAACATAGGCCCAGTAATTTAGAAATGTGTCCCTTGTAAGTACAGACTGTCGTAACAACGGGTACTCTCTAGCAGATTCCCGCTGAACCCATTTGCGCCAAGTGGATTCTTCCATGTTTTTTTTTATATCGGATAAGTCAATTTTTTATCAAAGGGTCAAATAGGAAAACATCTATTAACCCTGGTCAAAATTTTCATTTTTATATTGTTTTATATTGAAATTCCTATCAGCAAACAGCGTATACACTGATCAGACGCCGCATAATGCGGCGTCTGATCAGAGTATACACCGTTTGCCTATGTCCCATATATGATACGATTATCAAGCTTTGATGTGCATTGTTACGCTTTGTCCAGCTCTGTTACGCATTGGAAAATGTCAAGATTGCCGATTTCATGCCGATTTTTATCCAGAGCCTATATTAAGATGCAGAAGTTCAACAAAATCATTACATCTTTGACTCCAGAACACGATGGCAGAACAACAAGATCCAGAAGTTCCAGATGTACCAGAGCATGATCCATCTGAAGAAGACATGATGTTTGTCTCCATCCTAGCCATTGAGAGCGTGAAAGAGCGTGAGAGAGCGTGAGGAAACTTGCCAAGCGTAACAAAGCCTAACAGAACGTGTCAATCCTTGATCGAAGCGTCTTAATTCGTGGGAAAGCGTGAGAGCCCTTCATGAAAACGTAAAAAATCGTAACAAAGCGTGTCAGATCTTGGTGAAAGCTTCTGACCTCGTGTCCGATCTTCATGCCAGATCGTAACAAATCATGAGACATCTTAACAAGGCGTGTTAAGTGGTGACAGATCGTAAAGAATGGGGTCCCCGCTTTGAACCAAGCTCCGTTAAGCTTTCCTACGCTTTGAGTCAAGCTTTGCGGAGCTTTGTTACGCTTTGTTAAGCTTTGATACGCTCTAGGCGCTTTAATCAATTCGTAACAGAGCGCCCACATTTTTTAAAGTTTTAAAAAATTGGGCGCTCTTGCCGAATGTACCGCTTTACTCCTAGCTTTCCCACGATCTATTACGACCCTGACGCTTTAATCAAGCTTTGTTACGCTTTGGTGCCGCTTTGCACGCCACTTTAAAGCGCCATCAAAGCGCCGTTGGTGTGAACCTAGCATAACAGTCTGTGGCCTGTTTAGACGCCGAATCAAATGTTAGCCAAGTCTTCATTTCCCCCTCCCTATAGCATCTCCCTCCGACAACTCCATTGGGTGTCGTTGTTGAGAGGGAGTTCTGTACTTCGCTCAGAAATATGATCAGAACGTTTTCGATCTAGATAAGATCGAGATACTCGCCGTCTTATCGGGAAACAAGATGTTTGCAAGACGACTCGTGAATTGGTGTGACGTGTTTACAAACATGGTTTAACCATAGGCAAACATCTATTCTAACATGACACGTGAATTCGTCTCTATAAACAAAGAACAGGTCTATCGTGGTATACCTGAGACGTTATACCACGCTCTTCCCTACCCAGCTCCTCCCGCGGTTATATGGCATGACGTGACCTCGTGCGTTCATACGTTATGTTTTTTAAATATCTTTCGTTATTCATATAGCCCGTAAAGACGATATACTTTTAACCAGTAACGTTACAGTAGTTTTCTCATTCTTCTGTCTTGTTTGATGTAATGTTTGTTCTATGCCAGATTGTGGATCGGTAAATGGAAATTTGTTTATGGGTGTTAGATTCTTGTAATGCCGCGGAAAAAGTAATTCGGTCGAAATACTTCATCCGCTGCGGAAATAAGTATGGAACATTTGATTTCCTTTCTAATGAATTTCTTTAAATCTGGTCATGTTAGAATCGAAATAATCTATGTTCTACCGTTGTGAAACTGTATTTTACAACGGTCGGTCGTTGTGGTGCGCAGGAATTGACCACTCAGGCCTTCGGCCTTCGTGGTCAATTCATGCGCACCACAACTCCCAACCGTTGTAAAATACCGTTTCACAACGGTAGAACATAGATTATTTCTTAATTCTAACATGACACGTGAATTCGTCTCTATAAACAAAGAACAGGTCTATCGTGGTATACCTGGAACGTTATACCACGCTCTTCCCTACCCCGCTCCTCCTGCGGTTATATGACATGACGTGACCTCGTGCGTTCATACGTTATGTTGTTCCTTTCGTTATTCATATAGCCCGTAAAGACCATATACTTTTAACCAGTAACGTTACAGTAATTTTCTCATTCTTCTGTCTTGTTTGGTGTAATGTTTGTTCTATGCCAGATTGTGGATCGGTAAATGTAAATTTGCTAATGGGTGTTAGATTCTTGTAATGCCGCGGAAAAAGTTATTCGGTCGAAAAACTTCATCCGCTGAGGAAATAAGTATGGAACATTTTATTTCCTTTCTAATGAATTTCTTTAAATCTGGTCATGTTAGATTCGAAATAATCTATGTTCAACCGTTGTGAAACGGTATTTTACAACGGTTGGGAGTTGTGGTGCGGAGGAACTGACCATGATGGCCGAAGGCCTGAGTGGTCAATTCCTGCGCACCACAACGACCGACCGTTGTAAAATACAGTTTCACAACGGTAGAACATAGATTATTTCTTAAAGCCGCATTGTGTTTTTGAGAAACCTGCATAAAACGGTTGTTCGGGGTCCCATTTGAACTACGTGGCACGTGATTCTTTCACAAAAACCGGTTTTATCTAAGCAATTCGCTTTTTAAATTTTATTTATAATATTTTGGTGCTGCACAAATTAAAAAGCCTCCCTTGTGAATGGAAAGAAGGACAACTCTGTAAATACAGGACTCCAGATAACGGAAGTATTTCGAAAACTAAAATCTTTATTTCTGCTTTTAAACCAAATGGTGTCATACTCATTAAAAGTGTCTCGAAGAGACGGTTTAATCAGTAGTTACACCATAGCATTCGGTGCTGAAATGAGTGAGAAAATGTTAGATTAGTTCAGATTACTCCCGATTACATGTTTAGCTGGAACACTGAAAATGACCCTCTCAACCCTTATTCTGCTGCACAGACGTCTGATTCGACATTGTCGTCTGCAAAATGTGTTCAGTTTAGATTTATGCATTGTTTTAATTAAAAAACCTTAAGACGAGTGTCAACTAGTTTGGATCCAGATGAGACGCCGCGTTACGCGGCGTCTTTTTAGATTCAAATAGTTTGTAAACTCCGTAAAGTAGGCACAGGGTTAAACACTATGAGATCTAATAACAACGTGTACATATCTTTCACCGTGGGTAAACGGTTAAAATAAACTACGGAGAATCTATACCTTGAGCTTGCTGAAAATGACTGTTTCAGCCTTGTCCGCTCTCTAACTCAAATACTTCTTCTTGGATCTTCACCAAACTTGCTACAAATGTTTATTAGTATAGAATTTAGGCCAGGTTCAATAATTAGCAAAATCGCATAAGGCATGTCTGAGTTATTGCTGAAAAATGCTGAAACAGTCATTTTTTAATACATAAAGGGCAAAAACTCAGATATGCCACATGCGATTTTAGTAATAATCAAACTAGACCTAAATACTATATACATAAACATTTTCAACAAGTTAAATGAATATCCGATAAAAACGGTATGTGTTAGAGTGCAAAAAGTGACTGAAACCGTCATTTTTCATTAATAAACAGGCAATAACTCAGATATTCCTTATGCGATTTTAGTAGTTATGAAACTGAACCTTGATTTTATATCAATAAACATTTTCAGCAAGTTTGGTGAAGATCCAATAAAACGTATTTGTGTTAGAGAGCAAAACTTGCTGAAAACAGTCATTTTTTAATACATAAAGGGCAAAAACTCAGATATGCCACATGCGAGTTTTGTAATAATCAAACTAGACCTACATTTTATATGAATAAATATTTTCAGCATGTTTGGTGAATATCCGATAAAAGCTGTTTGTTTTAGAGTGCAAAAATGACTGAAACAGTCATTTTTTATTAATTAACAGGCAATAACTCATAAATACCTTATGCGATTTTAGTAGTAATCAAACTAAACCTTGATTTTATATCAATGAACATTTCAGCAATTTTGTGGAAGATCGGATAAAAAATAGTTGAGTTAGAGAGCGGACAAAAAAGTGTGATAGTCTAACTGACTGGTGGATGGACGGGCGGAGGTAGATACGGTTGCCCCCAGTGAAGTTGAATTCGGCTGTATCACGTGATACTAAGCCGTGTGGTAATGTTTATGACAGACGTTCTATTTTCGGTTTGTTATGAATTTAAATCGCCCTTTTTGGTGATTTAGGTCCGTCTTCATAATTTCATAAATCAGTTTGGCCCATAAGAATGTTCAAACATTATTATTAACCGTTATTGTATTTCAGGCATTAAGAAAAGGTCTGAAAACACAATGGGACTTTAATTAAATTACTTCAGTTATACTCTAGCGATAGATAAAACATCAGTATAAATGACTGCGTTATGAACGTACTCGTTTAATCCATGAAGAATAAACGATAAAAAACAAGCTTATGAAACCTCCGCAGTAATTCACTAATTATATTCCCGTGATATTTCTATGCTCATTTAGTTGACGTTTTATTGCTGTTTTGTCGATAAAGAGTCAACTTAATTTTGCAGAAGTGGTCGTTAAACTTCTATGAAATTTAATAGATCGAGCAAAAGTATGGAGTAACGAAAGTATGCAAAACATCACCAACTAGCAATGTTAAAAAAAAGTATAACATCTGTTTTGTTTTGAAAACACAAGGCGTTTAATACCTCTTGAAAAAGCAGCACTTAAGAATACCCTTTCATTGGATTCAGAATCATGTGAAATTTCCATACAGGTATATAAATATTGTCATTGATGTTTTGTTCAAGTAGTTTGAAGCTAGACCAAACACTGAGTAACTCTACGTTTGATCAGGCTCCAGACTGGTTGCAGCCCAAGATTTAAATAAACCCTTTTGGCGCCAACTGCTGTTTGCAAGATCGTTTCAAAGTCAGATTCAATGAAGCATGACTTAACTTAGACTTAAACGATTGTCAAACAAATTGAATCCTGATCAGGCGCCGCGATCAGGATCCAAACTGTTTGCAAAGTCGACTTTATGCGACTTCGGCACCGAAAGGGTTAAAGTGAGTGGTTGGTAGAACGCCCGTGCAGTTACTATGTCAAGTACAGTGGAGAATCTGTTATTCTTTCCCGTTTAAACGCAAACGTACGCAAACGCAAAGCGCTAAAACGTAGAAAAGAACAACGTTTTGGACAATTCTGATATTTCATTATTATCTTGGTGGCAAACAGTTTGGAGCTTGATCAGACGCCGGGTAACACGGCGTCTGATCTGGCTCCAAATTGTTTGCACTGCAAATAATAGTTTTAGCGTAACCGCGTTTATTGGGAAAGAATAACACATTCTCCACTGTACCTAATTTGCATAGATATATCACTAATCGTTGGCAAAACTAAACAATGGGTGTTAATAAACTCTTACGCCGTGTATTGTCTCATTAATAAGTTTAATACATGTTTCATAATATTACAATAAATGACTACTTCTCGAATGAGTTCTATGTGTTGGTAAATCCATATTTAAAGATTAATTTTCCTTCTGATTACAGCACTTGCTTTTTTGGTGTCGTCCACTAAGTACAGTGGGGAAAACGTTATTCTTTCCCAATAAACGCGTTTACGCTAAAACTATTATTTGCAGTGCAAACAGTTTGGAGCCAGATCAGACACCGGGTAACCCGGCGTCTGATCAGGCTCCAAACTGTTTGACACCAAGATAAACATGAATTATCAGAATTGTCCAAAAGTAAGTTGTACTTTTCTACGTTTTAGTGTTTTGCGTTTGCGTACGTTTTCGTTTAAACGGGAAAGAATAACAGAGTCTCCACTGTACTGTGGACATCCGCAAAACTGGCAACCTGGTGAATTTTTACTCGCGGCTCTGATTTTCGGGATTTTCCGCCAATCTTACGAACATTGACGTAAAGAGGGTTGTAGATCTCGGAGGTCCGCTGCCCATTTTACGCGTTTGGGATAAACATTTATGCCCATTGCAACCTGAACAGCACTCGTATTACACTGTCTACAAATTCTACAACAGCCATTTTGCACATTTAGTAACATTTCGTTACCTTTCCTTGATAGCCTACACAAATGGAATCGAAAAAATTAACGAAGGCATATTTGCAAACATTTGTGAGATACACCACTCAAGAAATCTTACCTGAGGGTAAATTGAGTATTTTGAATCGCAAGCGAATTGCCATCGAATTGCAAGCGAATTGCCATCGAATTGCAAGCGAATCCCAAAAATTGTTAATTTAATAAGGTTCAGTACTGTACGTACCTATGCATACATGCATTGTAGCCATATTTTAGGAGAAGTACGCATCGCTAGCAGTAGTCATTAGCAATGTTTTTACGTTTATGTTACAAAAACACTTAAAGATATCTCTCGACAACCTTTTGGTCATAACACCTAACCAGCTATCAAAGCATGCCGCCACGTGCAAGTTTTGTCCTTTACTGCTATCTTGTCTAGAGATATAATCACCCAAGCGTTTCATGTGAGGCCCGTACCTTAAATTTGTTAGGTTAGTAAAATCTATTGAAAAAACCCTTGAGTATGAGTATTTGAGGGCCTCTCTAGACAACTTGAATTTTGTTACCTGTAATTTCACACCAACTGAGATTGGTATACCCGGTGAAAACGTGTAATTCATGTCCTGACAGTTAAATTCTCACACTATCGAGACAATGTAGGGGGATTCCCTCAATGGACTGAGGACAAGTCTTTAATCAAACTTTTTATATTTTTTCGTCCACCGCATATGATATTTGAGCTAAAGCGGACGTGTTTTTCAGTTTTTAAATTGCTAGAATTATACAGAACTCATTGCGTAGAATGCATTGATAAAACCACGGTTTACAAATATACGGTAGAAATGTTTATATCTAGCATACGGAAGCATTTGTTTTCTAGACCTGAAAACAGTAGGTTTTCAAACTCTTCTTGTTTTCTGAACAACTACGGCAACTGCAGAGTATATTCTATATTATGTTAAAGCTAAGGCGCTTTTTGTTTGACAATACGATAAAACGAAACAACAAAAATTAACAACAACAAAAAACAGACAAAAACATCATAATTCTATTTCCTTCGACGCATTCGTTCCTTGGCAGATGCACCATAATCTGTGATATTATATCGATGAGCTTTTCAAACAGTTTGGATATGGATGATTGAGTCGAGTAACTCGGCATTTTACCTGACATCGAAATCAGATTCAAAACTGTTTGATATTCAGGTTGTTCGTACACAAGAATAACGATTGACTAAGCAGTTATAGGGAGAGCGAACTGTTAAACTTATTTACAAAGAGATACTTTTTATGAAATAAAACGTGTTTATAAGAATAATTGTAACTGCAGTGCATATCGTCGTCCTCTTCCGTAAAAAACCCAAACAAAAACAACATAATATTATACTGAGTTTAGGGATTCCTGGTCGATATTACAATTTGATCTGCTTCGAATAAAAAACCCTGATACAGTCAACTTCCTCTACAGCGACTATTCACAGCAAAATGTTATAACACACGATATAGACCAATACATACACCTAGCTTTTAACACGGTGAATGAATTTGGGCTACATAGTTTGCAGCAGCAGTAAACAATCATAATTTATTTTGGCTGATAGCTGATATTGAAGATACTGACTTTTCCAAGATTGGTCCACGGTTATAAAACATTTGATTGGTCTAATTCAAGCTTTATGCTCAAATATGGCCAATCAAATGCTTTATAACGAACTCAGACTCAACTCAAAATGCAATATAAAATTTGGATAGTTTGTTTATCACAATATAAACTGTTTGCATTATTACAAAGGTTTATTTACTGGTGACATGGATTACAATAGACATTATCTTACCTCCAAAAGTACGCAACTACAGTGGAGAATCTGTTATTCTTTCCCGTTTAAACGCAAACGTACGCAAACGCAAAACACTAAAACGTTGAAAAGTACAACTTTTGGACAATTCTGATAATTCATGTTTATCGTGGTGGCAAACAGTTTGGAGCCTGATCAGACGCCGGGTTACCCGGCGTCTGATCTGGCTCCAAACTATTTGCACTGCAAATAATAGTTTTAGCGTAAACGCGTTTATTGGGAAAGAATAACGTTTTCTCCACTGTATTTCACGTTTAAACACAACTAAGCGCAAATGCAGTGCAATTAAATATTGGGACGGCGGGTAGTTTTAACCCATTCTCCGCCACGTTTTATCGTCTGCTTTAACCTTCTGACAGCCAAAATATCGTCCGCATTGGTGGTGTCGTCCGCAATATTGTTAAAGTCAGTTGTAGGATTATTCTAAGTGAAGTAATGTCGATACTAGTGTCAAACAGTTTGTATCCTAATTAGACGCCACGTAACGCGGCGTCTGATCAGGATCAAAAACTGTTTGCAAAGTCGCATTTCGGCACAATCGTTAGTGAAAGAGTTAATATTACCGCTTTATTTTTATCTGAATTGCAAACAATTTTAAGCATGATCACATAGCGAATGACCTGGCATGAGATCAGACTCAACACTTTTTATACTGAGCAGTGTTGTGTTTGTACAAATGCGTTTATTGGTAAAATGCAATGTCTTTCCACTGTACGATTATAAAAAGTATGGACGCTTAGATGATGCTTACAATGGCAGGTCTAACGTTAATGCTGGATTGAAATAAAAAATAGAACCTTTCCAGCAGCTTTGTGCTTTATTTTTATAATTGTTTCAGGCAGTTGCATTTCTTTGAATACATCACGTATGTTTCCTTGACGTAATTGCGTGCGTTTTTCAACATGGACGCTCAAGTTTTTATTGGTGTTACACTGATGCCTCGCTCACATTTGCTGCGGCTGCCGTACGGCGGCCGCACGGCTTATCATTTCTACGGCGAGTAGCAATTCCTCCCCGGCTGCCGCAGAATTCCTACGGCCGCCGTGTGTTGCGCTCACTTTGCTGCGGCTGCCGCGCGGCGAGATTTTATTTTGGTGGAGTTAAAAAATCTTGGCCAACGTACGGTCGCCGTGCGGCTGCCGTACGGTGACCGCACGGCGACCGTACGGCCGCCGTACGGCAGCCGTGGAAGTCCCACCAGATACCTTGCTACACAACTTGGTTTTGCTACATGTTAACACAACTTATATCAGTCCAGCAACACCATGAACTCAAATGACACATTTGGACAGCATTTAAGAACATCTAAATCCATTTTTAAATAATATTCATGTTTTACATATATGATAAAGAGTACAAATGCTCAATAGGGAATTTGACCATCGAGTTACGGTGGCCGTACGGCGACCGTACGGCTGCCGTACGGCAGCCGTAGAACAACTCTTCGGCGTGTGTTTCTACGGCCGCCGTAGAAACGAAAAAATGTTATAACTCCGCGTTATAATTCTACGGCGACCTCTACGGCCTGTAAGATATTGGGATACGCCGTGCGGCTGCCGTACGGCCCCCGCACGGCCGCCGTAGAATCTCTACTGCTGCCGTAAGATTCTCTCGATTTCACGTCTCTGCGGCCGCCGTACGGCCGCCGTAGAGCAAATGTGAGCGCACTATTACTAGTAGATAGTATTATATACAACGCTCCCTCTCTCTCTACAACGACACCCAATGGGAGACACATATTGTGTACGTTGTTCGGAGGGAGTCGTTATAGGGAGGGAAATTGGTATACATTTGCAAACAGCTTAGATTCAGATCATACGCCGCGTTACGTGGCGTTTGATCTGGATTCAAACTGTTTGTAACTCGTAATTTAAATGTCTATTATGTAATTTTGGGAAAAACAGCAGACGACAATTTTAGGCAGACGACATTGCAGCCGTGAACAGTTTTGACATAATTGTCTTGTTTGGATGAAGAGCGACCAACGTCGTTGTAAGGAGGAAATTGTTGTTGGGAGGGCCTTTGTACGGAGGGAGCATTGTAATAATAAGGGCATGCGGAAGTCTAAATCAGGGGAATGAGTTGAGAAAGAAAGTTTTATATACGATTTCTCCATTAAAAAGAGTAGCCGACTATCTTAAATCCCTTTCATGATCAAATTGATCGTGAGATTAGTACCCCTTCACCGCCATATTGTCGTCTGCTCCAATATTGATATCTGCAATATCGCTTTAAAGTAAGATTAAAGGCAATTTAACTGACGTTATTTTAAAAAGTGTGTCGAACAGTTTTGATCCTGATCAGACACCACTGTTTCAAGATCAAATTGCAAATGCGCTTTATGACGTCATTGAGAGTGAAAGGTTAAAGACAACCGTACATCTTTGTCCCTGTCATTACTTATATTGTGTACATTCGGTAGTATAAACTGCAAACACAATGCAGTGAAATGCAAGTTTTGACGAACTAAATGGCAAATACATGTAGTTTGGATCCTAAACAAACTAAACGACTATTTACTGACTGTTTGGAATCGGCAATGCAGCAGTACTCACATTGGAATCTGCTGTGTCGGTAAAACATATCTTCAGTACGACTACTGTGGCCAAAGGCCTGCTGAAACTGAGGGTTTTATGGCATTTTACGTCATCTGACACGAAGTGCTATTGTGAACTATTCTGATCGCACTGTGTCCGTCGTGGTCCGTTCGGCGTCGTGGTCCGTAGGTTTTTCTTTCATACACGAGAATAAGTTCGAATCAAGCGTCCTGTATGTGGCCATTAGGGATTTCTCTGAAAGGAATGTATTGTACAGTGGTAAAAGCTTGTCACATGATTAGGTTTTAAGGTACAACTAACTGTTTCAAAATTAGTAAATCTTAAGACGTAAATTGTTCAGAATATTGAACAAGTGTTTCAAATGGATAGACTACCGTAGATAGTTATTGCGAAAAATTGTCTTACAAAAACATTAACCTGAAAACAAAAAATAAGAAACAAGGGGCAGTGTGGCTACGATGATATGGCGAGAAACAAACATTTTTAAAAGTAAAAAGCTTTGTATTCTTTGGGATTCGAAACTTAGGTCTCATGTTTCACAGTCATAGCTAAGGGATGTTTTGATTTGGCGAAAGTCGGTTGAACATCTGCCAACTTTGTCAAGGATTAAAACATTTGTTCAACGTTCGGGGTACTGGCAACGCACATGTTTCCGGAAAACGCAAGCTTGGTAAACTGGTAGAAAATAATAGGAATCTTTAAGCGTATACGCTATTCGTGATTTGCTTACTTGAACGTGGACGAAACAATAGTGCATACATTTAGTTTTTCATATGCTAGAAATACCAGAAAAGCTTAGATCTTGTATAAGAACTCAACTGCACATTGTGACTGTCTATCTGTGTATAGTGTACACACTTCATTGGATATAATAAACGTGTATGTGTCCCACAGTAACAATAACTTCATGCACTATAAGTAGCCAACACATAATGCATGCTGCACTATAAGTAGCCAAAGAATAATGCATGCTGCACTATAAAGAGCCAAAAAATAATGCATGCTGCACTATAAACATCCACAGAATAATGCATGCAGGTATAAAACAACAGAATGTACAGTGTTATCCTTAAATGTTTTACCTGTAAGGTTTGATATGTCATTTCTGTCCCTATTAAGTATCTTGAAGATTGGTGGAAAACTAATTGCTTTTATGGAAAGCGACAAAGATATTACTCTCAAGTGACTCATAAAGCTTGGCAAGTGCATCATTTTCTATTACAAATGTAATACACTTCATATGATATGTTAAACATAGACTTATACCAACGCTTGTCGTATCGCATTTTATTTTTCAGCTGATACCTTTGAAATAAAACCTAGTATGTCCCTCTATGATAATAGAGTTTGAAACTGGCATAATGTAAAATTAGTCTCGACTTAATTTTATCACCAAATGTTCCAACTATGTTTCAGATATCAGCGTCAAGGTTTCGTTATCAGACGTTTTTGGGGTAACGGATATTAACATGTAATTATGTGCTTCATTTAAGGGAATCCAATCTTTCCTCTTTTAACTTTAACAGCTCCATCATGCTGAATCGTCACCTGATTTAAATATATCCTATTCGAAAAATATAATAAAACTAGCTCTATGCCTTTTTTACCCTTTTGGGGCCAAATTGTAACCCCTTCACCGCTATATTGTCGCCTGCTTTAATAGTGTTGTCTGCAAGATCATTTCAATGTAAGATATAAGTATGCCTTAGGGAATTTCGATACGAGTGTAAAACAGTTTGGATCCTGATCAAACGCCGCGAAACGCGGCGTCTGATCAGAATCCAAACTGTATACGCCGAAAGTGTTAAACTAGATAGGTGTTGTATACAAGTGACAAACAGTTTATATTGGCGTCTGCTTTAGATACAAGCTGTTTCAATTGTTAGCAAAGTCGTGTTTATATCATTCTATAAATATTATTTGGTATTTTCGTAAATTTGTCATATAATTGGCAGCTCCTTTTTACTAGTCTCCCGCTGCATAATAACTTCACCCACTAAAAACACCTATCACACGAGCTCTTACATTGACTAATAAAATAAAGGATACTTCCCCTAAGAATAGAGTACATACACTTCTCAGACAAACAAACGTATCATCTCTGACCAGAGTCCAAGGTTATAAAGAGTTTCAGCTGAGCCTGAGTGTGTTCTCAAGTATTTGATTGGTCAGATTTGAGCCTAGGCTCAAATCTGACCAATCAAATGCTTGATACCGACTTGACACTCAACTGAAAAGCTTTATAACATTGGAACTTGATAACTAAATCAATCAAAGTACTTGATTTTACTGATGATAGTTTCAAACCCAAATACACAGGTATGGAAGGAAATTAAAAGCAAAATACGCTGTCACTCCAATTAAAATAAGCTTTCAAGATTTCCAAATTGCTGTAATTTTTTCTCCATTTCAGTGCATTACGTTTGCGCTTCTTTTGAGCTTATACGTGTATGGCAATTAATAACGTCTTCTCCAGTGTTTATACATATGCAGGGAATGTGTATCATTGAATAATTCTGTAAAGAACTGAAACCCGGATTTGGTTTAAACCCACTTTTGTAAATGATTTTATGAAACATGTGAATATCAAGTAAGGCCAGTTTGGAAATAATTTCATTAAACAACATCACGAAGCCGCTGAGTCGACATGTCTCGGTGCCGCCGTACATGTATTTCAGAGCAGCATGCATTTTGCTGGTCCCAAATCTATTCGTACACAAAAAAGTGAAAGTAGATTATACTTATTTAATAATCATCATATTTACTTCAGAATGTAATGTTTATTCACTAAAGGTTTATTATTTTCACTATTGTATCAGTTCTCGTAATTAATAGTTAGATTCAAATGAAGTGCTATCATTGAGTGTTGCTTTCTTGAGCGAATAAGGACTAAATCAAAATACTGAACTCAACCCTGGCTACAGGTTTAACCCCCAGTGGTTGTTAATAATTAATTAATTTATAATTAATTATTGATTGCTACTGACCGTACCAAGGCGGGCTCCTATATTCACTTAGCTTTATGTTTGTCTTGCGTGTTGTTTTCTATTTAGTGTGTAGATGAAGGAATGGTATTGCGTGTGTTTGTGTGTTTGTTGTGGTATGACTGTGTGTGTGTGTGTTCTGCTTGAGAGGTGGGTGTATTGTTTGTGTTACGTTTCCTGCTTGAGTCTTTCGTATTTATTTAATATATGTGCATTACCTGCTGGTAGTTCTATAGAGGGAGATGTATTCTTGGCGGTACAGCCTTTCTGTGTCTGAACGGTTATTTCGCCGAATATCGTTGAGAGCTGAATACAACTCCCTGTGCATAACGCACCGTCAACTGGTAATGTGTTTGTTATACACTCCTAATATACACCAGTTACAACTATATAGTTGTTTAAATCATTTGATATCCAGAAACATTTAATGCTTGAAGCCAAACATTGGTTCCTTTTATGCTACATACAATAACGCGGAACTTGTACATTTACGAAAATTCTATACATGGCGCTGCAACATCCTTTGATACATCTCGAATAAAACAACTCAAAGACAAAATATACAGATAGCACTCAGGATATGCCCACCCAGACCTACAAATACAGATGCTGCAGTCGTGTATGCATTTCACGCATAGGCCTAGTCAGTCACAACAGACGTGGAACTATGCCTACTTAGATCTTCGTTCGCGAAGCCAACCCATATAAAAAGGCGTCACGATGAATCAAACACGCGGTCTGCGTAGAATACAAACAGAAAAATACAAGGAGTACTGTACAGATACACGCGGAAAAGGCCGTTAACAAAAGAAGGCACGTAATACATGTAAATGCAGATATGTCATACCATAGTTTAAGCTTTATAAACACGAGGTCAAGTTTGTACGATGTTTGAAATATATATATATACCGTATATAATGAAAGACTTGTATCACTTTCGTAACAGTAGAAAGGATTTTATATTATTATCACAAGGGTGTCCCACAGGAGACAATTAAGCTATCTCAGTGATGTTTTGCCTTACTAATATTGGAAACAGACTGTAGTTAGTGCACACAATTGTGAGTAATCTGTTTGAATTTACCCATGTGGCCTTACAGACGGGCGCTAATGTGCATTTGCTTTTTCCGAAATACAATTTCGCTATCAGCAAGTTTCAGTGAAAAACGTGACAAATATTTTATTTCAACACTTGATTTCGGACGCTAAAAGCTAAAAGCGTCCAAACACTGGAGATGAAAAGAACATTGAAATAAAAAAGACAGTCACTTTTACTTGCAGTATTTACAAACAGTTTTGTCGCGAAAATTAACAACTGCAACCCGAGCGAAGAGTACACTTTTTATCTACACACAGTGTACATGTCAAGACTACATTTGGCCTATAAAAATGGTGTAAACTCTGATCAAATGTTCCTTAAAATACTCTCTGATCAAGGGTCTGCAGTGTTTGTCAATTTGAAATGCATTACAGAAAACAATCTGAAATAAGTCGTACATGTATATGGACTGGACATGATTTTGAACTGAAAATATTTATTTCAACTTTCAGAGGTGAGTGAATTAACCCATTTCTCCATAGCATGTTTCTAATTTTAAAGAAAGATGATCCCTTAAAGCTATTATCTGCTAGTAGATAGAACATATTTTTTATGAAACATATTTATGACTTTATAAAAGGGAACTATTTCTTTCCGTAGAGAAAATACTTATAGATGTAAAAAGGCGTATGTATGCGGTAATGGGTTAATCAATAGCCACACGTAGAATTCTTCCAATGCTAGTCGCGACTTTACTTAACATTGCAGACAGTTTAAATCAAGCCACGGTAACCCAACACAGCGACTTATGGCCAACAGATCCAAACTGTTTAATCCTAATGTTATAATCTAAAATTACTTTAAATTTGAATTAAAAAACAAGTATAGATAACGCGGCGTCTGATCTGGAGCAAAACTTTTTGACATTCGTCTTTAGGTTCTCTAATTTAAAAAATGTATAAATTTGAATTTAACAACTTTTGTAAAACTGACGACTTCGCAGCAGGATAATGATTAAAACATATGCTAAAAGTGTTTCATAGTTAAGCGATAACGCGCCAGACTGTTAACACAGGGAACGCTGGTTCGAGCAACCCGGTCAACCATTTACATTGCTCATGGTCTTTGGACCAGACCTCAAACCGATTTTCACTTGTAAGGTACTGTCGTTATACAGCAAGCATGTAAAACCAGCAGCGGAATTCAATCTGTTCTTTTACTGTTCGTACTTTAAATAGTCGATAGAGACAAAACCTATTACCTCCATAACATAAATCACAGAATGCATCCTTAACCCTTTCGGCACCAGATTAATTTTGATGTTATAACACATTCACCGTCATACTGCTTCAATATTGTTGTCTGCAAGATCATTTAAAAGAAAGATGTAAGGTAGCATAACTTAAGAAATATAGGATCTGTGATGGATCGATGTTTAAGACAAGCTGATCTCAACCGAGTCTAAAATTGAAATGTTACTAAGCGAGCCTTGAAGGAGATTAATAACTTTTTATTCTAGACGAGGTTGGTATCAGATTGTCTTAAACATCGACGAGTGACGGATTCTTTTTCTCACATAACCAACGATTTTAAGCAATTTTTAAAAGCAAAAGGCCTTTTTGAAATTCAAGTGACGTAATAACGCCTTGATAAACGTGACGTTATAATGACGTCATCAAATTGATATCACGCATGTTGGAGACAAGGAAATTCGCAATCGTTGTTTGCTACTGAAAACAGGGGTAAATATGTGAGAAACATCGATACGAGTTTTATATAGTTTGGATCCTGATCAGACGCCGCAATGATCTGGGTCCAAACTGTTTGCAAAGTCGACTTTCAGCGAATTCGGCGATAAAATTTAAAAGGTGATGCAGACGTATGGACATCAAGATGGACGTATCTATTATAGAACATAATTAAACGAGTTTAAAAGGGAAGTGTGATTTAATCAAAATCAATGTTGATGTAACCGCATCCTCTCTACATTACGACGTGACTGGTATTTGCAAGTGTATCCAGTAAATGGACATTGTAAAGAACATACAGTCGTAAATACAACATATTACTTTTATGCATATGTATTTAAAATGCACCCCTATTGCTTTAACATGTAATTCAAACAGGTTATATTGTAACATCAAGGTATTGGAGATATGAGGAAATACAAACATAAGCTAGAATCCATATCAAAGTATTTTATCTACCTTTTAGTTAATATGTAGAAATGGTTGAGTTTTGTTCTTGTTCTATGACAATAACCACAGACTATTGAAACGGTAAATTTCAATTAAGTATTGTTCATTTTGACTAATAAGGCCTGTTTGTACCATAAGTTGCAACTACATGTACAGTGGAGAGAACGTTATTCTTTCCCAATAAACGCGTTTACGCTAAAACTATTTATTCCGTTACAAACAGTTTGGAGCCAGATCAGACGCCGGGTAACCCGGCCTCTGATCAGGCTCCAAACTGTTTGCCACCAATATAAACATGAATTATCAGAATTTTCCAAAAGTTGTATTTTTCTACGTTTTAGTGTTTTGCGTTTGCGTACGTTTGCGTTTAAACGGGAAAGAATAACAGATTCCCCACTGTACAAAGAGTGCAGATCGTGAATAGTGTATGCTCCATCTGATAGGGGTTTACACTGTTTGCATGTGACAAGTGTACTCTTACAGGAAAACTGTTTGTCAATGAAAAATATACTTGTCGCTAATATTCAATATTTTAATTAAAATTAATACATAGGTACATGCTATTTGTCGTGCATTCGTTAACAGTAAGTGATACAGATATGGAAAAATAGAGTACAAGGCCTGTAGGCCTCATTATTTAATTACCCACATCTCAGCTCCAAATATATCATTTCCATTTTAACACCTCTTTTGAAACAAAACAAAGCATTGCCTAACCAATATAACTTAACCATTTCATTCTCAATGACGCAAAAAGGCGCGTTTGCAAACAGTTTGGATCCTGATCAGAGGTCGCGTCTTCAGTCATACTGTCTGAAATTAAACTTTGAAACGATATTGCAGACAACATATTGAAGCAGATGACAATGAAAAGGGGAGATGGTGAAATGCTTAACCTCTTCACTGCCTTACCCCGAGAACAACATTTTTTTGCAAACAGTTTGGATCCTGATCAGACGCCGCTTTACGTGGCGTCTGATCAGGATTCAAACTGTTTGAAACTCATTTCAATGTTTCTTCAGTCAAAATATCAAAAATTAAAATTTAAGAAATGAAAGCAGACAACAATTGTTTAAAATTGATGATGTCACGACAGTGAAGGGGTTAATGTGGCAGCGAAAGGGTTACACTGGAGGCGGGGGAACGAGCAACATCATTCTGTCAACGATATTTGCCTCCCTGACTTAGGAAAATGGTGTCATGAACATAAGATCATATTAAAGTCAAAATTTAATCATAATTACACTCACCCAATTCCTTTTAACTCATATGAAAGACATTTTAAGAAGAGTAGGGACCTACGGGAATTTTCTCTGCAAATTAATTTTCGAACTTACAGCAGTAAGACACTTTAAAAATGTGTCCCGTTGATGACGTTTAAATATAAACCTGACACAATGAGTTCGAAAAGCAAACAGCTTTAGGGCACACACCATTCTTGATTAAAACATTTACTAAGGAAAAATAATTTGCATACAAAGAAACGTTTTATATATTTTTTTGCGATGACAGAATATATAGATTGTTATCCATTTACTTGCAGATAAATTTCTGTCATTCATTTAATAACACTTAACCCGTTGCCTGCTGATCGCGACTTTACTGGTTTTTTTGCAAACAGTTTAGACCCAGATAAGATGCCGCGTAACGCGACGTCTGATCAAATATACATTTGCATCTGTATGTATATTCAGTCGCTCTTGACTATTACTCAATGGGTGGCGCTGGTCAAGAAACAGAATTAAAGAGTATAGTATTGTTAGCAATCAGATAAATGGAAATAGTTAAAATTGTAACACCTGCGTTTTCGCCTCCTCAAACCAAGCCTCGATAATCGCTGGTGACTACTTATCGCTCACCTTTATCTGCCACCAAACTGTTTGTCACTCGCCTTTATGTTTATTTACTGCAGACGACGATTTCGAAACAGAAGATATCGCAGTAGAATGACGGTTAAACTACAAGCAGTTATGACCTAACATTATAAATAAGCATTTTAATAATTTTGTGCATAAGCCAACGGCAACATATTTCATTGATATATTTGACGTTAGAAGTACGATAAAAGTACATGCCTTTTAACTTTTAAGGTATATGTAATTTATATAAGTGTAAGCTAAGAATAAGGTATTATCTCTTGAAAAAAGAAAGCAACAATCCTTACAAACGGTTGCTTGAATACTTCCCGTATATAAATCTATAGCAACCAATTTGAGATAAGAGGTCTAGTCAAAACTTTAAGTCAGGATTAGATACATGTAGTGCTTAAACAATAACCTCATATACAAAATGTTAGATCAATACGTGAAGCCCTCAATCAAACTAACGATCCTATACAGAAAGGCAGAGAAGGTGTCGTTTTAATGTGAAGTTTATCGGGGATGGCATGTTTCATCAGAAGGAAGGGGACGTGAAAAATGAATTGAAAGTACATGTACGTATTATATTTCATTTACAAACCAAGCCACCATTTTAGTTAATTATTGTCTGGTAATGTATCGTTTGATTACCTGCTACACTGCAGAATATATATCGCACATCATTCTATGCACTTTATGAGAATATCACTTTACATTTGATACATTGTGATCTTCCAGCATACTCGAGGCGAACTTGTTAAAATACAGTGGAGAAAACGTTATTCTTTCCCAATAAACGCGTTTACGCTAAAACTATTTTTTCCATTGCAAACAGTTTGCCACTCAGATCAACATGAATAGTCAAAATTGTCGAAAAGTTGTCCTTTTCTATGTTTTAGTGCAATGCGTTTGCGTACGTTTGCGTTTAAACGGGAAAGAATAACAGATTCTCCACTGTACGCGTTCATCGGGAAAGAATAACAGATTCTCCACTGTATCAGTTGATATCGTAATGAGACACCGAAAAATTCGCGCTTCTCCTCTTGGCACTCAAAAGCGTTTGGTATGCTAATGATGTACTCTATAGTTGCAGATAAAATTACCTTTTTCTAAGCAATAAATATCAAATTACATCACCATGCCTTTTAATTACTTGAGCGATTCCTTGTTAGTCCCTGTACCGGATAAACTAGAAAGTAATTACAGACGCAACTGTTTAAAGCGACCATTGAAGAAAGATGACAGTTCAATGTAGGATAAGGGTCAACCTGACCAGCGACTTGAAATACCATTTGCCTCGCAGCCATTATGCAACCAAGCGCTTTTCAGCAACTTAGACGAAGAATTATCAAATCTCACAAAAAGCCTCTACATTGATCGACTGCTTACTATAACATCTAACTGCGATGACACAATATTCATGTATCGAGCAATCTTAGCCAAACGAGCAAGACTCCTAAGTAACTGCCCCAAAGGACAACTTATGACCAGAAAGCGCACGAAAGCAGGTACAGTTGCTCATAAATACGCTACTGATTGTTACAGCCTCCAGAATTTCATCTTGAATAAAGATCCCAAAGCCGTTTCTGAAACGTTCTGTAGAAAATGGGGTGCGGTAAAATCCGAAGACGCATTTTCAGCAGAGCAGCAAATATCGCACGTGGGAATTATCTCAATACAAAATGAGATCGCTGATCTAAAATCTGAAGTCAACCTTTTAAAACAAGACATGCACACTTTAAAGGTCCAAAAACAGAGAGATGATCAAATAATAAAAAGGCTGGAAGCAGAATTATCGCAACAACAGAAAAATTCTGAAACTGAGCTCAAAAGCCTGCATTCTGAGATGAGGGCTGTGAAGTTACAAAGATATGAAGCTACTAGATCGATCTTCACAAGCACTACTAATGATGCATTAGGTGAACAACCAAAAGCTGCTAGACGACAGTACTCAATGGTTCTAACAGATGGGAAAACTAACGCACCTACTCCTGAAGCTAAAGTACAATCTACTATAGACAACAGCATCTCTACATCTTTGGATACAAGTGACAGTACACGGACTGAAGTTCCGATCAGCAATACGCGCCTCGTGTTCAACACGGACAAGAGGATATTCGAACGCATAGCCCCGTCCGATAAAGAAAAGCAAGAGAATATAGAAGTTCGCACTGCAAATGACAGAGAGGTTAACAACCGCGAGACAAAGTTAGCACCGCAATTGAAATATGACAGAAGGGTGAGACAAGTGCAAAATGAAAGTGAAGAACCTGTGTTTGAAAGTGTTAACTCAAGAAAAACGCGCAGGTACTATGTTGGAGGAATTGCGTCTTCATCCAATAGAGCTGGATTTAAGCAGTTTCTTAGCGAACTAAATATTTATCCAGTAGGACTCCGCATAATTCGCACTAGGAATAACGATCTTGCTGCAAAACTGACCATTGACACGCGCGACAGTCACATAGTTGAAGACAAGCATTCATGGCCCAAAGGGTTCTACTGTAGGCGCTGGTATAGTGAAAATGAATGGGCGTCTAAGATAAATGGTAAGAATGGTAATTCTGACAAACAGCATCTTGAAAAACAGCATTATGAATAAGCAGCGTGTCAAGTTTCTATACTTACCTGTGATATCTGCCATATTACTAGTTTTAATCATGACAAAATGTAACATCTTGACGTGGAATGTCAGAGGTATAACGTCCTCTGCTGGAAGTTTAAGCAAATTGTTAGAAATGAATGACATTGACTTTGCATTTATTACAGAGCATAAACTGAAATCAGAACACGCATCTTTTTGTAACTCAATACATAGCAATTACAAAGCGTTAGTGACATATGATAACTCTGATTCTCCACAGTCAAGATGTGGCAAAGGAGGCACATGTATAATGTTTAAAAAGAATTGCTCATTTTCAGTCAGACCTATTGAAAATATACCTTGTGATAGAATAACTGGTATGACTATCAAACTTCAAGACTGTGGTGAATGCATACATGCTTTTTCAGTGTACATGCCCCCCGTTAATTACAACATTAGATACTATATAGAAGCATTAGAGATACTCCAAGGACTGTATGCATCATATTCGAACACCGGTGTAGTTATAATGAGCGGAGACTTTAACGCAACATTTGCAAATGATATGAACTCAGCTAAGTGCTCAGAGAGAGACAAGCTTTTCACAGACTTCATCATGAACAGCGATATTCATGTTGTGCAGCAAGATGGTGTCAAGTATACATTTCGTCCTACCTATAAAACTCTTGACTATGTTCTTATTGACAGATCTTATTCAAATTTGGTATGTTCTAGTGTTGGAATAGATATCGAATTATGTTGTGTTTCAGACCATACACCTATTATAACAGAAATGAACTTGACATTAAGTAGATTTGAACACGTTTTCAAACCATATGTGGCATGGAAAAAGTGTTCTGACCTACAGATAACTACTTTTCAGACAAAACTGCACGACATTTTTAGAAGCACGAAACCTAGTACATGTGATTTTAACAATTCACCATCTGAGTATATTGATACATTTGCCAACTATGTTATTAAAACATTACATTCAGCAGCGAGTGAATGTCTGCCTATATCCAAGCCTAACAAACACTCTAAACCGTACTGGACAAAGGAGGTCAAAGAGGCTCACAAACTACAAAGAGAGAAGCGTCACATATGGGTTTCCGAAGGAAAGCCACGTGGTAACGAGTTCCTATCTTATAGAGATTATAAAAGAGCTAAATCTGAATTTAGAAGACGCCAGAATAAAGCAAAATATTCGATAGATAAACAATTTTGCGAGTCTTTAAATAGCGCAGCAGAATACGACTTAAAACTGTTTTGGCGCCTCTTAAACAAACGCAAAGAAACACGAAGCGCAACTTTAATTACGCACATAATTGAAGATAACGTTGAGTTAGATAACGCTGAACAAATATCAGAAGCGTTCCGAAAGTTTTATGCTTCGCTGTTTATTCCAGGCAACGGTAATAATTACGACGAAGAATTTAAAGCCGAAATTGAAAGGTCTCTTTGTAGCAACAATGGTACACACGACTCTTGTAGATCTAGCGATCTTGGATATACAATTCTTAACAGTGAGATATCTGTCCAAGAAATAGCAGATGCATGTAACAAACTCAAATTCGGTAAAGCACCAGGTCATGACGGCATAACGAGCGAACATATAAAGAATGGTGGTAATGTTGTTTTTCAACATCTCCACAATCTTTACAATCTAATGCTCTCTACAGGCCACATTCCTCGCTCTTTTAACTTAGGTGTAATTGTACCAATATTAAAAGAAGGAAAGCCCAAATATCAGCTTTCTAGCTATAGGCCCGTGACGCTACTACCAGTTTTGCACAAGGTGTTCGAGACTATCATTAAACAGCGAATAGATAAATTCCAAAGTATACAGACGTCTCAGTTTCCTAATTCCCAGCAAAACGGATACCAGAAGCACTTGGGATCCTTAACAGTTTCATTTAATTTACAGGAAACAATTTTGTATAATAAAGAACTTAAAAGTGACACGTTTGTGGCTTTTCTGGATGCAACGAGCGCCTTTGATCATGTTTGGCATTCAGGTCTGTTCAGCAAGCTAAAAGCAATTGGTATAACTGGACCGATATTCAACGTTCTGCGGAACAGCTACAATAGCATATACAGCCAAGTTCTTGTTAATGGAGTAAAGTCTAGTAAATTCCCGGTGTTGCAAGGGATCCGACAGGGTGGGGTACTTTCCAGTTGGTTCTACCTCCTTTACATTAATGATTTACTACATATGTTAGAAAACAGTAAGCTTGGGTCAACGGTGGGTTATTTGCAAACAGGAAACCCTACTCTAGCTGACGACTTAACATTAGTTGCTAATAATCTCTCAAATCTAAGTGCTATGTTAAATATTGTTCATGAATATGCAAAGAAATGGCGATTCTCGTTTAATGAAAACAAATGTACTACTGTTAAATTCACAGATAAAAGATACGTCTGTAGGGAACGCATACAGTTAGGTCCACTTACCATGCCACAATCCGATTCAGTTAAACATGTTGGTATTCACTTATCTTCGTCTTTATCAAACTCTCTTACTATTGAGAAACGCTGCCAAAAGGGACGCAACTCCTTATTCGCAACAATAGCAATTGATAGTACTCGGCTTTGTATTGACCCTCTTGTACTCAGGTCACTCGTTGAAAAAGTTGCCCTACCCACAGTTCTATACGGTTGCGAGCTCTGGAATTCGCTCTCTTATAAAGATAATCTTTTATTAGAAAGATTTAAGCGCCTTTGTGCAAAGACAGTGCAAAAGCTGCCTACAAGAACTAGAACAGACATGGCTTTACCTATGTTAGGTTGGCTTCCGATAGAAGCAGACATTCACAAACGTAAACTTAGCTTTCTACAAACGTTATGTGTAATACCAACACATTTGCTGTGTAAGAAAATATTTAGTTTCAGGCTAAACATGTTTATGTCAATTAATGTTGTAAAGCACAAACAGCTCGGATTCATTCCAGACATTTGCTCAATCTTGACTAAATATAGCCTTATGCCATATTTATCAAGCTATATTGAAACCGGTATATTTCCAACTAAATGCGCATGGAAAAAGATTGTCAATAAAGCGGTCGTTAATTACCATATTTCACAATGGCATGAACGCATCTCAGACCAACCCGAATTTTTCAGATTTCACAACCTGCATGGTTCAATACAGATTGCAAGTGTCTGGAATATACCTTATAATGTAGTTAGTCACAATGACAAATACTTAATTGCCCGTATATGGACTCATGTTGAGTACAAGTGTATACCATGTGGATATTGTAAAATCGAGACAACTGATATTTGTAAGCATATTGCAACCGAATGCAGATCGCTAGAAAACGAAAGGGAATACATTTATCACTGTCTTGCAAACAACTATGCACCAGATGTGATAAATGTATGCCGAAACGATCACGAAATGTTATTTCAGATTATGTTGGGTAGCACTGTTAATTGCTCTTACTCCCACGAAACGTGCTGGTTTAATGCAGTCAACATATACATGCCATTTATTATTAAAATTATAAGAAAGTATGTAATGAAGTACGTGTCAATAAACTAATACACGGTGGCTATGAAATATATGTATAGATGCACTTTATAACTGAAATGTTAAAGTCACTTATTGTGCCTACTGGTATTCGTGTTTTCTTCTCTCTCGTTTCGTTTTGATCAGAGATGAAAATTTAGCGATTTATCAGTTAGCTATATAGATTCATACAAAAGTAGCACGTAGCTACTTATTTGTTCTTTACGATAACTAAATCAATGCATGTCAACGATGACAATTATACGTACGCGTGTATAACAGCAACGTTTAGCAGCAATGTTTAACAGTATATGCTTATTGATATTCGTTTTCTCATCTCTCTAGTTTCGTTTCAGTTAGAGATGCGTTTTAACGAACAATCATATTGCGACAAAATTGAAAATTAAAAATAAGTAACAACAGTCATCTTAAACTGTTTCAATCAATCGAGCATTAATAGCAAGCTTTGACTTAAACAGCTTATAGACATACTTTTGGCAAGTGTTCATGACTGTAACTATTAGATTCTTCCTTTAATATTCATAGTTCTCTTCTTAGTTCGTAAGTAAGAGGTTTGTGTAAATGTGTTATCTTCTGTTCATTGTATTGAAAACTGTATTATCTGTTGTGTTAGGTTGCATATATGTGAATCTCTGTATAAGAGGAAATAAAACGTATTATTAGGCGGGTGGCCTTCTGAAATACATTTACCCGGATTAAGCGGGCACATGTCTTTAAAGTTCACCATGCATCTATATTTAGTTGTCGCTTAACACAAGTGTGATTGTATTGATCTTTCGATCGCCGATATAGAGATTTCAACGTGGAAATCGTCTTTATTATTTTAGTCTACAAGTTAATTGAAATATATGTAGTAAGGAAGGAGCATTAATGCGATGTTCTATTTATCAAATAACATTTTAAAGCTTAACAATGACACAATTGGCTGTTCTGTTTCATACAGCGCTTATGGAAGAAAACTGACTGTTTGATGAATAATAATGCAAAATTTCTTGCAGACGACAAACTTTGCAAACACAAATAACACATTGCTTTCTATAATTTCGGGGGCATTGGCAATGTCTCATTTAATACAGATGAGGCAAGAACTGCGGACAGATTTCATATTTTGACGTGGGAATTTTATTTATAACGTTTAGCAGGCATTGTATTTGTCTGCAAAATGTGTCGATTGCAACAGACGATTTATTTAGTATTCTGCCGGTACACCATGACCAATCACAACATAAACCAGTGTGGTTATATGATTACACACACACTTTTGGATTAAAGAGTTCGGTAAGTCCGCATTGGATCCTAGTGACATTGATGAGTCTTGGCTCTCACGGTCTCATTAGCAACCTCGCTGACATTGACGCTAGTTAAATGCGATAATGCAAAATGTTTCCAAGTTTATGTCAGTGCGGTTAGGGAATCTGCCATCGACCAACAAGGAACTGGACAATAATCATCTACAGGACGGTCACAACATGAAAAAAGGGAAACAAAAAGTCGGCGTTCATTGCCTATTGTTTTTAAAGTTAAACTGAAATTGCAGTTGTAATATAATGTTACAACAGTCAATACACAATCGTAAATTCTGAATACATGTTAACCCATTACTCCATAGCCTATTTCAAGTTTTGAAAATAGGTGACTACTTAAAGCAGGTTAAAGTAAAGCAGAATGCTCCTTAAGGCGCATTCTGTTTTACTTTCAGTCTGCTTGAAGCTACCACTTGCTAGAACTAAGAAAATATTCCTCATGATACATATTCATGACTGGATAAATTGGAACTATTTTCTTCAGCGAAGGAAAGAGCTAAATGCACTAAAAGGCGCTTTTATAGGGGAAAGGGTTAATGAATAGTGCAAGATAAACACCACCTTTACGATGGGGAGAAAATCCCATTTACGAGTTTTCTGCAGTTATTTTATTCTGCATTAAGAATCCGTTTGTGTAAAATACTGCTACATTTTTTTTCTTAATTAAGATGTAACTGTATAATATTGGCAATAATGGTACCAGTTTATGTATGTTTTTAGTCAAAGACATACACTTGCTGATGTTCAACATTCCGTTAGATCGAATGTTGGTTTGAATAGGTTTGACAGTACAGTGGAGAATCTGTTATTCTTTCCCGTTTAAACGCAAACGTACGCAAACGCAAAACACTAAAACGTAGAAAAGTACAACTTTTGGACAATTCTGATAATTCATGTTTATCTTGGTGGCAAACAGTTTGGAGCCTGATCAGACGCCGGGTTACCCGGCGTCTGATCTGGCTCCAAACTGTTTGCACTGCAAATAATTGTTTTAGCGTAAACGCGTTTATTGGGAAAGAATAACAGATTCTCCACTGTAGGAATAGACATATTTCGGATCAATGAAGTAATGGCGCATCTAATGTAAGAACTATTTGATAGTTGGAATTAGATTTTCCAACCTTCTCTTGCTATTTCTGACACACTGAACTTAATTTGAATGCTTTTGTCGGATAAGGGTCAAAACTGATTTACACGAGCACTGATGATGCGCAAATTAACCAAGTTACGGTAAGTTTTCCACATGATAAGCCACTGGCTAACAATGTAGACCATGCTGAGACGCAATTGTATGCACTTTTTGCTATTTCTTACGAGGTGTGTTTAAACTGGCAAGTACTGTAGTGTCTATGATTAAATATTCTAACAGGCACACGTGAAAATCTTATTTCAATGCACCATTCCAACATAAAATAAGTTAATCTCTTTTACAGGTACTAAATTGGTATTTACGATAAATGAAAGCAAAAGAAGAAAGCCCCTTTAGGAGCTTTCTGTTTTACTGTCATCTTGTTTTATACTGTCCCCTTTATACAATCAATTAACCTTTGTTTTGTGTTCATAATATATAGTACTACTATAGGTGTTACTGATCAATTTCAAAGCAAGCGGTAATTGAGGTATAACTCGGTTGCTGCCAGACGTTGAGTTTGAGCTCCGTCCGAAATGTTTTCGATGCACACAACTGTTTTATCATAAACGTATTTGTGTTTGGAATGATATCGTTTTCTGCTATATAACAACCATTTGAAATGTTTTAACTCATTTTCAGTATAACCATCAACATATCTGACAACTTAAATACTCGTTAATCTTTTTTACACAGTTTCTGTTATATCTATCAGTATAATGCTCGTTGTAAATTTAGGTGCTTAATACAGTTTCAAGACAACACGTGCGCCGCTGCATTGGCACATGAGTTTACACATAACCTCATAAGCAACACGTAATAAGAGGCTCGAAATATGAAGTGTTAGTACATCTTGTGATGGCACAGTGTCGCACACCATTCTAAGATTACTGTTATTCTGACCATTTCTAAAGAAAACTGTTTCCAAAGCAAATATCATTTATTACTTGTGTATCATCTAGGTACTCCAAGTTTGATGTGAGAGAATATTTTGGTTAATGCACTGTCAAGTACACTTTTCCGGTTTATATGACCTTGACCAAGAGTTTTGACCTTATTGATATAAAAAGCATGTCCGTGGCATATTTCCTACACTACATCAGTTTGGGAAACCATTTGGTTTACAAGTTCATCTGCGAATGACGGAGTGTGAGGTACCATTTTAATGTCACTGTGACATTGACTTTAACTTTTGACCTCAACTACAAAGAAAGCTTATTGCGGGAGATGGGAGCTAGTCATTTCGTAGCCGAGTCATTTTGTAGCCGGTAAAATAAGTCATGTCGTAGCCGAATTTCGAGTCATTTCGTAGCCGCGCAAAACCTAACAGTCATTTGGTAGCCGATTTTTGAGTCATTTGGTAGCCGCCAAAAAAGTTGAATAAGTCATTTCGTAACCACCAAAAAATGAAAATGAATGGCACCAATTAAGGCATAAGTTATTTTGTAGCCTCTGCAATTTGGAAAAGTCAGTTCGTACCCGAATACTTTTTTTTTTTATATATATTTTTTTGCAGTTTTCTGACATTATTTCAACAAAGATATGAAAACATGCAAAATTAACAAATATGTGTAAAGAGTGTTTCTTCCCCGAATTAATTATTAACCTTATTGTAATCAAGTTGTTGAATGTTGTTTAAAACAGGAATATTATATGCAATCAATTAAACGTACACAAATGGATGTATAATAGGACGTATAATTGGTCGTTAATCGCTCATTTTAGGTCACGCGTGTCAAACATTGTATGTTCTGTATCTTTTGTAAATTATGTACATTATTTAACACGGCTTGAATCGAGTCAGAATACCACTTTCTCTTCATTTCCTTCATACGCCGAATTACGAACCGAATACATAAAAACATAAATATTAAAGATGGCCTGCATTAAGTAAATTTTATAAACTAATGTCTACATCAACAAATCAAGCATTACTGAATCTTAGTAAATTTATTTATTTTTCAAACAAACTCCGAAGTTCACTTATTATTTAAAACTTGAAAAATTGATAATAAAAAACACCAACAAAAAACTCGTATACATTCGTCTGCACAACGAACACTCTATAACTTAACAGGTTTTTCTTTCAACTCTCAGCCAATCAAATACATCTTCTTCATAAGCCACACCCAAAACCTAAGTTTCATTGTTAGAAATCTACAGGTCATTCTTTCAATATCTCACCCAATCAAATAAATCTTCTTCATGAGCCACATCCAATACCTACTTCTACACCGATTGGATTTGTCACGGCCCATTTCACTTATCTCGCTAAATTAGACTAAAGCAATATAAAAGCAATTCAGTAAATGGTTCAAATTCAAATTTGCCATTTCAGTTAAGCAGGTGACTTCTTAAAGCAAAATGAAAGTAAACAAATCATCACCTTATTTTAAGCTGCCATCTATCTTAAATGCCAATAACAATCCTGACTATATTTACTATCAACTCAACTCTTATTCATATATACTTTTGAACCTTTTTTTCAATTAAGTTGCGTATAAAGGTAACGTTATGTACAAGTGGTTGCTCAAGAAGGACATTTTCTGCATATCTAATTCAATCTTTTTTTCCTAATATGTCTATTTAGCAAGTTCAGTTAGGCAGATGACTACTTAAAGCAAACTGAAAGTAAATCAACAAATTTCAACTAAGGTGCATATAAAGGTAACGTTATGTACAAGTGGCTGCTCAAGAAGGAATTTTCAGCATATCTAATTAAATCTTTCATCCCATAAACTTTTATTTAGCCATTTAACATAGGGAGGTAAAGTAAAACCAATCATCACCTTATTTTAAGCTGCCATCTGTCTTAAATGCCAATAATAATCCTGTCTATATTTACTATCAACTCAACTCTTATTCATATATACTTTTGAACCTTTTTTTCAATTAAGTTGCGTATAAAGGTAACGTTATGTACAAGTGGCTGCTCAAGAAGGAATTTTCTGCATAATTTATCTAATTCAATCTTTTATTCCAACAATTTCTAATTAGCCATTTCAGTTAGGCAGATGACTGCTTAAAGCAAAATGAAAGTAAATCTGCAATCACATTGTTTTAAGCTGCAATTTATCTGAAATGCAAATCATAGTCCTGTCTATATTTACTTTCAACTCAACTCTTATTCATATATTTGTATACTTTTGGACACGTATTTCAACTAAGGTGCGTATCAATGTAACGTTATACAAGTGGCTGCTCAAGAAGGAATTTTCTGCATATCTAATTCAATCTTTTATTCCTAAAATTTCTATTTAGCCAGTTCAGTTAGGCACATGACTGTTTAAAGCAAACTGAAAGTAAATCAGCAATCACCTTGCATTAAGCTGCCATCTGTCTTAAATGCCAATAATAATCCTGCCTATATTTACATCTGTTTTAATATAATAAATGTATTTGTTAACTTTGCGTGTTTTCACATTTTTGTTGAAATAATGTCAGAAAAAACTAAAAACAAAGTATTGTTCTTAATTCGTGAACATCTTAAAAGAAATAAAAATACAGAAACAAATATTAGGGTACGATATGACTTTTCCAATTTTCAGAGGCTACGAAATGACCCATGCCTTATTCTGTTCCATTCATTTTCTTTTTTTTGGTGGTTACGAAATTACTTATTCAACATTTTTGGCGGCTACGAAATGACTCAAAAATCGGCTACGAAATGACTTTTAGGTTTTGCGCGGCTACGAAATGACTCGAAATTCGGCTACGAAATGACTTATTTTACCGGCTACGAAATGACTCGCCTACGGGAGTTTACCCTGTAATGGCTTAGTATCGTATACCATATCTAGGTCACGATGGTCTTGTATTTTGATCGTAAATGTAGAAAACTCTTATCGAAACATATTTACTAAACCTTTTCTGGGGTTTGTTGGAAGAAACCTTTGTGTTCAAAATATTAGGTTTCAGAGTGTTACATAGAGACATAATGTCCTTCATTAAACAATAGGGTATTTGCATGATCAGAGTCAAGGGTGTAACAGCGGATAAGTATCTCTATTCTATTGAAGGGAGGCTCTGTTGGTAGGACCAGGTGAAGAATTATAGCATGGAACACATCAGTTGTCTATGTTGAATGTCCCTGTGAGGGATTAGGTTTTAATAAATAAACATAAGGACATAATTTACCTTGAAGAATTCAACTGAATGAAACACTGTTACGCTGTGTTTGAGGAAGCTTCTGGGTTTGAGAGGACTCTCCTCGTTTCGAAGCACTATGAGGAATTTACAGAGGGGCACATTGTTCTTCTGTCTTTGAGGGATCAGTTTAAAGGATATGACATTGTTTAAGGGAGCATATGTGTTTATACAAATACTGGTACTCAAGCATCTAACAAGACGAGTCTTCACTTCGACAAACTTTTCTGAAGATAATGCAAGTATACCATTAACATTATGTCACATTTTGTTATTAAAATGTGGCATTGTTAATTTGTTTTCATATTAAGTCCATGTAGTTTAGAGAAACTCACTCACATCTGTCTTAAGGTTATTGTACGTTAAGTAGCGGGGGTTTTCGAATGGTATAACGTGATCCTAGATCACTGTAGATAGTACAAAATGAGATCAGGGACGAACAGATGACATGCATCAAATACTGATAAGATATATATAAAGTGTAAGACTGAGCTCACTGGTGATAATGGCTCGATGTAATACTGACAAGTTTGTTCAAAGTGAGCAGATATCACAATATACAGTGGAGAATGTGTTATTCTTTCCCAATAAACGCGTTTACGCTAAAACTATTATTTGCAAAGCAAACAGTTTGGAGCCAGATCAGACGCCGGGTAACCCGGCGTCTGATCAGGCTCCAAACTGTTTGCCACCAAGATAAACATGAAATATCAGAATTGTCCAAAAGTTGTTCTTTTCTAAGTTTTAGTGCTTTTCGTTTGCGTACGTTTGCGTTTAAACGGGAAAGAATAACAGATTCTCCACTGTATTAGGCGGTTACTCCAAAACGAGGCACCGTATTCCAAAGTTGTTTAGAAGATAGCTCTCTTGGAAACACATCAAGTGGTATATTTATCTGATCTGGTGAGCAATGAAGATAAAACATTAAAATTTGAAGCTTAGTGACGAAATATAAACTATAGATATCAACTTTATAAATGTGTTCGATATAAGTGAGTATGAGTTATCAATACTCGAGTGTACTATAACCTCAGCCATCATTGTATAAAATGTATCTGTTAGAAGCGGCACCATTGTACTAGTACAAATAGCATCTATACTACTTGCTGTTTTACTGAAGCGAGCAAATCACGTCATCTAATTGTCAAGACTATAACAGGGCTCCAGATAAGAGGAGGAAAACTGAACATATCGAACAAATTCTCACTTGTTTAAGAACCAAATCCTATGGTGTTACTATTCATAAGAATTGTCTCGAAGAGACAAATCCAATGAGTAGTGACACCATAGGGTTTACTGCAGAAAATAAGATTTTAGTTTCTGAAATGCTCCCCTTATCCGGAGCCCTTATACTACACATACATCCTAGTTTCTACCCTGTTATTGCCTGCCATTACTACACTCTACTCGAAACAGGTGACAACTAACCAATGCAGTTTGAAGGGGTATTAGTAATACCGTCGTTAAAGTATCAGTTGTTAATCATTAGTTTTGCCACTCTTTATTGCATGATTCGACTCAAAATATCTAGGTTACATTGAAGCAATTCATTATTCGCCGGATAATACCATTATCAGAAGAAACGTTATTTGTAATAGCACTAAAAGGAAGTACAAGGCATTACAAAGGGTCGTAAACTGAAATGAAATACTACAAAAAGAAATGATTTCCCACATGCAACGTAATTTACCTAACAATGCAATACCACTGTACAATGGGGAAGACGTTTTGCTTTTCGTTTACATACAATTAAACACAAAAGGTAATTGTTCAAAACAACATGTTATTGACAAGCGTGCCGTTTTATTAGAATCTAAATGGCCTTTAGTTGTGTAGAGTTAACCAAACACTGTTTCGTTCTGTTTCTGTCTTCAACTCGTTCGCAAAGGAAACATTGTTACGGCATTCACACTTTGAATATTACGAATACTTTATTCCCGGCTGTTTGCCTTCAAATGGTATCAACTTGTACCGTGCCGTGCGAAAACCGGGATATGAATCTTTGCAAACTTATTATAAAGTTAATACGCTAATAATTTCCTCAACATGCCAAAACTATTGATATGTCCATGGTTTATTTAAACCATATGATCGGACAGTTTAAAGCCTGATCTGCAGTTGAGTACTGGACATTCAGTTTGGCTCCATATATTTTGTAATAACATGATACGCAGGGCACAGTGTATGTAAGAATAGCTGGTTGTGAAACAATTATATTGAGTTATATAGCTACCAGTCTGTTGCTATGTATTGCGTGTCTTAGCTAGGCGCTGCTGCCATATCTGAATGATGGGGGAAGTGACTGTAGAAGAGTGGTTTACTGAATACATATGAGTTATCGAATTATAAGATTATAGTTAAAAGCAAATGTAGCACGCATAAGACGTATATATATAACTTTTAAACAGTATGGGTCCTGATCAGACGCCGCGTTTAGCGACATCAGATAGGGATCCAATCTAGTTAAAAAAAAGTCGAACTAAGTCGCGACTAATAAATGAAAATATCATTTGATGTAACCGTAGAAAGGTTTCCCAATTACCCTTGATGACTACATGTCGCCATGACACCAACAATGCTATAAATAACCGGTAGCCATGCACTGTACAGTGAAGCTAGCTTATAACGAAATCGGATTTTACAAAATATTTTACAAAACAAAACAAAGTTTATTTCCCTTCTCTAACTAACGTACAGTAATATGGACCTGATATAACGATATATCTGACGGTCTCGAGGACTTCGTGATATTAAGTAAGCTCTAGTGTATCTAAATAAAGTTATGTTGTGATTATAGCGTTATTTTGTCACGTTGAAACGAACTAAAACGCAAACGCAATATATATCATATAAAATCTTATGAGTAAAATGTTCAAAGCTTGACCTCACTCAATCCTGTGGTTATTGTTGTACAGTGCTTCCTCCTCTCTGCAACGACAGTCAATGGGAGACACATATTGTGTGTGTTGTTCGGAGGGAATCGTAATATAGAGGGTAAATGAAGACTTGTTTTACATTTGCAAACCGCAAAACGCGGCGTCTGATCTAGATTTAAGCTGTTTG
Organism: Gari tellinella; assembly: GCA_922989275.2. Taxonomy (NCBI): domain Eukaryota; kingdom Metazoa; phylum Mollusca; class Bivalvia; order Cardiida; family Psammobiidae; genus Gari; species Gari tellinella. The sequence continues at coordinate 99,921,397 of OV277856.1, read as the reverse complement.
ACACTAGTCATTATATTAATTCTATTAAAATCTCCATTTATATGTAACTTTGAGAAAAATCAGCAGACACTACTTAAGCAGACAATATTGCAGTAGTAAACGCCTTTAGACATAATTGACCTATGTAAGGAATTGCGGCAACGGTCGATGAAAGGAGGGAGTTGTTGTCGGGAGGGCCGTTGTAGAGAGGGAACGCTGCAGTATAACCCCATATCATACTGCAATAATATATGTGCATCTGTACAAACACATAGCTTGTTAATGGCATTGACAATATGCAACCCAATATTGCTCATTCTGATAATAAAACTTGGGAAACATTGCTAAAGGAATTTATACAAAATATTGTCACGCCCCTTTTAACAATGTAATTAATTCCCAATTCAATCGAAGAACAATCGGCAAAAAACTACAATTTATTGTTTGTATCCTGTAAAAGCAAAACAACCGCAACCAAATTCTTAAATTAGTATTCGATATGCATGTACTTGCTATACATGTAAACTTAGCTTTATTTCAAATCAAAGATCTAGTGATACGTGTTTTACAAGACTGAAACATAATTGAATTAATGTTATCTAGGCATGTGACATAGATATAAACTGTTGGCGAAGAAGTCAAAATCAATTGCATTTGAAAAAGTATAAGAGATCACATCTTTGACACAAAAACGTTTTAAAAGATATTTATCATTCAATGAATCCCAGTGAAGAAACCGATGTATTTTCATCCCTAAGGACATGGTATTGGTTTTCATCTTTATCTTCACAATTGGCTAAACTGAATACTATTGCCTCTATAATTTGTTTTTATTTTCTGATTTTATAAAAGTCAACAATTCTTTAAAAAAGAACATCCCATCTTTACATGTTTATTGCATTGTGCAAGCCTACAGTCGCAATACAAACACATCTTTTTCGTTACAGTGCCAGTGATAAGTTTTGTGCAACAACACGTATGCAAAGCGACACTGTAAGGGAGAAAATAATAATATATCTTATGTTAAACTACTTTTTAATAAAGGATATATATATACTGTTGATATATCTAACTTAATCATTCGGCAACATAATAACGTGCATGGAGTTTCACTTGACTACCAATATATATTGGTTAAGGGTGTATGAAACCTATAAGCGAATTTTTCAAAGTATTAAACTTTTTTTTCTATCATTGTATTTTTTGGAAGAGCTGTTTATGATGAATGAGAAAATGAAATTAATATGAATATGGCTTAGTCTTTTGTTTTGAGCTACAGCGATTTGAAACAGGTAGTAAAATTTGGACTTTTTTTTCAAAGTTTACCCATTCAGAGAACAAGCTTCAGTAAAATCTTTTTCAAAACAAAACAAACATGGTACTTTGGGTTTCCATTATTTATTTCATGTCTATGCTGGTATTTTCACATATAGAAACCAAATTTAGACATAGCTGGAAACAGGTTTGAACAATATGGATCCTTGAATATCAGAAATATGCTTTTTATAGGGCATGATTTTATTAGATTTTTTTTATTTTATGAAAAAAAGTTCAAGAGTTTGAAAATGAAATAGTTCTAGTATTAAACTTTTTCTTATATTCTACCAGATGAAAGTCCATGCTATAGCAGTACATAATATGAAAAGCAATTGAAAGAAAAAAAAGAGTTAACTCCATTTACAAAATTAACAGAAAAGCACCATATCGATGATATTTAGAGCTTTAAAAATTCACACTTGGTGCCTGTTTTCTCTTTAATTAGTTTTTGTATGAAGAAATACTACCAAAGACAGGAAATTAATAACACAAAACCAAATTATCATGTTTGTTTCATTTGAAATTGTTTTTACTGAAGCGGGCTGTTTGGAAAGGACAAACAAAGAAAAAGTGGGTGGGGTAAAATGTTGCATGGCCGTAGAGCCAAAAGTTGTTCACCAAAATGTTCACTTTTTCTATTTTTTCACTCATCTTAAATAGCTCTTTAATACAAAACACATATGAAAGAGAGTTTTCATATACTTTGAAAAATTCCCAAATTCATGAGTTTGATACACCCTTAAATACAACCTCAACTGTATACTGAAGTCTAAAATATCCTGAAATATAGCCTTTAATGGTCTATAGTTATAGAAATTACTAGCAGGTACCGTATAATTCATCTTGATTTTATATCAATTAACTTCGTCTAAAACGTTATTACGCCAAAAGATTATGCATTTACCGTATCGAAGAATAAAAGCCAAATAATTGAAAAGGTAATATGATTATTCTGCATTAATATTGTCTCGCCTCAAGTGATACTGAATCTTTACATAACCACCTGCTTCTTCAGTTATTGACCGTGGTACCTAATGAATATAAAATTGAATTAATACACCATGTTGCGTGCATTTGCATATGCAGAAGCCCGATTACTGCTCTTAAACTATTAAAGGGATTGGCTCATGTTTATACATTATTAGAATGAGCCTTCTGTTTTATTTGAACCCCCCCCCCCCTGATTTAACCCATTACCATGATGACTGTCGGCTGTTGAACATGTTTGTAGTCTGCCAAAACACAAATAATTATCTCTGATAATTTTCTAAATATACGTCGCACAGTTTAGATCCACATCAGGCACCGCGTTATGCGGCGTCTGATCTGGATCCAAATTGTTTGCAAATATTAGCCAAGTCGCATTTAACACAAAAAATGTTAAGGTGTCCCCTAGGTGGGCATGATAGCTGAATCATTACTGACGTTTCTTAAGTTTGCTGTTACAAATGAACTTTTCTGCCTGAGCATAATAATTATACCTATTTGGTTAAACAGAACACACTTTAATGCAATGAAATAGACTAATGACATATACAAACCATTAAAATTATTGACAATTTTATTCCTAGTGGCAAACAATCTAATCAAACTATTTTTAATGGTAATACTTGCATCAGCAAGTAACATTTATTTGGAAAGAAGACTATGTCTTCTCTCGTCTATATGTATGCGTAAAATTTTCGCCCCTGTACGCCAATTTGACAGCAATACACGTACACTCTATATTAGAAATGTTTAATTGTACAGTGAAACCATTCCCCTTGGCGCCTAGTTACACGTTACCATGATTAAAACAAACAGTATACTCGTACTATCTAATTATACACTACACAAACAGTGTAAATCCATATCACAGTTGCTTTTACATAAGATCTTTGATCAAGATTTGCCCTGTAAAATATTTACCTATACAGTGTAAAACATTAAAAGCCAGAACTATATCTACATTTAATCGGAAACAAGAATACTCCATTCGAGGTTTTATTGAAGCAACATGGGACTTTTAAAGACGGGCAACTACACGACGTGGATAAATAGTAAAACAGATGACTCAGGAAGTAATCCTCAGCTGTATTAAAATCTAACTATTTTGATAGACATTGTTACACTCGACAATGTATATTAGCAACTTGGAATGGTATTCACGTTTTAATTTAAAACGACAAATGAAGTATAGTACCGTAAAACTCTTCCGTATCGATCACTAAAATAACTCTGATTGATTGTGTGAAAGACAAAATGACAGCTAAAAGTAATGTGCAAATAAAACAGAAAGCTTCTTTCAGAGCTTTATGTTTCACTTTCACATTATGTTGTAAGAAGCCGCATACCATAAACAGTCGATAATTAACACACTTTAGTGGTTGTATACATTTATGGGGAGTTTACTGTAATTGAAAATAACATCTATAGCCTTGAACACGCACGTAGCTCATCGTCATTGTATATTTTCGGAAACATGAATCTGTTTGCGCTGTCAGTATATATCCTAGTTTTAAATTAAGTAGAAAGAAGATAGTCCGTGCAGTATTGCATAAAACAGTATTGTTCTATTGATCAGACGATCAAATGACAACTAAACGGCCACGCAGGTTGCGTTTTACCTAAAATGTTCTGTGTTAGACTATCCGTCATTAATGAGATATACCAACAATATTTTGACATATATGTACCACATATGGAATGCCAAAGTTCGGGTCTTAAATTCAAATCAAATACCCAACAGTGTGCTAGAAACATTGCCCACATTTGTTGTTTCAACTTTAGTGTATAAATCCTTATTGTGGCATCTACAAATTGTTCTATGTTTATTCCTTATATTTCCTGAATCAATTACTGCAGTCAACTAAAGCCGTCTCGCTGTTAATACTTTTTTTGTATAACATTTCGGATCTCAAAAAACATTATTATAGAGTTAACATGACAATATATTCCATTGTCCGTTAGATGGTGTTGTGTTTCGACCCTAGTCAATTTCACAGCTGCTTCGTTGCAGTCTATTACATTAGCTGCCAGTTTCACCAATATAAACATGTTAGGCCTTTTACATATTGGATGATCACTAAACTTTTTTAATTCTGTTTATCTTTCGTTTTGTGTGTTTTGTTTACTCTCAGATCTTTCTTCCTTTTCATTTCTTGTTTCACCGTCTTGAAAGACCATGAAGGATACCCACAGTTTCCTAGCGCCTCAACTATATGTTGTTACCCATTCTCTCTATTCCCCTCTTCTGACACAATGTTATTACACATGACCGTCAGAGTGCGAATGACTTCTAATATTTAGAAGGCCTCACTGAGGGTGATACTAGAGTGTTAAAGAACACCAAATAGCAACAGCGGAGGAAATACATATATGGGTGAACATGGACGTCATAAATAGAGACGACGGGACTAACCTACTCTCGAGGGTCTACGGCCAAATTTTCACCACGCCCCTTTTTACAATGTAATTAATTCCAAGTTCAATCGAAGAACAATCGGCAAAAAACTACAATTTATTGTTTGTATCCTGTAAAAGCAAAACAACCGCAACCAAATTCTTAAATTAGTATTTGATATGCATGTACTTGCTATACATGTAAACTTAGCTTTATTTCAAATCAAAGATCTAGTGATACGTGTTTTACAAGACTGAAACATAATTGAATTAATGTTATCTAGGCATGTGACATAGATATAAACTGTTGGCGAAGAAGTCAAAATCAATTGCATTTGAAAAAGTATAAGAGATCACATCTTTGACACAAAAAAGTTTTAAAAGTTATTTATCATTCAATGAATCCCAGTGAAGAAACCGATGTATTTTCATCCCTAAGGACATGGTATTGGTTTTCATCTTTATCTTCACAATTGGCTAAACTGAATACTATTGCCTCTATAATTTGTTTTTATTTTCTGATTTTATAAAAGTCAACAATTCTTTAAAAAAGAACATCCCATCTTTACATGTTTATTGCATTGTGCAAGCCTACAGTCGCAATACAAACACATATTTTTCGTTACAGTGCCAGTGATAAGTTTTGTGCAACAACACGTATGCAAAGCGACACTGTAAGGAAGAAATAGAGAATAATATGTCATTGCAGGATATAGGACTTGTTTATTCTGCGAGAGGAGTAATCATTGACCACGAGGCTTGCCGAGTGGTCAGTGATTTCTCCTCGAGCAGAATAAACAAGTCCTATATCCTGCAATGACATATTATTCGATTTATCCCGTCACTGACTGATTCTGGCCTTTCAAATGTACAATAATTCTTAATTTGACAAGTTTTATGTAATTTCTGACATACAAAAAAATAATAACCGCTCCCAGCCGAATTGCGCTTAGTTATACTTACACAACAGAAAAAAATGACCATAACAAAATGCTTGGAGTGACAAACTGGCAACAAACTGGAAAAGTGAGTCGATTCAAATTTGACAAGTTATACATTTTAACTCAAATAGGCTATACTTTACGCTTCAACTCAGAAGTTAAAATTGCCAAAAATAACGACTGGAAATTGTCACCAGTTTTCGCGTTACTCGTCAAGGTTGTTTATTGTTTTGGAACAGTTTCTTTTCTGACCGCTAAGATTCAAACTCTACATCCCATCCAATGATTATGTTGTAATTTGCTACTAAAGCTGGCTTTCTGCTTTGTTTATAAGCCTACCTAAAGTTTCCTTCAACTTGTTGCTCTACAGTACACAGTACATGTATTGCTTTAGCCACAGGTATTTGACATATAGATCTAGATCTATTAAAAACTAGACTTCTATTACCGTATATATTAAGACAAGGTATACAACGAGGATCTAACAGGTAGTCTAAACTATTAACTAAAACTGATGCTAAAGTAGAGTAGATCACCGGTATTCTCTTGTGGTGCCCTCGGAAAACGAAGTCAAGTACCTGTGGCTTTACTTTAGTAGAAGTAGGCTAAAAATAGAATCAGAGACGATTGCAGAATGGTTCCTAAAAGCGTAGGTCCATATGAGAATAGAAATAATGTATGGATATGTAGCTTGATTTGTGAACTTGTTTTTAAAAAACAATGTTTATTCTGGTTAGTTTCTATCTAAATGATTTTTTTTTTAAAAACGTGTCAATATACAAACTTTATATAACTTAATTCGACGTCGCTTTGTATGTGCCCCTATGGTCCAGCGGTTAGCATCGATGTCTCCCATCACGGCGATCCGCGTTCAAAACCCACTTGATCCAAACTTTTTATTTTTTGGTTAATATTTTTTTTCTATTTTTGTGGATGCTAAATCGTTATCAAACATATTAAGGGTGTTTTTTGCGTCTAAAATCAACGTCTTCGCTATTTGCTTTGAGTAATGAAAATAAAAATAGTTCCGGTGTATTCATACAGCTACTATACAGATAAACCTGCTACTGTACAGATAAACCTAAGTTTATTATGCTACCCCTTTATTATGTCACCGGAGGCTGTAGTGACGGGATAAAATAATAATATATCTTATGTTAAACTACTTTTTAATAAAGGATATATATATACTGTTGATATATCTAACTTAATCATTCGGTAACATAATAACGTGCATGGAGTTTCACTTGACTACCAATATATATTGGTTAAGGGTGTATGAAACCTATAAGCGAATTTTTCAAAGTATTAAACTTTTTTTTCTATCATTGTATTTTTTGGAAGAGCTGTTTATGATGAATGAGAAAATGAAATTAATATGAATATGGCTTAGTCTTTTGTTTTGAGCTACAGCGATTTGAAACAGGTAGTAAAATTTGGACTTTTTTTTCAAAGTTTACCCATTCAGAGAACAAGCTTCAGTAAAATCTATTTCAAAACAAAACAAACATGGTACTTTGGGTTTCCATTATTTATTTCATGTCTATGCTGGTATTTTCACATATAGAAACCAAATTTAGACATAGCTGGAAACAGGTTTGAACAATATGGATCCTTGAATATCAGAAATATGCTTTTTATAGGGCATGATTTTATTAGATTTTTTTTATTTTATGAAAAAAAGTTCAAGAGTTTGAAAATGTAATAGTTCTAGTATTAAACTTTTTCTTATATTCTACCAGATGAAAGTCCATGCTATAGCAGTACATAATATGAAAAGCAATTGAAAGAAAAAAAAGAGTTAACTCCATTTACAAAATTAACAGAAAAGCACCATATCGATGATATTTAGAGCTTTAAAAATTCACACTTGGTGCCTGTTTTCTCTTTAATTAGTTTTTGTATGAAGAAATACTACCAAAGACAGGAAATTAATAACACAAAACCAAATTATCATGTTTGTTTCATTTGAAATTGTTTTTACTGAAGCGGGCTGTTTGGAAAGGACAAACAAAGAAAAAGTGGGTGGGGTAAAATGTTGCATGGCCGTAGAGCCAAAAGTTGTTCACCAAAATGTTCACTTTTTCTATTTTTTCACTCATCTTAAATAGCTCTTTAATACAAAACACATATGAAAGAGAGTTTTCATATACTTTGAAAAATTCCCAAATTCATGAGTTTGATACACCCTTAAATACAACCTCAACTGTATACTGAAGTCTAAAATATCCTGAAATATAGCCTTTAATGGTCTATAGTTATAGAAATTACTAGCAGGTACCGTATAATTCATCTTGATTTTATATCAATTAACTTCGTCTAAAACGTTATTACGCCAAAAGATTATGCATTTACCGTATCGAAGAATAAAAGCCAAATAATTGAAAAGGTAATATGATTATTCTGCATTAATATTGTCTCGCCTCAAGTGATACTGAATCTTTACATAACCACCTGCTTCTTCAGTTATTGACCGTGGTACCTAATGAATATAAAATTGAATTAATACACCATGTTGCGTGCATTTGCATATGCAGAAGCCCGATTACTGCTCTTAAACTATTAAAGGGCTTGGCTCATGTTTATACATTATTAGAATGAGCCTTCTGTTTTATTTGACCCCCCCCCCTGATTTAACCCATTACCATGATGACTGTCGGCTGTTGAACATGTTTGTAGTCTGCCAAAACACAAATAATTATCTCTGATAATTTTCTAAATATACGTCGCACAGTTTAGATCCACATCAGGCACCGCGTTATGCGGCGTCTGATCTGGATCCAAACTGTTTGCAAATATTAGCCAAGTCGCATTTAACACAAAAAATGTTAAGGTGTCCCCTAGGTGGGCATGATAGCTGAATCATTACTGACGTTTCTTAAGTTTGCTGTTACAAATGAACTTTTCTGCCTGAGCATAATAATTATACCTATTTGGTTAAACAGAACACACTTTAATGCAATGAAATAGACTAATGACATATACAAACCATTAAAATTATTGACAATTTTATTCCTAGTGGCAAACAATCTAATCAAACTATTTTTAATGGTAATACTTGCATCAGCAAGTAACATTTATTTGGAAAGAAGACTATGTCCTCTCTCGTCTATATGTATGCGTAAAATTTCCGCCCCTGTACGCCAATTTGACAGCAATACACGTACACTCTATATTAGAAATGTTTAATTGTACAGTGAAACCATTCCCCTTGGCGCCTAGTTACACGTTACCATGATTAAAACAAACAGTATACTCGTACTATCTAATTATACACTACACAAACAGTGTAAATCCATATCACAGTTGCTTTTACATAAGATCTTTGATCAAGATTTGCCCTGTAAAATATTTACCTATACAGTGTAAAACATTAAAAGCCAGAACTATATCTACATTTAATCGGAAACAAGAATACTCCATTCGAGGTTTTATTGAAGCAACATGGGACTTTTAAAGACGGGCAACTACACGACGTGGATAAATAGTAAAACAGATGACTCAGGAAGTAATCCTCAGCTGTATTAAAATCTAACTATTTTGATAGACATTGTTACACTCGACAATGTATATTAGCAACTTGGAATGGTATTCACGTTTTAATTTAAAACGACAAATGAAGTATAGTACCGTAAAACTCTTCCGTATCGACCACTAAAATAACTCTGATTGATTGTGTGAAAGACAAAATGACAGCTAAAAGTAATGTGCAAATAAAACAGAAAGCTTCTTTCAGAGCTTTATGTTTCACTTTCACATTATGTTGTAAGAAGCCGCATACCATAAACAGTCGATAATTAACACACTTTAGTGGTTGTATACATTTATGGGGAGTTTACTGTAATTGAAAATAACATCTATAGCCTTGAACACGCACGTAGCTCATCGTCATTGTATATTTTCGGAAACATGAATCTGTTTGCGCTGTCAGTATATATCCTAGTTTTAAATTAAGTAGAAAGAAGATAGTCCGTGCAGTATTGCATAAAACAGTATTGTTCTATTGATCAGACGATCAAATGACAACTAAACGGCCACGCAGGTTGCGTTTTACCTAAAATGTTCTGTGTTAGACTATCCGTCATTAATGAGATATACCAACAATATTTTGACATATATGTACCACATATGGAATGCCAAAGTTCGGGTCTTAAATTCAAATCAAATACCCAACAGTGTGCTAGAAACATTGCCCACATTTGTTGTTTCAACTTTAGTGTATAAATCCTTATTGTGGCATCTACAAATTGTTCTATGTTTATTCCTTATATTTCCTGAATCAATTACTGCAGTCAACCAAAGCCGTCTCGCTGTTAATACTGTTTTTGTATAACATTTCGGATCTCAAAAAACATTATTATAGAGTTAACATGACAATATATTCCATTGTCCGTTAGATGGTGTTGTGTTTCGACCCTAGTCAATTTCACAGCTGCTTCGTTGCAGTCTATTACATTAGCTGCCAGTTTCACCAATATAAACATGTTAGGCCTTTTACATATTGGATGATCACTAAACTTTTTTAATTCTGTTTATCTTTCGTTTTGTGTGTTTTGTTTACTATCAGATCTTTCTTCCTTTTCATTTCTTGTTTCACCGTCTTGAAAGACCATGAAGGATACCCACAGTTTCCTAGCGCCTCAACTATATGTTGTTACCCATTCTCTCTATTCCCCTCTTCTGACACAATGTTATTACACATGACCGTCAGAGTGCGAATGACTTCTAATATTTAGAAGGCCTCACTGAGGGTGTTACTAGAGTGTTAAAGAACACCAAATAGCAACAGCGGAGGAAATACATATATGGGTGAACATGGACGTCATAAATAGAGACGACGGGACCAACCTGCTCTCGAGGGTCTACGGCCAAATTTTCACCACGCCCCTTTTAACAATGTAATTAATTCCAAGTTCAATCGAAGAACAATAGGCAAAAAACTACAATTTATTGTTTGTATCCTGTAAAAGCAAAACAACCGCAACCAAATTCTTAAATTAGTATTCGATATGCATGTACTTGCTATACATGTAAACTTAGCTTTATTTCAAATCAAAGATCTAGTGATACGTGTTTTACAAGACTGAAACATAATTGAATTAATGTTATCTAGGCATGTGACATAGATATAAACTGTTGGCGAAGAAGTCAAAATCAATTGCATTTGAAAAAGTATAAGAGATCACATCTTTGACACAAAAACGTTTTAAAAGATATTTATCATTCAATGAATCCCAGTGAAGAAACCGATGTATTTTCATCCCAAAGGACATGGTATTGGTTTTCATCTTTATCTTCACAATTGGCTAAACTGAATACTATTGCCTCTATAATTTGTTTTTATTTTCTGATTTTATAAAAGTCAACAATTCTTTAAAAAAGAACATCCCATCTTTACATGTTTATTGCATTGTGCAAGCCTACAGTCGCAATACAAACACATCTTTTTCGTTACAGTGCCAGTGATAAGTTTTGTGCAACAACACGTATGCAAAGCGACACTGTAAGGAAGAAAATAATAATATATCTTATGTTAAACTACTTTTTAATAAAGGATATATATATACTGTTGATATATCTAACTTAATCATTCGGCAGCATAATAACGTGCATGGAGTTTCACTTGACTACCAACATATATTGGTTAAGGGTGTATGAAACCTATAAGCGAATTTTCAAAGTATTAAACTTTTTTTTCTATCATTGTATTTTTTGGAAGAGCTGTTTATGATGAATGAGAAAATGAAATTAATATGAATATGGCTTAGTCTTTTGTTTTGAGCTACAGCGATTTGAAACAGGTAGTAAAATTTGGACTTTTTTTTCAAAGTTTACCCATTCAGAGAACAAGCTTCAGTAAAATCTATTTCAAAACAAAACAAACATGGTACTTTGGGTTTCCATTATTTATGTCATGTCTATGCTGGTATTTTCACATATAGAAACCAAATTTAGACATAGCTGGAAACAGGTTTGAACAATATGGATCCTTGAATATCAGAAATATGCTTTTTATAGGGCATGATTTTATTAGATTTTTTTTATTTTATGAAAAAAAGTTCAAGAGTTTGAAAATGAAATAGTTCTAGTATTAAACTTTTTCTTATATTCTACCAGATGAAAGTCCATGCTATAGCAGTACATAATATGAAAAGCAATTGAAAGAAAAAAAAGAGTTAACTCCATTTACAAAATTAACAGAAAAGCACCATATCGATGATATTTAGAGCTTTAAAAATTCACACTTGGTGCCTGTTTTCTCTTTAATTAGTTTTTGTATGAAGAAATACTACCAAAGACAGGAAATTAATAACACAAAACCAAATTATCATGTTTGTTTCATTTGAAATTGTTTTTACTGAAGCGGGCTGTTTGGAAAGGACAAACAAAGAAAAAGTGGGTGGGGTAAAATGTTGCATGGCCGTAGAGCCAAAAGTTGTTCACCAAAATGTTCACTTTTTCTATTTTTTCACTCATCTTAAATAGCTCTTTAATACAAAACACATATGAAAGAGAGTTTTCATATACTTTGAAAAATTCCCAAATTCATGAGTTTGATACACCCTTAAATACAACCTCAACTGTATACTGAAGTCTAAAATATCCTGAAATATAGCCTTTAATGGTCTATAGTTATAGAAATTACTAGCAGGTACCGTATAATTCATCTTGATTTTATATCAATTAACTTCGTCTAAAACGTTATTACGCCAAAAGATTATGCATTTACCGTATCGAAGAATAAAAGCCAAATAATTGAAAAGGTAATATGATTATTCTGCATTAATATTGTCTCGCCTCAAGTGATACTGAATCTTTACATAACCACCTGCTTCTTCAGTTATTGACCTTGGTACCTAATGAATATAAAATTGAATTAATACACCATGTTGCGTGCATTTGCATATGCAGAAGCCCGATTACTGCTCTTAAACTATTAAAGGGCTTGGCTCATGTTTATACATTATTAGAATGAGCCTTCTGTTTTATTTGAACCCCCCCCCCTGATTTAACCCATTACCATGATGACTGTCGGCTGTTGAACATGTTTGTAGTCTGCCAAAACACAAATAATTATCTCTGATAATTTTCTAAATATACGTCGCACAGTTTAGATCCACATCAGGCACCGCGTTATGCGGCGTCTGATCTGGATCCAAACTGTTTGCAAATATTAGCCAAGTCGCATTTAACACAAAAAATGTTAAGGTGTCCCCTAGGTGGGCATGATAGCTGAATCATTACTGACGTTTCTTAAGTTTGCTGTTACAAATGAACTTTTCTGCCTGAGCATAATAATTATACCTATTTGGTTAAACAGAACACACTTTAATGCAATGAAATAGACTAATGACATATACAAACCATTAAAATTATTGACAATTTTATTCCTAGTGGCAAACAATCTAATCAAACTATTTTTAATGGTAATACTTGCATCAGCAAGTAACATTTATTTGGAAAGAAGACTATGTCCTCTCTCGTCTATATGTATGCGTAAAATTCCCGCCCCTGTACGCCAATTTGACAGCAATACACGTACACTCTATATTAGAAATGTTTAATTGTACAGTGAAACCATTCCCCTTGGCGCCTAGTTACACGTTACCATGATTAAAACAAACAGTATACTCGTACTATCTAATTATACACTACACAAACAGTGTAAATCCATATCACAGTTGCTTTTACATAAGATCTTTGATCAAGATTTGCCCTGTAAAATATTTACCTATACAGTGTAAAACATTAAAAGCCAGAACTATATCTACATTTAATCGGAAACAAGAATACTCCATTCGAGGTTTTATTGAAGCAACATGGGACTTTTAAAGACGGGCAACTACACGACGTGGATAAATAGTAAAACAGATGACTCAGGAAGTAATCCTCAGCTGTATTAAAATCTAACTATTTTGATAGACATTGTTACACTCGACAATGTATATTAGCAACTTGGAATGGTATTCACGTTTTAATTTAAAACGACAAATGAAGTATAGTACCGTAAAACTCTTCCGTATCGACCACTAAAATAACTCTGATTGATTGTGTGAAAGACAAAATGACAGCTAAAAGTAATGTGCAAATAAAACAGAAAGCTTCTTTCAGAGCTTTATGTTTCACTTTCACATTATGTTGTAAGAAGCCGCATACCATAAACAGTCGATAATTAACACACTTTAGTGGTTGTATACATTTATGGGGAGTTTACTGTAATTGAAAATAACATCTATAGCCTTGAACACGCACGTAGCTCATCGTCATTGTATATTTTCGGAAACATGAATCTGTTTGCGCTGTCAGTATATATCCTAGTTTTAAATTAAGTAGAAAGAAGATAGTCCGTGCAGTATTGCATAAAACAGTATTGTTCTATTGATCAGACGATCAAATGACAACTAAACGGCCACGCAGGTTGCGTTTTACCTAAAATGTTCTGTGTTAGACTATCCGTCATTAATGAGATATACCAACAATATTTTGACATATATGTACCACATATGGAATGCCAAAGTTCGGGTCTTAAATTCAAATCAAATACCCAACAGTGTGCTAGAAACATTGCCCACATTTGTTGTTTCAACTTTAGTGTATAAATCCTTATTGTGGCATCTACAAATTGTTCTATGTTTATTCCTTATATTTCCTGAATCAATTACTGCAGTCAACCAAAGCCGTCTCGCTGTTAATACTGTTTTTGTATAACATTTCGGATCTCAAAAAACATTATTATAGAGTTAACATGACAATATATTCCATTGTCCGTTAGATGGTGTTGTGTTTCGACCCTAGTCAATTTCACAGCTGCTTCGTTGCAGTCTATTACATTAGCTGCCAGTTTCACCAATATAAACATGTTAGGCCTTTTACATATTGGATGATCACTAAACTTTTTTAATTCTGTTTATCTTTCGTTTTGTGTGTTTTGTTTACTCTCAGATCTTTCTTCCTTTTCATTTCTTGTTTCACCGTCTTGAAAAACCATGAAGGATACCCACAGTTTCCTAGCGCCTCAACTATATGTTGTTACCCATTCTCTCTATTCCCCTCTTCTGACACAATGTTATTACACATGACCGTCAGAGTGCGAATGACTTCTAATATTTAGAAGGCCTCACTGAGGGTGTTACTAGAGTGTTAAAGAACACCAAATAGCAACAGCGGAGTAAATACATATATGGGTGAACATGGACGTCATAAATAGAGACGACGGGACCAACCTACTCTCGAGGGTCTACGGCCAAATTTTCACCACATCCATGGAAAGTGGCGAAAATCGTCAAGCATGACAAAAGCGTACAGTTAGTCAGTTCTGATCATGTCTCCGGCGAGAGACAAAACAGTCAAAATGTAAGTGAATAGTTTGTGCTGTGATAAGAAGAAAATGTTCTAAAAACCATGGTTTTAGGTCTTGCATGAAATCCCTCTTGATAACAAGAAGTAATTGCGTTGCATAAGAAGCATGTACATACAGTGCAGCCTCCCTACAACGGCCCGCCGTACAACGACTTCCTCCTTACAACAACGCTTGCCGCTGTTCCCAAGACAATTATGTCTAACGCTTTTACTGCTGCAATATTGTCTGCTTAAAATTGTCGCCTTCTGTTTTTCTAACATAATGGACACTTTGACAGTAAAAAATAAGGACGGTTGACAAACAGGTTCAACCCAGATCAGACGCATCGGTAAGAAGTGTCTGATCCGGATTCAAGCTGTTTGCAAATGTAAACCAATGTCCCACCCTATAATAACTCCCTCCGAAATGCACACAATCGCTGTCTCTCATCGGGTGTCGTTGTAGAAAGGGAGCACTGTATATTTCAGAGTGTACTGTTCAAGTATCACTCAGGCTAATTACACTGACTTTGGTATTATTTGAAATATGTTAAATAGTATTATTTGGTAACGTAACGTTTTTTGAAACAAACCGTTGAGAAATTATTAAATGATAGCAATATATACAACTTTACTAAACTATCTATTGGTATCAGCTATTCCAATTAAGTTATGTCTTCTAGGTTTGAGTATATATTTACATTCATCAGTCGTTATAAATGTATTTTATTAATTTATTCTTCTAAATTAAAAAAAATGAATGAATATATACGTTTATTTGTACGAAATACTGGGTCGAGGATGTGACGTCATAAATCTAAAATATAAGCTGCTGTACTTTTTAAATCAAAAATATTTCAGAAGTCGTGCTAATGGTGAAAAATGACAACAAAATTGCTACATGTTTAAATTTCTCATGTAACGTGTCAAACAGTAAAATGCAATAACCCCGTAGGAGCAGGCGTCCACCAGGGTGCGGAAAAGACGTGAATGCAAATTTAGTAAATCCGCAACTCTTCCGCATATTCTTGAACAATCCTTTTTATTGTCCTTATCATTCCTAAACATGCACATTCCGGAGGAGTAAAATTGTCCGTGTCGAAATTCTGGTCCAGAGCAAAATTTGGACGCGAAAATGAACTTCCTGACATCCTTCTCAGCCAGTCTGCAATGTCGTGCTGACATCGTCAGAAATCCCATATTTCCGTAAGCATTCCGACTCATCCGTTATCGTTTATGAAAGCTGCCGCGATACGGACGAGTTTCGCAGGCCGATATGAAAGCATGCGGAAGGCAAACGGAAGGTACCCAGAACCATTCAGGAAAGTGCAGAGACGGTGCGGTTCTGTATAATTGAGTTCAAGGAACCGCCTACTTTGATTAGCATGTTCGGGGGTCATTCAGTGTCATTCCTGTTTAATGCCTAGTATGATTGCAGACAATACGCACAAATCGGTGAGAGAGGTCCACAGTATTACGAAATATCGGACACTGGTTGGTACCAGATTCGAAAGCCATGCCGAAATGTCATTTATGACACCACAAGCGTTCCTAATTTTGTACGCACTCTACTCAGTCTAGTGGACGCCATGCATAAGTGGCGTATTGCCGGTAAATGTTTGGTTTAGAGAGTATTTGATACACGGCATATTCCATTTTAACATTAGCCATTTAAACTGTCGGAACCATAATATTCTTTCACCATTAGATAAACATTTATATGATATAGGATATTTGTAAATACCAAACAAATCGGATCAAGATTATACAAAATATGAACATTTATGTTATCCCTTTAAAGTGCTTATATGATTCATTTTGTTGACACTCCAATAGGTAATATACCTACATGTACTATATAATGACATATAGTGTGAACATTAAATTCTCCGATAATAATTTCACTGTGTTTTTGTTATATCTTTTAGAAAATGTGCATTTTAATAAAAGCAGATCAACTGATGTAAAGTTATCACTCACCTAATAGAGATTTTCAAATGCACCTCATACTTTCGCATGTATCTGTATCTCCTATAAAACGTGAAAAATGATGTGATCTCATATATGGACATAAACAATCGGGAATAAGGTAATCCAAGATAATACACCTAGGTATCTCATGAGAACGAATTGAAACACGAATAAATAAAATAAGGTTGAATGACTTTCCCGTGCAAAACAAGTTTATAATGACTATTTGATATCAGTCTGCTTCATTATCAAACCTAGTGTAACGCGGTCTTAGGTCTTGATCGATACAGTTTGACATTCATAACGATAATACTAAGTTTACTTAGAAGCTACATTTGAGAAATAAAATCAGACGACGATCGTTAAAAGCTTATGACGTCACAATCGGATGGTGCTAAACCTGACTCTCACAGTCGTATATTTAAATTTCTCCTGTAATAATATATACACTTTCACCTTGTTGTGAATGCTATGCATCCCTAGGCAAGATATGCCTTTATAGCAAACATTATTACTATTAGAAAGGCATAAACACTAGCGTTCGGAATAATTGCGTATGCCTCAAGTGAAACATGAATAATTGCAATAATAGTAAACGTTTTCCCATTTAAACGTCTTTTGTGTTGAGGTATGTGTCAATCAAATTACATGTTAATGCAATTTGAAACACCTAATGTGAAATTTGAGTATCATTCAGCATATACTTTGACTAGAGACTGAATAACTATACTGAGCGAAAAAGGTCATACGTTAAAGATGCAAATCATGTACGTATGCTTGGTACTATTTATCACTCATATTGCATAGTGAAATACGTTTACCGAACGTCACAGAACAGGTATAGAGATCGACTGTGCTTTAAAACATGTGTACTGTAAATGCTTTACTAGTCACAAACGAGACGTCAGTCATGGTTTTTTCATGAAAGGTAGCAGTACTGTTTAAAAAATAGTCATGCACAAAATGCAAGCATTGTGGAGAATCTTTCTTTAGCACTGTGTGTACAATTGTCCTTTGAAAATGCGTTTTTTAACTAACCTCTTTTTGTATTATAGAATAGTAAGCACTAGAAATCGAACTATTGCAACCGGTTTCTGTCACTGCAATCCCCTTAACTGTGTATCTTATTTACTATTTAGCTGTTCCATATTTCTTTGATATTGCTTTTCAGACTAACACAAAACTGGGAATGCTGTCTACGGGAAATCCCATACTAAACAAATGACAAAACCTTTTCCGCTCAGTATAATTATGTTTGCTTATGTAAATAAAAACGCGCTTAGCGAGTTACGGAAGGAAGTCTAAAGCAATGACTTCACGACTATACATATAGGTTTTCTAAAGCCGATCTAATTAACGTATCCCCGTTCAATATGTGTATTGTAAAACTCTCCTTTACGACCACTAAATCCAACGTTATTAGATTGTTAGAAGAAAGTTGACACAGTAAAGCAATGTGACAGTAACACAGAAAGCTCCTTAAATTACATTCCATTTTAGAGTCACCTTTCTAAATGCAATCACCCGTCGTAAATACCTAATAATTAACACAATTATGTGGTCGTTATAGAGAGGTTTAATTGTAAATTATAAAAGCGTGTTGTTACAAAGTTACCAACGTCCACTTTCCTTTATAGGCTAATGCAATTATGCTGGTCACTGTTCTGTCAATCAATGGACAGTGATGACCCGGAGAAGCCAAATTGTACTTGTTTGCTCAAATTGTTCGGTCAAGAAAAATGTCTGGATTAAATTTAGAGACCAATCAAACTAATTTGAACTGACACTCATTTACACGTGACTACGATTAAAAATCCAACTAATTCAACATTTAGCCCGGTAGCTCAGCTTAATGTTTGTCCATATGGCTTTGCATGCCACACAAGTTCGTATTCCTACGTTCAACTGATTTTTATTCAAGTACATGTATACCAGTTTCCTAAACTAATGTCAAAGAAGTTATGCAACTAAAATACATTTTCACCTGTTACAGATGTATATACACTCAACCGCTTTAAAAACGTAACATTTTCAAACCTTATTTTTAACGTGTTCCTTTAAAGTATGCAAACAGGTAACAAGATATCATCATTTGCACATGCATCAAATTGTTCTTTCCGTCAATGGGTTGTGAAATCATTTAAGCGATAAGTGTCTCTGACGCAATCGGTGAAATTCAATGATTTCCACGTGCACATTTTTCCAAGTGGTACTCAGCAATACTTTCACTCCGAATGAATTTTGGTATGACTCAGGAGTAATAAAAACACAGCATGTTAAATTTTTTTTATATTTTTTGTCTATGCGACGTCTTTTTGAAAATGAGCGCCAAAGCGCAATTGGCATGCTGATGGCTGCTATGTCAGCGCGTTCCACATCAAGGGCATTAAATTGTAATATGCCGATAATTACGAGACTTCTTCAACGATGGCAAGCTCCTGGCGAGGTTCGTGACCATCAACTACCAGGCATACCAACAGTAACGTAACGTCGTCAGGACGTCAATATCAGAACGTCACATCTGAGAGTTCGCTGTACAACAGCCACATGAACCACAATACAGACACGTGGAAGTCATGGGTAAGTTTCCCGCAAAACGGTATCGCTTTTTCACAATTTTTTTAAGAAATATTTATTTACAAACAATTGTGACTTTAACCCCCAATGGTTGTTAATGATTAATTAATTTATAATTGATTATTGATTGCTACTGACCGTACCAAGGCGGGCTCCTATGTTCACTTAGCTATATGTTTGTCTTGCGTGTTGTTTTCTACATGTATTTAGTGTGTAGATGAAGGAATGGTATTGCGTGTGTGTGTGTGTGTGTGTGTGTGTGTGTGTGTGTGTGTGTGTGTGTGTGTGTGTTGTTATGGTATGGCTGTGTGTGTGTTCTGCTTTAGAGATGGGTGTATTGTTTGTGTTGCGTTTCCTGCTTGGGTCTTCTTTCGTATTTATTTGCTATTTTTTACCTCATCACGCTATTTTGACTTAATATTCCGACACATTTACTCTATCAACAATCTTAAATGTGCTTTTGGAGAGACGTGTACGTCATCGTCAACCACATCTACCACAGTGAAGAATCTCATAAGAGTCCGCCAGGAAGAGTTGATAAACCTACCCCTATCAGTTATTACCCGCATCTTTCATTCCATACGTCGTAGATGTCAGGCCTGTATTGCTGCATATGGTGGATATATCGTGCATTTTAATTTGTGGGTTTATGTAATCGAGTGATAAAATAAGAGTGTTTGGATTGCTCGATTGTCATGACATTTTGAGTATCTTCGCAGAACACCTTGTTTTACATTATGTTTAAATAGCATTGTTATCATGTGTCTATAAAATATATTGTCAAACATTTCTCGGCTGTTGCGTTTTTAAAGCTGTTGAGTGTATAATTGCGAGGTGCGAAACATCCATAAGCGTATCAGACTGCCTTGATCTTAGTCAGACGCCAAACACTAGTAAATTTATTCTGAATTCAAATGTTTGCAAATTACAACGAGGACATACTCGGTCTTTACCTTAAAAAGATTTAAAATGCATAAAATATAGAAATTGACAATCTTTTCAAAGTTCTTCAGATGTCCTTTCCCAAGTGGCAACGGTTTAGATTCTAATCGAAATCCAGGTAGCTCCGGCATCTAAACGGTTTTGAACCATGTGCTATAGAAAATATTTTAGAACACTGGTTAACAATTATTTAGAAAGTATAATGTCGACCCCCACTATGTGTTTTACCTGTAATACCAGCAACTATCGTTATTTCGTTTAGCACGAACAGGCTTACATTTTGGAATATGGATAAGTATCAGACGTGTTTGATGACAACAAACATGATATGTAATAGTACTTTTTATGGTCCCATTTTAAAAACGTATCAAAGCTTATATTAAATTCTATTTGGCCAATATTGAAGCAACGACCGATAACCAAGCTTGGTTAGGGTATCCCAATAGTACTGATTATGATGAACGTGTGGATTTGCAACACGATTTAATCTCGAACAACATAAATCGGTATTAAGTTAACGAATTATGCGGCAATTCTAATTGCATTTACGGACTGGAATGCACTTAATCATTACTACACTTACTTTACTACGACAATCTAAGCGACATGTCATTAGAAAACTGTTTGCATCAACGTCAGACGCGAAACAATCCTGTGTCTAATCAATAATCAAGTTAATAAAAACTAAATAAAAAATTAAAAACCACATTGTTTAAAACAGGTTTGAGGAAATTATTTTTAAAATCATCATAGTTACCTTTAGCACGGTAAGTAATTTTCATCTTGCAAAATGTTCCTTTATCAACAGCTTTCATGTTTCACTTATCTGCATACATAATAAAAAGAGTGTCAACAGTGTTTATACTGTTTGTTCTCTGATTTAATTGGTGTCTGACATTGTTAAAAAAACGTTGGCAAAGATAGTACATTTTCGAACATAGCGATTAGAAAGAATAACAGATATAAAATAAACTTGTGGAGTGTCTGCATGATATTCTTTGATTAAAGATAGTTTCAGAATGTTGATACCAAAATGCTTCGATAAATGCATTTCCGCAATTAATAAATGGACAGCAACCGCTTGCATGACTAGACTAGACTGATTTAACAATCTAGGGGTACTGTTCAGTTTTAAATTTGAACACAAAAAAGCACTTATTATCGGACTGGCGCCACACCGTTTAAAATGTCACCTGATTCTGAAATCACCGACTCTAGGGCCCGTTTTACTAAACTAATTACGCAAAAAGTTTGCGTAAGTCAACATTTTAAATTTAAATTTATAATTTTTATTATCTCTTGCTACAAACAGCAAATAGCCAGATCAGAGGACGCGCTTTTAGCACGTCCTCTGATCTGGCTATTTGCTGTTTGCAAACGTTTATGATCGAAAAATAAGAGTTAAACGATTTTGACTTACGCAAAAAATTTGCGTAAGTTGTTTATTAAAACGGGCCCCAGTACTTTAGCGAATGCAGCATATGTTTTATGTTTGCAATACTTCTTAGATTGCTCATCGACGTTTAGTGAAATCATATAATGTTTCAGCCGTTCTTCTAGTAATGTTCACACTAGAAAAGAAGGATACAAGTCATGTGATAGCTCATTTATCGACCTTCACGACACAAATACAAAATATATCATCCACTGACAATCAAGGCACATACATATAATTGCTGTCTAAAGGTTTATATGTGATGTATCAAATTGAAATGAAACAAGGTTATCATGCGAATGTAAAGTACAACAACGTTTTAAATGCGAACTATTTTGTTTAATTATGAAATCTAAAACACATCTACGACCCATTCTAAAAACCGACTGCACAACATGAATTCTATTGCTAGTCATATCCGTTCACTGCCAATTCCGACAATACTGGCATTTGCAGTTTATATTACGCGGCGTCTGATCAGGATCACAACTTGTTGACACTCTTAGTAGTATACATTACGTTACAAACATATACAAATACAAATCTTATAAGTAAAAGTCGACGGAAACAAAAAGCAGACGATAATATGGCAGATACTGTTTTATGAGACATTTTAAGACATTTCCTCAGTCCTTTGATGGACTACGCCCTCCCCCCATTGTTCTCCATTGGCTTGAAAGTAACTGTAAAGCAGTAGCAAACTATGCACAGCCAATGTAACCATCTCAAGTTGTCTAGAGAGGCCCTGGCATACTCACACCCAAGGGTTTTATCAATGGGTTTTACTAACCGAACTATCAAATATAAGGTGCGGGCCTCACATGAGACGCATCTATGATTCACAGTTAATACTGGTATGCATGAAAATCATGATTTTTGCCAGGGAACTGCCTGTATAGGGATTATCACCGAAAGGGGGCTGGAAATGTCGTTAAAAGATCCACTGTCAGGTTTGGTGAGGTAAATAAACATGCCCTGCGTTCATTACCGCGAACTCAACAGAACCTCTCACCACGGCCCGCTCGCCTCAAGGCACACAAAGGAGCAGTGACCATGGAGAACAACAAAAGCATGCAATGTTGTAGGCACGTGAACCGGTGGGCGCCCCGCGGCGAGCGGACCGTGGCAAGAGGATATGTTGAGTTCGCGGTAATGATCCCCAAATTGTTCTCAATAGGCGTGAAAGTAACTGTAAAGGAGCAGAAAAGTGTGAACAGCCAATGTCACCATCTCAAGTTGTCTAGATAGGCCCTTACATACTCACACTCAAGCGGTTCAATGGGTTTTACTAATCAAACTATTACATATCAGGCGCGGGCCTCACATGAGGCGCTTCAATGATTCACATCAATACAGGTATGCATGCATTTAACATTAGCTTTGCCAGAAAACTGCCTGTATAGGGATTATCACCGAAATTTGGTCAGGAAATGTCTTTAAGGGCATCTCTGTAAGGTTATCCAATATTGATAATTCGGTTTGGAAAGACTTTTGAACTGTCTAGAGTATATTCAAGAAATTAAGTTTTATAACAGAATGGCACGAACAATTTAGTGTATGCAAATGCACCAAAAACAAACAATCATGCGCCTTTCGTTTTCCTTTTTGCAGTACACCGTCGAATATTTTATATAAAATAATATGTATAATGTAGCTGTTGACTTATATACATGTATGTTCACAAACAAAAGATTCTCCGTCTCATGTCAGATTGTGTTTCTCTCTACACTCCCCCCTCTCATTACTTTCTGTATATCGGTTGCTCTCTCGACCCCTGTGCGTTTAATCAATGCGCAACTGTTTTGACCCCAAGACTTGAATAAAATATGACATGGTCGTACACATCTTGTGTTTAAACTCTCATTGTCTACTTTCAAATGCCCTGTATTTGCACTGGGTATCGTTTATACGGGAAATAACTGTAAAGGAAGTTTGGGGACCTCAGAAAAAAGGACCGGTACAACTGAAATCGGCAGATGGACAGGAGATTTTCTCAGACAGCAAGAGAGTTTTAGAAAGATGGAGTGAGCACTTCTAGAAGCTGCTAAATGTCCAAGGGGATATTGAACCGAAAGCTCTTGCCAACTTAAAACAGCGCACTATCAACACTTGCCTCGATGAGACCCTATCGATGCAAGAAATGACGAAAGCGATAGCGGGCCTGAATTATGGCAAGGCTCCAGGTGGAGATGGAATTCCTGCTGAAGTATGGAAGCATGGAGGTAACAACTTGCTTGTCGAGTTACACCAACTGATATGCAAGGCATGGGATGAAGGCTCAATTCCAAAAGCATGGAAAGATGCCACCATTGTGATTATCTTCAAGAAGGGTGACAGAAAAGATTGTGGGAACTACAGAGGAATCTCTCTTCTGTCCATTGCAGGCAAGAGTTTTGCAAGAATCATACTTGACAGACTCTCCAAACACATCACCTCAAATGTAGTTCCTGAGCCTCTGTGTGGATTCCGATCCAACAGAAGCACTGTAGATATGATATTCAGTCTCGGACATTAAATTATTAGCCCCATAATCGAAAAACATAAACCTGTCCGTCTCTTGTGACATTAACCTGGCCATTTCTTGTGACATTAACCTGGCCAGTTGTGGGACATAGGGTTAGGGGTAGGATTAGCCTCCAGATCATTATTTTTCAAGTTAGAGCAAAAAGAAATTGTCGGTTGTGTGGCTAGCCACGCAAAAGAATACAAAAGAAAATAGCCACATAAGTATCCTCCCGTAAGAACGTCCGTCCGTGCATCCGTAACAAGGTTAAGTAGAATTTACCGTTTGGTATAGCATCAACACCGCTTACCCAAATGCTTGGATACTTATGCAGTTGTTGCCTTTGACCATTCCTTATACACCAATATCACCAAACTTTGATTTTGACCTTGACCATGACATTATTTTAACTTAGAATATTTTAAATGGGCTCTTTCTCGGTTAACTAGATTTTACCGTTTCATCTAGCATCAACACTGTTTACTGCAATGTTTCGATACTTATACAGTTATTGCCTCGGACCATTACCAACTCACCAATAATACGCAAGATCTGTTTGACCTTGACCTTGACCTAATTTGGAAAAAATAGCAGAATTTATTGTCAAGGATGCCACCGGGGGCATAAGCGTTTATTGAACGGGCAGTCTTGTTTAGCACTGTATCCGTGTATTATCCATTTCCATGATCCATGATTTCTACGTAATTCTCCGAATCTTATTTCTTAGTTATTAACTGTATTTAGGTCTTTGTCGGTATTTTTGTTATTTCATAATTTAAATCGATATTTTCCGCGAAAATATAATAAATGTTTGCTAGAAAACATCCTCACCCTACCAAGTTGAATATTTTATCATCATTTCAAGGAAACAAGGTTTTCAAAGAAGCTTTAAATGTAATTAAACTATGAATTAACTAGTTTTTATGGTATTTGGTATATTCAAGGGGAGATAATTCAGTAAAAAGTAAGAAAAACACTCGTTTCGATCGATTTTTGGGATATATATTATGTCTCCATAAAAACAATGGTGATATTAGTGAAGACAAGCTATTTTTCGACTAAAACAAGTCATCATTACATTATCTATCAGAATTTAGTTTTCACAAAGGGGAGGTAATTTCAATTTGCTCTGACAAGGTAAAACCCCAACGTACAAAGTGCAGAAAAACAGAATGTACTTGGAAGACCATGAGGTTTCAGAAAAGTATGGTGTTCATAAGTCCCCACATGGGGGGAGGGGGTGTTCAGTAGCTCGAAGTCCAGTATGAATCCAAGAGTGAAGAAGTTGCTCAATTAGCATGTATATGTATAGTTGCTCGAAGAAAGGAGAATCGGCATCAGCATTAAGGGTAGGAGCAGGACAAGATAGAAGAGATCGGATGGAGAAGGTCAAAGAGAAGACATACATGTAGGACCTGTCATGTTAGGCCATCGTCGCGTGAATCTTACAACGTTCTATGTCCATTTTGTAAACAGAGTTCTATATACCGTTGGAAAGCTAATTTCAAGAGCTATCTCCTGGTGCAAATCATATGTTTATCCGAGCTTTCTATTTGAAGTTCTCGCCAGTATTACAATGTTCTATCTCCATTTTTAACGTTTTGTTTAGTCTTACAATGATCTATGTCCAATTTATCCAGTCATTGTGTTCCAACTGGATCACGTGACAGAAATTTCCAAAATGGCTGCGACCTTCATGGTTATTGGCGTATAGTGTGATAGGCAAAATACCCATGTATCTTTAACTACATGTGTAGTTCAAAGTAAAGTGATTAATTTAACCCTCATCGGGACCTTTGGGGTCCATTGGACCCCAACGGCTTTATTTTTGTTAGAAAAAGGTGTTCAGCCTAATGACGCTAATGACGTTTTTAGACATTGTTCCTATGACTGTTTTTGACACTCTTAGTAAAATACGTACTAAATAGGCCAATTTGCATAGATTTTATTTTCAAAACACTGCTGGGGTCAAGCCGGACCCAATAATTCTAAAGGTTAGTAAACTGTATTTCAGGCCATTTTAAAACCGTTCCTTGTTGTTTACAGCTACAATAATGGCATTTATTGAATACTAGATAACCCCGATAGTACTGTTCCTCAATTGCACATATAAGTATATCTTTCACGATCTTGAGATTGAGTTATTTCCCTTGTATATTATAACCCCGGAGCGCCAACCGCGCGTCCAAGGGATTCACACTGTATGGAACGAATACAATTCTATCTGAACTCGCATTATGCAAATGATTTCAAGATTCAAATAAGAGTACTGTATTACTTTTGGTTCTGGTCCTTTCTGGAAGTTTTCATAGCAGTCATGGGCCAATATTGTTGACCTTGACCTATGACCTTGACCCTATTGTACGTTGGCCAACGAGGTCTGGTCGGTCGGTATATAAGGCGTCTATTTCAATGCTTCGTTGCCATTTTTCAGTATATCAGATTCAACTATATAGCTATAGGGGAAGAAAGAGACAAACATGCTCCCATTAGGATATTTGGCAAACGCTTGTTCAGCAGTGGCTTAACATAATGTTTGATACAATTTCTTGTTATTTTATTCATGAATAAAAAATAACGTAATAGATGATAATCGCAGGAAACCTCAAATCATAGTTTATTACAGTGATACAAAAATCTGGTGTAAACCATTGACCCAAACGGACCATGGTTACACCTGTAACTGCGTCTAGGACACTATCATGCAGCTCATCAGGCATACGATGATGTGACGCAGACATAGTTATGAGAACGTACTCAAGACATGGTGTTAAGCAATTGATATTCAAAACTTTTATTCATTCACCATTAAAAGTTGTGTGTGTGTTAGTCTCATTACATATGTTTACCATACTTAGTTGTGTCACATATACTTGACATACCACTGTCTCAGTGTCAGCATCATGAATCCTGCACGGAGCTAAGACATGCACGGTGACAGGTCAAATAAATTGGACAACTTTTCCCATTAATAATTTGAAGAAGAGACAAAGCTTAATAAATTGACAATATCGATCAGCTTGGAAGCTGTTTTGGTAACATATGTTCCATTAATTAGGTTTTTAAATCAGTCGTGGTTAAAAGTTGTATAGTAACCCATGTTAATATGCATAAATATTAGTTGGGGTCCACTGGACCCCAGCCATAATTTTGTCATTTTCTTCTAAATGTTTACATAGTTCAGTTAAAGATACACCATTAATGTAACAAAATGTATATCAAGTCATAAAAATATCCACATTTTCCCATCTGTACATTTTCTGCACAAGTTATTAGATATAATTCGATTTTACAGCAAAAGAACGTAGTTTTTTGGGTTACTTTGGTCACTGGTTGCCATGGTAACAATAAGAGCAACGTTTCGGTTTTATCATTACAATATAGAATAAACACACCAATTTATAATGCGGCATCATTTATATCACAAATGCCTATCTTGTGCCTATCAAAAATGCACAATGGGGTCCAATGGACCCCAAAAGTCTCAAAACGCAAGTTTTTGCAAGGTCCGGATGAGGGTTAAAGCAGATAGCTGCTTAAAACAATATGAAAGTAAAACTGAATACCCATTTAAAGAAGTCCCACCAAGCCAAGTCGCACAAGGGAGACCTTATAAACTGAGGTCGCATGTACGGATGTTAACTACAACAACAAACCAAACCCAATTCTTAAGAAGTATTCTGTTTTGTCTGCTTGTCAGCGATCTGTATTTCTTGGCCGAGGGGATAATTTCATCAAAATAAGCAAAAATATCCCCTATGGAGAGTATATAGAATGGACATAGAACATTGTAATAATGTAATTGTTCATGCAATCGTCTAAAACTGTATTGTTAATAATGTTCTATCTCCACAAAATGGACATAGAACATTGCAATAATGAGTGAAATAGAAGGTAGAGTTTGAGAAATGATCTATCTCAAACCGAAAGTAAGATATATCTCAAAAACCATGCTTACAATCCTCATAAAACTTTAAATGGAAACCTGTTCACTCACAATTCATCAGGTAAAGTCAAAAGAATTTTCAAAATCCATCAAAATTATGCTGTTTAATGGGTCCAAAACTTTAAAGTCGATTTTCTCAAAACAACCCTCATGTGACATAGAACATTGTAAGACTTACCCGACGCCATGTTTAAGTGTAAACTGAAGCACTTATTGGGACAATATCAACTTAACATTAAGACACTTCTCTTGTGCATTAGTATGAACCCCTAAGTTTTATCAATATGCGTAAACGTTACTGTAAAATCATGCAACACGCGTGCAAATTATGGCAAAGCCATCTAATTCTGTCTAAAAAGGGCCTGACATACTCATACTCAATTTTTTATTCAAACCAAACCATCAGATATCAGAGACGGGTCTTACAGGCGAGCCTCATTGATGTTTTGCTGTGACATTACAGTGGAGAATCTGTTATTCTTTCCCGTTTAAACGCAAACGTACGCACACGCAAAGCACTAAAACGTAGAAAAGAACAACTTTTGGACAGTTCTGATAATTCTTGATTATCTTGGTGGCAATCAGTTTGGAGCCTGATCAGACGCCGAGTTACCCGGCGTCTGATCTGGCTCCAAACTGTTTGCACTGCAAATAATAGTTTTAGCGTAAACGCGTTTATCGGGAAAGAATAACAGATTATCCACTGTATCAGCTCGCTAAACACAAGTTTTACCTGTCTATGTGCCTTCACCGAAACTAGATCAGGAAATGCCTTTAATAACAATAAATTTAACTAATAGCTTAAATAATCGCTAGTCCAAGTTCACGCAGATCCACTACGTTTTGGCAGCAAGGTTTAATGCGCTATTTCGCCACCAGTTTAGATGAAGTTACACTGTGAAATTATGTGTTCTGTTTCCTGTTCGACTTAAAATCCCGAGCACTTTTCGCAAACCAATGATACAGTTAAATATATCAAAACCTTCTCGCCTGAATTAATATCATGTTAACTCTTGATTCCTAATAAAGAGCATCTGCGATACAGTGCTAGTTTTTGATGCTGTTTTGGTATAGGGTAAGATCAGTTAACCTCCGGAATATCGATGTACGTTTCAAATACAATTTGAATCCTGGATCAAAGGTTATAGAGCGGTTGAGTTGTTTCTGAGACAGTTTTCAAACATTATATCATTTGAGTTTTAGCTTTTGCCAATGTCTGCCAAATCAAATAATTGAGAACAATTTCACACTCAACTCAAATGCTTTTTGACGTAAGGCCTTGGTCTGATAATGAGATGCTCAAAGGCGTTTATGGCACACAATTATTTGCAAAGCAAGAGTAGTCACCTAAATTAATGACGTGAAATTGATTTATACATTTATTTCAAAAATGTATCAGCGTATTTATTTGACTATTCAGGCTTCTCTGCCTTTAATGTTCTTCTAGTTTGTAATACCTCTAAGAAATATAAATTGCATTTTTTCTAATCAGGATTAACTAGAATGGATGGCAAAGCCATTTTTATTGCTTTTCTAAAAGCAGTGGCATAGTGCAATCAATTATACAGCCGTGTAATCTCGCCATATCATTGTTAACTCATTTTGAGAAAGTTTACATAAATCTTCACTGACTAACAGCGTTGGTTCTAGTCACCTTCCGATCTGGATCTGCACTTTTAGCCTCAGGAATAACAGCTAGCTGTAATTGTATATCAATCCAAATATATAGCAAAGGAACAAACACACAACTTACTAATAAATGGATTAATTCGAAATATCACAATCATCTGCTATTAATTCTTTATTAATTTCCATATCCTATAAATACTAAACTGTTTACTACCATCTAGCACATACAAGTTATCTTTACAATAAGAAGGTTTTATTTAAATGTTGTTGGAACCATGTTGGGTTAGCCCGAAAGCCTATTATCAATCTATAACACATTGAAATGTGACAATTTTTACGCGAATCATTTATAAGCAGTAAACATGCGAGGTGTTTATTAGTGTTTTCTTCTGACATGGCCGAGTTAATTTTAGAATGGAACATTATAAAACTTTAAAGGAGATGTTCATTGCACTCGATGTTTTCTGTACATCCTGCTAGGAATACGGATAGCTGTATTTAGTGTGCGAAATATGGAGTAGAGAAGACATTATTTTTCTCGTTTAAACGCAAACGCAATGCACTTAATTGTAGAAGCTTTCTTTATGAAATGTTCTTACTATCTTTTAAATCTGAGTGGCAAACAGGTTAGAGCCTGATCAGACGTCGGGCTACTCGGCGTCTGATCTGGCCCTTACCTATTTTCAATGGAAATAATAGTTTTAAATAAATATATAGCGTAAATGCGTTTATTGGGTAATACTAACATATAAGTAAAAGTAGCGCAGCGGTCTCGTGCTGCACGAAGATCGTGATTTTTTTCTCAAGTTGGAAAGTCTACGAATAAATATCTGATGTAACATTATTACATATTTATCATTATATGTCAGAAAAATAGAATATTACACAGTTCGTGATTTTACAATGCTGTAAAGGACGAGACTTACCTTTATCTTATGTTTTCTTGTGATATCAAGTTTTTCCGCCCCATCCCTTATCGGGCCTATATGACTTATTTTGTGTCGTAGTGCCGTAATCCACCTGTTTGAATATGTACCGTACGTTAGATACAATAGTACATGTATGTATCTTATGCCTTGTAGTTTACTGTTTACCTGTTGGAGGACGCAACAATTGTTTTTAAATACTATTTGTTAAATACTATCTAAATCCGCTCTTCTCCTCAAACACATTAAACCCTAGCGACAACTATAGTCGTCTTTAACAAGCAGCATACTTATGAAGATTATGCTTGTTTTATTGAGGGAGTTTATACCCTTATCGGATAGTTCTTTTAAGAGCCCTCTGATTAGGGTATATACTCCTTCCATTTTGCAACATACTACAATAAACAACCCTATGGAGTCGGAAAGGGAAAAAATGGTGTTTTGATTTTTCTTTTTTCAGTTCCAGGGCTGACGAGTCCCTTGGGAGCAAACTATCACACTTTGCAGCGTACAGTGGAGAATCTGTTATTCTTTTCCAATAAACGCGTTTACGCTAAAACTATTATTTGCAGTGCAAACAGTTTGGAGCCAGATCAGACGCCGGGTAACCCTGCGTCTGATCAGGCTCCAAACTGTTTGCCACCAAGATAAACAAGTATTATCAGAATTGTCTAAAAGTTGTTCTTTTCTACGTTTTAGTGCTTTGCGTTTGCGTACGTTTGCGTTTAAACGGGTAAGAATAACAGATTCTCCACTGTACCTTGCCATTTCATGAATGGAATGGGTGAATGTTGAACTTACAAAGGATACATTGATACGAGTTTTAGAACGTAGTGACAAATTGTCATAAACAATTTTATATAATCGTTTTTATCCTTTTGTTTGATGAAATGAAAGGCACATTTCTAACAGACACAAATACAATACCTTTTTATGTAGTTATCTCTTAAACTGTCTTTTAAGTGATCGACGACTTATTGACGAATCATTTTATCAAAGTTCACGAGTTGGATTGTTCGCCCTCATAAACACAGATATAGCCACGCTTAACATTTATACTTACAGAAATTCTGGTCTAGTCCTTAAACATTTATATGAATAAAATCATAAATATCATATTAAACAAATGTATGATTTAATATCATTGGTGTACGTCGTTTTTTTGTTCTAAAAATACGATTCGACAAATAAAAATCAATGCGTTTTGACATAGGTACTGTTTGACTTTAATTAAGACAAATTGGTTTAAAAGTTAGGAATTAGGTACGTTTTGAATTTGGTACACTTTGACCAGACAGCGGGGAGGCGATGTCTTAACCCATTCCCCAATAGGTACGCCTTTAATCGCCTTTAAAATATTCCTCTTCTGAAGATTATAGTTCCAAATAACATTGTCACAAATGAGACTGATAAGAATTAGTTTCTGCATTCTATCAGATAATAGCATAACGC
Organism: Gari tellinella; assembly: GCA_922989275.2. Taxonomy (NCBI): domain Eukaryota; kingdom Metazoa; phylum Mollusca; class Bivalvia; order Cardiida; family Psammobiidae; genus Gari; species Gari tellinella. The sequence goes on along the minus strand of OV277856.1, from coordinate 99,889,059 downwards.
TGGCTGAAAGTAAAGCAGAGTGTGCCTCAAGGCACATTCTGCTTTACTTTCAACCTGCTTTAAATGCTCAACTGTTTTCAAAACTAGGACCAGGCTATGCGGGTAATGGGTTAAACAAATGCCAACGTGCCACCTTATATGATCATGGCAGCTGGAAAACACATCATAACTTAAATACACAATTTCGAGGAACCCAAAAAGATGGAAAAACACCCGACACATATATGAACGCGTTTTAAAGACAAACTGTATCGACTAAACGAGAAACATAAAACACAGCTCAAAATTGATATTTGAATGTTATAAAGTAGATTGCATGAATCTAGTGAATGTGACAGTTCTTCCTCGTAGATGTAGACATTGTGACCCTTAGACTTCACTTTGATTTAACTAAACACCATCGGTAATTTACATATTGAACAATTTGGATTACCAATATACTATCTTGTGATACAATTGTAGTGCAATTCAGGAAAGCCGAGTCGTATATATTGTTATTTGCCTGTTACAGGTTTATTCTTCCACGTAATAGATTTAATGGGAAACTCAATCATCTTGACATTTAAATCAGAATGTCTGGCTGAGAATTGTTTTATATGTAATGCATGTTTCAGGTGAACGTATTGCTAGAATATCTAAACTGCGAACGAAGCATTAGCACTTTTTGTCCTACTTCTTAATAAATGACACAGATATGCTAAAGTACCAGACAACTTTAGCGGAACTAATTTCAGTGGATAACGCATCATTAAAATTTCCATTAAACAGCTTTAATCAGTTACTTGAAGAATACGTTTGCCCTCTGCAAAATGTGTAGACCAATAGTCCTATGCCAGAAGTCCTGTTATATGGGTTCACACAATTTTCATATTCCAATATATCTAAAACAACACAATCAGTCACTCAGGGGTGTGTCTTATTAAGGTTTCAGGAAATAAAAGCAACTGCAATACAATAATTAGGTGCAGATGACGTAATGTTTTAAAGTGTACCAACGACTTTTAAAAATCCGAATTGCGGGCTGTTTAAAGAAGCGATCAAGATGACCAGTTTTGTTGTATCTTATTTGGTTCCAACCTGGGTCCAAGGTTATAAAGCTTTTTAGCTGAGTTTCAGTCTGTTCCCAAGCATGTGATTGGTCAGATTTGAGCCTAGGCTCACATCTGACCAATAAAATGCTTGGGAACGAGTTTAGACTCAAGTTAAAAGCTTTATAACCTCGGAGCCTGTTCGCAATATACATGCATCGTGTACCACAGACACGTTTATTTGGGAAAAAAACAGTCTTAACAATAAATGAGCTGACTTTATTAGAATTCAATTATGACCTTACCCCTATAGTTCAATCTTATTTATACACTTAATTAAGGCAACTTTTATACCACACGTACTAGCTTTGAAATAAGCACACACATTAAGAAAAGCATTTTATACCATAGACTTTCACAGCATCTACAAATCTCTGTACCCTTAGGTCAAACAAGCAATTAAGTTTGCTTAAAAGAGAAATTGTATTTATCCTTTTAAAACAGATGTATTCGGATACACCAATACGCATTAACAAGTTACGATGGAACGTTTAACTGCTCATTATTTATTATATAGTTTTTATAAATTTTTATTTTGAATCTCATAAAAAAGAAAATTGCAAACAAATGTTATTGTCGGTTTATTGAATACATGCCAGCTTATTTCGAGAAGAAAGTAATGCAGCAGTAATATTTTCTCCAGCATGAATAAAATAATTGTATTTTACTATTTTCCTTCCCGAACGGCTTAAACTGTTACATGTAATGCGTATAGTCATAATCAGATGCTAGTTTTCTTGATAACTCATACGGATCCAAACTATTTTGAACAACTTTTCGATATTCATTGTAAGGACCCTGGTACACAGTCTGCCAAGTTGAGCTTCTATGATCGTTCTATGTCAGACATCTGTCATCAAGCGCCTGACGTCTGTCGTCATTGTTTTTTGTAAATTACCTCTTTACAAGCTTTTACAGAAGTATGTATATGTGCTTATTTGCGTTCGTGATAACGGCACTGTGGCACGCGACTAGTAGTATAGCGCTGCTGTGTAGATCTATGTTGTGAATGCATGCGTGCGAGGTGACAAAGTTTAACTAGACGATATACATGTAATTAGTAATTTTAATAAATGCTACTTGCCAATTCACCCAGTAGATGTGTTTGTTATTGGGCGTAAATATACATTGAAAAGCTTTTCTTTATATTCTTTTAAGACATTGTTGTTCGACGCAAACATTTCTGCTGTGTGTGGGACTTATGTGTGTGTGTGTGTGGGGGGGGGGGGGGGGGGGGCTTATTTTCCCTATATGAAGTATTGTGTTAATTTAAGTATACTCAGCTAAAAGTTTCGATAAAATTTGAATTAAAGCACAATTTGAATTTTCTTTTGTAACATTATATCGGTTTGTCGTTTCACAACACGAGCGAAAACTTCTTACCGTGCGCTACCTTTCAAACTCAGTTAAATCCACATTAGTTTTTTCGCACGGGAACCGTATGCAGTGTATATCCGGTCGGATAGCTTGTCAACTGAAGTGTCCAACTATAGCTAAGGTACGCCGAAACCAAAATAACAACAAGAAGTAAAAAAGAAATAATGCAATAATTTGGTTTTGGAAGTCTGACTTGTCTCAGATTGACATCAATCGGATGTGTAACTGCAGCATAAATACAATTTTTGAATTTGCGAGACGTCTTCGACATTTTAGCAATGTGCATGATTGTCCTATGTCTGGTAGACTAAGGCCATCTAGCCAACGGTACGTTTATGCCATTGTCTTACGTCACTTACATAACAGCTTATTCCCGCAACTATGACTGCGTGTAACCACACAACCTCGGTGCAATCCAATACTATTCGAAACAGGTTGCGGACACAAAGCACGGCGTCCATATATTGTAAGTGTGATGACGTTACGTCACTGACATGAACAGCCGCAATGGGGGCGTAGGTAGGGTCACTAGTGTCGCCGATAGTCGAACTCCGTACTCTCTACGGACGAGGCGAGGTATAATCCCAGTTTGTGCAACGTGGTCGATGCAATTACGTTCTAACAACATCGGCGACTTGGCGAATGTCATCACGACGGAATTGAACAGTATAGTATAAACTAAACTGATCCAGTGCTACGTTAGCGCAGTCAGTGTATACTGGCCTTCATACAGGTTAGTTATAGTCGAAAGCGCTATAAAGGCCCAAGAGGAAAATGACTTAATGCAAAGAAAGTAAAGTTAATTACACATACATCTATGCATCTACTAAATCGTAATGAAAATATTCATTTGTATTGGATTACTATTGGGCTATGACATTTGTTTATTCTATTTTTAAGTACATGTAGTTAAGACGTTTTTTGTCCGCAAAAGACATACCAGTGCATAAGCTACTATTAATTGGAGCCACACCAGAGCAGACACAGAGTTACTCGACGGTTTACATATTCCAAAAGCAAAATACAACTTAGTACAGCGTGTCATTTCAAAATAAGTCGTTTTGATTTTTTAAAATTTGTTATTAAAGAAACAATTCACTACAATTAACCATTGCGTCAGATAATAAAAAACAGCAAGGAAACAAAAACATGCATGCACTACTGTATCCATATAATATATGTGTTTTGTATTCTTTATAAAGTTTAACCGGACTTTCAATCATTTTGACATTTCAATGACAAAACTTCTGTTTCCATTTGACACACATGCCATTTTAACGTATAACAGACATGATTGAACTTGGGCGCCATACCTTGTCTGTTTGAAAAATGCATAACGACGTCTGACTGATTAACTGCTGTTTTCAGTTGAAAGCTCTGTTTGTTTTAAAGCAAACTACAAATAAGCCGTTGTTGCGTTTGATTAGTGTATATGCATATTCATGATTAGTCGTTTTCTCTAACAAACAAGAGATGTAAAGAGGGATTAACAAGTAGTGGCCTTATATCATATTTTGAAGGACACATCATCGATATATACACGGTGATATGTACACTTCAGTATGATATATTAACTAGCATCATTATTATATATCAGAATGTATTATAAATATCTCTTACACATTTTATTGGTATTTACTTTGACCTTTGTGGACACAATCCCAATGTACTGAGCTCAAGAACCTCTTAAGTTGAATACACTTACCAATGGTCTCTTTCTTATGTAGTTCTAAAGTTATGGCCAAGGCTAAGGTTTTGTATAGAAAGATAAACTAACAGACATATAGAAAGACGGACCTAAAACATTATGCCTCCAAGCAAGTCGCACGAAGGCATAAAACGTTTACATACTGAGGAAAAGCTGCAACATATATGGCATACTTAACTCATAACTAATTAATTTGTGATAAATTTGTAAAAGCTCTTCCCTCGCATTTAGTTCACCTTATCGAGCGTATACATATTCTGTTCCAGATAAGCATATCAAGGACCTATTGAGTAATTAAGCTTGTTTTATACACACGAATAGCGCGAAACTCGTATTATTGTCTTTCAAACAAAACGAACACCTTAAATTTTATGTGCGTTTAATATTATTTTTAATATTGAATGTAACTGTTGAAAGAAACCTTTTGTTTTACAGTGCTAAAAGATGAAGCATTTGCATTCTGAGGAAATGCTACTATAGTGCAAAACAGTTAGAACCCAGATTAGACTCAGAGTGAGTCGGGTCTCATCTGAATCAAAACTGTTTGTAACTGTAATTTCAGATTTGCCCGTAGTGATCATAATGTAGAGGAGACTGTATGGCGGACTATTGGAAAAACCGTTTTTTTTGCATTCATTTAACCCCTTCACTGCCTTACCCCGAGTACACTAGTTTTTAGAAAACAGTTTGGATCCTGATCAGACGCCGCGTAACGCGGCGTCTGATCAGGATACAAACTGTTTTACACTCATTTCAATATTTTATAAGTCAAAATAACTAAATATTCAATTTGAGAAATAAAAGCAGACGACAATTGTTTAAATTTGATGACGTCATGGCAGTGAAGGGAATAACCCTTCCACTGCATAATATTTCGTGCGAATTTTACCCTTTCACCAATTCATTGTCTTCTGCTTCGATTGTGTTGTCTGCAATGTCGTTTCAAAGTTTAAAAAAAAGTATAACTGAAGAAATTTCAAAAACGAGTGTCATATAGATTGGATCAAGATTATGATCAAAACTGTTTGTAAACGCGCTTTTTATGCGCCATTGAGAGCGAAAGGGTTAAACATTGATTTTAGGAGCAGGGATTTTAAATGAGTAATCCGATTGAACATGTTTAAATGAAGAAAACATTATTTCTCGGAAACGAGGCAAGCTTTAATATTAATTATATTGCTAAATCACCACTTAGCTTCGAATTTTAATTGAGTGATTTGGTCAACGCTTCGGCTTCTCTTTAATTACTATTATTATCATGCTTAAATGTGTGGGTTGTGAACAAAGTGTTTCAAATAGTATCACCTCAGAACAAATAATGACGAGTTCGTTTTTATTATGTTTGAATATGTACGGATATTTGTCTAGTAAAATGTCATTTTGTTAAATGAAATAATAAATACATTATCTTAAGCAAATGTCGAATTAATGCAGTCTATTTAAATGCAAGAAAGATAGATCTAACAAGACATTCCAGTTTTCAGACCATGGATTTTTCTTGTTTGAGTCTATATAACTCACATATTGTCACAACATAACTAATTTATGTGACTACGGCTAACATAGAAGATGCAGCACACTGTGCGAGATCATGATCAATTTAACAGTGCATTGAAAATGTATTGTCCGTATATTATAACTTAATTTGCAAACATCAAAACAAGAAAAAGAAAAACTTTTTACAAATCGGTTTACAATAAAATGAAGATGTTTCATGTGTTCGTTATCAGTATCATTTTCATTATTATACCATATATACGATATATAGTATTCATGTCACACAGGAGTCAAGCGCTTGACGTTAAAATTATATACATGTACAAATAAAATAAAACAAAGACAAATACATGTAGTTACATTTTATATAAAGCAAAGATCGAGGTAAATTCTGAAATGGATTTTGTTTCAGCATGATGTATTGGTTATAAGAAGTATTATTACTAGTTTCATTATAAATCTAGAAAAATGCATCAAATATTTAAGAGAGATAAATTGTCATCTTAAAATCGAAATTAAAAATATTAATTGTTTGTCCCCAGTCCCAATTTTATCAACTACTAAGGATTTTTTATCTCTGCTATAGTGTGACTGAAAGCAACCGCGTGATTTAGATTGGGCTGGAAGCTCAGATAAAAACAAAATCTTGAAACTTGTAAATGGGTTCGAGCTGCAAGCTCAGATCAGGCTTGTCGAACTTGGTGCTCAACATTATTCTTATACAAGCTATTTTTGCCAGCATACATTCATTTGATCAAATCCGAGCTAGAAGCTCAATAACCGATTGAATGACCTATATCTTAAGGTCAATGGATAGGCCGCGACCCTTCATAACAGCTGGGGCCAATATATTTACAACTGAGACGGAGCTGATAGCTAACCTATTTAGGTGTTAAATATGGGATGTCCCAGACCCGACTACTCTTGGTACAAACAACGAGTATGTTTGACTGTCGCTTATAAATTTGGTCCAGAGAGGTCCTGTGGCAATGGGCAACCTCCGTATATACATCGACGAGTAGAATGAGCCCTCGACTGTTTTACCACTCTGCCAGATCGGGCTCTTGGGGGTATATTATCTTTTCCACACCCCCCTTGGGGCTAGTTTGGTTAATATCGATGCCGTTGTATTGGGGCTGATGGCTTTAGTGCTTTTTTGCTTTTATTTGTAGGGGATTTGGGGGAAGGAGTACATACAGTCACCAAAACGTGACACCAATGCATCACATACATGTATTTACACTGGTGTTATATGACCATTTCATTTGACACGATGTCGTAAACCCAACTCAATCAAGCAATCATTAAACAAATTAAACAATATTATAGGCGTTTTAGAAAGCATCTTTGGCTTTAAATTGTTTTTCCACACAGTGTACAGCTCATGCGATGCAGATGCTGTTGTGTTGTGTGCTGTATATCGCCATGACAAAATTAAGGTATATATACAGATTGTGTATTAGTGTATATTTTCTCTCTTAATATTGGCAATATTTCGAAACGGCGAGATGTTAGTACACCTTAAATTCTATTTCAACACATTTTATTTATGGCAAGCAGCAGCTACATAAATGTTGCTGTTCCATGAAATATATGATGGTTTGAAAACTTAACAACAATACGAAATCGTGTTTTGTACTGTCGATCACCCGACCAACCGCAAATGTTAGAAAGATTTTAAATCGTTTAACTCGAGTCGTCGGATGCTTACGTACCACACATGTGAGTATTTTAAAAATAAATACAAATGAAAAAATATCGACAGTTTCTTAAATTTGTTAATTGGTCTTTTACACAATACAAGAAAAACGACGAAAACATGGATGTTCTGGCTATATACGCATGGTGTATTTGTGTTGAACGGCGAGACACTGCCGTTACTAACTATCATTTTTCATTTGAGTCTAATAATGTGCGGGCGACTATTCGATATTTTATATTTAAAAACAGAAGAAAATAAATGTTCAACTTGTGCGTGCTTCGTGCTTTGTTGCTATTTCGCACGAATGTAAAATAGATGTCAGTTAATCATGTATCAATCGAACCTACTAACTGTTTATCACATGATCTGAATGTCTTAATATATTTTCCTGAGTGTCGTGCGGTGGAATAACAACGTCGTTTTGACTATTTAAGTAGATGTTCCTCTGTCATAAAATGTGATTTTCACTTTATACAAGTGATCGCAGTGAAGTATAAAGTAATGAATACACAAATAAAACAGAAGTATACTTCCATGTTCAGATTGGTTGGCTCAACTAAATCGGATTCATGTTGTTGAATGTAATTTATAAAACTGTAAGAATGTGTACCTAAAGAGGATTTCATCAAGATCGAGGTTCAACTGTTTTGTTTTTCTTTGTCTTTGCCATACTCAGTGTCCCCTCCCTACAACGGCCCTCACAACAGCTATCCCCTCCTTATAACAATGCTTGCCGCTTTCCCCACAACAATTATTTATAACTCGTTCAGTGCTGCAATAACGTCTGCTTTAAATTGTAGGTTTTTTAAAAGTTACATAGTTTGGTATTTTGACTGAAAAAATAAAGTGACGAGTGACAAACAGCTTGAATTAAAATCAGACGCGGCGTAACGCGGCGTCTGATTTTGATTCAAACTGTTTGCAAATTTAAGTCAAGTCTAAATTTTCCCTCCCATGACAACTTCTCCGAACAGCATACACACTCTTTGTCTCTCATTGGCTGTTGTTGTAGTAAATGTGAAATGTAACGGTGGCAAATGTCAGTTTGCATAATGTGTAGACTGTTGAATTTGGTCAAAAGTTATATTGTCTGTATATAGTAATACTGGGAACCATGTGCTTGTTTTAACGCAAGTATATTGCTGGCATATATCACTGTTTATTACCTCCATAGGTTAAGTTGACAGTTACGTACTAGTTGACACGTATGTCTGGCACTTTTAAACCCAAGAGGTGACAAGTAACTTCCATTGTAAATAGTATGGAGCTAGTCGAGTTACCCGGCTTACGGTCAGGCGCTAACCGGTTGCCGCTCAGATAGATCTAGATCACCAGAAAGTGAAAAAGGGAATTCATTTTTCCTTTCATTGCATCACCTATACCTTTTTATCAATTAAACAGTATATAGTTTCACGATCCTCACTGCATCACGGTACATCTTTACGTTTCTTTATGCTACGAGCTATTTTAATATTTAGACTGCTAGATTATTTACCATCAGCAGAATCGTCATCTCTACATATGCTCTATCCGTAGTATATAACACTGTCACCATTGAGTCTTGTCTTGTGTCTTCGTTTGGAATCGTACTGAGCATACATTTAATATTCAAATAAACAACATGTAATACATGTATTGTTGTGTTTTGGGTTTTATTATTTGGTTTTGGTCACAGCATTAAGCTGAATATGTATCAAGCGACATGCTACCGAGTTTATTATCTATATAAAGGATTGTGTTGTCAGGTATAGTCATACAGAACCAGGTTATTGGTTTGAGCCTTACAACTTAACTTAAGGTTGGATGTTTTTAACTTCCAAAATATATCAATATAATAAGTCAATTTAATTTTCAAATTTCATCTTCCCAGACATAGGAAAAAAAGTCATTTTAATACCAGACAGTTGCTACTTAAATTACCCAATTTTGCCAAACTCGTGAATAATTGAAGATTATTATATAAAAAGTACGTTATTGCCAAATTTCTATATTGAATTTCTAAAATTTATTGCGCAAAATTGAAAACAAAATGTGGTGTGGCACTATAACGAATACATTTTCTTCTACACGCGAATAGGATAACGCACATTTCTTTTGCATACATTTTAGAGATTGAATTGTATTATTCAAACAGGTTGACTTTTTCTTTTGGATTGAAGAATAAACATAATATACGTCACATGAAATGTCCGTATGCAGATGGTTTATACTCGTACTATTGCAAGACTTGAATACCCTCGTGTAGAGTTATATAGAAAATATGATACTTTGATTGTTTGGCAATGACTTCATGCAAAATTGACCAAAACCGATATACATTTACATGCACATTTTGTCAACATATCAGGGAATACCTGGACTACACCTGAATTGTTACATGTGTGATAATTAAACTGTTTACCTGTGAATATTCAACAATTTATACAGTAATATAAGCATAGGACTTTGTTTTATGACTATGTCAAATGTAATATCAGACAGAGAAGAGAGTCCATATTGAACTTGTATCATGTTGGTAGTAACGGAGAAGCAAGCAAAAAGTAGTCATATATGTCAATTTTAGTCATTTCGCTGGTTTCATTATCATCTGGCTACATCATAGGCCAAAAACTATGGTAACACGCGTACGCAGAAAAGAATTGCTCACCAACATATCTGTAACATACCTATAAGTTGAACAAAAACACTAACATTGATGATGTTTAAAGAAACCATGATTTTTCTGACTGAAACCTCATAGAACGCATTAAACGAGTCTGAGTTTGATCTCATCAGCCAAATGAAAACCATTCAGAGTGAAACATAAAAACAAAACAACTAAACCTAAATAAAACATTATGACATTTGTCTTAAATAGTGCATAAGAGAAGTAACACAATCCCCTAAGAAGTATAGCTTTAACGGAAAGCGTAGGTGAGTAGTGGCAAGGTGTCGCAGAAAATGCAATTTGATGTTACAAGCCGCGGAAACTCAAGACGAGAACCCCAATGCTCTACATAACGAAGTTGAACAACTAAACAAGAAGCCCATAACTAGCAACAATATAGTACTTTGTTTAGGAGTAGAAAAACATGCCAGTGCTGAAAACTCTTAGACGAGCGGTAATTACCAATCTGCTGAAGGTAGCTTGTCCGTAAGAGCACTGAGTTTAACAACGATATAAAATATATACATCTGTTTCCAATTGACAAGGCGCAGCGCTGTTAATTTTTATTCGGCTGCGAAGCATCCAATTCTTTTACACACGTTTTGTACACTCGTTACTGTGGTACTATGGCAATCGTCACTTACCCTTAATTTTGCGCTAATATATCATAATTACTTTGTACTTGCAAAAAACCACAAACACTTCAAAATTGTAATAGCTAATTGAAAACAACAAAGAAACAAGCAACTGTTGCACTTTATCAATAGATATGTTTTGTTCTGATATTTGGTATAACGTTTAATTGGACTTTCAATCATTTTGACATTTCAATTATATTTTTGGCAACAAACGTCTGCGTCCAACTGACACGAACGTTATTTTAACGTATTGAAGGACTAATAGGAAATACATGATTGGCTTTTGGCGCCACCCGTTGTCTGATTGAAGCCGTTATAACACAGTACATGAATTAAATGCTGTTTTCAGTTGAAACCATGTTTGTTTTTAACAAAAAGTACGAACACTTGATGCATCTGATGTATTGATCCATGATTTAATGGTTAAGTGTATCATCTCAAAACGCCAAAGGTGGTAAAAAGTAAAGTACCAGTTAAAGTCTACTTTCAGTCCGAATGACCGCTCAGTCGACTGTACATTTACCCCCTGATCATTGAGCCATCTTGCCTACAATATTGAGCACTGCTAACATATGGCGCTAAAGCAGCCGCAGTACCGACTCAGACTCTCCCAGGTACCCATTTTAAACCCTGGGTAGAGAGGAGCAATTCGCGGTACATGTCTTGCTCAAGGACATTCCTGTACATCATCAGGGATTCGGAAAAAATCCCCTAGTCAGACCGCTGGTCCGGCGGGGGATCGAACTCACGACCCCTGGTACCGTAGTCCAAGGTGTAAAAGATTGGGCCACTACCGCCGGTAGAAGGTGGTAGGATTACAGAGAGGATAAAGCGAGTGCTGACTACATGTTACCTATTTACATCACGAGATCGAACATCGTACTATCAACATTATTTTGTTTTGTTTGTTGCTCTTAGCAACTGATAAAATCTCTTTCGTAAATCATTTTACCAGCCAATGCTCAATATTGAAGGCCAGACTCCACATTTCACTGAAAAAATGTTTATAGATAACTGACTTCTGGCAGTTAAATTTAGTATACGTCATGTTTCGTACCACTAATTTCAGATAGGAAATGAATTCATTATAAACAAATTATTTTCCGCAACCCTTTACTGCATATCTGCTGTCTACTTTCATTTAGGTTTTCCTAACACTGGTGACAAGAAAAATGTATTTAAGAATACATTTATCACGACATTCCAGGAACATCTTATAAAACTCTAAAGACTTATATGATATTTCAGACATTGTTTTCACTTACACGTCGGTATAGAACACATAAGTGTAGTTACGAATCAATGGCTAGACAGACTCATGTTATTCACTTAGTGGGGCACAATCTTATAGACTACGGCGATAACTGATCTCTTAAGAAGCTTCGAGAATCAGTCTGGATTGCATTTTGGTAGATGGAGAACAAATGTAATCCCGGCTCTACCAAATGTACATGCCACTTTTTGGTATGTCAAACAGCATACATATTATGTGGTGTCACCACTTGTTACGATCACAAGGTAATGAGTGAATAAGCATGCACTGGAGTTTACGACACTGCGGCACTAACAAGTTGAAATAGTGTGCTCTATTGTAGAATTAAAACTATGAAACCAGTGACAAAAATACGAAATTACATTGCCAATATTTTGTTACATTTTAAATAAAAACAATGTTATAATATCAGTGATGGCGATGATGATATCAGTGATTATGATATTGATATCACATGTATTAACACTAGTATAATAATACTAGTACTATTGTTGTCATATTACAAAATGTATTATACATGTACGAAGAACTATACTGAAAATCGTTACCATGTACCATTTTCTCAAATCGAGCTAGTACAAAATTGGAATATTACATGTACCTGTATGCGACTAAACCAATTATGCATAGACGTATGTAATATGAAACTAAGCACTGTTATTCCGACAGGCAGCACAGCCTTCTCCATTACAACAGACAATATAAATATGTTCAATAATTTTCACACACGCAATCGATATGTCAACTGAAAAGAGTATGGTAATAGTACGAACATCTAAGAATAATATTAACACATAAAACAAAGTATGTAATTGTCTGTAATTGAAACACGTTTTTGGTAATGGGAATATTTATTTTAACGATTGATCACTCGATACTGCATTATCAACAAACTGCTGATAATGATGGGAAAACTACATTTTGTACACCATGCCCTGATGTTATAAAACTTAAAACGAACTCTGTGCTCAAAACTCAGATTTTTTCTCCGCTCATAGCACTTGCGCCAAACATTTTATTTATAAGTAGTATTTCATACATAATTCTACTGTAAAAATGTATCTAAATGTACTTATGAAATAAATCAAAGAAAGCGGGTTTAGTAAAAACTAGAGCCTGTCATCGAAATTGAGTTTTGAGCACAGAGTTTGTTTTAAGTTTTATAACCTCGGGCCCATATCTGCAGAAACATCATCTTGATCATCATTTCTATGCTGAGAACGCGCAGTCCTCGAAGCCTAAAACATATTTTGTCAACCAGAAGCCCTGTCACATGTCAATGGTTGTCTTTAAAATGCACTAGAACAAATTATGTTCAGGCTGTACACCGACAAAAGTCTGGTCACACTGTTTCTCACAAAGAAGGTTAACGTACATGTACCTGAAGACTTTCAAGTTTAATTGGAAAAACTCCAAACACAAACTCAAATAGGCGTCTGATCCCTCTATATATATAATGCCGCTGATTTTCTCCACTGAGGTTGAGGTTAGCTTATTTTTCACGGGACACAGAAACATGACTGTAAATAATACTAATTGAGTGGGCGAGATTGGTTTTACGACTTTTGTCGACTCTAAAAAAGTCGCATTGCGATATTAATGCTGAAGTGATATGATGATTTGGGATGATCTCAGGAATATGAGTCCGGTTGATCTCACTTTATGCGAAGTAGCACACGGGATCCAATCCACCGATCTGCCTTCCTATTAGTCCTTGCAAGAGGAGATGGATGTAACATCCTCTATGACATTTATGCAACAGAAATATAGCAAGGTAGGGCGACGCTGTGGATACAAAGTGATTCAAAGCATAGACTTAGAAAGTTGTTGTTTAAATTATGATGATAGGCACTTGAACTTGCAATCTGCGAATACTTTTAATTCATACAGTTGAGATATTAAAGCAACCTGTAAAACGTTTATTCAGTCAAAGTAAGACAGTCTTAACAAAAACATTAACATTACACCGTTGTCAGCTGCATTTGTTGGCTAAGTGCATTTCACGAACTATTTAAGACTTTAAAAAGCAATTTGTACATAATGTTACAGATGTCCCTCTCTACAACAACACACAATTGGCGGGGTCTGATCTGGATTCAAGCTGTTTGTTACTTGTCTGGAAGTTTATTAATGTCGAAATGACCATTATGTTACTTTGAGAAAAACAGCAGACGACAATTTTAAGCAACCGATATTGCACCAGTAAAAGTGTTAGACATAATTTTCCTGATTATGGAACTTTTGTTTGTGGGATGGTGTATGAAGGGAGTTGTTGTTTGGAGGGGCGTTGTATGGAGGGAGCACTATATTTATTTTCCAGGTGATAATCACCATTACGTTTGCTGTGTATAACTTCATCTTGATTTGTCTGATAATTTTGCTAGACGCTTGTCAATGTAGTCATTTTTCTCCTCAGTTTTTACCCCTTTTACCATTTCATGATCTAATTGTTCGGAAAACGTTTACCCCCTCACCGCCTTATTGTCGGCTGCCTCAGTATTGTTGTTCGCAAGACACGTGTAAAAGCTAGAATGAAGGTTGTATGACTTAATAAATATCGATAAGAGTGTCAATCAGTTTGGGTCCTGATTTGACGCGTTACGCTGCGTCTGATCAGGACCCAACCTGTTTGCAAACGCGCTTTAAAAAGTCGTTAAGAGTGAAAGGGTTAATGTCAAGATATGGTCAGTTTAACCCGTATTATACTGAATTTCATCAGCTTGAAATGTTTTCTCTGAAAAAAACAAAATAAAACAAATCAATGAAGCTGTAAGCTTTCCAATCTGACCTAGGTTGAAAATGAGTTACAGACGCCTCGTTACGCGCCGTGTGATCTGGATCCAAACTGTTTGAAAATGTAAGCCAAGTCAAATTTAGCATTATTAGGAGTGAATATGTCATTTGCTGTTATTTCCCTCAACCATTATTTAGACACTGCCTTTGACAAAGCAGGTTTCACGAAATATATGCACATCGGATATTAATATTCATCAGACGCGGAGTTAACCGTCGTTTGATCAGGATCCAGATTGTTTTTAAATGCCCGTATAGTTTTGTATTCCGTAGGAATCGGTTTGTTGAGTGTGGCCATCTACTGATTCGCCGTAAATCTCTGACATATATAAGTCAATGAAGGTCGTTATGTGAATACGCTATAATTACCATACATTTGTGAGCACCTATATAAGTTCAAAACACACTGATAAGTATTTAATCTGATTTGAAGTGAATGGTGAATCTTGTAAAGAATTAATGAGTACTGTGTCATTTACAGACATCTGCATTACGCTGAGTTTTAATACTTTGCCTCAATATTCAAAACTACTTAAACATGTCGCCTGTAATTGATTAAAAAACCCAACATATTTGGCATTGTTTTAAAGACACTTTGATACTGTATCAGATGCTACAGTGGAGAAAACGTTATTCTTTCCCAATAAACGCGTTTACGCTAAAACTATTTTTTCCATTGCAAACAGTTTGAAGTCGGATCAGACGCCGGGTAACCCGGCGTCTGATCAGGCTCCAAACTGTTTGCCACTCAGATCAACATGAATAGTCAAAATTGTCGAAATGTTGTCCTTTTCTATGTTTTAGTGCAATGCGTTTGCGTACGTTTGTGTTTAAACGGGAAAGAATAACAGATTCTCCACTGTAGATGGACATATTGCTGTGCTAAAGTCAGTGATGTTGCCATCGGGAAGATAAATGAGTTATGCCTATTGAAATCGTTAGTGATCCAAGATCAATAATATTGAAACCTTCATAGCCCGTTAATTTCCAATTGTCGAATATCGCCATCTAACTTTTCATTGAGAAATGTGAGTATTAGTAAGTTGCTATTTATTTCAAATGTTCTTTTATATATTATCTCAACACTTCTATATAGTTATAATTATATACACTTCCTTAAATGAATATAGATCTAATTATAAAAACAACAATATATAGCTGAAGAGAACATCTCTCTGAAAAAGATGGGCATTTCACAAGTGCATGTCTATATCTCTGACAGACCCATTCATAAAGTACCACCAAATCCTGAGACGGTATATCGCGTGATTAGACTGGCTATTTATATTGAACTCCTCTTGTAAGGTTTCAGGGGACGGGGTCAGCTTAGTTAAAACTATTCTATCAAGTTTTGTTTTCAACGTATGTGTCTCTCTTTGTATACTACATTAACCCTATAAAGTTATTTTACACTTATATTTAGAGAATATATCAGTATTTTGTAGACGTAATGTTCAATTGGTTACCCTGTATTATTGGTGTATCGTCGAAGTTGATCACTGTGTAATAACGCATGGCCTTTCCGGTTTATCTAAACCTCTTAACGAATAAAACGTGTTTATAGAGTTTCACGTACACATGAAATGAAGCAGAGCGAAATGAAGCTATTCGCATGCTACGGGCAGGGTTTAGATAAACGAATGTCTTAGGGAGGGTAGTTGCACCAAATAGACAATTAATAACATAAGAAATATTTTCAACATGTTCATGTCTGTCAAAGATCTTTAAACACTAGTTGTACCCGACTAACAACGTTACGTGAGGACCGCATGATTACGATGAATCATCTACATGTGCGTAATCGATTCCGTGACAGAAGCCGTCACTGATTTGCGATACGAGTTTCATGTACAGACGATTATGCATCGTCTTAGCATGAATACTCGTCCAACATGAGTCTATCGTCCATATACTGGGCAAGCATAATAAGAGACTTCATTGTAGATAATGACGTTAACGTCGTGCCTGGCCCCGGTGTGTCATCCGACTTAAACCACATCAATCACAGTTGGGATGAGCTAGGTTGACAATGCAGGTCAAATCATGATATAACATCATTGATAACCTGAAAAACGCACTCCAGTTGGAATGGCAGCGCCTACCTAATACCAATACTCAACACTACGTGCACTCCACGAGTCGACATATATATGCAGGTATATGGCGGCCAAACAGGTTATTGACGGTGAAATTAACACATTTCGTCCAATGTTACGGTCTTTCAAACCTTTGAGAGGTTACTTCTGACAAAACTGTAGTTATGTTTTTCATTCCTCAACTCTTAAATGAGTCCAAAAATAATGCCAGGATAATGACATTGACACAAAAATCACACACTTCATTACAACATCTTTTAGTCTTAAATTGTTTCAAATAATCTTCTCATAATCGATTGATTGTGGGGAATTACGAATGATTTCAGACGGTTTAAAGGAACATTTTTTGAGTGAGAGTGTTTCAATTTTCAAAACTATGAGAGCAAGACTTGGTATAAACAAAATAAAATATAACATAAATGTAAGAAATAAACTGATTTATGTCGGGGCTCAGACGAGATGTACGACAGAACATTATCAGCAAATTAACTACGAATTGCTAGCGCGGTTCATGCATGTGACGATCATTTTATGTCGTTCATGCGCTTGAACTCCCGAAACAATTCAGTGAATTTCTTAAATAGTTACACCACACGATGTGTAAGGAATAAAGAGTAGTCAATGTTGGGTGTTTTCTATTCTACAATTGTAGATGGCTTGCTTTAGCTAGAGTATTCAATTATGTAAACTTAATAGTATGCAAAACAATTATTGGGATACCGTGCCTTTTTTGTATTCCTTCAAACTATTTCAAATATTTTTTTGGCTATCAGGGTAAAATCAGTATTCAGTAGTAGCCGAATCTATTCAATTTTGGAATGTGATGTCAGTGTAAAGCATGACATAAATAGATGCCATTTTATATCGCTCGGTATTTCAACACGTGTAGTAAAAATCTGATTTTGAATAAAGTGATATTATATAATTTATACAGGACTACTGTGAGGCTTTTGACACATACGGTGATAACATTTAGTAGGACATAGTAAAACAAGATTATAACTACTTCATAACGTACTAAGACAATTAATATTAATTTTAATATGAGCAAGTCCTATGTTTCATACCCGTATGCGATGAACATACTGCAACACACCTGTCTGTTCAAATAGTGTATAAATTTCAAGTACAATGCACTTAGTGTTAAATACCAATAAATCGCTAATAAATATTGTAATTATAACTTGGAGTTTTAGTTTTAATATGTTTCAACAGCATACATTTTTAGATGTTTACGAATGCTTGTTATCAGTGTTATATGTAAACCATGTGTAGAAATGTGAGTGTTAAATATTAACTGCACTAGAACAACGATCATGGTTTTAGTTAATTGGTTAATCATCACTTTAAAATTATCGAAAACTTTTAGGATATTGCAAAATATAATATTGTACCTTTAATGCTTAAACAATATCTTTAACAAATCACATCTTTTTCTAACAAATGACAAGATAATTTTATACTGACCACCGAAGGACTTGTTATATCTGTGTGTTTCACCCTATGAATATGTTCAAAATCAAACATAAATCAAGTTACATTTAAATCAATAATCACCATTCAAGATACTTTTTCCACATTTACTTTATCAATTTGCAATGAACATGTAAATGACACCTTTTAATTATTGTCGATTCAATTTAGTTAAATTGACATACAGTTGAGAGTATATTAAGACGCCCAAAAAACCCTGTGTCTTATCTGCAAACAACTGTCTGTTGCAATAGAAGTAATGTATTAAGCAAGTACGCGTTGATTATGAAGGAATAACATTTTTTTTCAGTGTACGTTGTTAGCAATGCCATACAGCTCTTACACATGATATGTTAGGCAAATTTACTGAATAACGAGCAACCAGACGCTATCGTCACAAATGATACTAATTTGTGCACTACTTGACATGTTTTTCAGATGAAGACGAAAGTGTCTCCCTTAGACGTTGTGTAATTGCTACTCCACCGTCCAATCAATTGTCAACATAACCTAAAACATCAAATATAGTGCAAGGAGCTAAACCTTTTGCAGAGAGACGATCGAGTACAATTGATAAATGTATTTATCACCGTGGCTGGTAATATACTGTCTGCTTTGAAATGTTTTGTCTGTTTTGTAATACCAACATTCTAGTTGAGGCAATTTGACTGAAAAAACCTTTGATATGTACAGTAGAACCTATCTATTACGACCACCAAAAGAAGGCTAATTGAGTGTATAAAATATAGGTGGCAGCTTAAAGCAATGTGAAAGTGAGACAGAAAGCTCCTGTAGGAGATTCCTGTTTCACTTTCACATTGCTTTAAGCAGTCGCCTGTCTTAAACGACTAATACTTGACACAATTTAGTAGTCGTTATAGAGAGGTTTTACTGTATATCAAACGGTTTAGTTCATGATCAGGCACCGCCACATGCTGCATCTGTGCCTATCCCGGGCTATGGTTATAAAGCGTTTGAGATAAGTCTTATATCGTTCTCAAGCTGAATAATCTAAAGCATGAGAACGATCTCAGACCCTAATCAGACACTTTAAAGACTTGTTATTAGTCCAATGATGGACTACCCCCCTCTCGCTCCAAATTGTTCGCGATAGGTGACAAAAAGCATGAATCACAAGATTTCACTGGGTATACCAATCTCAGTTGGTGTGAAATCTCAGGCTGTCTAGAGAGGCCCTCACATACTCACACTCAAGGGTTTGTTCAATGCGTTTTACTAACCAAACTAACAAATTTAAGGTACATGCCTCACATGAAACGCTTAGATAAGTATATCCCTAGCAGTAATGACAAAACTTGCTCATGGTTGCATGCTTTGATAGCTTGTTAGGTGCTATGACCGAAAGGTCGTCAGGAGATGTATATAACAGCATGCTGATTACGACGACTTGACTAACATTTCAATACATTTTATGGTCTCGAAACAAACTTTATTATATACATATCGATGATTTACTGAGATTTCTCAGTTAGATAAATTTCGTATGCGTCACAGTTGATATCATCACTAGTGTTGATATCACTTTTGCAGTGACGATATCATTTTTGTGACGTCACGCCACAATATATTTTGTGATGTCGCGCGTAAACAATCAATTGTGTGTTTTTCTCTGAAAAACCGTATTTGAAATGTATATAATAAATAGAATCATCAATTCTTTTTTATGGATATGAAAAATATATCACTCGAATGGGTTGTTATCTGGTCCACAGGACTCGTAACAACCAGTTCGAGTGATATAATTTTCATATCCATCAAAAGGAATTGATTATCCTTTATGTAATGAATTGTTAGTAAAAATGTCGTGATCAGCAGTTCTATATTTAATCTACGTAAGGTTGGTGTATCCATGACTTACTGTGGCGAAGTTTCTGTTTACCAAACTGTTTGCAAATATCTTAATGAATTAACACTTTTGTAAATTTTGTAATATAGGATATTGGACATAGAATCGCGTATACTTAACTTTAATACCTTCGACATCATTATGCCGTATTAACCCTTTACCCAATAGTCTATTTCTTGTTTTGAAGACATGAAACTAATAAAAGCAGGCTGAAAGTAAAGCGGAATGCGCCTTAAAGCGCATTCTGCTTTCCCTTTAGTCTGCTTTAAGCTACATTCTACTAGGAATTATAGAATATTTCTTTTCGTACATGTTTAGGACGGAACAAATTGGAACTATTTTCTTCAGCGTATGAAAATAAAAATGCGCTAAAAGTCGTTCCTATTCGGGAATCGGTTAACCAGTTGATCACTAGCACTGTAAAAAGGAAACTAAGTTACAGTCTACTGTCAGCTCGAATGACCGTGCAGCCGACTGTACATTTACTCCTCTAATCATTCAGCCACCTTACTTACAATATTTGGCACTTGCGTAGGCAGCCGTAGTATAGGCTCAGACCCTAATCATGTATTTGACCCATGGTGGAGAGGAGCAATTTCAAAAATCATTTCTGCACATAATAGAGGATTCAAAAGAAAATCCCTAGTCAGGCCGCTGGTCTGGCGATGAATCGAACTCCCGACCTCTGGTATCGACTGCGTTAATATCGGACCACTGCTGCCAAAATATCGTCGTGTTAATTAATTTTCGTCTTATCTATCAATATGTTGACTTATATACGTCTTATACTCAAAAAACATTGATAGCAATGTCATAAAGTTTAGACCGTGCATCTGACATGGATCCGAAGAACTTGTACCTATACGTTTTGTGGTAGGACTTGGTAGTGAATGTGTTAAAACGGAAACATGTCAGAAGTGCTTGTAGAAAAAAAATGTTTCGTGGATAAGCATGCACAGATTTATTTAAAAACTTGTCGAAGTTGCCTTACAGGAAAACCATTTTTGAGCGAACGACCATATAGATTATCCGGATGCAAAAATGCATTGATTTTACATCTGCTTATTCATTACCCTCGAAATAAATGTCGAACGTCATTATCTTTACTCACTTAACTCGAAATCACTGATTTTTCTATACATAAATTACACTAAAGTTAATCTCAGTTAAGTCCACCATGCTCGAAGTTGAGAGTTATAATGTGTCTTACAGTACTGAACCTTATTAAATTGAATTGATAATCGCAAGCGAATTGCCATCGAATTACCATCGAATCGCCATCGAATCGGGCGCTTCAAAAGGCAAACCGTGTGCTCGAGTCGTTTCACGCGATTTTTCCGAAGCGGTTGTGACAAAAATGGAATCGAAAAACATTAACGAAGGCATATTTGCGATTATTGGTGAGATGCACAATTCAGGCAAACTTAACGCGTTAAATGCGTTGGAAAATATTCACAAGCGAATTGCCATCGAATTGCCATCGGATTGCAAGCGAATCGCATAAATTGTTAATTTAATAAGGTTCAGTACTGTAGTAGAATTTTAACTTTGAGAAACAGATCTCTTCTACTTAACCCTTTACCCCATGTCTTTCTAGTTTTAAAAACAGGTCACCACTTAAAACAGGTTGAATGTAAAGCAGAATGTGCCATTAGGCGCATTCTGCTTAACTTTCAGCCTTCTTTAAGCTACCAATTCCTTAGATGTAGAACATATTTCTTATGGGGCATATTCATGACTGTATAATTTGGAACTACATGTATACTTTCTGCGGAGGAATGATATGAATGCGTTAAAAGACGCTTCTATAAGGGAAAGGGTTAACCGAGATTAGGACTTCAAAGTTCGACTGTACTCTTTTCAAAATGTCTGTTGTTCTTGAATGAGAGCCGTCAAAGGGCATATTGTACTGTACATTTTCAATCGTAATAGAAAAGACTAATATAAAACCCACATTAGACTGTTAATCATTCATGGTAATGATTGTATTGCCCTGCGTTTCGATGGAAAATTTAGTTTTATTATGTCTGAGCTAGATTAGACCAGACAAAGTGTCATCAAATTGGAGTGGCATACCAAATAAGTACGAAAAACATATAACTAACGTCAGTATTCTACGGCGTTAGTCTCATTGAGGTTGATTGAATTTCATTTTATTAAACGTGTCTCAGAAAATGCTCTAAATCAGGAATGTATATATGTATTATTAGGTTCTACCATGTCAAACCGCGTAAAGATAATTGTATATTAAATCCGGAAGGTAAACTAGTTTTTCGAAAATCATTATAGTGTTGTTTTGGAGGTTTAACCAATAACATCATTAGAACTTACAATTGAAAAAAAAAACCCCGCAATTACAAGCTGTTCATTCCGTGTAAGCAGAACGTTAACGAAATGCAATAAGATGTTGACATTAAGGTTTTGAAAAACGAAGTTGATCTAAGATTTAACTCAGGACAGCAGACACTTTGGAACCTGCCTAAACTTCGATTCGCACATGTGTTGTTAACACCAATGCTAATCTATAGTCTGCTTATATTATTGCCTGTCTTGAATGGTATTTTCAAACAGCAATCATTTCATTACAAAATATACTTCGACAGGGCATTTCTTGTGCTTGAAATAATGGTGTAAAACCCACGACCATTCCTTCACTGATGATAGCAAAACGACGAACGTTCTTTTCTAGTCGACAGTTTTCTCTATTATGTTTGTACCTAACAGCTCACCTGTTTGTCGATGAGGGATTGTATATAAGAAACACCATATGAATGTTGTAAGATAATATAAGTATATGTAAAACAAGGCGATCAAAACTTTCAATGATCACTTCCTTCCATGAAAACTTCGACGCTATATGACCTATTTTGTGTCGCAGTGCCGTAAAACCATACTCATCTATCCATCCGTGAAAACTATTAGTTACACGGTATTTAGGCACCATGTACGGGCATTTTTGCGTGTATTGCTTAGATTCTGTATTTCCTGAGCGTGAAACTCAAAATCGTCGTTCAAGCCCGACCTCCTGTCTACATACTGTGTAATTAATTAATTTCCAGTCTAGATAAAAAACAATGAAGACACCGAGTTCTGCAGCGTCTTATCTGGGTTCAAACTGTTTGCAATGTAAGCCAAGTCATATTGAGAACGCTAAGGGTATTGCTTTTAACGCCCTACAACAACTCCCTCCGAACATCATACATTCTCAATGTCTCCAAGTGGGTGTTGTTGTGGAGTTGGATCTTTGTATGTCAATCCTTTTTAAAGCAAAGG
The DNA here is from genome assembly GCA_922989275.2 of Gari tellinella. Lineage (NCBI taxonomy): Eukaryota > Metazoa > Mollusca > Bivalvia > Cardiida > Psammobiidae > Gari > Gari tellinella. The sequence goes on along the minus strand of OV277856.1, from coordinate 99,865,627 downwards.
ACTGTTGTCACTACAGGTATGCAATCTAAATGAATTAGTCGTTATAAACAAAGTTTGTAACAGTCAAACTTTAGTTAAGAGCCAATCATAGTAATCGCATGGACATGTCAGATCATGTTCCTGCTTTATATTATATTCAGAGCTCTATTTAACTCTCAACTCGCTTTCTGTTGAGTATTTTGTTTAACTAGCACTTAACCACCATACTAGTAGTTTTTTAGGACAGTTTATTTCGGATAAAACTATTTTTATACACTGTTTAGCTAGCGAATTATTGTTTTTTCTGAGTTGTAAAATTGATTACGAATATCGCCTGTACTGTTGGCCTTTTTGTAGAAGATCTAAAGGCCTCTAATCTTTCTGGATCTTAAAAACGGTTATGAACCCTGCGTGTTTAATCAGTTGTGCTGGACATACATTATTACACATGGGACTTATTTAAAAACAAACCAACGATATATTACTGTAAATCACGCAAATTCTACTATAGCCTTTGTTTTGGTATTAGCGCTTGTTATTTATAAGTATGCCTCTCGTGATCTAAAAGGAGAAAAAAAACTTAATTCTTGTATTGAAAATCGAAAGCAATATCTACTTTGGTATTTACGCGCCACCAGTCAACCACTTAACGTTTGCGAAAGGTGTCAGATAAATACGTAACTATTAAATGTTCGCAAGCAAGTTTGCGTTAGTGTTTCACATGCTCATGAAAGAATTTTGGACGTAACACGATTATGCAAACAGTTTGGATTAAGATAAGACGCCGCGTTACGCAGCGCCTGATCTGAATCTCATCTGTATGACGTCCATAACAAACAATTTTTAGCTTAAAAATTACAAAAATGGTAGATTTTCTGACGACGATTAATATATTCAAGAAGTATAACAATTAAGCATGATAAAAAAGAAACAGGATTTATCCGACAAATGCAATAATAAAATTAGACAATATTCAATAATAACAGGTTATATCACAAGGGTTTACATGTTATATTACCAGGATTTAAAATTAATAAATATAAACATGTTGTATATACATGTGACGAGTATCGACGAAAAGTGTGATAGAAAAACTACAAGTGTAATTAGCAATATTCTCCTTTTTAAATAACCGAGTGTATCCGATTGGACTGGAGTATATTTTTAGATATTTCTTCATAAGAATCGGTTCGCAGACACATACGGGAACATGTTTTCAAACGTGTTTGAGAATTGCTTAAAATCAAAAAGATTCATCTGGTCATTGTTATCGCAATATTGTGCACTATCATACTTAATCACTTCTTATGGTGACCAATAACTTTTCTTTTCTTTTTTTTTTGGGGGGGGGGGGGGGGATGGGATCGCATATTTGTTGTTGGAAATGTTAATATAAATGTCCTCGCAACACTTAGTGATTAAAGGTCGTTAAAAGCATTAGTAATTCGAAACGTATTTCGTTATTAATGCGCTTATATTCCCATGTACGAGTATATTTAAACCCAGCAAAAATCCTCAATATGTATTGAAATATCATGATCACATACATTTGTCGCTTTTGTGATTGCGTGCTGCAGTTGTGAGTATGATTATAAACCATGTTTCTTTAAATGGACGACTAACACGACTTAGCACATGGCTTGGAGCTCTCGGCCAATCAGATGCCTAAAAAACCTGTGAATATATCGTTACTTTACAAAACATGAACTAACTAACACACTGTTCACTTATTCCATGCGTCCGTCATCTCAAGGCAATTTGACGTCACAACCCTAGCAATCCTCCGAGCGGACCACCGCGAAAACCTTTTGCCTGCTTAACGATAAATAACCAGATCAAGGATTCAAACTAAAGCAATACGGTAATTCCACAGTATCAATAATGGATCTAGATCTACCCCACTCCTTTAGACCTAGATATATGCATTGTTTCAGCTGTAGATGTAAAAACCGGGATATGCATGTCTAGATTGTCTTTACTACGTCATATTATGTACAGTGAAATCTCGAACTCGCTTACTCAAATTATCCGATAGTTCGTCACATGAACTGCACTATTTCATGTTCGATTAAGTCGAACATACCCATATTTCAAAGTTAAAGTGTGGCTAATACACGTTTGACCTTTTAAATACGGGTATGTTCGACTTAACCGAGTTCGAGATATCGAAGTTCGACTGTATTTACCTAATAAGTTCATATTGCATTGTTGAGTTGCTCTCGTTATGTAAAATATACGCATCCCTTTCTCTCATAACTGTTTCTGGATATTTAAGACAGGTGATTGCTGAAAGCAGACTAAGCGTTTTTTTCAAATGTTTTATGGTTCTATCCAGTAGAATGATGCAATGATCGCATTGTTATTGGGAAATGACCACGTTGTCAAAAGTTTCTGGTAGAAATTGTTTTTTTAACCGAGACCTTCAAGATATGTTAAACACCTTCCTCTAACGAATACGTTTGTATAAGTACTGTAAATATTAATGTAATGTTCAATTTTACTGAAGGTCGAACCGAAATCGTAATATATATAAGCCGGTTGTTGTAGGCAATATCAAACAACACGTGTAAGTCAAAATGGACACTACATAGTTTAAACATATTTTATTATCAAATGTGTTTTCAGGAAAAGAGGTTGGGCCACACGTTTCACCAACTTAGTATCGGCCCTCCTCCTGCAGATTCACAAATGATACAAACAGTATTGGAGAGAGGGGAGAGAGAGAGAGAGAGAGAGAGATAGAGAGAGAGAGGGAGATGGAGAGAGAGAGAGAGAGAGGAGAATGAAACATACAGAAATAAAGATATAGAGAAAGAGAGAGGTTGCTTGTTTTCAGGTGTCAACACATAACCTTTGTAAGCAGAATATATTTGGATAAATGAAAATACAAAGCTAAATTATCTACCGGTGCATCTCTTTCAAATAGAGTGACAGAGCTAAATTCTATATACAGCAAAACCATTGTTAAACGATCTCTTAAAATAATATCTGAAATGATCTCTTGGTTAATGAGTACAGATTAATGTAAGGTGAAGTAATGCAGACAATTCCTAGATGGGTGTATGCATTACTTCCATTGACACTAAATAGGAACCATAGTGTAATAAAATGTACTCATACAATATATGACAGTTTGATATTTTGCAGGAAGAAATATGTGTTTGCTAAAACAATGACGTAAACAGTTAAACCAGGCTCAAAATAATTTGCTTCTCTGTTGAAAATATGTTTATATTTAAAGCCAGAATGTCGCCCAAATTTGTATTTAAATCGCGCAATCATATAATAACATTTTCTATGTATTATAACTAAGCGAAATCCGTTGACAGGTGCCTGAAACATGTCCCCCTTTCTTTAGGAACCATACATAAATGTGCCGATTTCTTATCGAGATGGTTGGAAAAACAAGCTTTTTGTTTACATAACAAATCTTCGTGTCGGCTTTCGAGAGTTTCCGCAAGGTCGAATAACAGTCACGAGATCGATCCGATTTTCCTGACTCGTCTGGGTTATTTTTAGAACAGAATAGTTCATAACCATTAAGGTAACAGTAGAGAAAACGTTATTCTTTCCCGTTTAAACGCAAACGAAACGCAAACGCATCGCAATAATACGCATAAATGGACAACCTTTAGACAATTCTGACCATTCATGTTAGTCTGAGCGGCAAACAGTTTGGTGCCTGATCAGACGCCGGGTTACCCGGCGTCTGATCTGCTCCAAACTGTTTGCAATTGAAATCATGGTTTAAGCGTTAACGCGTTTATTGGGAAAGAATAACATTTTCTCCACGGTAAGCAAGGTAACATCGACTACATCATCGTACACATTCCTACTTGAGATAAGTATGGTTCCCGTGTAGCACGAGACCGCTGCGCTAACTTTACTGATATTTTATTCTTTCCCAATAAACGCATTTGTATACAAAACTATTATTTCCATTGCAAACAGATTGGAGCCAGGTCAGACGCCGGGTAACCCGGCGTTTGATCAGGCTCCAACCTGTTTGCTACTCAAATTAAAAAATAATAGTTAAAACTTCTAAAAGTAAATTTCCACAGTTTAGTGTATTGCGTTTGCGTTTGAACGGGAAAGAAAAATGTATTCTCTACTGTATACTGCATACTATAAATACAGCTATCAGTGTTTCTTGCTGGATGTAGGGAATACTCATCCCTTTTAAAGTTTTAGAATGTGCCAATCTAAAAATAACTCTGTCAAGTCAGAAGAAAACACTAATAATGAGCTATGAAAACATCTTTACCGGGCGCAAGCCGAACGAACTCGGAAATTCTCCGTCGTTGATCGGATGTCAACAAACCGATTTAAAAGTCGACTTTTTCCCACCAAATTCATGTGTTTGTCAGATTTATTGCCTCCATAATCATCTCGGATTTCTTCTTTTTATATGTTTAGATTACGTATCTGCCTGAATTTTCAGGTTTAAAAAATGCGCTATTTTGGCTTACATACTGCCTTTAATAAAAAAAACTGTGTTTACTTGTACAATATATTTCATTGAGTTTGCATTAAGATATCTTAAAGCGACTCGCAACCGGATGGTGTACTTGTCAAAATAAAATAAAATACTCAAATAAAAGCAAATTTGTGGCATTATTTGGCTTCTGACATTAAAGAAATATGATCAGTCCAAAAAAAGTCTCAAGAATCGTCACCGAATCTTAGTTTTTCTTAGATATATTCCATCGTTTTTCAATAGCGTCAACTGACGGTTTTGCTGTTGTTGTTGCTTCTCTACACGGGCTCTGACATAAACCGGAGCCGAATAATGTAGTATTAAGCGCTACCAGTGAAGTACGTTAATTCGCTACCATATAAAGAGAGAGCGTCCGTGGTCGAGGCGGTAAAGGCGTGTCCTCATTTTTCTTGTTTGTCTCCGCAATGGAGGGTCACGGGTTCGAATCCGACCAGAGTTTCTTCTTTTTTTTTTGGAAATGCATTTTTTTTTTTAACAGATTTTATTATCCTAAACTAAATCTTACCCATTTATATAATCATTTGACATATATTTACAAATTACCATTTTTAATGCTAAATCCGGTTGCGAGCCTCTTTAAGCGAGGTTCAGAAAAACCCCGTCTTCCTCACAGTATAGCGTGTTCCAACATACAGTCAAACCTGCTCGAACGACAACCTTTGATAGAAGTTTGCCACAACTGACCATGTTTTGGGTAGCTCAACGAGTTCCCTTTCTTCAATATGTCCAACGACCAGGGCATTGCGACCGTTTTCGAAATTTAAGTATCAACTTGTCCTGTAGATCTCACAAGACAACATCTATACTGATCATTAATATTTCACTGTTACTGATTATTGTTCAAAATTTCACCTGAGTGTATGTTTCTGAAAAGTATCCCGATTAGACACAATAGAGTAGGCCTATCCCAGTAACTTTACCCCTTAACTCAGTCTGTTGGAGGAAAACCAAAATTCAGTCAATTTTGAAACAAACAGTAGTGGACAAATTGGGCCTAAACCATTCGCATTTTTTAATATGGTTGTAATCTTTTTAAATATATGTCATAGTATTAATTGTTAAATAACAGAACATACTATTATCAAGGAAGCTCAACTTTAACTTCATACAAATACATGTTAAACAAATGTAATCGTGTGTACATACATATTGGTGCTAGTGAACTGCATCTAATTGCTGTCAATACAAACTCAACTGGATTTGAAGAGAATACCACCAGTATTAAAGGATCGATTTGGCAGGTCCCTATAGTGGTCGCTTAATACAGGTTTGACTATATTGTGAAACACAACCATATATGGATTCACAGATCACAACATTCACATTCTGTCTTTATAACAAAAATAGGTAAATGATGTATTTGGCAAACCATTAGCGTTTTGATATTCTCACAGATACATTAAAACCGTTATGGTGCCAACAGAGAGGCTACAGCGAAGCATAAAGAATTGAACAAAACTGAACGCAAACTCAAAAAAATAATAAGTATTTACATCATTACGTAAAATCCACACAGAAAAAACTCTCTATTACTACCACAACACTGTGTTGATTATAAGTTATTTACGACAGGTGACTGCTTAAATCCAGATGACATTAAGGGTGTATCAATGTCATAAGCCAATTTTTCAAAGTAGCAAACTTTTTTTCTAACATTGTTTTTTTAAGAGCTATTTATGATGAATGAAAAAATGAAAAAAAAAATATGGTGGTGTCCTTGTTTTTGAGCTACAGTGATTTTAAAAAGGTTTGTCAAATTTGGACTTTTTTTTCAAATTTTACCCATTCAGAGTACAAGCTTCAGTAAAATTCATTTAAAAAACAAAACAAACATGATAATTTGGGTTTTCATTATTTATTTCATGCCTATAGTGGTATTTTCACATATAGAAACCAAATTTAGACAAAGCAGGCACTAAGTTTGAACAATATGGATCCTCGAATATCAAAACTATGCTTTTTATAGGGCATGATTTTATTAGATTTATTATTTTATGAAAAAGAAAAGTAAAAAAGTTTGAAAATGAGATAGTTCTAGTATTAAACTTTTTCTTATATTCTACCAAATGAAAGCCAATGCTAAGGCAGTTCAAAATATGAAAAGAAATTGAAAGGTCAGTGTTGAAAGTTTTGAGTTATGAAAGTAAAAAGAGTTATCTCCCCTTACAAAATTTACAAAAAAGTACCATATAGATGATATTTAGACCTTTATAAATTTCACATTTGGTGCCTGTTTTGTCTTAAATTAGTTTTTGTATGAAGAAATACTACCATAGATAGGAAATAAATAACACAAAACCAAAATATCATATTTGTTTTCATTTAAAATGGATTATATTGAAGCGGGCTGTTTGAAAAGGACAAAATAAGGGGAAGTGGGTGGGGTAAATTTTATATGGCCGTAGAGCCAAACTGTTGTTCACCAAAATGTACACTTTTTCTATTTTTGCATTCATCTTAAATAGCTCTTCAATACAAAACCATCATAGAGTGTTTTCATATACTTTGAAAATTTCCTAAATTCATAACATTGATACACCCTTAAAACATAAATATCCTTTAGGGGCTTTCTGTTTTACTGTTACTTTGCAATAAGCTGTCACATGTTTTTTAAATAGTCAGTATTTTGTAGAGGTTATAATAGAGAGGTTTTACTTGTTTTGGTATCATCTGGATCAAAACAATTTTAAATGGAAAAACGTAGTCCAGCACACTTACGTATATGGCGAAGACCGTGACCCTGGTATATGCTTGAGCTTGTACATTAGAAGAAAGAAAGCATCTACTATATACATTTACAATACAATTGTTTGAAAACAACTGTTTTGATTTGACCCATAGGGCTGACATTTTATTATTCCTTGTTTCTACCTTATGCATCATATGTTACTGTTACAGAGATACACATTGTAGGCAAGATACCTCAATGATCAGGGGCATGAGTGCACATTTGGATGAACGGTCATTCGGACTGAAGGTAGACTATAATAAATTATATTGATACTATTTACGTATCCTTCAAACAGTTTTCAGCCATACTGACATCAGCAATACTAATCGGCGTATGTCTTGTATAGCGCATGTTTGCATATAGAAAACAAACGGCGTTGATAATGCATTTTGGAAATATATTTAAATTGTTTACGAGTTCTAACGAACATTGTATAATCCAACAAAAGCCGTTAGGTTCATAAAGCTCTAATAACAATTACATTTCTACGATGTGAACCATTACGGTTGTATTGATACAAACATATATATGATTTCTTTTATTGCTTTTTTCCCTGGTTGCATCATTTGAACTAGTAGCAGAATAAGAGGCATTGATTTTAGTAATTAGAATTACTAAATGACATTGATTCCTTTAAGATAGACCCACTTGGTCATACTTACCCCTGGCGGCACCAGCATAAAACAATAGTCGTGTGCTTTTATTTTTAAATTTTAACATTAGGTTGTTTGATACAAGACAAATAAATTCAGTATTTAGTAATATGGATCCTGATCAAATGCCGCATTGCATTAAAATGTATGCAAATAGTTGGACAGACAATGCGTGAGATATCGTCAGATAAAATAAGAAACATAGTCAATTCTACTATTGTATCTTAACTGAACCACATACTACAGTACTACTGAAAGCGAAATGTTCAAAATCATGCCAACTCAAGATATTTACATTTCAACGACACTTTTTTGTCATTGTTTTTTATTTCATGTAATTGTTTCAGAAGCCGTTCACGTGACACTCTAACATCTCCTTGCTTAAAAACATCGACTGTTTTAAACGTATAATATGTGTTTATGCCTCTTTTAATTAGCAATACTCAATACGAATGTAAAAACATTTGGCTTCGATTAAATGCCGAACTATTCAACGTTCGTCCATAATCGAAACTGTTTGTAAATGATTGCTCAGTCGCACCCAGCACGACAAGTGTGACATAACTGACAGACATCCATTATAAATTGTTTTTTCTTTATATTCTTTATTATTTAGTAATCTGTCTTTGTACATAAAACAATATATATTTTACAGTTCATGGCAATAGCAACGCGTGCGTTCATTATATACGTAGGAGTGGAATTGGAAACAAAAACAACTGAAATATATTTCAGTGTTGTGTTTTACAAAACATATGTTGCAATTAAATCAGAAGGTTTTGCAAACATTCTGTCGAATGGCACAGTAATATACGACCATGTACGAATATTGACTACACCAGAAACATTTTTCTAGAATTAGCCTTAAGGCGCTTGCAGTTTTCGCAGCACTATATGCGGCCAACAATCAGTAAGGGTGCCACTCCAGGGTTTCTGCGTTTTTTTTGGCAGTAGTGATATTGCCCTTGACCTTTCAATTCTAGAAGGACCTTATACAGCTTTGTGTCAGTTACTCTCCCATAACTAATATAGATCGCTGGAAGCCTGGTGTTGCATTTCCTTAAAATGCCTACATCTATTATACAGGACGATGTATCTGTAGTGTATTTTAGGACATATCAAAGCAGATTGTAATTGGGGTATGTCGTATTTGTTTAGTGCCAATTTGGTTGGAAGTATTCATAATAATGCCGCCAATTGCATATTAAGTGTTGATTGATAACTGGAATTTCTTTATTATTTAAGCCTCATTTTATGACTCCTGTAGCTTCAAAATATGAGATATATACAACTGAAATCAACAATACTTAACAAAGGAAATGCTAAAACTCTTTGGCCATATTTTACCTTAATTATATGATATTCAACTAGGTTCACAGTAATACCAGACCAACTGAATGACAGTATTTCATAAATCAGACATTACACAATAAATACAAATTACAGATAGCATATCCGTGTGCTTCCACTTACCTTAGCACGACAGTCCTTATGAATTTGACTTATATAACTGACCAATGATTGGCTTAATTGATCTGATTTAGATATTTTTATTGTAAGAAACGTTAATACATGTACCATTACCAATTAGTTTGATGGATATATAAATTGGGGTTGGGCACTGCGACACACAATAGGTCATATAGCGCCGATGATTGATGAGGGATGAGATGAGATGCTGATGATTACAGGGAGTATATTTCGGCTAATCTCATTCGTTGCCAAGCAGCGCATGCTATCAACTCACCAAGCTGCCTTGCGTTTTGGTTCTTGGCAGAGGGGATACTATCGGTATAAAAGTAAACCAGAATCCCTTAGAATTGTTATTAGCGTGACGAGTGCATAGAAAATAAACCGTATATTTATATGCATAAGTATCCCCCAGCAATTGCCTATTTCGCCAATACCTCACACATAACTTCACTCACACAAAACAATTCATTTTTTTAATAAAGTATGTACTTTTGGTGTCGATGTTATTATCCTGTCATTATCATCTCATTTAAGTGTAAAGGGGTGACAAAAAAAAAATTTAAAATGCAGTTTTGTCAGAATTTACCCGGAAAGGTTGGAAAGGCCGAACAATTTGATGAAATGTGTTAATTTAATATTCAATAACCGGTGTAGCCTCCAAGCTCCTCAATGCATTATAGAAGACGTCGTCTCATAGAGTACACGTTACGTTGAATAACGTCATTAGATAGGCAATGCTCTATCAGCCGGAATATGGTGTTAATGTGGCATGATGTGACCTGCATCGTCGATCCAGTTCACTCAAATGTGCTCGATTGGGTTATAGCCGGATGACACATCGGGCATATTTAAGACGTTAACGTCATCATATGAAATAACAACTCTTGAGAAGCGTTCCAGTATACTTACGAATGGCTCGTATTGGGCGAGGATTCTGTCTAAGACGACCTAAAGTCGACTTTACATTAACACCGCATCTCCAACCGCTGACGTTTGCTGTGATGAATGGATTACGTAGGTGTGTCAACGTAATTATTAGGGTATTACGTAACACGTTTAAACACACTGTTTACACGCGAACAACCCCCTATGACACATCAGAAGAGGTTTAGCCTATTACTGAGGTTATACATGGTCTATTTGGTGCAACCAATTTCACTGGTGACATCAGTTATACTTAATGGGATATATTTGCTCTGAGTAACTTAGACGTAGCATCTTGTAAACTTGAAGACGTTTTGTTTCATCTTTCGTATGCAAATCGCTTATAAAGTTCTGTCGGTGTACAGACTATACTTGAAGAATGTTCGTCTGTGCACGTTCAGCGCAATACAATGTCTTATTCATTGGCTAAGGTAAACTGGTAGGGTCAATTAGAAGGTTTCAGCCTGCTTTAATATTGATTATGCTAAGGGTAACTTTATATTTTCGAACAGTTTGCAAATATTTAGATCTGGGTCGGAGATGTCGTCACGTGGCGTCTGGAAGTAGGCCACTAATATTATATTTGTATTAAGTTTAGTAAGCATAACAATTGATTGTGTTTTTTTCCGCAGACGATGTTTTTGCAGCAGAGAGAACAACTCACCATGATATGGTTAAAACAACAACCTGCAGGATTGTTTTCACAACTATCTTCAAATAGCAAGAAAGAGTAGAAGCATAAAATCATTCCTGAAACTATCAGTTTAGAAATGCATTTAATGAATGATGATTTACAAATGAGAGAAATACCACAAACAACACCACAGTCATTTCTATGCAGGGTTTAGAGTGCTAGAAGAGTGGTGTCCTTTTAGTCGGGAAAGCCCTTTTGCAACGGCGGTATTTTAGTGTAAGAATTGGGTTTCTAAATTTATCGTAAAAAGTTCACCCCTGCATCGCTATATTGTCGTCTGCTGTAATATTGCTGTATATAATATTATTTAAAAGTAAGATTTAAGGCAGCTTAACTGACGAAATTTCAAAACAAGTGTCGTCTGTTCAGAATCAAAACTGGTTGCAAATGCGCTTAGTGGCATCATTGAGAATGAGAGGGTCAAAATAACATACCATCACGATTAGTCATGCTAATTAGTGTGTATTGTCACAAAAAAGTAGACTTTTTCAAACATTGTCAACTGTGATTTGCGGCTTCTCATCTGGGTCTACACTGTTAAACATCAAACTCTTTTGATCAGGATTAAAACTGTGTGCAAATGTGTTTTATGACGTCATTGAGAGATAAAGGATACATACATTACTATAGCATATTCTTAGAGGAAATGCTAGACAATAACACTTATAACAGGAAAATGTTAGAGTTGGAACATTCTAAACAACAACGCAATTAAAATGTATAAGAATACGACCTCTGGTCTGGTGAATGTGATATAAACCTATATCTCAAAACCGATTCTATGTACAAGATGATTCAATACTATATTGTAACACTTTTTTTTTTACCTCTTGTGAGTTGAATGGTACTTGCAAACAAAGACTCCGCGTCATAGGCGTCCGATCTGGATATCAAAAAGTTGTTAAGTTGCTATATAAAACATGTCGTCGGCCTAATATCAAAACCTCGAATAGTCAGATTTTAAAATTTTACTGGAGAGACGTTTTTTGTCTAGCTATTTCAAGCATTGACACAATCTCTATTAGTTTGAAATATATAATAAAGATATCATACTATAATATGTCACTAACTGATTTTCGTCTAAGTATAAAGGATAATTGAGTAATAATTTAATCATTGTTGTATACGACTCTTTGACATCATCTTAACACAAATTTATGAATATATCAAATCTCGTAAAGCCAAATTTTAAACTTTTAAATATCGTATATAGCTCAAATTGCTTCCCATGAATGTACATAGGTAAAAACCTCGTACTTCAAAAACATAACAGAAAATTGCATTTAAAGGCTATGCAACTAGACAAATGAATAGTAAAACCCCTACACTCAAACAATACCTATAATTCTATTGTTTCATGTCGTCCCAAAGACTGAGCAATACAGATCACACCATTTCAATTTTTTTCTGACCAAGTACGATGTTTTGAAATTAAGACTTTTGCATCAATCAGTACACGACATTTCATCAGGTGACTGTTCACAGCCTTTCTCATTGGTATAGAAGTACGGGGTTGAGTCTTCTTTCGTATTTTTTTGTCAGAATCTGCGTATAGGCGCAATCTTTCCTAAGATGTTATAATGTGATTTTCTGAAAATTGGATTATACGAGGTTTTGAAATTAGGCCGACGATATATAAATCTTAAATGAATTATTTTTGCTGACGACAATTTCAAACCACACGATATTACGGCAAAAAGGTTATGGAATGCCAACATTAATTATTGATTCGTGGATAAGGATTGCAATATTAAACTGTAATTCACTGTTATGTTCAAGTTGCCGGCAGAAGGTAAAAGGGTTTAATAGCCCAGAAAATTAGCTTTCCCAAATGTTGCTTTTATTATCCGTGGTTTGGTGGTTAGCCAAATAATTATACTTAACAAACACCACTTCTTTTCCCTAGCGTACAATACAGGGGTGAAGGCGTAGTCATATGAGCATAAAACTCAGTTGTGCCAAAACAGTATTCGCCATTGCAAACAGCAACTCTGCATATGTCCAGATCCTGAACTGTTTACTGCCCAAACAAAGGGTTGATATAGTTGAATTTATAGCTGAATATATTTTACACAGAAACACCCTGAATATGTTTTCAACTGTATAATATTAGCAAAATGTGGTGCTGAAAACGATCGAAGACAACAGATAATAGCCATTACTGGAACACGTTTGTGTTAATCGATGGAAATGATCTGTTGGAAACATCTGTTAGACTTATACTGAGTTTATTTTCTAAACAAATCTGTCGGAGAAAGCTATTGTGCGTATTGCCATTAAGTATTTCTAGTGTGTTTGTAATTTTGTTAATGATGTCATTGTGTTTGTATGCACTATAATGGTATAACTGGTCGGCACACGCGCTTTAGTCAATACAAAGAGTACTTGTCAAACATAAAATATAAAGAATTATCGTGTTAAATGCACTTCAGTGCTCCCTCCCTACAACGGTCCTCCCAACAACGACCCCCTCCTTACAACGACCCTTGTCGCGTATCCCTAAACAAGACAAATATGTCTAACGCTTTCATTGCTGCAATACTATCTGCTAAAAATGTCGTCTCAAAGTTACATATGAGTGGATATTTTGAAAGAACAAATATAATTACGAGTGACAAACAGTTTGAATCCAAATCAGACGCCGCGTAACCCGGCGTCTATTCTGGATTCAAATTGTTTTCAAATGCAAGCCAAGTATTAACTTTCCCTCTGTATAACAACTCCCTCCGAACAACACACACACTCCATGTCTCCTATTGGATATCGTTGTAGAGGGGGAGCACTGTAATAACAAAACGGTCCTAAAATACCACATAAACTATAAATAAATAATCTAGGTTAGTTTAGTTTGAGGCCAAGGTCACCAAACTGCTATCCCAAACGCTGCTCTCTCCAAGACAAACAAGCAAGTAAAATGTTGTTATTGTGCTCTATTTAGTCACAACTTACATAATTTAGTTCAAACAGGTCAAGTTCAAATGTCAATATCCTGCAATGAACTCGTTTTAACCTATTTGTGGCCCAGATCCCATTTATGGGATATAGGCAAACAGTGAAAACTCTGATCAGACACCGCACCATGCGACGTCTGATCAGAGTCTACATTGTTTGCTGAAAGGAATTTCAATATAAAGCAAAATGAAAATGAAAATTTAGACCAGGCATCCCTTTGGTTAAACATGGACTAATCCAATATATAAACAATGAAGAATCCAAGGGGCACAAATGGGTTAATTCACCGAGGAGCATTAGCACATCACGTTGCCAAACAATTGCTGCATCAATAAGTGGGTACCTAATTAAAAACAAAATTTAGGTAGCATAGTTCAAGATCAAAGTCCTAAATTTTCAAAACTGAATACATTATACTACACTCATATATGCACATCAATAAGTGAAGTTGCATTTACATAGTTCAGTACTTAGTCCTTAACTTAGCAAAATACAAACTATTTATGTAGGTAACGTATGTTAAAATAGAAGTCCAAGGTCTCTAAATTGCAATGAAACATAATGTATGCATAACTGAGCATAAGCATGTAAAACTATGCGATCGTAGCTATAGTTATTTGAAAATTACTGACCTAATTGCGAAATATTAACCCTTCGCCTGCTGATCACGAATTCACTGTATTTGCCAACAGTTTGAATCAAGATCAGACGCCACGTAACGCGGCGCCTGTTCTAACTCTATTCTAGTGGATACTTGTTTTTAATTTCTTGATAAATGTATAAATCTTAATTTTACATATTTTGCAGGCGACCATTTCAAAGCAGACAATACCACAGCAGGATCAAGGTTATCTTTTAAAACGTTGAGTGGCACATAGTAAATCCAAAGTAGGTGAACACTTAAACGAATACTTTTAATCAAATGCATACCTAGCCTAGATATTATTTTGGTGAAAAAGGTTCTTTGGAACTAAACACCCTCGCCACCGTTCCCACATCTACCGTTGTTCCAACTACGATACATACAGGGCTTCCGTTTCTCTTGCGTTTTCCGAAATCTTTGGATTTTTATCCTAGCAGATTGTAGCTTAAGGCAGGCTGGAAGTAAATCAGAATGTGCCAAACATTCTGCTTTACTTTCAACCTACTTTAAGTAATGATTAACTTCTGTTTGAGAGTATTCGATTTATCGAGAGGTGGTTGTAATGTGTGTCTCTAGTCATTATCTGGCCACGCAATAATAGAGGTTTAGAATATTCCCTTCAGTCTATTCGTATATTACGCATCACAGCCTTAAGTCTCGGTAAAACAAATTAACGAGAAAAGGTGTGGGTCCTATTAGCACGTCTTTTATAAAGAGAAAACACTTATATGGATACAAGATGTCACTTATCATTATCACAAATGTACATGTATATGGATACAATATGTCACTTCTCATTACCACAAATGTAATTCACTTCAGTTAGACAAACTCAGTACAGAGAACAGTTTAATGGATCTGTCAACTAATAAATAAGATTGACCCCTCATAGCCAGACTAACAGACGTGTGTTAATTAGCTTTGGGTTTACAAAACAATAAAACACTCGGTCGTTAAAACTTTAATTGAACTTATTTCCAGACAATATGGGGCTCTACCGATATATAGATTTACTCAGCGTGGCGGTTCATGGCCATTGTCTTCCAGAAAAGATAAGTCTGTGCCTAATGCAAGTTTCTGCTAAAGTCCAGATGAGAGTCACGCAGAGAGTTGCTTATTGGGACAAAAGTGGGCATTAAAACTAACATCATTCCATATCTATTTTTCAGCAGAAAGCATTTTATTCGTTTGAGCAATCGTACATTGGTACTTAGTAACTATTGTATATATAAACATATATATTTACCGTATACTGAAAAACACATAAATCAAATATGCATATCAAAATGTAATAACAATACAATTCAATTATTAAGATGAAATTCAGAATAGCTATATTAATTATACTTTAGATTCAAATCATTTCCCTTATTGTGATAATGTATATATTATAGGGATATTGTGTAACCAGGGATTTCATGAACATTGGATTGTTCCCTTCTTGTGTTGTTCGGTGGAGTAACTTTACGGTGTATTCATCGACGGACACCAGAAGGAGAGAGCTTTTACTACATACATAAGGATTTATTCCTTCTGGATATTACTTCTTAGAAATGGTCACCAGAAGGAGTCATCCAATGCCTTCCTTGTATCAAAGTGTTTATAATGCTAAAGGAGCATGCGTCTTATATATTCAATTAGTTTACTCTCATCTGAAGGAGTTGATTCGATTGTGACCTTGAGAGAACGCCGAAGATCCTACTGGATCTGGTGGGAATACATATTGTAAATGTACTTTAGACATATCATGAATACACCCTAGACTCGCGTATTTCGTTACAGTAGATTGATTGTTATCGTTGAGGTGAAGCCTTTCACGGTCAAACTGACAATATGCCTTAGTATGTGTCGCTTAAAGCCGTCAGTAGCTTACTGCAAGATACGTACAAAACAGAAAACACACTGAAATCTGACATATGCTCGTTAAAGGCCCGGTCACACCAGAAAAACTTTGCTGGAGCGTTCCTAGAGCGGTGAAAAAAAATCATCACCGCTCAATACCGTTCACCACCGTTTAACAGAAGTTGGCCCCCGTTAAGGCAACGTCGTATACGCTCGGCCACCGCTGATGGTCCCTCCTACCGCTCCGAAAGTTTGGAGCTGCACAAAATATTGCGAGCGGTGAGGAGCGGGCAATATTCCGCTCCGGCAAAGTTCACCACTGCTCCAACAACGCCCATTCAAAGTTTGGCACCGCTAGACGCAAGTTCGTGGACGCTTTGGTCCGCTAGGCCGCTCTATCAACGCTGGCGTCACCACTAAACCAGCGCTCGCTACCGCTAGCTACCGTTACACCAACGCTAAAGCAACGCTAGCTTCAGCGGTGCACCGCTAAGACAACGTCCGTGTTTTTGATTTATTTTCCAATTTTGTGCGCGGTGACGAGCGTTGTCGAAATTCGGCTCGTCACCGCGCACAAAATGAGAACAAAATCGAAAACACGGGCGTTGCCTCAGCGGTGCACAGCGGACTTAGCGTTGGTTTAGCGATGGTTTAACGGTAGCGAGCAGTAGCGAGCGTTAGTTTAGCGGTGACGCGAGCGTTGATAGAGCAGCGTTCTGCGCATGGGGGTGTCGGCTCGGCGGGAGCTTAAAGTTGATTTAGCGGCATACCGCTTTTGACTACGGAGCTGAACGGATCGCTTTGATAGAAGTATCCACTGTCTGACCGACGCAACTCTGTCTCTCCTTCTTCTCTCTTCTCCTTTTGTCAACAGTTCGTTGCAATCTGAGGAGGTTCTGATTCTGCTACTGCCTGGACTAGTTCACCAATCATAGCAAGTTTCTCAGCATCCATGGTCGTACAGTTTTACTGTAACTTTGAGCCATTTCGATATACACGTAAATAAGGTCTGAACTCAACGGCAGCTCGATTCCAAATGGATATAAGCTGAACAATTGTAGAAGAGCAGACTCCAGGCTCTGTTTTAAGAACAGAGGGAAAAGCATTATTACGTACCTTTGGGATATGAATAGTTGTGTACTTGCATCTTTTTTCGAAAGCACACATAATTAAGTATGCACAATGCATACCTAAGAATCATATATAATAGCTCGTTCATATTTAATCTACTCTGACTAATCAATCAATTGTACCACATGGTATAGTCATAAGAAAGAAGTAAAGAGAATATCACATATATAGGTTAAGTGTCAAATTTTACAGTTTAAACTAATCATGTTTATCATAAGTTCTACAACGATTGTCCATTGCCTATGCATCGTTACTTCTCTACAACGGCCCTCCTTACAACGACTCACTCCTTACAACAACATTCATCGCTGTTTCCACGAACATTATGTTTTATGCTTGCACTGATGAATTATAATCTACCTAAAACTGTTGTTTGCTGTTTTTCTTACATAACTGACATTTTGACAGGAACCAAAATAATGACAAATGTCAAACAACTTAAATCCAGATCAGACGCCGCGTAGCGCGGCGTCTGATCTGGATTCAAGCTGTTTGCAAATATCAGCCAAGTTCTCTCCCTATAACGACTCCTTCCGAACAACGCACATATTTGTTGTCTCCCACTGGGTGTCGTTGTAGAGAGGGAGGGCTGTAGTTCGAACAAACTGATTGAAACGACACTATTTCGTGAAATAATACAGTGCTCTCTCTTTATAACAACACGAAGTGGGAGACAAATAGTGTGTCTTGTTCGTTAGGGAGTTGCTATAGACAGGGAATGCTCATACCCTTACAGTACTTTAGCAAACAGTATTAATCCAAATCAGACGCCGCGTTACGTGAAGTCTGATCTGGGTTCAAACAGTGTGTCACTCGTTTTCATGTTTTTTCTGTCAAAATGTCCATACGTCAATTTGCAAACGACATTTTTAAGCAGACAATATTGCAGCAGTGAAAGCGTTGGACATAAATGTCTTGTTTGAAGAACAGTAGCAGGCATCGATGTAAGGAAGGAATCGTTGTTCGGAGGGGGCACTGTAGCACGCTTATCATGACAGAATACATGCTTTATGTATTCAATTATGGAATATAGACAGTTAAACCACATTTATAGCGCCAACAATTAAAATATAAACTAATAGTTAATCAAACTGGGTTTAGCTTAATACAATTCTAAACTCTTGAGACTCAATGAAGCTAACACTCCAACACTAACATTATTAAAATGTTTATCGGGGTGAAACGCAACGGCATTGGATCTATATTAAGATATATCATAGACAATAACTAAATATCATGTTTAAACATGTCAGGACTGACAAGATACCAGGTTTGTACATGTAGGTGTCTGTTAATACCACTTGTATACAATTCCCGTTATTAGTCCAAAGCGTGTATATACTTGTCACTCATTTTGCTTAAGGGACGTGATCACCAAATGAAATGCTTTACGCGGTTACTTGACCAACAGCTCGCACACTCAAAAACATCCCGTAGTCCAGTCAGGTATCTAGATAAGAGGCATTCTGCAAATGTTGTCTGATGTGTAATGTCTTTTTCATATTAAATCACAGTTGTTGTACTTCATATCTTGGTAATTTTTATAGGGGTTAGGACTAAGGACAATTGCATATGTAAGCTGTGTCTTCTTATTTGTTGAAATAAACAAGAAAAGTGTTTAACAACGGGGAGGGAGTTCACTATAAACCAGGAAGCCAAAATGCCAACAAGTTCATTGACGTTTTCGGCACTTCGTTATGTGAAAGAAGTGGCATTTCGGAACATGGATACTGTCCACAGTCGGTCCGGAGGTCGACTTTCATGAGGTGTAAAGTAGATGTAAGGATCTTGGTCTCAGATGTTTAATTAGTTGTTCCAGGTGTTCAAAACAAAGCGTTATATTTAATTAAAGCAAGTTGACTGTCGTTAGACAAACGAGTGCGCATTTATGCATTTGTTATTTGGCGAGTAAATCAATAACTGATATAAAATGTATGCAGCTATAAGTAACTGATAACTCATTTATAATAAATATAAAGGTAAAAACGCAAGAGTTATTATATATAACAATGACTATTTTTTCAAGATTGTGTGCCACTTACATAAGACTTATCCTGAATGCATGCATAATGTAATGACGACAAGTCACATGGGAAATATTTCTTAGTGGGAAATAACATTTCTTTCTCTTTTCTTTTTATAATATTGCTACAATTTTTATGGTTTACGAGCAATGAAAGAGTAATACCAATATTTGTGTTGTGTTGTCTCTTTATATAGTCCATATGTAGGAGCATATGGATGTGTGCCTTTTGCCTCTCTGTTTGTCTATTCATCACTGCGTCCATCCGCACGTCAATTACCTTACGTGAGATTTTGTAAGTTTGGTCTCAATTTTAATTAGTACTTTTTCTAAGTGGTAACCGCTGACTTACGACAACATTTTCGTGTATTGCAGTGTCACAGCACCGAACCTAACACAGTTGGGGAGATTAATTTGTAGTCAGCCAGTTAGCTCAGTCGGTAGATCGTCGGAACGGCAGTCCGAAGGTCCCGGGTTCGAGCCCCGGTCAGGCTGCATCTTTTTCTCCCCCTGTAACAGTAGTATTCTGCTCCAAATTAGCAAACAGTGTGAACTTAGATCCTTTGTGTTGAAAGAGTTAAAGAAAAAAGTATACACGTACTCGATGTTATATCATGTTTAAGTTGCTAATGTTCAACATCGATACCGAGTGTATGACCTAACTGTATTGGATGTCATAAGATTCATCGAATAACCTTTTCATGATCAAAGATGTTTACCCCTTCAGCGCATTATTTTCGTTGGCTTTAATATTAGTGTCTGCAATATCGTTTTAAAGTTAGGTTTGATGCAGTATAACTAACGTAATTCAAAACAAGTGGAAAACAAATTTGATCCTAATCAGACGCCCCGTTAAGCGGCGTCTGATCAGGATGAAAAAATGTTTGACAATGCGCTTGATGACGTCATTGAGAGTGAGAAGGTTAGTGATGATGTCTGTTTTTAATCTTTTACCACCCTTATTAATTTACCTGCTTTAATACTAAAGTTTGTTTCAAATCTTATTTAAGCCGAAACAATGCGTTATATAGCGTCTCATTCAGGACCAGCAATGATTTGCAAAGTCGACAGCTATCGTCTAGTATGGCGGTATCAGGATAAACTATTTATCTAATCCCGTATTCAACTTTGGAAAGACATGTGTCTGATAAATTCATAAAATGGTAACACAGGGCGTTCAGAAATTTCATAATGCTCAAAAAGACAGTCCGACATCCTTAACGAAGCAGCGATACCACTGCTACCAGCATTGACTGTGGATCCATAACGCTACACAACATGATGTATTGAAACGCCAGCCCTTCAGTTGCACACACTGATCAGGCAATGGTATCCGGTGTCTAATGTGAGGATTACCAATTTCTAGATGGTCACAAATACAGGGGATCACCAGTCACGCGTAAAGCAAACAACAAAGAACAATCTTTGTGACTTTTACAACTCAGTGAGGAGAATTACATGGTAGGACCGGGTTGTATGAACAATTCTTAAAGCATGATTTAAGAAAAGATCAGTTATAGAAGTAATCAATAATTAAGCCCCTTATTCATGAAAACCCTAAAAAATAGAACTGCAGTCAGTTTTGTTTTAAAAGCCTAGTTTCGGTTCAGGTGAATAATTATTGTATTTTACGATAATTCTTTAAAACTACACATACTGGGTTAAAATTCACCTTGGACCTGATAAATACATCCAAGTTTTAGTATACCCATAGCAGGCATCTCCTATATGAGCTACCTGTTCTGAATATATTCTCTTTACTTTACATAATATTATAGCTTAGAATGTTTACTACTTGGTCACATGATTTAAAGTAAAAATAATACGTCCTCATTCTGTTGATACATACGCATTTTCATAACGCCTTTGAAAAGAGAATACACCAATATCAGACAGCTCATATAGGATTTTAGGTTGGTAAAGTCATATACCGCTTCATTTGGAGTTAATATTATATCTAGTGGGGGTTCTTGAAAATAGAATACGCAAGCATACTACATCCTATCCTATATTTACTAGTTTAGGGCGTTAAACTATGTATAAGGTAAACTGATTGTTATGAGGAAGGGAACAACCTACACAATATATAGCCATTGACATAAATACAACCCCACAGCAACACTAATTTACATAAATATTGCAACATTTAGATAACTACTATGTGATTTTACACAACCATTATATCACAACGCTGCAGGGCAGAAACGCATCATTCAAATTTTAAAGTAGTACGATATATACTGTTCGTTTTCTTTACAGGTTTATTCCTTCACGTCAAAGATTTAATGGGAAACTCAATCATCTTGACATTTAAATCAGAATGCCTGGCTGAGCATTATTGTATATGTGACGCTGTTTCAAGTTAAACGAATCCCAAAGAAATATCTATACTACAAGCGCCACTTGCTCTTCTAATTGATATATAATACAGACATGTCAGTTTACCGATCAATTTAACTCTTTCACTCTCAATGACGTTTTAAAGCGCGTTTGCAAACAGTTTGGGTCCTGATCAGACGCCGGGTAACGCGGCGTCTGATCAGGATCAGGATCCAAACAGTTTGACACTCTTATCGATATTTATTTAGTCAAATAACCTTGAATCTAACATTGAAACGTGTCATGCAGACAACAATTATGAAGCAGACGACAATAAAGCAGTGAATGGGTAAATCTACCAAATACTTTGATCATGAATGGGTGAAGCTGAATATTTTCAGTGGGGAAGACACTATTTTCCATGTTCAAACTTTAATTGTAATGACGCGTATACGCTTATTATTTAAACGTTTTGACTGTAATGAGAACACAATTAATGTTATTTGAAACTTGAATCGTCCATTTGCTGTATTCAGTAGACTAAACGAAACAAAATGCAAAGAGTTTTGATAAAATGTAGAAAAATGACGGGTTTTCAAAATACTGACGATTGATCTTAACTCTTTGCTCCCTAAAACTTCAAATGGACAATCCCAGTTTCCATTTTAGTCTAATCCATTTCTGACTTTTAAGGGTTGTTTTTATCAATGTTTTGCATTATGACAAACAGTGAAGACCCAGATCAGAGGGCTCCATAAGGAGCCCTCTGATCTGGGTATTCACTGTTTGCATAGGACAATGCACTTTTCACATGTTTACTGTTTGAAAAGGACGCCTATATGCGGGACTAGAGTTCAAAGGGTTAATAAAGCAATTTGAAGCCGGATTAGACTCCGCCTGGCCCCAAACTGTTTGCAATTTCCACCTTACCTTTAAAATGGTTGTGTATATTCAGATATAATGATCATCCGCTGTATAGCATACAACCAATTTAGATTATTACATTTAATATTACTTCCTATTAAAGTGCAATCCTCATTTCTAAACCAATAGAGGTTTTAAAATCAAAACGACATATAAGAGCATTTTAATGATACAGCATAATTATAATGAACAGAAGATCATAATGTGATGTTTTGTAGAAGATCAAAATGTATATCCACTCATTGTATTCCATGGACATATCTAAAAATCAGTTGGCATCAGAGAGCAGTTATTTTATTGCATATATACTCCATTCTCATACAACGGACCCTTCCTACAAGCCCGGAAGCCTCACAAAAACGCTTGATACAGCGCGTGCGGTTTGCTTACGTCATCGCAAAAAGCGGTTTCGGTTAGGTATTAAATGCGGACAGCTAATAGCCGAAATAAATTGCTAAAAAAACCTTGGAATTTTAGTGAAACTTTGAAGAAAACTATATATGCTAAAAATGAATACCAACATTGACCAAGTACCTTATTTTTTTAATGTCCCTTTGTAAAATGTTTCCGAATAACACATTTTCCAATATATCTCTAAATGTTTATTACGTGTAGCGAGTGTCTGGAAATTGAACTTTCATATGCAGTATAAATTTGACCCGGTTGTGTACGAGCGCCTTTGCTACCCGGATGATGACGTCAAACGTCCGGCCTAGTAAGAATTCGCGGCGCTGCATTTACAGCCGAAGGTTAGTTTGAATAACTGGTATTTGTTTAAACAATGAAGTTGTTTGATTACTTTAAATGTTATTTTCAGTTAGAAAACTATATTTTCTCCATATTCGTTCAATGTATCTTCCAGTTTCCATTTAAATTGATTACCTTTTTAATCCTTTTTCGTTATGGGTTCCGGAGAACCGAGTGAAGAGGATACAGTAACAGCTTTTTCCTAAAAATATCAAACACATTCCTCCCTATTCACAAATAGTCTCGTCAATAAGAATCAGTCTGTTGGAGAAGGTATACTCAAACGCAATGAAAACGCACCACACGTACAAAGTAAGATAATTTATTTCTGAGAGAGAGTCTTTGAAATTTCATTTTAATAAGACAATATGTTAACACACGTTGCCATAACATTACCTGCGAGTTTCATTGTAAGTTATACAAGGTAATGTCTTTAACAAGACAGCTACAATTGTTAAAGTCACAAAACTCAGTTTCAGATATGCACACCAACAGCGTAGACCACAACCTTATGATAGCGGCGTGAACATTGCGGATCAGTCGCTGTATTCGGTATTATTGAATGCCGTTCTACACCTCCACTAGTCTAGTGTGTCAACGAGATCAAGACGACTGTGCATTTGCCTATCGCTGTTGTACACATGACGTCCAGGCTGGTACCAAAAGTGCTAAATGGCCTATAAGAGCAGGCGAAATAAACGGCCAATGAAGATATTGGCGTTGTTAATGGCTAGAAACTTTGTAATTATTCAAGCTGAATTCGGGGTTGTGTTAGTGACGTAAGGGTGACGTTGACGTTGGGGTGATTTAAACGTCCGATAATTATAATATCGTTGGTGTCCAATTATGGCGTACGTTTAATCATTATAGACAGAAGTTCTTTGTAGGGCTAACATGAATCAATACACATGTATGCTACACTGACAATACACAACGGCATTCGCACGGGCGGCAAATTTACGTCATTGTGTCTTTACATAACAAAAAAAATCATAAGCAATGTGCACCTATGCAAGTCATAAGCTTGGTTGCATAAAACAAATCGCAAACTAAACCTAGTTGGAAAAATCTACATAAATTACACGTGGTGCGTTTTCACTGCGTTTTAGTGTAATACTGATGCGGATAGTTTATCATTTGTCAACAAAATATTAAAATCAACCCTACATAGTCAAAATGTACTAGACTTAATTAGACTTAATAAGAAAATGGATTGAGACATTAGATAAAAAATGGTAATGCTCGTCCACGGTTTTTTCTAATTACCATTGAACCGGTCATATATCTATATTGTTTTTATTACAAATGGACTAATACATTAAGTGCACACTGAACAAATTACATTTACATCTCAAGAGAGTAACTAAAATAATAAACATCCTTCACACATGACAGATACTTGGCAGAGGGCTCCTTGTATATATTTGAATCAAGCACTGTAAGTGTTAGTACAACGTAATGCCATCATATATTTTGTTTAGTTAAAATTTCAGATTTTTGCAAAAGTGAGAGGGTTGTTTCAGAAACTGATGTATGTATCTATTGAAGGCACACTTTAAAATTGTGTTTGTATGATAAAGCAAGAAACTAAGTTCATCTTTCCTTGATCATCGCTGAAGAGTTTGTCTACCAGACCATATCAAAGTTACGAAACATATTGATTCTGATAGTATTTGTTTGCAATCCTTCCATCCGTTGCCCTTTATATAAATGTCACTTTCAATGATATCTCCTCCCGTTACCTAAACCTTTATTGCACTGAATTTTCTTACACAAGTAAGAAAATCCATTATCCAAATAATTGTATTGGCTAATTTAATACGAACTCTTACAACAATACATGACTAGAGAGTCATGTCAAAGAGATCCTGTAGGAACTTATACAGACCGAATCAGACAACGCATCCAGGGTGGATTATTTGGTCCTGGTTTACACTGCTTCCAAACATTGCAAATATAGGCTTTTTTCTTGAAAAGAATTTATCAAAATAATGAAAAATTGCTTCGTTTAAACGTCATTGGATAATCCAATTATTTACTTAAAAATAAAACGTAACTTATCTTTTTCAGTCAGCATGTAATTAAATGATAGCGAGAGTATTAGTTTAATTCCATGGTAGAAATATCTCAGCAAATGTTCCACTCGTCACGCAGTATCCAATCTGCTATAGTTAGACTGAGATAACATTGCAATGTGTACGTTCACCTTAATTGTCGGACCAGAGTGTGAGGACATAGACAAGATTATCGCCGAATTGAGGAAAAATAAAAACCGCAGTTCCTTGAAAGCCTACACAACTTCATACGAACATCTGTGCGTAGCTCAACCATAGGTTATCTGCGTAACATGAACTCTCCGACGCTTATATCGAAGTGATAACTCATCCGATAACGAACCAAACAAGGTTGGTATAATTAGTTGTGTTAAGGCATTTCAGATAACGAATAACAAGTACAATGAGAGAACGCGTCAGTTTGGATATGACAAAACGTTTGCCTATAGGTCAAAACATACAGACTTAAATTTAAAAAGAAATATAGCGAAAGTAAACGAACGTCTTAGACACCACATCGCGATCGTAAACACACTATTGTCAATATCTATCGTAGCTGAACTTGTAAATTAATTATTATTTAATTTTGAGTATTTAGCAATTTTAACTTAATTACCCCAGACGGGTGACTGTTGAATATAGGAATAAACAACATCTTTTTGACGTTCATGACGGTATGACTACATTAGCTTCGCAGGGGGTGAGTTTTGTAAACGACCGAAGGGCGTTTTCAATAAACTTACCCCCCGAAGCTAATGTAGTCATACCGTCATGAGCGGCAAAAAGTTGTTGTTTATTCCTTATATTTATATTTTTATTTTCTGTCATCCATTTAATGTGTAGTTTGACCAGATTTGTTTTCATGTATATGAATATATCATATACCGGCCAAATGGGTTTGATAGATGTAATATCGATGTAATAGCCATTCCAGTTTCTAAATATGGTGTCAAAAGTAGTCCTTACTACATGTACTGTATTTGAATGATACTTTCAGGGTTTAATTATTGATTGCTACTGACCGTACCAAGGCGGGCTCCTATATTCACTTTGCTTTATGTTGGTCTTGCGTGTTGTTTTCTATTTAGTGTGAAGATGAAGGAATGGTATTGCGTGTGTGTGTGTGTGTGTTTGTTGTGGTATGACTGTGTGTTTGTGTTCTGCTTGAGAGGTGGGTGTATTGTTTGTGTTACGTTTCCTGCTTGAGTCTTTCGTATTTATTTACGCAGTAAACTTTCTCGCTGTGCTTTAAGGTGGTTCGACAGTCGGCGGCCCGCATCTCGAGTTCCGGAAATGCTGATGACTTTCACCTGATCTTTGCGGCACGTGCTTATAGTAGAAAAGTTAGATAAAGAAAAGTTTGATCTGCTTCAGTGTCTTCTCCGTTAGCGCAGTTGCAATCCAGAGGTTCTAGGTTAGATTCCCACTCGCTTCAAAACTTTTTTTTAACAAATTGTCCGATTTGAGCGACTAGTCAATTCATAACGCAGTGATCAAAGGACAGGCTATGTTTAGTCTAGTAATAATGAATTATATCAGATGCAAGTATAGTCGAGTGACAGCTAAATTTGTGAGGATTTATAGCCTATATGACAGATGGCAGCTTAAAACAGGTCAAACGTAATGCTAAAAGATAGATCCTAAAGGAGCTTTTATACATTACTTTTGTTATGCATTAAGCAGTCACTTGCCTTTAAACATATACAGGCTACATTATTCAATGCTCCCTTATTACAGGTTTGACTTATGGTATTATTTAGAGCTGACGGCATTTTAAAGTTGAACTCAAGGCAGGTTACTCGTTTTGTGTAAACATTTTGTCAGAATTTCAGGAAATCATGTATAAAATGCAAATTCCACTGTAGATTTTCAGTAAATTTTTGTGACTAGTAGAATTAAATTATATCTATCTAATAGGAGTAAAATTAGTATATGTTAAACGACTAGATTTTTTGTAATTTGAGATTTTCAGAATTTGACTTTTTTAAAATATTGATATTTCCAGAAAATATGTCATGAAATACTTTTGTTTGACCAATATATTATAGTCTATGTACAGTTTACTTGAATATACAGAAATTATTGAGTTATATCATTTTATAAAGAAAATATTCCTGTTTATTAAAAAAGTAGCTTTTCTCGACAAAAAGTCCAGTCAGAAAAAAACGGCAATGTAACTTTTTTTCATTTTAACGATTTTTCACTCTCCGTATAGTATATTTCATTTTAATCAAGGTTTCAAAGAATTTTGACACAGAATAAGCTGACCCGCGGAACACCTTAAGAACGCTCGTAAGAAACTAAAACAAAAATTTCAATCTGAATATCCATTATCAAAGCATATTTTAAACAATTAGGTTGCGCAAGTTTTTATACAAGCTTTACACATAACAACGCGAATAGCAACGCTGAAATGCGACTACACATTTTTTTTTTTTAGTTTAAACATATTTTATTGCCCAATATTTGTACAAAGGTTAATATAACAATTCAAATTTACAAATAATGTTATCTTACATACAAATATATGTGCAAAAGGGTCGGGCTACAAGTTCTTACAACGTTAGTAACAGCCCTCCCATTCTAATAAGTTTACATCATTATTATGACGTGTGCGTGTCTACAATTGCTTTACATTATATATTTTGTTGAAAGACAATAAATATGAAAACAAAAATAGCATTGAAAAAGAAAAGAACAGTGAAAAATGTTATGAGAGGTTCCAGAAATAGACAACTGAATAATCATTTTGGTTATATCCTAAATTTAAGATGAGGAAAGAAATAAGAAACGAAAGAGGGGAAAGATGTTTGTTCTGTCTTAATGGTAAGGGGTAAGCTACGCCAACTTAGGAGGGCGCAAATCTGTTTGTATCTTTAATGTATGTCTGAACAGAGGAAACTATATATCGATTCTCGTCGTCACTGAGATTGATAGAGCCAGAAAGAAGTAAATGAATGTTAAGAGGATGAAACTTGTGGGTTGAACGGAAGAGTCTGAGTCTTGCATTTACATAGAGATAACATTGGAATAAATAGTGCTCAGCATCTTCATTTCCAAAACCACATTCACAGGTTCCTTGATCTCTCAGATGATTTTGAAACAGGTCTTGATTCAGATTGCTACAGTTATTACGGAGTCTGGCATGGATAACAGCGAGTTTTCTTTCACCAGATCCATAGTAAGTTGGCACAATAAAAGGTTTGAAAAGGGCATTATTTAGATAGTGTTTAAACGCTGACAGAGAATGTGAATCTTTGATATCAAAAGGGAGTGAATTCCAAAGAGATATTGCAGACGGAACGAACGATTGAGAGAATAGTTCTGTTCGTCTGCTTACCACGTTGAAATTTTCTGAATTTCTTAGATTATAATCTGTTGACGTTTCAACTGAAGGTGGAAAAAGATCATTGAAATAACCAGGTGTAAGACCTCATTTTACCTTTTGGACTAAAACAAGTTTGTGGTATTTGCGTCTATCTGCTAGTGACAACCAGCCTATTTCCATATACAAGTTTTCTAATGAACAAGATCGCGTTAGACCAGTGACTATTCTGGCAGCTTCATGTTGTATTTTTTCTAGCGCATCTTTTTCGTAACCAGTGCAACCTTCCCAAACGACTGAAGCGTATTCAAGGATAGGCCGTATAAAAGAAATATATATTTGATTAAGTGATTTACGTTTTATAGGGGTTTACCCCCCCAAAGGTTACCCCCGATTCCGCGAGAAAATAACAACAGAACAGAACAGAACACACCAAGCTAAGCAATGAAATCCCGAGTGCTGTCTCGTGTGTACCACATGACATACGGGATTAAAATTTCGGCACACTCGAAATTACTACAATCGCAGCGTTTCGGTCCATTTTTTATATATTGTTTTTGTTTGGAATTGTAATTTAAAAACCCATCGTCGTTTATTCGTTTCCCGAAGGGAAACGAAATTGTACAGAGCTGTTTAAAAAATACTGGTTGAAAAAAACGACACCAGAAAAGAAATACAAAATTTTACGTAAAGACTCGGGAATTTCCGTAGTATTCGTCTGCAAAATCACAGCTCGATTGACACTTGAATGAGTCTTGACAGACATCTAATTAACGAAATACAGGCTACAAGACTACAAGTCATGTAAATTATGTATTGGACATCAGAAATAAGAGTGAGTACATCTTTTTGGAATTCTGTTTATTGTTCTTTGTAAGTCATGGTCGTCGCTGAAGAGGTGGTTGTTTTATAATGCAAGAACATTACATATTACCGGACAGTATCCGGGTCCCGGACAACGCAGCAACAAACCATATTTTTGTCCCAATGTATCAAACAAGAAACAGGCTATGCGGTAAAGGTACGATTGGTAAAACTGCGTCTGAAAAATGGAAATCTAAGGATTTTTATGATCAACTTATGGCAGCCCTGAGTATTGGCTCAGACCCATTTTAACCCCTGACATGGAGGAAGTATACCGGTATACTTCCTCCATGCCCCTGAGTAGAGACTAGAGAGGAGCAATTAGCGGTGCATATCTTGCTCAAGAACATTCCTGTACATTAAAATTCTGCAGTAAATACTAAACAATCATAAAAGTGTTACGCGGCCACTTGAAAATGTACAAATAGCAGTGTTTGATACATGTTATTGCTTAATACCTGTAGGACAAAAGTAAAGCAGATGGCGCATAAATCTTTTCATTGGAGTAGTTGATTCATTTCCACAGCAAGAAACTGTATTATAGTTACAGTATGAGGTAGCTTTCAGTGGGTTTTTTCACCACTTTTGGAATAAGTTGGTACCCCTCCAATTGGGCGTAACGGCGTAAAATACTTAATTTTTTGGGGAAAATTGAGTCGTAAAAAGCTCATTTTTTGGGAAAAAATTGTGCCGTGAAATGGGAACAGGTCCCTCAAAAAAACACTGGTTTGACAGTGTTTAAACGATGATCGATTATTTCCGATTATTGATTATTATTATTATACCAGATTTATATAGCGCTCTTTTCACACAGGGGTTGTGCGTTCAAAAGCGCTTTACATGAAATAACATAAATGTACCTTCAAATCGAGAAAAGACAAAATAACTACAATTAGATCTGAAATAAAACATGAATAAACATATAAGAGACAGTCCCTAAAACGGCGATCACATTACCCCCATCAATCAGCAATGAACCGACCGGCTAAAGATTGCCGACTGATATAAATAATGGTAGAGCGCCCCATGCAGGCTATCAACAATTGATTGAAAGTGATCATTCGATAGAGTTTAGAGAATAGATAATAAAATCAAATAATTGATTTATTGAATTAATGAATTTAATATTCTAAAAGCGCTTTACATAAAATAACATAAATGTACCTACAAATCGAGAAAAGACAAAATAACTACAATTAGATCTGAAATAAAACATAAATAAACATATAAGAGACAGTCCCCAAAACGGCGATCACATTACCCCCATCAATCAGCAATGAACCGACCGGCTAAAGATTGCCGACTGATATAAATAATGGTAGAGCGCCCAATGCAGGCTATCAACAATTGATTGAAAGTGATCATTCGATAGAGTTTAGAGAATAGATAATAAAATCAAATATTGATTTTATTGAAATAATGCATTTTATTCTATTCTAAGTAAAATAGCAATGTTTGTATTAAAGGCAGAATACTACGGAAATGTGCGTCTAAAACGCGCAATTTCTTATATGTGTGCATCTTCTATGTATTATTAAAATTAGTGAAATCGCGTGTAAGAAGCCTGGCATATGTCCCCACTTGGTAAAGAATCCTACTTAAATGTGTCAAATTCTTATCTTGTTGGTTTACATTTTAAGCGGGTTTGTTTACAAATAAGACTAATGGTTTGGTTCGTAGGATTGCGTAAAGGTCATGTGATTAGTACGAAGCGCGGCGATAATTCATATACACTGTGTGACGTCCTCCGAACCAAGCCGGAACATTTCCGTTATGATTCGTCTTCGATCAAATGTCAACAAAACAGATTTAAAAGTCAATTTGTTTCCACCAATTTCACGGGTTTGTAAGCAATGTTGCCTCCATAATCATCTGGCATTACTTCATTTTATAGGTTTAGATTACGAATGTGCCTACATTTTCAGGTTTTAAAATTGCGGGATTTTGGATTGCGGGATTTTGGCAATTTGACAGTTATGTTGGGATTTTAATCTTCAGATGTGCAATTAAAGTCAAAAAAATATAATCTGATTTTTTTATTGTCAACTTTAAGATTTTAGTTACTAAATTTATATTAAAATTTAAATTTCTCTTTTTTTTAGCTCACCTGGCACGAAGTGCCAAGGAGAGCTTTTAGGATCGCTGGATGTCCGTCGTCCGTCGGTCCGTCTGTCTGTTCACAATTGTTCGTTAACACTCTTCCGGCTACAAATCTCATTGGATCTTCATGAAACTTGATCACAATGTTTGTCTAGTAGAAATCTAGGCCAAGTTTGAATGTGGGTCATGTTGGGTCAAAAACTAGGTCACTAGGTCAAATCATAGAAAAACCTTGTTAACACTCTAGAGGCTACAAATCTCATTGAATCTTGATGAAACTTGGTCAGAATGTTTGTGTCATTGATATCTAGGTCAAGTTTGAATATGGGTCATGTTTGGTCAAAAACTAGGTCACTAGGTCAAATCATAGAAAAACCTTGTTAACACTCTAGAGGCTACAAATCTCATTGGATCTTGATGAAAATAGGTAAGAATGTTTGTGTCGTTGATATTTAGGTCAAGTTCAAATATGGGCCATGTCCGGTCAAAAACTAGGTCAATAAGGTTAAATCATAGAAAAATCTTTTTAACACTCTAGAGGCTACAAATCTCATTGGATCTTGATGAAACTTAATCAGAATGTTTGTCTCATTTATATATAGGTCTAGTTTGAATATGGGTCATGTTCGGTCAAAAACTAGGTCACTAGGTCAAATCATAGGAACATCTTGTTTACCCTCTAAAGGTTGATTGTGGGTCATGTCCAGTCATAATCTAGGTCACTATAGGTCAAGTTTGCCATGGTGTACCAGGTGAGCGATTTAGGGCCATAGTGGCCCTTGTTTTGTATAATCAATGATTAATCGAAGTGGTTTGTCCAATTACATGTATATATGTTGATCGATAATGAAAATCAGTTGATTATGAAACCCTTTGATGAGGATATAATTATTATGCAAGAAAAAAACAATGACAAGCCTTGAAAATTGAAAATTCTGCATTAAACAATAAACAGCCAATATTGTGTTAACCGGCCACTTAAAGTGTATTAGTAGCAGTTTTTGATACAGGTTATAGCTTACTTAATACAGGACAAAGGTAAAGCAGATGGCCAACAGGTTTGTTTATTGAAGTATTTTGATAAAGGTTGTGATTTAACCCTTTTACTCCATCTATATGCCTATTTACACATTAACTTCATTTCTCCACTGGAGAAAATAGTTACATTTTATACAGAAATATTATTTCATGTGCAATATTTCCAATATCCTAGCAGATGGAAGCTGAAAGCAGTTTATATATGTTGATTATACTTTGGTACCACCAGTGTTTAGACCTCAGGATCCATTAACAAGAAAGTGTATTTCAGGACATACTTAAAAAAAACACCTGAAAAACTGAAAAATGTGTAAAAAATCAGTATAATGTGACTTGAAAAAATTAAAAAATTGACAATTCAGTATAATGTGACAACTTGGCAATACCTCAGTTACCATTTTCAACACTTTCTGAGAGCCTGCTTGCACTTCTTCTAAAGCGACCTAGTGTTAGCAAAGAAATCTGATGGAATGATTGGACAAGTTGGAAGATTAGCATCTACTGCTGCTCTGTTTTGTTGCAGTTGACAGAGGAAGGGAATTTGAATTTGAAGCTACAGACAAAATATATGCTATTCGCTGACTTTGGTGATTGTTTATGGCAATGTATTGAACTGTTGATTAAATACACATATCTGGTATTATCTTTTAGCCGTGATGTCCTAATCTGTCAGTTTCTGCACCAATCTATATAAAATGCCAGGAATTGAAATTGATAACAGCACTGACTTACTCTACAGTCAACACAACTTCAAATCAGGAGAATTGCTGCTATGTAGAGACCTATAATAAACACATCAACCTGTTTTTGTGTAATTGGACAAGAGAGATAGCCTATCCCTTCAGAAGCATGCATTTAGTAACTCATTATGTAAATATCACTATGATGAGTTCTTTGCTGTGTGTTTTTGCTTGGATGATTCCGCCCAAAGAGAAATGAATTCAACAACACCGGCAGAGGACAAAATAATTGGATGAATGACAAAAAATGGATAAAACTGATGACATCAGTTTAACAAATTATAATGAGACAAGTGGACCAAGGAGGATAAAGTAAAGGAATTGAGACAATGGACACTTAAAGCTGCTGTCAAGACATTGTTTTGTTATCATATTATGAACATTCTCAAAATGGCATTGTCAGTAAACTGTCTGTAAACTACACTAGACAGATCTGACAATGCATGATATGATATCAGATTCTTCATCACATCATATAGAAAGATAAAAGTATATCTTGAACTGATATCTTGGCAATGACCAATTGATACTTTCTATGCACACATAATCTATGATTCGCCGGCATATACTAACGGAAAAACAAACAAACAAACAGACATGACAAAAACTGTAATATCGTTTTTGTCCTGTTTGTTTGTTTGTCCATCTGTCTGTCTGTCTGTGCCAAAAACCTTAACCTTAGCTATATCTCTTGCATTATTGCACACATGCCTTTTATACTTGGCATATGTCTTCCCAGTGACAAGACCTTTCCAACCATACAAACCTTTTAGAACTTGACCTACTTTTGTAAAAATCTTTAAATGTCTATAACATTTAAACCCTTAGGCCTAGGGCTTTCATTTTTTCGTATGTATATTTCTTGAATCAAGACCTTTGCAACCATACAACGCTATTTGACCATGTGACCTTGACCTGGACCTTTGACCTATTTAATCAAAATTTAACCAAAAACCTTAACCTTGGCTATAACTCTTGATTAATGCAACTGGGCCTCTTAACTTGGCAATTGTCTTCCCTGAGTCAAGACCTTTCTAACCACACAACTCTCTTTGACCTTGTGACCTCGACCTTTCACTTACTTTTGTAAACATCTTTAAATGTCTATAACATTTGAACCAGTAGCCTAGGCCTAGGACTTTCATAATTTGCATTCGTGTATCTGGGACACAGTCTTTTTTTATCAAAAAATATGATTGAACTGTTTTGGATAATTACCCAATTTGGCAAACTGTTTTATTTTCATTTCCAACATCTCACATAACCTTAAAAAGTCAATGTCTTTCATTAATATCCATTTTGCTATGCTCTTGCTTTAATGAGTAACATTCAAAAGAGCAAATCACAGCTTATTGAACAACAATTTGACTTAGCAGAAGACACTTTACATGGGAAATAATAGTGTTTGGCATTATTATTCAAATTAAAAGGAGATACATTTGTAATAGAAAAAATTAGCTTGGGGAAAAATAGTTCCTAAAAGTTATAATTCACTGACGATTATAACAGTATAATATACTGAGAAAACTCTATAATTCACTGCTTAGCATAAAAAAAGTTAAATTTCAAAGCTCTATATCTTTTAAAGTAATATCAACTCCAGTTTTGTTTGTGATTGTAAAGGCTCATATGTTCACCAATGTATTCCAGTAAAAACATACAGATTGAATGACACATGCACTTAAGGGTGCATCAATGTCATAAGCCAATTTTTAAAAGTATTAAACTTTTTTTCTAACATTGTTTTTTTGGAAGAGCTGTTTATGATGAATTAAAAAATGAAAAAAAAAAATATGGTGGTGTCCTTTTTTTTGAGCTACAGCGATTTGAAAAAGGTATGTCAAATTTGGACGTTTTTTTTCAAATTTACCCATTCAGAGTACAAGCTTCAGTAAAATTTATTTCAAAACAAAACAAACATGATAATTTGGGTTTTCATTGTTTATTTCATGTCTATGGTGGTATTTTCACATATAGAAACCAAATTTAGACAAAGCAGGCACCAGGTTTGAACAGTATGGATCCTTGAATATCAAAAATATACTTTGTATAGGGCATGATTTTATTAGATTTTTTATTTTATGATTTTTTTTTAAAAAGTTTGAAAATGAAATAGTTCTAGTATTTAACTTTTTTTTATATATTCTAACAGATGAAAGCCCATGCTAAGGCAGTTCAAAATATGAAAGAAATTGAAAGGTCAGTGTTGAAAATTTTGAGTTATTAAAGTAAAAAGAGTTATCTCCCCTTACAAAATTTACTAAAAAGTACCATATCGATGCTATTTAGAGCTTTATAAATTTCACATTTGGTGCCATTTTTTTCTTAAATTAGTTTTTGTATGAAGAAATACTACCATAGATAGGAAATAAATAACACAAAACCAAATTATCATATTTGTTTTCATTTAAAATGGATTTTATTGAAGCAGGCTGTTTGAAAAGGACAAAATAGGAGGAAGTGGGATGGGTAAATTTTACATGGCCGTAGAGCCAACTGTTGTTCACCAAAATGTACACTTTTTCTATTTTTTCATTCATCTTAAATAGCTCTTCAATACAAAACCATCATAGAGTGTTTTCATATACTTTGAAAATTTCCCAAAGTCATGACATTGATATACCCTTAAGGTTCATTCTTATTTCAAATCAAAGAGAGGTAATTTTGTATTATAAGACTTTCTAGTCTTGATAACACCTTGAATATTGCAATGAACGATTGTCTAATGTTATTTTATTTCCTTTAAGAAATAAAAATAGCTCCTGAATATGAGCACCATTGTTTTTCTTCTATGAAAAACATTTCTAATCAAAAATGCTCTTTTCAGACGAAAGAGTTTTAGACCTTTGTTTTTAGCTCACCTGGCACAAAGTGCCAATGTGAAGTATTTTTAACGTCATGTGTCCGTCGTCAACAATTTCTTTAAACCACACCTCCTCCTAAACTACTGGATGGATTTTAACCAAACTTGTCAGAAATGAATTATGATCCTTATATAGTCCTCTTTGAAAGTTGTTCAAATATTTCCGATCCGTTGCAAATTTACATAGAGTTATATAGTGAAATCTTCAAACCTCTTCTACTCTGAAACTAATATGGCTAGAGCTTTGATAGTTGGCATGGTGTAACTTCTGGAGGTACTTTACCAATATTGTCCAAATGGTGCCGTTCCGTTGCATAACTAGGTCATGGGAGCTAAAATTAGATTTTTTCAATAAAAACTTAAACAATCTTCTTGTCTGAAACCACATACCCTGAGCTTAGATAGTTTGCACAAAGCATCATCTTCAGGTCCTCTATCAAGTTTGTTCAAATTATGTCCCTGGGGTCAAAAATGGCCCCGCCCCAGGGGTCACAAATTTACATGGAGTTATATTGTGAAATCTTCAAACCTCTTTTCCACTAAAACTAATATGGCTAGAGCTTTGCTATTTGGCATAGTTTAACTTGTAGATATTCACTCTACCAATATTGTTCAAATGGTTCCAGTCCGCTGCATATCTAGGTCACAGGAGCTATAAATAGATTTTTTCAATAAAAACTTAAAAAAATCTTCTTGTCTGAAACCACAGTACACTGAGCTTAGATATTTTGCACAAAGCATCATCTTCAGGTCCTCTATCAAGATTGTTCAAATTATGTCCCTGGGGTCAGAAATGGCCCCGTTCCGGGGTCACAAATTTACATAGAGATATAGACTGAAATCTACAAACCTCTTCTTCACTGAAACTAAATAGCAAGAACTTTGATATTTGACATGGTGTAACTTCTAGAGGTACTTTATCAATATTGTTCAAATGGTTCCGGTCCATTGCATATCTAGGTCACAGGAGCTAAAAATAGATTTGTTCAATAAAAACTTTAAAAAATCTTCTTGTCTGAAACCACAGTACCCTGAACTAAGATAGTACTCAGCATCATCCAATCAGCAATTGGCACAATAGTATTGTCATAATTTCTCAGCTTTCCAAGGTATGTTACATTTACATCAACGGTTTCCAGGTGAGCGATTTAGGGCCGTATACGGCTCTTGTCACTACAATTTGCCAGTTATTTAGCCACAATGAGATCGATGTCATGTCGTCTGCAACTTTCTATAAAGCAAAAAATAAATGCAGTATTTATGTGACGCTGATAATTTAGAATACAACAGTGGGTACTTTCTTTTTTGGCTGAGTATATGAGTCAATATTTTTTATGTAACAATTCTGATGTCAAGGATGAGATTATTTTGATATTCTCCCTGAGGTTAATGGCTTACACTATAGCACCATGCATGTCTATAATGTGGAAATATGTTACATAAGGGACTTAAATGTACCCAGGTTGTAGAGGTGTGGCGTATATTTAACACCATTGCAAAACTATTTCCTTGATGTAACAATCCTTTAAACAAGTACAATGTCATTAAATGAATCAAAACAATTTTATTAGGTGTTTCATCACAATAAATAGCATCTAATAGATTTCCTTAATAGTAAATTTTGCAAATTATATCAGCTGATTTTATTTTCCGATCATGTACGGTTTGCGCCTAAAAAACTGTCATAATTGACATTTTGTTTTCACACTGACAAAACATTCAGAACTTGAACATGATTCCTCTGATATTCCATGCTGTAGTATAATAAATACAATCATTTAGAGCAAAAGTTACACCAAACTGCCATTGCCTGTGAATTTTATTTGTTAAAAAGAAGATGGTTACATCAAGGAATCTGCAGCTACAGCAATGTTACATTAAGGAAAATACAAAGATATATCAAACGTCAAAAGTTTGATAAACATTAACAAACTGTAAATAAAACAATTAAACATTTTATTACACTGATTAGCCATTGCTTACTTAGTATCAAAACTAGGGTTATTTGAAAGTTATTCCATATTATTAGCAACAGGCTGTTACAGTAAAGAAGCAACTATGTTACATTAAGGAAATAAATGACTCTTCTGATTCATAAACCAGAAGAGTTTGAATGCCAACTTAGTATACATGTTGTCTCTTCAAGTATAAATGCTTTACTATGACATTCAATCATTTCGGGAACTAAAATACCTATGCAACTATAATTTTACATTCCTGTTACATCACTGAATTTATATTGTAACAGCGAGGATTACAATATCAGTGTGTACTTGATTTGCCAATTTCTAAATGAAAACGGATGCATGATATATCCAACAATGAGCAGAATACATGAATCAGGATTTCCTGTCTAGTTTGCACTTATTTTTAAAGACTTGGGGTTACTGTAGCTTATAAGAAGCAACAAATAGTATAAATGTGTTACAGAAAATATATAGATATATTAATTCTTTGATGTAACACAAATTAGGCTCTGAAATAAAGGCTAACAATACAAAATTTATGCCATATGTTTAGTTTCTTGTAAAAAATAAATGGAAAAGTTTAGGTATTTACTAATCCAACATAAAAATGAAAATATTGAACTGTTTTGCAATTTGTTTTCCTTTATGTAACATTGTAACTTTCCTTTATGTAACAATATATTTTCCTTGATGTAACAGCTAAGGAAAATAGCAAAGTTTTAGGAAGAATATGTAATGATTTCCATAATAATAAATGTTGAAATAATGTCTACCAACTTCAAAAAGTGAATTTTAAAATTCTGTATAAAGTTTTCCTATTTTATTAATATCTTACAGCTGTTTTCCTTCATGTAACGAAACACCTCCTTGATGTAACATACGTTTAACAGGATTTGTCCGGTGACTAATACTAGTAAGCAAAAGCAGCTTTTTTTCTTTCATCACATGCTACCCCTTATAAAAAGTATTCATTTCAATGTAAAATACCCGTTTACTTGAAAGATATTTTCTTTTATTAATTTTTGGTCTCTGGTTTCCTTGAAATAAAGGTTTCTGGTCCTTTATGTAACAATTTCACTGTTACATCAAGGATCGTTACATCAAGGATGTATTTCACCTAAATGACATTCTAACCATACTAATTTACACTAAATACTGGAACCTTATGACACAATTTATCATATCTCAAATGCATACATTTTGTGCAAAAAGAGAATAATGATTATTGCAGTCAAAGGCAGAATAATACATCGTTACATCAAGGAAGTGTTCAAAATGTATGGTACCAGCCTCAGTACTAAAATGGTCAGTGATTCCTTATTTCAAATCACGATCTTACAAAGTCTTTCTGCCATTGTTGCCTCAATGTTCACTCTTCAAAATGGAGATGTTTTGCTATAAATACCTAAGGAAAGCAACTCTGTACTTAACTATAATTGGCAATTGTTACATCACTGAACAGGATTCCAGGTACAGTGATTAACAATGAAAAAAAGTATTTAAACTGAGGAATTCCCACAATTTTATGGTTTATATGAAGTCAGATATAGTTAAAGTTACCTATATTGGCACACTACTGAAATATTTCAGATATTTCATAGAAAGTCTATTGATTAAATCAAAATAACTACTTTAGGGACACTGCAAAACTGACTTTTCAGCTGTTTCAATGTCAAATGATTAAAAGATTCTGCATATCTCTTGCACTTTTTTTGATAAAATGTGAATATAAACACGTAAGTATTAGTTTAAGATGACAATTATCCCTTGTCCGAGTATGATCTTTCAAAAATTTACAAGGACATGATTTTGTTACATAAAAAAATATTGACTCATATACAAATATTAGAGATCAATTTCTTTAATTCTGTTTCCAGATTTTAAAAACGATCGTGGGTAAACCCCATTGAAGGCCATGCCTTATTTCATATTAGTGAATTTTATGCTCCTCATCATTCCTAGAAGTTTAGTAGCAGAAGTGATTAGAGTATCAATATGAGTGTGCCATTTTCCATCATCACTTAAAGTAAGACCTAGGTGCTTGTGATCGTTGACGAACTGGACAGGAACATTATCAAAGAGTAAATTGGGTCGATTTTCAATAGAACTAAGAGAAAAGAATAGAGCTTCAGTTTTGTTCGGATTGAACGTAACTAACCATTGTTTAGCCCAAGAAGATACAATTCTGAGGTCCTGATTCATTATGGCTTCTATATCATGAATATTACGTGAACTAAATGCAAGCGATGTATCGTCAGCAAACAGACGGGATAAACTTAAGAGCTGGTGGACTATATCGTTCACGAAAACGAGAAAAAACAGAGGGCCGAGAACAGATCCTTGAGGAACACCTGCATTTGTTGACCGAACCTCTGACATAGAAGAGCCTACAAATACTTTTTGTTTACGACCAGACAGATAACTTTCGATCCAATACAGAACAGGTCCACTAAATCCATTTTGTTTTAATTTGAAAATTAAGCCTTTGTGCCACACTTGGTCAAATGCTTTTGATATATCACAAAATACCATACAAGTGTTCATCCTATTATCTAATGATAATGCAATTTGATGGTATATATCGACTAACTGATGAACTGTACTATGGCCGTTAAGAAACCCTGATTGTTTAGCATAAATAAGTTTGTTAGATATCAAATGGTTATAAAAGTGTTTATACATTACCCTTTCCATTAATTTAGCAATACAACTAAGAAGTGAGATAGGTCTGTAGTTCGATACAGTATTAGAGTCGCCCTTTTTAAATAATGGCATCACAATTGCAGATTTCCATGAGTCTGGGAATACTCTGTCAGATAAAGATTTATTGAAAAGTCTACACAAGGGTTTAACTATTGTATATTTTGTGTTCTTTAAAACTCTGTGACTTATTGAATCTTCACCGACTGCCTTATTAAGTTTTAGAGATTGTATTATATCTGCAATTTCATCTTCTTGAATTATAATTTCATCAATGAATGAATTAGTTAAAGACTGAAAGGGGGGAAGAGAGATATGACTGTCATTTATAGTTGAAATAGATGCAAAGTATTCGTTTAGTAAGTTGGCCTTTTCATCATCTGTGAATGCATAAGTATGTATATTGTTAGGTGGTGCGGAAGTTAATGGAGGAATGGAATTAAGAGGTTTATTGCATTTCATAAATTGACGGAGAAGTTTCCAATAGCTGTTATGGTCGTTTTGAGATGAGTCGAGAACTAAGTATTCGAGATTACTGTAAAATTGTTCTTTTGCATGTTTTTTTAAATTACTTACTTTATTTCTAAGATGTTTATATTTAGCCCATTGTAAATTGTTATTTATTTTAACTGCAACTCGTTTTTGTCTATCACGTTTTCTGGAAAATTTTCTTTTTTCTGAGTCATACCAAGGTTTATCGTTTTTTCTAATAGTGACTTCTTTGTATGGAATGCATTGTTTCAGTAAAAGTAAATATTTATTAGTAAAGAGATTTGTTGCTCTGTTAACATTTTCTTGTTCTATAAAACTCCAATCTTCGGCTTCTATTAGGGAGTTTAATTTGTCATAGTCAGCTCTTTTATATAACCAAACTTTTCTTTTCAATGTTAAAGTTTTACTGAAAGGAAATTTGGCATAGACGAAAGTTGTCTTATGGTCACTTATGTCTGAGGGGGTGTCAAATGTACCGCTATTAATGTGTTCTAAGTTATTAGTTATTAAAATTGGGTCAATTAATGAAGATGACGTAGAAGTTATGCGTGTTGGAGAAGTAATCACATTTGTAAGATTGTTTAATAGGGCAATATGTTTCAGTTTAGTATTATTATTATTCAATTGGTTTTCGTTTATATCACCTACTATTATTACTGAATCTTGGATTTCGAGTGCTTTTTCAATTGAAGTATTCAAAATATCCCAGAATGAAACTAGCGATGAGGGAGGGCGATAAACATTACAAATAAAAACAGTTTTTTCTTTATACTTTATCTCAGTCCAGAGATTTTGAATTGCTGGTGATTCTAAATCAATTCGTCGTTTTGATACAAAATCACTCGAAATATATGTAACAAGTCCACCTGAATGATTTGTATTATCACGTCGGAATATATTATAATCATCTAATGTTATATTATCGTTTTTAATATCTACAGAGAGATGTGTCTCTGACAGGCATATGATATCAAAGTCTGCTAAACTTGTCTCTATAAAGTTCATTTTGTTCCTTAAACTGCGTATGTTGAAATGTGTTATTGACAGAGAGCTAGAATTTATAGTGGAATTTTGATCTGGACCTGGGTTAGGTTCTATATCACCGGCAATAAGCAGCATTAGAAGTACAATTGTTAAGACATTTATATTTAAAACCATATCTTTAAGGGAGAAGTTTATGGCGAGAATAATAGTTTTAAACATATACAGTATCAAAAACAACTTATAGAAGTGTCTAAAAGGGTACCAGGTAAAACATTGTTTCCATCTACAGAGATGCGTCCTACAGTAATGTGTTCCTATGGCTGATCTCCATTGAATTAAATCATTACCCATTAGGCAACAAAAACAAATTAACTTTCCTTTTTACAAGAAGAAACAGCCAAGGATTAAATACATACAAGGCACTTCGACAAAGCTGGTATAGCAAAGTCCTTACCACCAAGACAGAACTAGAGCTTAAAGTAGTATACAGAGAGGAAACTATTGAAATAAAAAGTTGAAAAAACACACATAGATTCATTGTCAAGCAATGAGGAAATGCATGTGATGGAAAATTGGATCAAACTCGATTACATTTATAACAGAGGTACAACACAATTATGTGGATATTCACGTGATCAGAACTATTTAAACAAATGCCATGATATTGTTACCAGAAAACACCAGCAGTTTTAGTAGTATTTCTCCAAAGCGACTACAAGACACGAGTGATAATATTTCACATACCGACAGACAATAAAACACACTCCGAATGTAGAAATATAATTATATCTCTTATGTCTAGTAAAAGTAACGCCTTCTTTCACCCAAAACTAGCCTTCATTAAAGACAAAATCAGTGGATGTATCTTTGAGATGTCGCTGAGAAGAAATCGTATAAGCATACAAACCTTTTCACGACTATAAGCGATAGCAGTTAGTTATTATACTAGATTGGGATCCAAACCAGGCACAGATTAACTCGGCGTCTGATTAGGATCTCAACTATCATACTACTGCAGCGATATAACATTTTATCAACCTTTGCAACGATAGATCGATGTACAGTTAAGCAATAAAGACAACGATTTTAAGGCAGTTGGTAAACTTCTTATATTAGATTGGGGTCCAAACCAGGCACCGATTGACTCGGCGTCTGATCAGGATCTCAACTGTCGAACTACGGCAGCGATATAACCTTTTCATCAACTTTTGCAACGGTAGTTCGGAATATAGTTAAGCAGATTAAGACAACGATATTAAGGCATTTGGTAAAATTCGGTGGTGAAAAGGCTTTTACGTTGAAATACGATCATAGATATACATGTAAGAGTTAAACAGAAAAAGAAAAACCAAAATAAAAATAAAAAACCACACTATATCATTGCGACTACACATTGAGCGTGTACACACACCCGCGGCTATCCGTGGCATATCCAATACACATAGGCTAGTTTCAATATGTCATAACGGAACATAACGTTACCAATTTAGCAAGTGTGAATGCATTATTTTGCTTTATGTTTGAGCGACTTTCCTATGTAATTCTGGTGAACAAATTGTTTGAACTTGTCAATTTCAAACCGTAATTGGAAGACAACTTGTCTAATCTATAAATAGAACACTCGGAGAAGGGAGAGAACGCGTACAGCTTTAATGACGGAGCGTAATATGATAACCTCCCTTAAAAATAGCATTTAATTTTTTTTATCGCAATTTGATTTTAATTGAAATGTCTGCGACTTTAAATAGGGGTTTCGAGATACCCACACGGATAATCTAAAAGTAGATCCTAACTTGGTCGGTATCGCTCCGCCGTATGGAAGATTTTCTTCGCGGCGGAGACTCCGCCCTCTTTCTAACTGGCTGGAACCGGATTCGATTCGTAGGTTCATCGAGAATTGACCTGCATATTGCTAATACGATTACATAGAGACTTTGCAGGGTGAATGTAAATATTGCTGAATGATCGAAAATGAACATATTGAATAACATTTACCCTATATTGGTATTTTTACGGCAATCATTGTTTGAATTCATTATTTGGTACATTTACACATGCTCGTGCCGAATGCGAAGAAAACTCTGAAACTTGTTTTCACTTTGTGGAAAACGTTAATATCCATAAGCCTGTGACATATTCCTTATGTAAA
The DNA here is from genome assembly GCA_922989275.2 of Gari tellinella. Taxonomy (NCBI): domain Eukaryota; kingdom Metazoa; phylum Mollusca; class Bivalvia; order Cardiida; family Psammobiidae; genus Gari; species Gari tellinella. Next base: position 99,820,818 of record OV277856.1, on the reverse strand, counting down.
TCCGAATCCATTTTTTTTTGTTTTTGACAACAAACATCAGACTAATGATTACTCAGACTACCCTTAAACATACATATTACTACGCAAGTTCTGAAATTAAAAAAATAATGCTTAACAAGATTGTCAAGGGCCAATGCTATGTAATATCATATTTTAAACAATTAATTATTTCAACAAACTCATGCTGTATTGTAATATAGTGCATACATATAATTTGTAGCAAGGTTTTTTACTATTTGTTTTTTAACTAAAGTCATACTATGCACACTTTTCAGTCAGTTTGTACAAATGAACTTCAACGGGCGATGGTAAAAATTTGTTTTATTATACAGTGTGGCAGATTTGCGTCTCTACAAAAATGGCTTTGGGTTCATACAAACCGTTTGAAGCCAGACCGGCGGCAGTAGTCCAGTGGTAACACATTGGACTACGGTACCAGGGGTCGTGAGTTCGATCCCCCGCCGGATCAGCGGTCTGACTAGGGGATTTTGTCTGAATCCCCGATGATGTACAGGAATTTTCTGGAGCAAGACATGTGCCGCAAATAGCTCCTCTCAACCCAGGGGTTAACATGGGTACCTGTGAAGGGTCTGAGTCGGTAGCGGCTGCATTTGAATGCGCCATATGTTAGCAGTACTCAATATTGTAGGCAAGATGGCTCAATGATCAGGGGAGTAAACGTACAGTCGGCTGAGCGGTCACTCGGACTGAAAGCAGACTTTAACTTGGTATATATATTTTTTATATAACATGGCGTATGTTAGAGCTTCACACTGTTTGCAAATCAGTGTCTCTGTCGCATATTAGATCATGCGTACGTTTTAATCAAGTCATTCATCTGTGTACATTGTATAATAATGTGGCATTGTCTGTCTTGAACGTGCACAAACTACTGGACCTTGTATAATTATACTAACTGCCAAAAAGGATTACAGAGATAAACGTGGACAAGTCATACATTCCAAAAAGAAAGAAATCCCCGGTCCGAATCATTGACAACAAAATATATGCTTTACTATAGCTAGCTACGTGAATCAACTACACAAGACGCGCCACTTTAGGGTGCCTCTACAGTCTAAGATAAAAGGATGACTGCAGACGGCTATTTAAACGGAGCTCACCAGTACATGTACATCTTTGAGTACACCCTAACGTATCTTAAAGTAACCTTACTAAATAATGTCCTTAGTTTGATGAACACGTGCATGTACATAGCGTATACAGTTTAGATACGTCCTACGATCGTGTAGAAGGTTTCGGCTAAGATCTACAACTACGTATTCTAAACCATGTCATGGCCACACTTTTATCACTTAAATTCAAATTAAACATTGAATAAGAAGTACTCATGTGCGTGTTTTCAAGCTAAAGACAGTGTAACTACGTGTAAAACTGACTACATTCCACCCCCTCCCCCATTACGGTTACTGAAATACGGTAAGCATTCTGTGTGTAAGGTATATGTATACTTAAGGCAAAGTGCAAATAAAAATATGTCTTCTTGCTTTAAGCTGTCACTGTCTTTCATACAGTTGATTGGCATTCTGATGTGGTGGACGTAATGGATCACATCTTGATATGTAAACTGGTATATATCTTGTTTAGCTTTATTTACTAGGTTGGAATGTTAGTACTGCACATTGATTGTAATCGATGCAAATCTCATATGAATGAGAAAATAAGATGTTGTATTGCATTCAGTTCAGTTCACGTTAAGCACATTGGTGCCTAGCCCCCCATTAACAGGACATAAGCATAAAGTGTAGATTCTGATCAGACGCCACATAATGCGGCTTTGGATCAGAGTCTAAACTGTTTGCTGCTTTGACTTTAATTATTGAACATAACGAAATTAAAAATTAAGACCAGGAATAACTATCATAAATTATTTTACAAACCTAATAGATAAACAAGGAAGAATCTACTTAACCGGGTAAGGACAATATTCGCCCACTCTACCTAGTTGTGCACGTCTTATACTATTTTGCATTTTATACTCTAGTACATTTACGTTATGTACTATCATGAGCAATATACAACGAAACTGTCTTTACTACATCAATACTTATTTAGTTCTGGCGGGTTTCCGTACACAACATCACGTGTTAAGTGTTGTATGGCGGCTGTAAAAAGGTCTCACCCTGTACGTTACTTTAGTGTAGGTATTATGTGATATAACTTCCGTTGGTGATAGTATGCAACATAACAAGAAGCATATGAAATGGCAGTTGGTGTGCGAGGCAGTATATAGGGGCGTTTGAAATGTTGTTATTGAGAATATGGGTGGTACGTCTTGCATTGATTGCTAAGAGCTGCCACGGGATACTAAGTTATTTTTCCAAGACACTATAACAGGAGTTAAGTGATGTGTGGCGGCTGTTAAAATGTCTCTCCGTACTTCACTACTATGTAGGTATCATATGAAGTACCCCCCTTTGGTGGTAATACCAAATGCAGTGTCATTCATTGTGAGAAGCAGTATATAGGCGTGATTGAAATATTTCTTAAAGGATATGGATAGTACGTTTTGTATCTGTCTCTTGTACCGATGACTAGGCGCTGCCACCGTATTGTATTTGTATGGTTCTTGAACCGACTTTAGCATAGTAATAAAAGCAACAACATTAAAACATTGCGAAAGATATTTGAAAAGAAAGAGGTAAACATTATTAGGTGCTTCATTACTTTCGAAATATGTGTGTTGTTTCGTATAGCATGTTTAAAGTTTAACGGGATTTTCAATCATTTACACAATTTGACACAAACATATGTCTCCAATTGACGCAAATGCCGCTTTAACCTATTATAAAACCAATCGCAAATGCACGATTGACAACAGGCGCCATACTCTTTCTGTTTCAAAAGTGCAGTGCGATGTCTGACAAGTTAACTGGTGTTTTAATTTGAAATATATGCATTAAATCAAAATGTAAATAAGCCGTTGTTGCGATTAATTGATGGATATATGAGTTCATGGTGGCCTGATACCTTTATCAAAAGTTGCAACTACAAAGAGGAGCGGTATTTCTGATACCTTTATTGGTGACTTTATCTTACCTTTCTGCAGCACAGACACGGACATGTTACAACACACCACACCACATGTACAGTAAATTTAAATTTTCAAACTACAGGTCAAAGTCTAAATAATTGTGTTTAAAGAGTTATGTGTATTCCAATTAAACAACATGTAGTCATTTCAGACGACATATCTTTTGTTTTATTTCCCGATATCGTCTAGAGATGGGCAACGATAATTCTATGATACTTGATTCCCCCTTTTTTCTTTCCTTTTTTCTTTCCTTCTTCACTTACATTATGTTATCTACCCTAGTAATAACGATGATAATTATAATAATGATAATAATAATAAGTATAAACATAATAATAAATACAATTATGATAAAAATTATAATTGTAATATTCCTTATAAAACTTGATGCACTTATTATAATAACGATCATTATATGTAATATTAAAGACATAACAAATACGAGTAATGATGAATCTTCTTCCTGAACTGCTACTGCAACAACATATACTACTACTACTGCTACTAATAAAGAAATAATAATACCTTTGCTACTATTACTACTACTACTACTGCTGCTGATACTACTATCACTTCTTTTTCTACCACAACAATTACTTCCACTATTACTCCTACTACTAATACTACTACAGATACTTTAACTAAAAATACAGTAAAGTACCAAGTTAAAGCCTACTTTTAGCATAACCGTTAATATAAATTAATTCCCCTGATCCTCTGGCCATTGATCTTGCCGACAATATCGAGCACTGCTACCATATGACGTGTACAGTCTCAGTACCTGCTCAGTCTCATTACATGTACTTATTCTAACCCCTTGGTGGAGTGGAGCAATTTGAAATGCACATCTTTTTCAAGACCATTAATGTTCATCATCGGAGATTCAGAATAAAAGTTGTCCAGTTAGGAAGCTAGTCAGTCGGGAGATCAAACTCACGACTCCTGGTACCGCCCTCGTGAACAGTAACGCTCGACTAATATTATTTCTACAGGCACTGCTTCTCTATTACTACTACTTCTTCTTATTCTCATAATAGTAATAAAATAGTAATTTAATATAATGATAATACCAGTAATTATGCTATTGAACATGGTGATAATAATATTAATGTTAATAAATGGTAATGTTGGTAATATTATTATTATAAACGCACGGGAAAGAAAACGTCGTAAGGTAATATAATCATTTGTGGGTTGTATTTAATGGATCTTGTAACTGAAACAGTTGGATGTACGGGAGAAGGATCGTGTAATAAAGGTCTGACTTTATATGTTTTAAGTTTCCTTTTCCTACATCAACCCTTGCTTTAAGCAACCATCTGTCTCCAATCCTTGCAATCCTTGGTATTGGTGAACATGTCATGTGCATTTTCATGTGAATGCATTATCTGTTGTAGATGCATTTGTACTGCCATGTGGTGCGACTATTGCCATAATAAAATCAATCAATCAATTCAATACTGAAAACAAGCTATGGAGTAAAGGGTTAATATCTATTGCAATTTTCGGCTGCGTAATGCGTGAACTTTAATAGGACATTATGTTATCCTTGTCAGTTGCTTGTCTTGTATGCAGATGTCTCCTTAATTTAGGATAACACTAATGCAGAAGGCTCTATTATGGATTTTCTTCATTTTTGTCTACCCTGTGCTAAGCAGTATACTGTCTTAATGAAGTGGTGCGCATGTTTATTCACAATACAGTTGCTTAATACAAGATTGACTGTATTCTTCCTGTGGCGAATGTTGTTCTCCTTGCAGTAAAGTTTGTAAACCAGACAATAACTATTGAATTAACATGTATTTTGGAAACCACGACTATTTGCAAACGACTGTGCATAGTTTACCAAAAACCTTTTCTTTCAAAACAGTTTGACCTTCTTAACTTTTCTATATGTTGGCTTCATTGTTCTAGAGACATGGTAAGTATTTTCTGCGTGGTAACTATGGATGCCCTGCCTCATTGTTTGAACAATTGCAACATAAACTCGGTTTTCTGAAAATAAGTGAATGTTTGCAATATTTTGTACTTGTTTTTGTATACAACAACATCTTAGGTATAAAATCATAATTATATCACTTTTGAACCTTTGTTAATATTTGTAATACTTTAACCTTGTACAGAAAATAGTGGGAGAGGGGTGGGTTTAATAGGGTAAATTTCGACAAGGAGGGTTACTCATACTTTCTGTCATTAACGGTAAAAATTATTTCAAAACTAGAATTTAATGTAGAATTAAATGCTGGTTGAAACTATGAATAGCTGTTAGGGAGTTGTTTCTGTGAGTGTTACTTTTCTTATACATAAAACGTTTCAAGGGTGAATGCGTTAAGAACATGTGTCAACAAATCCATGTGTATGTTCGTCCGTCTGTGCACTTCCAGTACATAACATGGGTTGTGTACAACATCAGCTACATATATCGAAGTTGGTGTGTGAATGACAGTGAGTGTCATACATTTTTCATCAATTCAATGGTGCCTTTGACCTTGGTTATAGTAACAACTTACAACAGATATACGTATGGACAGGTAATGAACGTTTTGTGTAATAAATATTATTAAATACATAAAAAACAGGCTGTGGTACCATATTTGTTTTCAACAATTGTCTGTGAGTTTTCTTGAACAAATTTCTGATTTCAAATGCTACCTGCATACACATTAAACTTCAATGGCTTCATATTAGAGAACTTTGACGTGAAATATGACGCATTTCAAGTCATAAATGTCAAATGTAATCTATAAATGGATATGTATGGAGACGTTATACGATATACTTACTCATACGTCAAAATAAAGTACATATTTATGTGCAGCAAACAGTCACAAATGTAAATTACACATCTGGAATATAGCCATATAATTCGACGTCTGGCATATTCTGCTGCTTTGCCATGCTGTCTATTTACGATGCATACGTGTAGGTATAAATAAATACGAAAGACTCAAGCAGGAAACGTAACACAAACAATACACCCACCTCTCAAGCAGAACACACACACACAGTCATACCACAACAAACACACACACACACCCACGCAATACCATTCCTTCATCTACACACTAATAGAAAACAACACGCAAGACAAACATAAAGCAAAGTGAACATAGGAGCCCGCCTTGGTACGGTCAGTAGCAATCAACAATTAACTATAAATTAATTAATTATTAACAACCACTGGGGGGTTAAACCTGGGTTTAGGGGCGCCCAACCTCACACTTATCTCCTGTATTCACCTATAAAGACAAACAGTGTACATAAAATATAAACCCTGTTGAAGTGTAAGTGGCTCAGAATTCACCATTTACACGACAAGGAGAAAAACAAGCAATATGCATATTAGTTTCGTCCATTAGCATCTATTACGCTGCGGATGTTTGTGTGATAACAGTTATAAACAGTTTACACCCTTATTAGTCACAGAAATGGATATAAACTTTTTTCACAAACTGGCGACCTTCAAAATAATATAACGCGCGCAAATGAACTTACCTGCGGAGTGTTTGAAAGTTGCATATATACCAACTCGCAACCAAACAGCACGACAGTGACATTGTATGCCATTTGTGTTTCAAGCATTTTAATCGTACGTGCAAGTAACATATATACACCGTGTCTATATGGCATTGCATAATACATTCTTGTTTCCAATCATAATCATCATGTTTAAATGTTGACAAGGGTGTATATATGGAATTAAGTACAACATAATCTAAACTAGAACTATCATTAATGGGCATTGATACTCCACACCAAACCTGACCAGTCAGACACCCAACATAGTCATAAATACAGTGGAGAATCTGTTATTCTTTCCCGTTTAAACACAAACGTACGCAAACGCAAAGCACTAAAACGTAGAAAAGAACAACTTTTGGACAATTCTGATAATTCAAGTTTATCTTGGTGTCAAACAGTTTGAAGCCTGATCAGACGCCGGGTTATCCGGCGTCTGATCTGGCTCCAAATTGTTTGCACTGCAAATAATAGTTTTAGCGTAAACGGGTTTATTGGGAAAGAATAACAGATTCTCCACTGTACCAAGTCAAAACTTGACTAAAATCTTCTTTAATAAATGTGCAACAAAAACAAATACAGTAAATCCGGTATACCAAAGTCACTAAGTATGCGGTTAATATGTCGTTAGTAAGGTTGCTTCTGTGTGAATGCTTGTTTGAAATTATGCAACGAGGATCTTTCAACGAGATTTTGAATTTGCATTACCCTGCGCACATCACCTACATCATTTTAAAGATTGTGGTAGATGATATGGAAACGATCCACAATTTAAAACAAAAATGTTATGTCCTAATTACTGACAAATTGCACGTTGAATGTAATTTGAAGAAGAGTGTCCCAACATACATATGTCGAATACTATGTTTGAAGTTTGGAGATAACATTATAACAAGTTTGCAAGAAAATGGCATGTCCAATATATTTAAGATAAAACGTTCACAATTCTCTCAAAAAGTATGCAATGGACACGTTTCGAAACAAATCATTAACGATTTTACTTAAAGTGAAGATAATATCATAAATAGTTCTTAAAATCACAACTTACCTAATACTTACGGTAGGTAAAAGGCATGCAAACATGTGAAACGTGTGCTTAAAACTGTGATATTTCTATGCAAAGAATGCGTAAAGCGGCGTCGCATGTTAGTGGATGTCTCATGTGTGGTAGTTTGATTGAAAATAACCATGTGTGTCAGTAAATCAGGGTCTTTCTTGACTGAATGAGATGGCATTGCCACCTGTCTGATGCGTTGAATGCTACTTGTATGCATATGCAAGCAATGGAGATGAAGTCATACAAAGGAACTATGTCTAATGAAAATCACGAACTGTCCAATTTAAAGAACATGATTAAGTTAATTTTGCTAGAGTCATTTGTAAGTCAGGTGTTTGGAAAGCTGTTATGGATGCCCAAAAGATTATAGACATTGTAGGGCAGTTATTTAGGGATATGTATGTCAAGATCGTATACATGTACAGCGCTCCCACCCTACAACGGCCCTCCAAACAACGACTCCCTTCTTATAACGACCCTTGCCCTAAACAGGAAAATTATGTCTAACGCTTTTACTGCTGCAATGATCGTCTGCTAAAACTGTTTTTTCTCAAAGTTACATAATGGTCGTTTTGACAGAAACAAAATAAAATCATGACGAGTGACAAATAGCTTACATCCAGATCAGACGTCGCGTAACGCGGCGTTTAATCTGGATTCAAGCTGTTTGCAATGTATGCCAATTTCATACTGATAGTGCCATACATACGTGCACTTATGAGGCAGGATGATGGTAAAGCGTTCTACTTGGATATCAGTCTATTTTAGGTGTCAATTTCTTGTACCAGTCATTATTGTCCATAATTCGCGCATTTCGATGGAGAATATAAGACGGGCATGTGTATTTATAGTGATCTGATTAAAATTGAGATAATGCATTATTAAAATGCAATATTTTACAAGTTGTTTTTGAAGAACACACGTGGAGTTATAGAAATGGTATATGTCACGTGTCTTAAGTTCGCATATATCCATCGGTATCAATACAATTTAATTTAATAATTTCTCATTGCGTTTGAGTATTTGATAATTGATAAGAATTGATTTATTTCTATGTTAATATATTTATTAAATAGGAAAGTGCAATCTTTTCTCAGCGACATTCAACTAATAATGCATTAGGAAACGTAAAGGCAAGTTCGTGTTTTGTGCGGGGCAAATTAAGTACCGAAAGCTCCTTTAGGAACTCTCTGTGTTCCCCATTCACTTTCTTCACAACCATTATTCTCCTAGACATTGGTTTATGAGTAAGTTGATCTTCCTAATTGTGATGTTGGTTCACTATTCCAAGAAGGTTGCTCTCAGCATGGAACGCGTAGCAGGAAGATATTAAACGTCTCCTACGACGTCGGTATACACGGAAAAATTTGGACTCATCAGTAAACAAAACTTGCCTCCTCTGCCTTAAAATAAATATTCTAGTCATATGCGCCCCATACAAGCCATTCAACGCTGGCGACGAGCAGCCGAAAGGGGCGAGTCAACGAACGGGCACTGACGCCACAAACTAATTTCTCGCAATCAATTCCTTGCAGTTTTAATAAGGTAATTAGTACATTCTGTCTTAAGGGAATGTTCGAAGGCGGTAAACTGACAATTGCTATAATGCTCGTAACGTAAGAACCTGTCCGGACGTTGTGGCGTCACGAGCAGATGCCCATACCTAGGCATGCGGCTACACGTCCAGTTTGCCTTTGACGTCTAGCAAGACGTTATATTATGCAAGCATGGGAATTAAAATGACTGGCAACCTGTATGTGTCTGATCTTGAATAAGTATCGTTAATCCGTGATCCTTCTGAACTTCTTTCAGCCTTACTATTGTCAAATTCCATCTAAATAAAATAAATATGTTGGCAAATGATGTGTCTGTATGAAGTCTATCAAATGGTGTGATAATCTGTGAAACTTATGTCACAACCTTGTTTGTACGATCATTTTGTGTTTTGTGCTATCATTGAAAGATAGAGGTACACAATTCAATTTTTGAACTTTTGAGATTCGACCCCGTGCACTGTGATATAGAGAGTTAGTCAACCAAAATTCATTGATTTTAACAACGCGTTTGCAAAATATTACAAACAAAATATTACAAACAAAATATTACCATGCGTTTCTTTATTCCTTCAGTATAATATGCTACACTGCCCCCACCCTCTCTCTAGCTCTCTCTCTCTCTCTCGTCAGCTCTCTCTGTCTCTCTTTCTATTTCTACACAACGGTGCTAGTCAGATATGCGAAAACGTTCACAATATTGTGTGGATAATTACCTGACAAATCGAATATGGAAACGTTAAAAGATAAACAGAAAAATTACCTAACACGAGTTATGTGATAATAATGCATATCTAAACTCAGCATCACAGTTCAAAAATAACTGCAAGGAAAATACACTGCTAATTTTGTGCCAAATACATTATTAACCTTTGAGTTGTTCTAAATGATAAGTGCAATTATGGTGAAATTGTTATACTATATATGGTAGTGTAACATCATTAACACTGTTAACAACAATTTTCCAATATACAGGGACAAACGATTAGCATAAGGGAATACGTTATTCTTTTCCCTTTAAACATAACTCAACGCAGAACGCAGTGCAGTAAAATAAACGAGTTTTTAATCAAAGCCCTATTGGCACTGAGATTTATACAGCCTTTACTTTCACCGAGCATGATGTGCTTCGGAGAGCTAGTGTGACTGCACTGTGACTGTCGTCGATCTACCATAATCGTCGTCTGTCATTTTGGTTTGTTTTCCATACCTTATATAAAGCTGAAACCAGGTGTCATTTAAATGGCCATTATGCATGGTCTGACATAAATTTAGCGTACATTGGTAGAAGCATTAACAAAATCAAGGTACACCGTACCTTTTAGAACAATTGTAAATTATTCAGATTACCGAACTAGTGTTACATATTTCAGACGGATTTCTAAGATGTTTGTGTCTTATAAAGCTATCAACCTAAACAAAACAAAAACAACACAGGCTACAGGATGGCGACGATGTGGCGACAACAGGTCGACTTTTCATTTTTGTAACGGTAAATTACACATGCTGATAAACAACAATCAAACTTGCTTAACAGAACAAAAACAAGCTTTGCTTTCCGACGGGTTTAGAACTTCTGACCACATCTTTCACAGTTGTACGCACACACCACGTGACTATCCCGACACATGTTAATTACCTTGATTTTTTAAAGATATATTACTTCTTTTAATAATCAAATAATTTGGGCGAGTCTGAGAGCGTCCATAAATAGAATGCTTAACAAAATGTGATTTAATACACTGTTTCGTGTAAATAAAGGACACATGTTTAAATATCTAGTTGAATATGTTTGAAAGTCATTTATGCCGCGTGTTTTCATTCCATTGCAAGTGCAAACTTCTAAATATTGTCAAGCCGTAGTTTGGAGAAAGTATATGCCGTTGGCCAATTTAGAGTCAGTAATTCAGTTTTTCCTATTTCGTAAAGACTAGATTATTCCCGCCAACATGAGACTATCGTAAGGAAAATCTGATAAGTAAATTATCGTTGTTGGCAGCTTAAAACAGCTGACTGTGGCCACGGAATTATACAACACACGGAATCGCAACCTCACGCTATCTCGCCAATTTGGTCCGGCGTGAACGAGACTTCGCGATACTTTATAAGATATTGTCTATCGGTAGACAATATGATTAATGTCTGTATCAATTTATCAGGGGTGTACACTTCCGTGAATTGGTAGAAATGTCCGCCAAAAGTGAAAATGATGTCACGTGACACATGGTCTCGCAAAATCCCAACGTTGCGAGAGCTCAGAAGCTCGCCTTTTCAAATTCGTTGAGTTGCGATTCGGTGTTGTTTAATTCCGTGCACTGGCGTGTAGACAGAATAGAAATTAAGTGTACGTCACATAGTGACGGAGCTTTCTAAACAATAATCTTTATTTGGGCGGTTTAAATCGGATAGACTGCAAATGACAAGTCTTCGTGAAATAAACGGGCTCCGCCAACGCTCCGTCTCGTCTATTTTCACTAAGATGTGCCATAATGCAGTTTAATCTATATTAAGGGTTGTTCAAAAGTTTGAAGTGACGCGTATATTGTTTGACATGCTACGCCGTTCAAACAAAAATAAATAAATAATTAATGTACATCAGAACAGATTATAATTTGAATCCTGATTAGACACCAAGTCCTTCGATTCGTTTGCTCTGGACATTTTGTTGTAATACGAACGCGTTTGCCTTCGTTGAATCCAGTTTTCCCACTAAACAACGAGATCTAATAATGTTGAGGAATATTTTTTACAATGCGAGTGTTCATGCTTAATTATTGTTTTAGATTATCGACGACGATAAATGGGTAATAATTAACGACAACTAGATTAAGATTACAGTCCCACCTACGAGTTTCATAGTATAATATTGCATGTTGAAGTGCGTAGGCAGAACAAAATCCCCTAGTCAGACCACTGACCCGGCGGGGGCTCGAAATCATGACCCCTGGTACCATAGTCCAATGTGTTTCCACTGGACTATTGCCGCCGGTAAAGAGAACACTATGCGTGAATGATACACACAAACAACCTTTATTTAGTTTATTGTACGCAGAGTATATGCCATGGAAGATTAATCAAATGTTTTGTTTTCCTTTCAGTATCATTGTTCCTGACTAAAAATGGTTCGAACACACATGTTAACCCATTTGACCCTGGTGGATTCTTCCATGCTTATATATTGGATTCTTCCATTTTTCATCTGAGGCGTGCCTGGTCTAAAGTTTCATTTTCGTTTTGTTTTATATTGAAATTCCTATCAGCAAACGGTGTATACTCTAATCAGAGTCTACAATGTTTGTCTATGTCCCGTTTATGGGATCGTGGGCACAAATAGGTCAAACTCAGAACGTAGTATACTGACTAATTAAAGACAGTTCAAACATTGTGTCTTTATCTGATATATTAAGAATCAATATTATAATTAGAAGTACTGCATTTCAACTTCAAAATAAAAAAATACTGAATATTTAATCGTAAAAATTATCGATTTAGCGAAAATATCACATTCTTTATTTCTTTATAGATTCAGTATTTTCGTTCATCGTCAAAGTGTTAAATTATATATATCAATAACTTTATAGAACAGAGTGTGCTATATATTATTTTAAACCAACATAGATCAGTTTTTTGCTTCTTTATTTACACCGATATGTAAACTAAAACAATTTTGATAAGTTCTCTACGCGCGGACGCGTACATTCTGCGGATTATTCTTAAAACAGCGTGTTCTAGTAGCATGTGCCGAGATGGAACAAGTTAACTTGCGATACTGTGTAGGACTGTGAAATATGAGGTCAAAAGTTCGATTATCGTCGAATGCATTATTAATAGCATGTTTATGTGCTGTTACATTATTATGTTTAGCTAAACTTTGGGAAAAGCCGAGCTGTTGTCGTTTATTTTTGGTAAAACTTCAATTCTCAATAACTATCTTATGTTAACGTTTGAGGTTTTTGAGCACTTGTTAAGTATTCGAAGAAATGGACATAACTATTTATCAAAAAGTACGGTGTACCGTAAATTAGCTAATACCATTATACATTACATGCATTTCAGAGCATGCATAATGGGCATTTATATAACACCTATTGCTAGAATCATATTGAGTATGAAAAACAAAACATAACGACCCTGGACACAGGATGATCCAGCAGGGCTTTGACTAACATAAATACTTAAAAAGAATTGTGTGAAGCACAATGTATTAGCACGCACAGTAAATAAACCTATGCATGTTCAACGAGATGATGACGAGACATATCACGCTTCTGAAAAAGCCGAAAAAAATGACTGATATTTTCATACGGCCTTTTGAAAGAAGCGAGGATTACCCAAAAGCAACGACAGCGCATCACCTGTAATTTATATGCGACCGGGATTATTAAAATTCATTTTAGTAGGACAAGAGTAAATTATTTTAACACACGTTGTCACAACAGTACCTGCGAGTTTCATCGTACATTTTGCAAAGAGATTTCTTAAACAAGGCAGTTCGATATAATTCGATAGTCACAAACTTCCTTTTAGGTCAGAAGGTTAAAGGTCAATATCATACATAAATGAAATATGATGGTGTTACACCAAAAGTAATCGCATATGATATGATCAATATATCATCATTACCTTGATCTACGACTCTGAAATTTGGTACGACAATTGACCATGTCAATTTAATGAACACTAACACCTTTGAAGTCAGTAGGTCAACGTTTAATGTCATTCAGTAATGAAACAAAAGATATCGCACCAAAGCGTTTCCAATTAATAACTTCCTCATCAGTTGACCTATAGTTAGCTTGCTTGTGCGAAAAGTGTGTCATGATCAGAAGATAATCCCTAGTTTTTTTAATAATAACACGGTCAACAGTCAATGTGACTAAATACTTATATAATCATGACATTATTTGCACCAAATTGTGTTTAATCAAATGTGTAAATGTCGTTATAGGTTGACGTCTACCACTTATTTTGAGGTAATTTTATAAAGGTCAAGGTCACTAAAAAATATAATATGAGTTTTATAACAAATGGTTTGCGATCAATAACACACCTTTCCCTAAACCTTCAAATCTAAGAATGGATACAGATGATGGTTTAGGTAAATAGATGACCCCTATATTGTAAGGTTATTATGTCAAATGAATTAAGGAATGTTATTTTATTGTCATTTTATAACAAATGGTTTGCAGTTAATGCATCATCCTGTATCCAACGTATAGCCCTTATATGTTTTATGGACATGCATTCGTGATTAGCGAGCAATGCTCTTTTTCCGTTTAGGCCATGCGTTCAACGGTTAAGGTCATTCAATAATGTACTATCATTCCTATGATATCTGATTAAAATGCCATCTTTCATTCAAACTACAGTCTCTATATTTTGTAACCAGTTTTTCATGACTAAACCACAACCCCTAAAATATATTTATTACTTCTTAATTATCAACATAAATACGAAACATGCAAAATGAAGTACAACCAACATAAACAGAGATCCGTTGACATTACTTATGTGTCGTTTCGGGCTGAAATTATTTGTCATCCGAATTAAAAAAACAAACGTTTGCGTAATATAATCTAACTCAGACATAGATCAAACATTTGCCCTCCAAACATGGGCCAATACAACCGTTGCCAGGGAATGGCTTACAGTTGAACACTAGTTTTTAAACATTTTGGTTATGCGTAACATACGGACAAGAAACGTTTTCTAAGACGGCTCTCAAATAAATTTATTTACCATTGTTATAAAAGGGTTACATGTACTTGAGAACTAAACTGATATTTTCGGCTTTTAAGCGAAATAAACGACTGAGAATGATCCGCAAATTAACCATGAATCGCTAGCGATATGCACAACATTTTCTTCATAAGCGTCCTCTCAACAGTAGCACCACGCGTTAATAACCTGATTCAAAATGTGTCAGTCAATAACTATATAATTATATAAATGGCATACACTAGAGCGTGATAGTCATTCAGTTCCAATTACGTTTTATGTCTATCAATTGAGATATTAACATCATATTTGACCGATGCTGTCGTCTGGCTTCCTCTTCAACAGAAGATATTATTTCATAATATAAAGGTGTTGTGGCTGTATGATATAAGCAGAACAAACATTCAATATATATATGTATATGTACAATGTTTCTTAACTTTAGAGTTGATGCATGAATTAATGGGTCACATTAATCAGTCAGCCTACATGTATATATTATAAAATAAATCACAAATAGTACATATATGGGTCGTTCCACGACAAAACCAGTAGAGGTAACACATTTTGCGAAATGTTTTTTTCTCATTTTCTGAAAGACCATTAATCAAATTGTCAAATTAAATTGTTTGGTTTTTTTCGGCGTTGGATGACTGTTTTTACTTTTTCATGCGTTTAAACGCAAAGCCTATAATTTGAAGTATTTACATTTATAAACGGTGCAAGACCACGTTGCCAATGCATAGTGAACAACATTTGGTATCGAGGCCTGTGTTTTAGCTTGAGTTTTAGCCCAATATATAGTTATTCTGTCAAAATGGCGTTGTTTGTTTTACTAAACCAACGACCATTTATTACCTCTAATACACGTAGTGTCTTACGGTAGGACAATTGTTAAACCGAAGGCTCTTATTTCCGATCTCCGTCTTAAACTTTTCCTGAATTAGGCAGTCATAAGTCTGAAGAAAGATGTGTCATTATTCAGCCTAGCCTTTATCATGCTAACTGTTACAAGTCGTAAATAATATGCAATTACTTTGGATTCAAATCAGACGCTGAGTAACGCGGCATATGATCTCAATAAAAATGTTTGCGACTCATTTTCAAACCTTTATTAGTAAGAAATGCATAAAGGCGTTTTTTGATTTAATCTTCAAAGACGATGATTTTAAAGCAGATGATACCGGTAATTCAGACAAAGGTTAACACGAGCTAAAGCTAACAAACAAACGCATGTCATAGTTCAAATTCTTCATTTTCTGTTCTATAGAAATTACCTTCTTATAACTGATTTTTCTAAGAATTTTCAAACCCCCATATCTAAGAACAGTAGCAATGATGACTAAAGAGTGACCTAAACGTTGACAAATCCATTTAATTAAAATCCGGAGGCTGGGAAAAATTCCAAAAAAAAAAATACAATTAATATTAAATCTTGTCACGTGTCCTGGTAATACTTCTTTTTCATTTAAAAATGTTAAATCCGATTACTCAGTTTAAATCCATGCTCCTTAAATCAATGTTTAATGAAAGTGAGGCACGGCCATCTCAGGAGACCGCTAAATATTGTAACTCGCCCTTTTGCTGGCTATAGGTGAACTTGAGATTACTGTATTAGACGAATTAGATCCGGGAAGAAGTCAAGTTGCTGGAGTGTCATCTTAATCCTAGCTGTCTGATACTCTCTTCACTATATTTCCGACAAATGACTCTTGGACCTTTTGCAGACGACATTACTTTTCTCACAACGGTACCATTGCGTACTAAGGTTAATACAAATCTACTGTAAGATATGTCCCCATTACTGTGTTTGTTCCTTGCACAAAACGAGCGCCTATGTATTTAGCGCATGTGCATACCAGGCATCGACTGATATTTGAAACATGGCTGTTGGCCTAATTCATAAACATATGATACGCACTGGGGTCCAACGAAATATGATAACGGCCATTTCGCACTGAAGCACCGTATATTGTCCACGCATACAACGAGTATATTTTATATTACAAAACGCTATTGCATCATGTGAAATGCCACATGTATTTGGTAAACGTGTTAAGAATATCATCAAATAAATACGAAAGACTCAAGCAGGAAACACAACACAAACAATACACCCACCTCTCAAGCAGAACACACACACACAGTCATACCATAACAAACACACACACATTGGCGTAATTACTCCCATGATAAAATCGTATTGCATATGTATATTACATAAATAATAAATTATACATTAGAGACTTTGACCGAGATATATAACAAATAATATTTACAACTTAGTTTTAGTACTTCAAAGCAAAATGTACATAAACATTCTAAACTTTTAATAAATTTGTAAATCTGATGAAATAGAAATGAGCCGTTCTCCAGGAAAACCTGCTATAATGACATCGGTTATGACGATGGGAATTCCCGATTAAACATGACGTCAGAATTTTACATCATGATATATAAACTTACACATGACATATGTGTTTAAAAACAAAGTAAATTTTAACCTTTCGTGATCAAAGAGTTCCAGATTCTCTGTTAGCGGTGGATAAAGATATCGAGGTACGTATCTTCAATTATTTATAGCAATATAACTATGTTTTCTCTCATCTTTTTGCTGGATTAGATCTAGTTTAGATCTCTATCATGAGGTCTTTCGTGACCGCGCCATTTTAGCTAACGACATTTCAATGTTTTGATTCGTAAATAATAACGCAGTAGGCATACAGTACATGTAGAATCTACATAGTTACCCTAGCATACATTGCTTATTGTTTGTGTTTTCTCAGCTTAATAAGGATTTCAATCAAGCTGTCAAAGTTCATGACATTTTTAACAAAAATGCTCTAGGCCTAAATGCATGTTTACGCAGATTCAACCTACCCGTTTGTTTCGACCTGTCGTGCTTATTGGGGTAGATCTGTTGTGTTTTTGAACGAAAAAAAGCCCCTAAAACAATAGGTGTGTTGAGATTTATTAAGGTTATGTTATAAACCAGGTGTTCTTATAACGAAACACCCGCACCGACCTGGGATTGAATCCGAGTCACAAGGTTCGCAGTCATGCACTCTACCACGTCGCCATAAAAACGCGCTTACACAGCAGCCACATCTGGACTCGACCCCGGGTCCTTCCTTACAGGGCAAGTGCTCTCCGGACTGAGACACCACAAATCCCTCATCATTTAATCATAAAAACTCAACCCTGGCTGCTACATAATGGGAGATGTTACATGTAAAGTAGTCCAGTGGTTAACACGTTGGACTACGGTGCCAGGGGTCGTGAGTTCGATCCCCCGCCGGGCCAGCGGTCTGACTCGGGGATTTTTCCCGAATCCCCAATGATGTACAGGAATGTTCTTGAGCAAGACATGAACCGCGAGTTGCTCCTCTCCACCCAGGGGTTAAAATGGGTACCTGTGAAGGGTCTGAGCCGGTACTGCGGCTGCAATATGCGCCATATGTTAGCAGTGCTCAAATGTGTAGGCAAGATGGCTCAATGATCAGGGGGTAAATGTACAGTCGGCTGAGCGGTCATTCGGACTGAAAGTAGACTTTAACTTGTACTTTAGTCTTTTTTTTCAAAGTGTGATAGCCCAGTACGTCGACATAGGAGTCGAAACTAGGCAGAGAAAAACCCTCGCAAAGTTTTAAATCTATAAGTTGGTTTTTTTTAAATTTATAAATGCTTTGCGTTTAGACCTAGATCTAGATTTTGTCCACATTACATGGTATAGATCTATAATGATTAAGCTTTTCAGATTATTGTATCCTCCTAAGAAATAAATTTTATCTGACAATGGGGAAGACGTTAGATCTATTCTTTCCCGTTTTTTAAACGCAATGCACAAAAACGTAGAAAATTCGATCTACTTTTTATTTTTCCTGCTGTAGGCAGAGGTGGCACTTAGGGATCACTTTTCCGGCGTCTGTCTGTCTGCCCGTCCACCCATCCGTCCGTCTGTCTGTCCGTCACATTTTTTGTGTCACGCTTCATAACTCCTGTTCTGAGTGTTCTACTGAAGCGTTGAAGATGAAACAGAATTTATGGAAAGAGCTTGACAAGTGGAAGAGTATTGCACAATACCTTGAAGGGTTACAACTCTTGTATCAATATTGTGAGAGTTATTCCTCTTTTCAACATTTTCTTTTCATGCTCTCTGCTGTTTTACTGAAGATTTTGAAATGAAATTTCTTTTATGGAAAGAGAATGTTATACTGATGCTTGCTGGCAGGTGACACACGTGTTCCGAGGAACCCATCTATTTTCTTTTTACATTTCTATCTACATGTAGATCTATCTATTTTAATCTGAGGGGCAAAAAGTGTGAAGCCTGGTCAGACGCCGGGTTACCGGGCGTCTGATCTGGGACCAAACGGCTTGCAATTGAAATAATAGCGTTCATCGCAAAAATAGCGTCTTCCCCTCTGTATGAATAACGTGTATTTAGTATTATTTTTCATATTCATTAATTTTCTTTTTAGGATTTAGAGAGTCTGCTGTTTGATAGAACGTCCACGGCCACACCATTTGGATATCAAGAAGAAACTGACCTGGGCGCTTTTAGGCGTTTGTCTAGACCCAGACTGACGATCGAGAGCTGGATGTCAAACATCAGGTCAAGACCTATTTAGAGTGTATTCCAGATTAAAATGTATTGATTGAGAGACCATAAAACTTTGTTCAAAGCTCCCTTATATAAGACATAAAAAAGTTTTTGTGACTAACTAAAAGTAAGCTCAGCTAAAAGTAGTTGAGGTTTCAACGCATGAGAGGTGCATGTAGCACCATAGATATTAAGCTGTCGACTTTGCATTAGATCTACTGAGTTTTTAAGTTTCTAATAGATCTACTTGAAATCGACAAACGTTGCTTGGGGTCCGGGGGACGTACCCCGAGAGAAAAATAGAAATTAGAACTGAAATTGTGAACCCTAAAGTGTGATTTTAGGGGTTTGCGGCTTTGAATACGATTAATTGTGATCAAAGCTCCGTTATATATCCGGGGGGTCGTTTGGATATAAGCCATGAGAAATAATGTGACTATTTATTTCTGCTAAAACTCCGGAAACCTTCCACGGGAAAAATAGACATTAGAACTAAAATGTTGAGCTCAGAAGCGTGTTTAGATTGATTTAGCCTTTAGACATTAAGGTCTAACCCCACCCCACCCAACCCTCACGCCACATCTTTTAAACCTTCAATGTCACTTTTTGGTCAATTTTGATTTTTCTTTTTTCAAATTGATGTTACGCACGTGCGTAAGTGCGTATCGTCGGCCACGCCCCTGTCTGGTTTATGAATATTTTACTTATACTGTTTGTTTATTTCTATAAATAAAGCAAGAGCAACACCAGCACAATACCATATACATTAGACACTTCTTTAATTAAGATACTTTTGATCGAGCCTTATAAATTTAATTATTCTAATTATGGATAACGTTAGTTTAGCGGGTTTTTTTCACATACATGTATCCATCTTTTGACGCTTTTGCAAAAAGAAAATTATCAGATGATAAAGTATGTTCCTATATGAGATGTTTAATAGAGATCAGTAAATGTTGGCTTATTATTATACTAGATCTATACTACAGAGCTACCTATTGACTGTTTACTTTCATGCATGTAAGTAAAATTCAGTTAATTGGATGGAACCTTGAATAAATCTTTATTGAAGAAAGGGTGAACAAACATTCTGAGGAAAAATTATATAATAAAACATTTGTCTATTTTACTTTCAGGAAATATCCAGTATTTCCGATTCAACAGGACCAGCCTGACGTCGTTTTTGTGAAAGAGCGTGATGACGTTGATGAGAGAAGATATGATATTCTGAGGTCACGTGACGTCGATTTCCCCCACGAGCATCTGCCGCACGTGCTACAGCCTGCAGGAATATCTGCCGCTCGCCAGAAGTACCCGTTTAATATTGTGAGGCCATGTGTTCGCCATGTCTATCTGGACGTTAAGTGTCCTCAAAATCCATACAGAAACTGAGATTTGTGTCTTTTTTAGGGTTGCGTTACTATGGCAACTGAACTCTTAACAGACTTTACTTTTCTCCATAATTTATTCCAAATAAGTTTTATATGTTTATTCAACAGAATGTTATGTCTTAATTGGAAGGAAAAGTGCATACTGTAAGCATTGTTGGTTCTAAAAATACTGTTTATGGGCCGCTTTTTAAAAGTCAAATAAGCACTCGCGTGTCAATGTTTCAATGATAGGACAGATACTAAATTAGCTGTAATTTCATTAAAAATTGAGATTTCACCAAAATTCTTTTTGTTCTGTATTTCTAACACCCTACTCTTGAGCAAACTGCACAAATCTGAAAATCGAAAATTTTGTCATTATAGCAGGTTTTGCTGGAGACCCAATCAAATATAAATCAAGCCCTTCATTTCTTTTTGTGTACGACAGATAACAGCTTAATGTTAGACAATAGTCATGCTGAAACCTCGGCATTACTTTTATATATCACCGGGCTTTTTGAAAGCATTCTCTGTAGCGAAAAAAGGACCAAAACAAAGTATTTGTAACCCGGTGCCTGATCATGCTCTAAAGTGAGTGACACTGATTTAGAAGTAGGGCTACTGTTCCGTGTATCGCAACTATGGCTCGTTTCATTTACTGAAATAACGTTCCTGCTTCTGCATGCCTTTATATGTTATGTAACATGTAAACTACCAGTACTAACAAAAACAAGATTCGATGTCGGGAAACTCCTGTTGATGATTTATGCCTTTCTGTCGTCCATGCAGCTAGCAAAATACACGAAGCACATACAGAGAACAAATATATCGCCGACACTATGCACATTTAACCTGTTAATTATTTGAGTGTGTACTTATCGACTATCTTGAACTCTATACAAATGCCTGCTATCTCATTCTGAATAATAGCCAAACTAGTTCGAAAGACTACTACCCTGTATAAGTAACTGACAGAGGCAACCAGACCAATTGGAGCGAAATGTTATGATATTTATTGGAATTTGACCAACGCGGTATGTTAACATTATCAAAAGAGGTTCAATGAAGTGTGTTTTTAATCCGAATGCAACTTCAATAAATCCTTCTTAACCTACATTACATTTACAGTCGAACCGCGGAAACTTGAGTTCGCTATAGGCGACTTTATCCGTATGTCGACGGATATAATTCAAGCATTTAGCCACGCCTTAGTTTAACGTACTCGTTGTTGTTAAATTCAAGATAAGAGGTACGTACTTTGTAACTGTGCAATACAGCTATGTTCGTTTTATGCCAGCTTAATGTGGTATACGCGACTGTAATTGATTGATTGATTCATGTAGAAAGGTCTGTTGTCCCTCTATTAATATGTTAAAACAATAGCAATCCAAATATAGCACGAGCGTCATTAGTTCAGTTCCCATGTACGTTGCGAAAACGTCGAAATAATAGTCAATATTGTTGTTGGCAACCGTTCGTCACTTGTAAAAACTAATAACCCAAATTTGATAAAGCTGGCTGCAAAAAACATGATAAATATAAGACATGGCGCTCTCCTCGGATATCGCTGAATTTGTTTTTTTATATACTAAGCAATCTCGCAATATAAAGGGACTTCATTGCTTATAAGAAACTAATGTCCCTTTATACAAACTTGATTAAAGAGGGATGTCAGGTCGGGATTAAAACATCGATTGCCTAAACCGATCCTTTATTTGTTTGTCTTAGTACAGCGTGACCTTCTTTGTTAAAGCTTACACAATATGCTATTTTAGTCCAATCTGTTTGATTTAAATGAATTATTATGACCGTGCATGGGATTTTGGCAATACTATTCCATTTATCGACACTATTCACGCTGCTACGCAAATGTTAATATACTTTTTATCCACGATATGAGTTCCAAGACAAAATAGGTTTGAACGGAAATAGTATTACCTTTGACTGTAGCGTAATTTGACAAAGGCATTGGTGCTAGACTTGACGTTGTTATCAAAATGGTTCCATATCATACGTTGAGTCCCATTGTAACGAGCAATGACAGCACTTTTCCGCTTTTACTTATCAACCTTTTTTAGTGAAAAATAGTTGCCATGGTGCCATGTTGATATGTTTAAAAAAGACCGAAAACAGAAACAAGGACACTACTAAGTTAAAAGCAAAATTTGATTAGTTTGAATTTAAACATAAAGGTTTGACATTGTCGTACATATAGCATGAAACAAATATGGCCTGTTTAAAACTACCATCAAGAATTGTTTACATCTCGGAGAAGAATATGTTTTAAATGCCACTATGCACAATGTCAATTAGAGGAAAGAAAGAATGCCTACTAAGAATAATTCCGATAGAAGTATTCGTGGCCTAGTCATTAATCAGCTAATTGACCTTTTGTTAACGGAGTGTTTAAGGGTAATCGATTATTATCTTTGTTGTGTGCAGTGCCGTGTTGCTTATGAATAGGCACTTATTGGGTTTATAACTTTAACGCAATTCCTATTTCCTTGAACCATTGAATTGTTGAGAGAAACATTGTTATATATGTAACTATGTGCCTAATTTGTCACTGATATTAAAAAAAAAATTCAAATCTGAAAGCAAACAACTGGTTATCTAGAGTCAAATCGAAAACTATCCTTTATAAGTAGACAACCGATAGTAGTTTTTTACATACGAATAAATAAAATTAAAAAGTCTCAATCGTAAGTATCGAATACATGTACGCATGTATGGACACTGCTTTTTAGGCCAATACTCAGTGTATGCTTAGTAACAAAGCGTTTGCAAGTATCATAGGGTGTACATTTGAGTGAAAATGTCGGGACTCCATTTTGAAAGCAGGGGGAGTATGTCATAGGGTGTAAATTTAACTTTTGTAATACATATAGAAATTGTCTACACTGTTTAACGTATTTCATTACTACCCATTGAATAGTTTGGTTTATACCTTCCAAGTGTTAAACGTATATTGTTTTGGTCTAAGTCTTCATTGTTGGCTATTTTCCCCCGGGTGTTATTATTTGGAAGTCCCATTGTCCCCTGTCCATCTCTCACTAACCGTTCACTAACAGCTCACTAACCATTTACTTTTGCACGTGATTGTTTTGGCGCTAAAATCGAATGATCAATGCAATACCTTATTGCATTGTTCATTCGAAAGCCGTATCGACAACACCTTGTTATTATACTTCTTCGAAATATACTTATATATATGTTCGATATATATATTTCAGGTTAGTGAAAATGTTGTTATTGTTAGAGTTTATGTGTATCGGTATCGGATTATGTATTTTGTGTATTTTAATTGTATATATATTTATATTGCATTGTTCATTCGAAAGCCGTATCGGCAACACCTTATTATAGTTGGAAATATAAATTATATATCTTCGATATATATATTTCATTTTTTCATTGGTCTGGACCAATATTTGAAGAAATTGATATCAGATGGGAAAGAGAAGTTAGATACAGACAGGCATGAGTATGGACATATCAGAGAAAGGAGATTGACAGGATCTGATAATGCAACTTCAAGTAAATGGAGAGCCAGTACGTTCCGCTCGGATACAGCTGGAGAGAAGCTGGGAGATGATGCAACTTATGGATCTAGTGTATTGAGAGAGACATTGCCAAAAGAAGTTATACATATGGAAACGAAGGAGGATAGAAGCAGCGTATTGGACAGAGACAGGCGAAAAAAGGAGATAGTTGAGGATGTGATAGGCAGAAGAGAAGAGATGCTGAGACGGAAAATTGAAATGGAGATGGAAGTAAGGCTTCAAGATGAATTAGCACGGAGATACATGGATATTGAGCACAAAAGAAAACTCCAATTGGAAAGCTTAATGCTGGTGAAGGAGTTGCCAACTTAGCGAGAAAGAGATATGAGGAAAGTAATAGAATGCGATAAGAGAGAAGGCTACAACTTTGACAGATTAGATAGTGAAAGAGACAATGTCAAAATGGAAAGAAGTGAGCAGATTTTGGAGGAGAGTACCAGAAAGGAAAGACATATTATGGAAGAAAGAGACTTACTGAAGATTATTAGACAGCTTAAAATACAACAAATGGAGGGAAAATAGACCGTTGATGCAGACGAGATTAAAAGGAAGCAAAGGATAAAACAACTTAGACATGAGAAAGAGACATTACAAAAGATGTCAGAACAGGAGACAGGAAAGTCCTGTTGACTTTAAGACCGTCGGCTTCAACAGAGGAGATCATTAAAAAGATGGAGGACATATACGGTAACATTAGAAGTGGAGATGCAATAATTCATGACTTCTATTCTGCAAAACAGATGCCAGAGGAAAATGTTTCGGCTGGGGTATACGATTGGAAACCCTGTTTAAGCAGGCTCTTGAGAGAGGAGAAATAGATGAAACCAGGAAGAATTCGAAATTAAAGGAAATATTTTGGAGAGGTCTAACATCAGAAAGAATAAAGATTGCAACGAGAAATACATACGAATCCCAGGAGAACTTTGATAACTTAAGAAAGAAAGCTAGGATGGAAGAGCTAGAATTAGAGACACATTTATGGCACCATTGAACTAAGACACGCAGGAGGTTAAATCTAAAGAACAGTCTACAGAAACAAACGTCTGCCAACCCATTCAGAAAACTCGTACATCTACAGCGGACAAACTAGAGACTTTGATGAAAAAAGATAGATTCACTTGAGGCTTCTTTGGAAGATATTAAACGGAAAGAGAGACATACACCGTGTGAGCATAGAGAATATATACACAACAGTCATATAGAGGAAGACGCCCGTATAGATATAATATATATCAGAGAAATAATAATTGGAGAGGCAATGAAAGCAGACAACATAGAGATGGTAATTCGGCAACTAGATGGAATAAGCCAAAAGATGACAAGAGCGATAACTCAACTGATAAGAAGGATTTAAACTAAAGAAGGTCTGCGTTGATGGGGTAACGTCAGATTCGAAAGAAACCCCCACTACTAACAATATTTTAAAAATAATACTTGGAACCAGTAACATCACGGACGTGCAAGTAACTGAAGTGAAAACTAAAGGTTTAGTCGATACTGGATCGATGGTTACAACTACAACAATTGGTTTTCTCAATACACTTCAGCCTACACCAGAAATACTTCCACGCAAAGATTTCAACTTGGATATTAAGTCTGCCAGCGGTGAAACACTTCCATATTTAGGCTACACGGAATTGAACATTAAAGTTAGGGATTTATCTGACAAGACAGTTACACTATTAGCTCTAGTTGTGCAGAAGTCCATATTAAGAAATAGTCCTTTGTTACTCGGAACTAACTTCATCCGAGAGGCTAGGAAAATCAACAACAATGATTTAGATGATATTCAAGACGCATGGAACTTAGCGTTTCAGTCTTTATTGGACAGTAGTTTAGGTTTAGTTAAAACTACAAAGAGGATAGTTTTACAGCAATGGAGAGCCAGACCGTTAGAGGCATAGTTAGGAAAGAGAAGGATGTAGAAACTTTTGTAACAGAGCCACTGGAAAACAACAACGAGAATAAGGGAATAGTGTGCACTAGGCTAGTTACTTTGAACAAACCAGGACAGACAGCAATAATTCCCGTCAAGATATACAATTTGTCAGCTAGGAAGATAGTTCTTCGCGAAGCACCTATGTTTGACGAAACACCTACAAAAGCGCATACCCTTCAGCAACATAAACCGGAAAAGATGACAACAACGGAAGAAAAAGAAAGTTCCAACAGCAATGCTAACTCTGAAAAGGATGAGACAGACTATGGAGTTAATTTAGACGCCAGCAACTTAACAAAATAACAGAAACAAAAGGTCTTCAAGTTATTTGACAAATGGCAAAAGATCACTGGATATAGGCCATACAACAGCAGTAGAACATAAAATTGAATTGCAAGACGATGCACCACTTAAAGAACCATGTAGACGAATTCCACCAGCTATGTATCAGGAAATTAAAGATCATCTGCAAGAAATGTTGAGCATCGGTGCTATTAGAGAATTAACAAGTCCATGGTCGTCCAATGTTGTGATTGTCAGGAAGAAAGACGGTACCATACGCTTTTGCATAGACTTCAGGAAGCTTAACCAGAGGATGAAGAAGGACGCCTATGCCATTCCTAGACTAGAAGAAACATTGAATCTTTTGTCAGGACCCAAGTACTTTTCAAAACTTGATCTCAAATCAGGATATTGGCAGATAGGATTGAAAGAAGAGAATAAGGAGACTACAGTATTCCAAGTTGGCAGTGGCTTGGGCTTCTATGAGTGTAACAGGATGCCCTTTGGCCTTTGCAACGCGCCTGCTACATTCCAACGCCTTATGGAGAGATGTATGGGAAACATGAACATTAAGAGATTGTCTGGTGTATTTGGACGACATCATAATTTTCAGCCAGGATGTTGATACACACATAAAAAGGCTAGACGCAGTATTCCAGAAACTAGCTGGATTCAATCTTAAGCTTAAACCATAAAATGTGAAATTTTCCAGACCAAGACAACATATTTAGGACATGTCATATCAGAAGAGGGTATCCAGGCTGATCCAAAGAAGCTCGAAGCAGTAAACTCATGGCCAAGACCGAAACCCGTTAAGGAAATTCGCCAGTTTCTGGGTTTCGCGGGATATAACCGCAGGTTCATAAAAGGACTTTCGGCAATAGTTAGACCACTTAATGATCTACTGATTGGCCACCCTACAAAGAAAGACAAGAGAACAAAGAAACGCATATATAGAACACCATTCAGATGGGAAAAAGAGCTACAGAAGGCATTTGACACAATCAAGGAAATAATCACCTCGCCACCAGTTCTAGGCTACGCACATTACAGTTTACCTTTTGAGGTACATACCGACGCATCGGCCAAAGGACTCGGAGCAGTACTTAACCAGCTACAAGAGGGAAAACAGCGCGTCATTGCGTATGTCAGCAGAAGTCTCAAACCTGCCGAGAAGAGCTTCCCAGCTCACAAACTTGAATTTCTTGCTATGAAATGGGCTGTTTCGGAGAAATTTCACGATTATGTGTATGGCGGAAAGATAGAGGTAGTAACAGACAATAACCCATTGACATATGTTAACACCACAGCAAAATTGGATGCAGCCAGTCACAGATGGTTAGCAGCATCAGCTAACTACAACTTCACCATCCGTTTCAGAAGTGGTGCACAAAATTCAGATGCTGATTGACTTTCAAGAAGATATAGCAGTCAGCAGATTAAAGCCATTAGCTTGTCACTTACATCTGACACAGGCCCACTCGTACATGCTGTACAACTTCCAGAACAGAAGGAGATACACGACGGTGTACAGGAGATACCACCTGAGTTGCTATCTGCTTAAGGATTGTCATCGAAGGATTGGATTAGAGCACAAGGCCAGGACAAGACCATCTCATGTTTGCTTAAACATGTGCAAGATGGATTAAGTCGACCGACCATTCATGGCATGATATTGTACAGTATTCAAGGCAATGGAACAACCTTGAAATATTGTGCAGGAAAACCTCCTCATTCGATGAAGTCCGTCTACAGATCATCTTGCCAGAGAACATAAGACAGGAAATATTCTAAGCGTTACACGATGACTTAGGTCATCAGGGTCGTGATAGGACAACTTCTTTGTTTAAAGAGCGCTTCTTCTGGCCAAGAATGAATGAAGACATAGCAAACATGGTACGCTCCTGTGAACGATGTATTCGTAGGAAAACTCTGCAAGAGAGAGCATCACTTATACCAATAACCTCATCATACCCCATGGAAGTCATTTGCATTGACTATCTTTTTCTTGAAAGATCGAAGGGAGGTTTCGAGGATGTCTTTGTGATAACCGACCATTTCAGCCGTTATGCACAGGCGTTTCCTACCAAGAACCAAACGGCGAAAACAACGGCCAAAGTGTTGTTTGAAAACTGTGTCGTACATTATGGGTTCCCGGCACGCATACACAGTGACCAAGGCCAGAATTTTGAGTTTGAGTCTTCTCTGATTAAGGAGTTATGGCAACTTGCCGGCATCGAAAAGAACTACCCCATACCATCCAATGGGAAATGGAATGGTTGAGAGGTTCAATCAAACGTTACTCAAGATGCTTGGGACCCTTGAAGATCACCAAAAGGCTGATTGGAAGAGCAACATTCCAACATTGGTACATTCGCACAATGCTACTCATCACGAGAGCACGCGATTTTCGCCATATTTTTTTATGTTTGGGAGACAGCCCAGACTAGCTATTGCCGTTCTTCTCGGTGTGCCATCGAATCACATGTCTGTGTCTACACAGTCAGAGTATGTAGTGAAACTGAGAGACCGTCTCGAGTCAGCATATAAGAAAGCGCAGGAATTTGCAAAAGCTGGCAGACGGAACAAACGTCAGTACGATGAGCGAGCTCGTAGTTCATCACTGGCACCTGGTGATCGTGTTCTGTCCCGGAACGTTTCGATTCATGGGAAAAGCAAGCTTGCAGATCGTTGGGAACATGTTCCTTACATTGCCGTTCTCCCGACCAAACCCGGACATACCAGTCTATTGGGTGAAACGAGAGGGAGCGCGGTATAAGAAGTCTAGGACTTTGCATCGCAACTTGCTCCTCCTGTTTATGTCAACGACTGATGTCGAAGAGGTAGCAGATGACGTGGCTCAGGAACAGAATGGTGACGGAGGAGTGGCGAATGATGGCAACCCTACCGTATGTCATACCCATGAGACGCAAGCAAGGCACACCTGGCTTGCTGCCACAATTAAGACCTAAACGGACAACCAGGAAACCGGATAGGTTTGGCCACTCATCGAATTGAGAGATATATTTGAAGTTTCTTATATCAGGCACGGCATCAGTGGAGAGAACAGCAGTTGTTGTGGGGTTTTTTCTGTGTTACTTTTACTTTTGTACATTTCTGTGCAGTAGTTCCGTATGATTTAGGCATGGATGCAATTTAAGGAGAATATGTCTGTTTTGTAATGTTTAATATGTAACATTTGATTTTCCTGCCCCTTAACATTGTTATTTTTGTTGTCTACCTCAGATTCATCAGTTCTGTATTCCTTTAGGTAGCTTACATGTATTGTTTACGTAAATGTTTTCATAAATGCTGTTGAATTAATTTATTACAGAGTGCTCTGCATTATATATACTAGTAATGTGGATGTTACGACAGGGGATTCATAGTGTTTAATTTGAGTTGAAATATCGGGACGCCATTTTGAAAGCAGGGGGAGTATGTCATAGGTGTAAATCTAACTTTGGTAATAAATATAGAAATTGTCTGCACTGTTTGTCGGATTTCATTACTACCCATTAAATAGTTTGGTTTATACCTTCCAGGTGTTAGATGTATATAGTTTTGGTCTAAGTCTTCATTGTTGGCTATTTTCCCCCGGATGTTATTATTTAGAAGTCCCATTGTCCCATTGTCCCATTGTCCCCTGTCCATCTCTCACTAACCGTTCACTAACAGCTCACTAACCATTTACTTTTGCACGTGATTGTTTTGGCGCTAAAATCGAATGATCAATGCAATACCTTATTGCATTGATCATTCGAAAGCCGTATCGGCAACATCTTGTTATTATACTTCTTCGAAAAATACTTATATATATTTTCGATATATATATTTCAGATTAGTGCAAATGTTGTTATTGTTAGAGTATAAATTATGTGTATCGTATCGGATTATGTATTTTGTGTATTTTAATTGTATATACATGTATATTGCATTGTTCATTCAAAAGCCGTATCGGCAACACCTTATTATAGTTGGAAATATAACTTATATATCTTCGATATATATATATTTCAGTTTTTCATTGGTCTGTTCCTACCCAGAGAGAACCCTAATTTGTTGTCACGTACAACATAGCACCGGCGGAGTCAGGCAGTGACACAAGCATTTTAAAGTAAGCTTATTTCAAATAATTCGTAAAAAAATATCAATGCGAATTAACAATTAAAAAATAATAATGACAACAGTAACAATAACAGTAACTAGATGAATCGACTAGGGCAAACTAATATCCCCGCTGCGCGTATGACCATGGAAATATATCGCATTTTAAATGGCGGAATGTTAAGTATTTCTCCATTTGTATGTGTAAATAGTACTCTATCAATATAATTATGTAGTTTTGTCCGTGTAGAAGAAGTTGCGTTTATAAACGCTTATGAACACTTAGGCATGAAACATTTAAGTTTAGTTATCTCCCTATGGAATTTGAGGAATAGAACAAAAGTAATTATGTATTTATTGAGATGGTACTCTATCAACCTGTGAAGTTTCGTAAACTTATGAGGAAGGAACGGTGTAAAGGGAATTGTGTTTGCGAAAGATTTTGACCTTAAGTGCATGAACAATTAAAGTTGTCTCCCCTTGAAATGGTGCAAAGGAACTTTATGTCTTCATGCAAATCTTTTCATGGTGCTCATAAATTTCATAAATCGCCTTGAAATTACCTCACGCTGGAAATGGTGGAACGGAAATACAATTTTTCATGCGCATTGTTTGATAGTACGCTATGAACTTGTGAAGTTTTTTGTTAGGTTGTTCCGATAAATGATGTAGGAGGATTAGCGCTTACAAAGTACGAGACTATAATGTATGCGTTAACTTATATTTTCTCGGAAATATCTTCTCTCGGAAAAAGTGGAACGGATAGATATATAACCATGCGCATCTTTCCTTGGTACATTATCAAACCTGCAAAATTATATTGTAAATCCGATGAAAGGTGTTTTATGCTTTGCACATTAGTGAGGGCGCCAACTCTCAAAAGACCCTTAATTAACAATGATTTGCAAGTGGAGATGCAGAACATTTCTAATGGTATATTTGAATAATATAGACCTTCCCGAGTTTGAAAAAGCCGGATGCCAAGGCTGAAAGTGGTCAAGGACAAGTTTAACTCTGACCATCAATTATTCAATTTTCGCCACAATTTTATTGCATTTTAACACTACTTGTATATTTCCTTTACCACTTTAGCTAGGGACACCAAATAATTGAGCTACACATGCAAATACGACGATACTTCTCTTATCTAACTTTCATAAGTTCGGATAAGAATGATTCGGATACGAAGTCTGGTAAACACCAAATTGATGCCAGGAGAAATTATTGGACCTTTGTCACGGGATTTTCGGGATTTTTTATTAGTGCTTTATATCAAAATTACAACTCAGTGGGCTTAATAGCAACATTTATACTTATTTAACGCCAAAAAGTCGATTACCTTCATTTGATAGTCGTTTTTTGGTTAACACCACTAGGATCAGAAATCATTTTTCTTAGATATGAAGAGCCAGATGCGACACCACTACATTCAAATATTCAGTTCACAATACTTTTGACATTGTCTGAAAAGGATTAGGTGTCGCATTTGGCTCTTCATATTTAATTTTAGGAAAATATTACAAAAAATGCCCTAAAAATGGCCATTTTGCTATTATAGATGATAAATATCACATTTTTTCTATAAATAGAAATAAATATTTTGGTAGTATTACACCTTTTTTGTATAGATAATGGGTCATATTTTATGACAATAGTAGGTTTATGGCAATTATATGAGATTGTGATTTGAAAAATCACAGGGCGGAAATACGCAGTTGGTGAATCTAGCTCTTTGTTGTGTGAGTACATCTTGGAATGGCCGAGTGTCACGTACTAAATTTAGGTCACTATGACCATGGCCTTCATCTTTGACCTGAATGTTTTTAAAAAAGCTTGTCCGGAGCATATCTTCTGTACTATATTAGCTATGAATAGCTAATTTGGTGTGTAAGAACATCATGGGAAGGCGGCGTGTCGCGTACTACTTTAACGTCACTGTGGTCATGGCCTCTGACCTCAATTGTACAATGTGTGTATGCTTGTATGTATGTAACTCATTTTATCCTGAGTATATTTCCATTACCACATCAGCTAGGAATAGCAAATTTGTTGTGTGAGTACACCTTGGGATGGCAGAGTTTACTGTGACCTAGACCTTGACCTTTGACCTCAATTTTAAAAAGCTTGTCTGGAGTATATCTTGTGTACCGTATCAGCAAGGACTGCACATTTGTTGTGTTAATAAACAATGAGATGGCGGGGTACCATACCTGGTAACTGGCCTTGGTTTATGTTGTTATATGGTTTTATGGAGGACTTCAATTCCTTGCCAAATAATTGAAGAACAGTTAGGTGACTTAATGAACTATATTTACATTCAACCTGTAAAGTCTCTATGTAATCGTATTAAAAATATGCAGGTCAATTCTCGATGAACCTACGAATCGAATCCGGTTCCAGCCAGTTAGAAAGAGGGCGGAGTCTCCGCCGCGAAGAAAATCTTCCATACGGCGGAGAGATACCGACCAAGTTAGGATCTACTTTTAGATTAGCCGTTCGGGTATCTCGAAACCCCTATTTAAAGTCACAGACAGTTCAATTAAAATCAAATTGCGATAAAAAAAATTAAATGCTGTTTTTAAGGGAGGTTATCATATTACGCTCCGTCATTAAAGCTGTACGCGTTCTCTCCCTTCTCCGAGTGTTCTATTTATAGATTAGACAAGTTGTCTTCCAATTACGGTTTGAAATTGACAAGTTCAAACAATGTTCACCAGAATTACATAGGAAAGTCGCTCAAACATAAAGCAAAATAATGCATTCACACTTACTAAATTGGTAACGTAATGTTCCGTTATGACATATTGAAACTAGCCTATGTGTATCGGATATGCCACGGATGGCCGCGGGTGTGTGTACACGCTGACTGTGTAGTCGCATTTCAGCGTTACTATTCGCGTTGCTATGTGTAAAGCGTGTATAAAAACTTGCGCCACCTAATTGTTTAAAATATGCTTTGATAATAGATATTCAGATTGAAATTTTTGTTTTAGTTTCTTACGAGCGTTCTTAAAGAACAGCGAGAAAGTTTAGTGCGTAAAAATCCTGAAATTATTATGCAAATACAGTACATGTTGTAAGGACTACTTTTGACACCATATTTAGAAACTGGAATGGCTATTACATCGATATTACATCTATCAAACCCATTTGGCCGGTATATGGTATATTCATATACATGAAAACAAATCTGGTCAAATTACACATTAAATGGATGACAGAAAATAAAAATATAAATATAAGGAATAAACAACATCTTTTTGCCGCTCATGACGGTATGACTACATTAGCTTCGGGGGGTAAATTAAATTGAAAACGCCCTTCGGGCGTTTACAAAATTTACCCCCTGCGAAGCTAATGTAGTCATACCGTCATGAACGTCAAAAAGATGTTGTTTATTCCTATAGAGAACACATGTATTGCATAGGTTGTTGAGTATTTATGCGATACTGGCAAAGTAAACAGTTCACAAATGACCCTTTTCAACACCAAGATTTGTAAATGTTTCAACAGCATGTGTCCTTCTCTTATCTGGAGAATTGTAACATGAAATATTATGCTGGCTGTATGTCCTCACAGCCTGACAATGAACAGCCACATTACCATATAGATGTTTTAATGACAAATCTGTTAGTACAATAATTATTATATTATTTTAACATGAAGTTATGTGACAATAATATATGTTGACATAGGTTTTCATTTTAGCAGTACCATATAGTGGCAATTGATTAGAATTAGACCTTCCAACACCATCTAAATGCAATGAGTTTATTGACCACAAATTAGCTAGAAATCATGTGTCACAGCTTGTTCCAAGACAAAATCATTTATTTTCAGGTATTTTCAAAATGCCCGAAAAAATGGCCAACGGCAGACATCTTGGATTTTTGATGTTTTGATTTTCATTTTTCCGATTGTTTTATGCAATTGCCATATACAAAAGGAAAAAATCAGCATCATGATTTGAAGAGAAATTCACGTATCATGTCTACTAATGAGTTTATATACTGGGAAATAAGAAGCTGGAATTCAGTATTCAGGGGCAGATAATCAATACTAATTTTCCGAGTTATCCGGCGGCCGTTTAACATTAAACAAGTGCCATTCTGTAGAGAATACTTGCACCTTTAACATGATATAGGTCTTTTTAAATTGCGGCGTTTTTGGGATCAAGGGTCCAGTCAGCCCTGAAACTAGTTGGCATGTTTTCCGTTGATAAGATTGATGGGTGGGGTAAGTAAAATGACTGTAGAAAAATATCTGACCACTTTTGAAATTGGCATCCGCAAAAAATCTTCATAAAAATGCATTACGAATTCTGCAATATAACTGAAATTTTTCTGCATCACCACTTGCAAATTTTTTTTCTACTGGCCTGGGCGCCCTTACTACATTCAAAAATGGACAGACAGACGGACAGCCGGACGACTATTTTAATTGCTTGTGATTGACATTAAAAACTATGGCATGATTGTTAATCGCTTAAATAAGATGACCACATAATAATATTTTAACCAGATTGCAGAACCTATTAGATGGAAATATATAAGTATATATGGAAATCTTATATCAGTCTAAATACAATGACTGTTCATATTAAATTAAACCTTTCAGCGACCTTCTAAATAATAATGCTGCGATGTCCAGAATGTCCACGGTTTGAAACAACGTGGTGAGAGTGGAGGATCGTGGGACAAATCTCGGTGATCTTGAGAGAGCTTGGAGGAATCGGGAGTGTCACAAAGATCGTAGCAGAACTTTTAACGGTTAAACATTTTGCTACGATTATCCCGTTTGGCTTTATATCTTGAGAGAACGTAATAAAACTTGGGAATCTAAGTAGTGCGTCGCATAGCTTAACATACCTTAACATAGCGCATCAAACTTGGAAGCCCACATGTAGGGGATCTGTGTGAACTTGGAAACGCGATTCCTTTAGTAAATATTATAAGTTTATATTCTTAAAGACATCATTTGATCTAGTTTCGGTTATTACACATAGTCAGGTAAAACTTGTGCACATGGAGCTGATATTATATCTGCAAAGAATCAATGAAGCTGCCACGTAAGGCTCTTATACCTGATAGTTTGCTTTGAATAAAAAAAAAAGAGCCCTCTCTAGACAGAATGAGTTGGCTTGGTCATATTGTGAAACTATGTCGCATAATTTTACCGTTACATTCACGCCGTTGGAGAACAATTGAGAGGGGGAACTTCATACAATAGAACAAAAGTAATGTCTTAAGGTATTCTAACACTGAAGGTAGGGTAATTGTAATGTTAAAATGATATTATGAATGGATACTACATGTACTTCCCGTGTCTTGTGTGAAATATGAAGGCTTTTCGCCATCTCTTCTCGAAAATATTTGGAATATTGTATATAGCCTTACAGGTAGGAAAATATGCGAGAAAATTAATAGACAAATATTCCTGAAAGGCGATTTTTACCTATTCTTACCTGAAATACTGATATTTTTTTTATTTTATGCCTATGCCAGAAGACGTGAACATCACAAAATAAAAGTTATTGTCCCAATATTTGCATCATATGATGTGAAAAATAAAAAAATCCGAACCGTCCTCTTAAAAATATGCAATATTTTCCATACGATTTTACATTATATGACTTAAAAGGTTGTATGGTTGTACAAAAATGAACACTTGGGCAAAGCAAACCACTTGCTTATGTTTTCATACAATACTTACGCAATCTAAATCCAAAATATGAAGGCATTTGGCCACACCATACTGGAAAAAAATAATTTTGTCTTCGAAAAAGTGTTGGAGACCTTGAATACTTTATAAAGACTGAACAATAAATTTGGCTTATGATTAAATATTTTTGCAAGTTAAGGTCAGGCGCATTTATAAACGTACAGAGAACTTGCAAAAGCGTGATATAGCGTATAAATGATAAATAAATGCAATAAATCGTGAAACCCTGCACTTTTATTGAATCGTGGACATCGCAGCTATCGTGGCTGAGTGTAAACGCAGCGTAAAGGAAACGACAGCATCATGGACATCATGCTATAAATCTGCATATTTTCATCTCCACTTAATAAGTAAATAGGAAATCAGTTTTAGCAAAAACTGCAAAAATGATATCGTCACTAGAAATCTACTTTGGTTATTGACATTTTTATACAAGTACACGTATACCCATATAAATTACAAGACAATGCCAACTACTGTCTAGTGTAAGTTTATTTAGCGAGTTTTGAATCGCATAAATGTATTGTGCACTTATTTATTTTATAGTAAGTTTTCTAAAAGAATTATTTTCAAATCGTTCGGGTACTCGTAATATAACTACCCTGTATTTGATAAGACAGTCTATAAAATCACGCACCCGTCAATTTCTTTGATCAAGTGACTAGCCCAACTGGTAAAGTTATTGTCTTGTGATATATGAGCTTTCTACCTTAGTCTACCGTAATTGACCGTAGGCAATTCCATATTTTAAAGTATAGGAATATGTGGACTTTTTAACATCCACAGCTCGTGATTGATTGTACAGCGCTTCCTCTGTACAACGACACTTATCTGGAGACAAAGTTGTGTCCGTTGGTCGGAGGGAGCCGTTATAGGGAAGGAAATTGGCTCACATTTGCAAACACCTTGAATCCAGGTCAGACGTTGCGTAACGCGGCGTCTGATATGGATTCCAACTATTTGTTACTCGTCATAAGGTCTTTTGTTTGTCAAAATGTTCTTGATGTAACTTTGAAAACTGTAGACAACACTATTAAGCGGACGTCAGTGTGTTCGTGAAAATGTTGGACGTAATTGTCATGTTTAAGGAGCTGCGACAAAGGTCGTTGTAAGAAGGGAGTTGTTATTTTGAGGGTCGTTGTGGGAGCACTGTATACGGTTTAAAGCTACCCAAAAGATAGTGTCGCATCGATGAGCATGTATCATAGCATTGATAAAGATGTTCTATTGGACAAAGCATTACGTTACTGACGGTCGTCTATAACTAGAGAGAAGCACAATTACTGTAAATCAGGATTCCGCAGATTCTTCATTTGGTCTAATTAGTTGCTTACCAAAGCCTTATACTTTTTCGATCATTTTAAATTAGGAATAGATTCATGTCTTAAAAGAAGATCAGCTAGTAGTTTTGAGGATATCTGAACATAAGTGTAACTGTAATTATAGGTTGTAACAGGCAGATTAATATATCATAGTATTAGAAAATAATTATTTTACATAGCAATACCTTTGAAGGTGACATCAAAGGAAATCGTCCATACTGTAGCATATAGCTAATTAAATAGCGCAGAAAACTATTGGAGATGTCGGTATATTAAACTTATCGCTTAACTACACTAATTATAACCCTATCAATTTCAGTCAAACATATAATAAACAAGAACGCATACAGACATTCTAATAAATCAACCTTATCCATGGTTGAAAACTACGTTTAAGGTACGTAAATGTTAAAAGTATGACTGGCATTTTAGAGAAACGGAAACTAAGTTAATATTCATTCATCATAATCATATCGTCAACTTGTCTGTAAAGGTTAAAGTATTGAGTGACGTAAATATGTGTACAAAATGGTTAGTTTGGCGCCCTTAGAAGGTAGCTACAGATAACATTTCTTCGCTCACCGAAATGAAGTAAAGTTGATTGTTTGAAAAGAAACATGACATCATGAAGCAAGTAAAAAAAATATACATATAGGTTTAAACTCTATTTCGTGTTTCTTGCAAGAAAAAAACCCACTTACTTTTGAACACAGGAAATTAAATTCTTAAATGTCAGTTGTAGTTGTGAAGTAAGTTTTACTGTAATCTGAACTAACAAGTCGTATCAGTTGCATATACTTTATAACTAGAGATATCGTCGGAACATTGTGTTGTGATATAATGCATACATCAGTTTCTACTTTTTTTAAAATAAGAGCACGTTCTGTCCAATTGATATCTTTTATGAAGATAGTTTTACGTCTTTGCAAACATTTTTTAGCCAAACAAGACTCTAAATACATCAACATTTGACACTCAGACAGAAAAAAAGTTTCTCACATAACTACCCCTGTTTTCTATAAAGAACAACGATGACAAATATCCTTATCTCCCACATGTATAGGATCACTTTGATGACGTCACTATAACGTCACTATTTATGACGGCGTTTTGACGTCACCCGGGTTAAAAAAATGCATATTGCCTAAAATATAGCTTAAATCGTTGGTAATGGAGAAAAATAATCTGTCACTCGTCGATGTCTAAGACAAGTTGATCTCAAACTCGTCCAGAATTAAAAGTTATAAGCGAGCCTTTCAATTCTAGACTCGTTTGAGATCAGCTTGTCTTAAACATCGACTCATGACAGATCCTGTATATCTACATATGTTTGCATGACGTTTTGCGTGAAATGTCATATCAAGGGTAATAAACTGTCTCCCATACTGGATAGCTATATGAACCTTGTTTTCATTTAAGTATAAGACGCCAGAGGATTTTAACCATAATTGCGTTAGGTCATTTCCCGTAAAATTATGTCTTATTGTGCAGAAATTAATAGCGATATCGTACGATACTTGGTGCAAGTGAACAAGAAACATGGACCGTTTAACCAGTGTATACCCTATACAGTTGCATAGTTCCATATTGGGATATAAATTAGCACAAGTACTTGGTTTCAGGTCATCGTATTGATTTTTTTAAAGATATACAAACAATAGCATATAATGAGAGTATGTTAAAGTTGCCTCTTCAACGTAGTGAACGAATCAAATACTTATATAGCACGTATATAGCTAAGAAGTTTATGATTTTAAGATTTTGACAAATTTGCCTTTGTCTGTGTATCAATTTGCTTGTGTCTCACCAGAAGCTATGATATTACGGCAACGAAATGAAAACAGTTTGAATCGTAAAGAATAACCCAGAAAAAAGATACATTTTGGTCGACCAGCACGCGATGTACAAAAATTCACGTGACTTGAATACATTAATGAACTGATTAATACTTTAATTTCGTTTTACACTGTATTGGTATTGCATTTAATGGTCATCCAAAACTGCTATTGATATAGCGTACGTTGCAGCAATGTATATCATAAGATTGCTCATGACGTTTAAACTTCAGTTGTCTCGTAACTTGGTCTATGGTGGGACATCTTAGCTGACCTCATCACAAATTCTCTTCACCTTGTTCTGTATTCAGCTGTTATAAAAGACGATGCAAATCTTAATCCTGTCTACTCATGAATGTTATCCTTTATCACTTATTGCCTCTTCTTCCCCCGGAGACCTTCCTACCTTGCGGTGATCCTGTTACTCAATTGCCATTGGAAATCATTTTTATGCTCCCCTTTGGGGGCATATAGTCGCCGTTTTGTCCGTCCATCTGTGTATCCGTCTGTCTGTCTATCTGTCTGTCTGTCTGTCCGTCCGTCCGTCACGCTTTTTTTGTCCGGAGCATATCTCCTGAACGGTTCACCGTAGGTTTATGAAACTTGATACAGTGATAGAACATGGCAGAAGGAGGTGCAGTACACAAGACCCGTAACTCTGTCATCTCCCACTATTGAATTATCTCCCCTTTTCTCATAAAAAATCAATTTTGTCTGAATCTTTTGTCCGGAGCATATCTCTGGACTGTTGCACCCTAAGTTGATTAAACTTGTTACAGTAATAGAGGATGACATTAGAAAGTGCAGTACACAAGAACCGTATCTCTCTCATCTCCCAATTTTGAATTATCTCCCTTTTTTATCATAAAATAAATCAAGTTTGTCCGGAGCATATCTCTGGACTGTAACACCGTAAGTTGATGAATCTTGTTACAATGATAGAAGATAACAAAAAGAAGTGCATTACACAAGAGGGGTAACTCTGTCATATCCCAATAATGAATTATGTCCCTTTTTCCAAAAACAACAACAAATTTTGTCGGGAGCATATCTCTTGGCTGTTACATTGTAAGCTAATGCATTTTGATACAGTGATAGATGATTACATAAGGAGGTGCAGTACACAAGAACTATGACTCTGTCGTCTCCCAATATTGAATTATCTCCCTTTTTTCTATTTAAAAAAATCAAATTTTGTCCGGAGCATTATCTCCTCAGCATTGCATTGTAAGTTGATGAAACTTGATACAGTGATACAGTATGAAACAGGAAGTGCTGTACTCAAGAACCATAACTCGTCCATCTCCCTTTTTCTTATAAAAATCAAATTTCGGAAGCACTGTAACTTGATGAAACTTGATTATGATTTAGATTATGACAAAAATAATGTAGTACACAATAATTATAACTCTGCCATCTCCAAATATTGAATTGTCGACCTTTTGTCATAAAAAAATCATTTTTTATCTGAAGCATATCTCCTGAACGTTACGTCATAAGTTGATGAAAGTTGATACTGTGTTCACCTACTAAACATGCTATACCTTGGGGTGTTTCCTTGTGGGATGCATCCATCGTTGGGAACGATATTCTTGTGTTTATCTGTCGGAAATTAAACCCTCTGCCAAGAATTAAAATACAGATACACTATGTTCCCGTCAGCTACGGCAGCGACGTTTACCCGAGACGCAATGTGCCTCAAGTCTTGACAAGTTTTCCGACGGCTTATCACGGTATACGTGACAGTCCGTAAAGAAAAGTGATATCTGAACCGTTGATCCAATGCGTGGTACGTTCACCCAGCGGTCTACTGAGGATATAAGTACCTTCCCTCAAGGCCCGCCATGTCCCAAGAGGACAATTTATGTCTCAAACGTTCTGAGTTAGTTTGGACACATTTTAAAAGTTTTGTGAAGGCTTGTTGCGGATGGAGCGCACGCGTGTCCGTCTTCTAAGAGCACGTTTGTTCACGTGTACCATCCTTACATGCTGTACCTCTGATTGCTCAAACAGGAATTAATCAGTTTACGATCAGTTTAGCGTTCATCTACCTAATCCGTCGATGCAGATATTTAATGCCTTTAGTGTGCGACTATCACTTGCTAGTCACGGCTTTAATCTATTTGTTACCAGTCATTTATTGAAATGACTAAATAATTTTGTCATTTAGTGAAATGACTGTTTCACATAGTGATTTCACGAAAAGGCTGACATTTTTTTGTCATTTCATAAAATGACTGATTGCATACTATATGATTGACTGTAACATATACATCCACCCAGACTGCGTGCACCGTGGTAGATCGTAGGAAAATGCACCGCACAGGAACCGCAAATCGTCATATCCCTTGAAGTACCGGGATCGAATGTAACGCAATGGTTACCAAGAAATGAGCCTGCCATGAGAACCTTGACAAACCAAAGCAGACCGGGCACTAACACGCTGCAACGACATATCGCCCGTGTCAGAACGCGAACTAAACGTGACACAACGTGACACAATTTGAACGGACACTGATATTTTGAGAGCCACAAATGCCTGCCGGCTCACTGCGGACTGACTTCAAATTCTGTTAAGGGGCATTACGTTCTGTCACGTTCAGTTGCGTTTGTCCCATTTTCATGCGACATATTAAGTTTCTAATCCGTATCATGACTGGCATGAGAACATTTCAGCTTCTTTGCAGTTTTAAAATATGACACGGAAATCACGGATATCACGTTCTGTGAACTTTCTCTATCCCGTCTCCTGGCATTCCCGTTCTGTCCACGATGGCCTGAAACGGGACTGTCGTGGCTGTCTGGAGCATAGTGTACACGCCCTAGTAACAGCTGATGAGACTAGCAAGAATATCTTCCTGAAATTATTTCAATTTAGCATAGGGATTTACTGCATGCTCTTTGTTGGTGCTTTGTTACACTCGTTGAACGAGAAGTGCTATGTAAGTGCCTATATGGAATCATTTATTGATTCCATATAACCATTTTATATGCCGCGATCCTGTACAACCGAATCAATCAATCAATCAGTCAATTAGTTAATCGTTTATAGCGTCTTGATTTAACAGCTTCTATTTACCTGAATAATGTTGACGGCCGCAAATGAACGAGGGACATATACATACCATATCAACATCTCTTTCGTCTATATATTCAGAAGCCCTTTGTTCAAGGCAATCAATTTTCGAGCCCGGCCGCGGACTTGTTTCGTAATATATAGTCCAAACAACAATGTATTTATGGACAAAATCATAGTAAAAGATGTTCAGGAATCTTCTGGAGAATTTGATATTTCGGATTCGGATTTCACTCTCAAGGTCTGCTGTCATTGTCTTTGTTTCATAAGCCTATTGCTCAACGGAGATGACAAGTGGTCGAATTAG
Organism: Gari tellinella; assembly: GCA_922989275.2. NCBI lineage: Eukaryota > Metazoa > Mollusca > Bivalvia > Cardiida > Psammobiidae > Gari > Gari tellinella. The sequence continues at coordinate 99,777,794 of OV277856.1, read as the reverse complement.
TATTTTTTGTGTTAACTGAGAAAGCTTTCAGCTCTGAAAATGACATCTACTAATAAAAAACTTAGAATTTTGCTAAAGTGAATTTGTCCCGTGCAACAATTCATTAGCAATATAAGCCCCAGCTTACTGTAATTTATGTGCTACTGTAACACATTTGCCCTAATTATGACCATTTTCTTTAACCCTTTAATTGCTACGTTTAACAGTTGTCTGTTACTAAATATTTTGGTTTAATACTGATGTCAGTAAGTTGGTTTCAAAGTAACATTCCAAGCAATATGATTGAAGATATATCAAACTACTATACTCTAGCAATTCTTAAAACAGTTTGGAACTTGTTAAGATGCCAAAATGAAGCTGTAACTGGTCAGTATTTAAGATGTTTGCCAAATCGACTGCAGTTGTTTCTGGCAATGAAATGATTAAAAATTAGCTGTTTGTAGACGTTATTTGGTCCTATGAAATAATTCTCCCAAAGTGCAAGCGTCTGTGTTACTTTTACCTCGCTATATTTATTAGAATTAACATCCGCTTCTATAAATGGCATGGTTTCTTTAAAAAACCATTCATTATAATCAAGTTCCAATTGAACAATATATTTTCGTCTCAAATATATCACACTACGCACGGAAAAACACATGTTTTAAAGCATTGTCTGTAGTTCATAGTATCTCGAATTATTTTAAATTTTGGGAATTGCCATCTTCTGAAAGTCTCATAATCAGTTCAGGTCCTCATCTAGGTCACATGCGCACGTTTTTTATGTAAAACATTGTAGATCTTGATCTGACCAAAGTTAAATTGATGGGAAACGGCGGTCAACAGAAGTCTTCAATATGTATTCAGTTAGGTTTGTTTGTTTTCGTCAGTTTAAGCCATCTATAGGCTAATTTGACGCCGAAAAAGAGAGGAGCGATTTCTGCGCTTATTATTGAAATAATTATCTGGTTCTTTCGGATTACGTGTGTAAAGCATTCGAAGAGTCGTGAGTCGAATTATAAAGATTCATCTGACGGGACTTGATCCGGCAAGGGATCGGGCTTACAACCCCCGGCATCGAAATCGAGCATGCTACCACTGAACTTTGTCTTCATTGTTATTAGGTACAGCTTCGTATGATAAAAGACTGCCTGATCTGACTCCAAAATGCTTACAATGGATTTTCAAATTGCGGCAAGATCAAACTTATTTATTACATACATGTTCATAAATATAAGCAAGTAAATACCCAACAATATGCTACCGTATCAGATGGCTTGTGTCGGATGGTGTATGTGCTGCACAATGTTGAAATCACTGCTTTTTATGTAACACAAGTTATACACGACCTTTGTAGAAATGCGTTAGTAAAATTGAGTGCTGTTCCATGGTTCCAAACTGAATTATATATAGTCAAAACGCATCATTTGACACAAAGACCATTGAAATAGACAGAGTTTTGCATATTTATGGCGAACATCAATATTTCTGTATATGCCTTGGCGGCCATCTTGAAAAATGGAGGCCATTTTGGATTTTGACGTGGCCAGCGGGTTTTTTCAAATTAGCAACCCCCAAGGAGTATGTGTGCCAATTTTGGTGCTTGTTTCCGGAAGTGAAAGATTCTCCGCAAATTTACGATTATCTGCTGCACTATATATGTTGGTACTGTTTTATCTATAGAAGAATTGGAGCTATAAAACAGTTATGACGAATTGTTTTTCTAATAGTTGAGGGGAAACTGAAAAATAATAACAATCAGATGTTTATGTTATTTGGTGTTAATGTGTACCAGATAGAATATTACTTTTTGTTTTCACTACTGCTTTTTTAACTCGTTGGATAGAATGATATGTTGCTCGTCAAAGGTGCTCGCCTCTATCTATTATTGTCATAAAAAGAATATTAACGTTCTTTCTTTCGTAATGTCAACGCTTTAGCTAAAAAGTGTCAATGTAGACCGTCTTAAGCCAACTTAGAAGTGCTTATCTGCTTGTTATTTTAAACAATGTCCTTTGCTACATTTGATATGTGTTGTTTGTTTTGGGGGACAATACAACTAAACATATTATCGTAAGTTACTAGGTATCAGATAAGAGGCAAACAATACACATTGTAATGATATTGAAATAATGCAAAACTTAATTACAATGAATATATGCTGATGTAACTCGTTTGTCGCGACAAGTTCGGGTCCAGACGAGAAAAACTAAAAACAGATGTAACACCTTGTGCCAAAATAGAAACCTTCTGAGTGATCTTTATATTTCGACATTTGGTAAACGAGTAAGCAAACTAGTTTTTGTATAGGACACCAATCCTGTTCTAAAATAGATATTACATTGACCTATAAAACCAGTGTCGTAATTGCAAACACTGAAGTCGCTATAACAAAGGCATTTAGCCTTACTCCATTATTTAAACAATTAACATCCGTAGCTCGGTGATTAAACTGGCCATTCCGCCCCATTTAATTCATATATCCTGACCATGTTTTATTACATCCTGCAATTGTCCATGAGAACCCAATTTGACAGTTATATAGCTTGTCTGAAACAGTGGAAAAAATCGCCGAGTAACTAAGACAAAGGAAATATACCAATACAAATTATATCTTAAAACCGGACATACATGAAACATTTGTATCTGTGAGTTGTACCTGACCATTTGGACATGACGATATGTAGTTTTCAGAATGTTATCTTTAAAAAACGTGATTAAAAGTATAATCAGTATATTTGCACATCCACATTGAAAATATCGCACTGTCCCCAGCAAGGACTGATTCCTCCCCAGAGGAAGAGCCGATGTAGACCAGAAATGCACTGACTGGGTTGATTAATCTTTACATGTTTTAGATGGAATGAAATCCTCCTTACTAATAACAACAACCACAAAGTACAGGCCGCTGAGCTAATATATATAATTAATGATTTAATAACAATACCCACCAACATATTAGGTGGAACATAATCTATTGCAAGCTATTTGTTTTAAACTTCAATTGCAAAACAATAAAGATGGCGTCATATTAGCACGATATAAGCCAATTTGTCGAGCATGCATTTGTACGATTAAGGAATGTATTTAATATATTTGATAGGCCCAGCGGCAATACAATCGCGTACATTTACCCATCAGTCTTACCTCGGCAAATTCACACTCAGCAATATATATGATTCTTTTAACGAGGTTATTGGGACTGAATGTTGTATGCAGTTGTGTGTTTTTTTTTAATATATACATTGAACAATTGGTTATACTAACGCCGTTTAAATGATTTTTTTATTTATTTAAGTGTGTTGTTCTTCATAATGTTACGCTCAATATATCAGACTACATCAGTGTCTGCCATTTATCACATGCAAACATCACGGTAACCGTTATGCACGAGACACATTGATTATACTTATTGTAGGCAAAAACCCTGTTACACAAACAAAGTATTACCGCATGAGGCATTAAGCAAAACAATATGTTTCGTTGCATGAAAAAATACATAAACACGAATATCATCAAGTCATAGCTCCACCATGGCGTTACGCTTTATTGTGTGCTTAGTGCTTAGTTAAGCACAGTTTTGCTACATACTTAATTTTAAGAATCAAGCAAAAATGAACCTAATACAACGGCAGTAAAGTGGAAAGAAAACAAACAAGATAAATGGTAATGGCCGATAAATATCTACAATTGTAATAGAAAATCATACTGAAAGACAAAACAGCATACGGAGAGACATACTGACAACAAAAGAGTATTCGACTAGAAAATAAATGCTAATCAATAAAACAATATATTAATAATCATATTTGCTTTAGAAGTTCATTATTAACTTTATAAACCAGTTTAAACTTTCAAAACACGTTTAGTTTGACGACATTGTAATAATGATACAATTGCTGCAAATAATAACTGCGAGTTGAAATCCGACGAGTTATGACCCTTTTACATAAACGAGTTTATGTACAACGTCGCTTCAACCTAAACTTGTAGGAATTCTGACACAGCCAGAGAGGGCCCTGCAGTATAGCTTTTGTTGGAGATAACAGTTGTTAAATAACTGCCTGAACACTAAAGTAGAAACATTGAAAAATAAGTGCAGGTGCCTTATTGATATAAAGCTTCATAGAAGGTATCGTCAACATTAATCAAACATTATGTACAGGCCATAAAATATCAGCCAATCAGAGTCCATATAATCTCCTTAATGAGCATGGATATGCTTATAGGTATACAGCTTCACACCAAGTACCATCAACATTGGTCATCAAATGAATTATCTACAGTAGATCTACTATCAGCCAATTAGATGCCAGATCACCTAATTAATATGTACACAATTACTCCATAGTTAACCTGACATGTGTCTAATTGATATAAAGCTACTTAGCATGTATCATTGACAAAATCTCCCTACCTGAAGACCTGAACCGTACATCTTGTTTATTATATTTTGAAACTCCATTATTGATATAAGAGCTAAAGATACCACACACCTGTGTTTACAATTCATTCATAAAAAACAAACTCAATTTATGTTCAAAGTATAATTGCTCTTCCTCTAAATAGTCATCATCTGCATCTACTACACTGGCTATTACTACATAATACTCTACATGTATACTATAACGAAGATGCTGAAAAAGGCATAACTTGCCATGTATATGCGTTCAAGTACAGTAAATTTCCCGTTACGGACAAATGAGACCCGGTACCTTACATTGATTCAAACAATTTGATTTTCTAATGCAACGATTCGAAACAGAAACCAAATATACTAACTCTGTGAATCCTAAGTAACTATTTTGGATTCGTAGGGTCTCTTTAGGAATTTTTAATTACCAATACATCCACCAGTTTACTTCAACTCCTAGGTAGTATAATAACTACTTGTCTAAATAAGCAAACAGTGCAACATAAGATTAAGAGGCTCTTATAGGAGCCATCTGATCTGGATATACACTGTTTGTAAATGTAATTAGTATATTTTAAACAGTTATATGATGTTGAAAGAGTTAAGTTTGAAAACAGTTGCCGATGAAATGTGTGTACAGTGCTATACGTTCAGTAGTCAGAAAACATACACTGAATGACACTAATACATTTACATTTATTTTGCCATCACATTCTGTCAATGGTTAATGTATAGGCATTAAACTCTGGCACTTTTAATCAAATGGCTATGTTGCAGATCAGTTGTTTTCTACGATTGTCTCTAGAGAGTTGCATTGCTTAACACTTTCATGATCAAATAATTCGAGATATGTTTACACCATCACCGTTTCATTGTCGTCTGCTTCACTTCTGTTATCTGCAATGTCGTGTCAAAGTTAAAAAAAATAAAAAAGTATGACTAAAGAAATTTCAAAACGAGTGTCAAACAGTTTTGATCCTGACAAGATGCTGCGTTACTTACGCGGCGTCTGAACAGGATCCAAACTGTTTGCAAACGCGCGTTTAAGCGTCATTGAGAGCGAAAGTGATAGTAGTGAGTGTCATTTTTCCCCCCTTTCTATGATGTATTGTCATCTGTTGAAACATTGTCGTATACTAATAAATCTAAAAGAAAAGTGTACTAGGCTTTTGATGCATCGTTGTATTAGTCAAGCAAGCTTGATTATAACCAGACGCTGTATTTCTCGGTGTTTATTTATGAATGCTGGATTATGATCTAATAGTCTAGACGCGCTCACCATTTTAAAAGGTTATGTCAATTCGTACAAACTAGCTGGTAAACTTGGTAATTAGTGCAAAGCACATACCTAACTATTTGTCGTTACGGCAAGTTTAAGGAAGCTCAGCCAATTTCACGTTTTATCGTCTTTAACCGTTTCGCCTCTATGGTTCAATCTGCATTAATATTGATGTCTGATTTTTGTTTGTTTTAAAGACAGGTTTTAAGAACATATATATATGAGAGATAACCATTTTAATATCATCTTGCATCGTGTTACGGCGAGATAATTAATCTATGCTGGTTAAACAAATCTAAATAGTAAGAAAAATGAAAACGGTAACACTTAAAATTATTTTATTATCTACTTTTGCAATCAGTAGATAACTGCATTGTACACACCAAGACTAACAAAAGACCTAAAATAGGGCTTAGGGATATCAATGTGGAATCAATTAAAAGATATATTCTCAAATCAGATTCAATGAAAGAAATTCTGCAAATGACAGATATTGACAAAATTGAATGGTTTATACACATGAACTTAAAACTCTAATCAATAAGCATGCACCGATGAGACCATAACTATCAGACCATCATGCCCATGGTACACCCAGGAACTTCACGATGCTAAACATTTAAGGCGTAAATTTGAACGAAAGTGGAAATTATCCAAACTCATAACTGGTCATCAACTGTATCGAGAGCAGTTTGCTAAAGTAAACAGATTGTTAGCAAAGTCAAAGGTTAATTTCTAAACAGAAAAAGTAGAATCCTGTTACCGGGACTCGGCGAGTCTTTTCAAAGTCACTAAACATCTCCTGGGTGCAAACAGTGAATTTGCACTGCCAAACAATTTCTCCTCAAAACAGCTTGCGCATGATTTGAGCGAATTTTTCATTGAAAAGGTGGGCAAAATACGGACAGGCATTGCTTCTGATTCAACGACATGCACTCAAGTCATCACAGAAACGTTGAATTTAATGAGCTCTTTAGAAAGTTTTGACTCTGCTACAGCAGCAGAAATCGGGAAGATTGATAAGACATCCCCATGTAAGTCCCGTGAACTCGACCCAATAACTACATGGCTCCTAAAGTTATGCCTTGACGAGCTCCTATCGTCGTTAACAAAAAATGTGAACTCTTCGCTGGAATATGCGTATGTTCCGAAAGGATTCTAAAAGTGCATGAAAGACCTCTTTTGAAGAAACCTGATCTCGATACAAATGATCTTAAAAATACAGGCGTGTATCAAATGTGCCATTTCTCTCCAAAGTATTAGAAAAGGTAGTAGACAAACGAGTCCCATTTGACCACACACAATCTGCACGAACAGCATCAGTCAGCATCTCGTAAGCACCACTCAAAAGAAACTGCTCTTCTAAAAGTTCAAAATGACATCTTGCAATATCTTGAAAATAATGAAATCGCAGTTCTGGTGATGCTTGACCTATCAGCTGCATTCGACCCAATTGATCATGAAACATTACTCATTGGCCTTGAAAAAGACTTCAAAACTATTGACAACCCACTTAAACGGATGACCTTATACCTGACTGACCGTTCCCAAGCAGTCACAGTAGATGGAGAATTATCTGTCCCACTTCAAATGAAATATAGTGTGCCACACGAGTCAGTCCTGGGACCGAAAACCTACATCTTGTACACAAAACCTGTCCGCTCAATTTGCAGAAATCATCATCTAGATCATCACCTCTATGCAAATGATTCAGTTATACTTGTCATTTAAGCCTTAAGACACATCTTGTCAAAGAGAAGCCCTTTCAAAAGTCAAAGGGTGTCTAACAGACAAAGTATCATTGATGCATCAGAACATGTTGAAGCTGAACACTGACAAAACTGAGGTCATACTGTTTCATTCAAAAAAGATTAACGTTCCTGGAAATTTTCACGTTCAAGTGGGAAACTCTCAAATCAAACCATCATTGTGTGTGAAGAATCTTGGTGCTAAATTATATTCCCAAATGGATATGGCACAGTACTTTAACGCTGTGTGCAGGTCTAGCTACGCACATTAGACAGTACCTTTCTCCAGAAGCTACAAAGACCTTGATTAATTATCTGGTCACTTAAAAAATTGACTACTGCAACTCACTGCTGTATGGGATTCCCCAAAACTCACTACGCAAACTACAGCGTGTGCAAAATACCGCGACCCGCATCATTCCTAGGACTCCTCGGTACAATCGCACCACTCCAGTCTGGAAGGATCTAGTTCAATACAGAATTGAATTCAAAATTCTGACAATCACATACAAAGCCATGTGCAATGATTTATCAAGGTACATTGTCAGTATGCTTGACGTGTTTAAACCTCGAAGAGAGTTGCGGTCTGCGACTAAATCAGTATCGCTGGTTGTACCGAGAAGTCGTTTGGTGAGGTTTGGAGATATAAGTTTCATGCATGCAGCCCCAAAGCTCTGGAACACTCTGTCATCAGATATAAGAGACGCGAGCTCAGTTGCAGTCTTCAAAAAGCGTCTGAAAACACACTTCTTTAATATTTGTTTTTAGAGCACTGCTACCTACGCGATATGTTCTTGCTGTAGATGGTGTGGATCTAAATGGGAGTTCTGGAGTATTATACTGTTTATGGTCTCTTATAGAAATGTTAAGTTATTGTCGCATGCTATTTTTCTTAGTTATGTTGCATTGGGCGGCCTGCATTGGGCGTTGTGCTATTATTTCTATCAGTCGGCAATCAGAAGCCGTCGCTTCATTGCTGATTGATTTGGGTAATGTAATCGCCGTTTTGGGGGCTGTCTTTTGTATGTTTACTCATGTTTATTTTAGATCAAATTGTAGTTATTTGCCTTTTCTCGGCGGCCTGCATTGGGCGCTCTACTTTTATTTCTATCAGTCGGCAATCAGAAGCAAGTCGCTTCATTGCTGATTGATATTGGTAATGTGATCGCCATTTTGAAGGTTGTCTTTTGTATGTTTATTCATGTTTATTTTAGATCTAATTGTAGTTAGTTTGTCTTTTCTCGCATTGTAGGTACATTTATGTAATTTCATGTGAAGCGCTTTTGAACGCACTACCCTTGTGTAAAAAGAGCGTTTTATAAATCTGGTATAATAATAATAATAATAATAAAACAACGACTTAGTGTATCATCTTTCTTGTGAACTTGAATTCGAAAGATGCTTGAAACATACAGTGTTTAATCAGCGTACCTTCCTTCATAAACAAACTTAATAAAGTTTCTGATATATAATATATGTTCATTCAAAGGGAAATACTAACATATTCCTTACTTCTTTTGTACATTTTGAAAATAATATGTAATTTTTGGTAAGCATTTGCCAGCATGCGTATTGCATGCTTTCACTGATTGTTCGCCAATCAACATTATCGCTGAGTTTCCGAGATTTTGAATGTAGAATCCTTATAGAAGCAATTGATGTCATGAGTAAACCAACATGACCAAGGCACATTCACGCATCACCGATAGTCGTTCTTAAAACTAATGGTGTTAACAAATTACAAAGATAATCTTATATTTTGACACTCATCTTGATTTTTATTGCAAGGATACAAGTACTGCAACTTCCATATGAAACAATAGTCATATAACAGTATCAAAGCAAAAGACAGTTTAAGAGAAAAAAGTTCAAGCTGTAGTTGACCAAATTGCCTTTGCTATATGCGTTGATAAATTGTATTCCTAATCGTTATAAAAACAAATTGACCTCTACCACTTTGGTAGTTTTTACATAATATGCCTCTATCTATACCTACACCAAAACTCGGCGTATGATTAGAAGAATGCTTTATATTTGTATTGATTACCCACCAAGTAAATTAACATACATTCTAGAGCTTTGCTTCTGACAACAACCGTTAACCTCAGGATAATTAAACAAAACACAATTTATAAATATTATATCAGAATGATGGATGACCTTTCGAGTGCAGTGATTTCAAACTATACTCAACAAAAATAGAAACGTCCCACATTTTGAACGGACATATCTCTGACGTTATTTAAGTTATACATCAAGTTAATGTACTTATGGGATACTGGTTAGTTGGAGTTACACATGTGTAAAGTTTTCACAAAATAACACAGATAAAAACCGCTAACGTAACGGAATGATGATTTGCACGTTTTGCACGTGCACGGTACACGCCTTTCAATAAAGTAATTATGTTACCGTCGTAAAATACACACGACACATGGTAATAAAAAAATTGAAAAAAACCCATATGAATTCAATTATTGCATCATGCCACGCTCGTCTGAAGTTGAAAGAAATCAGGCAATGACGGCCATTGACGTCGCCCGCTGGTTCGGCTGCTATAGAGAAACCAAACGGAGGTTTGCGACCCGGTACCATCAGACTGGGACTGTTCACAATCGTTTTGCCTCGGTCATCCCGTTTTTCCTCCGTCAGAACTGATCACTACGGTACGTTAACGCACTAACGTCTACGTCATTTTCCAGCCACCGGAACGGCTGGTGAACACGGTGAGTCATCACAAACCTTTGTAATCGCTTGCAATCCAACGCTAAACCAATCAGAGCATGACGCCCATAATCCGGTCAAATTTGGACGACACGTCACCGTGGGCTAAATTATCTGTCGTCACGACGTCATTTGAAATTGAAGCAAACTGGCTGGTACCAAGTTCTTTTTATCTTGATTCATACTTAACAATTCAGATGGTAGACTACGCAAATTGATTACATTTAAGATTCAGCATTCAATATTTGACACAGACCTCACAGCAAGAGTGAATGTCTGACGTTCTCATTAAACGTTACGTTACGCTGTAGAAATGAAGCGTATATTGGTGCAAACGGTGGCCGTACACGATATTAATCTTACTGAAAAAAATTTGGGACTTTTTATGAGAATTCAGTAATCAACTAAATATTTTTAAAAAAACAAACATTTATTCAGATTTTTTATTTTGACCCCTACACACTTCTTCACTACATCACTCGAAAAGTTTTTTTCTCAGCAATATGAGGTCAACTGATATGGATTCAAAAATGAATGAACTTCAATTTCTGTATAGGTTTTACTACCATCAACCTTATAACTTTCAAGAAAATGTCCCTGTAATAGGGTGGGACGTTTCTATTTTTGCTCAGTATATTAAGCTATATTCTAATTTGCTTTAAGAGTGTCCTTTATGTGGAAGTGCATCGACACTTAATTATAAACTATTTCGTGTCAATTCAATTGCTGATATCATCCAAAAGGCATGTATGATTCACCTAAATCCCATTGATTTTGTTTTGATATAACGAAGACTTTAAATGGTAATTGTAAATGCAATCTATGTTCAAATTTACTATATTGATCAAACAGTGAAAATCAAATATTAAAACTTTTAACGATTTATCTTAATCGAATATACAGTATAGATTCTGATAAGACGCTACTCAACAGATTGATTATGACAAAAGTGTATTAGCACACACGGATATATTGTGAGAGAGTAAAATCCCCTCTACTGGGTCTAAGGTTATAAAGCGTTTGAGCTGAGTCTGAGTGTGTTCTCAATCATCTCATTGCTCAAATTTGAGCCTAGGCTCAAATCTGACCAATCCAATGCTTGAGAACGACGTTAGACTAAAACAGCTGTATAATCTTGGACCTGGAAATAAACTTTTGCTTTTTCAGAGGTTACACCATATGTCATTTGTCTGACGTATATTGCAGCTTATATTGGCTGACAGGCATTATTGATTTGACATTACTGCAAAAGAACACTTTTAAGTAAAGTGGTTTTGAAATCCGGCACGTTTAATTGAATGGAAAACGGCTGGAGATTTAAGAGTGATTTAATTTGATATTGTATCAAAGTGTTGTGGAATGTGACGAGTCTGTAAACTTTTAACAACACTTTGATAATGCAAGTTTTAAATTCGATTGATGCAATGCACCTTTTGCTATTCAAGTTTATTGTTGACTGTTGAGTAAATCAAGTATTTATCAGTGAATGTCCACAAACGCGGACGCTAACATTGAAAGTTTTTCACATGTCAAAGACTGATGCACATTTGTTGAGAGTATACAGGTTGCATTAGCAATTTTATTCAGCAGCATCTCGACGTTTATATATGTGAACATACCACTTGCTTACTGAGTCTCGCAAAAATCAGGCATATAACGGTTAGTGAAACTCCAGTTAGCTAATTTTGAAATTGAAATGTCCTAATTGTTTTGTTTATCAAATCGTAAATCGTGATGTAATGAATTACAACAACCTAAAGATAAAGAAACCTAGCTACCTTTATACGTGTTCTCAAATGCAAAGAATTTGTTTGGGGTTTACGGCACTGCGACACAATAATGGTCATATAATAGTAGTACTGGAGTGTATGGTAGTAGACTGATCGTAATTATCTGTGCCAGCAGTTTTGATTATGATGAGACACAAACTGATTGACACTCATGACATTGATAGAATATAACAAAAACTTATATAATCTCATTTTAGAACCGGAGCAGACCACACTTGTCTGCAGACAAACACAAATAATACCCAGTATGCATTAGGTAATCTTAAATAGTATGCAGCAACGGATTATAGTTGCGAACAACGTTATATGCCCAAACTGAGTCTGTATTTTACATGAGCCCGTATTATGTACATATGATCATTAAATCACACGTACATTCATACGCGTATCTACAAACAGGACTGGGTGAACTGATACATAATTGAAGTGCTATAACAGTTGGTAAGTCTCTATGTAGTACAACGAATTCAAACGCAGTTAAATGTAAAAAATAATACGTAGTGTGTATTACAAACGGTTTATGTCAATCAAAACTTCAAACAGTTTTGTACCTGTTTGGATATCATCTAATCTGACCCCAAGCTGTTTGCAATGTATATAACTTGTCAAGCACAAATATGTAGGGGACATAGGCAAACAGTGTAGACTCTAATCAGACGCCGCATGCATATGCATTATGCGGCGTCTGATCAAAGTCTATACTGTTTGCTGATAGAAATTTCAATATAAAACATAATGCAAATTTTAACGAGCCATCCCTTTGATAAAAATTGGATTGATCCAATATATAAACATGGAAGAATCCACTGGGTGTGAATTGGTTAAATGGGAGGAGGGGACAACCCTACCATGATATATCGATGTGGACCTGGAGGGACGATAAAACTTGACAAAATGCACTCACTTGTGTTAAATAGGAAATACAGTGTTCCCTCTGCTCAGCGGCCCTCACAACAACGACTCCCTCCTTACAACGACCCTTACCACTGTTCCCTAATGAGGACAATTATGCCTTACGCTTGAACTGCTTCGATATCGTCTGCTTAAAATCGTCGTCTGCTATATTTCTTAAAGTGACATTATGGACATTTTGACATACTTGCTTTTAATTGCGAGTGACAAAAAGCTTGAATCTAGATCAGACGCCGCGTTATCAAATGTAAGTCAATGTCCCTCCCTATAAAGACTCCCTTCGAACAACACTTACATTTTTTGACTCCCATTGGATGTATTTGTAGAGAGGGAACGCTGTAATAACGTCGTCTCCTATGTAAGGTATAGCAAATATGCCGACCGTACACCAGGGTCAGAAAGTGAAAACAATTTGATTTATTGCAAATATGGGCCTAAAGCAATGATACAATAGGATTGAAATTATTGCTATCTACTATTTCTAGCGTATGAGACTGATTGATACTGACAACTGTTACGGGACATATTAGGTTATATAAAAACATATTAGTTATAGTCTGTATTGGAAACAGGTATTATGCTGGTCATATAGACAGACAAAGAGTTTTAAAGGATACAATTAGATAGATACGTCAAAGCTGTAATGCTGACGCAGACATTGACATCTATCAGTTTCTAATACACACAGATTCGAAACCTAATATGTTTGAAAGAACAAAGAGTCCCATTTGTCTCGTTATCCAAGGTTAAATGAAGAGTTATATCAGAACTGATGCCAAGGAACTTGGAGTACAGGATTATTAATATAAAGCGTTTATATTAATTGCCCGAACATATAGAGGATAATTGTTTTTTTCAGTATGAGATAAAAATTTAATCCATTTCGTGAACATCAGACGTTATATTTTCACGAGTGGCGAAGCCACGAGTGAAAATATAACAGTCTGATGTTCACGAAATGGATTAAATTCGATCTTATACTGAAAAAATACAATTATTCTATTTATTTATGCTTTTAAGCCACTTTTTAAACGAAATTGTTCGACAATTGTGAAAGCGAAAGTACATGATTTACCCCGTGTTGAGCCCCAAGTTTACATCGAACACATTAACGAAACAGTTTCCCGTACACTTATTTATTGATTTGACGTCATCCGAATTACGTCGTTGCTCCCGATTTTGGATTCGTGTTCTTCCGTTGAGTGGTTTGCGACAAATCGGACTGCCGGAATTTAACGATAAGACACGATTGACTACGATTTTTGGGGAGCCCTACGGGGAAAACGGCGATTGGTGATAATCCACTGCAGTGGATTACCAAGTGATAATCCACTGCTATTTTCCGGTAATCCACCGAAAAGCATAACTAATATGTTATATTTACTAGTGTAGTAGCTCGAAAAGCTAATGATAAAAGTAGTAAACAATAGCGTTCATTGACTATTGTGTGACTTAACGGCTGAAGTTTGTGAATATCGCTGTAGACTTGTTTGAAAGTTATATAATGGTCTGACTATATGTGATCAAAAGTGTTATGAAATTATTCAAACTATTATAGCTGCCATAATAAGTATGATATCTGAGAATTTGTTCGAAAAGTACCTCAATAATACACAACACGGTCCGGAATCCTTGACCTTGGGTAATTAAGACTCGAGCTGTGACTTATCTAGTCATTAGATCTTGCTGTGTAGTATACCATTGCGTAGGCAAACAAGTGCTCTTTTAAAAGAAATAGCACATATGTACTTTTCACTTATTATATCGAAGTTATTTATCAGGTTGCATTACTGATCAAGTGTCATTAAAGATGAAACACATATCGTATACCTATCTCGATCCTTAGACCGTCCGATGTACATTTTATATCTAAAATTATATCAAGTTATATCAGAATTTCTTACGCTAGTTAGTGATTGGAAATAATTAATTTATGTTTAATCCAATAAAACGTAATATCCAAAATGTGTGTTAAGTGAGCTATATTAATACTACGATTGTTAAAGTATTTGATAGTTGATTCAAGATAGGATTTCTGGTTTGCTTCTAAAATGAATAAATGTGTAAAATATTTGACATGTTCGTTTACTACCTAAATTGCATCGACATGCAATGATTATAACCCTCTCGAATTATTCACAATTGAATAAGTGTTAAACTGGCCTCGTGTAAACTTGTAAAAAACATTGATATGTGTATAACATTGATCAAGTGCAATAGCCAGCTAAGTAATATAAGGTATGGTACGATTATATTCCTTGTATGATGGTCTGTTTGACATATTTAATGTTAGCTCTCTTATGAGCTACCCCCTCCTATGCTATAAGATGGATTTACCCCAAACTGTCACAAATTTTTTTTATAACTTAAGGTCTTCCTGTTGTTTGAAAGAAAACGAAAACATATTTGTCCTATAAATGGAGTAAAACAGGGGAACTCGTGTTAAGATATAAGAATAAAAAAACATCTATTTTTAAAATGAAAATAACAGTCCAAATGTCTCTATAGCCTTTAGTATTGCTATTGCGACAAACACATGCATGCCAATATACACGCCACGATTTCTTTTGCGCGTAAATCTAAACTTTACTTCCGAAAATTTACGAAAAACACACATTTGAAAAGTCTTATCGAATAACAAAATCCCCCGTTGTTATAAATTGTTTAGCTGCAGTCGATTATTGTTTTGCAAATCCCCACCAAACTAAATAGAGTTTACACAAATCCGAATCCTAATATACGTGTCTGGTATAATACTAAACTATTAAGAGAAATTGAGAAAATGTATTATTGCCTTCAGAACCAGTCTTTTAGAAACGTTTCCTGGCACAAAAAGGTAACATTTCATATTGGATTAAAATGCCTTAATGGGTAGTTTTCCCAGCCAGAATCTGAATGTCTGCCACTTCCGTTATTTGCTAAATCGAAATGAAATGGGCTATATGTCTCTAAATGGATTAAAATGCGACGAAAGATAGACATTCGATAACTGTTTTAACATGGGATATACAAAACACACACACCAGCTTTTTGTCAATGTTTAAACGTATCGGCTTTATTCGTTTATTCGTAATGAATGCAATTACTGGTCATATTAAATAGATACCATGGGGTATTTATAAAATACGTCACAAAAGTTTAGTTAAATATCCCGTGAAACAAATGCACATAGGAAACACATGTACTATCCTTCCTTCCTGACTGTAAATGTTTGTTTTATGCTAGACTTCTCTAGTACCGCTTTGAATTCATTTCGAAATCATTATAATGTTTTGTGAGTGTGTATATATTTTACGAAATAGTTTGAACATCTCAATTTTTGTGATGGGGCTTTTATTTTCTGATCGCTTCCATCCAAAGAGGGTAATAACATTTGCCAGTATCGTTTTCGAGACAAATTGTTCAAAAAGGACCGACAAATGTACGTCTACATTTTTACAAAACATACTTGCTTAAAAACGTGTTTCTTTAATATGTAGTCTGCAAGACATATTATGTATTCATGTACACTAAAGTGTACTGATTATATGATAATAATACTCATTTATAAATTTGTGGTTCAGGATATATATATATATATTGATGATTTATACAATTAGTATATCGCTATAGTGGGGGTTATGCATTGAATGATTGGTTGAATCTAGTCTTAATACTATACGAGTGTGCTGGTTTACATTTGTAATAAGCTAAACAATGTAGCAATTTACGTCTCTATAGAAATTTTATGAACATATATTTCATTCTGTTGCAAACGAAATACTTCGAGTAAGCATTACGTGCTGTGTGTGGCCAATAACCACGAGTTTACCTTTTCTATATATACTTTTTACACAATTAGAGACATACGTCTGTCGTGGAGATTCCTGCAAATGTAACACAGTTGTGATAGCAATTTCGGCACGCTTCGTTTCGATTAGACACGTTACCGTATATGAAACTAAGATAATGGGTTTCGTCTCCATACTGTTTTCTTATTAAACGCAAAACACGAACGTTTGTAAATACTGCTTATACTGCAGTAATAAGCCGTCCGTGGCTTAGACCAAATGAAGCTATTTATTGTGTTCAGTATGGTCACTTTTTATATATTTCAATAAGCGAAATGCCTTTTTGTGCAAATAAAGTTAATAACCTTAGTATGAACTTATTCAATTGTGCCTATTTAGCTGAAAAATGTATATTTTATTTCATTTAATTAGCTAAGGTTAAACCTTGCTGAAATAGTGTATTGAAATCTCATTAATCCTTTCACCATCGAGAACTCATACAATCGAGTTTTGCAGACAGGATGTTTGTCGTCAGACGCCGTGTAACACGGCATCTTATCAGTTTCCAAACTGCTTGACACTGGTATCGATATTTCACAAGTCATACTACTTAACACCCTACTGTGAAATGATATTGCAGACAACAATATCGACAAAGACAACAATATAGCGGTGATAGCGTCATAAACTCACAATAAATATGGTACTTTATGTAAATCAAAGCGATCATTGCACCCAGTTTAAAGAAAATATGTTGTCAGTTATCAAAATATATTCTGCTTGAAGCCAAATGCATACATCGTAACATAAAACCTAGTGAAGTTAATCGAGCATTTAACCATCGTTATGGCCAGAAAAAATGTCCTGTGATTGTAGTGCTCATATAGATTATAATGATACCATCACTTTGAATTGTCAAATACGTAACTTTGAGGAAAAATAGCAGACGACAATGTTTAGCAGACACTATTGCAATAGTATAGGTGTTAGACATACTTGTCGTTTTGAGGGGGCGGCGTCAAACGTTGTTTTCGGAGCACTGATGTAGGACGGGAACACTGTATATAGAACTACAAGCATGCCAGCATCTTCTTCCAAAATATTAATACTGAACTGCGGTGTGTTTTTAGAAAAATCCAATGTCACTCGAGAACAGGGGCAATAGCATCGGTGCAATGTTCTTGATATGTTACAGTCAAACACTTGAACATAAATCTATTAATCATTTCCATCTAGCGAAACATATGACTTAGTATAAAAAATCATTCTGTTTAAAAAACATTCACACTATTAATATCAATAAAGCTTTAATTGGATCATGTTGATCGTAATCAATTTCTCCAAAATAAGTCAAGGTGTAATGTCTTCGTTCCGTGGTGTTTCGCACTTATTGAGTTAAATCATATTTATCGAATCAGTGATGCTATACGGCTAATTGATTCAGATGGTCATTCAGAACATAATGAGCAATGTAGAAAATTTTAATAATGCAAACAAAACGAAAACACGCTTCCTACATTGAAAACAAAAACCTGAATCCAAAAGGATCTTCAAATACCAATTTACTTGTATCAACATATGAACTCAACTGTTTATAATTGCCGAAATGGTTTCTCTTTCCTCAATACCACATTAATTATTAGGATATGCAGTATCGCCCTTATTCTTGCATTTTGGGTTAAAAGTGCCAGTTTTCCATCATTCTGGTATATTACCAGTATAAACCCATTCACTTGCATGACGTCATGTCCATTACAATGACGCCATTTGCTTGAAAATATTGGCATCTGCTTAGATGTCACAAATTCAGTCCATGGTCATTTGATAAAGAGCATCGTGATGCGTTTTAAACAACTTTAGTCTAGATCAGACACTGCTTCACGCGGCGTTTAATATGGATCCAATCTGGATAAAAAAAACTCTGTACACTGTATATTAAACAGATTAAAACTAAATTTGGCGTAAAAACAATTTTGCTTTTGGATGTCAGCTTCCTATACATACCCATATATATTGGTTTAAGAAATAAACATTTGATTAAATACGTTAGAAACAGTTATGAACCAGACCAGACATTGATATCTGATCAGGCTCCATGCCATTAACTACTTATATAATACTATTTATTGAGCTTTTTCAAAACTTATATTTTCATTTGCTATATTCATTTGCGTTGTGTTTGTTTTCATGAAAATGGCAAAACATAGGTATATCTCGTTATTTAGTAGCTTTAATACGTTTCAACACTTTAATTTAAACACGTTCGACTAAAATGAGCTCAATGTAACTATACAAAGTTATCTAGATCCGCAACAAACATAGTATGTTGATGTCGCACTTATCTGTATGACGATTGAATCATTAAATGTGCGAACTGCTTTACATTGATATTGAAATCGACCCTTGGCCAACAGCGCATTCTGCAGTTTTCCTGTCCCTAGTGGACTACTGATAACACAATAACGTTAGAGACGAACATATAATGGCATTTATATACCAAAAACCTAGTCTAAATTCTAAGCACGACTCCACCAGGAAAACGGTTTGTATAGGATTATTTCATAAAAACGATAATCTTATATATTTCTGTAGTGCCATTAGGGTTTCAAATTGTTGAGTGGATAGCTGAATTGAGCTTTTGTTTTTATCATCAAGGGATCGAATAAATTCAGTTGGCAAAATGCTACAGTCGTATTGATGTACAGCCATTGTCTCATGAAACCAGCTTCAGATATTTAAATCTGACATTTGCGAAAGACAAATAGTTCAGCTAATTTATGTTCTGAAATGACACACATTACAATCAAAACGTGTCATTGAGCCCCCTGAACTGTGTCAACACTGTTACCAGGCAACATAATGTTCTATATTCAATAACACTGTTTGTGTGTAACACGTATACAATAACGTTAAACGGTTTAATGGTTTGAAGATAAAAGGATTTAGTGTATTCCTTTGGATTAAGAGTTACGAATATATTCGTGTGCTGTTATGAATAACATATTTGAAACAAATATTCATATCGGTGATGCTCATGTTATTTATGTATGGGTTCACACAAACATATTAACGACACCACGCAATCACAGTCATGCCATGATCCGGAACATATAAACAGTCGAAACCCGGTTCTTCGAATCCGCTTAAATCGATCGTACCAGTATTTCATAAGTCGGTTATTCCTTTAGTCGAACATACCCTGTATTTCAGAGTTAAAACGTGGCTAAGCCACGATTTGATTTTGAAACATGATTATGTCGAACTAACACGTGTGTGAATTATCAAGTTTCCACTGTATATAAATGATCCGTAATCTAAGCGTTTCGCCGAGCCTGTAGCATCAATTCCGTACTTAGCATTTTGAAAAATGGCACTTGTATTTGAAGGGCAGTACGTGGTTCTTCTAATAAGGGTTAATTCGAACTTAAAGAGCTTGAGTCATTGAACATCGATATAAGTCAGTTCATTAGAAGGCTCACTAATACGGTTAGCTGTGACTTATCCCTGTCGTGGCCATGACCCCAATATATTGGACATAGGCAAACTGTGTAGACTCTGATCAGACACCGCATGATACTCAAGTATCCGCTGTTTTCTTATTCCAACTTCAATATTTTTAAATACAACGAAAATGAAAATTTATACAAGGCATCCCGTGCATAAAGAATGGTCTAAACGAAAACCTTAGTATGAACATAAAAAATGTGCCTAAATGAATATGGAATAATCAACTGGCTGCAAAATGGGTTAAAGGTAGGTTAAGGTCAACTGTATACTATGTTTTGTACTACCGTTGGCTAATAATAATTTCGTGTGAACATGCCCTCAAGTGTAAGAGCACGTATTTGATGACTTACCCAAAGTACACGTGTATGCATAAACAGTCAGTGCTTTCGTTCGTTTTCCAAAAAATAAAGCCCGTCAATATGTTGTCTAAACGCCGATTAAAGTTATTACTAAGAACATGTCGGACAGTATCAGTCTTGACACTTTAACATACGGACTACGATCATAAAATCGAACTGTTCAACCAAAATGTATCAGATAAGTTCAGAATTATTTTACACATTTCTGCCTAGCGCCCATTAAAATATGCATCGGGATACAGCATACTCTGACTGGCGCCGAAGTATTCGGCGCCTGAATAACGTATATGTGCTCCCTCTCTACAACGATACCCAAATAGAGACATATATTGTGTGTGTTGCTCGGAGGGAGTCGTTATAGAGAGGAAATTAAGACTTGGTTAACATTTGCGTAACGCGTTGTCTGGCCTGGATTTAAGCTGTTTGTCACTCGTCATTATACTTATTCTCTCAAAATATTCATTTATATGTAACTTTTAGTAAACCAGCAACAAACGGCAATTTGAGCAGCCGATATCGCCGCAGCAAAAGTGTTAGGGAAATATGGCAAGGGTCGTTCTATGGAGGGAGTCGTTTTTGGAGGGCCTTTGTAGGGGGAACACTGTATACTCTTGATGCAAGGACTTTCAACATGGAGAAACCTATAAAAGCGATGTGCTAAAACAATTCATCAACCTTTCTAGTTGTGAACAAAAGTTTATTTTGTTTTTGTTTGCTTGTTAACGTCCATTTCTGCAATCTATGGGCTAATTTGATGCCCGAGAGAGAAGGGAGCGGATACAGAGAATCCGTGCGCGATGCCCAACTCTTATTATCGAACGAATTATTTGGTTCTTTTAGATGCCAAGTGTAACACTCATACATCGGACATCGGTTTATAAAGTCTCACCCGAAGGACTTGGTCCGGCGGGGGATCGAACTCACAACCCCTGACGTTGTAAGCGGATGCTTTATTGAGCAAGAGAGGACGCTGGGTAATTCATTGGTACATTGTGAAGTATACTGAAGTTATTCAGAAAAAAACACTAGAAAAGTGTAACCAGATCCCATTAACATAGTGTAAACCGAGGTCTCAAGTAGCCGTGTAATCAAGGTCTGTAATGCTGTTTTTTTGTAATATAGTGTTTAAAAATGATCGAAACAGTTAAACTTTATTAAAAACTGCGATTGTTCATTTCATGTTTGAGGGTAATTGGGCTCTTGTTTTCAAGAAGGAAAAATATTAATCGACGAAAATCCATAAATCCATAAATGGAACACTTTAGTACTCTACAATAAATGGCAATGCGTTTGACTACCTTTTCAGTTAACTTGGTCGTGATTAATTGTCATCGTTTACAAACATATCGACTGCCAAACATTATCATACTTTGTTTATGATTTTTAAACTTAAGAAACCTTTAGTATGAATGAGCTATCAGACGCCGCATTACAACAAAACTGTTTGAAAATGATAGTTAAGTCGAGAAATAATAGCGTCGGATTCCCAATTGTATCATCTGGATAGAAATGCCTAATAAGGACACACACGATTATCTAATTTATACAAAAGGCTTGATATTACAAAACACTTCTTCGTAGGGCTGTTGTATTTGTTTGTTTTAGTTTACGTGCGTTTCTGTCAATTTTAGGTTAACTGAAAGTCCCAGTAGGAGAGTGAGACAGGAGAAACCCGGACGATGTCCTACTTGTGTAAGCGCCCCTCCTCCTGTTCTTTTGCATACACAGTGCACACTGTACAGCACTGACAAAGTGGACATCGGTTTAAGTTCTCATCCTGAGAAATTTTGTCCGGCGGGAAATCTAACCCACGACCCCTGGAATGACAGTCTAACGCGTTAATACAAGACCGCGGTTCGAAGGTCAGGACTGTTTTAAGCTATTACTCCATAAAAACGCCTTTTTAAGTATTGAATTTATTTCTCCACTGAAGCATTTATACCCAATTTATACTGTTATAAATATGTATGATAATTGTTTTTTTTAAATTTAACAGATGGAAGCTTAAAGCAGGTTGAACATAAAGCAGAATGCGCCTTTGGCGCATTTGGCTTTACGTTCAATCTGCTTTAAGTGGTCACCTATTTTCAAAACTAAAACCTGGCTACGGGTTTAATTGGTTAGCAACGCATATTCTGGCCACATGCTGCATAATTTTTTCACCGGAGCTGAATTGTTTCTTATTTAGACCTATTTTTGCAGTTAGGTGTAAATGTTAGTGTAAATGTTTAGACACAGCCTGCAAGTGCTATGACAGCATGTTTCTATTTTTAGATATGACATATTTGTTCTAAGAAACTCCATCCATGAATGAAGAGTGATAGAACAATATATTTTTGCAAGACTATGTGAGTAGCAGGATACGGTTTAAATTATTGTTTGGTAATTCTGTAGTGGATATAATTTTAGTGGCTATATATTACATGCAAGTTACTTTAATTGAATGTGCATTGTTAGTGAAAAATAATAGACACTTTCTGCAATTGCTATGACAGCATGTTTCAAAGAGTGATAGAACAGTAGATAAATGCAAGAATCTTATGAGCAGCAGGATACGGTTTAAATTGTTGTTTGGTTACTTTGTAGAGGTTAAGACTTTTTGTAGCTATATTTTTCATGAAAGTTACTTTAATTGAATGTTTTGCTTTTCAATCCAAGGTATTACAATTCTCTGAAACCCTCAATTTTATACATTTTTCACACCCCTCTACATCATCACTTCCATAACGCTCTCCGTTGAATATATTTTTAAAGACATTTCTTTTTTTTATAACATTTTAAACCAGAATTATGGATATAGCGTAATAAATAGTATTGATAGTATTGATTCGATTGTGTCGCTTATAAAACACAAATATTTTGCGAACCATGTAGTTGGAACCTCGAAGAATAAGGATTTTATCCTAATCATTTCCTTCACTAGTGTTAATACTTTCTTTACGGTAGGCAAAGTAACATCTGTACAAATTCAAATGAGCCGATGAGATGTAAATGTTATATTATATACAGTAAAACCTCTCTACTATGACGACATAAAGATAGGACAAGTGGTTAAAGGAGCTTACCTTTTGACTGTCACTTTGCTTTAAGCAAATACCTGTTAGTTAACACATGTTAGTGGTCGTAATAGAGAGATTGTACTTTACTAGTCAAAAGATGAAAAATGAGATGTATGTTAGGCTACAACAAGATATATAGGTGTTTTGAAATTGTCCCATTATTAACAGGCTTTACCCTTCACCCAATACCCTGTTTTAAGTCTGAAGATGGTTGGCCACTTTAAGCATGTTGGAAGTAAGCTGCTTAACTTTCAGTGTGCTTTAAGCAAGCATCTGCTGGGATAAACAGATATATACAGTCATTAGTGTTTGAAATGGAACGATTGTCTTTTTGATATGTAGCATGTGAGAGCAGAACAAACGGAATATACATACTCTTATAAAGTCCGATATAGAGCGATCACCTGTCTTTAAGATTAACAGGCTTCTTTATTCAGTGGTCTTTTATTATAGTTTTGACTGTATACTCGAACTATTCCTGACACAAAGGACGTGACACATCCATGCTTCTTTAGTTTTAAAGAGCTTTTCCGTTTAAACGAGTAATACTAACTTATTCCACATGCATACTCGTAGCCTGTAGCAACATCCCAGCTTTACAGTAATGTCACGATTTGAAATAGACATAGATTTACAGCGCTTGACAAGCATTTCAACGATCCTACATTGTTACACAATAGCATAGTACATACCGCTGAGAAGATGTTAATGTTTCCTGCTTAACACGAATTTGAATTGAAGTTAACACAAAACAATATAGTTTATTAAAAAAATTTAGTCGCGAATTTACAAACAGCTTTAAACCTCTTCAGAAGCCGGTTTACCAGCGTTTGGCGTATGATCTAGCGGCAGACTTGACATGTGAAAAACAATTTGGAGTACAGAATTGCTAGTTGGAAAAAGGATAAGTTACACTGTGATTGAATCGCTATCAAATGTTGAGAAGTGATGCCCCTTGTAAATAGACAATAAACAACGCATTAGTGCTAAAGTTCCCTGCAAACAATTCTGAATATACATGTATATGCCTGCAAGTGTCAGAGTATAGTTTCAACACTTGTCCAATGTATATTTGTATGCATACAACAGCAAGTGGTGTCGGCCATATCGCAAAAGCATTCGTACATGGTTTAAAAAGCTGTCATATTCATAATGAAGGAGACACAATGCTGAACGTTTACCGACGTGTACTGCAAGGAACGCACTGTTAAACCATAGACATTATAAATGCTATTAATGTGTGGATAAATAAAAACAGACACACTTGATTAATTTACAATCAATACAGAATATTTGCTATATATCTTATGCTTTTCGTCATGAAACTGTTTTACGGGTTGCCATGGTAATAACGTTGGCTATATTAGCGTATTTTAAAACATTTGAATAATTTTGGGTATTGTTGTAAACAAAACCAGCAACAGAAAGAATATTTGATATCAATTAACGAGGCACATTAGAAGTGCATATTAAATGATGTTCTATTTCTGTTACCATAGCAACTGTTTACTGTTATAAATGGATTTATTTTGTTATGCATATAAACTATGGAAGTGCATCATCTATGGTAAAACATACACTTATTGTGTTAGTGTTAATGTGATTTATACTTACCTGTTCACTTCCTTATGTTAATATATTCGTTTGTTATGCTGTTGGGGAACTGGTTGTCATGACAACAACGCTTTATGGTTTGAATTAAATAATGTCATTTGCAAATTAAAAACCACGTACCTGTTTTATACACACATTTTCGTGAATTTATGATTTAGAGCCATTTTTTTACCCTTGGTAAACCTTTCAAATACGTTTCATGCGCACACCCTGAAAACGGCAGAACAATCAACTATTTGATGGAGGCCGTATTATGGTAGAAGAATAATGGTAGACCATTGTCCTTTGTCATGGATGTAAAGCGATTTGTGGTAGTAAAACCCCTCCTGAGCACAAATATAACATACACGCAATATTTATCAGCAATCACAGTTTATCGTTATATGCTATCTATTAAATCTTTAACTGTTAGTTTTATCGATGTTAAACACATTTTATTTAAATCTCCCTCTGTAATTTACTATTCATTTGATACAAATAGTTTAAAATTAACATAATATTATCGTTCGAAAGATCTGAAGTGACTGCAAACTTGATTTTTTTCACTGTAAACTGACCTTTTTAAACTTTACACTGCAAGCTGCGCATTTTATAGATATAAATTTCTATATATACTGTATATATTTTTTGAAGCATTTTACAGCACAGTCACTGGTTAAGACCAGCAATTAGTTCGAAACGAAACATTACCATTACAATACGCAGAATGTTAAGTGAACACGTATACTAATAAACACAATGTCAAATTGGACCAAATAAGAGTTGAGCTGGTTAAAATGTGTTATCCTTGCACATAAATAAGCTGGTGTATTTAAACCACGTGACATATAGGATATGAAGTATTAAGTGTGTCGTATGAAGTCTGAACTATAAACTGTGAATTTTGAAAAGTGAAGTACGGCGTCTAACATGCGATGTTAGGCGTCCTGTAGTCTGGAGTGTGAAATCTGAACTGGGACGGTTGGAATCTGACGTGTGGAAATTGAAGGTTAAAATTTGTTAGACGAGTTGTGAACAAAGGAGCTTAACATTTGAAAGTTGGATAATATTTTAAAAGTGTTAATAAATTATTCATGAAGTTGAAAACAGTCAGTATGAATTATGAAATGTGACATGTGTATAAGGATATATAATCACTATCTGCAGAAAATTAACGCATGTAACAATAACGAGCTGAATAATCGTCATTTTAAAATAGTTTACCTGTGAAGTGAACACCTGTCTAATGCAAACTGTGCATTCCATAATTAGTTGACTTCCAATGGTCAGGATCTGCACTGTTTGTCGTTTTGTAACATTTTGCAAACTGTGGATGTCAAATAAAGTTATCCGGGTACAACAAGTAAATTGCTACCCCGCATGTATTTCATATGATGGTAAATGTTGACTTTCTTATTCGAGTATAAGTGCTGACAGTATCAGTCGCAAATTAGTGTATTGTGTACAATGCGCTTGTCGTCAATTACGCTTGGTTTGAATTTTGCCAATGAATAAATCTATTACCAGAGACATTGATAACAAATAAGAATTGACAAGGTGACGGCGGTAGTATTGTTTAAAGTAGAGAGTACATTATACTTTCCAAATAAACGTTTTGATACATTACAAACATTTTAAAAATGAGTAATACGGCATCCGAACGCGACCTAAACTCTTTGCTTTTCAAAGTAAAACATACAATAACTTTTTTCAAAATGTTATCGATTTCCTATATTAATGCCCAATAATCTGTGATTCACGGATATGTCGTTTTGTGTCTGTCTGTCTGTCCGTTAGTCCGTCTGTTCGCCCGCACGTCTGATGCATGGAGGGGTATGTGGTACGTGTGATCTCAACAGTATGTGGTATTTTCAATTTTACGTGTTAACCACTGACACGCATACTGTTTGATCTCAACAGTTTGTGGTATTTTCAATTTCACGCGGTAACCACTGACATGCATAATAATGGACAATTCTAACATAGGGACGGTTTGCTTTCCTTTCAGTTTTGACATGATGTAATTTTATTTTACATAACTCATTTGAGATATTTTCTTAACGCGTAACCAGTGAATTGTTATGGACTTTTATTACCATTTACGGCAGATACAACATACGTCTTAAATAAATATGACCGTCCGTATGTCTGTTTGTCTGTCTATCTGGGTCACTAAACTTTACACCGCTTTTAAATTTTGCAATGTGGAACATATTACTTTCATAGTAGTGTGGTGCCTCCCTTGTGTAGAGATCTTTTCAACCATGGTAATACGTTTGCCCTTATGACATTGTAATTTGACATACCTTTCAAACGAGCTTACAACACTTATAACGTTTGAACCAATAGGCATATACACTACATACTTTGTAAGTATCTCCGTATAGGTTAGACCATGGTTGAGCGCGAATAATCGAAATAGTTCGAGGTGGCATACATGTAGCCCCCTAGAACTATGTCGTTTATTCTCGCGAAATTTTGGTCTAACCTATTTAGCACTGGCTTGGGTTAGAGAAAATTAAGCAGACCTTTCGTTTCTGCTGTTTGTTTTAGACTTAAGTCATTTTATTTGTAATATTTACTAACATTGAAAGATTATTTCAATGTGAAGTTTGAGACATAAAGCATGCTTTAACTCCAACATATAAACGCATATTAAAGCTCTACATGTATATGCAAGAAGCCAAACAATGAGGGAGCCTTGCGACCGAATGTGGCTTCTTAATTATTAAGTGCTATGAAATAAACTCTAACCATTTTAGTGTTTGACCCGCCCACATATGACATCACTAGCATGTCATTACCATATTTTTCTCCACCGACAGATGTTTACACAGTTTACACTATATGTGTTTTATTACGTGTCGAAGCAACATGGCGCATGACAATTCATGTACCAAGTTGCGTCAAGAAAATGGTTATCTTCAAAACCGACGGGAAAAGGATATTAATTGACGTCTAAAGTGTAACAGAACACATATTTGAAATATCTCATACAGGTCGCGCTAATTAATACAGCATACATTGATGCAGAAAACTTCTATAGGAAATTTCTGCATTAATTGACCCAGCATTAAGCAATCCCCTGAAAGAAATCTCAATCCATTTGTAACATTAATTACAGGCGGCTGCTTAATGTAGCATTAAATAATGCAGAAATCTCCAAAAGGAACTTTCTGCATTAGTTCTGTCCAGCATTAAGCATTAACAGGCGAACTAGAATTCACACTTGAGCCTTGAATACAGGTGGTTGCTTAATGCAGCATGACACAATGCAGAAAACTCATCAATTAGATTTCTGCATTATTTTGATCTTCCATTAAGCAGTCGCCTGTCTTTAGCGTTCTCGCCGAGACTTCATTTTCAAGATTGACAATGGTTTGTAGATGTTGGTGTTTTTATAACGGTAAGAATTCTGTTTTAATTATATTATGTTTTTTCTTTTTCTTATTACCCACTCCTAAAGATTAAATAAAATTTGAATGATTTTCACAAGTTTCTTCCGACCAGCGAGCTACAAAATGTCTATTTTCCTCGAAATTGAATTGTACATCATACATATATATATGCACTTTGCTGTGTAATGGATTTACCATGAAGCCTAAAAGTCACGCCATGGGCGGAGTTCTAGCGTCTAAATCTAAATCTCGCACACTTCATAAATAAATTGCCAAATCTCGTTAAATCCCGAAGACTTGATAATTAAATCGAGCGAAAATTTTGAATTTTGCGGCTTGCTGATTGGCTGAAAGAGTAGGTCAAACACTAAGGGTTTTTAATGCATCTGATTGGACGAGAGTTCCAAACCATGTACTAACATGAGTTAATACATTTATAACCGTACACTTTATTTTTACCTGGTGACCATGCTCGTAATACTTGACATATTTAACCACACATACTAATCCAAACACTAAACCCTGGTTATAAATCTTGCGCTATTGCACAAAGACCTTTTATAATTTGCATGACTTGCATATTTTAAGAAATGTCGGACCATGCAAACATATGCGATGATTTTGTCACGATTTATCCGACCGTGTCAATATGTTTTTCCTTGTGACCTTTATCTTGATATTTTATATCTGATCTTAATTCAGACTGTATAGTCTCGATCAAAAGGCAAATATCAACTATCCAATATTAGTCCGGTGGCAGAGACCGACAAGCGTGTTTTGTCGTCCGTACAAAGTTTTTTTGCTGTTTCTACACCTCTGAGGTGTGCTCTTTAAGAATCTGAATGATGCCACTCTGGCATCATTAGGCAATCCGCACAATATGCAAATTAAGGTCGCCATTACTGATTGTTTTCGCTAATATCTCAGTAACTATGCATGGTATCAAAATAATTATGGTGTAGATCCCCATGTTTGAGGGGTAA
The DNA here is from genome assembly GCA_922989275.2 of Gari tellinella. NCBI lineage: Eukaryota > Metazoa > Mollusca > Bivalvia > Cardiida > Psammobiidae > Gari > Gari tellinella. Next base: position 99,748,279 of record OV277856.1, on the reverse strand, counting down.
ATAATCAGATAAAACCATTTTAGTAACAATCACTGTGCCATTTTGTGCTGAATAGGCATATTTAGGCAGCCATTACTGAAAATCTAGATATCGTCAATATCTCAGTACCTGTGCATTGTATCAAAATAATGTTGGTGTATATCTCCATGTTTTTATGGGTAAAGAATAAGATTAAACCACTTTAGTAAAGATCACACCAACAGTTTGTGCTGAATTGGCATATTTAGGCAGTCATTACTAAAAATCTCGATTTCGTCAATATCTCAGTAACTACATATGGTATCAGAATAATTTTGTCGTATATCCCCGTGTTTTGAGGGGTAGAACATCAGATAAAACCAGTTCAGTATTGATCCCACAAATATATTTATAAGTTTGTGATGAATATGCATATTTCGGCAGCCATTACCGAAAATCTTGATTTCGTCAATATATCGGCATCTATGATATATTTACTCACGGAATTTAAAAACTGTGCATGGTTAAATTTTATTTCAAATGTACACGTTTTCAATAAGCTCACGTAAAAATGGTTTATACAGCTGATTAAAGTGTGTAGAAGGTATTGGTTACACTTTTCATGAAATTTACGTTAATTTTGCGTGTCAAAAAACGTTTGTCTATTTTTGCATAAATTGGGCAGAATACTCATTCGTACAGTACATGCAACACGTTTTCAATGTTCACTGGTTGTTTTGGCAGTAAATCATCGGAAAAACAAGTAAGATTTGTTTTTTCAACCATAACGGCTATGCCACGGCTGTCTGAAGATGCGCGTTTACGTTCATTCAGCATATTAGAGGTTGGAATGAAGAAAAAATGATGTCGCAGGCCGATTTGGCTTCATCGTAACACCATGTTGTCATTATGGAGACGTTTTGACAAATTGGCAGTGCTCGCGAGAATCTGCGACCAAGGATATCGCTATTAACGTAACGTCGATAAGATACGCATGTGGTCCTTCTTTTGCATAACCCACCACGAAGAAGCGGGTGTAATTATCATACAGCAGATAGTTAAGGCAGCTGAAAGTGGTGTAAAAAGAATCAAACATTGTATGTGAGGACATTGACGTTTTCTTCTGCTGCTCTTCTACGCAAAGTTCAACCTGACATGTCGTTTTACAAAAGAAGGACCACATGCTAAACAAACTACTATAGACATTGCCGCAACTGCAAGTGAACATAAACAAATGCTTTCACATCTGCCATCCGCCAATGTGCTCTCAGGCTGTGGCCTTGTGCGTCAGTGCTTCGGAGTAGAAAAGGGCATTGTCACCAAGGTCATAAAGTATGGTGTGGTACTGCACAAAGTGGGCGACTTATCTTATGCTATAGGCGATATCGTTTCAGAAGCGACAGAATGCATGGCTGCCTGTTACAGGGTCAAAAGCTTGGTGACATCGAACATGTCTGAAGTTTGTGGAGAAGTCTGGTTGCGAAGGATTGGTAGAAAGGATATTACAAATGCTCGACAGCTTAAGTCACTTTCACCTTCTAAAGAGGCCAAAGAGAACGTAAACATTTAGACTGCCATTTGGAAATCAGCTCCAAAATCAGAACATGCATCATTAGATCATGTCGAGTTTGGCTGGAAACTTGATGAACGCACTAGATAATTGATACCAGTTGTATTGCAAGCAAACGTCACTATTGCTCCAGGGGGAGCTGGAAATGATAAGGTATGGTTGTGCTACGGATACACTCTGTCCAACAGCAATGTGTCTGTGATATACGACTCACTTGCCATGTACAATAGTTTGTGGATGCCACGGGGAAGCACCCTGCCAGAATAAACACACCCGTTGGGTCGATGACAGTGACAATGTTGTTGAAAATGACTTGTTTGAGGACTTAGTCACTTCAGTAATGTCAACATACATCATCATAAGTAAAAAGAATGCTTTGTAACTTGGATGTACACTGAAGTGGATTGTTGTATATTTTGCAAAACATGTTGGTTTGATCAATACTAAAATGGCTTGATCTGCTTCTTTACCCCTACAGACATGAGTACAGACGCCAGATTGCTGAGGTATTGGCGAAAATGAGATTTTCAGTACTGGCTGACTAAATTTGCATATTTAGAAAAACTATTTGTGTGATCTTATCTGAAATGGTTTCAACTGATTATTTACCGCTAAATGCATGTGTTTATAAGCCAGAATTATTTTGATACAATATGTTGTAGATGCTGATATATTTACGAAAACAAGATTTTCGGTAATGGCTGCCGAAATATGCATATTCATCACAAACTTATAAATATATTTGTGGGATCAATACTGAAATGGTTTTATCTGATTTGCTACCCTTCAAAACATGGGGATATACGCCAAAATTATTCTGATACCATATGTAGTTACTGAGATATTGACGAAATCGAGATTTTCAGTAATGGCTGCCTAAATATGTCTTTTCAACACACAATATCACTGTGATCGTTACTAAAATGAATGGCTTTATCTGATTATTTACCCCTCAAAACAGGGGGATATACAACGAAATTATTTTGAAACCATGCAAAGTTACAGAGATATTTGCGAAAACAAGATTTTCAGTAATGGCGACCTTAATTTGCATATTATGCGGATTGCCCAATGATACCAGAATGGCATCATTCAGAGTCTTAAAGAGTACACCTCCTCAGAGGTATAGAAACAGCAAAAACACGTTGTACGGACGGCAAAACACGTTCCTCCAGAAATCAGGGGGTTGGCAACCGGACTATATTCTCTTATTTTGGATGAAACAGTTGACTGGAAACCGTGTGGTGTAAAAGAATGTCGAAACCTGCAATAGTTTTTGTTTAACTTAACTAAACGACAAATAGTCAAATAGATATATGTCCCTAGCCTAAAGAAAATGGTGAACAATTTGGCCTGCTCAAAGCCACACAACGGCTTCTTTAAAAGTTGTTTTAGCGTATCGCTTTTACTTTATTTATACATGTGAGCATGCTGCTCTTGAGTGACTGGTCTGTTTATTGAAGGTTCACTGTAGTGTGGTATTCACATACATTCAAGTAGCCTAAAGGGGAAACAATATAAAGCATTTGTTGATAAATAAAATACTTCGAGTTTGTAGTTCCGTATCAGTTCCCAGAGGTAGTGTCCTATTTCAGAGTTATTTGCGTGATAACACGCATGTTGAATACATCGACCGTTCGGTCGCGGTACTATCTTGACCGAAAATTACTCTAATTTAGTTGTCACGCTTTTGAGCTGCTTGGCCTTGTACACTATTGATGATAGAGACACATGCCGGATAAGAATAAATATATATATGACAAACTACTAAACACTTTACCGTCATGAGTACCTAAAGTCGACCTGGCATACAATTTAGCTCCTTATGAAATGGCGTTTGATTTAACCCTTTCACCGCCAGATTCGCCTAAAGTCGAATTTGCAAACAGTTTTGATCCTGATCAGACGCCGCGTAACGCGGCGTCTGATCAGGATCAAAACTGTTTGACACCCATTTCGATATTTCTTATGTCATACTCTCTTAATTCTAACTTTGAAATGATATTGCAGACAATAATATTGAAGCAGACGACAGTATAACGGTGTAGGGGTAAAAAACTCAAAAATAATTTGGCGGTGAAAGGGTTAAATCCAAACTATATCATTAATGCTCAATTAAAACGAAAAGTATTGGAATAAAGCACAACAACTGCACGAGGTATATTTTCGCAGACAATATTTTGTCTAATAAAGGGTTAAAGCTGGAAATATTATTGTGACCAAAAGTTTACAACGCGAAAAAAACAAAAATACTGAATAGCTTGAGCAGTTACATGTGGCGGTCATTACGCTATATAAATAAAGTTACTCTATTCGGACATAGGCCTTATAATAGTTTCACATGTTCTCAAACAGACATGTTGTTACAGAGAAACTTTAAGGAGAGTGCTCTATAATATTTGTCTAGCAGTAAGTTACCATTATTATAAGAAAACATATGTGTGTATGTAAATTACATTGCTGAGTTTGATAGTACAAAGTCATGTACAGCTCGGAATAGACATATAACAATTTGTAAATCAACAACATTGTGAGTAGCAAATCCGTTAACGAAATATTTCAAACTATAGAGCTAAATCATAACCGACGTTATAAAATGCGTGACAAGCTATTATCCAGCTGAACAATAATCACATGTTCAATGAAAATAATGTGCTATGAAATGTTTATCTAGATAAAGGCAATCAATATTATCTCTTATCTCATATTCAAAACTAATATATTCAAGATATGTGTACAAATTGCAACTGTATACAAAACGATACCTATGCATTGAATGCTATATGCAGAAAGTTAATACCGGTATATATGCATAATTGACTTATGCTACAAATTACAGCTGCAGAAAACCGAACGTTCATATTAGTGTTAATAGTATCTGTACATGTTTTTTGGTGGCCGCATAACATAAAATTTAGACATTTGAAATAGAACAATAAAAACGGCTTTTAGTTAATTATACAGCGCTTAATGTATCATATTTGCCCTATAAGCCCTGTAACGTCTTTATATAACCGTATTAAATAAATGAATTTTAATCTTCAATAAACCTACAAACCGAAACTTGTTCCAGCTAGTTAGAAAGAGGGCGGAGTCTTCGCCGGAGATATACCGACCAAGTTGTTATTTAGAGTTTACTTTCAGATTCTCCACTGGAATCGATATCCCCATATATAAAGTTTGACAAAATTCAATTGAATCATTACGAAATATTTATTCAAACGAAAATGTATCTACAAATTAATTCAATCCTAAAAATACGAATGTCGGATATGACTTTAATATTGTATATTTTGAAGTTTTGTTAGTTTATTATAGTGTGCTTCCGACCCGGCTAATCTATTTGGATAATCTTACAGAGAAAGACGATCCATAAACTACGAACGTACGAATCCGATCCTCACGGATAATGGCATGTTTAAACTATGTTGATTATACGAGTATACACGCCCGCCATGAAAAAAGAACGTTTGTTCTTCACGTTTACATATGTGTCAGATAGCAGTGTACACTTACTGAGTAGCTCTACTGTTTATCTATATTCTATTATGATGTTCACATATATGTAGATCTAGATCTCCATGTACAGTCATGGAACATATGTGTAAGACAGCAGTGTACACATACGGAGTAGCTCTACTGTTTATCTATCTACTTTTATTTTGTGCACGTGTCCGGGGGTATATGCAAATCTAGATATATATATACAGTCATGGAACCTACTTATTCGTCACACAGTTTCTACATTACTAGTGAAACCACAAAACTGCAAAAATAACACTACTGTGTCAGCAAGTTTTAAAGTAAGCGTGTGAACTTTTCAAATATAGATGTATTCAATACTGTTCTGACCTTAACATCTGTAGCTAGGCGACTTTAGAATAAATACGACTTGTACAAATTAACCGGTTGCCATGGTAGCACATTGGACAAACTACTACAATTAAAGAATATTTTAATTGAAAAAATATGCTCCCACACAATAGTGCGCTTTCAAAAGGAAACTAAATATAAATACATTTAAGTTTACTGGCATGCGATAAATGCTAAAATTAATGGGAAATACATTTTACCGATTGAATTTTAGAACAGTGTGTTTTAACATGAAATACAAGGGCATTATAATAACGTTTTTTTTACTTTACTTTTAATAGCATGTGTATCGTAAATTTGGTATAGTTTTACATATATTTCATATTCTTTTACCATGGCAAACGTTCAATGTGCACATGGTTCAGCTATTGTGTGTACATTCTAAAATTACAACAAGAACAAAAGAACACATGATCAGTTTTAGACTAGACAATATTCAACTGATCTTTACTCCAACTTTAAAAACCAAACAGAACTGCAAATAATATTTTCTATAGTTTTAATTCTAATAAGGGTGACGAATAATTATGTCCCTTGACTATACCTCGGAGAGCAATGTGTACACTGCACACACGTAGTGTGTAGCCTACTGAAACTAGTCCTACAATGTATGCAACGGACTGTCTAAAGCTTGTGCACAGTAGGCAAACGTGTTCAAATTTAACGGCCATGAAGTTCAACACAAACCGACGAGAAGCCATTGACCCACTTCGTGTTATATAGTCCGAGCAAGTTGCTTGAAAACAGTAAAAAGAAATCTTGAAACTTACTCTAAATCTAAAATGTATCCCGTCATGTAGATCTATCAAGTGTCGACTAAAGCCTAAATAATTCAATGTGCGTACCGTAAACACTCTAGCTTTCAACTAATGGTTGCTATCGCGCTGTTGTGTGCAATTAGGTTAACATTCACACCAGCGACCTACCTTTAAAAAAATGCTTTGATAATATATATTCAAGTTGTATTATTTATTCTAAATGTCTTATAAGTATTCTTGAAGCACAGAATGACAGTTTACTGGGTAAAAGCCTGAATAAGTAGTGCAATTACAAAACATATTTGGGCCTACTTTTTGTACCATATTTAGAGATAGGAATGTCTATTACATTGGGTACTATATATATTAAACATATTTGGACGATATATGGTATATGTATACAACAATTACGGTCATGATATACCTTGAAATGGACAAGGAACTATATAAAAATATAAATATAAGCAATAAATGACGAGGTCTTTGCGGTTTATTGGGAAAAAACGCCATAGGTTGGCTGGGTAAGTTTATCGTAAGCGTTCTTCGTGCGTTTGCAAATTGACCAAGCCCAACTCATGCGTTTCTTGTCCCATAAACCGCAAAAACACATAATTCATTCCACAATTAAACAAAGCATACACGCTAATCATGAAGTTTACAATTTTAGCCGATCATTTGCTTTTATATGGTCGGATATAATGTTTTATGAACTCTACTTGAATATCAGAAATGAACGGCGTTGCGTTTCCCAGACTAGCCATACTACCTCAAACGCAAACACTATAATAACAATGGTTTTAAGCGAATCGCTGTGCTCGTCTTTACGTGTAGTTGGTATCAATCAATACTTGTACAGAAATACATTTTGAGAACAATAAATATGTTATGATCTAAACACTCGAATGAATGACTTTATTTAACGAGGGTCTCATTTAGTCAAACGACTAATCTCTCATGAGGCCCTCCATAAATGTTTTACATTCATATATCATCTATAGATCTATAAACAGAACAAGTTACAACAGAATCAAATAGTAGTAAATATATATATATACATGTACACACGTCTCTTGGTGTTTTAACTAGATCTAAACCCAAACTGACCAACCCCAGAAAACCCCTCACATCTGTGTCCACACTGAACATGTTCAAGTTAGTGAAACAGGTCCGACCCTGAGCTTCGTCAGGATTTAAAACAAGAAAAACTGCACAACGCACACAGAAGCCCTGCTTTAACCCTTTACCCCATAAATACGCCATTCTCCTGCACTGAAGAAAACAATTCCAAATTATACAGGCATTAATATGCACCATAAGAAATACTTTCTATATCCTAGCAGATGACAGCTTAAATCAGACTGAAAGTAAAGCAGAATGTGCCCTGCTTTCAACCCACTTCAAATAGGCAACTATCTTTAATACTATTAAATCCGGCAATGCGGCAATGGGTTAAATAGGTATTTTTGTGTAGAGACGAACAAAGGTTCATTGACAGCAGATTGATAACATATTAAAGAAACATAGAGCTAGATCTACGTAGTTTTAAATATATCTAGATCTACCAAAATAGTTTAAGATAACCCATATGACGGCGTGAGAGATTTACACATGAGCAAAATCAAATATCCAACATATATATCTACAATCCCCCACACACTGAAAATAGCAAAATTGAAATCTATCTAGATCTAAAATGATCATGAAAATTAATTAAATAAACAAATTACACACTAGATCTATTTAGAAGTTAAAACGCCGGTTTCCCTTTTTCTATCTTTATTTTAACTCGATAGGAACCAGACTAAGCATTTCACGTGATGAGTACTTCACGTCATTACATCACATAATATCATTATATGACGTCATAACGATGACGCATCATTATGTAGAAATTTCCCATGGTCCTTTATGGAAATACAGTTACACATTCGAAAACCGGACACAAACACAACCGGTCCCCGACCGGCAGTCACCCAATGGAGCACGATGGTACCATATAAAGCTCATATAAGAGCTCTCTGCAACACCACCACAACCCAAAAGGCAACTCGTATGTATACATGCTGTTTGAAGCAAATTAAAATCTACTCGACCACTCGAATTATCACTATATAGACAAAAAGTATCCTTTAGAATTTCACAAAATGTTTACTGTACACAATTCTAAATTCTAAGATTCGATGCATTTTCAATGCTCATTCGTTTTATTTATTGTACAATGTTGGACTCATATTGGGCATTATATTTATAATATTTACTGCATTTACCGTGTATACTAGCATTTAGAAACAGTTTAGAAACTCAAAATGCCGAAAATAATCCATAAATAATGCTTAATTATGAGTGTTTGATTAATATAAAAAAACGATTGTAGACGGTCAGAAATTCATAAATACTGTGCAATTTTGTACTTGTTTAGAAAGCAAAGAACGGGTTTAATTATACTTTCAGTTTTAAATAAATTATTTCATATTTGCAGCCGCGTCAGGATTATGGATCCTGGTTGAAATCAAACTGAACATATTGTATATTGATTGTGTGAATACGGTTTATTCGTTTGGTTAAACTTCTAGGTTTTCAAACAATGACAAGAAAAAAAAACCTTTAAAGCCCAAAGTTATTCATTCTTTAAGCCAATCTGGAGAAAAGAGTGAATCGCATTTAACTGCAAAATGCAAAACATATAGTTTCGGCGGAAACATTTACAGAGGCAAATGTGGCGCCAAACATGTCTGTTGGTTTTGAATAATTATAAGGTGTGATTGGATTTATTGCAGTTCCGCTATCATTACAGTTATCACTGACTAGACAGTTTTACATATTGTAATATGTATATGTTTCAACCGTCGCTGGAAATATAGTGATGGGCAATTGTGGGATATCATATTATTTTAGTATAGTAAAACCTCTCTATTACGACCACCAAGTACCATAAACCCCTTCACTGCATTACCTCCAGTACAGTATGTATTTGCAAACAGTTTGAATCCTGATCAGACGCCGCGTAACGCGGCATCTGATCAGGTTCCAAACTGTTTGACACTCGTTTAAATTTGTCTTAAGTCAAAATTCCTAAAAATTGTATTTTAGAAATAGAAACAGACGACAATTGTTTACCTTTGATAACGTCATGGCAGTGAAGGTGTTAATTATCAGGACTTTAAGAAAAGTGACTGCTTATTAAAGGCAATGTGAAAGTAAAGCAGAAATATGATTAAATAACTTGCTGTTTTACGTTCACTTTGCCTTAGCTGTCAACCGTATTATTTTGATTTTGTAAGTACATGTAATACTCTTTAATGGTCGTTAAAGAGATGGGTACTATAACAAGTTCTAGATAGAACAAAAGTACGGTGGGCACACTTGCAGGATAGAACATCTCTCGCTATGTATATGTATAGAATAAGAGTAATTTTAGCACAGTTAATAATAACTGTCGAACTCAACTACATGTACATACATTTCCTAAACAGCGACTTGCCACTTCTTATGGCACCGGAATAAGAAGTGCCATTAACGACCATGTAATTTACAAGTGCACACTTACATGGTAACCATAGTCTAGCATAAGTTTGAATCCAGATCTGATGTCGAGCAATTAGTCAGGACCACGTTGTATAATAGTCATTACTTTATAGCAAGAATAACATTACTTTTCATCCAACTTGGAAACAATTGTGGTTTCAGGCGGTACTGTCGTGGTAACAACGCTTACTCAGACGATAGAAATGGTAATATATAGAACTAAGCCACTGCTTATACCATTGGTAATAGACAATATTTGAAACTTTATTTCAGCTTTGTTTTCAATCAATGAATCAATGTTGTAGTAAAATATAACTAAATTATTCGTTTTACGATCTCGTACAGTGTATTTATGTCGAACAATAACAAGTCGCAATGCGGACTCACTGTGTTATTAGCGCTAGTATGAACTGGTTAACACTGTAATCACTAGACCATTTATCCCTGATAATATCACTTAATTACATGATAAACATTTTCTGAATGACGCAAACGACATGAACATGACAAACGGCAATGGGTAAAGCACATACATATATGAATTTATGAAGATTTATTCGGCATTTGTAACATAAAATGTATAAAACTAAGCCTACAAGGGTTCACTATGATAAAAGAATAAGTTTTGTAATGTCTTTTATTTAAATCCTAATCCAGTAAAAAACTAGAACAGCAATCCAACGGTTAACGAACACCACCATTCCCACCCCATCTGCTAGGAATACTCATTGCAAGCACGCACATACAGCTGGTTTAAAGAGGTATATAGGATTTGAAAATGCATAGTTGTTTCATAAGTCAGAAAAAGGAACGAATTGAATGAAGTTCGTGATAGATTTTCAGCCCTAAATTTGAATATATTTCTGGTAATAATGAATGCGCGTGCGAAATTTCGTGATGCTATGTCCAAGATTTTTGAAGTAAAGGCCAATATTAATGTTATTTTAAACTTTAACCCGGTTTCAAAAGGGCATCCTTCTATTATATGCGTGTGCAAATGTAGTCAGGTTGAGTTTATAGTTTACAGACATTTCCCCTGATTTGAGTCGGGCTGGCTGCATATGTGTATCAGCATGTCCCATTTGGTGCCCGATGTAAATAACCCGTAGGATAATTTGTAACTCGCAGAGTGTGCACATAAAGTTTTATGAAAATCGTGGACGAATTCTTGTGAAGAGGGGGTGTGTGTAGCCGGATTATGTTTATAGGGATATATTTGTGTAAGCCGATCGTATAGCTCAAACGGAAGAGTAATTGCCCTATGAGAAAGGGTCCAGGGTTTGATATCTGGTCTGGCTGCACATATTTTTCACAATGTCACAGACAGTTTGTCATGATAGAGAAAAGTGAATGTAAAATTTTATCAAAATTAAATAAAAACTATAGAAAAAGAAAGGCTGACAAATAAGTAGAACTCAGCATAATACAAGAATAATTGATGAATCATAATGAAACTTGCAGGTGCATAGGATCAAATAACAATAAAAATTGGTATACAGTTTAGGCAAGCTTGACATAAGACTGTTGGAGAAAAAGAACAATAACACATTGTGTAACTTAACATACTACTGAAATCCAAAAAATAGGGCCCTAATTTTTAAATTATGACCAAACTTGTAGGTGCATAGGTTCTTTTGACCGTTAGAATGGTGGTTATTTTTTGGTATAGCTGACAAAAATCGGTAGGAGAAAAAGATCAAACAAGATTGTATAACTTACCAACACCTGAAATTCGAAACAAAACAAACTCAATAACTCTGAAAATAAGTGTTGAATAATAACCAAACTCGAAGATGCACAGGTTCTCATGACAATAAGAATGATTGTAACGTTTCAGCAAAATTGACAAAAAGAGCTGCGGGCGTTAGGTCGGTATTTTGCAAATATACTTTAAATACTGATGCAAGCAAGGGACTTTCTACAGTTAGTGTTTCAAGACATATTATCACAAAATAACCGTTAGCCACTTCAACTTTCCTGTTAGATTCAAGATGGCGGCACTTTTTTAAACGATTAGTAAACTACTTTTCTAAGGATTGTGTGTTAACTTCTCTGTTCTAATACTATTTAAAGATATTAAAGTCTATATATTTGTTGTATTTGTTATTCCCGATACAATTTACATTTTCAAGATGTTTCATTTTGTAATATTGACGTTTTATCTAAAATAGACTTGTCGGATTCGTTGGAATTACATTTCTAGAGGCATTTTGGGGTAAAGTTTAAAGTTTTACAATAATTATAGTGTGCTCAATCCAATTTAGTTGCTTTTTATTCACACTATGATGGTGAAAGCCCCAACAAGGGTAAACAAACGAACACGGCCACCAACATACTTATTTTCGTTATTATATCCGATCGTTCAGGGATCAAGTACACACACTTTTTACTTCTTCTAAACAACATATTATCCTTGCTTCTTGTCAATTCGCCACTTTCTTGTCAATTCGCCACAAAGAGAATTCCAACATAATACTGTTATGATTTGTTTGCAAAAAAGAAACCAACACGACTTTGTTTCCAGTATAGTAAGTATATACAACGCAATTTAATGAACGAATAGTATTACAGTAGAACCACTCTATTACGACCACTAAAATAATGCTAATTCTCTGTATTAAAAGACAGGTGACAGCTTCAAGAAATGTGATAGTGAAACAGAAGCTCCTTTAGGAGCTTTCTGTTAAACTTTCAAATTGCTTAAAGTACTGTAGTAAGTAGTTTTAAGTGACCAAATATTGACACAATTTATTGGTCGTTATAGAGAGGTTCTACTGTATTACAATTACAGTAAAGCCCCTGATTTACAACAAAGAAATTGCGCTCATTTTAGGGATTTAAAGTGCGGATGACTACTCAAAGCAATGTGATAATAATAATTAAAATATTATTTAGGATTTTTCATCCTATTTTAAACGGGTATTTGTCTTTAATATAATCACTTGGAATTTTGTATTGGTTGTTAAAGAGTTATTTTGTGATATGTCGATTTATTGCAATGCGTGTGTTGAAATATAGACGCCTACTGAACTGTTTAATTCCTCGGCGTCTGGTGTGCTACCTATACAGTAAGAAGGACGTTCGTAGCCAATTCAAAACGTTTGTTTCCTTTTCGACTATTTGAATACAGAACAAGCACCGGATATTACGGTAGATGTACAGAACTGTGCGCTCTTAGGTGATAGAGGGTCGGTTAGAATGCTCAGTTAGTTGTTGATTTGTTTGTCTGTTACAAACAGTGCGTTTGCAATTAGTGTCGTTCAAACAAGAAATCATTTAAATGTGCTTGCAAGGTGCATCCATTTCTGGTAAACTTCAAATAATTTATTGGGAATACATAGTGCTTTACCACCTGTATAAGCTGTAGTTGAAACCGATAGGAATAGCAATTATTCAAGCCGCTGCATATTTTTTCGATGTCTCATTTTTTGTAATGCGATATGATTAATGTAAAGAAATCAGAGTCAAAGGCAACATTATTAATAACAACTTTATCTGAAAGTGAAAACTGGCGATCATGATTTGCGATAAAATACTTCCAAGAGAAACATTCCTTTCTAAATCTATTTCGTAACTAATCTAGCATGTAGAAACAGATTGACACCTGGGTAGACGCGGGTGAATCAAAGGTTTTGTCCGGATAGAAACAGTTTGGCACTTACACAAGCGATCCGTGAGGCAAAAGCATCAAACCCAGAATGTTCACAATTAGAGGAGAGGACTATATGGTACAGTGGAGAAAACGTTATTCTTTCCCATTAAATGCGTTTACGCTAAAACTATTATTTGCAGTGCAAACAGTTTGGAGCCAGATCAGACGCCGGGTAACCCGGCGTCTGATCAGGCTCCAAACTGTTTGCCACCACGATAAACATGAATTATCAGAATTGTCCAAAAGTTGTACTTTTCTACGTTTTAGTGTTTTGCGTTTGCGTACGTTTGCGTTTAAACGGGGAAGAATAACAGATTCTCCACTGTACATACTGTAAAACACATGTTATGACGTTGTAGTTGCCATGGTACACGAAATGACGTGAAATAAAGCTTAACCCTTTCGATCTCAATGACGCGTTAAAGTGGGTTTGCAAATCGTTTAAATCCTGATCAGACGCCGCGTAACGCTGCGTCTAATCAGATTTCAAACTGTTTGAACCTCGTTTTATATTTATTTTCAGTCATACCTCCTTAATGTTTTAACTTTGAAAACTACATTGCAGACAACAAAATATAAGCAGACACTAATGAAACGGTGATGGGGTAAAAATCTGACGAAAACGTTGGCAGTGAAAGGGTTAAGCACTATCGTCAGCACATTTGACTTAACGTTTGCTTTAAATCTCAAACGATTAACTATCGCTTGACGTTATACTGAGGTACTTATACTTTGTTTAGATTTACTGACGCGTGCAACGATTGCAATACCAATTTGATTGCGTTACGCGACGTCCGGTGTTGATCCAACCTTACCAAATTTATACCCTAGTCGCCTATGCAGATATCATTTTTCCGCATTAAGGACGTTTACAAAGTGATCACATAATTTGTTCAAAAGCGGAACCATACTTGCAGTATATTTTCAACGAGTGCATGCGGAACTGCTTCACGTTTAAACTTTGTAATACGGATACATTAGACTCAAGCGAGTTCATGATATCAGAAATGGACTGTAGACACACAAAAATACAACGGGTTCGATATTTTTAAATCCGACTGTATCTAAATGTACATGACGTCTTTAGACATGAAAATGATAATGCATAAAGAGAATGGCTCACTCTTTTCTAGTTTATGCGTTTTTTCTATATCCATTAGCAGTCATGAGCCTGGTCGGATTTGGCCTCTGCCCAGTCCTAACACCATTTGCCATTCAGATTTAAACAAACCGTCCGTCATCAGTTTAAGACAGTTACAAAGCATTCGGTTTGAATGGTTCAACAATAATTAATAACGTGTTCACAATTCTTTTCCGATCAATGTGTCCATAGCGCTTTAAAGCGAGCACAGCCATACTTTATTCTGCCCGATTTAAACTAAACACACATTAATAAATTGTAGAAACTGGATTTGAAAATGTGCTTCGGACATAATTGCTCACAAAGACGTTAAGTGAGGAAAATAACTTCTCGATTGTACCTAAAATGGCTCTTACATGAACTTCAATTAGAACTTGTATATACCAATCAGGTTCTCCTTACAAACTCCAGTTTGTAGTTGTATAAGTCTCATTATATTCATATATGTAGACGTATATGAAGAATAAACGAAGGGTATGCATTTATCAGAAATTAAAAAAAGGTAACTTTGATAATTGGCCTTTTGATAAAAATACTTTCTATCATATCAGAGTACGACAGGATCAATTAACACAACGAATGTAATTTACTGAGGTACTCGACTACAATCAAACACTCACAAACAGTATCATCAAACAGTTGTAATGCTTGAAACGGATGGTACCACTTTAATTTCTGAAATTAACATTTTTCTATGACATGGTCATCAAGTATTGATTTATAATACAAAAAATATGTTTGGGGAAGAGACTTACATCATCTATTTCCGTCTAAAAGAAACTGTTGATAACTTAAACCCATTTGTGGCCACGATCCCATATATGGGACATAGGCAAACAGCGTAGACTTATCAGATGCCGCATTGTGCGGCGTCCGATCAGAGTCTACACTGTTTGTTAATAGAAATTTCAATATAAAACAAAATGAAATTGAAAAGGCATCCCTTTGATAAAAAATGGACTTATCCAGTAAAAAGCATGGAAGAGTCCACTGGGCGTAAAAGGGTTTTCATATAAAACTACAAGTTAAACCATAATAATAATGAATTCATTGTTTCTCCTTTTTAAATGTATTAATCATAGATTTCCCTTGTAGACCATATACACATGGTCACTTATTGTAGTTTTATGAAACGTGATGCTGGTGCAAATTACTAAAACAATATATAACACACGCATGTAAAGTAGTTTTGATTATTGTCAAAGGCCGCCTTATTAAGTGTCCTTTCTATACTGAAGTTGCGATTAATACTAGCCATTTTGGTCGGAGCGTGAAAATAGTAATTATTACCACGCACGATAATTTAACTTAGTATGATGCAGCTTATCATTCTGTCGTACTGATAATTACAGACAAATAATTATACTATATTCTAAAAATAGGCCATAGAACTCAGGGTCCAAGTGTGTATAATACCGTAATGCTGACAACACGCTAGAGACAAACGTCATAATAACATTAAAACAATCAGCACTGCTGTGGCGCTAAACGTCTCAATTAGACGTATGACCGGTTAACGATTCAGACAAAGATTAGACGCCACTTAAGTAGTGTTGTTCCTGCAGGCTCCTGAAATGCAATGTATTTACGATGGGAAATGCGTAATTCCGGTCAATTTAACCGATACTAAACTGAAATGCAATACAAACTACTACATAATTATGCTTTGATATGTTAATGTAAATAAGTATGACATTTTTAAATGCTGAACACGCCGCGAACTTCTCTGTTCTGGACGAACCACAGGTTCACGCGTTTAAAATTATCTGCTTTTGTCTCTCTTCTGGTTCTCAACTTGTTGATCGCCACACTGAAAACGAGTGTTTAATCAGCTTTCAGCTGAAATAGAATAGTGCATATACAACACGAGACCATACAAGTATTTTTTTCAGACACATGTGCGTAGGTGTTTAACCCATTTGTGTGTAAGGTCCCATAATGGAATATAGAAAAACAGTGTATACTCTAATCTAACGCAACATAATGCGACATCTGATTAAGGTCTACACTGTTTGCTGAT
The DNA here is from genome assembly GCA_922989275.2 of Gari tellinella. Taxonomy (NCBI): domain Eukaryota; kingdom Metazoa; phylum Mollusca; class Bivalvia; order Cardiida; family Psammobiidae; genus Gari; species Gari tellinella. The sequence continues at coordinate 99,731,782 of OV277856.1, read as the reverse complement.
ATGCATTTCAATTTTAAATAAAACAAAATAGAATTTAGACTAGGCACCACTTACATAAAAGAGGACCAATCCAATATATATAAGCATAGACAAATTCACTGGGAACAAATGAGTTAAACATGTACAGTGGAGAATCTGTTATTCTTTCCCGTTTAAACGCAAACGTACGCAAATGCGAAACACTAAAACGTAGAAAAGTACAACTTTTGGACAATTCTGATAATTCATGATTATCTTGGTGGCAAATAGTTTGGAGCCTGATCATACGCCGGGTGACCCGGCTACTGATCTGGCTCCAAACTGTTTGCACTGCAAATAATAGTTTTAGCGTAAACGCGTTTTTTGGGAAAGAACAATGTTTTCTCCACTGTATACTCATAATAAACAAATTGAATCCCGATCAGAGAAATGCGGCCTTTGAGCAGTTTCCAGACTGTTTTCAGTCAAATTGCATTTACATTTGCGTTTAGTTTCAATTAAAACGATAGGACGAGCGTTTTTCCCACAGTATTTATTAATTCTTATTTACTTCTTATACAATTAAATATATATTTTACAACCATGATGATAGATAGATTTATTTCAATATCATGTAACATGACAATAGTTAACAACACACACATACATCTTAAAACAAAATGTGCTATGTATCACGCATTAAAGACATGCACATGTTTAAAGCGAGGTGAACGTAAAGCAACAAAACTCCTTTAGGAGCTTTCTGTTTACGATCACCTTGCTTTAAGCTTTCACCGGTCTTTTATGCATTCAATTAGCCTACGTTATAGTATTTTAATAGAGAGGTTTAACGGTACAACAGCACGCTTATTCCGTAATGACTATCTAGTTTTGCTACAGTTAACTAATAAGTTGATGTGGGAAACTATGCAAAACACATAATTAGTGTTTTTCCTCTTTATTCTTTACGTCGTTATATACGACAAAACGACTTGGTAAACAATGTTGATCCCGATCAGACGCCACATTATATACTTTATCAGGTTCAGAACTCTATTTCATTCAATCAATATACACGCTTTTAATATTATTCTAAATTATTAGTTAAGGCATTACGTTTAATGAAGACGATATATTTGCGGCACAGAATGTGATGGAGAAATAATATAAGTTTTCGCAGAATATTACTGATTTCGTAAAATTAGCTTAGAAGTGTTTATTATTAATCGTTTCACTATGTAAACTCACGCTGTAGCTCTTGATTTGTACTTTGATATGCTATACTGGGAATCAATCTTCAAAGAGTGTGTTTTGATGAATAGCATCATTATCGTAAAGCTTCTAGTAACGGAACCACATGTCAGAAAACTCATTTACGCCCTTCACCACAAAATATATCGCCTGCTTGAAGTACAGTCTAATGTACCATTTTGGAAATATCACAATTCAATTAAATTGAAGCATACTTTACCACAACACGTATCCTAAATAATGTAGGGGTCTGTGAAAGTCAGTCTATTAATACGAAACAAATAGGCTTTGTTTTTGTTCTGTAGCGCACCGGTAACTACAAACATGTAACGTATGTATACGCTGCTGCTAATGTTGGGGGGGGGGGGGGAGGGGGGTTTAACAGATTGAAAAGGTTAACCATCTGACTTTTCTTTCACACTTTATAAGACAAACACTTTACATTAATATGTTCCCTCTCTCTGACTTATCTACAGTAACCGTCATGGCAAATGCAGGGGTAGATGGTATGTGAAACGAAGAAATAACACCAATCTGAATCAACCTATCTTAACTGTACCCAATGACTGAGCTGCAATAAATAAATGCTGAAAAGTGTTTAATATCATGGTTACAACAAAAAAGACAAACAATTACTAAGGATAGAATGCCCTCCCTCCGTTTCCGGATGTTAAAGGATGTATTTAACGAGTTATATGGTTTTCTGTTAAAAGACAGATTCATGTCTACACGATGTTATACACGTTTAGAATGTGCTTTGTTGTCGTCGCGTGGACCAATGTCTTCGGTTGCCTGATTTTCTAAACCGGATAACTATCTGTGCAAAGAATGAACTACATTACTTTTTAATAATAAATATTGCATTGCATGTATTAATTTCTACTGGTCCTTATCGTTCCTTTTTACTGAATCCTGATAGTTTGGCTAAATGTAATATAGAATACAAGGTAATGTTTCCTACGCCTGTTTTGTATAAAATCATCTGTTGTTTGGTCACAAGTTACAACAATATAACGGAAATATGACCCATCTTCTCTACGATATAAAACTGGTGTTTTATCAATTTTTAAGATGGCACCATGAATTGAAATTAAACCAGACAATATACTGAAAACATACATAGGAAAGAAGACTAAATTAAAGATACTCACCACTTGTCTTATACAAACAAAAATATCATTAACGCATCCATAATTCAGTGCCTAATGTTTTGTCAAGTGCCAGTTTTCTAGACATTATGGTTTAAATATATTCTCAGTCATATTTAGTCATATTTGTTTTGGTAATTTCACAAATATATCTTACCGTAAATATATAGGGTAGGATGGGTTGCCAGGTAATGGCATGTTGCCCTCATGGTCTTACTTTATTCTATTTAGGCCTTATCAGAACAGACTCGTATCATCATCATCATCATTATTTGATTTACCAGACCAGTTATTAATCCTTCGTATGAGAGTGAAGCTTGGCTGTCGAGTCGGAAACGAATTAAATATCCCTCACCATGCTTTGCGGTTTAAGGGTTGGTATTTTCTATATCTAGATCCACATGGTCACGTTTCACAAAGTCCTCTCATATTAGCGTTTACAGTCTGCCTGGACCATGCTGTGTTCTGATGTTCAGGCATCGAATTTGCTAAATCGAGATTGAGCTGCTTTCTGCATGGCCAAGCCATCTCCGCTTACTTGATTAGAGCATCTCTGCAATGTCTAAATATGTTTGATTCAGTTCCACTATGCAATCATACCCGACACCGGGTAAGTCATCGTATGTTCCGGCTCGTGATAGTTTGCCACTTTCCAATCAAATATAAACACAACATCGACAATTCAAAACAATGTTACTTTCTTCAATTCATTAGATTCTTTCCGGGTTTACTTTAGTTTATACGGGAACGATTAATATAGCTTTTATTATTCCCAAGCATAATAAAGAGGAGCGGGTGATGGTCAATACTGATTGAACCCAGTAACTGCAAGAGGGGATTTGTTAACGCCTTTAACGTTAAGTGAAACATAAGAAAGACAGGTAGGCTCCATTTCTCGTACTTTTAATATACAGTTTTATTTGTTACTGGTGTGGCCATTAATACAGTACTGAACCTTATTAAATTAAATTGATAATCGCAAGCGAATTGCCATCGAATTGCCATCGAATCGGGCTCTTCAAAAAACAAATCCTACGTTTGAATATTTTTACTCGAATTGGCCGAAGCGGTTTTGACAAAAATGGAATCGCAAAAATTAACGATGGCATATTTGCGAACATTTGTGAGATGCACCATTCAAGAAATCTTACCCGAGGGTAAAACTAGTACTTTGAATCGCAAGCGAATTGCCATCGAAATGCAAGCGAATTGCCATCGAATTGCAAGCGAATCGCAAAAACTGTTAATTTAATAAGGTGCAGTACTGTAGCGTTGTCTGCAGAATTAACCTATACATGATAAGCACAACGACACATTAGATTTAGGATGCATGCTTAACTTAAAGTTTCATAAACAATTAAATACAAGTAAACCATAATGTTATCAACGCATATAATAAAAAGATCGAACTTCAATGTCATTCCCGATTTGTATTAAAATTTAAGTTTATTTCGTGTCTTTGTTATAGACAATAATCATTGTGTCACATGTAACATTAAAGGAGATAATAATTGAGACCTGGAATGATTTGAATTTGCGGTGTTGAACACAGACACTGCCTTTCAAGTCAATTTATATTGTGCATGCTATTGACAAATCAGTGAGAGCATTGCAGGCAGTTTGTATCCACATTGTACAAAGTCTTCAATCTTGATTCAAGCGTTGGGATATTCTGAGTTTGATATACAGACAATCATGACATGAACATCAGTTCTGAAAGGTGCAGCAATCAAAATATTTAGAATACAAAGACTACAATTAACATGTTAAATTTGGATATAAGATTTTTGTGCAGAAATCGCGTGCTTGCACACAAAGTGTGGCAATGAGATGTGTTTAGGCACTAGTGTAATTATATTACATCGACAGACATTTCGTGTTTGTATCTCAGTTATTATATGTTTTTCTACAGAATGTATACTTTATTTCTTCAGTTCGGAAATTTCAATTACATTATATTTTTATGGTTGGGTTATATCAAATAATTATCTAGTCGATTGGGAAATTACCCATTATAATCATAAGATGACTTGCACGAACTACAGTGATTACATATATCGTATAGTAAGTATAGTAGGTTTACAAAATAAACAAGGTTTAAAGTTTTAAAGACATACGTAAATCATTGAAAGAATAATAGAATATACAAAATTGTCTACCGTGTTAAACTCAGTCTAGTGATGGTATCGAAATTAATATACGTACTGCTTAAGAAATTGTCTTTATTCAACCTTAAATGTCTGTAAATTCGGTTTCATCTTGCAAAACGCTGCTTTCATTAAAGTTGGAATTGATTCAATTTGGTTGAAAATGGCATCAATACCACGAACGTTAGGCGTGATAAACAAGTGATGGGATAAGTTAAAACACTGGACATTTCAGGTGGTTAAAAAGCTAGTTATTGTTATTTTTATTGGTAGAGACTGAGCATGGATTTTGATTTTGTCGAGCTGTAAGGGTAGTATCCTCGCATATCGTATTTGCAAACAATACTTTCACTCATCCCTTGACTGATTGTCTCGTCGGGGGGGGGGGGGGGGGTCTGATGCCGAAGAAGCTGTCCTTTGTCTCCAACCTTGTCTATCTGCAGCATATGTTATCAGCTCTTGCATTGACGGTGCTGTCCACTCTTTTACGTTGTCGGACCAACTCTTTCTCTGCCTTCCTCGTCTACGGCCACCTTCCACTGTCCCTTGGAGGATAGTTTTGCTAAGACTATTGTGTCTTGTGGTGTGACCAAACCACTTCAATTTCCTTTTCTGGACCGTGCTGAGGAGGGGTTCTTGGGGGCCAACAAGGCTGCGTACTTGATCCCTTACATTGTCATTAGTTTTTCTCTCCAAGTAAGAGATGCCAAGTAGCTTCCTCATGCATTTCATCTCGAAAGCCTGTACCGTATTCGTCTTTCTGTCTATGCCAGTAGAGTCCATGCTTCGCACCCAAATAAGAGGGTGGACAAGACCAGGGACTTGTGTAGCTTGAACTTGGTTTTGAAGCTGATGTTGCTCTTCCATATCTTCTGTATGCTGGCAAAGACTGATGTTGCTGTCCCAAGGCGTATGAGAATTACGGCTGTGCATGTGCCGTCACTAGAGAGGGTTTCCCCTAAGTACTTGAATCGGGTTACTTCCTCTAGTGGTTCTCCATACATCGTGATGTTAGCATGTGTGCCTTCTACACTGTTAACCATGATTTTTGACTTTTCTGTGCTTACTTCCATTCCGTAAGCGCTGGCATTGTCAGCCAAACTGTCCGTCAGGGCTTGGAGTTCTCCATTACTTCCTCCCATTAGATCGATGTCGTCTGCAGATCTGAGATCCCCGAGTTGGTTGTTTAATATCACCGCACTGCTTGAGTGTTCGTCGAGGGCCTGGGTGAGTTGGACAAGTCCTTCTTCTTTGTTGAAGCCTCTAAGTACACTCCACAGACCTTCATGCCACACTCTGTCAAAAGCTTTCTTGAAGTCTATGAAGTTGTGGAACAGATCGCGTTGGTGTTGTAGGTGTTTCTCAATAATGAGTCTGCAGTTGAAAATCTGTTCCACGGTACTTCTCCCTGATCTAAAACCAGCCTGTTCGTCAGATAGTATTTCTTCAGCTTTAGGTCGCAATCTGTTCAGAATGATCCTGAGCTTTACTTTGCTGGGGTGGTTGATCAGGCTTATGGTCCTGTAATTCTGGCATTGCCTGAGATTCCCGTTTTTGGGTATGGGTATCACAAGTGATCGTGTCCATTCTTCTGGCAATTTCCGTTGGTCCCAAACTTCTGACAAAGAACAGTGAGGGCTTTTTAAGTACTATCACCTCCACCTTTCAAGAGTTCCGAGGTTATCCACTCCTGGCGATGTCCCTGGCTTAAGGCTCCTAACTGCTGCTTCAACCTCAGCCTTCAGTACTGGTGGGCTTTAAATGCTCCCTCTCTACAAATATACCTAAGGGAGGAAGTTGTTATAGGGAAGGTACATTGAAATTTGGCTTACATTTGCAGACAGCTTGAATCGTAACGCGGCGTTTGATCTGGATTCAAGCAGTTTGTCACTCGTCGTTACGGTTTTGTTTTATCAAAATGTCCAATAACAACTTTTAGAAAAACATTAAATTTCAATTTTAACTCCTTCACTGCCTGACCCCGTGTGTACTAGTTATATTCAAACAGTTTGGATTCTGATAAAACGCCGCGTAACGCAGCGTCTGATCAGAATCCAAACCGTTTGACACACATTTCAATATTTCGTAAGCCTAAATACCTTAGATTTAAATTTGAGAGAAGAAAGCAGACGGCAAATGTTTAAACTTGATGAACTTACGGCAGTGAAGTGGTTAAGCATACAATATTGCAGCAGTGATTGTATAGGCCGATTTTATTTAACTGGCAGGGCGGAGCTAACCTTTGGCAAAGATAAACTAATTTTTGATTTAGGGTTGATAGGTATAGTTTCGTATTATATCGTTATTGTCCGATACTTTCAATTTGAAGAAACACAATTTATTCGTGCACTAATATCCACGTGTAATTGGTATATACAGTGAACGCTCTCTACAACAACACCCAATGGAAGACAAAGATTGCGTGTGTTGTTCGTAGGGAATTTTTATAGGAAGAGAAATTAAGACTTGGCTAACATTTGAAAACAGCTTGAATCCAGATCAGAAGCCGCGTAACGCGGCGTCTGATCTGGATTCAAGTTGTTTGTCATTCTTTATCTTCCTTCTGTCAAACTATCCATTAATATGTAAAGTTGAGAAAAACTGGCAGACAACAACGGTGAATTCCGATAATAAAAAAGCGTGCTGCCGGCCCCAACGTTGAAATGCAAAGGCCCGTATCGAAAATCCGCCTTGCCACGTCAATAACATTGGTATATACCTGCAAACAAGTGTGTTTCATATGTGTCTTACGGTTACATCTCTATTATGGTGCTATTTTTGAACTGATCACATTCAATGCGAATTATTTCACCGCATTTAGAAACGATTAATTGGCGTATAGCATTCGACATATAATCCCCGCCATATAGGCTGTTATGAAATCACAGGGTCGACGTTGTCAACGTATCAACAAAATTTAATGATCGATGTGATGTACTTTATCATTTCGTAAATAGTTCAGTTCTGTATCGCATTAACTATACTTTCCTGAAACTCTTTTATACAATAAATACTGATACGAATATAGAATTTGAAGTGAAATTATTTTGCGTCTGGTCACTAAACAGGCTCTACTATTATTTACAACCGCATTTAAGTATATCGTCAATTTGCGTTGGATTACGTTTTGTTGAGCTATTAGTTTCGTTTAATCGTATATGTTTTAATTATTAATTGAATATTATTAAATCCGCATACATTTCTTTGGATGAGTGGACGATTGAAGCCAAAATATAATGAGCACTAACACTCATCAATCTGGCTTACGCACTTGAACAATTCTTTGAAGGACGAATCGGGTGAGTAGAATAGCAGTGAGTAAGCATTCTCTTTACCAACTTTTTTCTCTCTTGACGAGTTCTGCTTGTAACGGTTATTGTTGTCCGTTTTTAATTCTGAAATTATAAATTCTAACAAACATTGAAACGAATGAATGATAATCATTTAATACCCCCATTGCATTAGACGGCGGTCTATGGCGGTCGCAGATCGCTATAGAGAGCGCCTAGATCGCCAGACGCGCAACCTGAGCGCAACTGGATCGCTATCTGATTTCTATGAGCGCCAAGGTTGCCGTTGGTTTACTCCCCTGCATAAAGATCCATTGCGCTCTGGCCAGAACGCCATCAGATCGCTAATTGATCGCCTAAGTCGCCATCCGAACGCTACTTGATCGCCAATATCGCAACTGAATCGCTATCTGATTTCAATGAGCGCCAGGGTCGCCATCGGTTTATTCCCCTGCACAACGATCCATGGCGCTCTAGCCAGAACGCCAACATATCGCTAATTGATCGCCTAAGTCGCCATCGGAACGCTACTTGATCGACAAAATCGTAACTGGAGCACTGTCGGATCACATTTGAGCGCCACCGTGATCCAACAAAGCAAACCAGTAGATACTTTGCGCTCCGTGGCGATCTGATAGTGATTCTCTGCACTTTAAAATCCCCGATAGTATTTTCTATCAATATATTCACACTACATGATGCAACTCGATATCTCATCCGGATCAAGCCATACAATGATGATACCGAAAAGTGTGCTAATATAATCGCGTTCAACATTGACGTTGATGTGCGTTAGAACATATGTAGAAGCTATTAAATGATAACAACACAGATTTCTAAAGAGTTGTGACAGTACGAACGTAATGCAGAAAGCTCTTAATGAAGTTTTCTGTATTACCATGCAACTGCATTAGATGGACACATGTCAAAAAAGCAGCTATATGCATGGATATTTGCCGAATCTAAAACGAATGAGCGCGACAAAAGCGCCACAAGTCTTCATATAGGATATCTTCCTAATCAGGTAGAGCGCTAATAGAGCGGTATTTGATCTCAATCGGTCGCCGACATCGCTATCGGATCTCTTTTGAGCGCCATCGATCGCTGTGGTCGCCATCGGAACGCCAGTAAAGAGCAGTGGATCGCATCTTAGTTGCCTTTGAGCGCCAACAGAGCGCAATCTGATCATTCAAGGTCGCAACATTTGTTTGGGTGGCTACCTATGACCATGAAATCGCTATCGGATCTTACAGATTGCTAACGGATCGCAATCGGAGCGTTATCTGATCGCAATCTGATCGTAAATGCCGTTAGATCGCATCATGCTGAGGCGACCTATGGCGCTCTGTCGGAGCGTGGAGATCGCCATCCAGCGCCGTCTAGTGGATTGGGGTATAATATCCTGATAAGATGGTGCATTACACGGCGTTCAATCAATAACTACACTGTTTGCAAATAGATATTGTACTCAGAATAAGGCAGTGAAGGGGTTACGATTCAGGTACGACGGTATGTTTTATGTAAATGGTTTATCACGTGAGAAAAACGGTGGGTATCAACATAGGGACAAGGAGGTTAAAATCGAGAGTATGGTAAACGATACCCATCATGATTTATCGTTCCATATACTTGATTAATAACATATGTATCTCTCAAAGTAAAATAAGTGTTTCTAAGTCTTTGAGCAGGTAGGCTAGCTCAGTAAAACTTCTCTATTGCGACCACCAAATTGTGTTATTACTAGATATTGTTAGGACGTTTACCCCACCCACTTTTGTAACATACGAAGATTAGAAACAGGCAAAATAATGACACTTATACTATTTATATAAACATATTATCTGTGTCAATTTATAGTATTTACCTTTAATAAATCATCCATTCAGTTTCGGTTCTTTAATCCTTCAATTTAATAGCATTTACTTTATTTAGATTCACTAATAATAAGACCTGAGTTCCCCGCCATGGTATGACTATGTGTGACGTCATGTGACCGTTATTTTAGGAAATGCGGGAAACCCACATCTTGTTTTTGTCACATGACTTTTGTATATAAATAGCTCAGATTTTAAAAGTATAAACAGAATTGAAGATAGTTGAAAAGATAATTGGAAAGAGATTTGATATAGTTGGAAATGGATTTGGAAATGTTATTAGAAATGATTGAAACTGAGAGAGATTAGATTTGAAGAGATAACGGATAAAGTTTGGAACACTGATATGATTTAAGGATGACACTGGGATTAATGTATAATTCTTATTAATGCCTTTAACCTATTTATTATGGTAATTTAAATGTAAATATGTCTTTAAAGGTAAAGATAATTAAATGTTGAAATGTCTATTTGTGTTATGATTCTGATTACTTCCACTCTCCGGCCCGTCCTGACAAATGGTGTCAGAAGTGGTTGTAAAGAATCTATTTTTGAAAATAAATGGTTCAAATTGAGAAGTTTGGTATACTTTGGTATAGCCATACTGTTGAAACATTTATAAAGCAAAAGATAAAGAAAAAGTAAAGAAAATTAAAGAAGAATTTTATTTTTGAAAAATAAGTGTTTCAAATTGAGAAGTTTGGTATAGCCATACTGTTGAAACATTTATAAAGCAAAGATAAAGAAAGGGTCAAGATATTTAAAGAAGAAAAATGACAAAATACAAAAATTCGAAATTTTTATTTCAAATAAACATGAAACAAGGTTATAGAAATCAGTTGGTAGAATTGATATAGATTGGTTGTTGTAGAAGCTGGAAATGGGTTCTGGATCTGAAAAAGAATAAAAATAAATAATTAGAAAATAGATATTTTGATAACTACTGTTGAAACATTGATATAGATAAAGATGGAAGCGGACAGAGATGAAATGGATATGATGAGCAGAAATGATACAAATGGAGTAAACAGTAGTTCTCAGATGGAAAATCAAATTACAGAAATGGCTAAGAATATAAATTCTTTAAGTTCTACAATTTTAGGCATGAATTCACAACTACAGGAAAAGATTGGCACTTTAGAAAGTCAAATGTTAACAATGCAAACTGGTTTGTCTGAGATACAAAACCCAGATCCAGAAAGTTCATTCAATTTGAATCCACGAAATGCTAGATCCCATTTTGATCAAAATAGAAATACAAATCAAAATATTTCAGATAGTAATGGAGGGCTAAAAGTTAAACCTCAACAGTATGATGGTACTACAGATATTGAAGATTATTTAACGCAGTTTAATATAATTTCAGAAATTAATGGATGGTCATATATTCATAGAGCTCTTTATTTAGCTAGTAGTCTAAATGGAAATGCTACATCTCTGCTAAGTGAATTAACTGAAAGGGAGAAAAGAGATTTTGATAAATTAACAGAAATTCTTAGATCAAGGTTTGGGACTAGAAATAAAGCTGAAATTTTCAGGACACATTTGAAATCCCTTAGTATAGATCCAGGCCAGTCCGTTTCTGATCTTGCACAAAAGGTGAAAAAGCTAACTAGACAAGCATATCCAGATGCGACCACAGAGTTGATAGATATTTTAGCCCTGGATTATTTCATTGATAGTCTTGATGACTCTGATATAAGGTTGAGGTTAAGAGAATGCTGTCCGAACAATGGCAATGGCGACGCTTAGCTTTTGGGCTCTGTAATGCTCCGGCTACATTCACTCGGTTAATGCAGATGGTCTTTTCGGCTTGCTATGGAAAATGGTGATTATTTATCTAGATGACATTATCTGTCATTCAAAAACTTTTGAAGGTCAATTGCAAAAGTTGGAGATAGTGTTCAGCAGGTTGAAAAATGCTAACTTAAAGTTGAATGCAAAGAAATGTATACTGTTTCAGAAACGGGTCACATTTTTGGGCCATACAATCAGTGAAAATGGTGTGGGGACTTCTCCTGAAAAAGTTAAAGATATCAAGAATTGGCCTACACCTAAAAATGCAAAGGAAGCCAGACGTTTCATTTCTTTGGCAAGTTAGTATAGGTCATATGTGTTTCAATTTGCTAAATTGGCAAAGCCAATCCATGAACTTGCTGAGAATGGCAGAAAATTTACTTGGACACATGATTGTGAAGAATCTTTTAATAAAATAAAAGAGGCTCTTACATGGGTCCAATTCTAGCATTTCCAACTGAAACAGATCACTTCATCTTAGATTGTGATGCAAGTATGTCCGCTCAGGGGGCAGTTCTTTCTCAAGTGCAGAATGGGAAAGAGAAGGTTATTGGATATTACAGTAAATGTTTTACAAGAACAGAGAGGAAATATTGTGTGACAAGGAGAGAGCTATTAGCTATTGTTAACGCAATGAAACATTTTCACCATTATGTATATGGGAGGAATATAACAGTTCGTAGTGATCATTCAAGTTTGACATGGTTATTGAATTTCAAGAATGTAGAGGGTCAAATAGCAAGATGGTTAAAATTTCTGAATGAGTATGATTTCAAAATAGAACATAGAGCAGGTTTACTCCACTCAAATGCTGATGCACTTTCAAGGCGTCCATGCATAGAACTTAACTGTAGATATTGTGACAAAGTGGATTCAAAAGAGAATGTAGATCATTTTATTGTAGCTAATATTCAGGTTTCAGACAATAAAATAGAGGTAAAGGGAAGTAACAAGGCCGATGAGTGTAATTGGGGTATAGACACAATTACCTCCCTTGTTCTGATTTCTTTGTTTTATTTAATGTCTGAGAATATAGTTATTCTATCTATGATAATGTTTGTCAGTGTTGGTGGTCTGAAGCAATTTATCTGTTGTGTACCAGAAGAAATGGTTAAAAAGGATAATGTTGATATTACAAGTCATGTTATTACGGGGGTCAATTCAGATTGTAAATCTGATGGCCGTAACATGGTCAGAAAAGGTAATTCAGATTATTTTCCCATTGATACCAACAACCAGAAATCAGATCAGCTCATATGTGCAATTGTACCAGAAGAAATGGTTAAAAGGGATAATGTTGATGTTACAAGTCATGTTATTACGGGGGTCAGTTCAGGTTGTAAATCTGATGGCCGTAACATGGTCAGAAAAGGTAATTCAGATTATTTTCCCATTGATACCAACAACCAGACATCAGATCAGCTCATATGTGCAATCGATTCACCAAGTACTAGTAGAGATGAAGTTTCTTCTCAGTCTGATAGTCAGAGTGTTAGCATGGATGATCTAGATATTTCAGAAATTCAGGATCACGATATTGATATTAAAGTCATAAAGGACATGATATCTGAGGGTGAAAGGTTGAGTTGGCAAGAAGTGTCAAAATATAGTCCAGAAGTTAAATATTACTGGGCTAGAATAGATTCAATGGTATTGAAAAATAACAAATTGTATAGAAAATGGGAAGCTGAAGATGGAAGTTCACACAAGTTACTGTTAGTGATTCCAAAATCTCACAGGGAGTTGGTGTTGAAACAATTACATGATGGTAAATCAGGAGCTCATTTAGGAGTTAAGAAAACTCTGCAGAAAGTTAGAGATAGATACTTTTGGTTTAAGTTACGTAAAGATGTTGAGCTCTGGGTGAAGAGTTGTGATATGTGCAATAGTCGTAAGGGTACGCTTAGGAAGGCGAAGGCTCCTTTGCAAAAGTACAATGTTGGCGCTCCAAATGAACGGATAGCGATAGATTTCATGGGTCCATTCGTGAAAACGAATAAGGGCAACAAGTATTTGATGGTAGTTGGAGATTTGTTTACAAAATGGACAGAATGTTATATTATAGAAAATTTAGAAGCTGCTACAGTTGCCAAGGTTTTGGTAGATAGATATATTAGTCACTGGGGTTGTCCACTGATTTGTCATACAGATCAAGGAAAGACATTTGAATCTCAATTGTTTCAAGAGTTGTGTAAATTGTTAGGCATTGAGAAGACGAGATCTTCGAGTTTTCGTCCTCAAAGTAATGGATTCATTGAGAAACACAACCATACAATTATCAAAATGCTTATTCCATATGTGGCTGACAATCAAAAGGATTGGGATGAACATGTTGATCTTGTGATGATGGCATATAGGTCATCTGTCCAGTCATCAACAGGTTTCACACCGTCCAAATTACATATTGGTAGGGAAATTCGGTTGCCAGTTGAATTGATTTTTGGTTGTCCTGAAAACCAAGAAAAGGGAAATTGTTGTAAATTTGTAGCTGAGTTGGAGAAAAAGTTGAATAAAGTTCATGATTTAGCTAGACAAAATATGGACATTGCTGTAGAAAGCATGAAAACAAACTACAATGTAAAAGCTACCCTTAATACATTTAAAGAAGGTGGTGCCGTGTGGTATCACTATCCGCAACGGAAGAGAGGGTTAAATCCGAAATTTCAAAGACCTTGGAAAGGTCCGTGTAAAGTGTTATATAAAGTTAATGATGTACTGTACCGTATAAAGGTTACAGCTCAGGCTAAGCCCAAACTGGTTCATCATGATAAACTGAAAAAGTACACTGGTGGGGAAATACCATCATGGTTTTAGTTATTATGGTGAACTAGGGAAATTTAAGTAATTGTTAAGAAAAAAAACAATTACTACAAAGAAATGTTATGTATATGTGTGGGTTACTTACACTTTTTGTACAAATTTTGTACAAACGAAAACTGTTCTTCAAAGAGAAAACTGATCCAAGAAGAAACTTATCCAAGGAGAAAACTGATAAAATTGAAAACTGTTCTTCAAAGAGAAAACTGATACAATGAGAAAACTGATAAACAGAAGACCAATTTACAACCGGGAGGAAAAGCCTGAGAAGACCCCGAGGAAAACCCTGAGAAGAGCCCGAGAAAGTAGTAAGTAAGAACAATTTTTTAAATACATGTGTACGTGAACAAATTTTCTGAACAATTTCTGGAAGAGACAATAAGTCAGTATATTGACAGACACTTCCATGGGATAGTAACATTTAATGTACATTATTATGACGTGTTATATTTGTGAAATAAGTTGAATTTAATAACTTTTAAAAAAATGTGAAATTCAATAAGTAAATTTCATAGATATAAATGTATATGTAAAGAAGACAGGGAATATATAAAATTTTAAGTTGTATAAATATAATAGTACTTACCTTCAAAAATTGAAGAATGGAAACAGTTCTTTGATTTGTAGGTATTTCAGTGTAATTCTACATCTACACATACAATGTTTAACATGTTATTCCGAACTAAATTGGTTGAAATAACCTTACGTAGGAATACATGGCATTTTATTATTGGAAATTATATATTACCTGTACAATATTTCATCTTTGACAAATGTTAATGAGAGAAAATGATTTCAATTCAATGTAAACTATTTTAATTGTGTAAAATAAATGTATAACATTTTGTTATGAGTCTTATATAAAGAGACATTCTGCTTTATATACTACTCATACCAATAGTTCTATTTTCTGTAGTACAATAAGTCAATTTTCTTGAGATTTGGAGTCTTAAACTTAGACTTTGTATTTCAAGAGATAATTTGCCAATGTCAATAGTTAATAGTTGACATTTATTATAACTAACACTAAATATGTAGTGTAAATATTTACATATAAGATGTATGTTTCTGCATTTGAAGATGTAATTTTATCATATAATTGCATTATTTTGCCCAAGTACTTACTTATCCATATTATTTTACGACTTGAGACAAGTCTTTGAAGGATGGGGGTAGTGTTAGGACGTTTACCCCACCCACTTTTGTAACATACGAAGATTAGAAACAGGCAAAATAATGACACTTATACTATTTATTTAAACATATTATCTGTGTCAATTTATAGTATTTACCTTTAATAAATCATCCATTCAGTGTCGGTTCTTTAATCCTTCAATTTAATAGCATTTACTTTATTTAGATTCACTAATAATAAGACCTGAGTTCCCCGCCATGGTATGACTATGTGTGACATCATGTGACCGTTATTTTAGGAAATGCGGGAAACCCACATCTTGTTTTTGTCACATGACTTTTGTATATAAATAGCTCAGATTTTAAAAGTATAAACAGAATTGAAGATAGTTGAAAAGATAATTGGAAAGAGATTTGATATAGTTGGAAATGGATTTGGAAATGTTATTAGAAATGATTGAAACTGAGAGAGATTAGATTTGAAGAGATAACGGATAAAGATTGGAACACTGATATGATTTAAGGATGACACTGGGATTAATGTATAATTCTTATTAATGCCTTTAACCTATTTATTATGGTAATTTAAATGTAAATATGTCTTTAAAGGTAAAGATAATTAAATGTTGAAATGTCTATTTGTGTTATGATTCTGATTACTTCCACTCTCCGGCCCGTCATGACAATATGTACGACAGGTGGCCACTTTATGAAAGGTTGCAGTAAAGAAAGGAAGGCTCTTTAACGAGTTTTCTGTTTTACTGTCTTATGGCTTTAAATGTCACCTGTATTTTATACATAATGTACAATCAATTATTCTTCGATTAGTGATTGTAATAGAGAAAATTATCTATACTCAATATTAGTTGTGTTTGATTAAAGCGCGGCGTTGCCTTTTTTCGAGTGAGTCGAATATGTAAATGTGTTTAGCAATTCCTTCGATTTAACATTTTAAAAATGTGAGTGCGAATCGTTTATCTACATAGCGGATTTAATGCTTACACATCACAGCATAATTATGTTTGATGTGTTTGAAATAATACTATTTTATATTGACTAGTTAAACGATTTATTGGTTACTCGAGCGCAGCACGAGTTCTAAACTGGTATATATCTTTTGTTAGTTTCGTAAGCACATAAACTATTTAAATTTTACGAGGGAAATACAACCATCACGACCATATGGGACTATATACGAGGCATAGCGTAATGTCATGAGAGGTGCACACATGACTACAGAATAACAAAAACAGTCTGATAATTAGTGAAAAAATGTTAAGGTCGACCTATTAGCAATTTTCATTAAAAATATGCACCAATATTTAAGAAGAACCAAAGACGCTGTAAATGTTCTCAATACGTTCGCTGCCAGACTCTATAACAATGACATACGCAGATAGTTCGAATCCAAGATGTCCGCGGTGTATGAATAGTGTCCAAACATTCATTTCAATGTTGTTATTTTAATTAAACAAGCTTTAAAATTGAAAATAGAAGGAGATCACAAATTAAGGCAGACAATTTTATCTTATTGACAGTGTTAGGCGGATTATGAAGTAAATATAATGGAAGCGAAAGGGTTACACCCATCCCGTTATATGAGTATATTTGCATCAGCGTGAATTAGAGAAAGGGTTTAATGTTTCGCAAAGTTGTCCAATTCGGTTAAACAATGCATTTGCTAATACATCGTTTCTAAATACGGATCAATATATTTTAGCTTTGCATTGTACGCATATAACTACAGTTCATGCTTCAGAATAGATAGTAATTGTGTACTTGTGTCGCGACAAATTAAATGCAAAGTAAAACTAGTATTACAGATCACTTGATGGTGCACGTATTGCAGTCACACGACGGTTACATCAGAAAATAGAAAATACCATGGTGAATGATCTCAAAATTACACAAAAAACTATTTAACAAGACGCAGTACAATTCATGTAGTGACAGAGCAAAATCAGTTCGTTAGTTGGAAATTATAAAAATCAATATAGTTAAAATAAGGTTGAGGAACTTTCATCTGGCATTATATCTGTCTTATGTACGTTGAAGTCCACCATACAATCACAAATGTGTGGTTATGTAATTACAAGTAAGTGCCTACACAAGTAGTTCAGTACCTTACGTAGCATACGAGTATATTTGATAGGTCATTTATACCAGCTTTTATTCGTAAACTGCTTCAAAGTCATTCGCTCAAAGGGTAGGCAATACTATTCAGTTGTGATTTTACTCGTTTTACTGACAAATTTGAGTAATTATAAACTGGTTCTAATCAAAAACCGATGGATATATATTACCTCGAAGATTCTTACATAAGTTGTGATGTCCGTGTAACAATGTTTGTGAGCGGCAGGCGGACGTATTTAGCATTTATTGTACAAATATTAAGTATTGTTTAAATTATACATTACGTATTTGACAAGTTAACATATACAGCGCTCCCTTTCTACAACAACACCCAATGGGAGTCAACACTTTTGTGCGTTGTTCGTAGAGAGTCGTTATAGGGGGAAGGTACGGAAACTGTTTTACATTTGAAAACAGTATGAATCCAAATATTACGCGGCTGTAAAAATGACCATTATGCAACTTTGAGAAAGACAGGTGGCTGATGAAAATTTTAAGCAAACAATATTACAACAGTAAAGGAGTTAGACAAACTTTTTATGTTTATGGAACTGCAGCAAGCGTCATTGTAAGGACTGAGTCGCTGTTGGAAGGGTCGTTGTAGGGAGGTATGTAAATACTATTCCTTGATCAGACAGTAATTCCGGAAAAGATTTCATTTACGAAGATCAACGTCAGACATGTGGACAAATACCCTAAACGACTTCACTGCAATACCCTGAATACACTCATGAACAAACAGTTTAGATCCTGGTCCCAACTGTTTGACATTCAATTTTATATGTCCTGCTGTAGGTTAAAATACAATAATACAGATTTTTCTGGAATAAAAGCAGACGACAATTAGTAATGACGTAATTCCAGTGAAAGGTTTGATATAAATAGTGTTACCTACAATCGTGCATGTCTTTTTGCACTGATAATATGAAGTGTCATGTGAACTGAAATGAAAGTTACCGTACAAGCTTTCTGAAAGTATTCAATTGCCAGAGTGTGTATATAGTACTTGACTAGTCAAACTTCAGCTTTAAAAACCAGAAGCTTTACAAGAAATTATACGAGAAACAGGTAAACTTATAAAAGGTCCGTAACATGGCTAAATTAGTTGATGTAGTTTTTCAAATATGTTTTAACAGTCTAACATGTATAAAAATACATTTAAGAGATCGCCTCTTAATTATAACAAAATTGCTATTCACAATGTACTCGTTTCATTTTAAATGAATGTCGTCTGTGTTAAACTTTGTTGAAGTAAGTTAAATCAGCTGTCAATAGTGTGCTTGATGAGCCAATGAAATTGCTTTGTTAAACGCTAGATCAACACGCTAGGTTCGCATTAACACTGCACTGAACTGATTGTAAAGGAAGCTATATCACATTAACGCTAGACTGATGGTAAAATAAGTTATGTAGTGGCTATACTGATGTATATAGAAACTATATGCTATATTTAGCGAAATGTTCATTTGCAATACTTTTTATTTTTGTATATGGTTGAGCCTTTACTATTTTGTCGTAAATATGTTTAACCCTTTCACTCTCAATGATGCTTAAAAACGCGATATCAACAGTTTGGATCCTAATAAGACGTCGTGTAACGCGGCATCTGACCAGGACCAAAACTGATTGACACTCGTTATGAAATGTCGTCAGTTAAACTGCCGAATTGTTTAACTTTGAGACGACATTGCAGACAACAAAACTGAAGCAGGCGACAATAAAACGGTGAAGGGGTAACAATCTCACGAACTCATTGGAAGTGAAAGGGTTAAATAGCAGGTTCTACCGAAAGTTAAAACAAAGCTTGAATTGTCCTGTAGCGTATTCAATTACCATTGTTTGTAGCAGGTTGTGCCCCGTTTGCAGCGTGCATAGTACAGTAGAGATAATGTTTTCCTTCCAAATAAAAAATCTGAATAAGGGGAGATCCTTTGAAAGCACAGAAAACAAAGCAAATACTGAAAATTGCAGACTCGGTTTAATTGAGTCTGTTCATGAGCAATACTGAAATATGCAACAGTGCTCACGCCCCATAGCACCGGCTTAAGCGGAATTCAACTTTCAACTGTAAATGCACCGAAATCAATGATTCCAAAGGACCAAAGAGTATAACAACACTGAGAATGAAGTACGGGGCGACTTTTTACAGCCCGGTTACGTTTAAATTGATATTTCCATTGCAAACAATTTCGACCCGGCGTCTGATCAGGCTCAAGTTGTGTTGTCACTCAGATAAAACCTGGTAGTCTGAATTGTCAAATTGTTGTCATGTTCTATGTTTAATTGCGATGCGTTTGCGTTTGAACGAAAATATACATTTTCCAGTGTATTTCAGACCGGGAGTCAACTCGCAAGCGATGACCATCGATTTCTTCGCGGTAATGATGTGGCTGTGTCAACGCTTTTTACATTACAAGTATAGGCTCTAAATGTATAGAATACGATTGGTGTCTCAGAGTTAATTAGACCTTTAGTTTAAAAATTATCTGGAAAATAAATTACTGGATATTAGTTCGAAGTAATTGTAAAACATATATTGAATAGAGTATTTTAAACCAAACGTGTTGTATTACATAGTAATTCTTCAGAGTTCGCTTTAAGAAATCAGTGTTAGTAAACTAGTTGCAGGAAGAAGTCCATTCTTGATTTTTTGCATGCTGTTTGATTAAATGCAAAGATAAAAACGATTTACAATTCATTTTCGCATAAAGAATCTGTTTCATTAAGTTTCAGCGCAAATAGATGTAGCGGTATATTTGATACACTTACTGTTTAGATAACCCATAGCTCAGTCTCTACCTGAAGCACGGGGTTCCGGATTAGAGTCCAAGCCTTGGATGATTTTTACAATTGATTACATACATGTCGCATTCTTTTCGCATCCAGACGTTCAAGTTTTGTTATAGTTTAGATTCGAAGTCCGATTATCCAGCAGTACGTAAATGTGACTAATATTTAATAAGAAGGAAAGTATACCATGGATGCTCAACGATATCAATGTACTATCATTGTATTAGCAGCATTGATATTGTTTCCCCAAAAAGGCGCGTAGCTGAGTTCAGGTGAGAGTGTGTACACGCTTAGACCGCATCAACACGGGAACTCGAGGTCATGGGTCAATCAGTAGCGTGTTCAGTTACCTTTGTCCGCTATTTTGGTTGGCAGTTTGTGCCCCGTGTGTAGATTGCAGAGTACAGTAGAGAAAACGTACACTTTCCAAATAACCGCGTTTGCGCTCTTCATTGCAAACAGTTTGGAGCCAGATCAGACGCCGGGTAACCCGGCGTCTGATCAGGCTCCAAACTGTTTGCCACTCAAATTAAAACTGGTTGTCTGAAGTGTCTAAAGGTTGTCATTTTATATATTGCATTGCAATGCATTTGCGTTTGAACGAAATAATTACGTTTTCAGACCGGTTGCCAACTCGCAAACGATAGCCATCGACGGCCATCGATTTTTTTACTGAACTCATGACAGACGTTTCAGTACTTTGGCAATTTTTATTTATATATTAGATAAATGAATTATGTGTTTTAGTTTATCGAATTGTGTGTTTTAAAGTAAATTGATAGATTTGACATATAAGGTTCATTTTATAGATTTGAATCGTTGTTAGTATAGACACGGCTTAAATACGCAACCTGCTATAGATTGACCCATGTCATCGAATGCATGTGAACGGCTATGATCAAATCATTTCCTAACTTCAGTAAACGGTTACCAATACCCAACTTCACCCTATAACCCTAACAGTCTGCTGACTTTGCTTTGATCTTCTTTCAAAGGAGGACAACTTGTACTTACATCGGATGTTTGGTTAAATAATTTTGTTCAGTCCGACTTTATTGTTACATATGTGCAAAACTGTCGCCAGGGCTGCCATAAGTTGACTTTGAAAAATCCTAAGATTTCCAAATTTTCTATTTTGCAAGAGCGATTAGTTAAAGCAGGAAGTAAAACAGCAGAATGCGCTTTAATGCGCATTCTGCTTTAATTGCAGCCTGCTTTAAGCTACCATCTGCTAGGATAACAATCCGAAGAATTTCGGAAAATTCCGGAGAAATGGAAGTAACCCTGTGTTGTGTAAGTAAATTACTGCACCAATGACAAAGATAACAACTTGTATAGGTGTGTCATATATACTGAATAACATGTCGTTACTGGCGACTTTTTTGTCTCTCAGACAACTCCTATTTAAAGAGGTTTTTCTATTTGCCATCGCAGATTCGTACAACTATTTCAAAAGCTATCCGTTTGAACCGAAAGTTTTGTGCGGGGGAGACTGCTGTAATATGTGAGCAATACTGTATCATTTTTTAAACGTTGCTGTCATTACTTTTCAAAAAATGCACCCTTACCCGCTCCTATGAATTAAATCATTTGCTCGAATATATCAAAAGTCATTATCCTTTTTTATACGCTCATAGATCAAGTCAGAATAATTAATTATAATGTTGGATAAAACGAACGTTTTGGGATCAACAGAGCTTTCAATGACGATATATGTTATTGAAGCTGGTGATTTCTACAAGGGACAACACGTTCATAATCTGAACTTTGAAAAGATAGGACACTTATATTAGATAGTGTGTATATCTAAGATAGTATGTCATGCACATTCATTAATGACTTGATATGGGCTGCTTTATATGGGTCGGTTCTATATGACGATCACATGCATTACATAATAGAGGTCAACCTCCAGTTGCAAATAAAGTCTATCCATTTTGATGATTTCGGGTTGTAAAATGAATATCTAATAGTGAAGACCCTGATCGGATGACTCCTTATGGTTTTACTACACACGTTCTCCCCATAGGTACATGGGTTCAACTGACGTAGATGTGCGTTTCCAGAGCCTACCGAGTCACAATCATTGCACTCGTACCGATATAAAAGCAATATTTGGGAACTGACTGCCTCGTGTTGCCATAATCAGAAGTACGTTCTTTCAAATAGATAATCAAATCATAATGGCTGGTTTTATATCGAATTGACCTTTCTGTGAAATAATCACGTCCAGTCAATTAAAAGTATACTATAAATTGTACGTAATTTAGAAATGGTTTATTTGAAGATCACAGCGAGTGTTGGTGAAACAATTTCCCTTATTCACCATACATTGTCTTACTCTTAGAGAACATTTCTTGTCTAACGGTTGTTATCCTAATCACATGTCGTTCACTGCGCGGCAGATTAAGATCTAACCTATTGCTCACTCGTATCGTGTTAACTTTTGCCAAGTACATGGAGTCTAAATTTGTTAAACGAAATAATGAACTCTAAACAATAAACAAAGTAAACATCTTTTTAGCAGTAGTTAACAAATGGATTTATAGGCGACAGGTTGGTTTGCTTAAGTTCTCAACCTAGGCTATCCATCAAGTTATTCGCAGAACAAAGGATCATGACGAAACTTCCTTAAATTTTGAACTTGCTATAGTAAAACTATAATTAAATAGCACATGGTAACCTTTCTGTAATTTTCTTTGGAAAATGGAGGCTTGGACTGAACGACCTGCTATTAAATATATAAGCATCTATATGACGCTCAGATATGACTATCAGGAACTAGTTCAAACAGTCTTTTGAACTTTACAATTAGAGTTATTATTATTCATTCGGTCGAGAGGATATGTTTGAACTGGCTTGATTACTAAACCTTTTTGAAACATCTAAGATCGGTGTATCGTCCGGGATACTTTTACATCATTTGTCATTTTCTTTGAGAAGAAGAATACTTTGAACGCCCGCAATAAATACCAACGGCATCTGCAAAATACATTACAATCAATCCGTAACTTTACATAACTATTTTTAGTATGTCTTGAAAAAACATGAATATTCGCTGTTCTCATCTTTACAGTTAACTAATATACGTATATGCTATGAGACGCTGCTACTATGACCACCATTTAATTGTTTGTTATAACTCAGTTGTATATATTTATGTCACTGTTATTGTTATTAAAGAGTACTTCAAAGCGCTCGATGTTTTTTCTCGAATATCCTATATCAGATACATATCCGAGGTGGGAGATGCTAGTTATAAAGCAGTGTGTGTTGATTTATACCCCTAACAACATTTAACTGCCATCCTAAAGTGTGGCTTACGGTGTTCGTATGAATTAGTATACAATAAAACCAGTAATTTTACACTGATGTAAACTAAATGCTACACCTTAATTTAATTTAGGATCAACACGGTAGGGTGCTTACAGTAAAAATGTAGATTGCATTGTAGAGATGTTTGCCATGTCGGCAACATTTATTAGAAATGGTCGTTGTTTAAGACATTTCCTGACTTCGTTTCAATGATTAAACCTAGTCAGGTTAAATCTGTACAAAGACTTAGAGAAGCGTCCAATGTAAGGCCAATCTCTTATACTGATATTTGATAGTTTAGTTTGAAAATAAAGACCTTGGTATTGATTTTGTCAGGGTCTCTCTAGACAGAATGTGATAACTTTACTATATCTTTCTTACAAATCTGATTGTTTTACAGTTAATGCCATGCGTATTGAGAAAAATGGGGGCAACTTATGCAAAGATCCGATAGTAATGTCTCCCAGATATAATTGCATCACGAGAGCAGTGCCTGGTGCAACAAAATCAGTATCGCGTATGCCCACCCTTACGTGCGACAACTGTAATAATCACCTCATTGATCAACACAAATAAAACCGCACATGTCGTTAAATGCGGACCCTCTCCTCATATTGAGTGTCAGTTAATTCTTGCATAGTATGTGACTTAGAGTGACCTCGCATCATAGAAATGCCAGCTACCTATAACTTAAATGTTTGATTAAGTGCCGTCGACACCTTCTCTGTCTAAATGGAAGTACACAAATATTCAGTTGTGCGTTTAAATGTTTATAATTTCACCTTTAAATGCTTACTCGTCCATTAGTAGATACACTAAACCTTCGCTCGTCGATGAACGATCCAAACAATTCTTCACAGTGTTTCTGCTAACACGCCTTCCACAATTACCGTCAACTTTCGAAAACGTGTGTAAACGTTCTATCTTAGAGTTGATCGGTTATCAGTATTTGGTGGCGATATTTTCATTTCTGTTAATTGCAAACATTCTTTATGAGTTTGTACATATAAATGCATCGATTCATGTACTTGTACACATTTTGACCGGTGAAACTATGTGTTAAAAATGAACGGAGTGCACTAGCCATCCGTTTACCGAACGATCCCTAATATTCAAGGGGCAGAGAGATGGCGATAGTATGTTTTAGCACTAGCACAATTAGCAATTTATATGGTATGTTGGAAATTATATTAAATTTCGAATCAGGAAAAGAGGACGTTGCTAACTTTTTATTGTTAAATTGATTCATTTTGAGGCCATTATAGTTCATGTATTTAAATTGGATCAAAAACGTTTGATTGGTGTTATGAAATTATGTATATTTGCAACTTCTAGCATCATTGTGTAAAGGGGTATTTTACCGCAAGAGTGTTGGTAAAAACACTAATGGTTTGCTTTGTTACAATGTATCTTTTTTAAGCTCACTTAGCACTAAGTGCAAAGTTGAGCTATCGTGAACACTCTAATTACCTCGTCCGTCGTCGTCATCCGTCCATCGTCATTTTGTCTTTAGAAACTTTATCTGAAGATCAATGGGTTAAATTCATTATTTAAAGCTTCTTGTATGACGCTCTGTCATTTTTTTTATCAAATATGGGCAACCAATTTCTAAAAAAATGAACTCGACAGCGGATCCAATTGAAACTGTTTTAAAGGACGTCATGGCAGTTTCTTCGAATGTTCAAAACATTCAGATTTTTTTTTTTTAATTTTGCATGTTGCTAGTATAAACCTTGTTATACAGAAATATGAAATAAAAAGGGGTCTTGTCTTAATAGCTTGATTTTGGGTATACCCCTTATTATCTGGAGACACGTGCTTTTGATAATAAAATCTCAGAATAATCTTTGTCAGCTTTGTAATTTACCTAATTTGTTTGGTTATACATGTGTTTTTCTTTATAAAATAGAGAAACAAATAGGAGCAAGTAGTACCAAAAACATGAAAACAACACATTATCTGTCAACAAATATTGATGGAGCATTTATTTACTGAAATCACACATAAAGTTATAGGAACCCAGATCAGTTTTTTCTGATAAATACAAATGTCTGAATAGAGAGCAACACATGTCAATCCAATGACATATATGGCTATTTTCAAATGCTATATGGTAACCACTTTAAATGCTGAAATGTGGCAAAATCCATACTGTATAATTATATCACTATTCAAACACTATTAGTATATATCACTACTCGTGGTCGCCAAATGCTGGTATGACCGCATGATTTAGATTATTGAGAAAGATACACATACAAATGTTCAAATATAAACTATATCATACAATGTTGGTCAAACGGATGCAATTCAAGCAAAATGTTTGCATCAGTTGCATCCCTTTGCCCGCAAGAAAAAGAAACTGCCGTGATCGTCCTGAAAACGTTAATTGTCGAAATACTACTGATACGAGTTGAGAATACATTTCAAACCAAACATTCATGATGGATCTCGTATCAGAATGCTAAACTTATATTTGCTTAGCTTAAGACCTGGCCGCTAGTTAAAGTGGTAAGTTGTATACTCGGCCAAAAAAGAAAGAACCCACTTTTGTATTCTAAAATATAAGCGTCTTATACATGAAATGTATTTCAGTTTTACTTTTTAGAAAGGAGCAGAGGACATGAAATCATTGTGGCTAAATAACTGGCACATTAGTTTCGAAAATAAAAGGACCATAACTCTGTTATCTGAAAACTGCATCTTCGCTTAGAATTTCCTTTCCATAGAAGAGAAACAGTAACTGTTGTACTCATATTTTGCAGCTAAATATTTTTCTTTAAGACACAAACTCCCATTAGACTTTCTTTCATTCATTACAGTATTCACGGCGATATTGAGACTAGAATGTATTTTAATTAATATCAAATTACCTCCCTCAAATTGAAATAATTACAGGTTTTAAGTGTTTCATTTCCGTTGCATGTGTCGTTTAATCTGAATGTTTTACTGGAATACATAGGTGATCGTATTGGCCTGTAAAACCTCAAACAAAAAACTTGAGTATTTTAAAAGATACGGAGCTTGAAACTTTACTTTATGTAAAGTAAATGTAACAAGAGGGCAACCCACTTTTTGGCTGAGTATATTAGACTTGCATGCGAATAGTCCCGTAGAACACATTTGGGACGATCTAGGACGATATATTCGAACAAATCACACAATCAACACGGTAATTGATTTGGCAGCAGCGTTACACGTTATATTGAACGATTTGCCTGCGCCGTTGTTACAGCGTTTTTTTACAGCATTACGTCAACAGCATGCGTTTTACGACATTCATTTGACAAAATGGTGGACACATGAGATAATGACTCCGAATTGAATATTTACAGCCCATTTTGGATGATTATAAATACCATAATAAAAAAGAAATTAAACCTTTATTGTTGGTGAACCCAGTTTTATCAAAGAAAGTGTCATTTTTGAAATCGACCCGTATGTCATTTCGCTCAATATTTTACAATAAACAATATCGCGTCAACTTTAATGTTTTAAAGAATGTTACTAAGGAATTGTTCTTCAATCCAGATAAAAAAAAGTCAGAAACTATTTCAGTTCCTAGTATATAAATAGAAATATATGATGGGTACTTTCTTTTTTTGGCTCAGTATAATTCTATGACTGTATAGAGAAACATTAACAAATAGCACCGCATTGCATCATACGCCCTTCATGGCAATACCAATGATAGATATCATCAAAAACCAAAATCAGTACTTGTCTAAATTGTATTTTTTGAAAGCTAAAGGTAAAATTTGGTAACTATATGTCCACAAGATCTAAAGTAATTGTTTGGATACTACTCTTTTTTAAAAACAAATCTACGTAGGTAAAAGGGCCTAAATGTGAAAAAATATCATAAGACTAATACCAACATCAAGTGGTGTCTTACCAGTATCCTCACTATGAAATGTGGTAACAATATAAAAAGAATACATTTATTGTCGGGAAAACAGGGTTTTATAAGTTTTTAGGCATTCCTTCGATTAAAAATAACAATAACATTTGACCAAATTCTAAGTCAGTAAATGCCTTTCCTATTTGATGGCAAAGCTTTATATGAAATTTGGTTTCAAACAGGCAGATTTAAGTTAACTTATGATTTGAAAAAAAGTTTAAGACGTAAATTTCTGAGTACATTGTATGTAACTGGGCATACAATCAAATCAATACACAACATTAAACCTGTATAATGAGAAACATACTCTTAAAACTAGTATCATTATGTTAAAGAACTAATTCATAAAGGTTATTGACCGGAAACAGTAAATGTATACAAGGGGAAAATCTCCAATAGAAAACCAACATCAATAGGTGTACATTCTGTTTGATCATCCGAAAAACTGTTTGAGCCGTACATTGTTAATAATAAAAAGGGGCATACTTTTGGGACAATTCATTGAACGAAAACAAAAAGTAACTATGCATCTTTCCCGCATAATAGGTAACCTACATACAAAATAGTTAAAACATCACTCAAGTGGTAGTAATGAAGCGATATTTATTTTTTGAAAATCAAGTATTAAAGGGACATAGCTCCAGATAAATTAATCGGACCGAAACCGAAATAATAGTTTGTAATGTATACTGAGGGTTACATGAAACTAATATTATTTTCGGGAATTATTTTTTTAAAGTGAGTAAAAAGATATTACAGTTAAAAGGGAAACTCACACATACAACTTGTATGCTATGTAAAGTTACATCACTCACTGTTTAGCTTTATCAAAATGTAAAGGAATTGAACACAACTCAGGTGTTCTGATCACTTTAGAAATGCCCATGTTTGACAATGAAGGGGCATAACTCTGAAAAAATTGCAAAGGTCTGACACACAAACTCGTCCGAGCTATTGTGGTAGGAAAACATTGTAGTAAGTATGATTAAAATCGGTCAATAAATGAAAATTAACCAGGGAATGCTAACAGAGGGACGGACAGCGCAGGACATACCATATTATGAACCGTTTCAACGGGCGAATGAACATTTCCTATCTGAAACAACTGGTAACATTCAGAAGATGACGCTACAGTATGTCTTGAAACAGTTTGCCTAGCTGAAAAACACCACCGCTAAAGAGTGGAGTGTTCTTAAATTACTGTATAGCAAAAACTTCAAAACAGTTCTTCCCTGCAACTTTTTATCTAGACTAAAATAGTTTTACACAAATGATTCATGGATGCATCTCAGCCAGACTTTCATAAAATATATTTCCTGGCTTATAAAATATGACTGCTAGTGGATGGGGCAAGTTTACCTATAACTGCTTATAGTGAACACTTAAAAGTCTTCTTCTCTGAAAGCACTTGTCAAGATTATAAATATGTTTACACAAACTATCCATTCGTTACCCTCTACTGAATGTGAAAAATATTGTTTTCTTGCTAAAAGAATTGCGGCTAGTGGATTTGCGCAAAATCACCTATGATAGCTAATAATGAAAACTTAAAAAAATATTTTTGTCTGAGCCCTGTCAAATTTGAAAATAACTTACACCAGAAATGATTAAATTTGTACTCAATTTCATAAATTAATGTTGGTAGCTTAATGCACATGGCCAACATAGGGTGGGAAATCATTACCTTTGGTTGTTTATAGTTAAAACTTGAAATAATTGTTTTCGTCAGAAACCATTGGTAAGATTTTAAGTCACGAGACTGTGTCGTAATTGAACTGGTTATGCACATGATTCATGGTGTATGATACACATTGAAGTTTAGTAACAAAAACACAGGTATAGAACAGCAGTTGCAATATATGCATGCTGAAAAACAATACCGTGTATTGTCACAGTCAAACTGTGAAATTAGTCATTTCATGAAAGGCAGAATGTTTAACTATTAATTGGATACTATGAAAAACTGTTAACAAATTATACAAAAAAATCAACGAGATATGTTTTATATTTTAGCAACAAGTCGCTTAAAGCAAACAGAATGCACTTACATGCGACTTTTGTTTTACGTTCATCCTGCTTCAAACCTGTAAACATGTGTACACTCAGTACGAAAAGAAACGAGACCTACATTAGACGCATTTTATTTCATTTGTCTGTATCATATTGTAACAAAGCACACTTTAAATATAAAGTTTAATTCATTGTGAGTAACTTCCGCAAAAATCATAACGATACAATGAATACGAACGACGTTTTGATCCTTTAAAACGAGCGTCACCCTTGTTTTTAAAATTCACAAATCGGGTCATATCTGGTGACATTGAGGGCCATTCGAGTCCGTTATGTCATTTGCAGCCAAGAAGTTACGGTTGAGTATCTCTGGGATGAGTTGAAACGGTGGATTTATTTTCGAGTTGCTGCACCGCAAAACGGTTCAGGAACTGCACATAACTGCCACACAGGTTCCTCATCATTCTTTTGCACGGCTAGTAAACTCGATGAACCAGAGATGCCTAGCTTTGATCAACGTAAGGGGGAGGGGCAGTTATACCAGATTCTAAACTGTGACTTTTGAGAACATGGGTGACGCTCGTTAAATTAACACAACGTCTTTCATATCTATTGTATTTTTATCATTTTGGGGGCAGTTACTCACAATCAATTGTACTTTATATTTACAATGTATTTTGTTACAATATACTACAGAGAAGTGAAATAAAACGCATCGAAATGTAAGTCTCATTTCTTGTTGTACTGAGTGTATAAACATACAAAATTGGGGATAGTAAAAGGTCGCCCCGTACTTCATTCTCAGTATTGTTATACTTTCTGGTCCTTTGAAATCATTGATTTCAGCGCATTTACAGTTGAAAGTTGAATTCCGCTTAAGCTGGTGCTAGGGGGCGTGAGCACTGTTGCATATTTCAGTATTGCTCATGAACAGACTCAATTAAACCGAGTCTGCAATTTTCAGTATTTGCTTTGTTTTCTGTGCTTTCAAAGGATCTCCACTTATTCAGATTTATAAGGAGAAGTTGGTAAACTATAGTGAAATAAGTAAATAACTATATAAAGAAAATACAACGATGTAGTTTCTAACTCCTAGCATATGGTAATCAAATCATCAGGCAGTTCATGAAATGCCTGTTTTCAAAGTTTGACTATAACATATACGCCGCTTAAGTACATTTATCTGACGTCTCTATGCTAAATGAAATGTCTTTTGTAAGTACATATTCAAAGCACATAACAGACAGTCACTATTGTGTTCTTAATACAATTTCGCACAAAATACAATATACAATGTTCTATATCCCTGGTGATAGTTCCTCATAATATATAAAAAGGAATCCTCTTACATTGTTTATTCATATCACACAGCTAGCTGCTAGACTTAGGTACACATGTACTTTTCCGTTTCACTAATGGTATTCATAATAATACGTGAATGTTATTCTGATAGTCAACACGAATAAAGCATGAAAAACCATACAATTGAAGCTGTGAACCATTGGCATGTGTCGATTACCACAACAATGTCGTGAAAACGCTTGCACGGGTCAACTAGAGGGACAGACAGAAACCTGTAACTTTAAGAAAGAATATACTTACCGAATTTCTTCGAATGGACAATCACAACGACAGATAGGAATAATGGCTTTTTTGAGAAATGACACATATAGCATGTTTCTAAGTGATTTGTTTACTACGACATCTGTAAATTCCGTAATTACATCACACTCTGTGTTGGCTCATTAAATGTTCTACCATAGTTCCACTGATTCATAGAGTGTGCGTACAAGGATACCTAAATGCATATAATATGCCATATGTTATTATTGTATTAAGCATATTTATGTCATATTGGGGTAACTACATCTTATCTCAATTATTTGTAATTTCTCTTTGTTTGTCGTAAACTAATTCAGAGTAAAGTACTGTGATGTGACGTAGTAAGAATCATGTAGAAGAGGTAAGAAATGATAGCCAATCAAAAGCGTAATTATTAGTTGTACATTTTCCAGGTTACACGAGGATCTATGTCAGGTTGAGGAAAATAATAATGCCCTTGCCGGGAATAAATCTTCAAGTACCCTGGAAAAACTGAACAACGAAATTATTAATCCGGTTCTTTCGAGGGCTAACATAAAATTTAAATCAGTACACATGCATTTTACATTGACAATGCAAAGATGAGCACGCCAACGTCATTGTGTCGTTGCATAAAACAAAGATAGCATTAGTGTGTACCTCTATAAGTCATATGTTTAACATAACAACAAAATAAATTCAAGTTTCACGAGAGGTGCGTTGACATTGCGTTTGAGTATATATACGGATAAATATATTTACGTGGAACTATAAATCTCTGGTAAGGGAGGTTATGAATTAGTCGAAACATACTTTAGCCCTCTTGTTTCTGAAAAGCTAATATGAGGGGTCCCCAAAAGGGTCTTTGTGCGTACCTTATCATCCGACAGGTCTCATGTGCTGACATTTATGTCTTCATAGCCAATTTAACGTGAGGAATAACTATTTGCAGTTATATAAAAATAAATGTAGAAAGGTAGGCATAAGTGTGCTCAGACCTTTTGAAGTTGAAATGTTTATAGGTTGGATAGGACTCTTTTAAGTATATTGCACCCTATGCCGCTATGCTTTTAAATCGTGCATCATCTGTGTGTGGTTCCCGTATATAAGAAATGCAGGAATGGCAAAATGAACACCCTTACCATATTACTGAACAAGTTGTTTTATATACTTTGAAACTTTAAAGAACGTAATGATCGGTTGTACCATTAGTACTATAGGGTAAACATAGTTACCCTGTTCGCTTAGTATATGAGCCGTAAAGGTATTGTTCACATCATTTAATTTGATTGATTGCATCTATATATGCGCACAGGATATGTTTCGAAGAAGACAAAGTGCACACGTACATTAGTGTTACAAACTATCTATAGTGTTACACATTAATTATTAATACAGCATGTATTTATTGGGTGTTTTAAGCATGACTAATTTGAGGACACCAGTAAAGTATATTAACCGTTTCATAGTTTTCGCTAAGCTACACTTTAGCTTATTTTCATCGATTACACATTTTATTTAAGTATATTCTAATTTTTCTCTTGAGGGTTCTTGTGTACAAACAATTGACCCATAGGATCCCGCTCATCAGGATTTACCTTATGTTTTTCGGTAGTTATACTGTTAAAGAGGTTTACCACTTGCACGGGAAGTGCAAATGCGTCACAGGAGTTTGATAAATACAGGGGTTTATATCTGTCCCAACGTAAGCCGTAAACTTCATGATGAGTTGATGATCAGTTCTAAACGCATGTTCCGATTAACAACGTTATAAACCATTTAGTTACATACGTGCCTGCAATGACAATTGCACTTATATAAATCGTATGAATCTATGTATGATCATAATAAAAGTATACCATGATACCAACATACATGTTTCTTTTGACATAATGTGCTCATATAATCCTCAATTGTTAAACCTGCCCCAACGCAGCCGGTAGTATAACCGTGAACGTTGAACAACTATGGTATTCAAGATATGTGTACCATAAGGTAAACATAGTTACTCTGTTCGCTTAGTATATGAGCCGTAAAGGTATTGTTCACATCATTTAATTTGATTGATGGCATCCATATATTTTTAAATGAAGCTTTATCCCTGAGGATACCAGGCAAACAGTTTGCACAGGAACATGATGAAGTGAAGTTAACATTTTGCCATGAGAATGCTGATTCTGACTTAGCACAGCAGTTGCATGTACTATCAGTAATAATAATAATGAAAATAATAACGTATTTATTTGCTGCGGATAATATATTGGTTATAAACCAATTCTCAATGTTGTGTACTCGTTATATACTGACGAGAGGACGGTGAGTAGTGCGGCGTCTGGTCATCATTTACATTAGTTAACGTCCATGTTTAGTTTTTATTTTAGAAATGAATACGCATACTCACCATCTTGTTATTCTAAATAGAGATTAGTTAGCAATTAAACAAATACAAATTCAGGGACTCTGCCTGATCTTTCAACTGCTTGTAAACACAGTAAAATATGATGAAAATAGATAGCTTACAGGTCAATTAACACATATGTAGTATAAAACTCTGACTAGCACAAATTATAATTATAACTTGAGTTACCATGAGACACATTTATTTGAAAGAAAATATCCCTTCCTGATAATGACCGGACAGGCGTTAAGATCATGTTTCTGATATTTCAGTTAATATCTCAAATAACTGTACTTCTTCGTCTCTAAAACACAGTTAGTAGTTCATAAGCAGGATATTAATAAGGCAATTAACCTCTTAGAGCCATGTATACAAGTATACCATTAATACAAGTAGTAACACTTCTTTTACTAAATTTATACACATGAACAGCAATAAATTCAAGATCAAATGTTAACGGGGGTAAACCTAAAGCATTAGTTCATAACTGATTGAAATTGATATATGTTTTTCTAAAGCTAGAGTGCTTAACTATAGATCGATTACAAAATCGATGGCAATCAAGTTGAATCAACAGTTGATGTATGTTTCAGTAAAGAATATTTTAGTACAGTGCTCCCTCCCTACATCGACCCTCTGAACAACGACTCATCACAACAACGCATGCCGCTGTTCCTTAAAAAACATAAATTTATCTCTACATTTTGCACTGCTGTAATATTGTCTTCTTAAACATGTCCACTGCTGTTTACTTTTTTAACAAAGTTACGTTTTTGGCATTTTTACAAAAACAAATCAAGACAAGGGAAAACAGTCGGAACCCAGAACAGATACCGTGTTAGGCGGCGTCTGCTCTGGTCTCAATATGTTTATATTTGTAATTTAAGAGTGTTGATTTTTTCTCCCTACAAAATCGCCCTCCTAACAACACAAAAAATAAAAATAATTGTCTCCCATTAGGTCATTAGGTGTAGCTGTAGAATAGGAGCACCGTATGTCTATACATTCAAATTGTCTTTTTTATTTGTAGAATTTGTTGAAGGAAGAGCATACACTTTGGAAAATGACAAGGTAAAATAGCGTATAATCTGGATGCTATTCCTTGAATGATGTTGTTGCAAAATTATGGTTTTAGCCTCATAAAGTTGAAGTATTATTAACCTCATACTTGAGTATTCAGAAGGGTAATTACATGTATGACGTTTTATATGCCATGTCGTCGAATACATATTAACGTCCTATATAAAAACTAATGCAAGGCCAATTCATCGGTTGCAATTTTTACATGTGTAAACCAAGACCATAGTGATAATAAAACAGATAGGTTTATAGCGTACGTTATATTTTTGGTAGTTTGACATTGCTTTAAGTAGAAATCTAAACAAACCTAAAATAGTTTACTATACATCAAACTGTCAGTCACATTTAACTCTTTTGGACGCTTGGACCGCGTGGTAAATATAATTAGTTGTATTATACAGCATAGCCTGTAAATCAACACACATTTGGTGAAATTACATGTTGCCATTGCAGAACAGTTGTTTGTTTTCGGAGGTTGATTGTATGGCACACCTCTTTAAAGCGGCCACTAAGTAAGTACTAATGAACACATCGCTAGTGTATTAGTTTATTTTACCTTGAGGAATTCACGTTGTTGAACCAGTGACAGGATTCGGAATAACGCTCTATACATCGACCAACGCTATAAGCATCTTTCAACTGCGTAATTGTATTTAAAAGCTTTTCAATATAAATTCAGAAGTATGAAATCCAGTGTTTGAGTTGAACGTACACACATCTTAGCAGATAAAGATTATTGACGCAATCAATTATAAGAACTGACGCCGACGGGAGAGTCTAAGTTTGCATAAACAGTGGAGTCAATTCTTCATTGGCTAACACTAGCCAATATGATATACTATAATTCGCATACCAATTTTTCTTCGTGATCACATCCTAATGAAATGATATCAAGTAATGATTTAACTCTACATCCATCTTCATAGTTTACTGAGGTAATGGAAATACAAAAGTCATGTTTCAATCGACATTATCACGTCAGAAATACTGTAAATAGGTTTCGGATGTAATTGATATAAGACTTGTAATTTTTAACTATTGAACCTTACATGAACAGACAGGCACACTCAAATCAAGTTTAAACAGGCTGTGTCGTGTTTAAAAATGTTCCATTCCCTACATGTGGTTATTTCTAATTAAATGTTAGCACATGGGAAGTGGTGATTATTCATTTAGCTACTCACGTTTGAATAAAAACAATTGTTGCTACTTAAATAAGAAACACACATGGGAGTTGACTAGTGTGTCTGACAGTTTGATGGATAACACCAACAACTTATTTGTTTTTCACGGAAATGTTAAATTAAAGTTCAGGAAACTAATGTCAAAATATGTTATGCATGTTAACAGAAAATTTAATCAACCTTGATAATGATTTTTCACACTTTTATCAATATTCTAAACACATTCATTAGGACCCAGCTCTGCTGATGCGTACGTTGGCATATGGTTAGGATCGAAACCGTATGGCAATTACATCTACAGTGTCAATGATATAAAAATACGCTGTCAATACAGTTTCACTTATTTCTTTATATCAAAATGTCGTTATATCTTGCCAATTTCTCTATTTTTAGATTAGGAATCAATAATTGTTTGTTTTTATGCTCCCCTTTAGAGGGGGGGGGGGGGGGGGTATAGTCGCCGCTTTGTCCGTCCGACCGTCGGCACTCATGGGAAGGGTGTTGTGAGTTGCATCATGTGTATGAAACATACTTGTGGGGGAAAACACTACATGTGGGTTGCACCCCCAATCATCACATGTTCAAAAACATCCTCTGATGTAGGGGATGCACTTCAACTAATATGTTTACACAAGTGTTTTGTCTATATGGACAAAAAACGACCATAACTTGTGAGCTACTTGTACAGAAGTTTCTCCTGAGCTGCGAGCGCCTCACATGCAACCTATGTACACGCGGCCAGTGTCCGTCCGTATTTATTTGTGGGGTGAAAAACACAACTACCCTCTTATGCGTACGTCCGTCCGTCCGTCACGCTTTTTTGTCCGGAGCATATCTCCTTAACGGTACACCGTAACTTGAAGAAACTTGCTACAGTGATAGAGAATGACAGAAGGAGGTGCAGTACTCAAGAACCGTAATTCTCTTATCTCCCAATTTTGAATTATCTTCCTTTTTCTCATTAACAAAAAAGATTTGTCCGGAGCATATATCTGGACTGTTACACAGTAAGTTGATGAAACTTGTTACAGTGATAGAAGAAGACTCTAAAGAAAGTGCAGTACACAAGCACAGTAACTCTGTCATCTCCCAATATTGAATTATCTCTCTTTTTCTAAAAATGCAAACATATTTTGTCCGGAGTATATCTCCTGACTGCTACACCGTAAGTTAATGGATCTTGATAAGTGATATATGGTGACATAAGGAGGTGCAGTTCACAAGAATCATGACTCTGTCATCTCCCAATATTTAATAATCTCCCCTTTTCTATGAAAAAAAAATCTATTTTTGTCTGGAGCATATCTCCTGAGCATTGCATTTTACATTTTAAGTTGATGAAACTTAACAGTGATACCGGATTAAAGAGGGTGTACTGTGCTCAAGAACCATAACTCTGCCATGTCCCAATATTGAATTATCTCCCTTTTTCTACATAAAAAAAATAAAATTCAGCCGCACTGTAACTTGATGAAACTTGATACTGTGTTCACCTACTAAACATTCTATACCTTTGGGTTTTTCTTTGTGTGGAGCCTCCATCGTTTGGAACGATATTCTTGTATTAAATACTTTGTTGAATAACCTGTGTTAACACGTGAGTTTTACTTTTTAAAGTTCCGATACCTGAATTTGGTACCATTATGTAGACAACAGTAATCAGAATTAGAATACCTTTTTACGAATAAAGATTGCGCTACAGAATCTTCATTACTAAGTATTTAACTGTAAACAGAATTTGCGTTCGATCACTAGTGTGTGATAAATTGAAATGTATATGGGCTGTTCCATGCGAAAACCAGCATTAGTGACATACGACGTTATCACGGTAAATCCAGCTTAAAAGTGACGTCAAAAAAATCAATATTTAACCTCCGAATTGCGAGTCTTTGCGCCTGTGTTTATGATGTATTTTGAAGGTAAACGGGTTCAAATATCGAAGTTAGTTGTGATTTTGGATATGATTTCCTTAAATTTGATATTTATGTAACATATTACGATAATGATTTGGTATGTGCTGGTGTTTTCATCAATAATTTTACTCACGAAAGAATCGTCTTCAACTACCGCTCGACACGCCCACCAAATCAATAGGCTATTAGCGCCATGATTTTTGAAAACAAGGTTTAGCTAGAGTAGATCTAGATAACTAGATCTATATTGAAATGCATTCCTATTGTTATGCATTGGTAGGAAGACATGTCGTTTCAAGATTAGATCTACCTTGCATAAAAATAAGTGCAGCGTAAGATGCGCTGTTCAAATTGCGGTTACTGATCAGCTGTATGACGGGTTTAAATATGGGTACCTGTGACTAGTACATGCATAGTAGAATTGTCACGCGGGATAGTTCAAAACCATTCTCATTAAACTTGCCAGGGACTCAATTGTTGAAAAGTTTTGAATCCCTAACCTCATCAATGAACCCCTGCGACGACAAGTCAACTTTTGACGGGTGCCGTCCTCCTGAATTCGAAAAATAGCTCGTTGTCGCTTACTGTACACATAGTGGACTAGATAGTCCCATGAACCAGTAACTTTTAAACGGCCTTTCTAGAGCACCGATTGCTTTTTTTCTCCGCTGAAAAGACTAGTTTCAATATCCTAGCAGAGTGCAGTCTAAAACAGGTGACTAGGTTGAAAGTAAATCAGAATGCGCGTTTTAAGTCGCATTCTGCGTTACCTTCAACCAGTTTTAAGTGGTCACCTTTTTCCATAATTAAAGTATGCTAATGGGCTAAGTTTGAACCTTAAATACATTACTTGACCTAGCTTGGGTGGTAACACCTATCACCGTAGATGTACAAAGTTTCAGTCAAAGCATGCAGCATGCTTTGAACAGTACAGATGTTTTGGCAAAGTATCAGTTCGGCGTTTCATGTGAGGCCCGCACTTTATATTTGATAGTTTGGTTAGTAATGCCCATTGAAAAACCCCTTGAGTGTGAATATGACAGGGCCTCTATAGAAAACGTGAAATTGCTGACATTGGCTGAGCTCAAGTTTCCCATGCCTTGCAGTTATGTTCACGCCTTGTGAGAACAATGGGGAAGGGAATCAACGAATGGGCTGGGGTAAAGTCTTTAAAGGGCACTGTTTATGTCTCAAGGATTTTTTTTTACATAATGTGCATCCAGAGGACTCGTTCTTCTGATTTCTAAATTTATCCCTGTATGGGTCTTAACATTTTCAGCATAGAAACTGGTACTCTCAGTGTCTGACTTGTGACTTTTTTTCTTTTGAAATGAAATTCTATGCTATGCCCGTGCTACTTAGTTGGGTGCATACTGTTAAAATACCCCTGTATTTCCGTCCGTCCCCCATATACAGTACAGTACTGACTTTGTGCACTTACTCCTCCAGTCCTACAGCTTTTAAACTACAACCTTATAATGTTTGCAGACTATTTCCAGGCACAAATGTCGGAGATATGCAAAATCTGCTTTTTTCCCCACAAAATTACAGCCAGTTGAATTGAATCATTTTTGCATTATAAGGTTCGTGCAACGGTACATACTTTGTCCGTCTAACTCCTCGTGCAGTTGTTAGGCTACAATGTTGCAGAGTGAACATTATGTACCTAATATTTACATGTGATCAGGACTTGATCTGCTTCAACATTTAGCAATTACGGTGCATGCAACTACAGGGGGCATCATATTCGTCTTACAGACACAGGGTCATCGTCTATAGTTTGTTTCGTTTTGATTAGGAAACAATTCTAATCTCAAAGAACTGTAAAGCGTAAAAGCAGACAACTTTATAGCTACACTGATAAATGAATTCGGTGTTATTCAAACGGCAACACAGATATATATTGAAAACGCTAAGCCGACGTGGTTCCTTGTGTAGTGCCGCGGCTATAGTGCATGCTGGTGGTAGCCAGTATTACACACAATTTAAGAGCTGAGACACTAAGGGTCTGATGTGGTTGTGAGCTGTTTGTATAAAAGGTGGTCTGTCGTCTTGTCATATTTGGGGTTCGAACGTGTCTTGATTAATATTACAGGTAAACCTAGGATATCCGGACACTTCTGAGATTTGAAAAAGGGATCTAACGCGTTTGGTTGCATTTTGGGTTGCGGCTGTGATAGCTCTTATATGAGTTTTCTGTAATGTAATCGCGCTACGTTGGACGACTACATGTTAGGGAACCGTTGGTGTTTGTGTCCGGTTTTCAGATGTGCTACTGTATTTCTACATACGACCGTGGGAAATTTGTACATTTCGATCAGCGTCACAATATGACGTCTTAAAACCATAAGATTATGTGATGTAATGCGTGTGTATCTAATATCGTTGTCTCCCTTAGTCTGGTTCCCGTCGTGCTACAAAAATGGCGTTTTTAATTTTTACTTTGCCTGCTATAATCCCGACTTCATTAGAAATTGCAAACGTTCTGGATCCAAATATGGATCAGACAGCATTTGATGTGGACACAAACTGATTATTTTCTTGCAATTTAAAATTGCATAAATCTTAATTTTACGAAACTTGCTGACAACAATACTTTCGGTGATAACACCTAACCAGGCTGTTCATACCTCTAGCAAAGAACCACTTAAGTATCTCATGTGAGGCCCGTTTACTAGTTTGGTTAGAAATACCCATTGGAAAAGCTCTCAGGTATGAGTATGTCAGGGCTTCTCTAGGGAGAGTGAGATGGCTATGGCATTTGCTTTAATATGCTTTTACAGTTACTTTCACGCCCGTCGAGTACAATGAAGCGGGAGTCACTCAAAGAACTGAGGACATGTTTTAAATAAAGTCATTTATTCGCTCATGCATTTGTACAGACGTGTGCGAACCTATGTTAGGCAGCATGAGCTGTGTCAACGCCCAGTTAAGCTTAATATGTGGCGAACGTACCCGTAAATTGTGACTTACAAGTCATGACGGAATCTTGGAAGTAAAATACGGTATCTATAGAGACAAGTGACATCTTAAAGCGAGGTAAAAGTAAAAGAGTTTTTTGTGTTACTTTCATCTTGCTTTAAGCAGTCATCTGCCTTAAGCACCAACTAAACTATGTAATTTAGTGGTCCTAATAGAGAGTTTTTACTGTATTCACCATAGTATAAATTTGAATATACGTATAAATAATCTAACTGTATTTGAGTTTTTAGTGGTAATTTATGAAATAAAAACGTATACACGTTTGTTAAACGTACATCAAACATTACATCAATTGTCACATGAGCAACCAAGCTTATCAAACATGACGTCAAAACCTTGAACGTAACGTTACGTCGCTCAAAACGAAGATACCCTCTGACTTTAAATAGCTCTAACTTTCTTAATATGCATAAGAAAATCGTCAAATAACGTTTATACTGCTCAGAAATGATTGTAGATTTAGATACCGTTAAAAACTAAAAATGACATTTGTTGTCACTAATTATGGTTTTTGCATGGAACGGTCCATATTTAATCATATTTATACGTGTCACAGAGTCAGATTTACCTGTTTATTTATTCATATATATGCTTAGTTATACATCTTTGTCCGTTCATTTCATCTCATTATTTCATCATCTCAACCTCTAACCCTAGTTGACCTTTGGTGGTGGGAAGCTACGTCATATCCAAAAATTCCTAGCAGTCACCTGTGTACTCGGTAATAAACATCTGTTGACGAAGGTCGTATGTTTCTTGTTGCACAGGCCTATTCCTATTCTAGCGTGCCCGCCTTGTATTTCAGGTATGTATTGTCTATGAAAGTAGCTTAGGCATTTTTCCACCTTTTGCCATTTATCATTTTCCATGTCATTTCTTCGTAACCTTCCTTATATTTCAGGCAACCCACCCAACTAAGAAAGAACTCACATTAACCCAGAAGTATTGCGCATTTGAGGTTGGTGTAGCATAACACACACTCTCAAAACCGTTAAACCCATATACTATCATACAATAGGTAATTACTCAGTGAGTATGTGTTTTGTTTCTATCGGTAATCAGCTCGTAACATCATCATGAAAGTGTTAGCGCAATCATCAGCATTCGGATGTGGGGAGGTTAGTCGTTGCTGTCGTGGTAAATCGT
This sequence comes from Gari tellinella, assembly GCA_922989275.2. Taxonomy (NCBI): domain Eukaryota; kingdom Metazoa; phylum Mollusca; class Bivalvia; order Cardiida; family Psammobiidae; genus Gari; species Gari tellinella. Next base: position 99,689,933 of record OV277856.1, on the reverse strand, counting down.
AGTTTTTCTGAGGATTTTATTTTATAATAGACTTAAACTCGCTTCTGTATATCTATTTCAGATAGAATCAGTTAACAATTTAATCATACTACCAGTTGTCCGGGGTATTCGTCTTCTACAAAGTCCCATTGAATACATTCACTGCCATGATGTCATGAATTTGAAACAGTTTTCTCAAATTTAAATCATATTTTAGATTTTTGACTTCAGAAATACTAAATTAAAAAACGTGTTCGCATTATACTAAGCTGAGAAAGAGACATATTTTCCCGATATGTTGTCTTAAAACAATTTTAAGTTTCTGTACAATAATCAATAGTAGAAACCATTCTAGTAAATCAAACGCATATCAAGTGACTACTGATTTATATTCAAATGCCAGCTTAGATATATATTTATTTCAATGTAACGTATGGACATCAGCTACTCCAGACTGAATAGATATATCAGCTTCCGGCTAGTAGTCTCTCACGATATATTTCACTGGACAGCTACTTTGCACATTGCACATAAGTCAACAATTTAACGACACATACAATTCCAAAGCCACTAGTATTATTATAGTTAAACTTACATTTTAGTTATCATTTTTACCTTGCCCTTTTCGAACAGACTATTTTAAAGGATGTCCGTCAGGTATTAAAACGTTATATAAATTCATTATTTTACCAACATGTGGACTCAAGTTTCAACACAAATCATATTGCGATATGTCTACAGTCTAATGTATTCAATACTTATGAATTTTAAACGCCAAGTATATGAGCACCATTACTGAATATTTAAGGATGCAATCAACCCTTGCATTATACTGTGCATAAACCAACGGTATACGCTCTGATAGTAAGTGTCATCATTTTCTTTGATTGAACTGTCAAATCGAATTTCGAATGACTGATAATAGACACTTTCAACATAGACCGAGTGAAAAACGCTGTCTATAACCTTTTTAATAAATGTTCTGGAGAGCACTGATGATGGTTTTAAACTGAATTAGAGAGGTAGGGGTGTGAAGATAAAACCAGGAGTTTACTTATAGTAAACATCGGAGAGATCAATACATATTGAACAATACTGTAAAGAGAGGAAACCCCGGATTTGGCCTAAACTTTATATTGTAAATAATTTCATGAAATAAGTGAATACTTTTTAAGCATAATTAAAACATTCATGAGTAAGATCTCGTTCACCCAACCGTCAATCAGTGTCAATTTATATCCGAAGCCGACCAGATACTGAAAAAGTATGGCGGTGTTTATTAAAATCTGGTCTGGATGCAACTATTTGTTTATAGTCGTGTTTCTGCAGTTTTGACCTTGATTCAAACTAAAGACATTTATAACATTAATAATGTAATTAATTTATATATTTGATATTTAACATATCAGAGCAGGGTTTTAATTAGTTGTATAACATGTTAATGCAGGACCGAGTGAATGTGTAATATATTTATATATGTTATTATTATTTTTTATTTTTAAAAATCGATTTTATGTTTTAAGCGATATTGCTGAGTGTTGTTTACTTCAGCGAATGAGTACCTGAGTCAAAGTCTTGGAAACTACTGTGACAATGAAGGATTCAAACCAGAGATTTGAAAACATAAAAACCGAGTACCAGTATACGTGCACACCCATATACTATCATATAATTAATAAATACTCAATGTATATGGGTTTTTTCTATAGGTAAATGAATAAGTGAAATATGCTGATTGTCTTTGCGGTTTCATTTAGCATGTGTCTATGTCTTAGCATATCATCGATAAAGTGATTGATACCAGTGCCCCCTTCGCTACTCTCTATGCATTTTTGTACTACTGGCGTATAGTTTTATTAGAAATATAACGTTTAGCATGCCACCATTTATAATTTATATCTGCTGAGATATTGTTCTCAGACATAAATGACCAGTATGTTCATGGTTTACTGACAATATGTTTTGACAAAGCTTTACTCATTCATCGCAAAGTTACATCGTCTGTTTTAATCCAATGGCCACCAATATATCGTTTACATTGGTATAGCTGTCTTAACTGCATGTAGGAAGTTTGACCAAAGAAACATCGAAAAGCGGGTCAAACAGTGTTGATCTTGATAAGACGTCGCGTAAGAAATCGTCTAATTTAGATACAGTTGTTTTGCACATAAACATGTCTAGGTGTACCAATATTCATCGTAAAACTAGCCATTTTAATTCAACTAGCTTGGCGGATGTTTGCACAAGGTATATTAAATTCGGCGCCCACGGAGTCGTCAGTTTCCAATAAACATCAGCACTATGTCCGTTATGGCCGGTTGTGAAGCGTTATTGTGATCTCAGGCCAGACAACATTGCAACTGAGCCTACTAAGAAGTAAACTGTTTCAAATAACTCATGTAGGGCAAACTATAAGTCGAAGAAGTATTAGTCCGATAAATGTAGAAGTCAGTTTATATACTAGAGATATGATGATGCATTTCCATTTTATGTTATTTACTACAAGTTACATTGTATACAAACTGACAGAAACACAGACCTTGACGTGAAATACATACATTTTCACGATGCGTTGCGTTGAGTAGTATTGTAAATACATAGTGATAATTGAATACTTTTAGTTCAAAGATGTGTGATCTGGTATTGATGAGAATACTGAATATTAACCTATAAACAACATCATTGTATAATAACAGCATTTAAAACTTACACCGCTGTGTAGTATTACTTGTAGTACCTTTAGTTTGAATGAATAACGGTCCAAAGATGCATAACTCTAAGACGTTTCTTTTAATATATTTTCACAAACCGTAGCTATTGTAACCAGTTTTATTCCCGTATGGCGTATTATGAACCAAATAATGTTTGTGAGTGTTAAGAAATACATGTCACAATAGCTTCAGGTGAAATTTTGTATGTTTCAAGCGCGAATTAAGGAATCGTACCATAGTAAAAAAAAACTCTAGACATGTGACCATTTAAATAGTTCGCAGATTAAAAAAATAGCAAAATGCGACTGATGGGGTATTGTAGTTTACTTTCTGCCTGCTTTCAGTTACCTTCTGAAGTATAAAGAATAGTTCTTATGTTGCATATTCATGAAAACAGGTTTAAACGCGTTAATCGTGTGCGTTGGTCTTCACACCAGTCTTTTCAAAACATGATAGCTCCCAATTTACAAACATGACTATTACATAACACAGATTAATGTACAACAGAAAAAACGTTTTAAAAAAAATCCGAAAATTTCAATAAAAACTCAGCAGTTCAGGGGAATGTTCGGCTTTGAAGGTATTGGACGATTTAGACATTTTGTAACTTGTTTGAATAAAAATGCGCAATAATCTTTATTCTAAATCAAGTATGATACTGTGTTATTGCATGGCGAAACAACAATCACACCTTAGAGGTCTGAATAACGGCACATTAATATACAACGTTCAAATGTAATATACGATATAGACTTCAGGATAAACCACACGTCAGTATATGATTTATGTTCAAATACATAAAGCAGCTTAGCCTGATGGATGTGTCAATATTTAGCCTATATCAAACGCTGATATGGTATGCAATTGCTACTGATGAAGAGTTTTACCGAAATCAGGTTTTATTTTAGTGACTGTTTCGGAATATTTGGAACACTTATCTGTTTCCACTGAAATATGACAGAGATTTAATATTATTTTTATCTGTAAATTGAATGATCGCTGGTTGCATATTGTATATAAGTAAAACAAATATAGTTTGAAATGTGTGTGTGTGTGTGTTTTATATTTGTTTGTGTGTGTGTGTGAGTTTGTGTATAAAAACATATGTCCAATACCACACAATTTAGGTACGACTCCATCAAACTACGTCATCTACAAATTCGTGAATTCAGTACATGAACATACATCGGCGCATTATAATACAAAATGTGTTGCAGGGTCGTAACACATAAATTAATTCCTTACCAGAGAGAATTTACCATTACATTTGAACTCAATTAAATTATCAACCTGTGCTGGAAATATTCCTATACCACATTCGCTAGGTATACCAACTGTGGTGTGTGAGTACATTTTTGATGATGGACTCAATCATACTATTCACCTTTCCCTCACACATTAACGTTAAACTTGTATTATTGAATAAGCTTGTCCGTAGCATATATTTCAAAAAACAACATAAGCTTGGAAAAATGAAAAGTTGTGTTTGGAATATATCTTGGAACGGCGGAAAGTCGAACACCGTTGTAAGATACATTGTACCTGTTGCCATGACGATGAACTTTAAATGATTTATAGAGAAAACTATTGTCCTTGACATATAAAATGCACCCATTAGCTAGGGGAGACCAACATAATTAGGTGTTTAAGCACATCTAAGATAGCCGGCTGTTGTATACTAGTTTGACATAATTGCTATTTGACATTGACCATTTACCTGAATTATTACAAAAGCTTGTCAAGATTACACGTCCTTTACTATATATATCGTATTTGAACGATAGCTGACCTGACTACAAGTTTCATGGGAAACAATTTTGTTAGGAGTCTATGGTGACTATCCGATACTTTTGCGAACATTAAAAACACACGATAGTTATTCCGACCAATCTGAAAGTTTCAAGTAAAGCAGCACACGTGATTAGGAGAGTAAAGTAAACAAAGCCGAAACCCGAAAGTGGCAAAACTATCATCAATCCTATTCTGATGACTACGTTTGTTGCGTATCAACAGGTTAGCACTAAAATACTTATATTTTTCTCCGTAACAGATACGGTTACGTGTAACGCTGTTTGTAATGTGAAACCGTTTAATACATATAATTTCTAGTACTTATATTTAATACATCTTGATCTTTTGAACTGTTGAATATAAATTCATAACAACAGTATCAGTCATATTATATTCCTTAAACTTATAGGCACAAATAAAAATGTTTTGCTATACAATAACTATTTTAAAAGTCGCATGTATAAATTTAGTGCTAAGAGGAGACAAGGTGATTAAAAATCGAAAACATGTATATTATGCGAAACAAATTTAGTACAATTGCGACTTTTAACCCTTTCTTTCTCAGTGACCCTTAAAAGTGCTTTTGCAAACAGTTTGAATCCAGATCCGACGCCGCGTAACGCGGCGTCGGATCTGGACCGAAATTGTTTTACACTCGTTTTTACATTTTTTAAATCATACTGCCTTATTTTTTTTATCTTTGGAACGACATTGCAGACAACAAAATTGCAGTAAACGACAATGAAACGGTGAAGGGTTGAACGTCTCACGAATAATTTGATCGCGAAAGGGTAAATAACACGTACAGTTGAAACACGTACAGCGCAACTAAGGATACTTTGCAACTAATAACATTGATGATAAAACAAATCATGTGTGATGCACATAATTCAATCAAGATCAGATATCGGATAATTCGACATCTGATCAAACAACATGTTTGCAATTTTCAATAATTAGTAATTCTCTCCATTGTATTGCCATGCGTTTAGGTTCGCTCAAACATGAAGGAATAACTTCTTTACTGTAGGCACTATAGAGAATGGTACAACTTTAAAACTGTCAGGAAATAACTTTAATTTACTAGTTGTGTATTATAACATTGCTAATTGTAACGTCTTTTTGTATTCCATAAAGGGAAATTAATTGACCCCAATATACTATTGACTGGCTATTAACCATTTCATTATCAATGATGCTTAAAAGCGCGTTTGCAAACAGTTTGGGTCCTGATCAGACGCCGCGTTATGCGGCGTCTGATCAGGATTCAAACTGTTTGACACACGCTTTGAAATTACTTCAGTCAGACTGCTTTTTTAACTTTGGACTTCTTTAAAGGGGTATTCAGTTTTACTTTCATATTGTTTTAAGCAGCTATCTGCTTTAAATTAATCACTTTACTTTGAACTACACATATGGTTAAAGATACATGGATATGTCGCCTATTACACTGTACGCAAATAACCATGAAGGTTCGCAGCCATTTTGGAAATTTCTGTCACGTGATCCAATTGGAACACAGTGACTGGATAAATTGGACATAGATCATTGTAAGACTAAACAAAACGTTAAAAATGGAGATATAACATTGTAACACTGGCGATAACTTCAAATAGAAAGCTCGGATAAATATATGATTTGCACAAGGAGATAGCTCTTTAAAATAGCTTTCCAACGGTATATAGAACTCTATTTGTTTACAAAACGGACATAGAACGTTGTAAGACTCACGCGACGAACTATGCAACGATGGAGGGGTAAACATTTCACGAATAATTGGCAGATAAAGGGTCAAACAAGTACTTTTCAACGAACCGGCATATTGAATCCTACCGAACAAACTACATTATTTAAAAAAAACTCCTCAATACTAAAACAGTTCAAGTCAGTGCACTACTTTACTGATTGTGCGTGAAAATAATATACGTTACTTTGATCTTTCAGTGATTAAATCGTAGTGTTTCTGTTAAAGAGATTAGTGTTTTTGTATCAGTAAAACTGTAGCAATGATTGCAGAATGATATCTTAAAGAGCTCCTTAAGAATGGAATTCCCATGCGTGTATCTGTTGCTTGGCGTTAATTGTCAGCTATGCCGCCTCTGGCGAATTTTGACAAATGGCATCAGCTATATGCAGGTCGTCAAAAAGATCTGCTTCTCACTCCCCGGTGCTACCTGGTGCGTTATATCCATCAGTAAATTACACATTCGCGTGATGTCGTTAGTTTTATTAATGGGAAGAGATTTCAAGATATGTGTTAACAGGTTATGGTAGAACAATTTACATATACGCTTGTGTGCACGGACTAGAAACGTGTGCATGTTATGCGAAATGTGTTTAATACTCTTGCATTGCTTTAAATGGTTTAATGATTATTCACAACAAAATTAAGGGCTTGAGAAAAATTATTGAAGTGATACACGCATGTCTTCATGTTGGTGTAAACATAATTATATGTGTCTCCTTTATTTCACTACATAATTTATTGAACAACAGGTAAATGCAATATGTACTTAGAAAACGGTTAAATTTCAATTGCATGATTATGCATCTGCCTTGCGTTTATATGTCAACTCTTTTATCGACGATATTGATATGAGTATCAAATCCAACAGCCTTTTGACTGGCTAAGTAACGTTACTTCGTGTCTGATTGGGATCTTAATTGTTTGCAATCGGGTCAATTCAGGGCACGGAAACAGCTGACACGTTGTTATATATTCAAGTAAAGCTGGTTATTTCTATGTTAACCTTTCTGAGATCCTACCATTTCTATCTTAAATTACATCACTAAAACAATAATAATACCTGATGCAGTTTGACATGGATTTGCAATTTTCAAAAGGCACACTATATGGGAAAGGCAACTCGTTTGCGCTGAGTAAAAATGAGCGACACTTACTTCCAATCTCATATCAGAAAGTGATGTAAAATGTGAATGAAGAGGTGCAAGTTTAAGTATGTACTGCACCAGCAAATTGACAGACGCCTGTCAAATAGAGCACGGCATTCGTTTGGCTATCACTATTCGCAACTCAGTTGTCCATCCGGTCTTAAGTAGTGTTCTGTACGGGTATCACCTAAGCACTGACGAGACAAAGTAATTAGCCAATCGCAAATCGGATATAATGGATTAACAAATCGGGCATGGTAGCATTATCGACCATTCACTGGACGGCAATCTACACCGCAAACCCATTAAAGCATAAAAAATTACACAGCCATGTCAGTGTATTGGTCAACAAACTGCCACCTGTATTGACTTGTGTATAGACAATACGACACACTGCCAAAGTGATGATTGAAATATCTATTTAGTAGTGCGTATGATTATACGTGCGTAAACATTTGGTTGAAAGTGAGCATGTATGTATTCGCGTTTGTGAACGTGCGCGTGTATGTCAGTTTGTGCGAATATGGCATATAGCTTGCAGGAATTTGCACATACATGTTCTTTTAAAGGCGTAACTTTAGGTTATTTATTCGGTCACCGAGGTACAATGAGTTTCTTTCTGTGTTAAGGTGTATGCCATGTTAAGTATATGTATATGTAAACACATACAAAAATTCCGTTTCAATACGTTATAAAGACATTGGTTTAGGCATGCGAAACATTCAATGAAACACTAGAAACGTACACATGCATATGTCCGATAAATATATCATAATAGTTAGGGTTTATACACACTACATGATGCGTGTGACTTTTATTGCTATCCGTTGTGATGATCCACAAAGTTTTCCACAGTTTGGGAGTGTGATCAAACAGTTTATCGGGAGATCTAAAAGCTTAAAACATGTATAAACTACGCTTTATTTAGAAAATGCAATGCCTTTGATGAATTAAATTACTCTAATCAACCGTACAAGTATTTGAAAGTTACGATGTAAATAAGTCGAATAGTAAATTCAAATTACGGATATAGTTACGGATATAGGACTTATTACAAGCCTGTGTTGTATAATTTGAAAATAATAAATATGTTAGTCCGACTTAAGAATGTTCGAGTATTTTGTGAATGTATGTATAGTAATAAAACTTGCATTCGGAATAAGAATGGGTCTTTCTATATTGACATAGTTATTTGATTTACAGGTTGTCGTCAAAAATGACAACATGTGATTTGATCTAATTATCAAATCATAAATATGAATGTTTGTTAAATATATGAGCCGTTCCATGACAAAACATGCCTCAGGGCGTTGAAACATTGTACAGAAAAAGCACCGTTGTAATCACAGGCTCTGCATCTCTACTGCCAAATACCGTATACATGTATAATACTGCTAAATTCAATGATTTAAATGCTTGTGGATGTCAAAAATTAGATCAAGGCCAACTGCGGCTTTTACTGCCTATGTATGGCCTTGATCTATAATGTGTGTGATGCAAACATGCAGGTGTTGTCTTTGCAGGGCTCATACGTTTTGGAACATGTATTACGAATGATATGCGTGTAAGAAACATTGAGACTACATAAAATCCTAGTTTTGTTAAAGTTAATGTTTTCTGCAGCCAAAAACTGTTTGCTTTCTTTTAAAGCGTTTATGCTAGACAAACAGGTACACACTTTCACATTTTTATATCACTCTATTCAACGCCTGCACGTGCAAATGATATAATAAAGTAAAATTATAGAATCATTGCGATATTTTATATAGATCTATCTGTTTGACTATCATAGTCTAGGGTAGCCAGGTTATGGCAGTTCGATACAATTAACAGATACAAACAGTTATCTTACATCTTGTTTGTTCTACCATGTGGTGTTTCTACACTCAATCGTTGCCATATCGGGTATTATTCACTGCTACAATGCCTGCTCAACTCACATTATACTATGCGAAATGGACCATATGATCTGATACCATTGATTCTGACAAAATGAATTATGCATTTATACATTACTCCATGCTGAAGAGTATTTTATGTCACATAATTGGAGCGCAGTCCACTATAAACACGTTTTTAGACCACGCCTTTACATCTTCCTATTTCTACAAAGTCCTGATAAAGATTCACTGGACTCATTTACTGAACACGTATATATAGTTGGTTGCTAACGGGGGTATTATTGTATTGTAGAACGCTAATGATACATATTGTCATAATGGACATACATTGTATTCTAAACGTCCTAATTTAGCTAAACTTCGTTTATTGGGACGATTGTAATCATAACCGGTCGCCTGGGTGATATGCAATATATATACATGCTAACGAAATAACAAAGCATTACAACCTTCCTTTTACACTATACCCGGGTAAATACCACCCATCAATGTTAAGAATTCGTCTTCAATATACAATTTGCGCAAGTCATTCAAACGTGTCCAGCTACGAATAAGGTGGAACACAGTCATCAGTTTTGCGACACAAAAACCGATTCATAATATAACTGGCTGCACAAAATCTTTAAGACATAATAATTAAATTATAATAAGGACATTCACCCATTCTCTCCATAGGCGACAAGTGTCGTCTTTGCAAACGGTTTACAAACAATGACAACTTAAAATTGAAATCGCAGTTCACAAAACTTTAGATTGTTAATAAATAACACTATCTACTGGTATTATAGTAAGATTGTTAAAATTAAGCCATTTGGGTCAGATAAGGCCCCGCCCGGGGTCTAATCTTTTACAAATAATTTTATAGGGAAATCTTCAAGCATCTTCTTCTCAAAATCCACAAAAGTTAGAGAGTTGATATTTGGCATAAAGAATCATCTTAAGGTTATGCATCAAGATTGTTCAGAGTATGCCCCTTGTGTGAAATATGGTCCCGCCTCGATGAATTACAGGTTTACATACTTGTATACGTATAGTTAGTTATAGAGAGAACTCTTCAAAATCTGTTTCTCTGAAATTAATGTGGCCATATCTTTGATATTTTATATTGGTTAACTGCTAGAGGTTCTTTACCATTACTGTTGAAATTAGTCCGGGCTGTTGCATATCCAGATCACAGGAGCTAAAATAAGATATTTTCAATGGAAAGTTCAAAATGTCTTCTCCGAAACTACAGTTCACACAGCCTAGATATTTAGCCCATATCACCATACACAGGTCCTAAAGCAAGGTTGTTTAAATATTGCGCCTGGAAGTTAAATAAGACCCGCCCCTGGGTCACAGTTTTATATAAAGTTGAATAACTATAATTCAATACTCAAACGTCATCTTCTCTTTAACTTATATGACCGGAGCTTTGATATTTGACATGGCGTAATTTCTAGAGATATGTTTACCAAGGTTGTTGAAATGGATACAGTTCATTGCTAATGCAGAGTACAGTAGCTATATTTATATTTTTTCAGTGAAAGTTGAAACAATTTCCTTCTTATAAGTTGTTTTTAAATGAAATACATTCTACATGTTAATAAGACCATTTTTAACTTTCCATGATATAGTCCGAATTAAAAAAGGGAAAATAAATCACACAATGCATAATAATTGCTCCATTGTAGTTACAGTTTCATTTTATTGTGCCCTAAAGTAAATGATGTCACACTGTCAATAAATCACGTGAACTCAGGTGAGCGATATAGGACAAATGACCCTCTTGTTTTAAACATAAGTGCAAATTGGAACTGTTTAAAAATGTAGACCAACCTTGTAGAACCACAATATCTAACGTTCATTATCAGGGTTACAATTTAGCAATGTAATAAAACACATTAATTTCAGTATGAAAAAAAACGTTTGTTTCCTAGCTTTGTCATTTGAGCATTCACTTTTATCACGCAAAATTTTTTTTTACCTTAGCAACCACTCATGACTATGCTAAATAACACTATTTTATTGAAATAATGTGTCAATTTCATGCTGTATTGTTTGACAAAGTATAGCACCCTATTGGAACAATGATACCTCATTTCATTATCAGGTTGGCGGCAAGAGTATTGTCATATTGATATTGCTTTTAGCAACCACTCACAAATATGCTACATGTAAATAAGAGCAGTTACTTGTGTATGTTATGTTACTCTCCCCCTTTCACATTGCATTCTAACGACACATTGATTAGACATAGCTAGAAACAGCATATACGAAAAAACCTATAAGAACCTAAGTAATGTATGGAACTATTCAAGTCAACAGATTTGTCACGAGGTCAAATTACAGGAAAAAGTTTTAACCCGCATCCGGACCTGTGGGGTCCATTGGACCCCAGCGGCTTTATTTTTGCTAGAAAAATAAATTCAGCCTAATGACGTTTATGACGTGTTTAGACATTGTTTCTATGGCTGTTTTTGACACTTGTGTGAAATACGTTCCAAATAGGTCAATTCGCATATCTTTTATTTCCAAAACACGTCTGGGGTCCAGAAGGACCCCAGAATTCTAAAGGTTTACAAAATGTAGTTAAAGCCATTTTAAAACAGTTCCTTGTTGTTTACAACTACAACACTGGCATTTAGTGAATACTAGATATCACCGACAATACTGTTCCTAAATTGCACATCTCAAGATATATCTTTCACGATCTTGTAATTGAGTTTTTTCCTTTGGAAATAATAACCCCGTAGCTCAAACCGCGAGTCCAACGGATTCACACTTTATAGAACGAATACAATTCCATTTGACCTCAAGTTATGCGAATGATTTCAAGATTTAAATAAGTGTACTATATTAAATTTGGTTCTGGTCTTTTCTGGAAGTTTCCATAGCAATCATGGGCCAACAATGGTGACCTTGACCTTTGCCCTTATTGGACGTTGGTCAAGAAGGTCTGATCGGTCGGCATTTATGGCGTCTATTTAAATGCTGCATTGCCATTGTTCAATATATTAGACAAGGATGCTCCAATTAGGATGTATGGCAAACGCTTGTTCAGCAGTGGCTTAACCCAATGTTTGATACAATTTATTGTTATTTCATCCATGAATCAAAATTAATGTAATAGATGATGATCGCAGGAAACCTCAAATCATAGTTCATTACAGTGATAGCAAACCTTGTGTCGACCATTGACCAAAACGGACCGTGCTTACACCTGTAACTGCGTCTAGGATACAATCATGCAGCTCATCAGACATGTGATGATGTGAAGTAGACATAGTTACAAGTAGTACTCAAGACATGGTGTTAAGCAATTCATATTCAAAACTCTTATATTTTCACCATTTGAAGTTATGTGTGTGTTACTTTCATTAAATTTGTTTACTACACTTAGTGTTATCACATATATTTGACATGCCACTGTCTTAGTGTCAGCGTCATGAGTCCGGTCATGCACGGTGACAGGTCAAATAAATTTGCCAACTATTGCCATGAAATAATTGGAAGCAGAATTAAAGCTTAACACATTGACGATATTAATTAGCTGGGAAGCTGTTTTGGTTACACATGTTCCACTAATAAGGTTTTTAATTCAGTAGTGGTTAAAAGTTGTATAGTAACCCATGTTAATATGCATAAATATTATTTGGGGTCCACTGGACCCCAACTATATTTTTGTCATTTTCTTCTTAATATTTACATAGTACTGTGAAAGGTACACCATTAATGTAACAAAAGGTATATCTGGTCATAAATATGTCCACATTTCCCCATTTGTACATTTAATGTACAAGTTATTAGATAAAATTTGATTTTACAGCAAACAACTTAGTTTTTGTGTTACTATGGTCATTAGTGGCCATGGTAACAGTGAGGGCAACGTTTTGGTTTTATCACTACCATTTAGCATAAACCCACCAATTTATAATGCTGTTTCAGTTATGTCACAAATGCCTATCTTGCCTTAGAAAAACAGCAAAAAATGCACAATGGACCCCAAAAGTCTCAAAACGGAAGTTTTGCAAGGTCCGGATGAGGGTTAAGGATGTATTCAACCGTACGCAAAAGTTTCGAAGAATCTAACTTTTATTCTTTCTTTTCTTTCGGGGGGGATGTTTATAGTGATGTAATAAATATATACAAAAAAATCATATGTTGGTTAACATTTTTGCACCATTGCCGTTAAGAAAAAGTGTGTCAAATTATGATTATTTTCAAACATTGTCTTATTCAAAGTTTAAGCTTCAGAAATAAATACATTTCTAATGAAACCAAACACTGCAGTTTTGTTTTTCGTTATTTATTTCTATGAAATAAAGTCCACATGAAAAAGTAAATACAAAACAAGCACACACTTTGATGAGATTAAGAGTTTCAATATTTTTTTCAAAATCGGCGGTAGTGGCCCAATGGTTAACACCTTGGACTACGCTACCAGGGGTCGTGAGTTCGACCCCCCGCCGGATCAGCGGTCTGACTAGGGGATTTTTCTGAATCCCCGATGATGTACAGGAATGTTCTTGAGCAAGACATGTACCGCGAATTGCTCCTCTCCACCCAGGGGTTAAAATGGGTACCTCTGAAGGGTCTGAGTCGGTACTGCGGCTGCATTTGACTGCGCCATATGTTAGCAGTGCTCATAGGCAAGATGGCTCGATGATCATGGGAGTATATGTACAGTCGGCTGAACGGTCATTCGGACTGAAAGTAGACTTCAACTTGGTATATATGTTTTTTTTATTACTTGTTTTTAATAAGATTTTTTTGTGCGAAACTCTTGCCATAGACATGACAAAAAATCTGCAAAACCAAAATATTATGCTTTAACTCAATTTCAACCTATTAATTGATACGTGTTCTTTGAATAGCACACACTCTTAATGTGACTCGCATTTTATATTTGGTCGTAGATCCGAATAAGGTACAGCTAAATGTTATTTTATCTATATTTCCATTCATGTCAAGCAGCTCTTAAAACCCATGCTTGGTTGCTTTTATTTCATAAGTTCACTCTAGCCTTTAAACAGTGATACAGTTAAACTGTTATAAAACAAAAATCAAACTTACTTTTCATAACATTTTTTTTTTTAAACTGAGTACATTTTGCACTTCAAAATGATGTGTTATTCGAAAGGCAACACTTTACTTAGATTTGATGTACGGTCTTGTGCCATCAGAGTTTAACCATACATAATTTGATATAATAAATAATTGATATGTAATCATTAATTAAAACCAAAGTGTTCAGAATGCATTTAATCTTTTCGAGTTTTCTTGTATGTAATCGTGATGACATACTACATATTTCATCGAACAAGCACATATCGATCGGTAAATGATAGTTGTTCTATACGGTCTGTGATTTATATTTCAACACATCTGCTGCATTAATGAAAAACATACAACCGTAGCTTGTAGGTGCAATTTGTGTTAGAGGATGCTGATAATTATCTGACATTTATATTTATCATTTATGACTGCAACATGTCGAGCCCGTCGGCTATTTACCAATAATTTAAAAAATAATAATATAGCAGATTCTTATCAGGTAGCTCATATTATACTGCTTGATCCGGGTCTACTTTAAAACGTATGAAAAGACATGAAAATATACATGTTCTTGACCGTAAACCTTTTACTGTGACATTGACCTTTCAAAAGAATGTACGACAAATGTTGTCAGATTATACATAAATAATTAAATTATTTAAATATTAGTTTTCCCCATTTAATACTGTCTTGTGAAATCTCTTTGACGATGTACCAAGACGGGGTTAGATGGAAACATCAGAAATAAAGGTGTTTAAACGTTTCGACTTACAGCCGTCTAACATCTTTGATACAGAGTCAGACGGTAAAGATGACAGTAAGATGAATGTTCAGGTTAACCCTCATCCGGACCTTGCAAAAACTTCCGTTTTGAGACTTTTGGGGTCCATTGGACCCCATTGTGCATTTTTGTTAGTTTTCTAAGTCAAGATAGGCATTTGTGACATAACTGATACGGCATTATAAATTGGTGTGTTTATGCTATATGGTAGTGATAGAACCTAAACGTTGCTCTCACTGTTACCATGGCAACCAGTGACCATAGTAACACAAACAAACTAAGTTTTTTTGCTGTAAAATCGAATTTAATCTAATAACTTGTGCAGAACATGTACAAATGGGGAAATGTGCACATATTTATGACTAGATATACCTTTTTTACATTAATGGTGTATCTTTTACAGAACTATGTAAATATTTCGAAGAAAATGACAAAAATATGGTTGGGGTCCAGTGGACCCCAAATAATATTTATGCATATTACCATAGGTTACTATACAACTTTTAACCACGATTGATTTAAAAACCTTATTAATGGAAATATCTAACCAAAACAGCTTCCCAGCTGATCAATATCGTCAATTTGCTAAGCTTTGTTTCTCCTTCCAATTATTTCATGGCAATAGTTGTCCAATTTATTTGATGAACTATGATTTGAGGTTTCCTGCGATCATCATCTATTACATTAATTTGGATTCATGGATGAAATAACAAGAAATGGTATCAAACATTGGGTTAAGCCACTGCTGAACAAGCGGTTGCCACATACATCCTAATTGGAGCATGCTTGTCTGTTGTATGTCTTTCTTCCCCATGTAGCTATATAGTTGAATCTGATATACTGCAAATGGCAATGAAGCATTGAAACAGACGCCTTAAATTCTTACCGATCAGACCTTGTTGGCCAACGATAAATAGTGTCAATGTCGAAGGTCAAGGTCACCAATATTGGCCCATGATTGCTTTGGAAACTTCCAGAAAGGACAAGAACCAAAAATAATACAGTACACTTATTTGAATCTTGAAACCATTTGCATGATTTGAGGTCAAATAGAATTGTGTTCGTTCCATACAGTGTGAATCCCTTGGACTCGCAGTTTGCGCTCCGGGGTTATAATATCAGAGGGAAATTACTAAATCACAAGATCGTGAGAGATCTATTTGATAAGTGCAATTGAAGAACAGTATTGTCGAGGCTATTCGAGTATTCAATAAATGTCATTATTGTAGTTGTAAACAACAAGAAACGGTTTTAAAATGGCCTGAAATACATTTTACTAACCTTTAGAATTATGGGGACCCCAGACGTGTTTTGAAAATAAAATCTATGCGAATAGACCTATGTCATACGTATTTCACACAAGTGTCAAAAAGAGCCATAGGAACAATGTCTAAAAACGTCATAAGCGTCATTAGGCTGAATACTTTTTATGCCCCCAGAATCTACGAGTCGGGGGCATATAGTTTGTGTCATGTCTGTTGGTTTGTCCGTCTGTCCGTCCGTCTGTCCGTCTGTCTGTGCCAAAAACCCTTAACCTTGACTATAACTCTTGCATTTTTGTACCTGTACCTTTTATACTTGGCATGTGTCTTCCCTGTATCAAGACCTTTCCATCCATACAAACCTTTTTGACCTTGTGATCTTGACCTTGGCATTTGACCTACTTTTGTAAAAATCTTTAAATGGCTATAACATTTGCACCAGTAGGCCCAGGTCTTTCATATTTTGTATGTATATTTCTTTTGTCAAGACCTTTCCAACCATACCAACATCTTTGACCATGTGACCTTGACCTTTGACCTATTTAATCAAACTTTAACCAAAAACCTTAACCTTGGCTATAACTTTTGCATTTTTAAACCTGGGCCTTTTATACCTGGCATGCGTATTCTTCATGGCAAGACCTTTCCAACCATACAAAACTTTTTGACCTTGTGACCTTGAAATTTGACCTACTTTTGTAAAAATCTTTAAATGGCTATAACACTTGCACCAGTTGGCCCAGGGCTTTAATATTTTGTATGTATATTTCTTGTGTCAAGACCTTTCCAACCATACCAACATCTTTGACCATGTGATCTTGACCTCAATCTTTGACCTATTTAATCAAACTTTAACCAAAAACCTTAACCTTGGATATAACTTTTGCATTTTTGCACCTTGGCCTTTTATACTTGACATGTGTTTTCCCTTTCTAACCATACACAACTTTTTGACCTTGTGACCTTGACATTTGACATACTTTTGTTGAAATCTTTAAATGGCTATAACATTTGCACCAGTAGGCCTACGGCTTTCATATTTTGTTTATATATTTCCTGTGTCAAGACCTTTCCAACCATACCTACGTTTTTGCCCTTGTGACCTTGACCTTTGACCTTTATTTGTATAAATCTTTATACGCCTATACCATTTGAACCAGTAGGCCTAGAGCTTCCATACTTTATATGTTTCTTGTGTTAAGACTTTTCCAACCATGCCAATGTTTCATTTACCCTACGACCATGACTTTTGACCTACTTTTGCAAATAAGCATTACATTACAGAACATGATGCTCGCTGGGGGCATTTGTGTTTCACAAACACATTGCTTTTCATCTGATCGTCACCAAACTTTCTGAAAATGTTTGTTGACATAAAATGGAGACCAATTATGCTAGGCCCTTTGGAGTAATGGCCCTTGAAGTCCTCAAAATGGCGCTCCACTATAGTTTCAGCTCTCTAACTTTTACGTTTGATAGTCTGGATTCCCCTCCCTGTATCATCGGGGGCATTCGTGTAACTGGGACACGCTCTTGTTTCTAACTAAAATAAAGCCGCTGGGGTCCACTGGACCCCAAAGGTCTGGATGAGGGTTAAAATTGAAACCATGTATGTCTAGTGGTTAGTGAACAAGACATTGGAAAGCAGTACACACCCAGAATACTTGTTTGTGTTTTTTTGTTGGTTGATTTTCGTTGTTGTTGGTTCTTTTTGGGTTTTTTCTTTAGGGGGGGGGGTCTAATATCTGAAAAGTTTGGGGAAACTAGTTCATTTAGCATTCGCTAGTTGATTAACTATTGAATTTAACGTTAATACGGCGTTGCCAGTGCTTTGGTTCACTTATATATTCATTTTACCTTTTGTAGTAGAAACACACAAAGGCTGATGAGCCCTTTGGCTCTAAGTATTCAACACTTAATGAGAAATATTTAGTCTATAAATGCAAAAATGGACATTTCTAAACTTCAAAGGGCTATATATCTAAACTGTGAAAACTGTTGACGAGCCCTCCTGGTGTTTACGTGACGAAATATAGCAATATTATTCACTTTTTCTGACAACAGAGTCCTTAATTTTAACGTAGAGCTAGTTTATAGTATGCTACTCTGACATCTGATATCACAATTTGTTAAAGATTGCTGAGCATAAACCTAAATTGTAAATAATAATACGGAAAATTGACATGATTGCTCATTCTAACGTGGAAGTGTAAAGCAAAATGTATAAGAAGTTTAATTCCATTAATTTACTGAAATTACTATTCAAAATTATAGAAAATGACTCTTTCACAACATTAAATCAAGACTTAAAGTTAAATAGTAATATATAGATCTAGCTAGTATATTAAACCACGTTGTTGTATGACATGAAAAGGTAGACGTACACTTTCCTACTTGATCAAGTAATCAATAGACGGTTTGAAATACAGAAATCGATTGTTTTTCGGTTTTTCGTATGTATATGTGCTATGTTGCTTATACATAAATAAGATCCACTGCTTAAAGCCGCATTGCGTTTTTGAGAAACCTGCATAAAACGGTTGTTTGGGGTCCCATTTGAACTACGTGGGACGTGATTCTTTCACAAAAACGATTTTATCTAAGAAATTCGCTTTTTAAATTTATCTATAATATTTTGGTGCTGCACAAATTAAAAAGCCTCCCTTGTGAATGGAAAGAAGGACAACTCTGTAAATACAGGGCTCCAGATAACGGAAGTATTTCGAAAACTAAAATCTTTATTTCTGCTTTTAAACCCAATGTTGTCATACTCATTAAAATTGTCTCGAAGAGACGGTTTAATCAGTAGTAACACCATAGCATTCGGTGCTGAAATGAGTGAGAAAATGTTAGATTACTCTCGCTTACGTCTATAGCTGGAGCACTGAAAATGACCCTGTTAACCCTTATTCTGCTGCACAGACGTTTGCTTTGACATTGTCGTCTGCAAAATGTGTTCAGTTTAGATTTATGCATTGTTTTAATTAAACAAACCTTAAGACGAGTGTCAAACAGTTTAATTATTGTCGATAGTGAGTACTTTATAATCTCTCAACAAACAAGAAGACTTTGCGTTAGTGAAACATGTGTGTGTTTCAAACAATCTGCATACAATTATTTATCGGCGGAAATGTGCGTGTTGGTTTGTTTGATTTACCAGCTTGATTTGCTGTTTTATGTACGGTAAAATAAATGTCTAGCTTTAAGTACCTAGTCTTACGTTACATAATAGCAGATGCAAAAGTATAACTTTGATTGTCATGGAAAGATAAATACATGATACGTGTATGTAGTTCTAGACACGTGACTGAACTGATAACATACACCGTTAAAACTCTAGTACAATGTCAATATAATTATTTCAATATAAGCAATTTTGTGAGAAAATCTTTTCGCTCAGACTATTTTTGCCCGGTGCAGAGCATAGGCATTCGGCCCGTAGGCTATGACACTACCCCAGCTGCTACCCCCCCCCCCCCCCCTCCACCACCACCAAACGTGGATAAAATACCCTAAATATATCCATACATTCAATAATTATCATAACAGAACATTTCCTGAAGTTTCATGTACTATATTTTTTTTGCTAATGTATAAGTAAAATATTAAAGGATGCCATGAAAAAGCGCTTTGCAGAAGCAACCCTCAAGTTCCCAAATCCTGTCATTTTGTCAAATCTTGGACGATCTGGACAAATGATGGCTCTTTAATTACAGCAAACAGTTTTCTTTGACGATAATTGGTAAGAAATTCAAAGCAATCGGCGAACACGCGCATGGGGACTCGAAAAGTAGGGAGACCCCTTATACGGAATCATTCGTCCACACGAAATTTTCTCAAAGAAACGACTGGTTGCCCAGTCAAACTATTATCATTCTAGCGAAACAGAGAACCAGCTTTAAAGCAGGAAATGACGCAAAAGTCAAGCCCCTCAATTGGTCGTATTCGAATCAGGACAACTATCGCGTTAGTTAGAATAGTTGTCAACAAGTTCTATTCGAATCACCACTTGATGTTTTCCGTTGACAAAATGTTGTCAAACCATCAAATCGTTGACCACAATTTCGATTCGAGTCGGGTCAAAATCGTTGTCATCATTAAATCTTCGCTCATTTGCTCCGCCCAGTTTTCGTTGACAACAAACTCGATGATTCGAATACGACCAATGATCATATCCGTTTGTCAACCGAAACGTGAACACGAAAGTTATCTAGAAATTTATTTCGTAACAGAAATGCTCATTTACCGATAATTCAAAAGGTATTTATTATATATTTCATTTTCTATTAATTACCCGTACCATTGTGTAATGCATGGTCGCAAATGCACTTGTTAATCACTGAATGACGAACAAGTCCAAAATTTAAGGTGGACGAATGATGGCGCACACGGTGCCTATCAAACTTCTTATTTCGTCACTTGTGCTCGTGTCTTGCTTGGGCTGTTAGCTAATTTTCTTTGAACAGAACTGTTAAATGTAAATAATAAGCCATCATTTGTCAAAATCGGCCCAAAAATGACAAAATGACAAGGTTGGGAAGTTGATGGCTCTGAATTCCTATCCACCTTTTCGTTGTATACATACATGATACGAAAAAAACACTTTTTTTTTAAACTTCTTGAAACTTCTTGAAACATTTGTTAAGGATGTTTGTTGAACATATGGATGTATTTTGACTCATTTTGAAAGATTTATGGGGGTAGTAGCTGAGGGGGGGGGGTCATAGCTTACGTGCCGAAAACCTGTGGTGCAAAGCAGAATAAACCTCTTTGAATATTTAAGCAAGTGTGTTCCTAAAAAAAGAAATCAGTATTATTTATTTAAAAAAAAAATTAACCGCTAAACATATGTACCTACAATGACGATGTACCCTGTGTGTCCTATTCATATTCTACTTGTGTGATGGATATTTAGTAGAGGTGTGTGTTTAAGTACATTTTCCTTCATATTTCAGTATATGATTTATAGTCGTTGTACGTTCGATATTTCAGCAAATCTGTAGAGACTAACACCGAACTAAATTAATCGTCATGCTGCTAACACCAGCATATATTATTGGTTTCCTACACAGAAACGATGAATCTGATTCAGAATTGATTATTTCAACACTAAGTAACTCTCGAGGGTTATTATGCTCCTTTATGGATATTTTGTGTTGCCAAAACATGAACAAGTCAACTTGGTAGTGGGGTATTCAAATAAACACCGGTCTAAATTAGAAAACAGTATAGACCCAAATCAAACGGCTCCTATAAGGTACATTTTCAACAGGCCATGGTGCTAAAATAGTTAACCTCAAAAGGTGTTTTTTCAGACAACGTTTGTAAACGATTTTCAGATGTAAAACATAATGTTGCCGTGTTCAGTGAACAGGATTTCATACACTTAATAGTTCGTTATATATGAGCACATACGCAATCGTTGCATGTGTTAATAATTGTTTAGTCGTGTGTCAGTGCGTTCAATTGTAAACAACCATTTGGCACTACCGTTATGGTCGATTTAAGTATAAGCTTATGTTCGTTCGCACTGTTACCGAGTTTTACTACCTCGTCATTCTTTAAAACATATTCACTGACATAAGACTTATTTTCGTTTGTGTTATTTCCTACCAAACCCCCCTAAAAAGAAAAGAAAATATTTGGAAGTGGAAACGCGTTCTGGTCCAAGTATTCACGTGAGTCCTTTGTATACTACCTCCTTCAAACCAAGTACTAGGTACTATACCTGAACCCCTTTTACTGCTGAGTTTTCCAATTGAAATAAATGTGATTGCTTAAGGCAAGCTGACAATTAAGCAGATAATACTTTCAGGGGATATCGTTTTATCCCCTATGTGCCGTTAGAATAGCATATATCCATACAACGGTACCATATGACCCATTCAGTGTGGTAGCGCCGTAGGTAAAACTTACTCATCAATGAATGAACGTGCGTATACATTCGACTGGATAATGTGCATATTTAAAGATTATTCGATTATAAGGATTTATTCAATATCAAGTCAAAATGGCAAATTCGTTTTAAAACGGTTAAAATATGAAACCAATACCAATTATATCGGATATTCCTTCGGTGCATAAAACAACATTATGGTTATAAAGCGGCACTATTATTGCCTTGAAATGCACATTCTCTCGGAAAATTTAATGCTGCATGTCATTTTATATAGTTGTATTAGAGAAATGAATATGTAATGTCTTTATATAGATAAAGTGAACAAAATGCATTTAATGATATTTGATAGCTGATCCACGAGGTTTTCGATAAATTGCAAGGAGAGATTATGGAGTCCGCTGAGGAAGACCGCATACGGGACAGATCTTAATGAAACGTCACTAATTTCAAAAAACGATAAATCAGGACACTGCCTTTAATTGACTGGATTTACCTCAGTCCAAGAAATATCGATTTTGTTGTAAACACCAATAACATGTTCAGAGATACTTGAAATTCATTCTGATATATTATTTTGGTCATAGATCATAGATCAGTTATAGAATAAGGGTTAACCAGATGCTCCAGTACACATGTTTAAGCGGGAGTTAAACAGTGTTAAACAAACTACTGTACAAAGACAAAAACATCGTATCCGCGTTATACTGATTAATGAAAACTATTCTGGAATAATTATTACTTAAAACTGCCAGACAATGTACAAATCTACAAATATTATATGACAAAAGTTCTGGTATTGTAGCATCAACATAGTTTGGTATTATTCGACATGTTTTGAAATATATGTACCGTATTACAGAATCTTTATAAAAATCTACAAATACAACATCGATTGGTTTCGGAAATCCGGGAAAAACTTTAACACAGTCAATAAACTCCTGTGTGTGTGATGTGATACGTACGGCATCACTGTGGGCTACGGAGACGACCTGGAGTGTTTCAAGATTGTCACGTTTTTGTACAGCGAAACGGTAACAAATGCTAAGTATTAGATATGCTGTTCTTGTAACTATTATGCAATTACAAACAAATATCAGTGGCACACAATAGCTGTTCATTTTGTATTAGGCAGGGATGCACGGAAAATGAGATTATTCAAGGAAACACCTATGGTGTAATGCATGTGTTGTAACGTCTGTTTGTTGTTACCGTGGATTGTTTCGTGCCATCAGTATTTCGTAATTGTACTAACTCAATCGTGGGATATGGAAATGCTTTTACAAGCTTCAGGATGCTATCAGCCGGTGGCGAACCACCTTAAATGTAAATTGCGTTTTGTTTAAATTTCACGATGATGAGTATTAAGAACAAGGAGCATATTCCAATAGCATAGGTTCTTGAATGATTTTATTGCCACTAAAATTATATTTACTTGACTTGTAGTTGATGCTTAATAGACATATTGATTGACTCCCATTGTTTAATCACTGCACGGCATAAAACATTAACGCAGCGAAGATTGACGCGGTTGTTCAGGTTTACAACTACATATCTTAAAATGCCATATATATGTAGGTAGCCATTTAAAAGTTGAATAACTTGAATGGTTTAAAACAAGGTTGATCACTCATTAAATGTATTACATACTGGACTACGGTACCAGGGGTCGTGAGTTTGATCCCCCGCCGGACAAGCGGTCTGACTAGGAGATGTTTTCTGAATCCCCGATGACGTACAGGAATGTTCTTGAGCAAGATATGTACAGCGAATTGCTCTTCTCCGCCCAGGGTTAAACTTTGTACCTGTGAATGGTCTGAGCCGGTACTGCGACTGCAATTGATTGCGCCATATGTAAGCAGTGCTCAATAGTGTAGACAAGGTGGCTAAATTATCAGGGGAGTAAATGCACACTCAGCTGATCGGTCATTCGGACTGAAAGAAGACTATAATAAGTATATTTGAATATCAATATAAACGGTATCGTGTTGATAATAAGTGTTTCAGTGATGACATTTAAAGCAAGCAATATGTTATAAGGTCTTCTGACCTGATTTTGGTACATATAAATTGATTCCGAGTGTTGCTGTGTGTGTACATTTGTTTGGATTCGGTGTAAAATAAATCTTAATTTATAGTCTGTGAATTTGATAAATTACCTAATATTTTATCACGGCCAGGAATTTTAAATGGATGTTGAAGTATATGTGTTTATCAAGTTCATTTTGATAAATTGATATGGCAATCATTTTGAAATACCATTCAACATACGAACGTGTATTTTTCAAATAGTTTATTTTAACACACTTCCAATTACAAAAGCATTATGCTATTGGTACGGAATTTATCTTAATAACTGTGACTCGACGGAATTGATTGCTCGACTTAGAATTATAGTTGTTTCTTTGTATATCATAAATTGTTTTATTTTTCTTATTTATAGCGCTAAGGAATGATTGACCTTCGTAAGTAATTCGGGCTCACCTTGTTATACACCTTTACTTGTTATATAATGTGTATACAATAAATTCTGCATTGGTAGATGTTTCAGGTGTATGTGTGTGTTTATATTGATAGTCATTGATACAAGCTTGATATTTTCATTGAGATGCTTATACTATATAAGCAAATGAATTGAATCCTGAACCAGAACACCGCTCAAGTGTATCAGTTGATGTTATTTTTGACATAGTTCATATATCAGACAACGATGCTAGCATATCGGTGTTCATAATATGTATTGATTCTGAAAATAAGTCAAGAGTTCATATTAATATAAACTAATGTAATAGTAGAGCTATGTGTAATCCAAAAAAGGTGTCTATATTTTCATTAACCTATTACCAACATTCTAATATGATGCAATGATTAGAAATATAGTAAGAAAATCGTACCCTATCCACACAAAGCGATAGTTTAAAAGTAAATGATTCTTTTCATGTGACAATTGTGAAAGTACATTCTTAGAGGCTCGTTCTTCACTAGTTTTAATCAAATTCATACGATTTTCAACGTGTTATTCAATTTAAAAGACATCCATCTACATGTATATAAGTATTGGCACCAACGTTTGATTTTCAATTTCGTTTTAATTTAAACTGTAACATCTTAACTTTTGATTATTCTTAGCAAATATAGGCCCGCATTATCTTTACCTATATTTTCAATAAATAGCTAAGCCCTGTATTAGAATGTAGTTCTGATCTTCATCGCATTTCGGCAAGTCTCTTTTTGAACTAGTATGGCATTTTGAAACAGAAGGGTCATTATGGTTCACCTGAAATGTTATCTTTTATTTTGCCATATGGCCGTATTACTGTCGTGAACCACAGTTGGAGATTTAAGTTTTAGGTACTGCGCCAATTGTATCTGTACCTTGATAGCAGCTAAGATACTTATTTTGATTAGTAGTAAACCATGGGTTTTTCAACAGGTCTGAAACGTATTCTAATGTTTCGATTATTAATGACACGTATTGTTAATAAATAATCTTAAACTTGCTATATTGCTGATTTATGATGAAACGGCAGGAGTAAAGCTTCAGCATGTATCAAATGTTAGCATGTTATATTTGGTTCAAGTCTATGGTAAAGCTTTGGACATTTGTAATTTTATAGTGTTTGTAGACTGGATGATAGATAATTTACCTTGCGGGCGCATACTGCAACTATTGATTGTTGTTTGACTGGCAGCTTCATTCCCCTAGTAGAGAAGACGTTATTCTTTTGCTTTAACATTGTAAACCTTTCAAGCAGTTTTGGGCAGGAACAGAATACACTATCAACATTCTAAAACATTTAAATTATATAGCGCTGATATAAAAGTGCGCTTACACGGGAAACAACTTCTCACTATACATGTTAAAGTTGTGTAGGCACAAAGTAACTCTGGATCTACACCATGCTACGTTACTAGTAAAAACGTTTTTAAATCGTATGACTGTATGTTTATTTCTATAGAGAGAGATTTGAATAACGCACTGTACCAAACCGTTTAGGTTATACCGTTTTAGATTTAAAAACGGATGTCAAGCAGTGTAGATCCTGAGCATGAGCTGAATAATAGATGGATTAGTTAAATTTGATACAAACTGCTTGTTGGGCTCGAGGAAAATAAGAAGACCCTTCGTTTTTTGCATTTTGTTTTAGACGAAAATTTCATTTTATTTGTATTATTTTGCTAAAATTGAAAGGTTATTTTAATGTGAAGTTTTAAAAAACATAAAGCATGCTTTCACACCAACATAAATAACGCTTATTGAAGCTCAATATATAAGCACAATTCATTAGAAATTGTCTTTAAAGTCAAGTCTCACTGTACGTACTATAACGTCATCAAGCGCGTGGAATTCACGTCTGACCTCAGCTGTCTTTAAAGGAAATCTAAAAGTGCATATCCCGTTTTTTACATATACAGCTGAAACAATGCATATATCTAGGTCCAGAGGGACGGGTAGATCTAAATACATTATTAATACTGTGAAATTTACTGTGAAATTTCCGTATTGCTTCAGTTTAAATCTTTGATCAGGAGTTTATTCCAATTATTTATCGTTAAACCTACAGTGCAGGCAAAAGGTTTTCGCTGTGGCTCGCTCGGAGGATTGCTAGGATTGTGACGTCAAATTGCCTTGAGATGACGGAAGCTTGAATAAGTGAACAGTTTGTTAGTTATTCAATGGTTTTGTTGAAATAAACGATATAGTCAAAGGTTTTTGAGGCATCTGATTGGCCGAGAGCTCAAAGTCATGTGCTAAACACAAAATAGCCCATTAACTGATATTTATTTGTTACCCTGCTTATAACATATCTACATTTTAAAGAACATTCCACGCTGTTATTTTTTGACTTGTATTTTGTGAAAATAAAACTTCACATTTCCTCACAGGCTAGAACATCATATTCTACAAAGGCAATCAACCATTATATTCAAAACATGTTGAGTACAGACAACAAATATAATGCTTTGAAACAGATAGCTAGCCTTAACTAGGTCATACTCTAAACCAAACAACAACTTTCCTACTAAACGTTTGTCAAAATCTTATGTAAAAAAACTTGAGATAACCTAAATATATAGTATTGTCTGATTTTTCTGACCTGTCAGAGTTATTTTTAGAACAGAATAGTTCATAATGGTAAATAGATAACAGGGTAATATCGGATCATTATAATCGTACACTTTCCAACTTGAGATGAGCATGATCCTCGTGCAGCACGAGACAGCTGCGCTTATTGTACTGATATGTTATTCATTCTCCATAAACGTGTTTATGCTAGAAACTATTATGTCCATTGCAAGCAGGTTGGAGCTAGATCAGACGCCAGGTAACCCGGCGTCTGATCAGGCTCCAACCAGTTTGCCACCCAGATTAAAAAGATTCAATCATTTTTCTTCAGTTTAGTGCATTGTGTTTGCGTTTATTCGGGAAATAATAATGTCTTCTCTACTGTACATTACACACAATAAATACAGCTTTCCGTATCCCTGGCTGACCGTGCGGAAATCAACGAGTACGGTGATCATCCGTTTTAAAATTTTTGAATGTTCCAATCTAAAAATAACTCTGACAGGTCATAAGAAAATACTAATACTTAGTAAATAGGCGTTGACACAATGTTTTGGAAATTATTCTAGTTTCATTGATCATAAATTCGACAAACAAATGTCTGACAATAACAGGACATTCAACTAAATGCTAGTGTTTGATGCTCATACCTCAAACAAGAATCAATGCGCTACGTTGTCGCTAAAGAATTAGACTACTTGAATATAAACCACACAGGCAAAGTGTATGTTGAAATGCGCTCATCTAAAATAAGAGACCGGACACCGTTTTAACCAATGTTCCTTCTACGATAAGGCAGTTACAAAGCCATCAACTAGACAACATTTGAATAGCCATGGCTATTATTTCTCCATATTCCGTTTTCAAGTCATCTATACCTGACAGTATTTAACTGCTTTATTTTCAGCCTACTTTAAGTTACCATCTACGAATGTACTAGGCTATAAAAACAATACATGTATATATTTCTTACGGTAAACATTCGTGACTGTCTAAATAAGATTTGTTTTCAATGAATGAATTATTATTTAATGGAAGGCGTATTTATGGGGTAATGGGCTAAACAAAACTTTTAGATAGGTACAAAATGTACATTATGAATGTCTATTTCGTGTTTCAGTTCAGAATGAGTTTGAATCTGCTAATGGTATACTAGATCTTGAAATGAGTACACCTGTCATGTGCAAACAGTTTAGAACCAAACCAGAGGATTCCCGTAATAAAGTCCTGATCAATGTCTGCACTGTTTGTAATTTTTGCCAATATAAGTAAAATAACATTGATCTTAAAAATACTTTATGTATGTATTTTACCCGTTTCGAATGCGTGAAACACCCTCAGAACGCACCAGAGACCATAAAGGAATACAACGTTTTCCGGAGAAAGCATGTCCTCGGAATTACCTGTTAACAGTACATTAACACATCCGAGTGGTTAGGTGTATAGACTTGAAAACATAAGTCGAAAATTATTATCCTAGATTAAATAATTTTTTGTTATTTTGAGTCAAATACACGAACAGCCCTCAGAACGTACCGAAGACCATATAGTAATGAAATTTCACCGGGGGAGCTTTGGTCTGCACTGTTTGTCATTTTGTAAGGAAACCACCTTTTATAAAGTCAAAAAATGGACTTGCCGTAATTTGATATCTGAGAGAGAATGGGTTAAATTTGCAAATGCTAAATGGCTAAGAGTGTACTAGTGACTGGTAAACCTGTGATAAAGTGTACACCCAGATCAGATGGCTCATACAAGAGCTCTCGATCAGCGTCTAGATTGTTTGGCATTTTAAATAATATATTATCAAAACAAATGGAAACTGGAATCATCTATTTGGTGTTTTAAGGGAGACTGGTATGTTTGAATATACATATAATTTAATTACAGTGTATTATATAGTGACAAGAACTCTTGTCCTGTACAAACTATGCAGACCAAGATCAGAGGATTCGTACATTTTTGTAAATAAACCGTCTGGTCAGGCTCTGTAATTTTCTTGTCATGTTCTATTTGAATATGTTATCAGCGTAGTAGTGAATTGAAAACCTTGCTCTGTTCAAACATTGTAGACCCAAACCAGGGGGATAATAAAAGCTCAGAGTCTGCACTGTTTGACATTTTTTTTAAGAAATTGTAGAAAACAACATTTACCCAAGTAAACGAGAGCACCGCAAATGGTATATAATAAGCTCACTAGCAAAGAAATATATAACTTTATCAAAGTCTATTCCAATTTGTAGACACTAGAGCATAAGCAATATATGTACTAAAATAAAGCATTTTCTATCATACCTGAGTACACCGAGGGCAGATAACTCTTGACACAGTGATCAAATTACAATAATGATCAAACACTCTCAAATACTTATACTTCTATGATTACACTGTGGGCAAAAATAATCAAAATCCATTCACTACTGTAGTTGCTTTAGTGTAAAACTGTTAAATAAGCCTTTAAAGCAGATCTGAGTACATCAAGGGACAGTAGCAGACGACAATTATCGCAGACGAAACAATTACCCAACATGCAAGGAGTTAAGATTAATTAGATGTCTAAATAGAGTTAAGATTTATAAATACTCAAGTACAATCAGGTTAATGATTTGGCAAGGTTAAGAACACACATTCATCTATTCCCTATTAAGCCCATTTTCTGCCTTACCCCGAGTGCAATAGTGTTTTACCAAAAAATGGATCCTGATGAGACGCTGCGTAACGCGGCGTCTGATCAGGATCCAAATAGATAACTATGTAACGAGAAATCAAATGAACATTTAATTTCACTCAGCTTCAGATCTTTAGATCCTTCCAATAGTTTTCCGAGATGAGTATAGCAAGAGCATTTTACTCTGTAACGACAAATCAAATGAACCTCAAACTTGACTCAACTACAGATCTTTATGCATAGAACATGTGTGTGAAGTTTCATAAATATCCTTAGGAAAGCTTTTCGGAAAAACTCCGGACAAAACAAATGTTGACGGACGGACGGACGAACGAACGGACAGGGCCATGCCAATATACGACCACCTTTAGAGATGGGCGTATAAAAATGGACTTGCTTAAATTGGAAATTGGAATTTGCCATTAGATGTTTCTAGGGAGAGTCATTCAAGGTGCACTGTCATTTTGTGGTATATAGTAAGAACAGAACTTTCAATTTAATAGTAAAAATGGGCAAGACTTATACTTAATCAAACATTGAAACTGTCCATTTGATGTTTCAAAGGAGAATGAGTTATGTTTGAAAATGTTACCAGTGTGCTAGTAGAAAACTTGTAATCTACAGAGTAGACTCATATCAGAGGGCTCATGAATGATCGCTCTGATCAGGGTATGCACTGTTTGTCACTATACAGGCTGTCTGAATGGTATGGTGATGTCCCTCGAGGTTTGTTCGTAGAATCTTTCTGATACATGCTTTAATTGTAAAGCTGAAATTTGGTTTACAAATTGTTTTGATGAACTGCACGTTGAGTGTCATTTTGTGCTCTAATATGCTCGTATTTTAAAAAGCAAAATCTTTAATCATAGTAAATTATGGACATGGCGTATAATGTTATTAACCATTGGCTCTGTCCATTTGATGCTTCAAATGAGAATAATTTAAGTTTGAATGTGCCAACAGTTTACTACGGTCCAGTGACTGGAAAACATGTTCTATATAAACAGTGTAGATCCAGATTTACTGAGACCCAAACTGACAGCACTTTTTGTCATTATACGATCGTCTGACAGGTTTGATGGTGTCCCTCTAGTTTATTCCGCACCTTTCTCAAATATGTTTTGACATATGAAGCTGAAATTTGGTATATGCACTGCACATTGAGTTTAGTCAGTTTACGTGTTGTCACAACTCATCAACTTCCCCATGAGTTACGGCATGCTCCCTGACAGGTACAGTATACACTGTATAATATAGTATCCCTGTCCCTGAAAGGTGTATTATATATGTACCGTTTGCAGCAGGTTTTGTCATGTGTCGTTATAAATCTTTAAAGATGGAGAATGATTTCAGTTGGAATATGCTAACAGTATACTTGTGACGAGCACACTTGGCAGGATATTTATTAATTTTAAGTTTGTTTTGATTGATGAAATCTTTGCATGATCATGGTTGAAAGTAATAGTAACTGTTTTCTGAGAATGGATATTCCCCTCCTTTTTACTATTGTAACCTCTTTCTGTCTTATAATACCACTTTTGGGGTGTTTGGATATTGATGTAAACTTTCTTCTAAGAATGCCCCCAGAATGTATAATTTTGGATATTAATTAAATAAATGTCCGACCCTAAATTATAGTTTTCTGAGAATCGATTTTTCTTCTTCTCAAGTTAACGTTTATATCTTCTTTCTGTCTTATGAAACCACTTTTTCTGGGTGTTTAATAGGGATGTTTACAGCCTTATAGAATGCCCTCAGCATGCACCATTTTGATGTTAATTTTAAAAAAATTCAGGGGGAGGCCCCCCGTACCCCCCCCCCCCCTATGCGAGGGGTGGAACCCCTCCCATACCCTCCCCAAGTGTGCCCCCCCCCCCCCACTCAGAAATTTCTGGATCCGGCCCTGTAACCCGTCCCATTTTACCTATTTAACTAAAGAACTGATAACACAATTCACAAGATGTGTGCATCCTGGTCAGACACCGCTTTTGATTATACAAACGTTTTTGTTCGCTCTTAGTCGTGAATAGAGGTAAAGAGGTTCCGGCAGATAGCATCTTTAAACAAAATGAAGATAATGCAAATAAGTATTTATATAGATCAAATCGTAAATCACCCGATCCATTCCGATGGGAAAATTAGCTGGATTTGCGCTTGCGCTCATATCAATTGTCCAGGATACCATTTTACTAACATTTCGTATGTGTGTACGTAGATATTTGCGTAACTTTAAGATTACGTATATATTTACGCACACTCTTAAACTGTTTTACTAAAACTTCGTAAGTCGTCGATTATTCGCAATTTATTTTCGTAACTCTTCAATCGGAGGTAGTGAAAACGTCATTGCGTGAATATCTGTCACAAACGTTAACAATTGTCTGCGACAGACAACCTACTATAAATGAAAGTAAATCGCCCTAGTTGAAAGATACGCAAAACATTACGAAATCATAGAGTTACGCAAGTGTTAGTATGCTAGTAGAACGGTACCCAGGTGGTTTGTATTAGAATTAATTATTAAACTAAAATGTTGTTGTTATTTCATAAGCCATAATGCCCATCCCGATTGCTTTCGCTACAATACATGTAAAACCAGAAATACGTCAGGAGACATTTTTCGCCCTATAAGAGCCATAAGGGCTCAGCACATTTGGTCAAAAATGACATTTCCGTAAATTCTGATAGGTAATTTAACATTAGTTTGCATATTTAAGTAGGTAAAATGACAGAGTCATAAGGGCTCATCTCCAAAACTGAAACATTTATGGAGCCAGAAGGACTCATCTGTTGTAGCATATGGGTCACTGCAGTTCAGCCCCTACTAATAGGTCGATTTATGTTATCTGACACCTGATTTCTGCTGAATGTGTAACTATGCAGGGTGTGTATCAGTACAAGTTAGTTAAACTCATAAATGCTAGCTGAAACAAAGGAATGTGTTAATCTGTTGTTTTGCAGATGAGCCCTTATGGCTTTAACCAGATTTTATATTATTACATGTACTTTGTCACTGTAATATTAAACACAAAAACAAAATGCATTTATAGAAAAGTAAGCCTGTATTATGGACTAATGTTTTGATTAGATTAGATTTATCAAGGTACAAATATATTTAACTTTTATAGGTTTTTTGCGATATTATACCTTATGACTCTGCAAATGTTCGGTACAAATTCTGATGATCAAAATTGCATCATCTCATCATTCATCTACGCTATATGACCTATTCAGTGTCGCCGTGCCGTAAAACCAAACGCAACCATTCATCCAGAAAATAGCAATAGTCTAACATTCTCTTTCTTTAAAATAAATTTCTTTTCCAAATCTTCAGTAAAACAGAAGAAATCAGAATGAAAGGAAAACGTTGAAAGGGAGAAGTCTCACAATATTGATGCAAGAGTTACCAGTCCGTCCCTTGTGCAATACACTTGTCAGGTTCTTTCCATAAATGGAATTTCATCTTAAAAGCCTCAGTAGAACAGGAGTTATGAAGCGTGACGCAAAAAGTGTGATGGACTGACAGATGGATAGACAGACAAACATACAGACGCCGGAAAAGTGATCCCTAATTGTCACCTCTGCCTACAGCTGGTGACACATCGAAGACTAATTCAACATGTTACAGCAAGTAACAACACAGGAGATTATCAGATTATATTCAAACATCGAAGACAAACAAGTCGGTAAAAGATCAGCAATCCATGTTTTACACGCCTTGCTCAAATCTTAGCAAGGCATACTACAAAAGAAAGCTATTTTTGTATAATTTAACAGTGTTTTCACTTTCTTACAAGAAAAGTACTTGCTACCTATGGGATAAGAGACATTGGCAGGAAGGTTAATCCGAAATTGGGCCACGCTTGATAAGGGACATCTATGGTCTCCCGCCTACCATAAAGTATGTTATTATTTTTTTCAGATTGCTGTTCTGGACAGAACAGGAACCAGTAATCTGACTGCAGGATTTGTGCACACATTTATGGCTAATGCATCTGATCAATTGAGAACATACAAATTAAAGTTCTTGGAGTCTGGTCACATCCAAATGGGGCGTGACTCCATGCACTCGACAATAGAACTCGCAAAAAGGGAACTTCCATTTACCATCCTGATCAGTTGGATATTTTTGTCAACCTTGCTCGCAGGAATAAACCATAATTATGTCGTTGTGCCAATGTATTATGAACATTTCTTGAATCTTAAGGAGTATACAAAGCAGGAAATGAAACGCTTCAAAAGTTATACAGAATGGAACAGAGTGACCTGATTACAAATCAAAGTACTAAAAGTTAAAATATCCCCACCAAATGAAATATTAGTAAACGAAAGTTTTCATGGGGAAACCTTTGAATACTTAATAATAGCAATGTGACCAGAGGAAGGCCAGGTTTCGGTCTCCAACCACTGCCTCCAAATAGCAGGATTCCTTACCGGTTTCGGATGAAAAAGAAAATTATCTTGTTTCTTTGTGTAACAGTCTTATTATTCCTGCTTTGTATATACCTTTTTTGTGATAATTTAAGGGCAAGTAGGGTGATTAAGAACCATCTTCCAGAGCCAGACATTTTGGGGACCTTAGAAGGACAGTAACTTATGCACATATGCATCGGTTAGGACATGTTTAATAGTTCTTCTGGGATAATAAACAAATTAAGTCTAAGTTGAAAAGATTCCAACTGTTAATTCTATTTGGAGTATTAATTGATCCTTATGACTCTGCTATTTTGACAAGTAATGTGAAAAACATTTTCGAGCCATAAGGGCTCATCTACAGAAATTGCCATTTAAAGCAGTAAACAACATTTTTACCAGATTTTCTTTTATACATTTAAATTGTGTTGGCTATATGTGTTTGTGGAAATAAAGTTATAAAATTCATAGAACGACTGATTTTATAATATGATTCAAAGTTTGTTTCTTCATTTTCTCGAAAAGACAAAAACTACAGATGAGCCCTTATGGCTCTTATAGGGCGTTTTGCTTTTTCTAATACAACAGGCGTATTTACACCCAATCGTCTGAAATATTAATGTATATACAATACCACCTCCCTTTATCGACACATCATTCAGTACTGCTTGCAAAACACTCAAAAACATAAGTATCGCATAAGGGGATTCATTGTAGAAAGGTAATATACTGTATAAATTATTACAGCAATTTGGTATACGAAATCACTAATTAACTATTTTTGCAATCAACAAACAACAAAAGCGCTTTAATTCGATTTATGTTGATTCCTTAATTACACTTTCTAAACCCCTCTATATCAAGAAGAGTTTAACAACAGCATCGTTAGTATCGTGTTTTGAATTTATTGCAGCTTGAATTCTCATTGGCTTGGAATTAATCAACATGGTGATTCTCTTAAAGCATCCCATTCCTCCTGTAAAGCTGCGAGCTCTTTGACGTTGTGTTGGATGTTATGTCGACGTCTGACATTGCGGTCTAACTGGTTGCAAAGGTGCTCAATTAGTGACATATTTGGATTGTAAGGTGACCAAGTTTGAAAATATAATAAGCGAGGTGCTTGACGTTGCAACCAGTCCATACGATGAGCATGGCATCGATGCCTCAGTGGAAACCAAACGTACGTGGTCGTGGTCTGTACGTCCGAATACCACTTTCTCTGAGACGTCTGATAACCGTGACGGAATGTATTCTGTAAAAGTGACGCCCTTGTGTGTTTTTGCCGTCTCTGCCGCCGTTAGGAACCGGTTTCTTAAAACCGCAAGGCGTATATGACGGTCCTGACATTGCGTCCACCTCTCAATTGATAATTTACGGTATTTGTCTCCAGCAAACGATTATGGAATCGAAAAGTCCTTGATTGTTCGACTCTCAGTTGTCTAGCGACGGTTTCCTATGAACGCCCTTGCATTAGGAGACTAACAGATTGGCCATGATCATTAACGTTTAGCATAGGCATCGCGTTTAAGGTTGTGCTTAACTGCAATGTTGATTTAAAGTCAGTAAGTGTACTGTACATTTTTCAACCAGTTAATTGCTTTTGAATTTGTTTCACCAGAAGTCGGTCGGAAAGTTTGCGTCAGGGTTTTAAAACATGTCGGTGTAGAATCCATTTTTCATGAATGATATGCACGGGATTTGGTTCCACAATCATGGATCAATTTTATCAACACACAATGTATCGAGAATCTTAGTTGCACTCCCATACAACCGATACATAAGTTAAACACAATATGCGTATGTTTTTCAGTACATTAACACGCTGAAGATGTTATCTGGATGGTTTTTGTCTGCCTTTAGGAATCTGGCAACCAGATTTGGTGTAAGAAAAACTGTTTGTCGAACGCTTATATAAACGCTTAAATATTAGTTAAGGTTAAACACAGTCTGTTAACAAAATGGATTGCAAGGAACAAAAAATATTTAGCTCGGTCGGGATTCGAATCCGGAACGCGAGGACGGAAAACACAATTAGAATCAGACATCTTAACTTCTGGGTCCGCGAGGCTTCATGTATTCACAGTATTGTAAACTTTCGTTAGTGTATACAGTGATGAAGACGACGTTTTCATTTCTTGTTTATGCAAGATGTCGCAAACGATGCATTTCAGATTTACTTCGTCCATTACTACGTAATCGGTTTTACAATGGAAAAAATATAAGGATTTTAAATAAAGTGATTTTATCATATTTTTCTTGTGCCGTGTGCACGACAATATCATAAATATGCACACTTGAGTATTCCCTTCTTGGTTTTCAGTCTCTTTAAAAACAGGGACATAAATATTTTATTGAGTGTTGCTCGAGAGACGTGATAGTGCAATACTATATCAAGATAATACAAGGAACATACTGAGCAAAGGGAAAATCGGCTGATATAGTAACCATGCATATTATATGATCGAAGAATTTGCCATTTTGATGATAGCTAATTTATATGTACATGCATTGTGTTTCGGCGTATAAGAAATATAGTAAAACTTCGTGAAAATGGAATTCAAGTATATTCGAGCTCTTTTTATGTAATGTTGTCTTACATACACAGTATTTCAGAATTAAATGGTATTCATTCTGTTGAGCATCTGCATTATAGATGAGGCAATGTCTTTTATTTAGCAGTATAGTGAAACCTCTCTATAACGAACACTTATTTGTGCTACGTGTTATGTGGTTATGACCGATTAATGCTTTAAGCAAGTGGCAGTTAAACAGAAAGTTAATTTAAGGTGGTTCGACAGCGGGCGGTCCTCATCTCGAATTCCGGAAATGCTGATGACTTTCACATGATATTTTCGGCACGTGCTTATAGTAGAACATTTACATACAAAAAACTTTGATAAGCTTCAGTGTTACTTTGTTAGCGCAGTTAGTAAAGTGATTGACTAGCAAACCAAAGATTCCAGGTTCCAATCCCATTCGCTACAAATCCTTTTTTTTAAAATAAATTGTCCGAATTTTATTGACTAGTCAATTCATAACGCAGTGACCAAACAACAGGCTATGTTAATAGTCACGTTATAATGAATAATACCAGATGCAAGTATTGTCAAGTGACAACTTAACTTTGTAAGGATTTAAAGCCTTTATGACAGATGGCAGCTAAACACAGGACAAACGTAATGCTAAAAAGATAGATCTTAAAGGAGCTTTTATGCATTACTTTTTTATGCATTAAGCAGTCACCTGATCTACAGGCTACCGTATTTAATGGTCCCTTATTACAGGTGTGACTCTGGTATTATTTAGAGCTGACGGCATTTTAAAGTTGAACTCAAGGGAGGTAACTCTTTTGTGCAACATTTTGTCAGAACTTCTAGAAATCATGTATAAAATGTAAAATCCACTGTAGATTTTCATTAAACTTTTGTGACTAGTAGAATTAAGTTTTATCTAAATAAGAGTCAAAAAGTGTATGTTAAACAGCTAGATTGTTTGTAATTTGAGATTTAGTGACTTTTTCAGAATTTTACTTTTTTAAAATATTGATATTTCCAGAAAATATTGCACACTATCTTATAGTCTCTGTACAGTTAACTTGAATATACAGAAATGATTGAGTTATATCGATAAATAAAGAAAATATTCCTGTTTATTAAAAAGGGAGCTTTTCTCGACAAATGGTCCTGTCAGAAAACAACGGCACTTTATTTTCTTTTGTTTTAACGATTTTCACTCTATATGGTATATTTCAATTTAATCAAGGTTCCAAAGAATTCTGACACGGAATAAGTTGCCCCGCGAACCACCTTAAGCTATCAGCTGTTGTTTATACAATCAATCATCCTTCATTTTAGTGGTCGTAATAGAGAGGTTTTATTGTTTGTTTCTTTAAATCTAACCTGTACTTACTCAATACGTAAATAAACGTGTGTCGAAGACAGGTTTGTATCATCTTCTATGCATAAACAATATTGACGACGATAAACGAGAGTTAATTGAAACGCACCCCAAGAAACATGCTTTTCCACCTCCGTCTCTCTATTTCCCCACTGTTTATTTGTCACTCTCCCTCTGTCTTTGTCCATATATCTGTTTATGTATGTCCATTATGTTTGTCTGCCTGTCTGTCCACTCGCAAATCATTGACTGTATCCATGTATGTCGTTCTGTTTCAGTATATCACCCTATTACTGTCTACCATTTTCTCTCTTCAGCTTCTCGTTTATCTATTTTGCTGCACCTTTCAATGAAATAATTATGTAGATCTATATCTAACGTTTTTAAACGTCATTTCTGGCGATGACGTCATTACAATGTCAAACTACTCCGTATACTGAAAGTACCGCCGGTTTGATCTAGTGTGATGGATTAGGTAGAACAATCTTTCTCTTTAATCTGATACATATATGTGAATCGCCGATAGTGTGATAATTGTCCTGGAACTATAAGATTGTACCTATAGAATAAGCCAGTATTGGCAGTCATTATCCGGGAGGGTGTGTTTTAAAAAAGTCAAAAACAATATTTGATTTCTCGTCATATACTGTGTATCTTCCATTTTTAGACTTGCACTTGCAGTGGAGATAAAAAATATTTAAAAAAAGATAAAAATAAAATTGTATTGACTTGGCTACCCTTTGCCTGTCTGTTTGTCTGTCTCTCCCCCACCTCCCCCTCTTTCTACGTGTTTGATTGCCACCTACCTGTCTGTATATATGTCTGTACATATTGCTGTCTCATTTCGTTTTAGAATTGGTATCTCTGCCAAATTCCGTCTTATCTGGGTGGTCCTACCGTTTATCAGTATACGCGGCGGCTGATTTTTCATTACGTCTTTTTCCGATATATATATCTGTACATGTATGTTTGTCTGTCTGTATGTAAGTATGTCTGTCTCTCTGTCAATGCCCCTGCCTATAACTGGAAGGATCTCTGTCTAGTGTCTCTCTATTAGTGATTCTGTCTCTGTATATCTCAGTCTCTCATTTTTGCTATCTAAGACTTTGTCTGTGTGACTGCCTATCTGTGTGTATGTGAATGTATGTCTGTCTGTCTGGCTGTCTGTATGTCTTTCTTTATGCACGTTTCTCTCTCGTTCCTATCCATATTTCTCTCGCTCTTTCTCTATATCTCGCGCTCTTTCTCCTTATATTATATGGCATTCTTCCTTCCGCTGGATACGCTTTAGCTTAATGCTGAGAAACACTCTCATGATGTTTATGTTACACATGTTGGTTAAAGTATGATATTGTTCAGCATAAATACACAACGTATTTGTTTTCTTTTGATGATGATTTACGTTGAGAGGTTGATTTAAAAAACGTTCGACCAGCTTTAAGTATATATATCTAACCATATGTTCCAATATCTCTTCATAAGATGGCCAATAAACACACAGTTGACTGTTTCGACGTATTTTATAATCATTCGTGGATATTCAGTATTGTTGCAATACGTAAACAAGTCCACTTAACCGTTAGAGTGATAGTCTCTATTTGCCCTAGTGTTGCAAATAAACGTATATACTAATCAGACGCAGAATCGTCGGCGTTCAAGTATCGATGCAGTTTGAAACTCCGGTTGTATCTTCTGTAAATATACTACCAATAGAATGACTGCTACAATGCAGCACACACCATTTGGGAAGCGAACACAGCTATGTTACCGTACGAAAGGTTTACAATTCTAACACGTGTTACCTATTCATCTTCAGGAATTCAAGAAATCCCATCGGTTTACCAGTGGAATATGCCATATCGTTGATGTATTTTTCTTGTTTTGACAATTCAATAGATTCTATCTAACAGCAGACATTTACTCATTTCACAGTGTCGTACTTTCTGACCTACGGCGCTTTGCTTTATGGATGCGTGGACCATTTGAAAGTAGTAATACCCGAACATGTATAGTCGGTTAAGTAAGTATTTGATTGTAATTCAAATGTGTTAGTAGCAAAACATTGCCGGGAAAATCAAAACAGATCAGGCGGATAATTGCTCGCTAGCTAGAAAGAATGTTACAAAATCTCAATTTTACCTTTAGATTGCCGATCGCGACTACACTAGTATCTGCAAACAGTTTGTGACCAGATCGGACGCCGCGTATTGCGGCGTCTGATCTGGATCAATACTGTTTGACATTCATAAATGCATTATTCATCATTTAATATTTTTCACAGACGACCACGTCAAAACAGATTATGGTATGGCAATATATATGTTATTATTAGCAACGTAGATGTGGTAGCATGAACGTTACCCTACTTACCCATTTTAAGGCTTAACACATTTGATTAAACATCGGAATTAGAGACAGACTATTAACGTAAACATTTGAAATACAGCCCCCCCCTCCTTGAATAGTTTCAGGATTAAAATACCACCTTCATTTTTACGGTTTGCAATAAAAGGTAAATATCCTTTTAAGACAATTCTGGCAATATCCCGTCTTTCAGAGTGGCAAACAATAAGGAGCCTGGTTTCGCTCAAAACTGTTTGCAATAAAAATAATAGTTTTAGCATAATCGCGTGGGACAGAATAAGATCCGCTCTACTGTATTAATGACAACTGTCTTTCATTCAACAAATATCGCACCAAACTGGTATCATTTCCCTTTAGAATTTGCAATCAACTTCCGTAACATCGCTTACTTTTGTACAATTTATATTGTAAGTTTTTAACAAATTACCTCAAACGTTGCATTAATGTAGTTAATTTGTATTTGTACTTTTGCAAACTACTATAAAGTAAAATTCAGACTTTGCAATTATAAGTTTCGTACTTATACACAAACGATTGGGTGCTGTTCCGTTAATAAATCTGTGAGTATAATAGTTCTATATAAATCAGACACTAATGCAGTCGACTTAACAGTCTCACTGACCTACTGAATACATTTATGGTTATAAGCAAACAGTTTGACCGCTTGAATCGGCGTCTGATCAGGCATACAACTAGATCTGTTTGAC
Organism: Gari tellinella; assembly: GCA_922989275.2. NCBI lineage: Eukaryota > Metazoa > Mollusca > Bivalvia > Cardiida > Psammobiidae > Gari > Gari tellinella. The sequence continues at coordinate 99,648,566 of OV277856.1, read as the reverse complement.
ATTCAATTTTATATGTCTTATGTCAAAATACCTAATATTTGAATTTGAAAAATAAAAAGCAGACGGCAGTTGGTTAAAACCGGTGACGTCATTGCAGTGATGGGTTTAACAACGACCTACATTATTGCATGATATGAACCGTTTGCAGCACGTTCTTAAATTACAGTGTATGTGCAAATTATGTGTTTCAGAAACGATAAACAGAATTGCAATCAGTTTCGATAAACATGAGACGCCGAGTTACGTCACTTTTCATTTGAACCCTAACTGTGTGCAACTTACTCAATAGCATGCAAACGCTTTTAAGGAACAAAGAGATCGTAATAAACGTTTACTACATTATAGGAAATTACTTCATCTAACCTTTTTAACATCATTCTTTAATTGCAAATTCTAAATGTACAAATGTTATTTTATGTTATCTTGTTGGTACAATTATGTGCTGGTGTAATTATACAAGAACACATTTATTTCCCGTAAATACTAATTATTGCAAATGTGTGGTGTTCCGTTTCGTACTTTAGGTTTTAATTGTATTTGCAATAGGGTATATGAATTAGCAAACTGATGATACAGTGGAGACGACTTATCTATTTCCAAATACACGCGTGGAAATGGCTGTTTTACTTAGGCATTTCACGAAATGCCTGATAGTTTTCGTCATTTCACGAAGTGACTGACATTGACAAGACACTTTTATATATATCGACAAGAACCCTTAACAGGACCTAGATGCAAGCTGATTATAAATATACTTTCAAACAGTCCTGTGTTCCTTAGCGCAAAATTCACCTTCGGTTGTTCCACGGCCTAGTGGTATAGTCATAGTGGCTTATATCGCTATGCTCCATACACTGTGAGTTTTAATCATGGTCTGGGCATTCGATATTTTCATCAGGGGGTGTGTGTGGGGGGGGGGGGGGGTTGGCCTTCCAGCTGGCTTCCGAAAGATCGGTTGTTCTACCCGACTGCCGATTTGTGCCTGAAACAGTGTATAAAGGGCGTTTGTGGTTTTCCTCAACGTTTAATTAACCGAACTTCACGATATGACTGGAATAATGTTAAAAACGACATGAAGTCATCAAAAATCCAAAACCGGATTCTCGCCAAGAATCTCTCTGCTCGGGGCGATCCATGGTTGGGGGACCAGGAGAGAAGCAAAAACATTAAATATTGAAATCACGTGAACATGTGTTTCTCCCCGGGCAGGAAAATTCGGGGCGATCAGATAGGGTCCTATACGGTTCGTGCTAATGAAAACAGAATTGCTTTAAATGGTAACCTGTGTTGAAACCTAGGAACATGCTTTGAGTGATGGGTTAGATATGGCAAAATGTAATTATAAATAGCTTATAAATAAACAATAAATACTTGTTATATCCTAGCAGATAGTAGTTTTATTAAGGTAGGCACAAAGTAATACATAATGCATTTTTACTTAAGGCACATTCTGTTTAACTTGCAGCTTGTTCTTAATGGTAATATGTGTTAAAACCTAGACACAGGCATTGTGAAACAGGCTGTACTATGATTATGAATAGATTATTTATAAGCAATAGAAAATTGTCTACGTCCTAGCAGATGGCTACTTAACCCTCATCCGGACCTTTGGGTCCATTGGACCTCATCGGCTTTATTTTTGCTAGAAAAAAGTAATCTGCCTAATGACGATTATGACGTTTTTAGACATTGTTTCCATGGCTGTTTTTGACACGTCTGTGAAATACGTACTAAATAGGTCAATTCGCATAGATTTTATTTTCAAAACTCTTCTGGTGTCCTGCCGGACCCCAGAATTCTAAAGGTAAGTAAAATGTATTTCAGGCCATTTCAAAACCGTTCCTTGTTGTTTACAACTACAATAATAGCATTTATTGAATACTAGATAGCCCCGACAATTGTACATATCGAAATATATATTTCATGATATTGTGGTTGAGTTACTTCCCTTCGATATTATAACCCCGGAGCGCAAACCGCGATTCAAGGGATTCACACTGTATGGAACGAATACAATTCTATCCGACCTCAAATTATCGAAATGATTTCAAGATTCAAATATGTTTACTGTATTATTTTTGGTTCTGGTCTTTCTGGAAGTTTCAATAGCAGTCATGGGCCAATATTGGTGACCTTGACCCTTTTGAGCGTTGGCCAACGAGGTCTTGTCGGTCGGTATTTAAGACGTCGATTTCAATGATTTATAACCATTTGTCAGTATATCAGATTCAACTATATAGCTACAGGGGAAGAAAGACATACATTAGACAAACATGCTCCATTTAGGAAGTATGGCAAACGCTTGTTCAGCAGTGGCGTAACCTAATGTTTGATACAATTTCTTGTTATTTCATTCATGAATACAAAATAATGTAGTAGATGATGATCGCAGGAAATTGACGATATTGTTCAGCTGGGAAGCTGTTTTGGTTACATATGTTCCACTAATATTTTTTTTTTGAAATCAGTCGTGGTTAAAAGTTGTATAGTAACCCATATTAATATGCATAAATATTATTTGGGGTCAACTGGACCCAACCATATTTTTGTCATTTTCTTCCAAATATTTACATAGTTATGTACAAGATACACAATTAGTGTAACAAAAGGTATATCTATTGATAAATATGTCCACATTTCCCAATCTGTACATTTCCTGCACAAGTTATTAGATAAAATTCGATTTTAGAGCAAAAAACTTAGTTTTTTGTGTTACTATGGTCACTGGTTGCCATGGTAACAGTGAGAGCAACGTTTCGGTTTTATCACTACCATATAGCATAAACACATCGATTTATAATGCGGCATCAGTTATGTTTCAAATGCCCATTTTGACTTAGAAAAATAACAAAAATGCAGAGTAGGGTCCAATGGACCCCAAAAGTCTCAAAACGGAAGTTTTTGCAAGGTTCGGATGAGGGTTAAACAAAAGCTTCAAAAAAGCAGATTAAACGTTCAGGCACATTCTGTTTTGCTTTCAATGTGTAACATGTGTTCAAACCTACATGAGATACATGCTATGGAGCAATGAGTAACATATAGTCACATATGCTTATGCATATATTATGAATAAATAACGAAATATTCTTATAGCGTAGCAGATGATTACTAAAAGATGGCCTTGAGTTAAGCATATTGCACGCTATTTCACATTCTGTTCTATATATCCTAAACCGCCGTTAAGTGGTTACCTGCGCTGAAACATACAAAGAGGCTATTGTGTAATGGGTGAACTATGCTTTTGCATAAACCATTAAATATGTCCTATATCCGAACAGATCTGTAAATTATAATAAGTGTTCAAACATGGAAACATGCAACGGAGTAATAGGTTAGATATGTTAAAATACAATTATGATAATGAATAGATTTTGAATAAACAATTGTTGGAACAAGTCTCATTAATTTATTACAAATCAATAAAATGTAATGTATTAAGCTAATGTAAATTCAGGCATTTTGTTAAATGACGCAGATTCTTTCAGTAGTCATCAAATTTTAAGTCAGGTTTGCCTGTAACATATTTACTTTGACAATAACAGTGGAACAGATGATGTCCTTTCCCGTTTAAGCGAAACTTAGTATTCTTCTTGGATAGCCGTCGAATCGACGATGCTTCAGTATCGCCTCAAATGGCTTTGGAGGCCAAATTCGGACGCGAAAAGTTGTCCAGATTGCGGGCAAGCTATGTTGCGGGCCACATATTGCTGTCTCTCTTTCCTTGCATGCCATTTTGTTTTTAGGCTACCAAGACGCTTTATCTCGAAAGTGGTCGCTCCCTTGTTGACTGTGAGCCTCCATGCATCTCGGTCTTTGGCCAAGGTCTCCCAACCATCAACCTTGATTTTGCAGGATTTGAGGGAAGTCTTGACGGCGTCCTTGTAGCGCTTTAGGGGTGCCCCCACTGTTCGTGTGCCTACTGCAAGTTCTGAGACGAACAACTGTTTTGGGATAGTCATCACTCATTCTCATGACATGTCCTGTCCATCTGAGCTGAGCTTTGATAAGCAGAGTTTTTATGCCAGGTATATTTGCCTGTTCTAGCACTGCTGCGTTGGAGATCCTATCTTGTCACTTAATGCTCATTATCGTGCACAGGCAGCGTTGGTGAAACTGATCCAGTTTCCAGATATGGCGCCTGTATGGTGTCCAGGTTTCGCAACCATAGAGAAGCGAGTTCAGCACAACAACTCTGTAGACAGCTACCTTTGTTAACAGGTTGATGTCGCGCTCACTCCAGAGTATTGTCCAAAGGCGACCAAAGGAAGCGCTAGTTTTGGATGTTCGACTTGCGACTTTCTTGTGTAGGCTGCAGTCGGAGGTAACGTGACTTCCCAGATAGGTGAATGCCTCTTCATTTTGCAACTGTGTGTCCTGTATCTTGATGTGTGGTTCACGTGGCACAGACTGCAGTTCGGCTTGGTGAAGGACCTCTGACTTCTTGAGGCTGATAGTAAGACCAAACGCGTCACATGCTTCCACTAAGTTGTCTGCCAGTTCCTGCAGGCCATCCTCGGAAGTTGTTGCAAGCGCACAGTCATCAGCAAAAGGGAAGTATTGAAGCAGATCCTCTTGTACTTTCGTTTTTGCCTTCAATCTGCGCAGGTAAAAAACGCGGTGATAGATCTGTTGTTGATTGTGATACCAGCACTGGACTTGGAAAGGGCCGATTGCAACATGACTGCAAAGAAAATGCTGAAAAGCGTTGGTGCCATCACGCAGCCTTGCTGTACTCAATTGGTGACTAGGAAAGGTTCTGATTCACACCGTTGTCCAACACTCTTGCCATCATGCCATCATGGAATGAGCGTCCTATCTGTATGGATTGTGTAGGGCAGTCAAGTCTCGGTAGGATTGACCAACGACCCGTTCGACAAACAGTATGGAATGCCTTTGTCAAATGAACAGGATATTAAGGTCCTGATGCTGTTCCCTGCATTTCTCCTGAAGCTGACGTACTGCAAATATCATGTCAATCGTCCCTCGGTTGCTTCTAAATCCGCACTGGCTCTCCGACACAACATCGTTTATGAGATGTTTCCGAGACGGTCACCACGAATGCGTGCCAAGATCCTACCAGCAATGCTTAGAGGGGAGACACCCCGATAACTGTCGCAGGCTGACTTATCTCCTTTAATCTTGTAAATACGGACTATGACTGCATGCTTCAGCTCCAGGGGTAACTCCTCATGTATCCATAATTTCTGTGATCTTGGTGATGAGTGCCTCGCCCCCTTATTTGTATATTTCAGGGGGGTGTCATCTGGACCTGCCGCTTTTCCTGGTTGCAAGTGCTTTACAGCTTCCAGAACACCTTCCTCTGTTGGCGGGTCATCTAGGCAGCTGATCATTTGACGCTGTGGAATGTTGTTTATAGCCTCTTCATCAATGCTAGATGCTCTATTAAGCAACTTGTCAAAGTGTTCAGTCCACCGTACCAGCATACCCCCCTGTCCGTCAGCAGAGTACCTTCCTTCGAGCGAACAGGAGTCATGACTTAGGATTTAGGTCCAAACTCAGTTTTCAGGCAATTGAAGAAGAACTTGGTTGCATACATGTCTGCATATTCCTGCAACTCAGCAGCCTTTGCTACCACCAGCTGTCTTTCATTTGCCGTAGCTTGGTCTGAGCCTCTCCGCGTAGCCGCTTGTAGTAGGCTTCTTTGGATGCCGAGTTCTTATCGGCCAGCCATGCTGACCAGGCTGCGGGTTGACTTGACAATAGGTTCTTGATCACAGCATCGTTTTGATCAAACCAGTCCTGGTGCTTTTTCTTCTGGAGGCCAGAATTGCTATGCGCAGTTTCCAGTACTGTGTTCCTGGACTCTCAGCTTTCGTCTGTTGAACAGTCTGTAAAGGAAAGATTGGCGAGTTTATCTTGGAAAGCTGACTGCAGGGCTTCCTTTGTGGCAGTAGTGCTGAGGCTATTCACGTTCAACTTCTTTCTCTTGCTGCTTGCAGCCGTCTTACAGCTTATGGAAAGTGACTCAGCACTGTACGCCAGCCTGGATCTAAGCAACCATTTGTACCTGATTGTCAAACAAGTCCGAGCCTGACTAGACTGTAAACTATCAATAGCAAAATACTTATTGAAGCACAGTCCCGTTTAACAGCCATTCTCCTATAATTTATTGATTTCCTTAACTCATTCAACCCTGAAACTTAAAATGGACAACTCCAGTTTAAAATTAAATTTAGTCCATATTTCAATAATTAGAGAAGATTTTAACAATGTTTTATATAAAATAAACAAAAACAGTTTAGACTCAGATCAAACGGCTCTTTAAGGAGCCCTCTGATAGGGATCTACTCTGGTTACATAGGACAACAGTACTCTTGACAGGTTTATGTTTTTTAAAGACGAGTATTCTCGTCGCTAGGGCTCAATAAGCTAAATGAAATATCTCTTACTTGTACGCGATTTTTCAAAACTACGGCTTGAAATGTTATATAACAATATACATTCTCCAAGACTAATATAACTTAACAGCTTGTGATTAGTTTAGAAGAATTCATATAGATTGTAGGAAAAATATATGGCGACAAATATAGTTACTTTTGAACTAATATGTTGTCACCAAGACATTTCGTTGAAAATCAACTCAATTAAAATTAGAAAGGACTATAGCGTTATTTCAACTGGACATGCAAACATTGGCATTTAAAATGCGCACCATTTTCTAGAAAATGTAAATTGTCGCTGAACAAACATATCACACACCTTGCTATAACATAAACATTTATTTCTTTGATTGAAACAAATTATTTCATGAACAATTATAAACTAATCTTTGAGTGGCTTCCCTTGGCTGCAAGGTTTCCTACAACTGTCTTCCTACTAACGTTTCCCTGCTTGCAACAATGATGTCGCTGTTCCCTATTGTCTGCTTAAATGTGTCGATTGTTCTTTTCTAAAAGTTACACATTGATCATTTTGACAGAAGAAATATAGTGACGAGTGACTGTAGACGATACAACGATAATTGTAGTAAGGCATTTTAGAATAACAGTGACCAACGGCGGACCGATGTTCAGTAGTAAGACGTTATAATGCCAATGCAGGGGTTGTGAGTTCGATCCCCCGCCGAACCATGACCTTAGGTCCCATGCATCAGTGTTATGCACCGGTTATGCAAAACAATAAACGGGCTCTATAAGAAAGATATAGAGAGTCGCTCGGGTCCTCTGTAGCCACATTCCTCTCTGTTGGACGCCAAATTAGCCAAAGTTGTCAGAAACAGACGTAAAACAAAACAAACCATTTTGAATGTTACAATGCTATATAAACAAACACTGACTCAAGATAAACTGTTTTGACTATCAAACTAATTCTCGTCAATACGTCATGTGTTTTTGTGAGTAGGCATAATTACCTGCATGTACCTCGCAGCATTTTGCTGGATATTTGATCCTTTTATCTGAAATGATATCGTCTGATAAAATATATCGTCTACAAGTGCATGCCAATTTCAAATTGTGAAGTTTTTGACTGACAAATTATTGATCTAAGTGGCAAACAGTTTAGATAGGATCAAACACCGCGAAATGAGGAGTCTGGTCATGCTTCAAAATGTTTACACAGTCGATAAGTCTCCTAAGGCGTAAAACATATCGTACCAAAGTGTCGTCTGTTTTATACATTTAACTCAGCTGCGCCCAGTGGATTATCCTATGCTTGTATGTTTGCTAATTTCATTTTTATGTAAGGGGTGACTAGTATATTTTTTCCGTTTGCTTCTTATTCATAGAAATTACTACAATATAAATTACTACCGAACGGGTCGTGAGGGCTCAAATCAAAGTGTAGTAACATATTTTGTAGTAATTATTACAATTTTCAACGTTACTACAAAGCGAATCGTAAGATAGCAAACAGTGTGGAGCGTGATCAGACGCCGGGTTATCCGGCGTCTGATCTGACTCAATATTGCTTGCAATGAAAATAACAGTTGAGCGTAAACGCGTTTATTGGAACAGAATAACGTCTTTTCCTCTGTATCTATTGTTTCTATGGCAAACGCATTACATGTTCATAGCTGCAGATGACGATAATAAGCAAATAAAGTATAAAGTAACAATATCAGTAGCTAGTCATGGGTATGTTGGAGTAGCAAGCCGTGGATGTGTATATGTTGTAGATTTTATAGTAGGCTTAATATTTTATAAACGTGTTCCAATGTCACATAACAAATAATCAAATAGAATAACAAATGCACTTTAATGGTTAAAAGCATTTATCAATTAGCGAGACTCACCGAAGCTTATACATTGCCCCTATACCGCTACCCTTTTAACGTTTAATCATACTGTTTAATTTAACATAGTCTTTTGCTACTATTCTAAAATCAGATCCGCTTGAAAGGTATTTTCGAAAAAGGTTCAGATGATGCATCAGTATACATCCGAGTCAGCCGACATCTCATCTAGACCCAAAGTGTTTGCAAAATAAAATCTCGGTTTCACGAGCTAAGAGTTAATACAGCATACTAAATTTTAGTAATTAGTCTAATTGATTATAAACAACTATATATGCTTACGTGAACATACGAATGTCAAAGTGTATCATTATGCTGCAACAGAATTACCATTTAAAATGATATGTTGAACTCGATAAATTCGAACTGCGTATCGTACCAAAATTGGTGTATGCTTGAGGCAATTCAATACTGGTTTCAAACAGCCGCGACTCTTTCCAGACGGCGAGACACTGGCGTTGAGTTGTTGAATGAAAATGATAGTCAGCGTCACGTGCGAAGGTCGAATCTGACAACTACGGTAGAACATCTGTTCAAACCCAGATCAGACGAAAAAAAACAAGCTCGAAACTGTTTGACTTGTATTCTTATTTTGTCAACATGTTCGTATGTTCTACATGTATAATGATTTCGCCTAAAAGTGAACTATTTTAACGTATTACATTTATTTCGTTGTACAAAGAAAATTCTCATTATCCTTTCAAATAAAAACAAAATGTCGGATTAAGCCGTAAAAATCGCCTGTTAGTCAATACATAAAAGCCTATAGCATTCCAAATTTAGATACCGAGTATCTGCTATTAGCCTAACGCGACGTCCGGTTAGAGCCCAATATTGTGTACACATAACCAATGTTCTGGGGACAAGACTATGGTTAAGAAGTCAATCAGCGACTAGGAATTGAGACGGTAAAACACATAATCAATAAAACAAATTAATGAGTGAATGAGTTGGGATTTACGACACTGCGACAATGAGTAGGGCATAAAGCGTCGATGAATGATGAACTGATGATATGCTGACAAACAAGTGTTAGCTAATTGAAGGACAAAGGTAATTGGTATATCAGTTCATACATTGTTGTATAAGAAACGAGTATACAGGTAGCTCCCAGAAAAGGCGTTCTGTGATATTCATGCCCTGTGTATAGTTTCATCTTTTGGCACAGCTCTCCGTCTCTACAACGACACCCAATAGGCGACACAAATATGTGCCTTGTTCCGAGGAAGTCGTAGTGGGGAGGTAATGAGAAAAAGAGTAGACGACACTTTTAAGCAGAATATAATGCAGAAGTAAAAGGTTGGACATACTTTATTGTTTTTGGAACAGCAGCACGCGCCGTTGTGTGGAAGGAATCGTGTTTTGAAAGACCGCTGTATGGCGGGAGCACTGTACATATAATTGCGTAGGAAATCGTTCTGGGCCCGGGTGCATGACACGTAGTTAGAGCCTACCTGTATGCTTAATCCCTGGCTGAGAGCTAACTATTGCTTTTTTACTGCAGGATTAACTAACATCTAGTGTTTTAGCATACAGGTAGGTTCTAATTTCTTCAATGCACCCGGGCCCTGTTCATTAAAAGAAAAACATTCCAACCTTACTGTTTTAGATTTCGGAATAATATGTTATCCCGCTACTGTCAGCAGAAATATTAATATTTTAAACACTTACAAGCAGTTTGAATCCAGGTGAAACGCTGCATGACGCGCGTTTGATCTATATTCAAACTGTTTCATTCTCTGATGATAAAGGAAAAAATACAATGCATATCATTCAACTTTAGAGCTGGTGGCAGATGAAAGTTTCTTAAAGAATGGCAATTGCATAGCTAACTGACTATTGTTTAACACGTGTATGTACACACAACTAAAGACCCTACTTGTTACATAATGTATATGTTTCTATTTCAAACGTGTCTGTTAACGTCATCTATACTGCTTAAATCTAACTTAGAATCGATGTTGCTGACAACACTATTAGAGCTGACGACAATATTGCGGTTAAGGGTTGAAAACCTCACGATAAATTATATCAAAAATAGTTAATGAAGACAGTTTTATAGAATGATAAAGGTTGTGGCGGGCGATCAAATTTTGGCGAAGAAAGCGTGAACAAAATCAATCCTATTGCTGAATATACTCGTCATGTTCAAACACTATGCTAGTGAAAAGTGCACTTGTCATATGCAAATAGTGTGGACTATTATCTGGTTAATTATGTAGGACCATCTGATTAGATGCTGAACTAGCTGTAAATTTAATGTGTATTGTAAAACTCATGAGCCGTTTCAGCTGGAAGCATTAACATCAATGTAACATATCTTGAAAACCTGTATAAACTATATAAAAATGATTGTGCCAATGTTTGGTAGACGATGTTGTGGGCAAAACATCAAAGCCTAGGCTACTGTGGTGTATGACAAGAAGATTATTTACAATCTTGATAGTTGACCTGTTGAGGATGTTTTGTGCTAAATTTCTAAGCTCAGGGTAACAATTGAACTAAAACGACCGTTTGCACGATATTATTATTATCATTATTATTATACCAGATTTATATAGCGCTCTTTTCACACAGGGGTAGTGCGTTCAAAAGCGCTTCACATGAGATTACATAAATGTACCTACAAAGCGAGAAAGGACAAATTAACTACAATTATAACACACCTCGCCCACACCCCTATATACATGTAAGCGAAGAAGGACCGTCTCAGTGTACGAATTTTCAGTAGAACACTCACGCGCTAAACGTTCGAACGTGACGTCATTTGGCTTCGAAAATGCGTACGCCAAGAAATGTAGCGCCGTTGCTTCGGTGCAAATTTCGGTTAAATTATGTGTTAGAATCGAAATAAAAAATTCATACCAGTGTTCTATCTGACAATCGAACACTGGTAGTCGTTGAGATGCTTGTAATTAAATCACTCGGCCTAAAGGCCTCGTGATTAAATTACTACGCATATCAACTCCTACCAGTGTTCGATTGCACGATAGAACACTGGTATGAATTTTTTATTTCTTAATTAGATCTAAGATAAGCATGAATAAACATACAAAAGACACCCCCCCCCCCCCCCCCCAAAAAAAAAAAGGCGATCACATTACTCTTATCAATCAGCAATGAACCGATCGGCTAATGATTGCCAACTGATAGAAATAATAGTAGAGCGCCTAATGCAGGCCGCCGAGAAATGACTATAACTACAATTAGATCTAAAATAAACGTGAATAAACATACAAAAGACAGCCCCAAAAAGGCGATCACATTACCCCCATCAAACAACAATGAACCAACCGGCTAATAATTGCCGACTGATAGAAACAATAGATGAGCGCCCAATGCAGGCCCCCGAGAAAAGACAATAACTACAATTATCTAAAATAAACATGAATAAATATACAAAAGACAGCCCCAAAAGGCGACACATTACCCCCATCAATCAGCAATGAACCGACCGGCTATTGATTGCCGACTGATAGAAACAATAGTAAAGCGCCCAATGCAGGCCGCCGATAAAAGACAAATAACTACAATTAGATCTTAAATAATCATGAATAAACCTACAAAAGACAGCCCCCAAACGGCGATTACATTGCCCCCATTGATCACCAATGAACCGACCGGCTAATGATTACCGACCAATAGAAACAATAGCAGAACACCCAATGAAGGCCGCCCAATGCAACATAACTAAGAAAAATAGCATGCGACAATAACTAAATATTTCTATAATTAAGAGACCATAAACCAGATAAAACACCAGAACTCCCATTTAGACCCACAACATCTACAGCAAAAACGTATCGCATAGGTAGCAGTGTTTTAATAACAATTATTAAAGAGGTGTGTTTTCAGACGTTTTTTGAAGACTGCAACTAAGCTCGCATCTCTGATGTCTGATGGTAGACTGTTCCAGAGCTTTGGGGCTGCATGCATATCGATTGCAAACGACACGAACGGCTTCAGAGGTAGCGAGCCAAAGCGAACAATAAAAACAAAATGGCGATCAAATGAATTAAAAAAAAAACAGCGAACAGTCCCGACTTATTTTCTCATCAATAAACCAACATTTTCCTATACTTAATGTATCAAACAAAACAGCTTACATCTGAGCAGCTAAATCTTAATTTTATATGCGGTACAATTATCATTTCTGTTGATTAGTACACTTTTGCTTGTGTTGTTTCGATACGTACATAAATCGTTCGAACCCTTGAAAAGTAACTCAACAGGGGGCGCAATGAGATATTATTGAAGAGTATTGGTGAACGTGTGATGTCGTACTATAAGCGTTGTTTGCATCGGTTAACCTTGCTGTTCGCCGATACGGTACTTGAACGTGCTACTGACGCCGCATATCGCAGCTTCAGATTAGGATCAACATTCTTTGACACTTGTTTTGGAATTACGTAAGTTATGTATGCTGCCTTATATATAACTTTGAAACTATATTGCAGACAATAATATTAAAGCAGACGACAATTTGGCGGTGAAGGAGTAAAATGCTAAACATAAATTTGAGCATGAAAGGGTTAATTGTGTCATCATGCCAACTATCAAAGCTTTGGTCACATCAGTTTCAGAGAAGATGTTTAAATATTTCACTATATAACTCTTTGTGTATTTGTGACTCCCGGGGTGAGGTAGATTGTAACCCCAGGGACGTAATTTGAACATTTTTGAAAGAAGACCCGAATATGATGGTTTATGCTAATAATCTAAGCTCAAGGTTCTGTGGCTACAGACACAATATTTTAAGCTTTTAATTGAAACGCTCTAAATTGCTTCTGTGACCTAGATATGCAACGGACATTTGAAAGAGGACCATATAAGAACCATTCCTGTCTAGTTTGGTAAATATCCATCGAGTGGTTTATGAGGAGATGTCGTTTAAAGTAATTGTCGACGACGGACGGACACAGGACGAGCATAAAAGCTCAACTTGGCACTTTGTGCCAGTCGAGCTAACAACCTTAATACATGTAGTCTATATTTTGATTGACCTAATTGAAAACTCGATATCTCAATTGACAGTGGAGCAGACGATATTTCTTCCCAGAAAATGGGCTTAAAATAAAACAATTATTTCATTTGAAAACAGTTCAAGGTCAGATGAGACGTCGGAAAATCCGGCGTTTGTTGAGACTCCCAAACGGTGCAACACGAATTAAAATAGATCGTGAGAAATTTCTGAACAATGGTTAGTGTCTACATTTTACTGCAATGTGTTTCGTTTGCGTTAAAACGGGAAATGATAGAGTTTTCTCTACTTTATTACGAAAACGCCTGTAGCACAGTCTGTATCTTGCTCAGGTAATAACGTTTTCTATTTAGAATTGTTGTCACTACTCTCCCGTAATGATAAGGATTACACTTAGCCGTTCAAGTGATACGTCTGCTTCAGACTTACCGCCTGTTTAAATATTCTCTTTGTTCAATTTGCGGCAAAGGAATAAGAACATATAGCATTTTGATAAGGTCGGTGTTATCTGATTTCCTCGATAACTATTCTTTTGACCAATGCTGTTTATTTATATATTTATGAAAGCAGTCAGGGCGTGCTCTGCAGAATCAGGGTTAATTCTTCATCGGTTCAAATATTTTCTTTTGAAAAAAAAATGTCTGAGTGATTTTCGTATTTGTATTTATCATATTCCAGTTGGTGAAATATTCACATAAGTTTGAAACAGTTCTGACTCTGATCAGACAACGGGTAACTCGGGATCTGATCAGAAGCCACACTTTATGCATATTGAAGTTTAGTCGCGATTTGCAGTTGAAAGGGTAATAGCTTCCCTGAGCGATTCAACTGTGAGTAGAATATAATTTAAAAATTATGGTAATTTGAGTGGCATTTCAATTATCTGTAACCACGGTAACGCCTTTAAATGACCAGGTATGTTAGAATCTGGCGTATTATCTTTGGCGTTAGGCAACGTTTGAAGACACATAATAATTGCTTTGTTATGTGTACAGTAAAACCTCTCTATACCACCAATAACAGTCGACTAGGTGTTGTTATTCCCGACAGGTGACAGCTTAAAGTATGATGTTGGAGTCTTCTGCTTTACTTTTGTATTACTTTAAGCAACATCTTTTCTAAAACAACGAACTATTAACCACAAAGTATTGTTGTAACAGATAAGTTTTACTATACTTGATTGAAATAGATTCATATGGGCTAAATTCGAGTTGGAATAAAATTACCTAACGCTAACTAGTCATGTCGTCGTGTAAGATGTGTTGTGCGGATCAGTTGTGTTCGGTTTACATCTAAAGTCACCACATTAATATAACTTGGATGATAAACAGATAGTATTAACGTGTTCAATGTATTAAACTCTCTCTTTAACGACCATCATATTATGTTCATGTTGATTATTTTGTGTTTAATGTAGGTGACTGTTTAAAGCAAGGTGAACGTAGAACAGAAAACTCCTAAAGCAGCTTTCTGTTTTACATTTACCCTGCTCTAAGTTATTTAATCAATGAGCCTTCTCTTTAGTTGTCGTAAGAGAGAGGTGTTACTGTATTTCTGTACTTCAAAGAGTTAGGTGACCTAGATTAACAATATCTAGATACATTTCTCCCTGCCACATTCAAGCGACTTCATTAGTAACGCGATTTAATTTAATACTGTGAACTTCTATAATTGCGACCGGTATTTTGTTTTTCTTAGCATCGATTTCAATAAAGCGTGTAATTACATTCTGAGATATTCTTCGTCGCATCGTCTGCTCTTGAGATGCTGCAACATCTTAACATTTATCAAGATAATCTATAATGCTCCCTCCCCACATCGGCCCTACCAACAAAGAGTCCCTCCTTACAACAACGCCTACCGCTGTTCCCCAAAGATGACAATCCATATCAAACTTTTTCACGGCTGCAGTATCGATAGACGAACGAGTGGCAAAGAGCTTGAATCTAGATCAGAAACCGCGTCTTATCTGGATTTAAGCTGTTTTTTAATGTAAGCCAATTTCCCTCCCTTAAACAACTCCTCCGAATAACACACACAATACTTGTCTCCCATTCGGTGATGTTGTAGAGAGGGAACACTATCGCCTTTTTCATCAGTGTCGCACGCAAATGTACACTGTTTACTGACATATGATTTAGCACATATTTCGGATCTAGATTTGACACAGAATTACGTCTAAAATCTAACTGTTTGAAATTGAACCTTGTTTTGAATGATCTAGATTATGGAATAACAAATGTTATGTAAACTAGCCAGATACATTTTGAAGCAGACAACACATACACATGGTAAGCGTTAAATGATGAAACTTCAACGTAAGTGTCAAATAGCGGCTATCTTGATCAGACGCCAAATTACTCATCAGATGTGGGTCTAAAGAGATTGCATATGCCAGTCAAACGTCACAGTGAACGTTCCGGGTCAAGATTATCGAGAACGTAAATACCAGACAGCTGCGTAGTATTTGAGATTACAACTGCATCGTTTTGTAACTAGGCGAATAATTTGAATCGAAACTACATTCGGAGAAAGTAGTACATGTCAGTGAAGTAGCCAAGGCTTTTGCTGATGTCATGTTTAAATCCAGACAACAATATGCATGATGCTGACCATTGTCTCAATCCTGGGACAGTGCGATGCGCACCTGAAAAGGGTTATGCGGGACTATTAACCTTCGCAACAACAACAACACTGATGTTATGCTTGACAGGGGAGAATATGTTATTGTTTCCCGCTAAAACGCAAAAGCAATGCAATAAAATGTAGAACATTTCATTTTTTTACTTTTCTCACGATATATTTTAATCTGAGTGGCAAACAATTTGGAGTCTGATCAAACGCCGGGTTACTCGGTGTCTTTTCTGGCTCCAAACGGTTTGAAATATAAATAAAAGTCTTAGTGTAAACGCAGTTATTTGGAAAGAATAAAGTCTTCTCTACTTTACATGAACACTGCAATCACTCCAGTTTATCCGTTTAAGCGCATCAGTAACTACAGTTAAACCTCTTTGATGCGATTACTTAAAATAATACGAGGGACTTGCATTACGTTTGGTTATTTTGGCATTTATTTGCTTGAGACCTACATGCACACTAATTCACATGTATTATACATCTTTTAAAATGTTTATTTCTCATGGTTTCGAAGATGCATCATGACAGTCAATATTCTTATTCTAAACGTTTTTAAATTAGTTGGTAAAACATCACTTATAAATGATATTGAAGTCATGTATGTTTAAAGAGTTTGAAATTACTGTTATGATCAAAGGAAGGAACACATATAGTATTATGCTCTAATGTCTCAACAGTAATGTGTGTCTGATATTATGTGAACGTTCCTAAGCCAACGCAAACACATCCTGACTATAGTTTGTCAATGAAAACGATATTCATACTAAATGTATAAAGTTTTCAGTTGTAAAATTAACAACTTAAGTGTTGCGAAATACAAAATAGGTATGCACCTATAATAGAATGTCCTATTGCAAAACTATGTACTGTTCTGTAAGAAATTGAAAAAAAAGTTAAGTGGAGGATATTGATATAATCTATAAACATTTTGTTTAATTTTTTGCATTTATTAAATCAATATTATTCTTATAACGTTGCAATGCATATGACTGATCCACATTAAGTGTTTATGTTTGACAACGAACATATGTGCTGTTTTCAAAGTATTAAGCAACGCCGTAACTTTTTTTCCAACTATATATTGGAAATGATAATTATATGTGTTGATTCCAAAAGTAAAAGTATTATTTGAATGACACTCGTAATTCACACAAATAGTTGGTCGTAATAGAAAAGGTCCACTGTATATATTTTGTTGATGTCTAAATACAAACAGGTTGAAAATCAGACACGCATGCTTTGTATTCAACCCAATGAGCCCTTTCAACGGGAATATCCGTCCTTTAAAATTTGGGATATTATGAAACGTACTCTCATCTAATGCAAACAGTGTAGACCTTGATCAGTTGATAGGTATATAAGACATTTCACCAAGGTTTTCAATGTTTACCATTCTCGAAACAATTGCATAAGCAAAACTAAATCATACGAAATGCACTTGACCTAATTCGAAACTGGAATATTTCATTATAATTTTTCGGGAAAACATTTAGAAATATAGTTCTTTAACTTGTAAAGAGGATTTTTCAACCATTTACGTCATGCCTTATCCCTAAATAAATGCCCCTTTATGTCTATAAACATACCTCAGTGTGATAGCTCAGCTAGTTTATCAAATAGTGTGCCAGGTGGCTGTATCAATATGTATATAGTAACCATTCAAGTGCACAGGGCGACAACACCGACATTAGCAGACAGTTTCCATCTTGATCAGACGCCGCGTCACGCAGCGTCTGATCTAGATACAAACTGTTTGACAACCATACAAGTATCAATGTTTCCATAGTCAAAAACGCATACAATTCCAAATGTTAACACATTTAACCCTAGCGACGAGTATACTCGTCATTTAGAAACAGTGAACCTGTGAGGATTACAATTACTCCATGTATACAGTGTAGATCCTGATCAGAGGGCCCTCTAATCAGGGTCTACACTGTTTGTCATTTTAAAATATATTGTTAAATTCCACCCTAAATAGTCAATAATGGACTAGACATATTCTGAAATTGGAATTGTCCATTAAAAGATTCAAGGGAGAATGAGATAAGGAAGATTAAATTAAAAAGGAAATTATGAACGAAATATTGAGGTACTGATTGTAGTTTTGAGTACGATCAGGGAATCTAATGACTATTATACTGTTTCAAATACTAACGTGTGGATCCTTATCATGCTTTAGACAGTTCACCGTTCGTTTAGTACATGCACATCCCAAGTATTACCGTCAATACTTGAAACTACCAGTAATGTACTTTTAAACAGACAGGTTAAGTCAGTATAAAATGTCCATAACCAATGTGTGATAGGGATAATATACCAATAATAGACTGCAAACGGGGGATGGAACTGCTAATTATTTTGACAACAGGTGATATAGCAATATATTATTGATATTAACGTACTAAGACTAAACACGGCCTGCTCAGGACAAAGTCGGTCGACAAGTTAAAGTTAGAGGGAAATTCTAGTCACATAAAATGAATCTTACAATAGTTTGACACAAAGCCGAGTGTGCCGCATGACGTGATATATATACTTGGCCAACATTTAAAACAGAGCTCTGATGAATTGCAGTCATGGATTGTATTGTACGAAGTCAATAGATATACGTACCGCGGGGAAATCTGTACCGGTGTTGCAACAACAATACTATTATCTACGCAAACATCTACAAGTATATTCGGGAAACTATTAGCTATAGTCACTTAATATCGATGTCACGGATGTCTAAAACGAATGCTGACGCGCATTTATATTAGGACAGTCGCATCATTTAACCGTACAATTAGCACTTTTTAGAACCCAAACTGCACCGTCTGCCTTAACCCTTTGAGCACCATACTATCGAATTTTGTTAGTACATGAACGGTGGTAAAAATTGTTTAAAAGCTAGATGATCTGAACACTTACAGAATAAGTATCTAACTTGCACGTTAGTCGATGTTGAAGATGGTCCAAATATTTAGCAAAGTCGATAACAGTCGTCTATGGCTGCTAATACATGTATGTTACAGTGGAGACGACGTTATTCTTCCCCGTTTAAACGCAAACGAAATGCAAACGTATTGCATAAAATTGGGATAAGGACAACATTTTTACCATTCTTATATTTTATTTAAATCTGAGTGACAACAAGTTTTGAGCTCCAAACTGTTTGCAATAGAAGTAATTGTGTGGGCGTAAAGGCGTTTGTTGTTAATAAATAACGTGTTCTCCACTGTACAAATAAATCACCGTAACAAAGATACATTAACAACGGTAATATATGTCTTAATTTACGACAAAAATATACAATGACGCATGTTGTGCAAAATTACAAAAACGTTTGAGACATTGTTTTTAAAGTTCCTTACGTCAGCCTGACGGACATGCTACCGATTATTTATTCGCTGACGAGTGTTGCAATAAATGTCTGGTTATTAGAACTGCAAGTCTACTAGAAACTGCAGAATGAATGATCAATGATCTGTTTTGACAATTTTACAAATGATGTCTGGAAAATATCTCATTGTACGTGTTTCTTTTATGCAAAGAAGCCAAAGTCGCTTGCAAACGATTTGGAACCGGATCAATGGTCGTGTTACTCGGCGTCAAATCTAGCTCTCAAACTTTGCAAATGTTAACCACATCACGCTTACCATGGTTTGTAAATTCATTTTAGCTCTATGTGGTCGAACTTGTGTTTACTGTTACGAAGCACATTAATGTGAATGCAGTAAAACCTCTCTATAAAGACCACTACAAAGAAGGTATCTCCACCTTACCTACATGATTTAGTACAATTAAAACAATCTTCATACTCTTTTAGGTACAGCAACATACTAGAAACCCCAAGAGTAAGAACAACAAGCTACGGTAAGCAGTCCTTCAGGTATGAGGCCACCCAGATCTGGAACAGCCTGCCAAATCAGATCCGACAAATCGATAACTACAAAGAGTTTATCAGGCTGATCCGGACCTGGAGTGGCCCATCCTGTAAGTGTGCTATGTGTTCATGAGTTTTACCTATGTGTATATACAACCAGCCTATGGTTTCTGTGTTGTAAATTACATGTTTGCTGCTTTGCTTTATGTTTGTTGCTTTACTTTATGCTTGTTGCTTTGCTTTATGTTTAATTGAAGTTCATTATGATTCATTGAGTCATTTCTACTAAATGTAATCTACTGTGTGGAGGTTGCTGACCAGTTCCTTCCAAATCTGATTTGGGTGGATAAATGGTTTTACTCAAATTTTACCTGTCGCACTTTTGTGCCTTCTTTTGACTGTCAGATTCTTAGTTATATTCTTTTTAAGGCAGTTTTTAGGCTTAGGTCACGATCAGCAACTTTCACACAGGTTTTAGTTTTAAAACAGGTAATCTGCAGATTGGCACCTAACTAGGGGCCAATATGCCTGTCCCCTTGTCAGGATCCATGCACCCAGATTAAATCAAATAGCATGTGCAGACGGTCACACATCCAGAGAGTGCACCAAATTACTAGATAATTATATACCTGGTCTGGATCTGTGCTGTCTGCACATGAACCCAACTTACTTTGTAATCTTTATTCTTATATATATAAAAACTGGGGGGGGGGGGGGGGGGTGAAAATCATCCTATCCCGAAATAATCAATAATTATTAACAAACGGATCAGAGCCAGTTTAGATGCAGAATAACCGTACATCAAATATGACTCGGACCCGTTTGAAATTAACAGGAATAATTTGTAAGTACCCCTCTCATTAGGATTAGGATGGGATGATGGAACCCTACCCACCCACTTGTATATAAAGTCTCTAGTTGTCTCTGTGTGTAACAGGAAGACATGATATTGCGTCTGTGATAGATGCTAAATCTATAAATATATATTTATCAAACAGGTGTGTATGTTGTGGATTTATAAAGGTGTGGTATATGCAGACAATCACTCACCCTAATGGGGCAACAAATTACTTGATGTCTGATCTGGTCTATGCTGTCTGCTTATAATCCCCCTGTCCACTATTCATTCTCTATTTGTGCAGCAGCTAAAGCATGCTATCTCATATGTGATATCAAAAATATGTGATGTATGAATGTATTTTATAATAGACTTTGTAGAATTTTACTGTATTAACATGATAATGTATTTCTTTTACAGGCTGTTAGTTAATCTTATTGTTAAAGAAACTTATGTTATTATGTCGGTAAATAGCTTTTAGCTAATGTTTTATATGTTGTGAAAAGACCCGACTATAAATAAAGTTTCTTGTAACTTGTATCTTGTAGGTTAGTGTATTACATTTTAAACCGGTGACGGCTTAAAGCAAGATGACCGGCAGAAAGTTTCTAAAGGAACTTTCTGTATAACATGTAACAGTCGCTATGCTTTAAGCAGTCATCTGCCATAAATACTTTATATTTAACATAATTTAGTGGTCGTAATTGAGAGGTGTGACTCAATTGGCTGGTAAGACACTAAGATACCAATCCACTGCTATTACATGTTGATTATTGTAGTTTCGTTTCAGATTACTAGTTGATAATTGGCAATAACTGGTCTCGCGAGTTATTGTCACGATGTTGCTAGTGGATAGTGATGTATTTTATCAGACATCGTCTCTGTTACACGGGAATACGTCATTCCTTTCCAATAATTGCGTATGTGCTGAAACAATTATATCAATAGAACATTTTATTAAGAATGACCAGACACCGGTTTATCCGGATTTTGATTAAACTCCAAACTGTTTGCTTCCTCAATGTCATTTTCGTTTTAAACATATTCTTCTAAAGTTCTAATTAAGAATGCATCGTGTTAGCATGTAGTTCTATTTAAATGGAAAATAATATCATAGTGCGTAGTGTATAGTCGATTGCATGGTTACACGTATAGCTCCTTTTGTATATGTGAGGCACAACTCTCCTATACTATGAGAAAAACTATATCGCTATATCAAATATAGAAATCAACTGTTAAAAGTTTACAACAAATACCAATGTATAAATCAATTGAGAAGCCGATGCGCTTTCTAGTGTATCGAAGCAGTTTTCTTATTTAGCCAACGACTATATACCGCACGTCATCGGCCTTTTCTTTTCGTCCAATCAAAAGCCAATACACGTCAAAGCGACCATAGGACATAACTCTGTTGGAAGCGCACCAGTACAAGACTGGCACAAAGAGCTGTCTAGATGTTAGTCAATGCCATCTCGTTGCTCCGAAGACGCACAAAACACGCACTAATGGGAGAATTGTTAATCTCGATATGCCATTAATGGATTTCATATATCGTCTGTGCTCTGAATGAGGCTAGGCGAAATCTAACAGTTTCATCCAATATCACCAGACAATCGGTGAAATTAGTGGTTTAACGAACACCGGGTTCACTTACCTGGTGGCTGTTTGTTATCCTACAATACATGATGAGTTTATTCGCGGCTTACAGGAAGCTAAGACGTGAGCGATACTGTTAGTGATTGGACTAATACGACAGAATAAATATGACATTATTCATTGTATCACGTTAATTGACAAACGTGCTTTAACTTTCGGAATACATAAATAAATATATATATATCTATATTTGTAAAGTTTTGATTTTTTTAAAAAGTTTGGAGTCGTAACAATCTTAGTCAAGAGGAATGGAAAATGAGACAAACGGTTTATTGCTAAATATTGTATTCTGAACAGTCCGATCTACAAATACATTAAGTCATTTTTTGGATTTAGTATTGACCAAGGAGCCATACAAACAGGTTTGTATTGTTTATCTATCCCATAAGACCATGACCTGTATCTAGTTTTGAAAACAGATGACCAATAAAACATGTTGAAAGTAAAGCAGATTGCGCTTTATTTTCACCCTGTTTTAACCCTTCATGATTAACTTATTCGGGAGAGTTTTACCCCTTCACCGATTTATAGTAATCTGCTTCAGTATTGTAATCTGCATGCCATGTTTCAACGCTAGATTTAAGGTTGTATTATTTAATACATATCGATAACAGTATCAAACAGTTTTGGACCTGATAACGCGGCGTCTGATCAGAATCCAAACTGTTTGCAAACGCGCTTTATGGCGTTATTGAGAGTGAAAGGCTAAACTTCCATCTACTCGAATTAAGAAAGTATGTCTTATTGTGCACATTCACAATTGTACAATTTGGTACTATTTTCGTCAGTTGAGGATAAATTAAAGACGTAACAATGCGCATTTATGGAGTAATGGGTATACATGAAATCATTGTAATCAACGAAATAATTGTACAGTATGGTTAAAATACGACATATTCAAGTATGTAAGATTATAAGAAACACGCGTTATATTTGCCACCTGAGTATGTTGTTTCATCATTTAATCAAAGTGCAGTAGTTTGGAGTCTGATCAGACGCCGATTTACTGTTTCAATTCGCATTTAAGTTTTTTGTATACACACTTTGAAAAGAAAAGAATCCTCTACCTTCCTTTTTGAGTCAACCAGTCTATGAATATGGCTATGCATTTACGTTGCTGGTTATATGTAACTAGAAATAAATGTGTTGCAACCACTTGAATCATTATGAACAATGTCGTTCTATAATTATGAACAATGATCCTTTAAAGTTTAACTTTAAACTGAACTATATAGCCATATTCGTTTAATGTCATGTAATGGTGGCCCTTTTTGCAACTGTAATAAGAACACGTATGCATAATATTCAATATTCGAGCAACGGACATTTAGTCTAATTTTATGGAAACACTTCTAGTAATTCATAAGGGGTAATTAAGTAAAATTAATTAAACCGTGCAATGAATGCTACTGTTTTGGTTTCCTATGATGGATTTATGATCTTTACAGAAGTAAGTGGCAATTATAATTTCACTAAGTTTAGTGTCGTTAATGCTAGACAAGTACAGTGAGTATCTCGTTTGTTCGTTCCCGTTTAAACACACATGATTGCAGTCACATTGTACTGAAATGTAGAATACATCTTGACAAACGTGACGGTTTGTTAAACCCTTTACTCCATCAATACGCCTTTTTACGCGTTTAATCGTTTCATCCATTAAGACTTAGTCCTAATTTATACAGTTTTATATGTGAAACATAAGACACATAGATACGTTATTTCTATCCTAGCAGACTGCAGCTTAAAACAGACCAAAAGTAAAGTAGAATACGCTTTAAATCGCAGTTCGCTTTACTTTCAACCTGCTTTAAGTGATCACCTATCTTTAATATTAGAAAAAGGATAGATAGTTAATGGTCTTGCCATACATTATTTACAGTATGAGCTTGATTAGCCGCAGAGTTACTCGCCGTGTAACCAGACTTAAACTGATATGCAAGAGATATGACTGGATTTGCACAAATGCGTTTATTTCGAAATATTAACCTTTTTTCCGGAACAGCTCCATTAAGCCCGGTTATTGTCGTCATTTCTCGACACGCATTTCAGCTCAAATGATTAACCAAACTATGCGTAACCTGGATTACCTAATAAACATGCAATATTTAGCGACAACAAAAATAATTCAATTGCAGTTCGTAAAGAGCTCCAACGTAATTGCAAGGGGTAAGTGACAATGGATTTATGTCATGTATGGATGAAACAGTTCTTATACTAATAATATTAAACTGCAGTACAGTTTTTCTTCAGAACACAAACATTAACCCCTTCTCTGCCTTAAACCGAGTACAATAGTTATTTGCAGACAGTGTTAATCCTGATCAGATGAAGCGCATCAGTATTCACCATGTTTTACACTCTTTTGAAATATGTTTAATTCAAAACAGTTAAAATGTATTTTGAGAAACTAAAAGGAGGCGACGGTCATTTAAGATTGATAACGTCATTGCAGTGAATGGCTTATATAAGAATTAGTCTTTAAAAGGCAAATGACTTCCTAACGTATACAGTATATTTATTTGCAGTAGGTTTGTTTTTGTTTTTTATGTACACCCTGAAATTAAAGCATGAATTGACGTTAGTAAAAAAATTTCATTTCATGTTTTCGATTAACATTCACCACCATAATCGACGAAACAAATATTTCTTACAGTTTGAGTGAAACTAACAGCAAACGCTTGCATAGTAAACTGCACTATCTTGAAAACTAGTTTTAAATCGGAGTGGAAAGGGGAATGGATTACCCGGCGTATAATCTATCTCAAAATTTTCAGCAACGGAGTTTACTGTTTTAGCTAAAACGAGTCTAATGGGGAAGAAAGAATAACGCTTTGTTCCCTATACTAAAATATGTCATCTTGTAGACCCAGAACATTCAAACGTTTTTAAAGGTTTATTAGAGACATTATACCTTGCGAAATACAAAGCGCACTATACGGCGAAAACTTGAATTAAAGAAAGTTTTATACGAAAGCTTTGTATTTTAATATACAGTGGATAATACGTGTTCTTCCCAAAAAACGCGTTCAGAATCCAGACTGTTTGCCACTCAGATTAAATTAAACAGCCGTTTCTAAACTTGCAATTTTCTAAATTTTAGTGGACTGCTTTTCGTTTGCATTTATTGGAAATAATGAAGTATTTTTCACTGTTACTACTCATTAGGTATTAGAACTCTTACAAGACAACGATTCGAAAGAGTAGTAAAATAATATGGCTTTAAGGAAGCTTAAAAGAGCAAACCATTGGAAAATGTAATACGAATCGTATCTGGAGTTCAAAAGCATCCTAATGTAAATACTTTGCAATATCAGGAATAATTGTTTGTGTAACTTGATACATAGGATTCTGGTAATCTAATTGAAAAAATTTGTTAAAATTATTTTGAATTTCTGTATCGTTGTTGCAAGTACTTTGCTCACACAAAACGTCAATATTTCTGAACAGTTTTAATATCTTAGCACGCAATAATTCTATGCAGAAATATTATTATTGCTGCTAAAGTGATAACTCTTCATTACTGCTTTTGCTGAGAACATTTTAATGCCATACAATATAATCGTCATCAATAATTTAATCAGAATCTTCGACCATAGTACACATTTTACAAACAGCATTTACTAAATGGCTGCTGGATATGGATACAAATAAATAATAAATGTACATAAAGCCAGCGGCTACTACAAACATAGACAAGTCAATATCTAAAAACAGCTAAGTACTAAATTCAGGGTAATATTAATCGATCTCTTCTACAATATAGTCTGACTCACAGCTGTTACCTGTTATTGTTTTGAATATAGGAAATATAAAGTTTTTGTAGGTTGAAAACACTCACATAGTTTTATTCAATGCATGTTAATGGTTAATGCACACAGTTCCTAAAAGCGTTGTCCGCAACATTGGTATAGCGTACTAAACTTTGTTTATTATAACTCTTTAAAAGTGTTGTTAGTGTCATTACTACTGTTGTTACACTAGATAAAGGTGACGTGCCAGAATATCACCTGTCTAACGTATGCCATCATTGTGTCTACGCCCATAAACTGTGTCATATTCCACAGTTAATTCTTAGGATTTATACTGATGCTATACCACTATTACTTCAACTACTGATGCTACCACTACGGCTACATCATATTTGTCTACTACTACTGCTTCTTCTACAACAACAGCAACTACTACTACTATTTATCTACTCTTTATACTTTCACTTCTACTACTATGATGAGTAATCCATTCTATACCTTATTAACGGTGTAGTATGTCTGTTTCCGAAATATTCGGACTTTCTGTATCCTAGCATGGTGTGGCTTACAGCGGATTGAAAGTAAAGCAGAATGCGTCTTAAACGCATTCAGCTTTACTGTCAACCGGCTTTAAGAATTGGCGTTTGAAAAATAAAAACATTGAAAAGCTAAGGATTTTTAAAATCAACTTAGGGTAGTCCTCTGCTAAATAAGAGCACTCTCGCGATACATACTCGTAGTTTGTGTTGATCGTTATGTTAAATACGCATTGTATCGCATATAGTACCATCAATGTTATGTTATATATATATATATATATATATATCGAATTAAAAAATAAGAAAGATTATGCCTTTGTTTAAAAAATAATAAATAAAAACATTACACTCCTCTACTAAACTAGTTTCGCCTTTCGGCTCCTCAGTAGTCAAATACATGTATTTTATGATGTAATGAAGATGAGCTTGTATGCTTAAGTCAAATAAACATATTTTTGTTCTGTTCTGTAAAAGATTTCTTGTGAGTAGTCTAAATAACTGGACTTTGTTACATGCATGTTACAATAAAAGATGTGTTAAGCGACCTATACACAGACAAAAAGCTGAAGTATTCATGACAAGTGACTGCTTTATGTAGTAACGTGTTTTTAAGATAGCCATAAACTTTATTCAGTGGTTGCTTTACTTAGGTTTGAAAACATGTAGTGTTACTACAGTGGAGAAGACGGGATATCTTCCCGTTCAAATGTTTACGAAACATAAATGCAATTCACAAACATGTAGAATAAAACACATGTTTTAAATTTCTCACGATTCATTTTAATCTGAGTGGCAAACGTTTGGAACCTGTTCAGACGCCCTGCTCATTCCATGATTGCTGTCCTACATTTATCTTTGTCACTTTAAGTAAGTTTGCTTCGCAACAGATGTCATACTATGTTCTGCTTGGTATCCTTTGAATCAAACGTTTTCAAAAATATATTGCAATATTTTACTGCGCTGCGTTTGTGTGTGCACTGTAGCTTTGTTTTAGTGTGGCAGGATAATGTTTCCCACACTGTACTAGCTACAATAAATCAGCCGCGGATTTCCAAAATCTAAATTATTTAGTTGGTCGATCTGAATAAGCTATTATAGAAGCTGTCCTTGGTGTACTTACTACTAGCTTTGTTAAGTGTACGACTTACAGAAGATAAAACGTTATTATGTTCCACTAGAAACCTATAAGTATAATACAAAAGCTAACATAGTAGATTCAGATCAGTCGCCAAGAAGTCGCTGGAGTGTGCTGCTAAGATTAATATAAATGGAGATATATTTTTGCAAGCGGCCTAGGTGAAATATTCCACAGTGCATATTGTTATGTCATATTCAAAGCAATTTTCAGACGGTGTCGGTTTTATCTTTTTAGCAATCTCGGCTAGCTAAAAAAGATAGAAACCGATATCGCACGCGGATAAGATAAGTAGGGAAGCGTTTTTATTTCCCATATAAAAAGCAATAAAGCGATTCGAAACTGTTGTAGACAGGTTTTCAAGTTTTCCGTTGAGTTCACGCGAAGAATAGCTTCTTTATAAGAATATTTCGAAACTTAATTTGAGAAAAAAGCACAGACGCACTGCAAAACATCTACACGGGTTAATTACAGTAAAACCTTTATAAACTTACACATACACGACCATTATAGTTTCTATTTCTAAACCAGATGGAAACATTCAGTAAATTATTTCAGGATAAATGACGGATGTAAATTCCCTTAGGTAGCTATCTGTCCTACTTTTATACTACTTTAAATAAGTAGCTATCTGTCCTACTTTTATACTACTTTAAATAGCCACATGTATTTGTGGTATATCATTGTTTTAAAGGGTGTTCGTTTTAGCGAGGTTTTATTGTACACGAGGACGTATCTAGTCTGGCTTCCCTGATTAGATAAAAATACATGAAACTGTAAATGGAAGTTTTGTATTCACCTTTAGTGCTTGGTTATGTATTATGTTTAATAAACAGGTTTATGCTTAAACAACTGTTTCCTTGGGAAACATTTTGAAGTCATGTATATTGCCGGGATACCAGACGTCTGATCTACATTGTAGCACCAAATGGTTTATCACTGAAATGAAATTTTAAATTCGTAATAGTAGACAACTGCTGTCACTTATAACGACCCAATCCAATAGCGTTTGCGCTTAGTTTCGTTTTACCCTTTACCCAAGTACCCGTTTATAACATTAAAAACAGTTGATCACTTAAAGTAGGTTGCAAGTAAAGCAGAATGTGCCTTAATGCACATTCTGCTTTACTTTCAGCCTGCTTTAAACTACCATCCGCTAGGCTATATAAAATATTTGTCTCTGGAACTATTTTCTTCAGCGGAGGAATACTTTTACTATGCTCAAAGTAGCTTCTATACGGAAAGGCGTGAAACAACAATGTCGTTTTCACTCTAGAAAGTCATTCAGTCAAAAAAAAAGATATCTGTGCTAAAAAGTAAAATCTGATCAATTGAAAATATGTTCAATAGGTATAATAGATACCATGTGACATGGTGTCTTAGAACGCTCCAATTTATTTGAAACTAAGAATATTGGAAATAAATCTAATTTTCAAAAATGAATAATTTTTCGAGTTTCATCATAATTAAGTTTACGAATAATTTCGTAACGTAATTTTATAACGAAATATTTTTGAAGACTATATCGGTATCACGAATAATTATGCCGTCTGGGCTGTATATGTTCTTCCACTGAATAGTCTCCTAGCGCAAAGTGAACATTTATTAATAAAACCATTCGCCAATGAGTCTATAACAAGCGGGCACTCGTCCAGACATTGTGTTAGGTGGTGTAAATTAGCCCTCATCGTATTAACAGGTCTGCTAAAAAGTATCATAGGTGAAATAACTAAAAACGCAGACTCTATCAATTTACTTTTGTTAATTTAAATACACCAGTATACTCGAGGTAAAGCAGTCAATGGGTTTATAAAACAGTTTGGTAAATACCAGTTAACGGATGAAGTTAGCCTAAAACATCAACTAATTGGTTTTTTGCACAATATGTGTCCAAAGGCTGCAACCTTATTTGAAAACAATGTAAATTCCGTTCAGACTGCTTCCTCAGGAGCAATCTGAGTATGGTCCACGCAGTTGCTATATATTGCTTGTTTGTCCAAACAGTTGTGATATAGATCAGTCACCGCGTAGCTTGTTGTTTGGTCTGAAACTGATCGGTTTGCAAATTATGTGTATCTTGAACTAAACATAATAAATGATAGTACAAAACAAACGTAGAATGAGTACATGTATTGCTTTAGTTGGTTAGCCGTTTGTTTTCCAAATAAAACATCATTATGTCCATTGCAAGCAATTCGGAACTAGATCAGACGCCGGGTTACCCGGTGTCTGATCAGACTCCTAATTGTTTGCAGCTCCGCATTAATTAATTCGTCAAAGTAGTCAACAGACAATTAACTTTATAGCTTTGGGTCTATATTTAGTTTCGTTTAAACGCGCAATCATACCGCCTACCTAATTGTATTTCAAGTATAATGTCCTAAATTGTTGAAGTGAAACACCTTAATTATTTCGTAATCAAAATGAATGAAACTAAACAAAACTAAAGGAAACTTAATTCAAACTCAATTAAATACCAAACTAGAAAATAACAGGTTCATGACAAATGTGACGAGATATTTCAATTTGAATGAAAATAAGTTTCAAGATTGCTCTAGCGCCGGTTAACCCGACGTCAAATTTAATTTTAACCTTTTTTGCACTGCAATGTAAACTTTTAAACAAACGCGTTTATTGAGAAAGAAAAGCGACATTTCCAATACAGGCACAGGTAGAAAATAAATGTAAATGACCTAAAGCGGATCATAAAAACTGATATCTAACATACATCGATGTGTTTGCACTACTCCAGATGCATGTATGGATGAGTACACAAATTATTCCCACTATTTTCTCAACTTGTTATTTGTTATATCTGCAATAAAACCTATGAGGTTAATATCAATTTGGCGCATAGTTTTTTAAATAATTATTTTATTTGAGAACAGGTGTTTACTGTAATTCTTGTGCAGACAAAAAAGAAGCATAGCTGCTATACATACTGACGTTTCGTCTTCGTAGACTTTGATTGTAAAATTCCTAACGTGTAAATAAAAACGGTTTCTGCTACCGTTGATTGTAACTGTACATTTTCATGTCATAGCATTTCCATTTTATGTGTTGTAGGATATTGAATAAACGTTATATGTAGACTAAAGGCGCATTAAGACAAGCTGCCTACGCGTCCGTAATGCAATACATAGTACCAAACGAATTTTGCTTTTGCGACTACAGTTAAAACTCTCGATTACGACCTATAAAATAAGACATGTTGTAGGTTTTAAGACAATTGAACGCTTAAACCAAAATTAAAGCAGAAAGATCATATTATGCTGTAAGCGAACGTCTAAAACTGAGTCAAGTCGGTACACATAAACATGTAAACATTAGCTATGTATAGCTATCAAGGTCGTGAAATATGCATGTTACTGCTGTTTTTCAACATGGATTTATTTGCAGTTATCCGATTTCACTGATACTTATAGTCTATATTCCGACCAACTGCCAAATAAGTCGGTGTTTGATCAGAACATACATATCAGTGATGTAACAAAACTAAAGCGACGCGGCTTAAAGCGGAATATATGTTGATGATATAAAGAACATGTAGCTGTTCTAAGAACGCATAATTTCGTTTAAGTCACACTAGCGCCAAGCGCCAAGCGCAGATGAGATTTTCACACGACATGCATGTATACGTTCCTAGAAAAGGAGCTAGCGACACGAGAATACTTGATTATAATCGTGAATATTAACGATAATTATGCATAAGATCCTTCGCTATTGTCATGTTAGAATAAAAATAATATAAATTATGATTTATAAAGCAGCCTAGCACGGTCACAGTAGAGAATATATTATTCTATCTTATTCAAACGAAACCTGACTCATACACACTGCAATAAAATGTTTCAACCTGAGTTAAAACAGTTTAGAGACTGCCCATGGATCAATTAAACGGGCGTCTGATCTGCTTCAAAACTTATTTAAGTGTACATATGGGTTTTCAAAATAAACGTGCATAAAGACAGAATAACGCCTTCTCTACTGTGTATATGCAACGTTTTACGGATATTGGGTTTTCTTATACATAGCTACAATTGCTGCTCTCTCGTATTCATTAATCCTAGCTGCTAAAATCTTGCCTCCAGCTTAACCATTTGCCTGCTGATCACGATTCATTGTTTTTAAAATTCAGTTGGCTCCAGATCAGACACCGCGTAACGCAGCATCTAATGTAGAACCAATATGTTTGGCACTCTTTGTTTGGTGTGTTATTTTAACAAAATACAAACATCTAAGTTGAATTCAATTTTCTGACCACAATTTTCGAAGCAGGCGATATTACAGCACAATAAGAAAGCACAATCAATGTCACTTTTAAGACGAGTCACGTGAAAACGAATTGTATTCTGTACACGTACAACACTTTAGAATCAGGGGCCCGTTTCATAAAGCTTCTTACGACAAATGTTGTCGTAAGTCAAAACTTTAAAATACGTTTAATCTCTGATTTCTCTATCGAATCCTGTCTAGTGACATCTTTTTGGAATCGTCTTTTCAAGACGATTCCAAAAAGATATCACAAGACAGGATTAGATGGAGAAATAAATAATAATTGAGAGTTTTATAATTTGACTTACGACAACATTTGTCGTAAGATGTTTTATGAAACGGGCACCAGCTCTCGGTAAGCAATCTGCCCATTGTAATGCAATACAGGGGAGAAAACGTTCATCTTTCCCGTTTAAATGCAAATGAAACGCAAACGCAGCGCACTGAAATGGAGAAAATGACAACTTTTGGAATTTCAACCAATTCATTTTAATCTGAGTGGCAAACAGGTTGGAGTCTGATCTGGATCCAAACTGTTTGCAATTGAAAAAAAAAGATTAACCGTAAACGCGTTTATTGGGAACGAATAACGTTTTCACTATAGCACCGAATGGTCTGATAAGTGATATTTAGTGAATACTAATAAGACAATATGCATTTGAATGGCAGCTACGGATTTTGGTAAAGTAGCGAATAAATTATTTTTGTAGTTTTGAAAAAAATAAGTTAAAAACAATTAAATCTATTAGTGTGCTGACAATGACGTGAATCTTTTAAAAACTGAAGGGGATTTTATAATGACCAGAGCGGTAAACAATATGGTGACGTTTGATCTAGCACCACAGTGTATGCAAGAGAAATTGTTTTAAGAAGGCACACCCTATCGAGGATATCCTGATGGAAGATAGACTGTGTGGAAGTAATGCTCATTATGGTAATAAAAAGAAAACTGTTTAATTTCACACACACAAAATTCGAAAAGTCGTACCTAGGAGCTTTCATCTGACGTCGTCATGCTTCATCAGCTATATGGCTATTTGTCACTTACTGACCGTTAACAGAACAGAACAGAATAGAATTTTATTTCAACTTGTACATAAACGTACCTCGTTGATACATACATTCTATATAATAGAATAACAGTCACCTAACATGCAAAATTTCACTTTTATCCGAATAGAGCAAATATCACACAATAAAAATATAATTAAGTAGCTTAAACATGTAATGCAATGACTATATATTTTAAGATAATCTTGATCATTATTTCACTGCTATGGTTGGTGAGCGATGTAAAAAAAAAGAAACAATATTTCTCATAAAATTATTGAGGCTAGCACGAAAACACTATGTGTCTGACCAGGACAAAATAGTTTGGAATATGAAACTCATATGCCAAATGTTTGTTCAAATTTATTTGATTTAGTTCGAAAAGTAAACACATCATTATTGGAACAAATTTTAATACACATGCATTCTGTAACCAAACACTACTTTGATAGCAACAAACTAAGTAGTCTGTAAGTGTCAGTTTGTACAAACATATCAAACACATGAGAACAGCTCCTCACACAAAAAAGTACATATTATGAGTGTGGCTATGAGTACAAAACAGACATGTGTGATACCGCTAATAATTTATCGTTTATCCTACATAAACCTCATTTTACGCGTTGTATTTATTCATCGCAGTTCCACTTCATACAGTCGCAGATATGTACCACAAGAGCTACTATATATAACAGGAAGTAGATTAAAGTAGGTTTAAAGTTACGTAGACTACGCCTGAAGACGCATTCTGCTTTGCTTTTATCCTGGTTTAAGTGGTCACATGTCTTCGAAGCTACAAACGGGCTATGAGGTAATGGGTTAAACAATTATTTTGTGTTGAGAGTACTATAATTGTACAGCGGAGTTGGAAGTGTACATGTATCTAGTATTTGAAACGCAGACGAAACGCGGACGCATTGCGATGAAATGTAGACAATGTAAATATTAAGAATGTTATAATGATTTGTTTAGAACTGAATGCCATACAGGTTTGATCCCAACACTGTTTGCAATGGACACCATTTTGTAAGCATAATATATATTCAAACTGAGTTACACTCATATTCAGTTTACAAACCATAATTCAACTACGATTTTGATTTGTATCACTGACGATATATTTTAGGCAGACGACAATTCTGCATGATACGTGTTAAAACATGCTATCAAAAACACATAACTGATTATGAAATAATGATATCGAAACGATATGGCCACTTAAAAACAGTTAAAAGTAAAACTTGCTAATGCCTTTATATCCTACTTCAAGCATCGATATGCCATAAACATCGATCAGGCATTCCTTTCAGTGTCCACCATAATAACGGAGTATATTTCGCAATGTTATTTTCGAATACGTAAACTCCTGCCAATACTTATACTAAAAAGACGGCTTATATTTTGTAATTAAGGATTGCGGTTGTGATATTGAACATGGATGTAAGTTAAGTTAGCACATGGCTTGGAGCTCTCGGCCAATCAGAGGCCTCAAAAACCTGTGATTATATCGTTTATTTTACAAAACCATGAAATAACTAACACACTGTTCACTTATTCCAAGCTTCCGTCATATCAAGGCAATTTGACGTCACAACCCTAGATCGGAGGGGAACTGCACTCGCTTCATGACGTCATATTATGTACAGTGAGACCTAAACTTTAAAGGCAATTAATAATGAATTGTGCTTACATATAGAGCTTCAATAAGCGTTATTTATGTTAGTGTTAAAGCATGCTTAATGTCTCAAACTGCACATTGAAATAACCTTTCAATTTAAGTAAAGTATTACAAATAAAATAACTTTTTCGTCTAAAACAAAAAGTAGAAACGTAGGGTCTTCTTGTTTTCCTCGAGCCCAAGCCAGTGCTAAATAGGTTAGACCACGGTTGCGCGCGAATAAACGACATAGTTCTCGGGGGCTACGCCCCCTCGAACTATATCGTTTATTCGCTTGCAACCATGGTCTAACCTATACATATCACAAATCGTTTTATAACTTATCTGAATTACTTTAATTCTTTGTTAAGCTGTCTCCTATAGATACAGTTGAGAAAACGTTAATCTTTCCCAATAAACGCGTTTACGCTAAAACTATTATTTAACCCGGCGTCTGATAAGGCTCCAAACTGTTTGCCACCAAGGTAAACATGAATTATCAGAATTGTCCAAAAGTTGTATTTTTCTACGTTTTAGTGTTTTGCGTTTGCGTACGTTTACGTTTAAACGGGAAATAATAACAGATTCTCCACTGTATATTATCATTTAGTAAAGGGAATGTTGTCCGACTCGTTTCCACGGCACTAAACGCACACAAACACAATTTGAAAACAATATTTTTTTAAAATGTTTACGGTTAGTCTTAATTCAGCTACCAGGCGTTTTATCTAGATCCAAACTGTTTTTCACCAATGTAAGGGTTAAGCATAAACACCTAGAGAGGGGGAAGACAACGCATTATCCGAGTTACAAATCGATTTTGTTAGTGTTGCCAGAGTGGTATGTGTGCGGTCGGCAATAGCTCGACGATCAACTTTTGACTGAATGAAGAAACTTGCACAACGTTTGACAAAATGCACCGTAGGCTGTTTACAGTTCAGTCGGTGTTTAGTCTACGTCTGAATGTTTAAGCCACTGCGATTAACAGTTGAAAAACCGTGCACATATCAGCCCCCTAAATGACGAATATCTTGTAGCCAATTATGGCAAATATGTTTAAACCTATTTTTTCGATTTGCAAACATGATTACTTGACCAAAACACACCATGCTGTTGATGGACTTACCATTCTCGCATTTTCAGCCGATGTGGCAATATACTGATTATGTTATTATCTAGCAAGTCAGCAAACACTCACCAACCTAAAACACAAAACAGATTATCCAAATATACAACTACTCAAACACTGACGCACTGTCATTAACATACAACTCGCCAACCGTTCCATGAGACATTCGACGACTAGAATGTCCAAAGGGTCCAAGGAAAAGGGAACATAAACATGTTGCTGTGAGGACAATAACCTATCTACTCAAGGGACAAACAGTTTTTGTCCTGATCAAACGCCGCGTAACGCAAATGCGCTTGATGGTGTCATGGTTGAAAGAGTTAAACGCAAACGGAGCGTAAACGCAATACACTTGAATGTACACATTAACACATTTAAAAAAACTAAATATTTATTCGTTTCAAGGCTGACTATCTCCTGGGAACCCGGCGTCTGAACTTGCTCTTAATTGCAAAAAACGGAAAAAAGTTTAAGCGTGTCCGCGTTTACTTAGAAATAAAAAAAGTATGTCCCATTTTAACTCCATTAAAATTCTCACTTAACTTCAAGTCTCTACAGTTTAGTTATTTGCTTTTGCGTTTACGTAAGTTTCAATTCTACGCAATTGTAGTTTTAAAAGAAGTAAATCAAAATATGCTTAAGGTTTGTTACTTTTTAGCATTTAGTAAATCAAGCATTAATTGCATACATAGCATCTGTATTACTATTCAGTTAAATTAATTCAAATCAAACGAGGTTGCAGCTGCATTGCACACGGTCATGATCGAAACAGAGGACAAGTTCATCGGCCTCTGCTCTAGATTAACCCTCATCCGGACCTTTGGGGTCCATTGGACCCCATCGGCTTTATTATTGCTAGAAAAATGTTTTCAGCCTAATGACGCTTCTGACGTTTTAAGACAATGTGTCTATAACTGTGTTTAACACTTGTGTGAAATGCGTACTAAATATGTCAATTTGCAACTATTTTATTTCCAAATCATGTCTGTGGTTCAGCCGGACCCCATAATTATAAAGGTTAGTCAAAGGTATTTCAGGCCATTTTAGAACCGTTCCCTGTTGTTTACAACTACAATAATGACATTTATTTTTAACACTAAATAACCCCGACAATACTGTTCCACAATTGCACATATCAAAATATATCTTTCTAGATCTTGTGATTGAGTTATTTCCCTTGGATATTATCAAACCGGAGCGCAAACCGCGAGTCCAGGGGATTCATACTGTATGGAACGAATGCAATTGTATCTGACCTCAAATTATGCAAATGGTTTCAAGATTCAAATAAATGTACTGTATTTTGTTTAGTTCTGGTCCTTTCTGGAAGTTTCAATAGCAGTAATGGACCAATATCGGTGACCTTGGCCTTTGTCATTGATCCTATTGAATGTTGGCCAACGAGGTCTGGTAGGTCGGTTTTAAGGCGTCTATTTCAATGCTTCATATGGCATATTTCAGTATATAAGATTCAACTATATGACTACAGGGGAAGACAGACATACAACAGACAAAAATGCTCCAATAAGGATGTGAGACAAATGCTTGTTCAGCAGTAGCTTAACCTAATGTTTGATACACTTTCTTGTTATTTCATCCATAAATCAAAATTAATGTAATAGATGATGATCGCAGGAAACCTCAAAGCATAGTTCATTACAGTGATAAAACAATCTGGTGTAGACCATTGACCAAAATGGACCGTGGTTACACCTGTAATTGCGTCTAGGACACTATCATGGAGCTCACCAGACACGTGATTATGTGAAGCAGACATAGTTATGAGTAGTACTCAAGACATGGTGTTAAGCAATTGATATTCAAAATTCTCATATTTTCACCATTTGAATTTATGTGTTTGTTACTTTCATTTCATGTGTTTACGATACTTAGTTTTATCACATATATTTGACACGCATCTGTCTCAGTGTAAGCGGCATTAAACCTGCACGGAGCTAAACCACGCGCGGTGACAGGTCAAACAATTGGACTACTATTGCCATGAAAAGCTTAACAAATTGACGATATTGATCGGCTAGGAAGCTATTTTGGTTACATATGTTCCAATAATAAGGTGGTTTAATCAGTCGTGGTTAAAAAGTGTATAGTAACCCATGTTAATATGCATAAATATTATTTGGGGTCCACTGGACCACAACCATATTTTGGTCATTTTCTTCCAAATATTTACATAGTTCTGTACAATATACACCATTCATGTAACAAATTACAGGTATGTCTAATCCTAAATACGTCAACATTTCCCAATCTGTACATTTTCTGCACAGGTTATTAGATAAAATTCGATTTAACAGCAAAAAACTTAGTTTTTTGTGTAACTATGGTCACTGGTTGCCATGGCAACAGTGAGAGCAACGTTTCGATTTATCACTACCATATTTTAGCATAAACATATCAACTGATAATGCGGCATCAGTAATGTCACAAATGCCTATCTTGACTTAGAAAATAAAGAAAATGCACAATGGGG
This sequence comes from Gari tellinella, assembly GCA_922989275.2. Lineage (NCBI taxonomy): Eukaryota > Metazoa > Mollusca > Bivalvia > Cardiida > Psammobiidae > Gari > Gari tellinella. Next base: position 99,610,307 of record OV277856.1, on the reverse strand, counting down.
TCCAATGGACCCAAAAGTCTCAAAACGGAAGTTTTTGCAAGGTCCGTATAAGGGTAAAGACGTGTAAGATAATGTATGTTTGGCACTCGAGTCGTGACTACTTGTTTTGAAACTAAGCAAGTATGGCAGTTCAGGGCAAGCTTTGTAACAACTGCAATGGTTTCCCATTCAGACCAAATAGCGGTTTAATATGTTAACTTTTGAACGCACTACCCCTGTGTGAAAAGAGCGCTATATAAATCTGGTATAATAATAATAAATAATAACTGTGATGTTGAACTGTTCAGCTAGTCATTGCCCAGCTTATTTTTTTAACATTGGACAGAGCAGGTAACAAGACGAAGTTTAAGATACATGTAATCATATTCTGTAACAGGTTGCTACAATGTTCCATTTAATACACGTAAAATATTTCCCGACAGAGCTTTTAAAAAATACTTTTTTCAAATGTAATAAATTCTGAATAAGTGTTCGTTTTTTAAGAAAAATCTTAAACAGTATTGTTTAAGAAAGTTTGACTCGTGGTGTAAATAAATGTGTGAATAAGAATATATTTTTCAGTTTCTTTATATATCTAGATACCAATGCTATGTGTACTTTGTTTGCATTGATTATTCATTGTTCAATGCCTTCGAATATACTATGTGTGAAAATAGGCATTTGATCAAAATACAGTCGAACTTCGATATCTCGAACTCGCTTAAGTCGAACTATCCGATACTTCGACACATGAATTCATTGCTTCATGTTCGGTTAAGTCGTACATACCCGTAGTTCAAAGTTAAACTATGAACTACGGGAATGTTAGACTTAACCGACTTCGAGATATCAAAGTTCGACTGTAATCAGTTTCAGTGTCAGTTTCAGTTACTTTAGTCAAGTCGGAATACATTTAATTTTGAAACTAAAAGTGTAATAAATAGTATTAAAGCATACACAAGATATTGACATTGGAATCAAACAAGATTAGTTTGAAATTCAATTTCGAGTTGTAATTGTTTCTAGTAAAATAATCCTCTAACTATTTCATTCACAATTCAATCTTCATTATGGTGAGGATAACACACATCGGGCCCAGGATTTCAGATACAGTAAGGAAATGGTTGCTATTTCCAGATTAGACGGAACTTAACGCCAACGCACTACAAAAACAAAAATGACAATCTTATATTTTAACCCTTTACCCCATAAACTGTTTCTAGTATTAATATACGTAACCTCTTAAAGCAAGCTGAAAGTAAACCAGATTGCGACTTAAGGCGTGTTTCTTTTTACACTCAGTCTGCTTTAAGCTACCATCAGCTTGGGTTTAGAGAACATTAATTATAGTACATAATCATGACTGTAAACATTGGAACTACTTTCTTCGATGGGAGCATAGATTAGTTGCGCTGAAAGGCGCTTCTATTGAGGAAAGGGTTGAAGCCAAGCGGCAAATATTTCGGATCGTAAACAGACGCATAGTTAGTCAGTCCCGTATATGGGTTTCTCTTGGTCAAACTGTTAGCGACCAAAAACATAGTGGTAGTATTAGCGTGGTTATTTGAAAATGACACTTTTTCTACATTGTACATGTCAAACTAAGAAAGGCTAAACAAAACGTACATGTGTTTGTCAGTAACGGTTCACAACGTATGGTGAGAAATAGGGTTACGTTGTGCATTTATCAGACTCAATAAAACATAGTACGTCGTATTCAATAATTCATACTAATCAAGTTTCGAACATATCAATGTTATCAATGCAGATTAAAATTAATAAAATTTATGAATCGAAAACCGTTTATTTTATTACATTTTATGGCTAGCTTTTCTGTTTAAACATTTAATGCAGCTTTCTTCTGTATGTGTACAACGCGCATTGAATCGAAATGATAAGTAACATATCGTAAATATTACGTAAAGTATACATTTTGGATGGAGCTATTGTGTACCTGTACAGTTGGAAAACAACTTGTCTCGTTTGAAATAAATTAAACGCACGTAAACTGCAATTGAATGGATGACATTATAGTTTTTAAAAGTAATCGAAATACATATATTTGATTTTGAGTGGCAAGCAGTCCGGTGACTGATCAGGCACCGATTTATGCGTATTTTGATTTTGTCTTCGATCACTTTGCATTTGACATTGTCACTTTAGTACAAACACTTTAATATGAAAATGCTTTCCTTTGGTAAACCTACCTAGAAAGCACGTCTACGATACAAACTGAAATTCGATGGATGTTCAATCTAGATAACTACTCATTCTCTAAATTTAACAACTGAATATTAGTCGACTAACGCATTATTAGACTGAGCAATTTACTTCGAATTTACTTAGAATTCAATATCTTTTCAATATCTAATTTCAAATTAGTTTTTGTCGGAAGTAATAACAACTCTGATAGCGAACAAGTGACAAAGTTTGTGGAAAGTAGTGGTTAAAACAACTTAGATCAAGGCAAGGTACCTAATAAGAATTCCATCCGTTAGTAATTGCTTCATTCGTTCCCAACAATATCATGGCTCTAAAAGAACTGATGTCAATTGCATATACAGCAAAATGCATAAACCCTTTTACTGCTAAACTCAGCATACATTTTTAGCCCTTGTCGTCTTCGTCACTTTTGTTGTTTCTAAGATACATGTTGTTTAAAAGTGTTATTTAAGGTAGTATTAATGACAAAAAATCAATACGAGTGTCAAGGCGTTTGGATTCTGATTATAAGCCAAAAAGCCGATATTGATCTTAAGTGTTTGATACGTTTATTATATGCAACCTCGTCGATGGCATGGTTATATTTAAGCAACCTTTAATTGAGTGTGTAAATATACAGAAACCCTCTCTTTTACGACCACTTAATGGATGCTTATTAATTGCATAACATACAAGAAGCATTTTAAATTAAGGTGTACGTAAATCAAAAAACTCCATTAGGAGTCTTTTGTTTTGAAGTTTACCTTGCTTAGAGGAGTCACGTGTAGTAAACACTTAATAGTTAACATACTTTAGTGGTCGTAATAGATGGGTTTTACTCGTAACTATTGGCAACTGAGGAAGCTGACTGTATTAGTTGTGTTTTGCATTAAGCAATTACTTGTTAAACAAGAGCCCAATAGGCCCTAAGGCGCTCACAAGAGTACACAATCCCTGTATTTAACTAGACTGATCGCCAGAAATGACTTATACCCCACTAGGGCATTGTCACAAGAAGCAAATGTGCCAGGATAATGCTGATATGTGATCTAAATATGAAAAGAGGGTTTAGAAAAAAATTCTAGGCTTTGACCCAAGGACCTACTTTTTGACCTGACACAACTGTTATTCATACATTGTCTAGATTTCATCAAAGTGATAATTCTAAGCAAGTTTGTTGAAATTATGGCTAAAACTAAGACCCCTACAGTGTTTTGAAGCTATTTGTATGTTTTGACCTACTGACCTACCTTTTAATCTTATGTCATACATATTCACACAGTGCCTAGCCTTTATCAAGATAATGAATCTAAGCAAGTTTCAAGAAGATTATACTAAAAATATGGCAGCTTGTGTGACGAAAAACTTTTTCTGTGGTTTGACCTACTGACCTATTTTATAATCCGACATAACCTACATTAATGTACGATCTATTTTTTATTAAGGTCATGACACTGACAAAATGTCATAAAAATATAACCAAAAATATGACTTTTAGGATGTTTTCAACATTTAATTCGATATTTCCGAACACGGAAAATGACCACGCCTGTTGCGACAATGTTTTTTTGACAGATCAAAATTATTTGAATAACTTTTAAAGTCTATCCATTGAGAAACATTTTGGTGAAAACCAAATTGAAATCGGACCATTACTTTCGGAGAAGAAAAGTTGTCTAGATAGTGTGCGCGGTTTCCATGTCAACCAAACAAATTACCCCACCCACAAACTATTTACAACTTTTCATTCCCGCACTCTACAGATGGTTCTGATGCAGTTTGGTTCGATTGGGCTATATGTATCAGTGAAGAATTCGTTTGCAATTGTTGACAGACGGACGAACGGAAGGACGCCGGACGCCGGAGAGAGCGGTATCACAATAGCTCACCTTGAGCGCTTTGTGCTCTAGTGAGCTAATAAAAAACTCGTACTATATGTCATTTATGTAAATAAAAGTTTATAAGAACAACTGTGAAAAAGATTAGACACCGGTTACCTCGATTTAACTGTATGATCAGGGTCCAAACTCTATTCCACGAGAACTGTAATAAATCGGCAACATTTAAAAGTACCTTGTGCTTTATAGATTTTATTGCACTGCTTTGTGAATATGTACTCGCTCTAATACTAACGTATTTCCAACATAATAATTGTTCTATTGTACTGGTAGAGTTAAACATTTAGGAATAGCTTTTTGGTTACAAAGAGACGTTCTGTCGGCTAAAACTAATATATATTCACTAATGCGGTCCATTTTATAAACGTAAATTGCAAAATTGCCGATGTATGCGTGTTCTTTGCATTAGCTGAAATGGAATTCTCAGCGGTATATAGTTCAAATTAACCAAACTTCCGTTATCTCTTCTCCAAATTTGTTTATGGCTCTATAATAATGTGCCCCCGTCTGTAGCCATTGTTGAAATAACAAATCCGGAATTGTGCTACAGTAGAGCACAGTTTATTCTCTTCCAGTAAACATATTTAGCTAACATCCTTTTTTCGTTTTACAAACAGCACCGAAACAGAGTAACCTTTCTGCGTATCAGCGATGTCGCAAGACAGATAATAAAAGTTTGAATAATTATTCATTTTTCAATCATGAGAAAACGATTCCGAAGAGATGTCACACGCCAGGTTTATATAGTGAAATCAGAAGTTAAATGTATTTTTAAAGTTTTTACTTACGAGCGTTTTGTCGTACGATGTTTAATGAAACAGGCACAGTCTCTTACTGTTGATCACGTATGTTGAAACAGGTCGGATATACTTCCACTCACCTGTCATATATTGCAATTTTTGAATTTATTTTAAATGATCAATAAAAAAAGTTTGCATTACTGTAACCGTACGCTGTCTTTGATTTTACTGTTTTGACTGAAAAATAGATAAAGTCTAATTCTTCTTAATTAGTTTCATTGCTAAACCGGTATCATGTAAAACAATTTAAATTCGATGTGTTATATACAACTGTAATTATGTTTCGACGGACGAAATATATAAACAAGTGTTAATTCATTTTGATTCAGACCAGATGCCTTGAAACTCTACTACTGGTCTGGCTCAATACTGTTTGCAATTGCAACTATGATGATCGAACTTATAATAAAATAATGCACGTCAAGCCGAGCTACAGTACTGAACCTTATTAAATTGAGAAAAAAAATGCCATTCGCTTGCAATTCGATGGCAATTTGCTTGCAATTCGATGGCAATTCGCTTGCGATTCAAACTAGTAACTTTACCCTCGGGTAAGTTTTCTAGAATGGTGTATCTCACAAATGTTCGCAAATATGCCTCCATTAATTTTTTCGATTCCATTTTTGTCACAACCGCTTTGGAAAAATCGCATAGAAATATTCAAACGTAGGATTTGTTTTTTGAAGCGCCCGATTCGATGGCAATTCAATGGCAATTCGATGGCAATTCGCTTGCGATTATCAATTTAATTTTATAAGGTTCAGTACTGTAGCATAATAAGGGATGCCAATATGGCCGCCTTTAACGCAGATGGTAATAAACAAAAGTTAACAAGGTACAGCAAAATAGTGATAACTCTTGTTCAGCGTGTGATTTCGGTCCAAATGTTGTAATAATGTGGTTGTATTTTCTTAAGGACAAAAAAAGCTTCAACAAAAAAAAATAACGTATAGAATAACGGCAAAACAGGCCCATTTTCAAACCAATACAATATTAAGCACAATTTACCTTGAAACTTAGTGTAGGATAGATGTTTTTACTTACCGCATTCACGAAACTAAACGCAAATACGATGCAATAAACGTTAACTAAACAAGGTTATGCAAATGCAACCGGTCTAATAAAATCTGTAAGACAAAGGGTTTTGTACCTAACTGGACGTCAAGAATCTCAGCGTTTCATCCGTTTCTAAACTGTTTGTACACATTAGATGCATTGGATTCAGTGCAAGGCTGTATGTTTCGATTATGTATATTGTACATGATAACCGTGCGGCTGAACATGATTAAAACTGTTTGGCACTCCTTTACATATATTTTGAAATAAAAATACCTAACATTTAGATTTGACAATTGTTTAACACAAACAACCCAACATATGTTTGATAATACCGAGTGTTTTTAACTCTAGCGATGAGTATATGTGTAATCAACGAACATTGTACCGAGAGGAGTATACAACTATCCGTCGTACATGTATATAAATACAGCGCTCCCTCTCTACAACGGCCCTCCCAACAACGACATTCTCCTTACAACGACCTATGCCGCGATTCCCTAAACAAGAAATTAGGTCTAACGCAATACCGTCTGCTTAAAATTGTCGTCTGCTGTTTTTTCTTAAAGTTACATATAAGTGGAGATTTTGATAGAATAAGTAAAATAACGAGAGACAAACAGCTTGACTCCAGCGCGGCGTCTGATCTGGATTCAAGCTGTTTGCAAATGTAAGTCAATGTTTCATTTTCCCTCTCTAAAACGACCCCTCCGAACAATGCACACAATATGTGTCTCCCACTGGGTGTCGTTATAGAGAGGGAGCGCTGTACTGTAGACCCTGATTATTAGGGTATGCTTTGGTTAGCATTTCACAATATGTTGATATATATAAATATTACGCCATGGCAGTAAAAGGGTACGATATCTCATTTAGTCGACGACCACTTAATACAATATTGAACATGAGCTGGAGGTTTCACTGTAAAAAAACATGGTTTTTCGTTTTACACCCTTACGTTTTAATCACATACATCTGTTGCTGGCACATTGTTGCTTTCTTGTTTGCATTTCGTCAACTTTTTAGACATTTCATTGCAACACAATCCCCCGAAATGGACAGTAAGCGACTTAGAATACGAATTTGACACCAATTAATCAGCATCTGATCTGCATGCGTACAAACTGAAAGTTGTACTATTATCTGACGTGGCAGTGTTTATTTTAATAAATACAAATAAGCAAGCGTTAACCCAGAATCAAGCTGAAACCGGATTTATCGAATACAAAGTCCGTTCAACAGTCGTCCTCCGCAATAGTTACACTTAATGTTTTAAACAAAGAAACTTAGTCACAGAATTTTTGCAAATTTTAGTAAAGTTTCGATCAGTAGGGAATAGTCATGTACATGTATACCTAGTTATGCACAATAAACAAACGCACATACTCAAACACATTTAGCGACGTCAAGTTCAGTCATTTTTGTGTCAGAGACAATTTTGAAATGCTTCAGATCAGCACGTGTATAATGTGATTTCTTTACGCTAACGTCAGTAATTTTCAGAAATGACGTAAACGTCATTTTTAGTCGCGGTAATTTTTTTTGGATAGAATCGGTTGGGTTTTCGTCGAGTTAATAACTGTAGACGACACTTTGGCCTATTAAATAAATTGCGTTTTTGCCCCTGGCCTTGCTCTCCTTGTTCGAAGAATGATTGGGATTATACATTTTTATACACAAACCGTGGTACTTTCCAAAGTTTCAACACATAATTTCTTAAACACGTATTTAAAAAACGGATTCAACACAACTTGCAACTAATAAATATCGGCACTTTACGGACACACTTCGTACGTCAGGAGAACTATTGTATTACGCTCTGTAATACAACAGCCGTGAATTTAGCTGCAAAATCGTGGGCCGTCGATGACCATCGATAGCGAGTTAGCTATCAGGTCTAAAATACCGTGGATACTGCACACGGGACACAAACAGCTAAAACAATGTCGCAAACAGTGACGGGTGAATTCACTAAAACAATATTGCCTGCTTTATAGTTTGATATGTAGTTCCTCTGCATTCTATTTATGACAGTACGAGATAACTCTGAACATTTAAGATGCAAATGAGAAGGCATCTTTGTCATCCGAATCAAACGTGTTTACATTAAACTATCAACGTTGTTTGTAGAAGGTCGAACAATTTGAGCTCGGTATTTCTTAAGTCCTTCTTTCTAAAGCACTTTCTGAAATATAGAGTGCCGTTTTCCGATTTCCTCGTACCACCTTCATACTTAACCGCGTTCACAGCAAGCATACCGCCTTACCAATATGTGTTGTCTGCTTGTAGCAAAGTAAATTAAAACTAAGGCATGTCAAATGAGCAGATACTAACCTAAGGTCAAAGAGTTTGCATCAGCTAGAGGCACCGCGTAACACGGTGTCTAATGCAGATCCAAACTGTTCGCCTAAATGAATGTTCTCAAAACAAGAAGGTGAAGGGGTTAAATAGGCTTTTATCGTCAACAGACAGACATAAATTGCTAAGCCTTTGTTAGGGGTATTTCAAGGAAATTGGATTCGCCGGCTTAGATCTATTTCCTATACAGCTATTTACCTCAATTATAGACGAGGACAATCTGGTGTATGTATAGCATCCTAATAATGGCCCAGCTAGATGTTGACTGTAGTTTTCTAACAGAAACATACCGTAACAGGTTATGTTTGAAACTGGCAGTTGGAAACATATCAAATGCAAACAGTTTGGAATAAGACCGGACTCACATGTAAGCAAACAATAATGCAATGGGATTATTTTAACAAATTGTACTGAAATGACATATTCTTCTTGATTAAACATTTAAATGACTTGGCGTCTAATAAGTTCTTTCAATTATTTTTCAGATTTATTGTAATTGTTTAAAGTGAACGGAGCGGTGTAAGTAATCAGACGAGATAAACCGTAACGTATCGTAAATGCAATAAACAAACTGAATTTGGTTTACCTTTATACAAAAGGAAATAAATAAAGTAAATCCCTCTATTATGCCTACTAATATGTGTTTTAGATGACACAAATTGTGTTTTAAGTCAGAATTTCATTAGGTTTCAAATACAAATGGTTGCTAATACCCCCATTCCACTGGACGGCTATTTTTGTGATTCAAAAATGGTGAATCGCCGTGAAGACGCCTTGATCGTCGCTAGGTCGTACAGAGCGTAGTGTGAGCACCCAGAGCGTACGAGAAACGTAGCGGAATCGCGGGAAAATACAATGTATATCGACGCTTTTAGTACGATGCGACTACGCTTGCGCTACATCAACCACGCTGCGACTACGTTGCTACTACGCTCATGAATTTCTGAGTACGCTCCTGCTGCGCTTCTGCTGCGATTCGAGTCAACGGCGATGCCGCTACGTAAATTTTGAGCAGGGTCAAAACATTCGCCGTGAGGTGGCGACCAAGTAGCTTCTGTGACGCTTCTTCTACGACCAGGGCGTTTCTACTGCGCTGTTGCCGTTCCTACTACGATTCGCGGCGATTTTACCAAAATTTCGAAGCGTAGAGGAATCGCAGCTCAGTGGAATGGGGGTATTAAAGCAAATCGAAAGTAGAACAAAATAGTCATTTGAGAGCAGTCGGTTTTACTTTCACTTTGCTTTGACATTTTACATTATGTTAAGCTGTCACCCATGATTTATGCAATAAAGTAGTATTCGTGTAAGTGTCATTGTAGATAAATGACAAAAAACATTATATACATCTTGTTTATGACTTGTAAAGCAGTTACCGTAAAAAGGAAGTTAGCTCGCTTAAGCCAAATGTTTTATGCACAATCGATATATTCTGTTTTGTTACAGTTTGATGCTTAAATGAGTGATAAATATGTACCCCGCAGACATAGCTCGCATCACAAATATATGACTTCAGTTTTTTCGTTCAGTGATAGTTTGGAGCAAGTGTGTTTGGTCACAAAAGCCTTTTGGATAGAGTGTCAAGCCATAACATATAAAGCAATATGTCAGTTTCTTATATAATATAGTGTATAAGTCCAAAGCAAATATAGTCACTATTATTTATTTACTCTTTATATGTATTCATTTCTTTGACATGCTTATATAAGTGTCCCTTTGTTTAATTTTTTAATACGCTATGTTATACAAAACTTCTTCTTCAAGTCGTGTTATTCGTTTAAATGACATAGTGTCAATGTATCGTAAAACCGATACAGGTTATTTGTTATAACAGTGTATTTCCATTTATGGCAACCTTAAAGCGCTATTTTAAAATCACGATAATGCCTTTAATTGTATGTCCATTTTTGCGTGCATTAGAATGTCAGTATTTGCTAACGGTATTGGGCATGCATCATTAAACAATGTTAATATTGTCTAAGAAAGTTCTTTTTACACTGCTAAAAGTTGGATATTTGCCCAGACAGTTTCGCCGATTGTCAGTCAGCTTGGTCACTGGTGAACTCTGAGATGTGCTGAGAGGGTTACTTCCCTTTGTAGCCGCAGGGTTTGGCGACGAACAAAGGGTGGTAAATCCCGCTGAGACGGTAGGCCCCCCTGGTCCCTGTTCATAGTGGGCTGGTTCTTGCGTATGTGAATAACCTCCCGCACCTGTATAAGTTTCTGATTGCTTTCACGATCAAGGAGTCTCGGTTCATCCCACTCTATCACGTGGTTGTTTTGCAACACATGGTCGGTGATTGCACTTTTGTGTCACTCAGTCTCTGATTGTTTTCTTTCTGACCTTGTATATGCTCTGTTGTCTAACAACGCCACTTCTTTTCTGTGTTCTCCCGTCCCCCCTAGGTATGACTTATCGTAGTTCTTGCACTGAATCTGATAAACGCAATTGCACACCTCACTAGTGTCATACTTATCCTTGGGATGCACTAACAGATTTCTGAGAGTCTGATGTGGACGCATAGCAACGGCAATATTGTGCTTTCGGAAAACTCTCTGTACACTGTCCGACACTCCTTTGGGATTTACAACCCTTTATTCGTCGCCAAACCCTGCGGCGACAAAGGGAAGTAATCCTCTCAGCACATCTCACAGGTCACCATCGACCAAGCTGACTGACAGTCGGCGAAACTGTCTGGGTAAATATACAACTTTTAGCAGTGTAAAAAGAACTGTCGTAGATATGAATCATTCCTGCTCAGTGAACCTATTCTCTAATACCTGTTGTTTTTGGTTCAGATTATAGTTAGCAATCTACGTAATTGTTGTGTGCACAGCATGTTGTCTGAAAACACTTCGAATAATTATGTTATCTACAAGCTCAATCAGGAAGCATAATTAAACTGCGAAACAGTTCCCATCTAGATGAGACTACGAGTTTTATATTAAGCTGAATACAAAAGTTTTTAAAGGTTAGCAACGTCCATTCTGGAGTTAAATACCGTCGGGCAAGTTATTATCAAATGTCCTCAGTAGTTAATTTCAGTAGTAGCCAATTAGCTTCCAATCAATACACACGCTGACATGTGCAAACAGCTTTGACCCATATTGGACTGCATGTACCTGTCTGACAATATAGCAACGTGGTTTTAGTTAAAACTCGTCAAATTCGACGCAGATTACAGAAACTTTTTTGTGTCAGTGATTGATGGCAGTCAAAGGGTCAATATAATGTCAAATTATATTCCCTTTTTGAAATTGTATTTTATGTTTTATTCGTTGCAGATCCGCTACATCTTCTCCGAATAGCTACACATTTCAGCAAGTATCATCAGCAATTATCTAATAGTTCATCTTATCGATTTGAATATTTAAAATACATATTTGTAAATTATTGTTCGATGTACAGAATAGCCGGGACGAAATTGGCATTATAAACGTGTATAATGCAATACATTTAATTTGCTAAAGGTCACCAGCTAAGACATATTTGCGCTCATGGCAACATATACGATTTATCGTTGAACTGCTGTTTGAAATTGCCTCAACTTAATCAATGTCATCGGACCAAAGATTCGTGTTCCAATGTGTTTGCAAGTTTGTTATAGAATTAAATAAAATAATAAGTTCTTAAAAGTGTGAACATTTGTTTGGGTTATCTGCTTAGTAAATGTTTTGGAGCCTGATCGGTCATCGGGCTACCCTGCAAATACTTCATTTAGAGAACATCAATAAAATTCCCTCTTTAAATTTCTATGGATACTATTACTTGTTTATTTATAACTTGTTTGTGGTAAACATAACAGTTGAAAACAAACCATATAACGAAATTCTGAAGTATGAACAATGTCGAAGAATCAGTAACTCTCATTAACTGCTTTCCGCTGCACTTGAAGGGGATTACGCTACACTAATTGAATACAGTTCCACACATACTTATCCCGGAGATACAAACCAGAAGTAATAAAACGTCACCACTTTGCTCCATAAACCATCTCTGTTTATTATAAAAAAACGAACGGGAATGACCTAAAGTAATAAACCATTTCTAATAGCCTTGTGTTTGTGACGTTAAGGTGGACGTGTTTGGCATATCTTCCTCAAACTTCATTATCGCCATATTGGTATGGCCTCGCTCAGTAAGCAAGGGAAATTGGCCACGTTCCGATAGCAAATGATCATACGGTATTTGTACAGGATATTGAACAAAAGTGTTAAAACAATTTGTCATTATTTACTCAAATCAAAGGTGTGACGTTTTTCCTGTAATTTTGTCTTCAGTGATCGAGACAGTGCTAAAGTAACCACGTTCGTCCGGTTATCTATTCACGCTGATTCTTTCTTAATTCCGACTGTACGCACTTATTTTGTAAGCATTTTCTTCTGAAATGCCGATTGCTTCATTTCTAATCTCAGCTGGGACATATGCAAACCGTTATCATATTCAACAGCATCCTCATTAATCCCATCACTCTGCATAGAGTATATCTCGCGAAATGCATTTGAGATTTAAATACACGAGGTTGTCGTCTGTTAGCGGATTTATAATTTGCTTTATTTTCGAAACACAAAGGGTCGAATTATAAGGTATCACACAATTTGAACGTCTGGATCTGAAAAGTGTGCACTATTTTATGTATTGAATATGTCCATTAAACAGATTAATAATATGGCGTATGGTCATGCTCCAAAATGTGTGAAACGACGTTTAGATAATAAATTGTGTTTACATGTTCAAGACATTGTTTTTCTACAGTAAAGTGGTTTGTTCATATTTTAAAGTGGGAGCCGTCTACACTCTACATTGTATATCACAAAATCCCTGTTGGCGTCTTGTCAAGATTGAAACTCTTTCTAACTGAAATAACTATGATATATGCGTTGTTGTTATCCTTCATGAACTAAACCACGGTTTACGAAAATAACCGTGGAACATATAAAATACTGTTTTGTGAATTTCTTCAAAGGTTCTATATTCTGAGTTTCTTCATAGGCTTATCTATCTTTTTACGAATTGCACCGTTTGCGGTGAGCTAATGTGGACGAAGAGTCATGTGTTTAAAAGTTATAGCAAATGTCAATAAAATATAAATGAAAATTCGATGTCGTTATAACATTTACCTTATCGTAGTTTGAATAATTACTACTCCCAAACCCTGGAATACTGATTCATGTTGAAGCTCAATCAGCAGTTCTGGGACAACATTATGACATAGTCTGGGGCCTGTTTAATAAAACTTCCTACGACAAATGTTGTCGTATGCCAGAGTATTAAAGTCTCAATTGGTATTGATTGATCCATCTAATCCTTTCTTGTGACATCTTTTTGAAAGTGTCTTGAAAAGACGATTCCAAAGAGATGTCATCAGACAGTGTATGATAGAGAAATCAGAAATGAATTGTATTTTAAAGTTTTGACTTAGAACCGTTTTGTCGTAAGATGTTTTATGAAACGGGACTCTGGTTTATGGTTTTCTAAATCTTTTTCCACGACGATCACGTTTTTTAACCTTAATATAAGAATACACTATAGACATGTCGTAAAGGTAACATCTCTAAGACTAAACTATACTCGTTGTGAATAACTTTCTAAAAGTCTAAGGTAGTTTATTCAACTTATTTTGACTGAACTTGTTACGTACGACTTGCTAAGCTGGCTCGTATCCTTTTGGGAAACAGTGAGTTCGTTACAATTAGCTTGTTCCTTTGTTATAACTGTGGAACCAAGTACGTCATCGTGAAACTGTTGTAGAGAACATTTAAATATCAATCTTTTCCATTTTTTAACAAGGCAGACTGTATGCACTTAAACAGTATTCGCAGTCGTTTGCATTAAAGCCGACCAACCAACATTGATAAAAGTTCATGAAACCGCTAAAACACAAGTGTTACCGCAGAACGTATATATTAGTGTTCTCAGTTTTCGGGACATTATCTATTCTAGCGATTCTGGCACAATATTTGCCACGGTAAACGTTCGTGTTATAATGTACGACACGTTTTATAAAAGTTAATAGAGGGTAGCAGTTTTCTAGTTTTGAAGAAAATTGTATAGAAAAATTGGCCATCAGAAACTAGGGCAATTTTTATTTTTCTTTAATTTCTAAGTGGGCTCCTCGAATTCTTTTTTGAAAGTGCCAAAAACTAAGAACTAAGAAAAAAATGACTATCTTAGTCTTAGAGTTCTGAAAATGCGGAAACGAAGAAAATCATGACCTTATTAGGTGAAACTTTATCTTAGAATGTTTGAGAATACGGGTCTTGGCCAACATAATCCAGAAAAAAGCTTTACTGATAGTTAATTTGTACATTTGGTAGCATCTTTTAGACAATTAACCCTCAAGATATTGGAAATAAGTAGATTTATCCTCAGATACCCAATCTTCTAAAAGGTTTCTTCGTGAAGTTTTCTGCTTGACTTGTTGTGTTTTGGGAGAATATTGTGCAATAGGATTGACATTAAACCTAAGTAAGTTTAGAAAATTGATCAAGGCCGGATTTTTTACTAGTGTTATGCAGTAAGGTTTCCGGTTGTATATATGTGTATATCTAACCCATTCACTGCCTTCTCAAGTATGCAAAACAATTAATAAAATTATTCCGCGTTTTCGTAGACTTGATACTATTTGTCACTCAAAGCTATTTCTCAAATTAAAACGTTATAATGTAAATTGGAGAAGAAACACACTGATCTGAATCGAAACTGTTTTGCGCACATACTTAATTTGCCTTTAGTTAAATAGCTACACATATAATTTGAGTTTTTTGTTTGGCAGACACTATAATTGAAGCAGACGACAATTGAGCATGATAAGTGTTACAGTTATTGAGTTAAATATTATTAGATACATGTATTGTGTGTTTTATTATGTTTTGTGTTTTGCATATTGTCCAATTAGTTTTGAGGAGAATATTTATACTAAAGCAGATGTGCCCATGGTATTCTTTCTAATGCTTATAAACACATTTGTTTCTTATAAGT
Source organism: Gari tellinella (assembly GCA_922989275.2). Taxonomy (NCBI): domain Eukaryota; kingdom Metazoa; phylum Mollusca; class Bivalvia; order Cardiida; family Psammobiidae; genus Gari; species Gari tellinella. The sequence continues at coordinate 99,595,035 of OV277856.1, read as the reverse complement.
CGACTCCAGATAACTTTAACTGATACGCATTTATAGCTGCGCGATTACTTACGTACGTTCTGAATACATATATTCTTGATGAAGGATTGAGAACACAAACTGTTAAAATATAGGAGAACAGATTACTATTCAGTAGCATATAAGAACAACATTTCTGTGGCGACTTGGATAGCAATCCCTTACATGTATATTGCATTGACTTACATTGGCGTAACGCGATGTCTAATCTGGATCCAAACTGTTTGCAACTCATCTCCAACTTTTCATCAATTTAAAAAGATAAAAACGAAATGTGTGAATTTTCGCAGACGATATGTTTGTAGCAGACAATTGAGCAGGACAAAGGTTCAATAGGATCACACTTACTACGACTATTATTTAGTAAAAACATACAGACAATTTATGAATTCATAATACATAACCAAATCGATATTTAGTGTATCTTGTCACGGTTCACCTAAAACAAGCTCGACCTATAAGTTTGTTGAAGGAAATTAGCAGAGTTTACACATACTGTGGATAATATCAAAACTACTTTGTAACTGAAAGAACTTGATAAAATAACAATGTGAAACCAAATGCAATCACTAATCCGAAGGCTTGAATAAGCCTTTGAAATGTTTCAATTCAATTTCAACTATTATTATAATACAGGAAAACGATACAAGAGAAATAAATGAGGGAGACGATCAGATTAAAATATAGTCTGATAAAACTCTAAATGGGGAGCGAGTGACAGATTATAATAATGAGAGTAGAGCGAGAGATATAAACAGAGCGATGCAGAGCGAGACAGGCACAGATATACATGGATAATGCAGAGATTACAAGATAGCCAGACACTCTCACATAAAGACATATATACGTATATACACGGAAAACGCGAAAGTAGGAGATGAAAAGAGGCGATTATTGATTGAAATATTGAGTTGGAGCTGACGGCACCGCGACACATTAGATATTCATATGTTGCAAAAGATATGTAGAGACAGGACGATGGATATAGACAGACATAGATAAGACACATAGAGGCACAGAGAGAAGTAGAAAACGAACTAGGGAGAAAACAGAGAAAAGAAGCATAATCATAGGGACAGAGAGATAGGGAGAGAGAGAGAGATATAGAAAGAGGAGCAGACGGGCAGACAGAATCAGAGACATACACACATATATAGACATACTGACAAGACACAGTATATGTGTTTGTGGGTGAGAATAAAACAGATAAAGAGAGAGTTCACCTGGGCCCGTTTCAGAACACTTCGTACCAGGAATATTGTCGTAAGTCAGATTATAAAAGTCTCAATCATTATTTATTTCTCCATCTTATCCTGTCTTGTGACATCTGTTTGAAATTGTCTTGAAAAGACAATTCCTGAGAGATGTCACAAGACAGGTTTTGATTGAGAAATCAGAAATTAAATTTATTTTAAAGTTTTGACCTACGACAACATTTGTCGTAAGAAATTTTATGAAACGGGCCCTGACTCGAAATAGAACCTTATGACAGGAAGTTGTTTAAAAACATATCGCTGCTTCGAATTAAAGTGAGTCATTATATGCATGTAGTACCTAGTGATTTAAACGGCTATGTGGATATTTGCTGCACCATTGTGGGCCATTTGTTTGATCTATGATAATATTACCTTTACTCTCCGATACATGATCTGGATCATTCTGGGCATGGAACATTTTCTTAACACTGCTGATTTATTTACATTCACTGCCATCAGCATAACTCGGTTTGTGGTTTTGCTAAACCAATTTGTGACAAGTGAATAATTTAATGCTTGAATACTGGATAAGTCGATTCTCGATCTAATGTGTGCCTCGTCAAAAGTTTGATTTGAGTTTTGTTTTATATCTAAATTCCTATCAGCAAACATTTTAGACTCTGATCCGACGCCAAATTATACGGTATCTGACCAGAGTCTACACTGATCGCCTATGTCCGAAATATAGGATCGTTGGCACGTTTTACTTAAAACTGTTTTCTGTCAAATATAAACTCAAACACGAACAATCGTGCTTTTTTATGTTAAGTATAGGTTATACCATGGCTGAGCGCGAATAAACGATATGTCGTTTATTCGTGCGAAACCATGGTCTTACCTATTTAGCACTGGTTTTTGCTCGAGAAAAATAAGAATACCCCTTGTTTCTACTTTTTGTTTTAGACGAAAAAGTCATTTTATTTGTTATACTTCATTAAAATCGAAAGTTTATTTCAATGTGAAGTTTGAGACATAAAGCATGCTTTATCACCAACAGAAATAACGCTTATTGAAGCTCTATATGTAAACACAATTCATTAGTAAATGCCTTTAAAGTCTATGTCTTACTGTACATAATATAACATCATCAAGTGTGTGCATTTCCTTTCTGATCCCAGCTATTCTTAAAGACAATATATACATGCATATCCCGGTTATTACGTCTACAACTGAAACAGTGAATATATCTAGGTCCATAGGGACGGGGTAGATCTATTTATATTATTGTTACTGTGAAATGTCCGTATTGCTTCAGTTTAAATCCTTGACTTGGTGTTTATTTCAATTATTTATTGTTAAGCATACAGAGGCAGAGGCAAAAGGTTTTCACGGTCGCTCACTCGGAGGATTGCTAGAATTGTGACGTCAATTTGTCTTGAGAAGACATACGCGTGGAATAAATGAACAGTTTGATAGTTAGTTCATGGCTTTGTTAAACTAAACGATATAGTCCCAGGTGTTTGAGTCATCTGATTGGCCGAGAGTCCCAGACATCGGCTATTCACACTTATTATTCACAAAATGAATTCTTTAAAGGCGGAAAAGTCGATGAATATTACACTTTTTCAGTATCCGAACATCCGCCGAATTGTGAATTGAAACAAATTTTAAGCACGTTATCGTGAACTAAATGACGCTGGATAATTTATGTTTATCAAAAACTAGTAAAAATGTTCCTAAACTACATAATTATAACGACATGTGAATAATGTGCATCACCCAGCAATACAGCAATACTTCTGAATATTTAATAAATGGATACAAATACTTATTTTGTTCAGGTATAAATAATATTCGAAGGAGGGGAATCTTGATGACATGATTTGTCTCCCTTGTTGAGTAATGCGTACATTAACGCCTTTATATGCCCATTTAAACGCGTGGTGGGAACCAACAACTCACTGTTAAGGTTAATACGTGTTCTTTAATACTCAAATAAACATCTGTGCTACTACCGTAAAGCGTAATGCTTAAGGGTTTTACAAGCGTAGACAATTTTCATAACAATTATACAGCGAGCACACTCTCAAAATATGGAGGAGTCAGCTATTCCCGTGTGTCAATTGTAATAATATGTCGCTTCCCCGAAATAAGCAGGCAACCCTGTGTCATCAGTTGTTGAACTCACCAATCTGTCGAAAGCTGTTATACGTGCAATTATTTCCCTGATAACACTCGGATGGGAGATGTCGATATCAACCAGCTGTCAAATACTCTTGATTCCCACGGGTGATTATCAATGCCGAGTAGTATCAGACTTACATTTGATCTATGTTCCAATCAGCACAGCTGTCATACAGGCCTATAATGTTCTTTAAATACAGCATACTATCATATCACAATATCACATACACACCCATATTAAGGCGCCTTTATAATTATGACCTCTATGAGAACACTTGATCCTAATAACGACAGCGTATAGCAATGCGAATAATTGACATGTATTACACAAAACCCCAATTAACTGCCTTACCATGAGTACAACGGATATTTTCCAAATAATTTGGATCCTGATCAGAAACAGCGTAACGCTTGATCGGGATCCAATCTAATTAACAATAATTTGACTATTTATTTAGTCCAAATACCTAAACTTTGAATTTAAGAAAGACAAATCTACGACAACGTGTTTGAAATTGATGACGTCATAGCAATGAATTGGTTAATATGTATTTTACGTAGTTGAATGTGGAATAGTTACAATATTTCTAAAATAAATTTGAAATGTGTTTTGCATCATCCGTTTAACTACTTTAATTGGGTTTAACTGTTTGTATTAAAACGTTTATTAGATCTAATCAGATGCAGTTTATTATTGCACACTGACAAACGTTGCCTGAATAGATCCTTATGGATAACGCTAAACCTAATCAATACATATCTTCATTGATGGTACATTGCTATTATGTTACGACGTTTCTAATTATAAAATAAGTTTATATAGTAATATATTTCTCGGGGATATCCATAGTAATAAAACGTTTTTTTTAACATGTTCTTTTCAATCAATATCACCCAGCAGCCGGTTTGGCATATATATAGTCTTGTTGTTGGTCTAGTTTGATCAAACATAGTTGCGTGATCTTATACCGATATTCCAAACGCGATGACTGTATCTGATCAGATCATGCTCATAGTTATATGACAACTACAGCAGTGTGTATAAGTGCAGTGTAAAATCCATCTTTTATGAAAAAAAAGACACAAAAAGCATTAAAGCAGGGTTCAAGATAAGGGGAGTATTTCAAAAATGAAAATCTGTAATTCTGCTTTAAACCCTATGGTGTCACTACTCATTAGAATCGTCTCGAAGAGACGATTCTAATGAGTAGTAACATTATAGGATTTGGTGCTAAAATAAGTGAGAACATGCTATATTTGTTCAGTGTAATACCCTTATCTGGAACCTTGTTATAGAAAAATGGCAGTGTTAGACGGAATGTGTCTTCATAATGGCAGTGAGAACATAAATCATCAGGGCTAGCATTTTTCCGGATGTGTCCGAACACTTCGCTTTTTATCAAAGCAGAATGTAGCTTAAAGCAGACTGAAAGTAAAACAGAATATTTCTGCTTTCTTAAATTCTGCTTTCCTTTCAACAATATTTATAAGCAATTGCACTGGAAAAATAAACTATTTGGAAATTTTAAGAATTTTTATGATCAACATATGGTAGCCCTGGGTCGCTCCTCTATATATGTAGTTCGTGTATTCATCATGTAGGGTTGCAAACTTGCAAGGGGGGACATGACAAACCAGTAAATTAAGTAAAGTGACTCCAATTTTGAATTAGGATTAACTTGAATTTAATTTTAACAACTGTATTTTTAACAGAACTTATGACATACCGCGTTTCCTACGAGCGGAATCGATATAATGTGTTTAGCATTGAACAGTCGCATCTTGTTTTAAATAGTTTTATCTTGGCTTACCAGCTAAACCTATATTATATAGTTATCAGTTTCCTCGGGACAAAAATGTCAGTTAAACGTGAAATGCAAGCGTTTATTCAAGTGACCCAGCTGTGGTTTGCAGCGTCTTAGATAAACTTAAGAGTGTATATGTGTAAGAAAATAAAACAGATACGCTACATGCAAACCACATTAAACAAAATCAAAGTACGAATATTTCAGTGACGGCTTATCCTCGAATGCTTAGTCCGAATTAAATTTATTTGTTCGAAACAATTTACGAGAAAGTTACATCGTCTTGAGATTAAACTTTATACTGACAAAAAGGCATCTGCTAAGATGTGTCATCTGCAACATTATACAGAATCAACTTTGAAAATCCTTAATAGAATATATTGATATGAATACCGCGGCAATTGACTATGTTCCAGAGGCCCATTTCATAAAAGTTCGTACGGAAAAAAAACAGTCGTAAGTCAAAACTTTCTTAAAATACATTTAATTTCTGATTTCTCTATCCAATTCCGTCTTGTGACATCTCTTTGAATCGTCTGTTCAAGACAATTCCGAAAAGATGTCACAAGACAGGATAAGATTAAGAAATAAATAATAATTTATAGTTTTATAATCTGACTTGTGTCTGCCTTCTGTTCTTTCCCCCAAAATAATGTTTGCATCGATAATGTCGTTTTCAATATTATTAAAGTCAGATTTAGGGCTGTTTTGACTAGAGTAATGCTGATACGAGAATGAAACCGTTTGGATCCTGATCAGAAGTCGCGTGACGAGGTGACTGATTATAATTCTTAATGTTTGCAAAGTCGCCTTTCGATGCCATTGACAGTGATAGAGTGACTTATTTTGTTATGACATACGCATATAATAAAGTTCACACTTTATATCGTGTAAAAAACGATAAATGTAAACTGCTGGAAAATATCACTGCGAGTGAATATCATCAGTTAATGTTTAAAATAATTGTTTGTTGTAGCAAACTGTAGTTGTTTATTTCAAATCAAATCCGCTTGAACAAATTAGATGTATTATGATACACTGATGAAAAACATCGGATTTAACGAATATATACGCACGTGCGACATCAAGTAGTTTTACTGCAAGATTAGAAGACCATTTTGTTTATATTGTCAACATTTGATTGCGCTTGTGTGAACATGTACACTAATTGAGCAATAACATATAATTTAACTAAACTGATTGCACACGCGTGACCCGGTTAAAACTTCTTGTAATATTTTATATTCTAAAACACGTTATTGCTTCAGTTAACTCCATTGCGTTTACTTTATTTCTTAGTTAAACGGGGAAAAATGATGTTTTTTGTTTTACTCTAATCATTCTGTTGATTCGTAGATTGATGTATAAATACAGACGGGGATGCCATGCCTATCAAGTAACCCTGAACACATGTCTCTTCTTATTCACAACGTCAATAAAATACATCGTCTGTTGTCGTGGTGGTGCAACAATATCTCTTTACCCAAGACACGTGGCTGAAAGTTAGATTTGTAGTTCACAGGCGTTCTCTTGATTGGTCCTTATGTAGCTGTTTATAGTTACGGGTATATTAACCCTTTACCCAATAACCCGTTTATAACATTAAATATAGGTGATCACTTAAAGCAGGTTGAAAGTAAAGCAGAATGTGCCTTAAGGCACATTCTGCTTTACTTTCAGACTGCTTTAAACTATCATCTGCTAGGCTATATAGAAATATTGTTATGGTAATTGTTTATAAGGGTATACATTGGAACTATTTTCTTCAGCGGAGGAATAAATTAAATACGCTAAAAGTAGCTTCTATGGAGGAAAGGGTTAAACAAATATTGTATTTGTAGAGAATTACTAGTACGAGGAACGCTATTCAGTCAATCCGGGATTTCGAACTGGCATTGGCATTTGATATAAAATATGTTTCATTGTAGATATATAGCCAAACACCAGCTTCATTTGAAGTTTGATATTCTTTTACAATGTAGAAAAAGACAATGTCATATAGTTTGGTACATTGCCAGACTCCATACAGTTGGTAATGGACTTACTGTGTGTACATTTTTTACATATTTAAATAAATAGAGGATAACTGTTTTTTTCAGTGTAAGATCGAAATTTAATCCATTGAGTGAACATCAGACGTTATATTTTCACGAGTGGCGAAGCCACGAGTGAAAATATAACAGTCTGATGTTCACGAAATGGATTAAATTCGATCTTACACTGTAAAAACACAGTTATTCTATTTATTTATGCTTTTAAGCCACTTTTTAAACGAAATTGTTTAAAAATTGAAAGCGAACGTACATTATTTATCCCGTGTTGAGCCCCACGTTTTATGTCGAACACATGCGCGTGACAGTTGGCGGTATAATGACGTCATCCGAATGACTTCGTTGCTCCCGAGTTTGGATTCGTGCTCTTCCGGTGAGTAGTTCGCGACAAATCGGACTGCCGGAATTTAACGATAAGACACGATTGACTACGATTCTTGGGGAGCCCTACGGGGAAAATTCATAATAAAAGCGATTGGTGATAATCCACTGCAGTGGATTACCAAGTGATCATCCACTGCTATATCGTGGTAATCCACCGAAAAGCATAAATAAAGTATCATAACCTCTTTATCTCTGTCATTTCAGTTTGCCAGAATCCAAAATGTCGACGACCGTTTCAGACATGACCACAGTCAACACTACCGTGCCGGCGTTCAATGTTTCTTGCAATGACTCTATTTGTAACGAAACCAACCCCGAAGATAATGTGTACTTCGCCTTTGAACGTTACGTCAGGATTATAATTCCAATTATATATGGATTGATAGTTGCCTTAGGTCTCGTCGGAAATTTGTTAGTTATAATTGTTATCGTTATGAATAAACAGATGCGCAGCACAACCAACATATTGATATTCAGTTTGGCTCTGGCTGATTTGTGTTTCATCATATTTTGTGTGCCTTTCACAGCTACAGGGTATGCCGTACCAGTCTGGCCATTCGGAGCAATTTGGTGTAAAGTTGTACAGTACATGATGTACGTGTGCTGCTATGCAAGTGTGTACACACTTGTAGTGATGTCGTTTGATAGATATCTTGCCGTTGTTCATCCGATATCGTCGATGTCAATCAGAACACAGGTAAACACCATTCGAGTGGTGATGGTTCTTTGGACAGTTATTCTGTTAGTTCACATACCAATGCTGTTTGATGTGGACGCTGTGGAATACGACTATGCCGGGGAATACAGAAAAGCGTGTGCAAACAAGAAGCACTTACATAATAAGATATTGGCGAAAGTCTTTTTTGGATCATTCTTCGCATTTGGATACATGCTACCACTCTCCTTGATATGTATGCTGTATGGATTCATGCTTAAACGCTTACTTTACGGAGTTGTCCCTGGAGGAACGCAGAGGGTAGAAAGCATACGATCCAAGAAAAGAGTAACGCGCATGGTTGTCATTGTGGTTGTTATATTTGCTTTATGTTGGCTGCCTATTCAAATCATATTCATGGTGCAAAACTTTGGTTACTTCAATCAAGAACTACTTGGAATAAGCGCCCAAATGGCTGCTAATGCGTTAGCGTACATGAATTCGTGTGTTAATCCTATCCTATATGCTTTTCTGTCGGAAAACTTCCGAAGAAGTTTCAAGAAGCTTCTCTGTTGCGGAACAGTTCAGTATACAAAGTTTGAGTATGAGCGCACAAACATTCACCAGAATAACAAGGAAGTCGTTCGCGAGAAGACGTACACACAGGCATCCACAAACACTAGTTCAACGTCTCTTCAGACGTTCTACAACAATCATCAAAACAAAAATGGAAATGAAGCCATCAACAACTGTTCACATACAGATGTGTAAATGGCAACGTTGGACGAACACATATCTGGATTTGCTTATTTTATCAAGTAGAACATTGTTGTAAGACTGATAACCCCTTTCACTACGGGATGCTTTCTAACAACAGTAGGACATGTTGGTACCTGTTATACTGAAAAGCAAAATACTACAATTGGTGATATTTATATTTATTTCACTTTGTTTGGAACAAAATGCTACGAACAAAGCACTAAGTAAGAATAAAAAATAGTCTGATGTGATCTTGCTTGAACAGTGAAGGGGTTAAGGAAATATTAAGGAGTTGTTGTACAGAAACATGTGAATGTTTGCGTACAGTTATCAAATTCAACACGTAATTAAAATGTGGAAGTGAGGAACATTGAAGGTTATGACAGAATCTATCGAATGAGAGTTTGAGTAACACATGACAAAAACACCTGATGCGAGATAACAATATTGTAACTTCTCATACACACTTAATCAAAGGTTGCAATAGGTCAAATATTTCTTCAAATATGAATGTTTGCCCGAGTTTTACTACTTGGTTATACCTGCTTTAACAGGTGTAGTCCGTAATTTATCTAACCCTGAAACCCTATACGGACAGTTTCCTGTTACAATTACGTTTAGTATTTTATGAAAATGGACAGTTTAACTTGTACAATAACGTTTAGGTTTTATTTACTATTTAGAGTTAAATATATTGCAAAATACCCAAATCGTTCTGCTTCGGATACAATCGGTTCTAAAAGGGCCTTCTAATCAGAGTCCGTACTGTTTTCATACTACAAGTTTACGCTTTATAAGCGACGTGTCAATCATTCCCTAGGATTGAATTTGTTAAAGGTATTGTCTCATTTTACTGTTGGGCAAGGACTGATATGTCTCGACGGCTGTAAAGGGAAAATAGTTCTGGTTTCTTTATAGCTTTTTTTCTTTCCATTCAACCTTGACTTCTGTTGTTGTTAATATTACAGTAACATCCTGCAGATGGTTCGAAACTACGTCAGACGACAAAAGAACCGTTCTAGGGGTATAGAAACTCACTTTTAATTTAGCGCCGAATAGGTAATTAAAGAAGCAGTAACTGATAGAATAGTATCGTTAAGATCACGACAAGACAATTCAGTGATTGATGACGATGTTCTGCACATACATAATACTTTGTTTAGTTTTTAGTCTAACAAAAGTATATAAATCATTACCCGTATTAGCCTATACAATTCATGGATATCAAGGTGACACAGAACACTTATCGGCAACAGAAAAGCATCCCGTTGACAAAATCAACACTATGATTTCAGGTTTAAAATATATATGATCGCACTATTAACTGTCAATATGAGTTCATCCACAACATGTGCGTATGTCGTTTATGTATCAGATGCACTCAGAATAATGAACTATATCTCAAGATAACTGATATTGTAATTAAATAAAACAATTGTCTGGATTATTTCTTAATTACACGTGAAGTATTTTGGAAAATGAAATTAACCCATAACATGTTCTTTCGCCATTATAGTGTTAGGTGCCCTCAGAATAATGAATCTCAAGATCACAAATATCTTAATTACATAAAACAGTCGTCTGCATTATTTTTAAACTTACACGTGACGTGTTTTGACAAATGAAATGTTTATATGAATGTCGTTTAGATGGCAATCTTACTGATTGCAATCATACTCACACTTCTATATGCATGTATTTAGGAACATTGCCATAGTTGGCAGTTCAATAGCATATTTTTGGAACAATTAACACATTTGTAAGCTTCAAATTTAATATGCCTTAATTATGGAAAAGTAATTACCTTAGTGGTCTTAAAGATTGATTACTTCGGTTTCATATAATATTTTGAAGACATATTGCCGGGGGAACATGTTTTATTAATTATTGAAGAAATGTAACTATTTGAGTAGTTGACTGTCTGAGTATAATATGATCTTAACTAAATAAATGTCAACAGTGTTCGAAATTGAAAATAAATGCTAGTTGAAGTTTTGAAACGATGCTAATAACTTAGGCGCCGGCGATATTACTCTTTTATTGCGAACTATCCCTCAGCAATCTTAAAGTTTAGTGTGGTATAACATATATTAAATCATATCAAGTGTGTTGTTAATTGTATTTTCGAATAGTCTACTAATTTACATACAATCAGCTGATTGAAATTAGGTTTTTGCACAAACTGAAAGATTATTTGGCTGTAGCGGCTATTAAATGGAAACATATGAAACATAATTTCATCCCATGACATCATAATAGAGATCATTGATACACTTTCAAATAACTCGTTGACCCTTAAAAGGGCAAACTGACACTCCAAAATAAATGCATTTGTGCTATGATATTTCAAGTCAATAGCAACTAATTTGAAGCAAGATTTGACGTGGAACGAGCAAAAATTGTAACTCATAAGAATTAATGTTATTTGCCACACCTACTTCAAAGATTGCCACAATTTGAAAGAGCTGACTGTGGTGTTTATGAATAATAGAGACAGTGTTCTGCTAATTACTTTAATTAATAACGTCTAATCTCTATGACGGTCTAGATGCTACTCCAACCAGCACGCAGTGCCTGTGGAACTGCTATCATAGAGGCATGTAAACTGATACTCGTTACAGTGATACACTACTGGTCCAATGACTTTCTACATGTTGTTGCACTGTGGTTACTTTTAGGTTTACTTCAACGCAAACTAATCTGCTGGTCAGTCTTCTTTCTGCAATACTTAGTTGAGTTAGAGTCTACATAACTGTTATAGTTGAAGGTTGAACAGGCGTCGCAAATCGCAACTGACGTCTTACTTGTACGTTTAATATAAAAACAGCTGACGTTAGTGCGATTATGGCGGCGGCGTCTGTAAAATATATTCAATGAGAATAATTGTGTCATGCATATTTTACAATTATCTTCAAAAACCTTTACAATAGCAGCTAGTGTAAACAGCTAGTGCAACATTTTATAGCATGCATTTCTAACCGCATACAATTTAACTATTAAATTGGGCCTTCATTTTCACAGACTTTCTACGATTTCCTTACGCCAATTTTAAGAGGTGAAAAAAATTTGTCACGAGTTTGTCACGAGTTGTTTCGAGCTATTTAGGATTCCTTACGAGTTATAACGATATATTTACGGCAAAACTCCACGACTGTTGCACGAAATATTCGCGTTATTTAGCATACGCACCTGTATTTCACTAACTGCACGCTCTTTCAATTAAAGGTTAGTCAATACAACTTTGACTGTACTTACCTCTACCATGCCCTAGCCCGAGTACAGTTATTACTTGCATCGGGTTTGGATCTAAACTGCTTGAGACTCAATTTGATATGGATAAGGATACGATAGACAAAATCCGTGTATGTGAAGGCACCGTTATGAGTTGTAACCAGTTACTGACGAAATCTCACGCGTTTTAGCTTTTTAGGACCGAGTAGTATGCAAATTTTAATGTTTCATCATTCCGCAACTGGCATGAAGCGAGAGAACATCAATATGATCGATAAAGAAATTCGGTTAAATGATATGGTCTTTTTTGACGGAAAATATCCACGATAATATAACGGATGAATACGAACACGCTAGGGGGATTTACAGATCATTGCGGGCTATTTACAGAGGATTACGTATTGTTACAATCGAATTACGATATTCAACGGATAATTACGAGGTTTTTTAGGAAGGATAAGTCCGTGGATAATCGTATGAACATTTTTGATATACAAATGTGCATCTTCTTTCACTAATCCTCACGATTACTTGCGAAATATTTATGGACATGAACGGATCATTTACTGATGCTTACGATTGACTATGAGTTGACCGTGTAGGCGAAGGCCCAATAACGATTAATATTGCTAAACAATAACCGTACAAGATGCAATATGTACACTAGAGCTTCCACACCGTCGAACGTAGTCGAGGGTTAAGTACTCGATTACGACGTCCGCGGTCGTGCGTTCGATCCCCCGCCGGACTAAGTCCTTCGGATAAGACTTCATAAACCGATTTTCGATGTATCAGTGTTTTACACTGGGCATCTAAAACAACCATGATGTATGTCGATACAAAGAGTAGGGCATCGCGCCCGGGTTATCTGTATCAGCTCCCTTATCTCTCTGGGACATCCAATTAGCTTATATATTGCAGCAACGGTCGTTAACAAACAAGCCATGTGTGTCATGTGTGCGATAGAAACGTGGGCTGCAGTTGAACTTGAACCTCTTAATGAATATAATTATCTAGCTTATCTGGTCCGAATTCGTCGTCCGTGGTTTTGTTTTTGTTTTTCATACTCGAGTTATAGCTGGAAACATGTGTCATTTAAATGACCATTAAGCATTCTCTTAAATGAATAAAGTGTACCGTGGTAAACTGATGTATTTATTAAATTAAAGGAAAATCGTACTTGTTCAAACTAGTGATTATCTGGATGTAAATTTCTCAGAATACCAAAACAGTTTTACAAACTTTTAACAGCAATCCAAGATGATTTTTAAAAAATGTCTTTTTAACCTAAAAACAGCACAACCGACTCAGGCGACAAGATATGGCGATATTAGTTAAATAATCATTATAATAAAACAAGAAAAAAACATAGTTACACAAATAACTTAAACAAATAGTGTTGTCTTCGACGGGATTGGAAACCTATGACCACCTTATAGTTACACATTCGTACGGCTTAACCACTATATAATGTAGATATCCTTGCCCGAGGCTTCAGGAGTCCACGCTTCGAGTTCTTACCACGATGCTATTTAGTACATTTGGAGTAAACAAAGAAGACTTCAAACAAACCTCCCGCACACCCCTATATAAACAAAGAAGGAACGTATCTGTGTTTAGATTCTATAAAAACCGCACGCGCTTTAACGGCTTAACGTGACGTTTAAAGACCGCTTCGCAAATGCGTAGGCAAAGAAATGTAGCGCCGTTGCGTGATTTAATTACTACGCATCTCAACTCCTTCCCGTGCCTTATTGCACGATAAAAAAACTTTTATGATTTTTTTTATTTATTAAATACATTGAAATATGTGTGGTGTAAAAGTTTAATCTTAGAAGGCTCTGTCTGAAAGGCATTTACGAGTCACTATTTAATCAATTGCATGTGCGAACTCTCTGTGTTGAAAGGTTTGTTCAAATTTTAGAATTTCTATACATATATATGTTTTTCTCTGGCTACGCCTCAAATAAAAAAAATATCAGGGCTAAGAAGTGCACTGTTTGACAATGACGAGTATACTCGGTCCTCGGTGCTAATGAGGTATTGCAGATTTCTTTCGAACATTTCAATTTAAGACCAGGTTATTTTAAAGATAATTGTAACGACTAAATGTCTCACCGATCGAAATCAGATGCCATGTAACCGGAATTCATAATTTTGACTTCTAACCAAACATCTGCTAACCTTTTCAAAATTCAGTATATGTTTTATCTACATTCAGATCGAATCCAAAGCTCAAAGGATGTTATCAAAACGTAGTAACAATATCAAACAAGTTGGCTTCTTTTAAAAAAGAAGCCAGGGAAGCCGAGCAGTTTTAATGAAGTGACATGTATATATGGTAGGAAACAAAACTATGTAGGGGTTGGGAAAAAAGTAATATAGTTGAAAGGTATACTTGAGATATTTGAGAAGAAATTTTATGTAAAATGAACCTCTCTATATATAGCGACCAGTAAATTGCGTTAACGTAAATTCTCGTATTCTCAGGGTTTCTCATAATCTCGTGCTTAACAAAATCAGATGAAATAGGCATTCCCGACATCCAGAAATATATCAACCTTTTTCCTCCTATACATTTCTGTTGGAAAATGTTGCATGGACCCATAAATCATCAATTGGATTTGAATTCTCTATTTTCGAAATTTCACATGTAAAACCTGCTGCACATAGTCATTTATTTAATACTTGTGCATAGTTCAAATCTCAATAAACGAACAAAAAATGATGCCAAAGATGCAGAAATGTTCCATATGATAGATTTAAAGTGACTCTAAAAATACTAATCTGAACTGAAAGAGTTTACCCCCTCCATAGCAAACAAAACCTGACAACCAATCGGAAGGCCCGAGAATTGATGTTATACTTTATTCAGAGTTTCTACTGACTTTTAAATCACGGTGAAGAATTCGTAATGACAATTTATGTGCTTAATAAATATTCTAAGGCTGAGCCCTGCGAGAATAGGAGACACCAGTATAACTTTTGTTTTAGACAGTTCGTTGTTTAACACATTGCTTCTTATAAGACAAGGTGAAAGTAAACCGAGAACTCCAGTGAAAGGTTTCAATTTTACTTTCACCTTGCTTGAAGCTTCCTACTGTCATTCATACAATCGATTAGCGTTATTTTAGTAGTTGTAAGCGACATTTACGGCCGCCACACATGCCTTTAACATCTTATTGGAAATGTAGTGAAGGTATGAGTTTTATTCCTTATCGATGTGATAAGTTCCGGTACGGGTTTTACTCCTAACCACATTTTTTTTATTTTCGTAGAAATTGGTTGCTGAGTAAAATGATTGCAACCTAGTTACAGACATGCGCAGACAATGCATGTTTGACTGGTTGTACAATATTACGCCAATTATTTTCACCGTTTCGCAATAAGCAGAAAGTCCTTCCAAGAAAATGGCTACATTCAACCTAAACACTGAAGGGGCTTCCAATTAGCGTCCCACACGATCGGTTTGTTGCAATGGAATACAAACCAAAAACATTAACGAACGTAGCTGAAAACGTATACAGAAACACACGTGTTTACCTGTAAGTATCTAAAGAAGCATTTTTCAAACAGTGTTAAAAGGTGGAAACGTCCTCTCGTGGTACATATCGACAGCTTAAAGCAATCCACACATATACTAGTAATAGCCGTCTTAGCCTTATTTGGTAAAACGTGTTAATATATGTTTACATAGTTATTTTAATTTATATATTATTTTCATTACCTAAAACATGATTTCTCAAATTCAAATTTGTGTAACTATTTGTAAAGATTTGGATTTGCTATTATTAGAGTTGATCTACCTTATGAAGGTGGAACACATACGACAAATAAACGTCATTACTTTATTCGGTCGATCTTGTAATAAGGAACCGCTCGATGAAGTAGGTAAATGATTAATGCAGACCAGCATAATCCAGAAATCTCTTGAGCTTTCTGAATATACTTATCATGCATTAACTACTTAGCTGTGTTTGATATTTGCAAGTGATATTATTTCCAATGGTCACCTACTACAAGATTGACCGTACATGTGATTCCATTCTGCTTGACATTATGGCCCTCACTTGCTGAGGCCTGGCATCTCCCGTGTCTTTCATTTGTTATAACCTGATGCCCGTTTCATAAACGATCTTACCACAAAAGTAAATTTACAGTTGGTTTCTTTGTAGAATAATAGTTTTGATGTAGAATAAAACGTTGACAGTATAAATGTAGCCGAGAAGTGAGAAATAAAGTATTTAATAGTTACATCATTTAAACCCCGAAAACAAGAGGCAGTATTTGACTTTATTTCATTGTCATTACTAAGACAAGTTTATGAAACGACCATCTGCTTCGTTGTACAATTGTATGTCTAACACACTGGTATTTTCACAACCTCAGAATATTTACTGATTTTGTTAGGTTCCTCGTTAGAAACATATTTTCTAGTTTTGCAATAGTTAAATATGTTTGTCACTTTTTACTTATAACGATTCACAAATAACTTGTTGTGTTGTGTTATTCCTACGGGAGATATAACTTGCATATTGTTTTATGTTGCAAGCAATGTTGTTCTCTAAATATGTTCGTATTCTTTAAGATTCATATGTTTAAGCATTAAACTTATTATATCATGACGATGAATTGTATGTATTTTGTAACATGCGGTGAATATTGCAATCAAATTGTCTTTACATAGCTATGTCATTCTCACTTAAGAGCACATGCTAACACACTATTTGGTCTAACCGTACCTAACATCAACTTTATACAACGAGGAGTTCGTGTTGCATTCGGTTCATAACTGTTAGCCGCGGAATACAATTATATTAGAAAACAATAAGTGCATGCAATATCAGCATCAAGTATATATTTCTGACCAAATTTGTTAAAGTTTACATGAGTATAGATACACTAATCAAATATCGATATTAAATCCACAATGAGTGACAGATATTGTACTAGTTGACGTAGTATTACAAATTGTGTATAGTAATGCAACAATCAACCTATAGCTGACACACTATAAATAGAATATAATACGGACCATGGAAACGTTTAAACCCATTTAAGAAACCGATTATACAATACGGCTTTAGTCCAGGCTCCAATCTTATAATGCGTCTGTGTTGAGCTTAGGCTAAAACTAGACAAATCAAAAGATTGATAATGGTTTCAGACTCATCTAAAAAGGTTTGAAACCTTAGAACCTGAAATCGTGTCATGTAGAAAATGACATAAACGTTCTTTGTTACTTTTGTCTAATGGCAAATTAATTTAAATTACGAAAACATAAGTATTCCTCATACACACATATATCTTTACCAAACATTTTGTGCAATACAGTTTGTTTGATTTCGGAATATAAAAAAAGTCAAGCATATGTGCTCACTGCCTTGTCAGGCTGGGCAAATGCTTTTTATCAAAGGAAGATATTACTCTGTTGAGGCGTCAACTGCGTTGATCAATTGCTTTCTGCTTTATCTTTTACAATATTAACTGTTAAGTGTTCGGCTCAAGACTACTTGAAATTAGTGTCAAAAAGCTAGGGTCTCCGTCAGACTTGATGCAAATAAAAATCATTTTACTCGCGGTACGGTAGTGAATGGAATCAAATCTGACCCGACAAAATAGATATATCCGACAGCCCTATGCATAGTTTACTCTTATAATACTTAGCTCGACTTGGCAAACTATCGTGACAAGTTTTAAACCAGATTAGACACCGTCTGATGTAGCTCTAATGTATATTGCGCTAATATTTGACTGCTCTTTATTCAAACCGAAATCTTAAAATATGACTATGTTTTTCTGCAGACGAAGCATAAGAACCAGACGATACTTAACCCTTTCCCCCATAGAAGCGACTTTTAGCGTATTTAAGATATTCCTCCGCTGAAGAAAATTGTTCCAGTTTATACCCTCATTACATGAACAATTACAATAACACATATTTTATATAGCCTAGCAGATGATAGTTTAAAGCAGGCTGAAAGGAAAGCAGAATGTACCTTAAGGCACATTCTGCTTTGCTTTCAACCTGCTTTAAGTGATCACCTGTATCTAATGTTATAAACGGGTTATTGGGTAAAGGGTTAAACATAACAATAATTAAGGTACATTTATGCTTAGGCATGACCAATATTACTTACCTTTTCACCAACATTTTATTATGTGCGCAGACTGAATTACAAGGTTCGTTGCACGTCATGTAGAACAATAGTTTTATGAATATGAAAGTCAGGTTGGCAATACTATACTACAAACCTACACACCACATATCACATTAAAAGAATATGCAGTCGAACTTCGATATCTCTCACTCTTTTACCTCAAACTATCCGATATGTCGATACATGAACTTCAATATTCCATGCTCGGTTATGTCGAACATATCCGCATTTCAAAGTTTAAACGTGGCTAAGCCACGTTTTAACTTTAAAATACGGGTATGTTCGACTTAACCGAGTTTGAGAAATCGCAGTTTGACTGTAGTTACATTTCTACAACTGACAAGGTACAACAAGACACTAACGCCGTGGACTCACTAAAAGTATCAAAGCATATCGACGTATGTACTCGTTATTCTCATTTGTTTTAACTTTATTTCTTAATGGACAAACATGCACACGTACAACATGAACTCCAAGTTTGATTAATTAAAAGAAATTACAAAAATAACAGTGCATAAACTGTTATCAATAGTCATTTACAAATACAGAACAGCCATGTGTATCTAATTGCTATTCACGTAAAAGTTTTCATCAACTTAAATAGTTCATTTCTGCATAGTATTGCGCGTTTTCGTTATTTATTGTATTTGAGTGAAGCAATGGAATGTGTACCAAGTGTAGTTACTTTGTAGATATAGTCATATATACTTGATACTAATGTAAGAATGCAGATATAATGTGCTGCGAGTTCCTCGTAGAAGACGCTGCCCGGCCAGAGAGCTACGTTCTGTATATAGAATTTATGAAATAAATACCATTTAATTCGATATTCCTTTATCGTTTGTTTTTTCATTATCCCTTTACAAATAGCATACATGCTACACTTCAAATAGTTCGATTATATTGACACACAGTCATAAGTCGACATATCTACATCGATGTAATCCCATATACTTGCAATCGATATCTATAGTTTAATTTCATTATTTTAAACTCACTTATGATGAACATATCCGTATACATGGAATATCACGTAGCTTTGCGCAGGTTACATGTTCGAGGTATTTTGCAGTTCGATTGGTGTTTGAACATGAAAATCGAAATGAGCTTTAGACGAAGGTAATTTACCAAATTGTTTGGTGTTTTTTATCGATCGTAACATTTTCAAAATATCAACCATCGCAATGTTCCAAATGCAAATGTTTAACATATTAAGGGGCGACTGGTTAAATACGCATTTTACGACCCCGTTTGTGGCATAACTATATGACACATTTAGTTTGTAACCTTCAGTAAATATGTTTTTCTTTCCCTTACGCCTTGTTTAAAGCTCAAAATAAGTGCCGATACTTATTTATTTAGCCGTTTATATATATACTATTGCACTATTACGCACATACTGGGTTGCTAAATAATGAGTCCGAATGTACAAAGTGACATACTTAGGATTATTTGGTAATTCTGATCGGTAAACAGTTCTGAAATTCCCTTACTATAGGTTATATCAGTATACATACAATGCGACAAATGTCACCAACATGATTAAGTTACAATAAAACACCCTTAGAATGTACCAGAGACCATCAAGAAATACATGTCTCCCGGGGATCGTACTCCATAATAGGAAAGCGAACACCAATTGGTGTGTGCCCATGCAATCGCATTTTGCTCCACACGGGCCTGACAGAAATAACAATCAAATAAAATGTGGATACATTAAGGGCATTTGTGGGATAATAATTAACTATTGTTTTTTGTGGTTACCTGTGATTGGCTGTAATGTCTTTTTCATAACCCCACGAAAAAACATTCAGGCCACGCCTTGTCAGGACTACTTTCTCTTAATCCAACTGCTCTACACAAGCGCTGCATGAAGCAGGACGACAAATGACGTAATTGACGACGTCGTTACTACAAAACAACGTCGCGTTTTGGCGGAAAATATATATATGCCGGAGGGACTATATCATGCGTTTTAAGAGAGTTAAATAATGAACAATCGTGTCAGATTCTCTTTTCGACTACTTTCTTAAATTCAATAGTGATATTAACTTTTAAGGAAAAATTCGGAACATTTATAGTAATCATGATGATATGAAAGGAACCTGGTTACACTTTTGTACGAAACCGCTTTGCGATTTCACAGTGAGTCAAGCGGTCGTGTAAAGATCCCTCCATCCACTGCAACCGGCCTAAAACGCAAACTATCGTGTCAAGGTATAGCCCCTTTACTTTTCGAAATGTGCAACCATTGATAAACAAATCATCATTGAAGGGGATTTAAACCTTTATCTTGATATCTCAAACGATAGGAACACTGTCAATTACGTGAGGGCAGTTGAATCATTTTGTTTTCAACAGCATATCAAAGAAGCACCTCATGTAAAGGGACATACTATTAGTGTTGTTATTACAAGAGACAATGAAGACTGTGTATCAACTATCGAAGTCACATACCCTGGATTAGTAGTAGCAAAGACTCTAAAGAGCATTGCTCTGTGCCTTTTAGAACAAAGGCAGAAAAACCTCTACCCATCAGAGAAACTGTTTCATTTCGAAGGCTTAGGGGTATTAATGTAGAATCATTTAAAAGAGATATTCTCAACTCATATTCAACGACAGCAATTCTGAATGTGACATATATTGACACATTGTCAGTTTATATACACAGGACCTTAAAACTCTGATCAATAAGTATGCACCATTGTGCATTAAGACCATAAATCTAAGGCAATCATGTCCATGGTACATTAAAAAACTTCACGCTGCCAAACATTTAAGGTGTAAGCTGGACCAAAAGTAGAAACATATCCAAACTCGCAAATGATCATCAACTGCATCGACAGCATATTGTTAAGGTAAACAAATTGTTAGCAAAGTCAAAGGTTAATTTTTACAAAGAAAAAGTGGAATCGGGACTCGAAGAGCCTTTTCAAAGTCACTAACCATCTTTTGGGCGCAAACAATGAAATCGCACTGCCGAAAATGTTGTCCTCAAAACAACTTGCCCATGATTTCAGCAACTTTTTCATCGAAAACGCGGACAAAATACGGACAGGCATTGCTTCTGAACCAAAGTCATGCACCCAAGTCATCACAGAAACGTTGGATTCAAAGAGTTCTTTAGAAAGTTTTGACTCTGCTGCAGCAGCAGAACTTGGGAAGATCGTCAAAGCATCCCAATGTAAGTCCTGTGAACTAGACGCAAAACCTACATGACTCTTAAAGTTATGCCATGGCGAGCTCCTACCATCGTCAACAAATATTGTGAACTCTTCGCTGGAATCTGCGTTTGTTCCAGAATAATTCAAAACGTTGCATATTTAGACTTCTTCTGAAACAACTGATTTTGATACAACTGATATTGAGAATTTCAGGCCTGTATCAAATCGGACATTTATCTCCAAAGTATTAAAAAGTAGTAGACAAACGAATTGAGTCCCATTAGACAACACACATGTGCATGAACTGTATTAGTCAGGATATCGTAAGCACCAACTCTGTAGAAATAACTCTTCTTAAAGTTCATAATGACCTCCTGCAATATCTTGATCAGAATGAAATTAATATTCTAGTGGTGCTTGACCTATCAGCCGCATTCGACATTATTGATCTTGAAACATAACACAAACGCCTTGAAAAGGACTTCACAATTATGGGAAACCCATTTAAGTGGATGACATCGTAGAAAGATCTGGAAAGTAATGTAAATAAACAGCAGAAAATATGTAAACAGTAAATGGAATTGAATTGACAGACATCGGCTTCAATAAATGCTTTTTGAGTATTTATTGTTCAAAGTTTACTGGATTTCAATTTAAATTGAGGTTATTAGAAAATTCGCCTTTTCAACGGATGAGTGTACATACAGTGCATAAAAAAAGATTCTCCAAAATGTTGAAATTTTGTTTCGCACTAAGTTTCCAACATAATTGCTAACTTTCAGTAGAAAACTATGACTAAAATCTCATTTATAATTGGTAAAGTAGTTACAATACAAGGGAAGTTGATTCACTATTGACAAATGTTTTAAGCACTGTCGATATACATCTCTGTGTTCTTTGAAGTTCGGTTATTTATGTCATAATGCAACATGAGTTATAAATTGAACCATGCGGACAAATTTACTTCCTTTATGTATGACTTAACCGTTTTCACTCAATGTATTAAGCTGTATCCGACATCGAGTATTCTGGCTTCTGTCTAGTCTAAAACCGAATTGCCGATCAGAGTCTACAGGTCGTCAATATTTTAAAGACTATATCATGTAAAAATAAGAACAGATTAAGTTTGGTCATTTTTGTCGGTCTTAGTATCTCTCTCTGATCTCTCTAACACATGATAAAAGGCACGGTGTTAATTTGTCTAGAGACCTACGGATATACAGTGGAGAATCTGTTATTCTTTCCCGTTTAAACGCAAACGCAAAACACTAAAACGTAGAAAAGTACAATTTTGGAAAATTCTGATAATTCATGTTTATCTTGGTGGCAAACAGTTTGGAGCCTGATCTGACGCCGGGTTACCCGGCGTCTAATCTGGATCCAAACTGTTTGCACTGCAAATAATAGTTTAAGCGTAAACGCGTTTATTGGGAAAGAATAACAGATTCTCCACTGTACGTCTATAAAACAATTCCATGAAATCATCTTGGGACATGCACTTAAAAATCCCTGTTAGCGACTTTTACTTAATAGTAAGACAAACGCTATACGCTATATGCATTTCCATTACTACTGCTTGTGACATAATTTGTTCTACTAAAATTCTGTATAAAGATCGTTTCTGCATTAAACACAATAATGTTAAATGTATTAACTTTTTGCTTTTATGAAACAGATGTCTTAATAGTAAAGAGAGCTCATTATATAACGCTATAGCGTATTTGTCATGTTAATATATTGAGAGTTCAACATTTACAAATCCTACGCGATGCGGGGAAGTAACTTTCCAATCGCTTTCGTGACATTTCATGTTCAACAAAAATTCGCTGCTTTTGCCCGAAATATTTACACTTTCGAACGGAACACCTCCTGCTTTTAATTCATGCATCCAGCAAATATAGTCCGGCAGAGAAATCAGGATTTGGAGGTTCACCTGGAAATTGCGTCCTAAGTTTTGTTCTTGATTGATATTGATAGTTCAAACCATTGTCATTCAGAAATGACCGGGTGCCACCTTGTCACACTTGAGCATTTTGATATATTTCCGGTTTACCCCACCCTCCCTTATCCACTAATTTCCACGAAATTGGGCCTTTTATGCTATATCACGGTATCGAATACAGGGTAAGTTCCTTGAAAGTTTAAGTATTATATCAATGAAACTAAAACCATAGATGCACCTGAATGAGAGTATCATTTTGCATTGATATTGATAACCTTGACCTTTGCCCTTGACCTCTTTGACATTTGTAAATTGTTTTGCGTTTAATAGGTTAATTTTGGACTACGTACTTCGATTATGGTCCCTTTATTTCACGTGTATGTGCACTTCAACAAGTAAAACTAGTCATAATAGTAAATTACTAACATTGACTTTAACATTGACCTGTGTCGTCTAGATTATGTTTTCCTTTTAGTTTAGTACTGGACTAAGTACCAGCAGCTAGGGTATTGAACATGCTTTTGTGCGTCAAACTATTTCATTCTTAGCATATAGGATTGGTGGCATACACTTACTCATCAGCTTAGTTGCTGATGATGGTAGTTTGATGGCATACGATGGCTTAGCCTTTATATGTACGGATGCCTTGAACGAGTGTAGTGTATAGTGAAATGCTGCTGTAAAGTTCCGATTCAGGTCATGTTAACTAACAATGTCAAATATGGCATGGCTTACCTGAAAGAAATGGAGGTTCTCCGAAGAGCAGTGCTCAGAATATTTTTGAAAACTTATATTTGATGAGGCATGAACGAGGTATGTAAAATTTAATATGTCATTGACCCCCCCCCCCCTTTATGTGCAATGGGCATGTGGCCGATGACTTAAAGACGTATCCGGGAGTTGTTACTGCGCATCCCAAACGCGCATGTCCTTTCCGCTCTTTTCTGTATTTTCCTATAGCGGGTGTAATTATTTACGATCACAACAGCGTCTAGATCATCGGATTTCGCGAATACAATATTTACTCAACTATCGTTATATATCGTTAAAAAAACTTTTAAAATTCCTGGGGATATGAAGAGACGCAAATCAGGATCATTTGTGACAAAAAAGTGCTCGAAATCTCTGGAAAACATTAGTTTTTTCACCAGGAACTCGCCGACTCGAGACAGCGTTAATAATCATAATGTGACAGGGAGTGAATTTAGTGTTGACATTGACTCGGAGTCGGATGCAGGGACAGAATGCCCCTTCTATTCCTGCGATAGTCTTTTTGAGATCGATAGTCGGGCCTGGACTCCGGGCGACTTTTTCCAGTGGGCCTGAGTCCGGACGACTTTGACACCCGCCGGCCATGACGGGCGTGTTTTGCCGCACTGCGGTGCTCTTGTTATGATATTTTATCTTATGAATGGTTATGTTAACTCACTGCCCACATTGAATAATGATTGTAGATGTGTTTATTGGTGGGTCTACTTTTTGTCGAGAGTATATTTCCTTTGTCACATCAGCTACCGATAACAAATTAGGTGTGTGAGTTCATCTTTGGATGGCGAAGTGTCGCATACCATTTTCAGGTCACTGTGACCTTGACCTTTGACCTTGATTTTACAAAAAGCTTGTTCTGAGCATATATCCTATATCTTACCAGTTACCTATTCCAAATTCAGTGTTTGAGTATGGATACTTCCTACATTCTGAACTGAAATATTTGAACATGTATTACCTCCCTTTGATGTATGAATATGCATGCAGCTCTATGTAGCTTTATTTATTTATCATATAGCTTTAATGGGTTTTAAGCCAAAGAAAATATGTGTGAAAATAAACATAAAGTTGTGAATAAAGAATTAATGAATTATGCACCATCAGCATCATATTTAGGGGGGAGGGGGCATTTCATTTTTCACTCCGACTTGAGATGAAGACAACACTGCATTTTTCAGCAGAACTTTCTAAAGTTCATAATATATGTCACAATGCAATACATTTATGTATAGCTGTGGGTATTATTGTATAAAGTATAACATTTAGACCATTTAAAAAAAAGTTGTTAAAAAAGTGCATATTCACTGATAAAGGGAGGTAATAAAATTGAACATATCTCTGAAACGAGCAAGGCGAGGTACTGTTTTCTCATTGGTTCTATACTTGTTATATAATTATCTACTGTTATAGAAAAAACTAGGAAATTCTCCGCGCTAGAATTTTTTATTTTTGCAAAAAGGCTCGATTTTTTTACGATTTTCGAGTTCATTTTGCACATATTTAATGCGTAAAATCTATATAATGCCACTCAAATCTAATTATTTTACATTCATTTGTAACACTATTCCATATACATGTAATTAATTAAAATTGGACTTGAAGTATCGGTATTTGTGTGTTTGATGGACTTTCTTCTTATGAGGCCTAATTTCGGAAAATTTGAATATAGTATTTCTAAAAAAGCGTAAATTATACAAAAAGTAGCAAGGCGACCTATGTTTTTGAAGACTGTTTTTACTTTCATTTATATCAATTTACTTATATGCAAAGTTTAAAAAAATTCTCCGCGCTAGAAAAAACTCCCAGATACGTCTTTAATTAAGATTATGATAAAGCTGAAATACTCATAGGCTTCAGACATTAACATCGGCAATCAGCTGTAAGCAAACTTGGATATCATGTTGGCTCACAGGGATGATCCTGAAACTGACTTTGAGGGGCACAAGGAAGATGGAAATAGAAACCAACGCAAAGCACACGGAAGGCATGGTAAGAAAAGAGGACGATGATGGTTATAAAATCTCTCACTTGAATTTAATGATCTGGTAGTTTTATCTTTTAGTTTCATCAATAATCAAAATCATCCTAAAACTTAAAACCTTACTTAACTTGTGAACGTTTGGAAAAAATGTATTAACATTTGTAGACACTAGATCGCAAACTTTGTTAAAGTCGTGCCTTTTCGAGCCTATATGAGTGCATGAATGACGGATAACTCTTGACAAAGGTCTATTGCACCCAAACTTCAACTTATGGCAGAACTTACAGTAATAAACACTGTGAGCAAGTCAGTTCAAAGTGCATTGAAAACTGTAGTTGTATAAATTGATAAATTGATAAAGATGGCGTATTCAACATTGTTACTGAATAAATGGAATCAGATGATGTGCATAACACCTTGAAACCAGGCTATGGACAGCTAATATAATTGGCCAAACAAGATTCCAGCAAACAAATAACCGTGACCAAAAGAATGTGATGATTGGTCAAATCATTTGAAATCTACTCAATAGTCTTGGAAAGTCTTCACGCTAGCAGCCATAAGGTTGATATCGGAGTTATTGTGTCACATTTGACACATTTTCCAACAGCACTGTCTGGTTATCATATTGATATGACAGTAGCAAAAATTGATAAAGCAATTCAAAAAAACAATCCCAGATAGAAGTTTATGACACAATAATAGGACCAGTAGACAGACCCATAAACGATCGATATTGTTATTATGGGTTTATGATATACCCCACAAAAGGCTCTGTGCAGAACTACATCGCCAACATTTAAGTTGGAGGAGAACAACAATGTCCACCTATATATATATATTTACAGCACCGACATTTCTATAAGTGCACGAGAGCAACAAGTTAAACTCGATTATTATCAGTTGCATGCTAACAGCATATATTCAAAACAAATGTATCTTGCTGTCACTGAAATAAAAGTTAATGAAGCTGATAATCTCTTACATTCTGAGACTTTTCAGATTGAGCACACACAAATTAACAAGCTAGTGATAATAGGTGAAAATGAAAGACAAGCTAAAACAAGCCGAGGTATTATGTCAGAAAGAAACCTTTTGAAAACAACAAATTAATAGGTAGACAACATTATTGTGTAGTAGTCCAGCAGATATGTGAAAGAATCGTGCATTTTATGATAAAAGCATGAAACTTGGTACACTGGTACTAGACATTATGAGAAACATTTTAAGGATTGGAGGCATTCTGGATCTGTCCTGTGTCGACCATGGCGGCCATTTTA
Organism: Gari tellinella; assembly: GCA_922989275.2. NCBI lineage: Eukaryota > Metazoa > Mollusca > Bivalvia > Cardiida > Psammobiidae > Gari > Gari tellinella. The sequence continues at coordinate 99,567,456 of OV277856.1, read as the reverse complement.
AAAATGGCCGCCAATTAGAACAGTTTTCTGCAGTCTAGTGGCAATGTGTCTCAGTTTATCATATTTCAACAGGGCTAAATCACTAAAAGCAGCTACAAGTATGATGACTTATTATAGTAAAGCAATATAAAAATATTTTGGATTTATATATGGGCCATTTAAGGTAATTTAAATCCTCAATACACCCCCCCCTCCTCAAAAAAAAATCAAAACACAATTTTAAGTACAGTGGAGAAACCATTATTCTTCCCATTTCATTGCTCTATTGTATTTGTATTTATTTTCCTTTAAATGAAAAGAATATCTTCTTTTCCACTATATAAAATTGTTCAAAGCTTAATGACTTTCATACTATCATATGCATTTTGGGGATTTATTGTCTTCATTTGTGAGACACCAAATTTGGCACAGTGGATCAGCATTTTTTGCGCTCACAACCACCGCATTTGCTGAGTAATGTACAGGGAACGTTTTCTTTCGCATATCTACATCTTTTTCAACAGCATATATGATAACAGTGTGGTATTCTGAACCGGCAGGTGGCAGATTTATCCATATTAGTCCCAACTCGGCCGAATCATTATTAACTGTTCAACCAAATTTTGCTTGATCTTAAAGTTGTTGTGCTTTCAGCAAGCTCTGGTCCCATCTGTGGCCAGGCTGGTACCCCACACTTAGGAGATGTTGATAGAGAGCATCCTGTGTTGGCGGTATAATTATGTTCAGTACTCCTGCCTTTTTGGGCGAACACTAGTCTCATCAATGAACCCCTGTGACGACAAGATAAGTTTTGACGGGTGCCGTCCTCAGGATCTCATGGCAATATCTCCAAAACAGGGAGGACATTTAGTTTTGCCTCATTCCTTAAAATCACATATTGAGTCATATTTACTAGTTAAAATCACACAATTATTGCTAAAAGTCATTTTGAGAACAATTTCGGACCTCAAATTAAGCATCGGGTTGCTATTCATCTAATTTTAAACTTTTCAAAATACTCTAGCAGAGGTTGTTTTAATGTTATTTCCATGGCAGCTAGTACAAGCTATATACCCAGAGATGATACACACAGATTTAAATCTCTGGATTAAAAGTCAAATAAAGTGTTTTAAAGATTTGTTTGGGTACTAGGTTGGTGTATTTTTGCATCCTAAATCTGTTGGTAGTCTTTCTTTTGAAAATAATGACTTACTTTTTGAGAAATTTGATGCCCAACAAAATCCGTTGGGGTTTAATTAAATAGACAGAACATATCCTCCCAACTTTAAGTGTAAATGCCGGTGTACTGTGAGGACAGTGCTTGAAGTCTAAAAATAGCTCGCTGTCTTTTACTGTACACATAACTAGTGGACTAGGCGAAGACCATCAGTCTGGCCATGTTAACATTGTTTTCAGAGCTTTCACACACATCAATACGACGTACCTGGTGTGACACACAGTCTGATCAAGCTGTTTGTTTTCCTATACCACCAAAACATGATGTTAGTATCACTGTCACATCCTGTTAGCGCATGGACATCAGGAAGCGAGCTTGTCACGTCCTAGAGTCTGTGCCATTGACTAAATGTCCAAGTAGTAGAAACATTTCTTCATTTCAAAGGCAACAGTCATGAGTTTTGAGTAAGATATTTCGGCAATCTTGTTTGGTCCCATCTGCGGAATGAAGCAACATTGTTGTATCCGTTTCCTTGTGTTTAGAAGGAACTAACGATTTAGCATCACATGTCTCTCAACAACGCAGCTTCCCCATGAGTAATGACAAGTTGGCAACTATGCCAGGAAATTGTTCTTCTATCACTTGTTCACTGAGGAGATTAAATAGTTCTGAATTATTACCGTCTTCATGTAGGAATTGATGCCAGTTTCCAGTCAGCCTTTTGTTTACCTCGATCCTTTCCCCTCATTTTATGTGCGTGTGCTTTAGACTCAGATTTGTAAACATCAAAACTACATCACCACGGCAAACGGAATCTGACAATTGTCTCCGTATGTTGTTCATGAACTCAAGTGCATACTCATTAAATTGATGTATAAGACTTGATTGCGTTGGCAATTTCCGCACCATCAATGGTGACCATGTCCATTCCAGATGCTAAGTTATTAGCATAATCACTTTCTGGTACCAGAGATCTAGGCATTGGAGAAGGTCTGCCTTTTGCACAATCTCATTACACTAAATAAACTACAATAACGTAATAATAATCACTATATGGACTTCAGCTGCTCCTGGCTGCGTGATTTTCTCACACTACGGTGGATATTCCTTCAACACTATCTTGAAATAAATTGCCCTAAGCCTGATTCAAACCCACATCTATGAGGAGTTGAGAGGCTAATGTGCAACTGACCTCGAACAAGGCTAATGTGCAACTGACCTCGAACAAGCGGCCACCATGGCCCTTAAAAGTAAAGGATACCAAGGAAGCTTAGGGTAACATTCATAACTCAAGTCCAAAGGGAAAAAACAGAAACAGGAAATATGTCAATGTCACAAACATGAATGTTTGTGTAAACCTAAGGTTAGGTGCCCGGTAAGGGTTATTATTCATTAGTATTCACTTATGAACATTGTAGCATCATGTTATTGATAAGACCTGTCTGGTTTATCCTCGTAGTGACATAAATGTGATGCAGATGATGATTCCATCTTCACAAATCCAGTAAGAAATTCAGTTAAATCGTGACTGTAAACTTTCCCATACAAAAAGCTGAAACTTTCTTCCGGATGTTTGTCTGGAAGTGCCATCATGTCCCGCAGATGTATGGATACTGCTCTGGCATTCTAGTAGTTGAAGTGACCAAAAGCGTGAAATAACCATTCTATCTGTTTGGAACAGTGCCTCAACTTACACAAGGAAGTTGTCTTCATGGATAGCTCTGTTCTAGGTCAGCACAATTAACTCTGTCTCCAACAGGTTCGGGAAAATTAGGTGTTACTTGCCACTGGGGTTTGCTCTACTAGACTACTATTCCATACTTGCATGTCGTAAATGAATTTTGTGTTAATGGAACAATAAACCCAATTGATGGGCAATCCTTTCTTACAAAACAGTGTTGATCTTTTGGTGCTCGATACGCGAAAGATGTTAGACGCAGCGGGAGTAAGTTCGCCGGATGAAACAGCTGGGTGAAAATCAATGCAACAAATTCTTAAAGAATCGTCTGGTAGATCGCACTGCTGCAGTTGATGACCGGATACCGCAAAGAACAACCTTCCCTTGTTCAGATCTCGACCACAGAAGGAAAAACCACGCACCAGGAGCAGCTGAAGTCCATATATGTTTTTGTAGTTTAATTTCAATACAATATACTTGTACATGAATTGCTAGTCAAATACGTGGCACTGACTCTTTGTTTTACCAGACGTTACCAACATGAAACCCCATGCATGCTTTCCACCGTCACTCTCAGACTGCTGTGAAATGAGATTGTGAAAAAGGCAGACCATCTCCAATGCCTAGAACTCTGGTACCAGAAAGTGATGATGCTGATAGCATAGCATCTGGAATGGGCATGAATCCCATTGATGGTGCGGAAATTGCCAACGCAATCAAGCCTAATACACCCATTCAATGAGTATGCACTTGAGTTCATGAACAACATACAAATACAATTGTCAGATTCTGTTTGCCGTGGCAATGTAGTTTTGATGTTTACAAATCTGAGTCTATAGCGGAAACACATAAAAAGGGGAATGGGCTTACGAATTAGGATCGAGGGAAACAACATGTTTTCCGGAAACTGGCATCAATTTCTGCAGGAAGACGGTAATAAAACAGAAATATTTAATTTCTTCAGTGAACAAGTGATAGAAGAACAATGTCCTGGCATAGTTCGTTGTCATTAGTCATGGGGAAGCTGCGTTGTTGAGAGACATTTGATGCTGAATCGTTATTTCCTTCTAAACACAAGGAAACCGATACAACGATGTTGTTTCATGCCGAAGATGAGACCAAACAAGGTTGCCAAAATATCTTAATCAGAACTGTTGACACAGAAAATGTGCAGGCTTGCTCACAAGATCGGATGTTAACAGCTGTGTGTTGCCTTTGAAATGGAGAAATGGTTCCACTACTTGGACATTAAGTCAATGGCACAGACTATAGGACGTGACAAGCTCGGTTCCTGATGTTCATGCGCTAACAGGATGAGACAGTGACACTAACATCATGTTTTGGTGGTATAGGAACACAGACAGCTTGATCAGACTGTGTGTCACACCAGGTACGTCGTATTGATGTGTGTGAAAGCTCTGAAAACGATGTTAACATGGCCAGACAGATAATCTTGTCCCAAAAAGGCAGGAGTACTGAACATATGCCGCCAACACAGGATGCTCTCTATCAACATCTGCTAAGTGTGGGGTACCAGCCTGGCCACGTATGGGATCAGAGCTTGCTAAAAGCACCACAACTTCAAGATCCAGTAGAATTTGGTTGAACATTAAATAATGATTCGGCCGAGTTGGAAGTATATAATATATGTGAATCTGCCGTCTTCTGGTTCAGCATACCACACTGTTATCATATATGCTGTTGAAGAAGATGTAGATATGCGAAAGAAAACGTTCCCTGTATATTACTCAGCAAATGCGGTGGTTGTGAGCGCAAAAAATGCTAATCCACTGTGCCAAATTTGGTGTCTCACAAATAAGGACAATAAATCCCCCAAAATGCATCTGATAGTATGAAAGTCATTAAGCTTTTAAAATTGTTATACAGTGGAAAAGAGGATATTCTTTTCATTTTAAGGAAAATAAATACAAAAACAATAGTGCAATGAAATGTAGAAAATGTCAACTTCATTAAAATTCTGACGATTTATTTATATTGGAGCGGCAAACAGTTTAGAGCCTGGTCAGTCACCAGGTAACCCGTCTGATCTGGATCCAAACTGTTTGCAATGGACATATTAGTTAAGCATAAACATCTTTATTGGAAAGAATAATGGTTTCTCCACTGTACTTAAAATTCTGTGTTTTGAATATTTTTTTATTGTTTTTGGAGGAGGGGGGTGTATTGAGGATTTAAATTACCTTAAATGGCCCATATATAATTCCAAAATATTTTTATATTGCTTTTCTATAATAAGTCATCATACTTGCAGCTGCTTTTAGTGATTTAGCCCTGTTGAAATATGATAAAACTGAGACACATTGCCACTAGACTGCAGAAAACTGTAAAATTGGCGGCCATTTTTAAAATGGCCGCCATGGTCGACACAGGACAGATCCAGAATGCCTCCAATCTTAAAATGTTTCTCATAATGTCTAGTACCAGTGTACCAAGTTTCATGCTTTTATCATAAAATGCACGATTGTTCCACTTTTGGGCACTTATCCGCTGGACTATAGTAGGTATTCTCATGCACTATAATTTTATTTTAATCCTAAGCTGTCAGTCAAATTACAAAACAAGAAGGGCGAATACAATGTTTATCAAATCTATTATTGATATTGATATTGCATGGGACAGACATATCGACATTGTTGAGGACATTTTTCCTGCACATACCCTCTCGGGATGTAACACAGTTGCAGACAGCTTTGGAAACGTGAACTGCTGCAAGGAAAGAATTGTTGCCCGAATGTGTGTTTTAACTGTGGTTGACTGATTTTTCTATTGAAACTTACATTTCACAAGCGATGGTGTTTCCTCGAGTTCATATCTAAAACACGTGTTCAAATATAGACCACATAGCTAAGCGACGAAACATGAGCAAAACTTTGCTGGCTTGATTTAAGCATTTATTTGAGGAAACAATCTACCTGATCTTGACCAAGCAGGGTTAGGCTGGAGTATGGAAAAACGGATAACATCTTCACAGCCAGCGACTTGGACCGAACACCTAAATGTCATAACGCTATAGTTAATTTGTTTAAACTGAGCAATGTGTGACTGTCAAGGTAGCATGTCATGTAGAACCTAAATATTGATATGTAAAAGCATGGATGGACGAGTTGGGTTTAAGGGTACTGCAACACAGAATGTGTCAAAATGGCCCATTAACATCAAAACAGAGGGGTCAATATAGGTTTTAATGGGTCATTGAATTTAAACTTTAATGTATATCCACTGTTTTACTGAAAAAAAGACTAAAATTTTGTCTGCAAGCTGACTATTATTGGTTTTCAATGGCTTAATATTGTGGTTGGTGTTAGATCTACTAGTATGTCATTTTTAAGATGAGCACATCTGCAAATAATACGTCTTTAGAACTGAAACATGGTGCGCCAAATTGACCCATTACATTTTCAACAGGGGGGTCAATTTGTATTTTAGAGGGACAATAGCACAAGGGCCTCCTCTAGCATAATCACTGCATATAGTGACGATAAATGATGAGAGATGATGAGATGATATGATGATGATTTCAGAAAGATGATAAGCGCATAAGATCAAACCTGCCTTCCTTTTAGGTAGGAAGGTCTCTTGGGATAAATGTAAAATCGCTCTTGTGAACAAATACCATGTGCTACAATTGAAACAGTCAAGAAACAACTGTTTATTCTGACTTTTTAACATTTTAAATATTTACAGCATTCTATCGCAAACTTGGCCGCTATCTTACATATACGAAAATGCTCGAAGTATTTCAACAATGAGTATCATTATGTCAATAATACGTATCATTCTGGTACGGTCAAACCATTTAAGATTGAGAAATTATGAATGTTGTTGTTTGGAGTTATTTTTTTAAAGCATTTCGGTCAATTATTTGGTCGCCATCTCGAATATATGGAAATGCTCAAGGGTGACAAGTATCATGTTTTCAAAAATAAGCATCACCATCTTTAATATACATTTCACCAATAAGTATCATTATTTTAATAGTAAGTATAATAACGTTGATATCGAATCAGCTATGAATGAAACATGTATGATTGTAGATTTCTAGACTTTTTGCTAAACAAAATTTCCGTCACTATTTAGTCGCCATCTTGAATATACAGAAACGCTGAATGATAACAAGATGTCACCCGTAACATTTCAATATTACGTTTTATCATTCCAATAACAAATATCATAATGGTGAGATCAAATCAATTAGTAAAATGAAATTATGAATGCTGATTTGTTGACCATTTTGTTGTAAAGCATTATGATAGCCATTTAAGCCGCCATTTTGAATATACAGACATGCTCAAGAATGACAATGTCATCCATAACAGTCCAATAATATGTATAATTATTTCAGTAAAAAACGTTCATGATGGTTGTGTCAAATTAGTTAAGAAAACCAAATCATGAATGCTGAAGTTTAGAATAGAGTTTAACGCATTTAGGTAGCCGTTTTAGCCGCCATTTCGAATATACGGAAATGCTGAAGGGTGACAAAATGTCACCCGCAAAATTTTTAAAACATGAATTGTCCTTTCATTAATAACTCTCACTATAGTGAGGTCAAACGATCAGTTTTAAAAAAAGAAACAATGAATGCTGTTTTTTTAACTATTTTGTTTAATATACAGAAATACGCAAGGGTGACAACATGTCATCCGTAACAGTTCAATAATATGTATCATCATTTCAGTAGTATATTTCATTATGGTGGGGTGAAATCAGTTAAGAAAACCAAATCATGAATGCTGAAGTTTAGAGTAGTTTGCTTCAAGGCATTTAGGTAGCCATTTTAGCCGCAATTTTGAATATACTAAAATGCTTAAGAGCGACAAGATGTCACCCGTAACATTTTAAAAACATGAAACGTCTTTTGAATGATAACTATTCTTATGATGAGGTAAAATCAGTAACAAATAAGGAAAAACGAATGCTGATTTTTGGACTCTTTTGTTTAAAAGCCTTTCGGCAGCCATTTTGGCCGCCATCTTGAATATACAAAAATGCTCAAGGGTGGCAAAGTGGCACCCGGTTGTTTTTCAATAAGTAACATATGCTGAAGTAGAATCAGTCGAGAACTTAGGACGGCATTTCCAGGTCCAGTCAGCCCTCTGCCGGACTAATATTTGTTGTATACTAGACCTTGGCTTTTTACACCAATTACATTTAACTACATGTATCACTACGCATGGTGTTCTGCTTAACGTAATATATCAAATGTAGTTGTCGTTTCCCTAATGTACGTTCCCACAAGGATATTGGTGTTTAAACGCTTTGAGCAATGTCTAAACATGTTTATTTTGTTATAAGGCGTATTGCGGTAATAACATTAGACATAGGTGATGCCAGGAAGTCTAAAGTTGTTAATAGTACTACCACTGTAAAGTGTGGCTTTTATGATGATGATGTATGAAGACACTACACAAGTTACTTAACGGATCATCGATCAGGCTGTTTATGTCAAAAGCAACCCATTAGGGTAAAATATCTCGTATACTACCCAACGAATGCAGGTTCTTGTATTTCTGAAAACAATTGGTAATTTTAAATAGCATACTAAGTTTCATGTTATCATATTTAATGCAGTAAAACGTCCTTGCATAAAAAACCTAACTCCTCGTTTGTTGTACATTGCCTGTATAGTTGATGCATATTATGAGATCGTTTGCCTTTCTTTATGATTACTGGCGGAAGATATCAAGTGATAACGCCGCACTCATATATGTACCAAGGGTCGTACGTCCTTCGAATGAGACGTTATAAACTGGAGCCAGGTGCATCAATGCTTTATACTTGGCTTCCGAAAGAACCAGATAACTATGTCAGTAAAGGCATCGCGCCCGGGCTCTCTGTAACCTTCTCCTCTTCTTTCTCTTTGTTGCGTCTTATTAGCCAATAAGTGTCACACATGGACGTAAACAAGCAACTAAATTGTATGCTAAGATGGTTACTTAAACGAGTTGGGTAAAGTTATTTATTTCAGATTAAACAGTGCTAATTGTCATTTTCCTGATTATTGCCTTTTTGGCGGTTGGCAAAAAATGTTGAGTTTAAAGGAAAACGGACAGCTGATGACAATATGGTCTTAGATCCTAGATTTTATCCTAAAAGCAACATTCATGAAGGTCCTGCAATTATAACTCATCGATAAGGTACGAAAAAGATCGATTTACTGCATACAGGTAAGCTATCGCTAATTGGAACGGGCGCCGCCATATTGGCAAAGCTATCATTCGGAACCCTCGATTTTTATCCATTTTGTGACGACACAAAGGCCTAAACGCTGATTGGCTCTTTCAATCAACCACTGTAACTTGGACGGACATTCACACTTCGTCAGTAAGGGTAACGGCAAGCTTAATTCAAGGTCGCATACAGTTAAAAAAAAAGATAATAGATAGATGGTATATTCATATTGATTATGATGAACTTGAAAGGTCGTGTAGACCCAGAAACGATCAGAAGCTATCGTTAATCGGCTTAGAGAAATGTCCGTTCCAATTCCCAGCTGTAGAATCTGGGAAAACAATGCTGCGAAATGGCTAACAGTAGAGTATGGCGACATCCATAATACCTTGATTGATGATTATAATAATAGATCTAGATCTACAATAAAAAAAATATCTGATAATCAGTGCGATATTGTGCTGATCTAGACCTAAATATTGAACTGGCTTAGATCTACCAACTCGTTTACAAATCAGCATTTTCTAGCTGGTTCGTCTCGGTTTAGGAATTCAACGCTACAGAAATTCTTAATGAAAAAAGTATCATTACTAGATCTACATATTGTACGGGTAGATCTAGATCGGTTTTTTCTTTCTTAATTTAATCATCGCGATTCTCTAGATCCCGATCTGATATAATAGAGCGATCTTACTTGAGTCCAAATCCGAAATTGATTGGATCTAGTTTTATCGTTCTTATTTCTGGGTGTAGTTTTACACTCGTCATTTCTCAGCTCAGATTCTCAGTATCTCGGAGTCTAATCTGAATAAAAGCAATGTTATAGCTCAGGTACTCAGTAACTCGGAGTCTGATTTGCATTTTATGAATTAAATATTCCTTTGATATAAATTCAGACAGTTTGGATCCCGATCACAATGTTGAATGACTCGGCGTCGCAACTGTTTGATAACTATTAGAAAACATTTTGCACGTGAATTCCTACGCAATCAGTTTGAATTTTGATTAGACGCCGTGTAGATCGGCACTGCATCAGGATCCAAACTGTTTAACACCTTAGAGAACATTCAATTATTTTGCATTATAGTTTTAAAAAAGCGATTTGGATGAAGATGAGACGCCGAGTAGCTCGCCATCTGATCAAGATCTAAACAAGTTTACATTTTATAAAGAAATATTCCTTTTATATACCGGTAAATTCAGACTGTTTGGATCCCGATCACAATGTTGAGTGCCTCGGCGTCGTAACTGTTTGATATCTATTAGAATTTATTTTCACATGAATTCCTACGCAATCAGTTTGGATTTTGATCAGACGCCGTGTAGATCGGCACTGCATCAGGATCCAAACTGTTTAAACTTTTGGAATACATTCAATTATTTTTTATTATAGTTTTACAAAAGCGATTTGGATGAAGATGAGACGCCGAGTAGCTCGCCATCTGATCAAGATCTAAACAGATTTACATTTTATGAAGAAATATTCCTTTGGTATAAATTCAGACAGTTTGGATCCCGATCACAATGTTGAGTGTCTCGGCGTCGTAACTGTTTGATATATATTAGTGTTTTTTTCTCACGTGAATTCCTACGCAATCAGTTTGAATTTTGATAATCCGAGTTGCGAGATGGGACAGTAAAGAATTGTCACAGACCTGCAGATGTGATTTGTTTGATTGGTTAATTAGTTGTTTGATATTTCTGTCTACCGCCTAGGATTATGCTTACTTTTGATGAGCCGAAGCTTTTATACCCGAGCCGAAACTTTATTACCCCCGCATCCGGTGTGTGACGCAACGGTCAAGCGGCATCCCCCTGTGATATTTTTGTAGATAGCATGCATGTGGAGCGTGCTCTATGGAATTCCGCGATTCCATTGGTTAACTATATTTAGATGTTGACCTCAGGAACAGTTAGAAACTTTCGTGTGATAACTTATCTGCATATTTCATAAGTTGACATAGATCATACTTTCCGAAAAGTGACGAGTAGTGCGTGCAGTATCATATGCACGTCTTACGGAGATCACCGATCAACAATAGGTCACACCTTATGACCTAAGCCTCTTTTTATGCAATTCATTGTGTAGCAACCCTATAATTAGATTTGGGATTTCGGAAGATATTTGAACACACTTTAAATGTGTAGACACCCGGACAGTAAAATTTCAGTAGAAGAATGAGATTTTAGCCGCTAAATAGAGGACTCACTCTAACCCGCTCTCATCAGGTAATTGATAACCCGCAGAAAGCCGCGCTTATCAGGGAATAGATAAAGTCGCGCTTTTACGGGCTCATAAGATGTTTATGATTAATATTTACGGAAATATTAACAAATAAGACTAAATATATCGGAGAAACTTTTTTCGAAAGTCACAGGGCTTCGATGCCTTTATTCACACCCAGTATGCAAATATTATCAAGAGTATCCGTGCCCGATTCCGGTGTCCTATGATATTTGCCTGATATACGCTACCTCAAGTATGGCTGGATTAAGCACTAATAGCTCGAAATTTTGATGGTTCTGCTATGCACTCATTGTCACCAAGACACCCAATCGTCATTTCATTTGTTCTTCAGCAAGTATTAACCACCTTTGTAGGCATTTATACACAAGTATTGCAGTCGCAAATTCGTCCGGCGAATGCGCTTTCTCTTCGCCCGACCCGTCGTAGTCTCTGTCTTCTAATATTACATTCTCTGATAATTTAGGATCGAAATCGTAACACTGAAGTTCTAAAGTGTTTTTACCTTCCTCCACATGCCCAATTTTTCTCAGTATTTCCGTTTATTAATGTTATCGATGTAAATTCCGCGCACTCTACGGCATTCCCGGTTAGACTCGCTATAACCGGAAGGTCGCGGAAGGCCTTAGTTACGTCACACAGGTAAACAAAATGGCGGCCCCCATGGTCGCTTGCACAGTCATATATCACAAAGTTTAAACGGCTCTAACTACTTCATTTTTTATTATTTTTCAAAATTTCAAAGGCAGAAGGCGATTTTTTTTCAATATCTTTCATTTAAAAGATATTTATCACCAGCTGTCCGTTTTCCTTTAATCAGATGACATGCTACTGGGTGTATGGTCTGTTTCTCTTGACTGCGTATAATTACCATTTTGATTTTAACAGTAACTCATTTATCTTTAACAAATAGTAGCCTCTGTAATTCAAATACAAATATGTTCACTGGTTATGTTTAAATATATATAAAAATAGACAGTTAGACGCATAGTGTAACTAATACCGACCTAGACTTAAATACATTTCCTAAGTCCTTTGATGGACTCCCCACTCATTGGTTTCGATAGGCGTAAACAGTAACTGTAAAGCAGGAGCAAAGAGTGCACATCCATTGTCACAATCTCAAGTTTTCTAAAGAGATCCTGACATACTCACACACAAGGTGTTTTTCAATGGGATAATTACTAACCAAACTATCAAATACAAGGTGTGGACCTCACATGCGACGCTTCAATGATTCACAGTAATACAGTTGTGCATGAACATCGTGGGTTTTGCCAGGGAACTGCTAGTTTAGGGATTTTCACCGAAAGTATGTCAGGCAATGTCCTTTATGACTTTTATTATTGTCTTAACACAAATGCGCTGAATGTTAAACACGCCGACGATCCTAGCCAAGTGAAAGAAAACTACTAACAATTTGATATGGGACCGCTTTGATGCACATTGTGAGCTCGTTTCAGTGAGCTGATGATTACATCCTGTGGAAACATTGTTATTGTTTCTCATTGAAACTAAACTTTACGAAAAAGCAATTCAAAACTATGACAAAATGACATCCGTTTCAATTCCTGACAATGTATTTCAATTTTAAATGCAAATAGTGTGAAGCCAGGCTAGACTCCGAGTTAGTCGTCGTCGGATTTGATCCCATACTGTTTGTAGTAACACTAGAGGTTGTAGTAAAATTGCGTCTATTTGGAAATAACAACAAGTTTAAGGTAATGTGCGGAGAGACATATAGCAGTCATATACATGTGTACATATATAATTTATCATCGATTAGAACATGCTATTGATGTTTGAGAAATTATAATCGCAAGCACCATTTAATTATTCTTGAAAATCAAACAATAACAATATTCCTATACATGAAACATTTTCCTTTAGGTCAATAAAATGAATAGATAACCACATGGTTTAAAAGCAATTGCCCGCATACGATAGTTACAATACGAGACTTGCTTCACACATAAAACTTAATTTCCCTCAGGAATAATTTACGTGCGAAGCAATATGTACTATTGAGACGAAACGCTAATAGTTCATAAACAAAAAACATCAAAATACCATTTACATGTATGCCATAGAAGAGTGTCTTAACGCATTTATGCTGTAAACGCGTTTAGATGCATAATTCGTTTTCGTAAAAGAAATGTCGTATATATAAAATATCTACCATATATTCATTTAGAACGAGACAAATGTTGTTAACATCCACTCGGGAATTATCAAGAAGGTGAAAGTTAAACATCCTTTGTGAACTTTCAGTTTCATTTTCGGCCTGTGTTAAGCAATCGCCTTCTTAAAGTTTAAATAATAGAGAATTTAGTTGTTTCTGTACGGAGTACGCTCTTCGTTCTGTTTATTGAAACACATTATAACTTTAATGAATACAATGAATGTGAACTGCAGGTAGTTTATAATATTAGCGATTTATAAACATTTCTGAGTTGCATATACAGGGCAGCAATTTCTCCGGAATTTTCCTAAATCTTCGGATCTTTTTCTAGTATATGGTAGCTTAAAGCAGGCTGTAAGTAAAGCGAATGCGCCTTAAGGCGCATTCTGCTTTACTTCCAGCCTGCTATAAGCAGCCACGTGTCAACAAAACTAGAAACAGGCTATGGGGTAAAGGTACGATTAGTAAAATTGCATTTGAAAAATGCAAATTTAGAAATCTTAGGATTTTTCACTTAAACTTATGGCAGCCCTGCATATAACTATTTGCCGTATGACAATATTCCATACCGTTAACGCTAGATTTGTGTAAGTACAATCACAGATGTCGAAAGAAAAATAGAAAACAAAAATTAGTTAATATATTAGTTTGAGAGGTCTCGGTAACACCTACAAGAGGTAAGATTGTTTCAATTTAATTTATATGATTAGACACAGGTTATTGGTGCTAGCTGAGCGGGACAATACGTCTGTCGGTTTGAATGCTTACTTTTTAAGATAACTTGTTTTTGCTTAAATGTAAATAGCATATCGTAACGAGCCTTATGTTTTATACTATGCTACTTTTATAACAGTCGTATTACAGGTTTCCTGTTATTTGATGTTCTTTACGAAAGTCGGTTGAAGAGAAGTAAACGTTAATTTTAGAACGGTTAAACGTAATACGATTTGTTTTAGAAACACATCAATATAAGTTGGGTGCGTGACCACTCCGTGATGATGTATCGTTCTGGCTGATAACAATTATTTTAATGGATGAACAATTCAATCTTCTACTTCCGTATTTGATGTTATTCAAGAGGCTTTAGTAATTAAGGTCCCGGACGTATTGTATTTTACCATTACTAGTTGTCATGCAAATCTTGGGCCCGTTTCATAAAACTTCGTACTACAAATATTGTCGTAAGTCAAACTATAAAAAGTTACAATTAATATTTATTTCTCAGTCTAATCCTACATTGTGACATCTCTTTGGAATCGTCCTTTCAAGACGATGTTAAAGAGATGTCACAAGACAGGATTAGATAGAGAAATCAGAATTACATGTTGTTTTTAAAGTTATGACTTACGACAACATTTATCGTACGAAGTTTTATGAAACGAGCCCTAGTCTTTACTAAACCATCGTAGGTTTATAGATGTGTGTATGATATAAGACTTAGTGTCTACTTATATTGTCAGAAAAAACACAACTTACATCGCTAGGTTGGAATAATCTCGAGTTTTACTTTTCATTTATATCCATTCCAGCTGAATATAGCGACTATAAAAGTACTAATCAGAGAGTAATTTACGATTGCATGGACATCATTGGTATTTCGTTTCAATTGCTAACGGACTACATTTATAAATGAAACAGTAGTGAATAAAATGTGCGAAATACGCACTTGCGCATAAACTGAATGGTTTATAAATGTCCATTATGTCTTTGTAATGCATTTGTAGTACATGTATCACCAGGGATGACTTCATATCATAATTACGTCAAATTCGCATGTTCATGGTATGTTTAACGACATACGCGCTCATTGTATTTTCATAAAGGACCTACAATATCTGTTTTATCATATGGAATAAGGTTGCAATAACAACTCTCTATTGCGACCACCAAAACAAATAAATACGAAAGAAGACTCAAGCAGGAAACGCAACACAAACAATACACCCATCTCTAAAGCAGAACACACACACAGCCATACCATAACAAACACACACACACACACATACATACACACACACACACACACACACACACACGCAATCCCACAATCTAAACAGAAAACAATACGCAAAACAAACATAAAGCAAAGTGAACATAGGAGCCCGCCTTGGTACGGCCAGCAGCAATCAATAATAAATTATAAATTAACCATTAACAACCACTGGGGGGTTAAACCTGGGTTTAGGGGCGCCCAACCTCACACTTATCTCCTATATTCACCTATAAAGACGAACAGTGTACATAAAATATAAACCCTGTTCCACAACCTTACAATCAAAAAGACCGCCAGCACAGTAAGTAAATACATGTAAAACATCTAACAAAATTATCTGACAGGATTATTAGTAACACGGGAAAGAATTAAACATTCAAGCCCGTGTTAAAAATAACCCACTATGGCAACGGTCAAATTGTACTCAAGCGAATAGTCTGTAGTCACGAGTAATTGTAAGACATGGGAGGGTTTAGGGTACGATAGAGAGGGAGAGAAAAACCAAAGCACGAACATCCGACATAACTCTCCCGGTTAAGGACGGCTTTAGAGATACATCATCATGTAGTGCTAAGCCCTGTCTGTCGTCGCACAACCAAAGAGGAAAGCATAGTTATCAATTATAGATTGATCGATAACCAAACGTGAAGTGCGCAGCAATATAGTTGGATCATAATTGTTTTTGAGGAAAAATCTAATACGTTTTACAAATAGGTTTTGAAAATGCATATGTCCAAGAATCTTACTAAGTCTGTAAATCACATCACCATAAAACTCCGGATGTGAAATACCTTGCCGCAGAAAAGACTTTAAGTTACATTTATACTTGTTAATGAGAGGAAGATTTCTATAAAAGAATTTAGAAAATGTTTTACGAAGTTTATGAAATATGTACCCCTGTTTAAGAAGCTTTTCAGTAATAGTTTTATTACGAATGTGGAAGTCCTCAACAGAGGTACAAGCCCTAGCAAAACGAATAAGTTGGGAAATATAAACCCCGTAAGATGTAGAACGGGGAACATCGCCATCTAGATGAGGATAGTTTACAATACTAAAATCAAAATCATCTCGTTTATCGTAAATCTTGGAAGAAACAATTCCGTTATTTATTAAAAGATCCAAATCTAAAAATGGTGCCGATAAATTTGACTCGTTTGTTTTATTAAGGCGTAATTCTTTTGGGTAAATAAAAGGAAACAACGTATCAAAAAATGGGTTGTCTATATTAAAAATATCATCTAGATAGCGCGATGTGTTGTTAAAGGCTTCGATCATATCTGCCTGTGTATCAGGTTTTAGACTTAGCATAAAGTCCCTCTCATAACAGTACAAAAATAGGTCTGCGACAAAGGGTGCACAGTTTGTACCCATAGGGATACCAATCACTTGGCGGTATATGGTACTCCCAAAACGTACATAAATATTATCCAGAAGAAATGATAGTGATTTACAGACATCGGTGCAAGTCCACATAGTGTAATGCTTAACCGTGTCATTTGTAAAAAATGCACGATCAGTATTACACGTCAGAAATAGTTTCCTTTCTCTGGCAAAAGTCTTTTCAATAAGTTGTATAAGTTTAGCTTTTATTAAATTATGAGGTAAGGTAGTATATAGTGTTGAAAAGTCATACGTACTAATATTGCAAGCTTGGTATTTTCTATGTTCAAGCTTCGTCAAAATTTCATTCGAGGTTTTGATAGACCAAAACAGATTAAGTCCAGAATTTTCGTAAGTCTTGTCACAATACCTTTGAACATGTTCTTTGATTTAAATTAAAGACGATGTCAAAAGTTTGGAAAGCTTAGTAGTAGTACATGCACTTGAATTAGCAATAAAACGAGACTTATATGGTGTTTTGTGGAGTTTTGGTATCCAGTACATAGTAGGAAGTTTATGACATGTAATGTTGACGTCAGCTTTTAATTGTTTACAAGTATCAAGATGATCAGATACTACATTATGCTCCGTTAAATTAGTCGTTGTATAGGAATTGGTATTCACAAGTTCCTGGTTTAAAGTATCAACATAATGTAATCGTCATACAATTATCACATTATTGGATGCTTTGTCAGCAGGAACGAGTACATATTTGGAATGAAAGTCTTGTATGCCCTTCTTTAAGTGACGAATGTTAAATTTAGGTTTAGGTGGTAAAAGATGGTTATTGGATAAATAGAACGAAATCCGGGTTTCGATAATATCAAAAATTAATTCTTTCCATTTTGTAAGAGCGTCATTTTCAGCATGTTCTCTACGGCACCAGTTGGTACTATACTTATTCAAAGCTTCAGAAATATGATTGCGACAAGTATCGAAATCAATTAAGGCAGGTAATCTAAATTTAGGTCCCTTACTCAAAAGCGCTCTAATGCGTTTATCTTTAATGATATCAAAATTGCCAGTTATTATATGACCCACTGGAGCGTAACAGAATTTAGAAGAGGTACAGTCTCATGTATCTGGTGTGTTTTCGAGAATTTTAAGATCAGAAACAATTTTATTGTAGTTAAAAATTAACCCTCTAACAGATTTATTATACTTATAACAAATAATAAGTGGTTCAAGATTTTTGAAATAATTTGGAATAGCATTCATCACATTTTTGTTAAGGAGAATACTTTGTAAATCTATGAAATCAATACCTTTATTTATAAAAGGGACCTTAATGAAATATCTTTTGTGATCGTTTAAAGAATCAATATGAGGTCTAAGAACATGCTGAGTATAACTTTGTATTAAACCTGCAGTATAATACAGAGGATCTGTGCGTAAAATTATTCCATCAGCCAAGGCTACTTGGTTATAAAAACGATAGCTGACAGCTTTTTAAAAGCAAGGTGACGGTAAAACAGAAAGCTCCTACTGTCACCCTGTTGTAAGTAGTCACCTGTCTTTAGCACATACACATTAACACTAAGTGGTCGTAATAGTGAGGTTTTACTGTATTATAAAAATTCATATCGTATAATTACCGATGTACTCTAGAATATATGGATTAACATAATACAGTGCTCCCTCTCTACAATGACACCCAATGGGAGACCGAAAATGTGTGCGTTGTTCAGAGGGATCGTGATAGGGAGGAAAAAAGGTTAAAATTTGCAAACAGTTTGAATCCAGATCAGTCTGAATTTAAGCTGTTTGTCAATTGCCATTAAGTTTTATATGTCAAAATGTTAAAAAATGTATCTTTGAGAAAAATAGCAAACGATAACTTTAAGCAGATGATATTACAGTCGTGAAAAGGTTGGCCATAATTTTCTGTTGTAGGGAGGGATAACTAAAGGAATTGAAATGCATACTTCATGTTATTATAGATATATGAACTAAAATTGAGTCTGTGCAACATGACGATAAAGTAATTCGGCTCTTAACAACTTTCAATAGCCCAAAAGTAAACAAATGCTATATTTCTGGCGAGAACACTATTGATTTCGATTACAATTTAAACCCGTGAGGAGATAGCAAAAACTGGTATGCCCTTATCTTTGATTATCACCCTGACCTTTCGAAAACTACCGTTTTGAGATTTGTGGAGTCCATTGGATCCCATCGTGCATTTCTGTTGTTTTCGAAATTAAGATAGCTTTTTATCAGATACGTAATGCCGAATTATTAATGAATTTTATTATACTATATGATAGCGATAAAAAAGAAACGTTATTCTACCCGGTACAATGACAACCAATGACCATAGTGACACAGAAAAATAAGAAGTTTGCTATAAATTAGATTGTTATTAAATTACTTGTGCACAACATGTATAGTTAGGAAGATGTGGACATTTTTATCACTGGATACACATTTTGTTACATTTTTATAATTGTGTACCTTTTTCAGAAATATGTATAGTTTAAAGACAATGGGCCGAAAGAATATTTGGGGTCAAGTGGATCCCAACAAATAATTATGCATATCAACATATGGTATTTAAATCTATCCATATTCACTCTACTGCGGCAACGTCGATAACGCTGGCTCGGTCATGTACCCAGATGATAGAAGACGGACGCATTCCAAAGGGTCTGTTATTCGGCAAACTGGTCACTGGTGCTAGGAATAGGGTCGCCCGCAGCTACGCTATGCATGTGGATCCACGATCGGCTTCCACAGTAATAAAGGTTCTCCTCATTAACCTCTTAATGCGCTAATTCATAGTCGCAACGACTGAAGAGTGCCAATAGCAGCATACAATATTCAACTAAGACTGATTTGGAATCTTTAAAAGTTGAACATGTGTGACTATACAACGGCTTAGCTTATCAAACTGTACATTTGATTTGAAGGGCTGTTGTTATACTGTTATGTACAAACCATGGACACATTTAGTATCAACATTCGACAACATGTATTGGCTACACGATTTTGTGCTTTTAATGTGATTTAATTACTTGCAGATCATTATTTGGTGTCAGAATAACAATGTTGTGAAAATTTAAAGTTGCAGATGTGCAATGTTTTGTAAGTATCCTTTGGCATCGATCAATCTTCTTGTGTTAAACGGTGAGGCTTTGGTATTTATTAAGTAGCTTTGCATAGTAGACCTCTACCGAAATTGTTAAATTTATGCCTTATGCCCTGGGGTCAAAATTGGCACCGTCCCGATGATCACAGTTTTACTTAGAGCTATACAAACATAACAAGTCTGCTACTTGTACTTTTTATAACATCGTCATTTACCCACAAAATAAATATTATAACATTATTAAGTCACAATTAAAATACACAATAGTTTATCCAATACTTTTGTGCGCATTTTGATACCAACTTTTGCTATGGTTTGTACTTATAAATTTACCAAAGTCCCCTTAAACCAAATGTACAGTTTCGTTTATATTGTTAGTATAGTTAATGTGTTAAGTTTTGTTTCTTTTTCCAAATATGTCATGGCAATAATTTATCCTACCTGTCATGGTGCACGTGTAAGCTTCGTGGAGTATGCACGAAGCTGGTGCTGATACGGTGACAGGTCAAACATATGTAATAAAACATGTATGGTAAACATATGTAATCAACTTAAAACCCCAAATAACATCAAGTGGTTAAGATATATGTGTTTTAACTATTAATTGCTTAACATTATGAGTATAATGTTCAATGCTCCACATGTCTGAGGAGCTGCATTAATGAGTTCTAGACGCATTTGCAGGTGTAACCTCGTGTCATTTATGGCCACATAGTCCTCTCTACTTTTTGTATCATTATAACTGTGTATAGTTTAATTTTTCCTACGATCATTATCAATTGCATTAATTATGATGTATCTGTATGTATCTGAATCTGTTTAAATGGGTTGCAGTACTGCACAGCTTTCTCGCACTGGTTGAAAGCTGGGAAACTAAGTTAGTCCAACTTTAGGAAAGCTTAAATCCCATTGCCCATGTTTGTGCCCAAATTTCTAGTTGAAAGAGGTCATTTTGAAGTTTCAGCTGGTCTTCTGTGATTTTGATGTATGCAGTAAATAACACGAAATTATATGAAACATTAGGAATACATGATGCAGCAGTACGGTTGTCCCTGAAAGCAAACACAGATAACAAATAGTGTCCATTCATCAGTGTGAATGCAGGTAGATTATCTTACTTTGGTTGGTTTCTGGTTCACATATGCATAATTTACATAAGATGTCTTGAATAAGAGTAAAAAGTGAAAAAGAAATGTTTTGTATAACGTTGCGTCCATTGTCAATCCAAAGAGTCACAAACGAACCAACAACATTTGAACATTGGTTTACTTCTCGTTTGACATCAGCTTGTTTTCCTAAATATACATCACTATTTAGGGCGGTATGGATATCTCATTACACAGGATTTTCGTGCTTTGTTTTTTCTCTCCCTCTCTGTCGTACCCTAGACCCTTCCATGTCTTACAGTTACTCGTAACTACAGACTAGTCGCTTGAGTACAATTTGACCGTTGCCATAGTGGGTTATTTTTAACACGGGCTTGAATGTTTAATTCTTTCCCATGTTACTAATGATCTTGTCATAGAATTTTTGCTAAATGTTTTACATGTATTTACTTACTGTGCTGGCGGTCTTTTTGATTGTGAGGTTGTGGAACAGGGTTTATATTTTATGTACACTGTTTGTCTTTATAGGTGAATATAGGAGATAAGTGTGAGGTTGGGCGCCCCTAAACCCAGGTTCAACCCCCCAGTGGTTGTTGATAATTAATTTATAGTTGGTTATTGATTGCTACTGACCGTACCAAGGCGGGCTCCTATATTCACTTTGCTTTATGTTTGTCTTGCGTGTTGTTTTCTATTTAGTGTGTAGATGAAGGAATGGTATTGCGTGTGTGTGTGTGTGTGTGTTTGTTGTGGTATAACTGTGTGTGTGTGTTCTGCTTGAGAGGTGGGTGTATTGATTGTGTTACGTTTCCTGCTTGAGTCTTTCGTATTTATTTATGGATTGTTATATCGTACATCTAAATGATATCATACGTATATCTAGATGATATTTTTATTATAGACAACCCATTTTTTGATACGTTGTTTCCTTTTATTAACCAAAAGGACTACGCCTTAATAAAACAAACGAGTCAAATTTGTCGGCACCATTTTTGGATTTAGATCTTTTAATAAATAACGGAATTGTTTCTTCTAAGATTTAGAATAAACGAGATTATTTTGATTTAAGTATTGTAAATTATCCTCATCTAGATGGCGATGTTCCCCGTTCTACATCTTACGGGGTTTATATTTCACTTATTTGTTTTGCTAGGGCCTGTACCTCTGTTGAGGACTTCCACATTCGTAATAAAACAATTACTGAAAAGCTTCTTAAACAGGGGTACATATTTCATAAACTTCGTAAAACATTTTCTAAATTCTTTTATAGAATCTCCCTCATATTAACACGTATAAATGTAACTTAAAGTATTTTACGTGGCAAGGTATTTCACATCCGGAGTTTTATTTGATGTAATATACAGACTTCGTAAGATTCTTGGACATATGCATTTTCAAAACCTGTTTGTGAAACGTATTAAATTTGTCTTCAAAGAAGATTATGATCCAGCTATATTGCTGCGCACTTCACGTTTGGTTATGGATCAATTTACAATTGATAACTATGCTTTGCTCTTTGGTTGTGCGACGACAGACTGGGTTTAGCACTACATAATGATGTATTTCTAAAGCCGTCCTTAACCGGGAGAGTTATGTCGGATTTTCGTGTTTTCTCCCTCTCTGTCGTACACTGAACCCATCCATGTCTTACAGTTACTCGTGACTACAGACTAGTCGCATGAGTACAATTTGACCGTTGCCATAGTAGGTTATTTTTAACACGGGCTTGAATGTTTAATTCTTTCCAGTGTTACTAATAATCTTGTCATATAATATTTGTTAGATGTTTTACATGCATTTACTTACTGTGCTGGCGGTCTTTTTGATTGTAAGGTTTCGGAACAGGGTTTATAGGTTAATTTTTTATCTACACTGTTCGTCTTTATAGGTGAATATAGGAGATAAGTGTGAGCTTGGGCGCCCCTAAACCCAGGTTTAACCCCCAGTGGTTGTTAATAATTAATTTATAATTAATTATTGATTGCTGCTGACCGTACCAAGGCGGGCTCCTATATTCACTTTGCTTTATGTTTGTCTTGCGTATTGTTTTCTATTTAGTGTGTAGATGAAGGAATGGGATTGCGCGCGTGTGTGTGCGTGTGTTATGGTATGAATGTGTGTGTGTTCTGCTTGAGAGGTGGGTGTATTGTTTGCGTTTCCTGCTTGAGTCTTTCGTATTTATTAATGAAATCATTCAATGTCTATATCATTTCAACATTGAGAGGTGTTCAAAAGATATTTCAAAATAATATTGTTTAGAAATAAAATTTTCAAAACAAATAAGAAAATGCCCCTGTACGTCAACTATAATGCTCGTTTTCCTAATTTAACTGACAAATAAATCCCGCATATATGAAGTCTTACTAAACATAACAAAATATTAATAAGTAGTCCTTTCAGCGACCCCCTTGAGTGAAAATAGCCCTCGGGCTACATGGGACTTTTATTACCGAAAGCCGCTGTCTAGCCACGTGTTATCCTCTACATATTTAGCTAACTTAAAGAAGGTTTGAGAATAATTTGCCTCACTAACTTCTATCATCTGGTTTCAATGAACAATGATGGCTTTACTTTATCATCGATAAAGTATTCGATCGACTGTACAGTAGTACATTGAAATAGAAAACGAGTTTGTAACAGTAACTTATCGGACAAGGATACTTATTATAAATGTTATTATCAACGGTACACTGTATGTGCATCAATAGGTGAATATTGAATTGGTTCTATTACGAATCTCAATATATGCGAGGAAGCTTAAAGTGAGTTTAATAATTTAACCAGGCGCTGAGACAGAGATCACCATTAATCTGCGTATAGAACGTTGATGCTACAGACTGTAAATACTATGCCCAATCTTCATCACATTCGTTTCGAGTCTATCTCATGTTCATGGGCAAACAAAGTGTTGGGAGAGAATAAATCACGGCTAGTATGATTGTTTATTTTGATTATCCCTAACCCCAACGGTGCCATGGGATGCTCAAGAAATAATTGAATCATTTTTCTCCACATGGCCATCATCCTGGTATAATCTTGTTTGTTTGTTTTATATAATTTGTGAGCTTCCGATTGTATGTATCTTACTTCTATTGTTAAAGATCATTTGCCGTTGCGTTATTCATACAATATGTTCACCAATGAGTCAGGTAATGCTATTATATAAACGTGTTATTTTTCCTAAGCTGGACTGTTACTGGAAATTTGGAAGGCATCAGTACGACGAGAATATACTGTCAAACAACATGAAATGCAATTGACATGCAACTACATATTATAAGTCTCGGTCACAGCCGGACGTACGTTCACTCTCAGGAAAAAACTGGGCAGAAATTAATTATAATGCACATGCATGAAATGTTCCTCTTGCGAAACTCAGATTCTGCAAATCTACCATAAGAACGTAAAACGACCCCATTCATACGCTCTAAACTCTAACATTACAAAAAATGGACACCTTCAACGCACGTGTACTTTGCACTCCTCTCACAAGCACGAAAAGAATACGCCAATTAAAGTAGGACTGAACAATTGTAAATCCAACAAATTGATAAATAGAAGATTTGCAGTGTAATGAATGACATTTTCCAATCAAAACAAACAATTTTAAGATTACTACGTTTACTTAAGGACGGCCACTTTTCAATTTGGCGGGTGCCAAAGTTAAAGCTGCTGCTGTGGGTGATCTACTAAAACATGCACATAAATATATAACTAACAGTGTTGGTAAAATATCGGGTTCAGATCATATGCTTTTGATACGGGAGTGTAAAGATATAATGTGTTTTGTTTGGTGGGCACATCCTCTTTTCATTCAGAATAATACTACATACTCATGAAAAACGTTGTAAAATCCTTGACGAAAGCAGAAATATATACAAATTACACATTTTTGAGCTGCATAAAAGTGATTTATAATTATAAGGAACAAGTGCTAATAATTGTATCGCCAGATGATGAGTAAATACAGATTTAGATAGGTTATTGTGAAATACTGAAAAGCGCGGGAACAAGTGTTAAATGCAATAACGTTCTAAATTCGATCACGCGTTACTTAAATTCAGACACCAATCAACCGACAAGTTATGAGGAGGGTTTATAAAGTCAATATACTGAAAAAAAGAAGAAATACTATGCAAAATATAAACCAGCAATCCGAATTTAAAGATATGCCTCATAAATAAAATTGTAGATTTCCCCTCACGTGTATAATGTTAACTTATTTCCTGGAAAATAAAACGATACCCGAGCTACTCCACCCGTTTTATTCACCGCAATATAGTTCTTATTAATGGTTTTCGTCCCTTTTATATAAACAAAAATAAGTCTTTATGCTGTGCCATCTCTCAATGTAAGCCGGACCGTGACACTTTACAGTGTTTGCGGGGTGTACCTAAAACAGGGCTGTTTTCTCCTTTTAAAATTCAAAATTAAATACGAAACTAATATATTTCTATCGAAGAGAAATGTATTTTTAGGTTGGAATGACCGAAATATGCATGAATCTCATATTGCGCCTATAACGGTCCTAGTGACATAATTAAATGAAAGTCCCTCGTAATAAAAATGACGCAAGTTGTGCGACGACAGACAGGGCTTAGCACTACATGATGATGTATCTTTAAAGCCGTCCTTAACCGGGAGAATTATGTCGGATTTTCGTGCTTTGTTTTTTCTCTCCCTCTCTGTCGTACCATGGACCCTTCCATGTCTTACAGTTACTCGTAACTACAGACTAGTCGCTTGAGTACAATTTGACCGTTGCCATAGTGGGTTATTTTTAACACGGGCTTGAATGTTTAATTCTTTCCCATGTTACTAATGATCTTGTCATAGAATTTTTGCTAAATGTTTTACATGTATTTACTTACTGTGCTGGCGGTCTTTTTGATTGTGAGGTTGTGGAACAGGGTTTATATTTTATGTACACTGTTTGTCTTTATAGGTGAATATAGGAGATAAGTGTGAGGTTGGGCGCCCCTTAACCCAGGTTTAACCCCCCAGTGGTTGTTAATAATTAATTAATTAATAGTTAATTATTGATTGCTACTGACCGTACCAAGGCGGGCTCCTGTATTCACTTTGCTTTATGTTTGTCTTGCGTGTTGTTTTCTATTTAGTGTGTAGATGAAGGAATGGTATTGCGTGTGTGTGTGTGTGTTTGTTGTGGTATGACTGTGTGTGTGTGTTCTGCTTGAGAGGTGGGTGTATTGTTTGTGTTACGTTTCCTGCTTGAGTCTTTCGTATTTATTTCCCACACTTGTGTGCTATCAAACTGAATCAACCAAACTTAGAAAGTTAGGCACTCCCTGTGCCTGACTGGTGATTTTACAAACGTACGCATACTTCCATTTCGCATTTGAACTCATGCAAATTACAATTAGTTTTACTCTTTAAAGCAGTTAATACAGTAAGAAGAACACGACCTTGAAGCAGCAAGAAAGAAATGATGTTGAATGTATGACCTGCGATACCCATTGCAGATGTATTAAGTTGCGTCTTTTTTTGGTATCAGTGTTTCTTAACAACTTGTAGTTTGTTGCTTCAGATCGATATCCTCCGTAAATACTTATATCAGGTACTGTAAAACAGCCATTTTTCGCGTCATGAATATTTCGCGTAAAAGTGATTTTTTATTAATTCAGGACATCATGATTTCACGATTGCGTCCTCCCCTAATTTATCCTACCTGATATATAAGCATTTAGAAAGTTACCGAGTTGCTGTCCACTTAAGTAGCTGTCGTTGGCAATAACCAATTGATGATTGTGAATGGTGTTTTCTATAAACACAAAGTAGAATTATCAGTTTTGATGTAAAAGTGTGAAAACATATTGACTGGTATGTGTACATCTATTGATCTAAAGTGATTGGTTTGGCATGCATTCCGTTGCTACAGGAAATTCAAAAGTTAAATGGTGACCCCGATACACTTTTAACGCGACTATGAATAAACAGGAATTCAGTTCTGTAGTCAAAATAAGTGAATTGCTTTTCACACACTCTGTATTCGCTGCCAAACATGTTTTAGCAACCACTCGAAAATTGATTCATTCGTAGTATTTACGGAGAATAAAAATAAGGGTCCGTCACGTACTGGTAAACACAAACGTTATGTGCATGTTAGAGTTACTTCCCTTATCTCGGAGATTAATGAAGCAGAGAATAGTTGTTCCTTTTTTCTGGTATTCATGTTTTATTTACACAATTTATTTTAATAGACAAACATTGTATGGAAGCAGGACATTTAATTCATCATTTGTTTTGAAACCATGAGTTTATCAATGCATAAACAAAAAGAGTAACACGTAGCGATAATACGACGCTGTGATAGAAATGACCATATTTCGGATGTACCTATCTCGGACATGTTTCCATTATATACTTTTTAGCAATATTCAATTCGAGAGCCAACTCATTCGCGAATTAACTCGTTAATAATATTGTCGCGAATAAAACCGGTTTTACAGTATACGGCTTATAATTAATTCGTATTGCAAAACGAACTGGCGTGACCTTCGTGGCTCGTACGCTCCTTAGCGAAAGCTTAAGGGGGTAGGTGCACCTTTGGAAAGTATTTACCAAATTCTTCAAACTTTGCATACAGACAGTAAAATTAGTTTCTATGACAAAACTGGTGAAAAAAGTGGGGGTACCGGACCTTTCTTTTTCACAATTTGAGATATTTCAAGGCTACCCCCCTAAAATTGAAGCTTCATAAAAACTCCTACTTTTTTGTACTACTGTTTTTCAATCTTTATTTAAACAATCTATTTGTACAAAAAGTATCCTAATTTATATTACCATAGTAAGAATAAACCCTGAAAATAATGTTTTTTCAAGATCCAAAATAAAAATGTTTGATTTCACCGGAAAGGAGTAAAATTTACCCCACCCACTTTTTTATAATGGGAGAATAATCCACAGTGAAAATTGCCCTACAAATTGTAGCAAACTAATTACCAAATTTTTTATTTGTTGTTTTTGGCCTTGCAAACATAAAGTTTTAGTGAAATAGCAAATAAAAACACAGGGTCCCGGATCTTTTAAAAAAGATATAGATCATTTTATCTAAAAAATCCATTTTTTCTCATTTTTTCACTTTTTGGTGTATTTTTACCAAAAATAATTTTTTTCAAAAAAATTTCATTTTATCTATTGAGTTATCTATAATTTATACTAAAACTGTACTACCATGAACATTTCATGCTTTTATTCTGAGAAATTGAAATGAAATCGGATGTAACAAAATGCAACCTACCTATGAAAACAGTGTATGCTGTAAACTACGAATAGGACATAAAACTTAAAAAGTCCCTTCCGGAACGAAAATCCAATTTTTTCCCGGGAAAATAATATTTTATTACTGTATGCATTCACCGAAAATGAGTTCTTAACATTTTTTTGAAAATGAGTTCGTAAAATCTTTCGGAAATTTCATAATGCTCAAAAAGACAGGCCGACATCCTTAAATAAGCCTTTTTGTGGTCGAACGAACGAATATGACTAATGTTAACGTTTTCTATTTTGTGGAAAGCTAAAATCCTTGATTAAATCCTTATCATGCAGAAGTATCTTCTGTATCAAATATCCAATATGTGATCAAACTCAAATGCAGTCGCGTCCGATCTGGAATAAAATCGTTAGCATATATTAGTCAAGTCGCGTTTAGCATGGTAACACTGAACGTTGCAGAGATGTATTGTAAGGGGAAAGTAGTACATTCTGCAATATCGTGTGTCCGGTTGAAACCGATGCTATGTTTAATGTTTCTTTATTTGAATTTGACTGACGATCACCTTGGAGAACGGCCAATGACCCTTTCAATATTTTTCACGATGCAATACTGTGTTTAGTGGATGAGCGGTGGTTTTTATCTCATGCAATGCAACGCAGTGAATGAGATAAGTCAAAGGCATCATCGTACAACCATATCTCATCATCGCAATAGTCGGCGTTATCTGACATATTCTGTGCCACAGTGCCGTGAAACCAAACTCATCCATAATTGTTTTACTCAAATGCATGATTCGGGGACACTGAATTTGTCGAGATTTAAAAGTTAAAGGTCCGTGCATGATTCCGCAAATGCGATAATGCCTTGATTGTTGTGAATGAAATTATAGCACCTACATTTTAATGTGCTAAACACATATTTGTAGTACAAATGAACAAAAATAATTCAACCACTATATGGGGTTAAGTGTGTTGTGCTTAAGGCTGATAGCTGTATAAACATGACGAAAGGAACCCCAAATACTCCTTAAGACATGTTTGCATTTTTTGTATATTGGTTTAATTGTTCATCTGTCTTCAAAAAAGCCTTCCATGTAGATAATTGCGTTGAAGTGTGTATTCATAGATTATTTGTTTTATTGTCTATACACCTATGTTAATAGTCTAAATATAACTGCTACAAAGCACACCGATATCAAATTAAAACACTGACACAAAGGTAAGACAGTACAATGTACGCAAATACTACTGTTTAAGTCATAACATCATGCACGGATTTACTTACGTTTGAAAACAAATAAGTCTATAAAGTTTTGCGTCTGTTTATAACTGGTATTGAAGGGCTTTTGTTCTGAACACATGTTGCATACAACTAGCACATACAAACACTGGGCTGCAAGTGTTTAAGGCCGGTGATATACCACGGCTTACAAATGATTCATGATAAATACAATTAAATTGAAGTACAGGGCAATGGCTGGCAATGCCGAACATGTCAAAAAAAGAGTTCAGGAATTGTTAGCGTTAGTGTCAATCTGTATAATATATAAACTGTTGTCTGTCTAAAAGTCTGATAAACCTACTAGCTCAAGAAATACCCAAACGTTATGTTCTTTGTTTGACTGTGCGTGTAAACTGACACAGTACACGCCACTGGAAGTAACATCAACTATTCAGTTATGTACAATATTCATGACAATTTGACACACATGTGGTCATATCAATACACATAACGTATTTGATTCTCGAATATGTTTATCAGTTAATACTTATTTTAATAATTTGAATAAAAGTTTAGTCTATATTGCACATACAGCATCTATCTAGTTCTACTAATATGGAGCGCAGTACTGTTGAATTATATGTATCTTACATAATTAAGTTAACTATTTCAGCGCCATTATATCGTCTGCTGTAAAGATGGAGTCTACATTTTTTATTTTACAGTAACAGTTAACGCATGCCATGCAGTGACATGTTTTTCGAATAGTTTTACACCTGCCTGGCCAGACACCAGGTAAGATCAACTATAGCAGTGAAAGGGTTAACCATAAGAATAAATGCTTAATTGGAACTATATATGTGGGTTTTACATTTGCGGATATGCAAACTATCGTTTCTTAGCCAATGCTTATACGTAATATATTATGTCTGATATGTCATTTCAGATATAAAACATAATATTTTAATTAGAATGCAGAACAGCTGAATAACTCTTACAAAGTGTTACCAAACGTTTAATACCAATTTGCAACTGATTGTGTAATAGGACTCTTTGCTTCAGCTAAACTGGACCATTTTTAGATGGATATGAATTTTCTTTACCTCTCACCTTCACCCCAAAAAAGCTTTTACAACACTCATTTGAATAGTATAGTTTAACATTGCGCTCGACTACTTAACACGTGGTCATGAGTTTCACAGCATGACCTTCGGTAGAGCGTTTATAACACCCTGTACCGAATGATCAGTACTTTACAACTCTAGGCATCTCACATAGCCTGATAACTCTGTCAATAATAAGAGTAGGGCATCGCACCCTGGTTTTCTGTACCCGATCAGCTGTATCAAGGTTGTATGTTTAGCACGTAAATGGCAGGAACACAGGTGAATAAACGAACAATTAACATTTCCCGTTCAACGTAAGTTTTGAATATTAATTTGTTTGTTAAAAAGTATGTTTTACATACATAGAAGCAATATCATTTAAAACAAAACCCATTGACCTACAGATTTACATAACTGTATCTTCGTCTGGTTAATAATTCAGAATGGAAGCAGTCATGCATCGGAAAGTTTCGGGATCTAATTTAAAAAAAACTTACGTACTGATTTTAACAGGTTAGTAAACAGGCACAACAGCAAGCATTACTTTATAAATCACGTACAGCGCATTGTAGTTGGATGAGGATAAACAGCATTAAGTCGAATGTTCCTAGGTTGGTTCTGAAACAACGTGTATGTATATCAGCAACGTACTGAATGTTGACACGTATTGGTAGTTAAACCACGTGGCTATTGCCGCCTTACAATGTCATGCTACAACTAAATATGGTATTCCTTGACGCGGACAACTACGAAATATACCAAGATGAAAATAAGACGATTTCTACTTTAGGTCATTAACATTGTGCTTTTTTCAGCTTTTGTGTTGATGACAAGGCTTAGGGGTAAATCAGACCGACAGTAAACTCCCAATAAATCTCTAAAAATGACGGACTAAAGCATTTCTTCAGCCATCATTTTATAACAGCGTGTCAGAATGTAAACATGCTTCGCATTACAGTGCTCTGTTTCTACAACGGCCCTGATTACAAACATGCTTGCCGCTGTTAACTGCTGAAAAATCGTCTGCTTACAATTTCTGTCCGTTTTCGTTTGTCAAAGTTGAGTAGTGGATATTTTCACGTAAACAAACATAATGACGAGTGGCAAACACAATACGGTTTGCAATTCCTGCGTGAAGCAGGGTCTGTAAAAAAAACTAACCCGTGATCAGCACTCTAGTGGTATACATTTTCCCTCCCTATAGCAACCCTTTCCGAAGTTTTTATCTTCCTTTGGGTGTTGGTGTAGAGAGGGAGCACTTTACTCCGTATCAAACTATAGAGGAGTCATGACATTGAATAAACTGGTTGGTACATAAAGGTAGAATGTGGTTCTATTTCACAAAAAGGCATCACCTTCAACGTCAAATAGAGTGACGCAATATATAAAACGATTTAACTGATTGGAAATCCATTATGGATTGATAACTATCACATACTATCATTGTGTCCTAAAGTCACTTGGGTTAACGGTGAAACGAAATCATTAATCACCTCTGGCGGCTTCTATCCTCCATTTCCGGCACACAGTTTGACCATCAATCAATTAACCATCTCGTGATAGCTTGCTCATTGTTTCCACCAAGCTACATAAACAGAGACTGGAAACCTTGCATCTCGTGACGGCACACCTATAGAATAACCTTACCAAAAAACAATGACAAAGAGGCAAAAAAAGGATAAAATTTGATATGCGTATGACGGGTTTAGGTTTCTATATCTTGAATAATCGTATAGATGTCAATGACCCTATATTAATATCCAGAACTATTCTTTAATTATTTGAATTAATTCAATTTTCCCAAGATATACTCACGGAATTTAAAAACAGTGCATTGGGAATAGCATTATAAATAGTAGGTAAAACAAACCAGATATAAAATGACTGTGTTATAGTGTTATTTGAAACATTGATTAAACGTTTCATAAGAACCATTAATGTTTGATGTCAATCATGATTGTACTGCCAGGCGTTTTTGTCATAAAGGGTCAAAACCCATGTCACACAATTAATAACGCATGTGTCCTCCGATTGCATCAAAGCAAGCACAGCATCATCGTCGAGTGGACCTCGCCAACGCTAAGGAATGCCATTCCTTACCAAAACTTATAAATCAGCAAGCTGTTGAAACGCCCATGGCTGGTTCGGTAGACGTCGCAAACGACACCGAATCTCACCCAAACGTGCTCAGTTAGCGAGCGATCGGATGCGACTGCGGGCATGTCAATGACCTTGATGTTTTTGTTCTGTTTGAAGGCCGTGGCAACGCACGCGAGCAACGTGTGGATGAGCGCTGCCATGCCTTAAGACAATATGGCGGGTTTGACGTAAGAACGGGACGTACAGTAGGACGTCATGTACGACTTCAAAATTAGCGTAATATTTTCAGCATTGTCATCCGGCTGGTTAGACGACCTCATCGAATGTTTCTAGCCGTCAAGTTTGAAGACTGAAAACGATCACACACATGTGTAACAGAAAAATACATACCTTGTCGACGTTACGTTAATAGCGACATCCTTGGTCGCAGATTCTTGCGAGTATTTCCAATTGGTCGCCATAATGACAAAATGATGTTATGATTAATACCAAATCGGCCTACGACATCATTTGTTCTTCATTCCATCCTCTAATATGCCGACTGAACGTAAACGCGCATTTCAGACAGTCGTGACATAACCGTCATGGTTGATAAAACAAATATTACTTGTTTTTCAGATGATTTACTGCCAAAACAACCAGTGTACATTGAAAACGTGTCGCTTGTACTGTACAAATGAGTATCCGGACCAATTTATGCAAAATTAGACAAACGTTTTTTGACTCGCAAAAATAACGTAAAATTCACAAAAAGGGTAACCAATACCTTCTACACAATTTAATCAGCTGTATAAACCGTTTTAACGTGAGATTACTGAAACGTGTACATTTGAAATAAATGTTACCCATGCACAGTTTTTAAATTCCGTGAGTATACTTTAATTATTTTCAAAAGCCGCATTACTCACATTGCGTCTCACACATATTCAGTTGACAATCTAAGCATCCCGAATTTTAAAAGTACTGGCAAACTTAGATAAACATAACTCAAATGAAACGTATATGTTTTTCTTTAGTTGAAGTATTGTAACTGGACCTGACTGACATTTAATATTCCAATATGTACGTTTTTAACATAGGTTAATACAATTCTCAAATCCGGGTATGTGTGGATACAGCGAATAGATTTATCGAGGTTAGATTTAATAGGAATATTGGTAAAAGCGCAAACACACTTTCAGTCAGTAGAATATTCTAGTAAACTAATATTGCTGTATCTGAATGTATATATTGTTTAAACACTGTATTTACTTTTTAATGCTGGTTTTCAAATAAGTTAAAGTTGAATTTATAATTCAAAGCGATATGATCAAACGGTATTAATCGATACTACAATTTGGTATTCATAATTTGCACAATAGGCAGTGTAAGTCAAAAATAGCATTGACCAAAGGAAATACTGAATACATAATTAGGTGTTATTTAGATAAATGTCTTCAAGTAGCGAATACATTAAATGGCTCAGTCGGTGTGTTCGGACAGCACAGATGTACATGAAAGAGCTTCACTGCATTGGTAACCCGAATGTCAAATCGGGTTTTGATGTAAATGGTATGATATGTGAAGACACGTTTTGTAAATGCAATTTCGATTTACAGCATTGTCATCATCGGCAACCATATGGAAGATCGGTAAAAAATCAGATAAGTTGCAGTGACGTTTCGTTTAGTTGATGTTATTGTATAAAACATAACATTTAAACTTTAAACAAAGTAGATGATAAAAAATGCTAATTTCCATCCGGAAACACAAAACAAACTTATAGGCAATTGAATAAGTTCATTGTGTTGGTAAATCCATAGTTAAAGAATAGTTTTTCTCTTGTTCACAACACTTACTTTTTTATTGCTGACTGTTTCGTCCACTACTGTGGACATCCTCTAAGCTACTGGCGACGTGATGATTTGTCACTCGCGGCTCAGAGCCTCGGGATTTCCGCCAATCTTACGTAGATTGACGAATAGAGGGTCGTTTTACACAGGTCCCGAACATTTTCGTCTATGGTGTCATTTACATTTTTGATATCTTACTTTTGTCAATATATATTTTAGTGATACACGCTCATATCTACGTAAAACAAAATTACTCTATATCACATGTTCCATTTAATTGAAAACTTCTGAAGTAAAGTTGTTCAATCGCTTTCATGTGTATGTATATTCATTCCGTTTCAGCGATAGGTATCGTTTTAATTGTTTCATAAGCGACTTGATATAATGCTGTAATGCAGGCAAACACAAGGTAGCTAATTGTCCTTGTTTACTTACATAAACCGATAAATAACAACGAAACATATTTTCATACAGCAATAATCACATTATCTGTTGAGCTCAACATGCTTTAATAAGCTAAACATACAAAGTATAACTATCAACACTGTATCTGAAAATATTTCACACTTCATTTTATATACTCCAACCGAACACATCTAATGGTATTCAAACTTCCATCCACCGAGCAACAATACTCTTCGATATCAACCAGAGTGTATATCGCATAAGGGCTACACTTACCGTTGTTAAAATATAAGTATCTAACATATGATTGTTTCATTGTTTAGTGTTAACCATTCAACGAGAACATTATGACATCAACATTTATTCAATTTAATAAATGTAGATACAAACATACTACTAATTGTTCACCTAGACCAAAAACTGAGAGTGTGTATAATGCAAGTACAATTATATATAAAACGCACATGCATCGATGACAGTGCATAACTTGTTACTTCTAATTTCATATTTTAAAAATATCAAATATATATATATATATATTAATCGATATAATAGATAAAAACGTTCATACGCAATCTAACTAAAAGCAGTTTGACTTCTGTGTTTGAACGTATTGTTCAATCGCTCAGTAACTGTTGTTTGTATATTGACTGAATCAATATACTATTGACCGTATACCTGATTTGGTGTCCGATAATAAGGTCATGTAAACATACAAATGTATGGAATCTGATACCAAACAAAACATAGAACATAGCTTCATATTAAGATCAATTAATCGAGCTTGGATGAAGACAGGATCTTAGAGTACGAGGCGCCCACTGAAAATATGACTTTTCATACACTATCGGAGGGAATAATAATTCCGAGACGTTACAATAGGGTATAGTATTACTTTTATAACCACAGTGGCATTGTCAGAGCTGAGATGTTTACTCTGTCATGAAGTTGGAAGGTTCATCACTAATATAGACTATACTACAATGCAAGAAGACGTCATTCAAATCAAACCTCCAGCAGCCTAGAATCTAATCTAGATACAGTATGATTTTCTTTTTTCACTACGGCCTCTAGAGACATAATAAAGGGGTAGCATAATAAACCCACGTTTATCTGTATAGTAGGCGTGTCAATAAACCAGAACAATTTTACTGTTACATTTTCCTTCTTCAAAAAGCATAGCAGATACGTTAATTTACAGACGCGGTAAAATACAATAAATATGTTGAATAACCATTTAGCATCCATAATAAATCAAACTAATATTCTATAAAGAAATTCGATCACAGGACGACGTGATCGAAAGCGGGAATCATATCCTTTACATCGAGGGTCATACACACTATGACGTAAATATATGGATACAGTTTGCATACTGGCGCGTTTTGAAAGGAATAAAATATATAGCAACTCCCCATTTATTTTGGGAAAGGTTCTTGCTTTTTAAAGATAAAACTAGTTAACACATATATATCAAATCAAGGTTTCTACTATTGTATAGTTTTACACTGTACCTGTCTTCTGCTACAGTTAAACTGTTCTGTATCAACGCCTTAAACGACACTTTAAACGGCTAATAAACAAAGCCAAATGTCCGGTTTCGTGTTAAAATCTGACATAAGATATGCGTGGGTTGCATCGTTTGAAGCGGAGGAGTCAAGAAAGAATTGTTCCAACCCAACTGCTGTGACCATTTTCACGTGGAGTATGGCTCTAGCAAAGAGTGAGTAACGAGCAGTTGAATTTAATTACATAATGCATTTTACATAGATGAATACAACCATTAATCTGTATAGACATGTGTTTGCATTTAATTATGTCAAAGATAATCATTTATTTATTCTAGTTTAAAGATGACGTCATTTCAAACTAACGTAAAGTTGGCATTTTTGCCCCCAACTGTCAAATTGATGACGTTTAATGTTTACAATGAAACTTATTTTGTTGCGTTTAAATAGAAAACCGCTTCAGTAATGTAGCCATTGCTGTTCGTTTCAGGAAACAAATTATTTCTGTTCATCAATTTTAGGAATGACAACAACTATAATGTAAACATAAGAAATGAACTGATTTGTTCCGCCGTTTAAGCGAAATAAACGACAGAATATCATCGGAAAATTAGCCATGAATCGCTAGCGCAATTCATTGAATTTGCCGATCATTTGCCATAACAAGCATATCGTTCCCAACGATGGATGCTCCTCACAAGGAAAATACCCCAAGGTATAGCATGTTTAGTAGGTGAACACAGTATCAAGTTTCATCAACTTATGATGTAACTTTCAGGAGATATACTTCAGACAAAGAAAAGGTCGACTATTCAATATATGGAGATGACAGAGTCATAATTGTTGTGTACTACATTCTTCTTGTCATACTCTGACTCATAATCAAGTTTCATCAAGTTACAGTGCTTCAGAAAAATTGATTTTATAAGAAAAAGGGAGATATTTCAATATTGAGAGATAGAAGAATTATGGTTCTGGAGTACAGCACTCTTTCTTTCATCCCGTATCAAGTTTCATTAAATTACAATGCAATGCTCAGGAGATATGCTCCAGACAAAATTTGATTTTTTTTAAAATAGATAAAGGGAGATAATTCAATATTGGGAGATGACAGAGCCATGGTTCTTGTACTGCACCTCCTTATGTCATCATATATCACTGTAGCAAGGTTCATTAGCTTACAGTGTAACATTCAAAAGATATGCTCTGGACAAAATTGTTGTTGGTTTTCTTTTAGAAAAAGGGACATGATTCATTATTGGGAGATGACATAGTTACCCGTCTTATGTTATGCATTTCCTTATGTCATCCCCTATGACTGTAACAATATTCATTAAATTACGGTACAACAGTTCAGATATATGCTCTGGACAAATTTGATTTATTTTATGAGAAAAAGGGAGATAATTAAAAATTGGGAGATGAGACAGTTACGGTTTTTGTGTAGTGCACTTTTAAATGTCATCATCTATCACTGTAACAAGTTTAATCAACTTAGGCTGTAACAGTTTAAAGTTATGCTCCGGGCAAAATATTCAGACAAAATTGATTTTTATGAGAAAGGGAAGATAATTCCATAGTGGGAGATGACAGAGTTAGGGTACTTGTGTACTGCACCTCCGCCTGTCATTCTCTATCACTGTATCAAGTTTCATCAACTTACAGTGAACCATTACAGAGATATATTCCGGACAAAAAAGCGTGACGGGCGGACAAACATCCTTACGGGAGGATACTTATGTGGCTATTTTCTATTGTTTTCTTTTGCGTGGCTAGCCACACAACATACAATTTCTTTATGCTCTAACTTGGAAACAATTATCTGGAGACTCTACCCCTAACCCTATGTCCCACAACTGGCCAGGTTAATGTCACAAGACATGGCCAGGTTAATGTCACAAGAGACGGCCAGGTGTCTTTCAATTATTGTGCTAAGAATTTTAGCCACATAAGTACCCTCTCGTAAGCACGAACAGACAGCCAGACGGACGGATACACGGACGGACGGACAAAGCGGCGACTATATGCTCCCCCCTAAAGGGAAGCATAAAAATGAGTTCGTGTCGAAATTGGTAAATATGCCTAGCTATAAAGTGTAGGTACTATTTGAGCAAAATAGCGAAATCCTTGCTACCTGAGTATGCATGATCCTTTCGATGTATGTGATGTGATTTCACCCAGGGACTAATGTTTATTAAATTCATACCGATGCTCTCCCCACACTTACGAAGTATCAGGCGACTTTAGCCGATAACGAGCAGCATGCTAGATAAACACATAGTTATACTTCACACGTCGTCATTATGCCATGGTAGAGCAATACAACGTGGATATTTCATTTTTAAAGTATAGGTTAACTATACTCAGCCAAACAAAAATTACCCATCTTAAATTTCTATCTTTATTTAAGGAACTGAAATATGTTCAGAATTTGTTTTTATCTGGATTGAAAAAAAACAATTCCTTAGTGATATTCTTTGAAAAATTGAAGTCGACAGGATATTTTTTTTGTTGTAAAATATTGAGCGAAATGACACAGGGGTCGATCTAAAAATGACACTGTCTTTGAAAAGACTGAGTTCACCAGCAAGAAAGGTTTAATTTCATTTCGAATGCGGTATAAGCACACAGAATGAACTGTAATTATTGAATTTGAAGTCAGTATCTCATGTGTCAACCATTTTGTCCAATGCATGTCGTAAATCGGAGGCGCATGCAGTTGACGTAACGCTGTAATAACGCTGCAATAACGTCCCAGGCAAATTGTTCCATTGAACTTGTAACGCTGCTGCCAAGTCATTTACCGTTTTGATTGCGTGATTTGTTCAAACTCGACGTCCTAGTTCGCCCAACATGCATGTCGTTTTATAGGATTTAAATCAGGGCTATTCGCAGGCCAGTCTAATTTACTCTTGCAGTCAAAATTGAAGGTGTCAATATGTTACATTTACTTTACATTAAGTAAATGTTCAAGTTCTATATATTTTAAAGTATTTTATCAACTCCAGTTTTGTTTGAGGATTTAAATGTCCATACGATAACCAATGTATTCCAGTAAATTATTCACACTAAACGACACATGCAACGAAAATTAAACACTTACAGTTCGGTCTTATTACAATTCAAAGGGAGGTAATTTGATATTATAAGACTTTCTAGTCGCACCAAGGCCATGATTATTGTCATGAGTACAATTGTTTCATTTCTATGGAGAAGAAATTCTGAGCAAAACATGCTGTTTTCAGAAAAAAAAGTTATGGACCTTTTTAATTTCAATACAATGTGCCAGTTATTTAGCAACGATGATTTTAAGTCGTCTGCTACTTTCTATAAAAATAAACTTTAAATACAGTTTATGCATAAGACACTGATAATTTAGAATACAAAAGTTGGTATTTTCTTTCTTGGCTGAGCATATATGTAGCCTGCTTGATTTACAATTTAATGGTTAGAGATTTGTGTAAGCGGCCCTGTGGCGTAGGTGGTAAAACGCTTGCACTGTAAGCAAGGGATCCCGAATTCGATCCTCGGTCTGGCTGCATATTGTTCTCACCATGTTACATATACTTAGGAGGAAGCCCTCAAACACTCGAATATATACTCACGAAATTAAAAGAAATGTGCATTGGAAACAGCTTTCTAAATAATAGGAATAACAAACCAGATATAAATTGGCTTTCTTATTGTGTTTTAGTAAACATCAATCTAACATTTCATAAGAGTCATTAAAGTGTGAAAATTATACTGCCATGCGTTTTTGTCATTTAGGTGAAAAGGACGGGTTTGACGTCAGAACGGGTCGTACAGTAGGGCGGATTATAAATGAGCGTATCCTTTTGCGCACTGTCCTCGGGCTGATTAGACAAATGTTTTGAGCGTAAAGTTTGAAGACTGAAGATGATGAAGCACATGTGTAACGGGTATATACGTATATTGTCGACGTTATATTAATAGCGGTATCCTCGGTCAAAGGTTCTCGTGAGCATTGCCATTTTGTCTAAACGTCTCGATAATGACATTTTGATGTTACGATGAAGGCTAGATTGGCCTGCAAAATCATTGTTTCTGCATTCCAACCTCCGATAAGCAAATTGAACGTAAACGCGAATTTCCGGTCAGCTGTGGCGTAGCTGTCATGGTCGATAAAACAAACTTTAATTGTTTTTTCCATTAATTTACTTCCAAAACAACCAGTGTACATTGAAACGTCTTGCATGAGCTGTACAAATGAGTGTACTGACCAATTTATGGCAAAATAGACACACGTCTTTTGAGTCGAAAAAGTAACGTAAATTTCACGAAGTGGATAATGAACACATTTTACACACTTTATTCAAATGTATGAACCATCTTTACGTGAGCTAATTGAAAACATGTACATTTAAATTAAATTTCAACAATGCCGGCTTTTAAAGTATGTGAGTATTCACCGAATACCTTATGAATCTAAACCTTTACACAGACAAGCGTAATTTGATCATAAACATTAGATAGGACATACCCGGTAATAGATTAATAATTATATTCTATTTATTACTTCTACGCCATCTATTCCGATGATTATGAGAAGGGGCACTTTCAAGAGTATGAAACCCTAGCGATCATAGCAAATTGTCATTTCTTTGCATTACACAAGGGACACTGCAAATTGCTTTTATTTGAATGCCTATTCATTTATAATTCAAATTGTGTTAATGGATATCGAACCAATACTATAGGATATACACATTAAATATGCGTTTAACAATTCGATAACATACTTTGAAAAATAACATGACTGACACTGAAACATGACCGTAATGCATTATCAATTTAAAGATTTTAAGTCATGTAACAAACTTCAAAGTATGTAAATTGAACAATCGGGAGAAAACACATTACGGTTCAGAAAACACGCTTTGCTTTGTTTCAATTATGTATGATATGATAGTTGTCATGTTGTTATTTTTTTATCAGTTGTATCGGCTAAACTACCAGGTAAAACTGATGAATCACTATAGCACATATCTATAGTGATTTAGAAATGTGATATCAATGAAAACATCATTTATTTACTTGTTTTTCCTAACATGGTTTGAATGCAATTTAACACTGTTTGAATGCATATCAACAAATGGAACCTTAGTGTCTGATAAATGTCAAATCTATCATTTTGATGTTTTTGT
This sequence comes from Gari tellinella, assembly GCA_922989275.2. Taxonomy (NCBI): domain Eukaryota; kingdom Metazoa; phylum Mollusca; class Bivalvia; order Cardiida; family Psammobiidae; genus Gari; species Gari tellinella. The sequence continues at coordinate 99,525,862 of OV277856.1, read as the reverse complement.
TTTGAATTTAAAATTAACTTAATAACATATGGCAGTCAACAGTTTGAAACCAGAAAACATAAACCTGGTTTGTTTGTGATTTAATGGTGAATAAACATATCACTATCAGTATATCACACTAATTGTTTTTAAAACGTGATATCAAAGAACCGAAGCAGCTCAAGGTATAAATATTTAATGAACCACTAGCGTGAACATTATACTGAGCAGAGTATTCCGAAAAATCCGCATATCAAACAACAACCCATTCATTTTATTATCATCATAGTAAAATTTATTCGACTGATATGTATAAAAGTTGAGAAAATGATGATCATTCCCAATAAACGCGTTTACGCTGAATAACTTATTCTGTTCCAAACAGGTTTGAGACAGAAAATATGGCGTCTGATAAGGCTCCGAATCGTTTGTTGCCACTCACAATTTCGGTTAATTTCTTTTCTTGCTGAAACATCATCAAAGATCGGACTTAAGGGTGTATCAATGTCGTAAGCCATTTTTTCAAAGTATTAATTATTATTATTATTATTATTATACCAGATTTATATAGCGCTCTTTTCACACAGGGATTGTGCGTTCAAAAGCGCTTTACATGAAATAACACTTATGTACCTATAAATCGTGAAAAGACAAAATAACTACAATTAGATCTGAAATAAAACATGAATAAACATATAAAAGACAGTCCCCCAAAACGGCGATCACATTACCCCCATCAATCAGCAATGAACCGACCGGCTAAGTATTGCCGACTGATATAAATAATGGTAGAGCGCCCAATGCAGGCCATCGACAAAACACAAATAACTATAATTAGATCTAAAATAAATAAGAATAAACATACAAAAGACAGCCCCCAAAACGGCAATCACACTACCCCCATCAATCAGCAATGAACCAACCGGCTAAAGATTGCCGACCAATAGAAATAATAGCAGAGCGCCCAATGCAGGCCATCTAATGTAACATAACTAGGAATAATAGCATGCGACCATAACTAAAAACTCTATAGAAGATCAATAACATTATTAAAAATGGTGAAAGCTGTCCACGAATTGTACCACAGACCACGCCAGCTGGTTTCAAAAGAGATCAGAGTTGTATCCCTACCATCAAAGATCCACCAGACAGGCATTGGTCAACAGTACAACCCCAGAACTAAAAATTAGACCCATAACATATACAGAATGAACACAGCCCTAGAGTAGCAGTCATCTACCCTCTCCACCCCACAACCGCGGGACCTACATGTTCCATGGCTGAAATTGCACCCTTACTTTATAAAACATCAAGATAAGAAGCTGTCCTTGAATTATACCGCAAACCCCAAGCCAGTCGGTTTCAAAGAGATCAGGGGCAATCCCTACCATCAAGATCCACCGAACAGGCATGGGCAAACGGTACAATTCCAGAACTCCCATTTAGACCCACAATATCTACAGCAAGAACATGGCCCGGAGGTAGCAGTCATCCATTTCCTAATGTGTTCTAATAATAAATATTAAAGAAGTGTGTTTTCAGACGTTTTTTGAAGACTGCAACTGAGCTCGCATCTCTGATGTCTGATGGTAGAGAGTTTTTTTCTATCATTGTTTTTTTGGAAGAGCTATTTATGATGAATGAAAAAAAGAAAAAAAATATATATGGTGGTGTCCTTTTTTTTTAGCTACAGCGATTTCAAAAAGGTATGTCAAATTTGGATATTTTTTTCAAATTTTACCCATTCAGAGTACAAGCTTCAGTAAAATCTATTTCAAAACAAAACAAAAATGTTAATTTGGGTTTTTCTTTATTTATTTCATGTCTATGGTGGTATGTTCACATATATAAACCAAATTTAGACAAAGCAGGCACCAGGTTTGAACAATATGGATCCTTGAATATCAAAAATATGCTTTATATAGGGCATGATTTTATTAGATTTTTTATTTTATGAAAAAAAAAAAAAAAGTTTGAAAATGAAATAGTTCTAGTATTTAACTTTTTCTTATATTCTACCAGATGAAAGCCCATACTAAGGCAGTTCAAAATATGAAAAGAAATTGAAAGGTCAGTGTTGAAAATTTTGAGTTATTAAAGTAAAAAGAGTTATCGCCCCTTGCAAAATTTACAAAAAAGTACCATACCGATGATATTTAGAGCTTTATAAATTTCACATTTGGTGCCTATTTTTCTTAAATTAGTTTTTGTATGAAGAAATACTACCATAGATAGGAAATAAATAACACAAAACCAAATTATCATATTTGTTTTCATTTAAAATGGGTTTTATTAAAGCGGGCTGTTTGAAAAGGACAAAATAAGAGGAAGTGGGTGGGGTAAATTTTACATGGCTGTAGGCCCAACTGTTGTTCACCAAAATGTACACTTTTTTCTATTTTTTTATTCATCTTAAATAGCTCTTCAATACAAAACCATCATAGAGTGTTTTCATGTACTTTGAAAAGTTCCCAAATCCATGACATTGATACACCCTTAAATTCAACATGTACTGATATATTTAAAGTGTGAAATAGGCAATTTGAATATTTCAGCATAGAACTATTTACGACAACTAGTAGCCAAACTGGACACACCTTATCACTAGTTTATACGGTGTCCTTACAGTATCTCCAAATTAACATCACTAATAAAATGGTACCAAGGTATTAATAATATTGATTATATTAAAGCAACATATCGCGCGTGAATCTACTTTTGGCAATTGCTGATCAGATTGTAGCAGGCTAGTTCTATATATTAACAAGACCATAAATTACGAATTTGTTGTGAACTATTAGTATATATTTAAGGGGTACACTATCAAAACTACGGAAACTGAAGGGTATTGACGTATGGACATTATTAAGAAACAGCATGACATATGACTATTGTGTGTTTCCAATGTGCACCTGGACCACTACGATGCATAGTAATGCACATGCATCTAATGCTTGTTAAATAAATACATAATGCAGCAGCACAAAAGGTTTTCGAATGCAAATGTCCGAAATGAATGGGTCTGCATGTAATAAATAAACTCTTGTCTGTGCCCTTGTCGGTTATATTGCCTAATATCAGTTGATGTATTTGAGCTTACTAGAATTAAATGTAAGATTCCGGAGATAATATGTTGTTGTTTTGTTTTTTTATAATTTATGCGTCCGTAATACTTCTGATAATTGAATTTTACCTAATAGTTCGTCAAAAACGATGCTGATACAGATAGTATTAAAGGAGCGAATCACTGTAACTCTGTATAGCTATGTCCATTATACACTGAATATTCAACAATCCAAACTACTTGTATACAATCTTACTGAGCTTATTTGCAATATTACACCCCCCTTGGTAAAAATCAATGTAAATACATATAGCTTCGATTTTCCAACATATCAATTTGAAGTGTAGACTTCGAGGTTTTGTGCAATTGGAATCATGCACTTCAATGCTCAAAAGTTTATGAGCATGCTCGTTCTTCCGAAAAACAAGTCTTTGACTAGATGTGTTGTCTGAATGGATTTAAAAAATATGCTAGTTATTAGATCATACGACTTTGTTTAAAGTCGCATTATGTGTTTGGGAAAACGGTTGTTTTGGATCCAATTTGAACAACATGGGACGTAATTCTGTTCACAAAAAAATTATCTCAGATTTATTTGATTTGTTTGAATTTAATGTACACTAGCAAACTAATGAAATATAAGAAAAACAACATTGCGTTATGATAGAGTTCGTTTTTAAACAAACCTAAGGTATAACAGAATACTTTCTCATGAGTTGTAAGCTTCAATTTCACTCTGGTAAAATATCCGCCGGGGTCTTAAAACAGACATGACTGTTAGAGTCAAACGAATATTTATAGGGGAAACAGGAACATGTCTGAATTGCGTTAAATAAATACACAACAAATAATAATGGTAAAGCTGCCTACATACTTATATGATCAGTCATATTGATATAATGAAGAAGTGTATGGTGTGACACATATAAGTTATTAACATTGCCGGGATGGATTTATGGATAAGTGTTGAGAAATATTTGTTAACGGTCCGGAAAGCTAAAACGGCGGAGTACTGTCACTGTAAGCGGGGGTCCCGGGTTCTAGTTCCGGTCTGATTATATTTTTCTCAACATGTCACATTTTACATGTAACATGCTATCGACGAACAAGATCGACATCTACTTCGAACCTAAATTTTATTTTAAAAGAAAGATACTGTTAAAAGCCATAAAATCGTGAAACCATAAGCCGGTTATAGTTTAGTTCGCAACATATAGAGACGGTTATCGTTATAGAAGCGCATGTTTTGTTATTTCCTATAAACTGGATGAGATCTTGTAACGTTGGTTCGAAAAACCAACTTTCGACTTTAAGTAGCTGTGTGCTCAATACATATATTCTAAGTACACGCATAATGTTTGTAAATGTTAAAATCACTATTCACCTATACCAAACACATACACTGACTTGCAATTATCCTGTTGTTATAAGTAGCTATGACAAATGGATATAAAATACACGTATATGTCGCACGCTTGATATTACGCAGAACCACTTAGCATAGTTGGTTCGAAATTTACATTTACATACGCACTATGCTATGAGTTATATTTTGGAATTAATATATAATAGTTTTGGGAACAAGCATTTTCTTAACAACATATGTCAAAATGATATTACCCGATATTCAATGTATCTTTATGGTTTATATATTTTATACCATTTTTTGGTAAACGTAAAGTTATTTGATAGTACATGTATACATTCTCTTATATTGCATAGTTTGCAGTTCATTAGCTAGACTGTAAATTACTGACAGTTTCACGTACGAAAAGACAATTAACAAATTAGATAACATAGTAGTTTTAGGGAAAAACAAGAATTAACAATGTACGTTAAATTCGTACAAAGTTATATTTTACATAGATACATATATTCAACCCTCGGCCTAAAATGCATTCACTACTTCAAAGTTACCGGTTAATGTTTTATAAGAATGTACATAAAAATTGGCTTTTTATTTATTACGAAACCTTAACACGAGTGTCAGATATTGTGAAACTAGTTCAAGCACCACAACTAAAGCCTTAAAATCCGTTCTGATGATATATTCTAGTAGGCGATTGTTAGATGAGTGAGTTAATGCATTTATAATAGACACATACTTTATTTTATGAACTCATTCTATTTGCTTGGTATGGGAGGATCTGAATGAGCGCATTTGTCTCAAATTATTTTGACAAGAAAGATCCACAATACAATGGTCAATGTAAATGTCATATTAATGAAGTGATGAACCCATGTCTTTTCATTGCTTATTTATAAACGAGATAGCTCAAAACATTGTCCTCCAGGTGATTGTGTATCCAAACTACCAACCTCCTTATCGGATTTTATTTATGCTTTTCGGTGGATTACCGGAAAAAAGCAGTGGATTATCACTTGGTAATCCACTGCAGTGGATTATCACCAATCGCCGTTTTCCCCGTAGGGCTCTCCAAGAATCGTAGTCAATCGTGTCTTATCGTTAAATTCTGGCAGTCCGATTTGTCGCGAACCACTCAACGGAAGAACACGAATCCAAAATCGGGAGCAACGACGTAATTTGGATGACGTCAAATCAATAAATAAGTGACGTCATCGTACGGGAAACTGTTTCGTTAATGTGTTCGATGTAAACTTGGGGCTCAACACGTGGTAAATCATGTACTTTCGCTTTCACAATTGTCGAACAATTTCGTTTAAAAAGTGGCTTAAAAGCATAAATAAATAGTATAAGATCGAATTTAATCCATTTCGTGAACATCAGACTGTTATATTTTCACTCGTGGCTTCGCCACTCGTGAAAATATAACGTCTGATGTCCACTCAATTTATTAAATTTCTATCTTATATCGAAAACAAACAATTATCCTCTATTTTTTTATGCTTTTCGGTGGATTACCACGAAATAACAGTGGATTATCACTTGATAATTTCACTGCTTTAAGCAGTGGGATTATCGCCACGCGCGCATTTATTATGATTGTTCCCGTAGGGCTCCCCAAGAATCGTAGTCAATCGTGTCTTATCGTTAAATTCCGGCAGTCCGATATGTCGCGAACCACACAACGGAAGAACACGAATCCAAAATCGGGAGCAACGACGTAATTCGGATGACGTCAAATCAATAATTCATCGTACGGGAAACTGTTTCGAAAATGTGTTCGATATAAATTTGGGGCTCAACACGGGGTAAATCATGTACTTTCGCTTTCACAATTGTCGAACAATTTCGTTTAAAAAGCATAAATAAATAGAATAATTGTATTTTTTCAGTATAAGATCGAATTTAATCCATTTCGTGAACATCAGACTGTTATATTTTCACTCTTGGCTTCCCACTCGTGAAAATATAACGTCTGATGTTCACTCAATGGATTAAATTTCTATCTTATACTGAAAATTGTTTTTATCCTCTATATCATTTCATAATGTAAACTTGATTCGTCTCAGAGAGATTGTCCAGCGTGTAACGCTTGATCTTCAAAACAAGGTCGTGAATTGGACAGAAAGATGAATATAATAGCCATGGTTTATCTAAAACTTACACTAAACAAGATATTTTCCTTAACATTCGCAGTCAATTATTTTGTTTATTTCATAGTTGCTAAGAACATATGCTGGTACTTTTCAAGACTACATTTCCCAGATAATCACCTTATTTACTGGCAATGACATGGCTATTTGTTGATTTTATATACAGAATTGAACAATAATTATGTGCTATATTATAAATTTGAATACCTACCTTGGTTGAGCAACATAAAAATACTTTTCAGTTTGTTCAGAGCAATTACACGATATTAACGTAAATACGAAAAATTTAAGCAAGAAACGCAACACAAACAATACACCCACCTCTCAAGCAGAACACACACACACAGTCATACCATAACAAACACACGCATACACACACAGGCAATACCATTCCTTCATCTACACACTAAATAGAAAACAACACGCAAGACAAACATAAAGCAAAGTGAATATAGGAGCCCGCCTTGGTACGGTCAGTAGCAATCAATAATTAATTATAAATTAACAATTAACAACCACTGTGGGGTTAAACCTGGGTTTAGGGGCGCCCAACCTCACTCTTATCTCCTATATTTACCTATAAAGACGAACAGTGTACATACAATATAAACCCTGTTCCAAAACCTTACAATCAAAACGACCGCCAACACAGTAAGTAAATACATGTAAAACATCTAACAAAAATTATATGACAAGATTATTAGTAACACGGGAAAGAATTTAACATTGAAGTCCGTGGTAAAAATAACCCACTGTGGCAACGGTCAAATTGTACTCAAGTGACTTGTCTGTAGTCACGAGTAACTGTAATACATGGATGGGTTCAGGGTACGGCAGAGAGGGAGAGAAAAAACAAAACGCACGGAAATCCGACATAAATCTCCCGGTTAAGGACGGCTTTAGAGATACATCATCATGTAGTGCTAAGCCCTGTCTGTCGTCCCACAACCAAAGAGGAAAGCATGGTTATCAATTGTAGATTGATCGATAACCAAACGTAAAGTGCGCAGCAATATAGTTGGATCATAATCTTTTTGAGGAAAAATCTAATACGTTTCACAAACCTGTCAGAAAACTCATGTCCTGCATTAACTCATTGAACCCTAGGTGACGAGTACACTCGTCATTTGAAATGTACCCGTTATAGTTGTCCAGAGCAAACATTGTAGAACTTCATCGTAGAGATCATATTACAAAAATGGACTAGACCCGAATCGTTTATTGTATAAATGTTTGGTCAAAAGGGTTAAGCAGCTGACCTGTGGGTCTAGTCTTCTTTTGTGTAATCGCTTTACAAATATTTGACTATAAAACTTCTCGAAAGGAATGAGTATATTTTCAATATTGTACTTAAATACGGTTGTTTTTTATCAATGCATTAGACAAGCAATACAGAGGCTCATATAGCGTTTTATTCTTGCGTTAACAGCCAGCCGTCTCCAACCCCTTCGGTTTCATAGGTTTTTTTGGTCATTAATAGTATAACGCACTTAACAACACAGTCCAGATCAATGTCATTTAGAAACCAAGAATGCACTTGAGTTAGGGTGTTTTGAACTGTTTTCTCCCTGTAACTTATGTTTTCCTATTTTTTCTTAACAGTCTTTAAAACAATTTTGCTTGGCTTCATTAGTGGGTTAAAGGACTCGAATCTTGGTTGATCAGGTGCTGCTTAATACTTGGTGACTGAATTTTACGGCCAATCATAGTTTATGCCTACAGCGAGCCCTACACGCGTATAGGGTTCCCAGTCGTTTTTCTAGTTTTTCGTGTGACGTCATGTGTAAAAGTGAGCTCGCCGGCCGTCGAAAATACAAAGCACCGCCCTACGAAATAAAACCCTTTCATTGGCTGACAAACTAGGTCGAGCGGTTATTTGCGTTGAGCGATAATTTAGTATAAGTAAAGTTGTTTGAATGGTAACTGACATACACTAGCCTACGTGCCATATTTGAGACAAACGGTAAATTCAGTGAACGTTAATGTCCTACGGTCGCTCCAGGTTATATTGCATACTTTTCAAAAAATGAACTATAACTAATACTTATGTTTACACTGATCTCGAATGATGAATGTCAAATATCAAATTGCATAGAACCTGGCTACACGGCCGCAAATCCCGGTTTCTGATTGGAAGCCAAACCGTTTGCGATTTTGACAAGTGTCGCCTATTATTATCTCAAAAAGGTTTGAGACCATCGACTGGCAATGGCTACAGTTGACTTCAATTGAATTGAGTTTGGGTACATCGGTTAATTTATATGTAAACATACCAGTTTTAAAAAAAACAGGAAAGCTTTTGATATCGTTAACGCAAGTGAGATATGCATACAGCGCGGGTCGATACTACAAGGCACGGACCAATATGTAACATAATCGTTATTTGGATAACAATAAGCACCGTTTCTTAATACATATACTATCCGTTTTAAAGTGTTGCCGTTAGTATGTGATACATGTACTTTGGTAAAATACTATGAATACATTTTATATTTCTATAAACGATGAGACAACAATACGTCCGTTCAGAATGTAAATAAAATTTAAAACACTAATTTAAGTACATAAATAAAATAGGAATGTCATATCCACTATTTTTATCAGTGAGGTTGGTCTCTGTGTACCTGTATACAGAAAACTACATTATAAGTCGTACTCGTTGAAGACAAAAAAGAAATACTGAGTTTTAGACAGAATAAGAAGAAGCTACATTGGTATGGTCACATCACGAACCACGACCGTCTCAGCAAAACGATGTTCCATTGAACAGTGGAGGGTTACCACAGACGTGACAACCAACCGAAGAGCTGGTCTAACAATATCAAGGATTAGAAGTCAATGAAACTGCCATACCTCCTATTGCATGCCATAATTAAGCAGTGTTTCAAGTAAATAGTAAAAAATATATAATTAAATGCATATTGTTTTCAATGTATGACTTTGATATATCCCCAATTCATTTTCTTCGACTGAGTGTATGATATAACCAGTTAATGTTGGTGTAAATGTAATTGTCGCTTGAAAAATATACATTATTTCGTGGATAAAATAGCCCAATAAAACTCTTAAAAACGCAGTATTCTATACTAAATAGTGTACAGAAGAGGTACGATTCAAATGCAGCAACATAATTTCAATATAGTAGATAACACATAGCATCTGTGCTCTGAACAACATGTGTTTTATGTGCTAATACAAAACTTATTGGACTTCGTCTGTAAAACTGCACGCCTAAAATGAGGAAAATGATACATAAATGATCCAATAGACATTGTCGCTCTAAAACATGACTGCAAGTGAGTGGGAAAAGGTTTATCTATGGTGACTTTATTGTTAAAGCATAAAAACTATTAGTATTGAAATTACTGGTCAAAGTCGAAAACAGTTTTAAAAGAATGATCCATTGGTGACCACCAACCATATTTTCAATTGAATTTGCTAGCTGAAAAAAAATGATTGATAGGGGGTGATCAAGGTTTTTCATATACATGTATTGCTAAAATGAAGTTAAAAACACGGTTTAATTTTCTTTTTTTCGAAACATTTTTTTTAAAACTTTTAAATGCCACAATGACGGTAGCCATGGATATCAGTTAAACTATTTAAGGCCACCACAAATCTCTTGTTATATATCGGAACTAAAATTGACCAAACCAAATTGTTGGTTTTAGCTCATCGGATCAAAAGGCTCAAGATTAGCTATTGTGATGGCCCAGTGTCCGTCTTCGTCTTTAACAATTGCTTCAAATGACATCTCCTCCTTTTAGGCTTGACAAATTCCAACCAAACTTTACAGGAGTGTTTCGTGGCTAAAGCTCTATACAACTGTTGAAAGAATTAAAAACAATGATGATCTCTTGTAGCCATGGAAACCAAAGCGAAATAAAAATACTTAAAATTGTTCCTTGTCAAAAACTACAAGGACCACTACTCAGGACATTACATTTATCGGGATGACATTTCATTAGCCAATCATTTCCCCTCTGCCGGCAGCCTCTAGGTCTGCTTGAAGAAGTTCAACATCTAACCTACTATAAATTACCTTAAAAATTACCAGATGTTATCTGCCGGCATCCTCTAGGTCTTCTTGAAGAAGCCCAGCATCTAAACTACTATGGATTTCCTTATAAATTATACTGTCATCTGCAAAAAGTCTTAACGTGCTGCATAGCAGATATTCTGGGAAGTCATTGATATGAATCAGAACAAAAATTGTCCAAGTATTGTTCCCTGAGGGACGCCTGAAGTTACAGGAACGTTTGATAATTATTCGCACTCAAGGTCAAATGTCTGGGTTCGGTCAATAAGAAAATCATTGTTTGAAATTCCATAGTACTTCAATTTATAAAGAAGATGTTTGTGTGAGATTTTGTCAAAAGCGTTGGCGAAATCAATGATCACAATATAAGTTTGGATAATTATTGCGGTCGAAGGATTGGCCTATATATTCAAAAAAGGAGATAAGCTGGGTTTCACAAGAACGTTTTGATCTAAATCCGTGCTGGAGGTCGTTAAGTTTATTATTTGACTCTAGAAAAGCCATGATATTTGATGAAATGATATGTTCTAAAAGTTTACAACAAATACAGGAAATTGATATGGAACGGTAGTTAATTGCATCATGCTTATCACTTTTCTTGAAAGCAGGACAGACATTCGCATGTTTCCAATCAGCAGGGAACTTACAAGAACTTAAAGACTTAGCAAATACAATAGATATGATAGCTGCTATAAACTATTTACATTCGTGACTAAGCTTGGGTGGTTACAACGAGCACCGTAGAAAATTTTAGTCAAAGCATCGAGCCCATGCACTAAATCGGCTAGCGTCTAGGCAAAAACTCATTCAGGCGTCTCATGTGAGGCCCGTACATAATATTTGATAACTTGGTTAGTAAAACCCATTGCAAAACCTATTGAAATCTATAATGTAAGGGCCTCTATTCAAAGTTGCAGATGGCTTAGACGCTGCTTGTACAATTTCCCATGCTCTACCTGTATTTTCACACCTAATGAGAGCAATTTGGGGAATCAATGAATGAACTGGGGTACTGTCTTTAAGGACTTTGGCAGGAGTTTGGTCAGGACCACAAACAGTATTTGGCCTAATGTTTGATAGAAGATTCTCAATTCCCTCAGGAATGATGTAAATGTTTTTCATTTATTCGTTGGGACTTGGACCTTGTCCGAAATAGGCTGATATGAAATGGGAGTGACTGCTTGCTGGAATTGATTGTTAAAAATGTTTGCTTTAGTACATTTTAAGATTTAATAAGGTCATTTTCTCGAAGTGGATGTGTCTGTGTCTTGATGCAACTAAATATATTTGTTGGCATTTTATTTCTACTATGCTGATCCTGATCTCGAACATCCATGCCAAAGATCAGATTATCCAGATGACTACCGTAGGCCAATGTTTGCTCCCTTTGTATCCCTGCTTTCAATTTGCGTACATGGTTTAGTTTTGAATTATGTTTTCTCATTAAGTCAGTTGCCTTTTAAGTTTTTACATTTTTTTCTTCAGTTCCTTAGAAAGCCAGGGTAAATTGTTTTAAATATACTATAAGATCCAAGGACACACTCAGAGACATAGTGGCACAAAGGTGCACAAATCGATCACGTAATTCAAAATAACAATGAAATCGGGACGAGCCGAAAATAGTCTATTTCGTAAGCTACAGGATCCTCAGACAAGTAAGAGAGGCTAATCAAATACGAAACAAACTAACTATGAACAGCACTTTGTTCGTTGCAAAGCCCTGTGGCGATATAAAAAGTTATTCTCTCAGCAGATCTTATAGTTCATCGGCGACAAACCTTACTGACAGTCGGTGAAACAGTCTGGGTAAATATTCAATTTAAGCAGTGTAAAAAGAAGTGTCTATAACTTATGTTTTAGCGGTAATGCCATTTGGTTACAGTTCAGCTACAGCATCTATAAGCGAGTTGAATTTTTTGTCAGCTCATTACCAAAAAAGCCGATAGTCATACTTTAACCAACAGTTCAAAGGTGAGGATTGCATAACCCGACACCCATCCTTTGATCAGTTATGCCAAACAGGCTTGATTTCGTACGTTTGACAGCTATTCGTGTATTTAGTTACTGGATCAACATGTAAATGATACGCTATGTGCTTAATGTGTATTTAATCTTATCGGCGCCATATTAATCGCTAGATTTTTAACCCTACACCGCTTTGTGTCGCCTATTGCAATATGGTTGTTTGCAAGATCTTTTCAAATTAAGATTCAGTGTAGCAAGATTTAACTCTTTCCTCCCTGAAACTTAAAATGGACAATTCCAGTTTCCATTTTAGTCTAGTTCATTTCTGACTTTTAAGGGATATTTTTGTCAATGTTTGGCATTATGACAAACAGTGAAGACCCTGATCAGAGGGCTCCTTTCGGAGCCCTCTGATCTGGGTCTTCACTGTTTGGACAGGACAAGTGTACTATTCACATGTACACTGTTTGAAAAGAACGCCTATATGCGGGACTAGGGTTCAAAGGGTAAAGCAATGTCGATACGAGTGTCAAACAGATTAAGTCCTGATCAGATGCCACGTCATATCAGGATCTAAACTGTTTGTAAAGTCGATTAATTAGACTTCTGCGCTGAAAGGGTTCGATATGATACGTTGATTGTATTGATACAGCCGATGCGGGGAATTGATTCATTTGACACCGAAAGAAGAGAACATTTGAATTGGTATAAACAAACATCACGATACATGATATCTAATTGTAATCTAAGAACAATTAGTTGAAACGTTGGTTTTGAAACTTAAAACCTAAAATTGTATCAATAATCCCACGCATTGTATACACTATACAGTTTTTTTTAAAGTAAACGCAGCTCTTAGAAATGATGTTTAGTTACAATGGTTAAAAATACACATGATATTGCGTTTACGAACTGTTACTTGTACAAATATATTTGTGTTACTGGTAAATCTGATTTGCTTACCAAAACGTATCCAATCACATAATTGAGCATGTAATTTTATGTTATGTCTCTTATTTTCCATGTGAATATTGTTATAATTTTGTATGAATTGAGCGTAGTGTTCTTATTACATGTAAACTATAATGCTCGTCATACAATCTTACAGACGATTAATAGATGTAACGCAATGATATTATTGATATTGTAGATGTTGTGACAATTGGCTGAACAATTCAACATTGTTAATAAAGGTGCTGTCACACCTTACCGGATGGCATAAACGGACGTCAAACGTAAAGACAATTTGTCTAAGAACTATATCCGGTGACAAATGTCGTTCTCGCTGCTGCGCGAGGCGTTCGCGTTTTTGTCATAGAACGAATAAAACGCACGATGACCGAACAATCACCGGTAAACTAACGGTAAATAAACGGACATATCCGTGCGAGCATCGGGGGAATACAGGATAAAACGAAAGGGGAACGCATGATAAACTGATGCAACGTTCTTAGAACGTTTGAGAAACGTTCTAGTTCGTGTCACGGTAAAACTGGTAAAAATAGATCGAACAAGAAATGCTCACATTTCATAATACGCCCTTCAGAAGGCATAACTCATGGAAACTCGGCAAATTTTGACGACTTGCGAACTTAATAGTTGATATCTAGTTTATAGAGACAGAATCATATAGAAACTTTTTGCTTTATGTGTAAAAGTATGTGCAAAGAAAAAAGCGGAAAAACAAACAAAATTATAATATTTCAAGTTCAACAAGGGTCATAGCGTTTGCATATCGAGCAATTGTCCGTTTAATCTGCGGTTAGTTTCCGGAACACCTCCGGTTGGTCCGTTGAACATGCGAATAGTTGCCGGAACATCTCCGGTTGATCCGTTGGATGTCGGGTAATGGTCCCGCCGGTTCAGCGGATATAAACGAATACGTAGAGGACAATTACAGGATAATGAACGCGTGGATTACGAACAAAAAACTTGCAAACGCAAAGCTACCGTACATCTAGCGTTCAGTTTTGTCCGGTGGCATCCGTTCCCAAGTTTTCAACATGTTTACAATTTTCCACAGGATTGAACGGACATCACCGGACATGTCCGGACAATGAGCGAATATACCGAATAAAAAACGGACAACAAACGAATGCAAACGGAGACAAACGGATTGGAAATTTTCTTCTCCGTTAGACTTCCGTTTACGCTATCCGGTAAGGTGTGACTGGGCCGTAAAGGACGTATTATGAAATGTGAGCATTTCTTTTCGGTCTATTTAAAGGCTCAGTCACACCTTACCGGATAGCGTAAACGGACGTCCAACGGAGAACCAAATTTCCAATCCGTTCGTCTCCGTTCGCATTCGTTTCTTGTCCGTTTCCTATTCGGTATATTCGCTCATTGTCCGGCCATGTCCGGTGATGTCCGTTCAATCCGGTTGAAAGTTTTAAACATGTTGAAAACTTGAAAACGGATTCCACCGGACAAAAATGTACGTTAGATATACGGTAGATGTGCGTTTGTATACGTTTAGTTCGGAATGCATACGTTCATTGTCCTGTACGTGTCCTGTTCGTATTCGTTGATATCCGGTGAGCTGGATTTATGGACCGGAGTATTACCTGACACCTAACGGACCAACCGGACATGTTCCGGTAATCAACCGTAGGTTAAACGGACACCTACGACGAGGAAACGGGGGTCCGTGTGACCAAACTGATGGCATACATATTATCGGGAAAAGTAAAACGTGTTTTTCTTGTAGGTTATTTTCATTATATGCATACATGTCATTGCTGATACATTTATGGAAATCTGAGAAACTTTTATTAATACATCATGGAGTGTCGTGTTCGTGTTCGACTGCAGTATCCAGTAGCTCTGATATAGGCTCAGATTGACCTGCAAGGTGCCAATTTGAACACCTTAATTCATGAACAGAACAGAAGGAGGAGAAGATGGCAGGGGAGATGGTGGTCTAGGACTTGGCTAGGCCCTTAAAGGCGCATGTAGTTTAGACTATACGATCAACTCGTCTCGGAGTTGCGGGGAGAAACCCAGAGGTCTTTTATAAATTGCATGAGAATGCCTCTCCTGAAGTGTTTGATTAGATTTTGTCTCGAGTCTTTAGGATAACCAGACAGTTCACATTTTACAGAGACCCCATCGAGCAAGGCATGAAGTAAGTCATCACCCTTAGACATCTCGCCTCTGGGTCCAAGTAAACAAATATGCGATCCACTTGGAGAATATCCCACAACACTACATGTATATCTGTTGTCGTGCGAGAGGTTATAGTTTTATCTACCGGTATCATTCTTAATCAATAACAGGAAATTATAATTTTTGTATTGTTATGTTTATAACGTTATAGCAATTTAAATTCTGATATAGTCATTTTACTGACCATATTAACCCCCTACCGATGTTTCTGCCATAGGTTTGCCCTCCGCCTGTCTGTATGGGTGCATAAATCGATACTTTCGTGGCCATAATAATCCACATTAGTGATCAACATTATCCTGTCCATTTTGTATGACATAAATTAATCTGGTCATTTCTTTAATCTGGCCCTTAGCAGGAACATGGTAAGTGTAAGGACTAGCTTCAAGATCATTTTCTCCCAAAGTTTGAGCAATACAATGTTCTGTCATATGGCTAGTCATGCAAAACAAGATCAACAGAAATAGCCACATCCGACAAATGTTGTAAGTTCGTCCATATGTATGTCTGTTTGTATTATACACCTATCGATTGATGCCTTTATGTCCGTCTGTTCAGAATTCTTAATCCTGCGAAAACTTTGAAACCGTGCAAGATTAATTGATGAAATGTGGTACATGTATATGAATAGTTCGTATTATGGAGTTTATGCACATTATTATGTATGTTTCCTTGAACCAATATTCTGGTAAAGATGGTAACAGAACCGATATGGGACTTATAATGTGTTGCATTTACAATTACAGGTGTGCAGAGCAATTATAGAAGAATGTAGGCGGCGAGGGGCTGTTTCAGCTTTCGGAAATCTCTCCAGCTTCAGGTTGTGAACAGAACAGAACAGAACATAATTTTATTCAGATTTGTACAAAGTACATCATCTTAGTCACATAGTAAATTCACAAACATATAACATCACGTGACAATAGTGAGGATGAATACATAAGTTAATTTTCATTGAAAGAATGTCTTAATTTAAGAGCTTCTCTAATATATGTAACTAAATTATACAAAACATGCTTATTTGATGATTTCATTAGTTCAATAAATTTAAACATAGAAGGTCTTTGAAAAAAAGGATTTATTTAAATATTTTACTCTCAAGTCAACAAAACGAGGGCAGACGCATATTAAATGAAATTCGTCTTCTATGTCCCGAGAATTGCAGAGTAAACAGATTCGTTCATTACGAATTAACCTATTCTGTGCGAAATGTCGTGTTCATCTTGGGCTTCTATGCCTTCTTGGTTTCTCGTCCTTTCAGCATCTCCAGTGTCGCTTTTGATAGAAGAAGTAGATGGGCATGTAGAGACCTTTCGCTGGGCGCTGGTTTTTCTCTTCCTCGAAGTCTTGAATTTCGGTGGCATCACTCTTGTTCAATTTAAACGATACTGATAACTTTCGATTTATCCGTTACGTGACCGTAACATATACGTTTATCGAACGTATCCATGCGTTGCACTTTCGTTTTATCCGGTATTTGTCCGTTTCTCGTACGGGCATATCCGTTAAGTTACCGTTAGTTATCCTTTACTCGTTCGGTAAGTGTTCGGTTACAATGCGTTTGATCCGATCCGGCACCAAATATGAGCGCCTCACGAACAAATTTTGCCACCGGATATCTTTCTGTGACACATTTCTTTTCCGTTTGAAGTCCGTTTGTGTTATCCGGTGAGGTGTGACAGCACCTTAACAGTTTATTCGTGACATGAACTAGAACGTTTCTCAAACGTTCCAAAAACGTTGCGTCAGTTTCTCATGCGTTCCACTTTTGTTTTATCCGGTATTCCTCCGTTGCCCATACGGTTATGTCCGTTAGTTTACCGGTTATTGTTTGTTCATCATGCGTTTTATTCGTCCCATGCCCCAAACGCTAGCGCATCGCGCAGATGCGAGGACGACTTTTGTCACCGGATATCTTTAGACAAATATTTCTTCCGTTTGACGTCCGTTTGTGCCATCTGGTGACAGCACCTTAAATTGTGTCTGGATGGACTGATGTTTGCATTTGATGCATGCAGTAAAATAGAATGACAACTTTATCAAATATTTTTGCACTTTAGAGAAAATAAACATGTCTGAAACAAAGTGATACCCCTCTGATAAAACGAAGCTGTATTTGATTGTTCTAGAGACGGATTGCATCTTAAAACAATATAAACACAAATCAACAGCCCAATTAGGGTTTGCTCTTTTTGCTTTATCCTGTTTTAATCAGGCAAACAGACATTTAAAACAAAAACATAGAACACATAACACTGCATCGCATGGCACGTTTGTCTTAAATAATTGTCTTTAATAACGCGGAGTTAATATGAACATTTTATATATACAGAAACTTAAAGTATGCATAAAGCTGACGCTGTTGCAATTATACAATTATGAACACATATACATGTATAATAAAACTGTGGATGTGTAAGTTATTTCGGATCTCATTCCGATCTTCGGATCTTTACCCAGAGCATATATCCTTTACTTCGTCAACTATGGATAGCTATGTAGGTGTTTCGGGTTTGGGTTGGCGAGGGTGTTGAAAACGGTTTGCGGGTGAATGCATCATTGACTATGACAATTAACATAATTTGTAGAAGGAAACTTGCGCCGGGAATATTTCAAATACCACTAACGCCCGAGATACCAAACATGGTACATGCCTTTGTTCATCTTGAGCTGGTAATGCGTCATTTAATAGATTAACGTCTCTGTTACAGATCTTAACATTTGAGTTATATGATAGCTGAAAACCATTGGCTGTATAAATCCTCTACTGCATCAGCCAGATTTACCAAACTTTGGCGTAAAAATATACCTTTAACTGGCGAAATATTTTACACAATTTGCAAAGTTTGGTGACCTCAACCTTAATGTTTCAACTCAATTATATGGCAAAATTACATTACCTAAGATGTATATATTTGGCTGAAGGAGCGTTGCATGCCATTCTAAGGTCATAGTAACCTTGATCTTGAACCTCAATAAAATTCCGCCTAGAGCAGGCATATGAAAACCCATCTGCTTGTTATACTTTATTTAGTGAGTGAGTACCAATAAACATGGTTTGTTGAACTTTTTTTTTTGATCAATTAAGGAATAAACGACATCTGTCGTTTATCTGAGTATGAATCCCTTAGCTTCGCACAAGGCGATAACCTTACCCAGCGAAGCTAAGGTGTTTGTACTTTGATACACGGCAGACAAATGCATTTATTCCTTATATTGATATTTACATAATGTTACTTGTCTTTTAAAAGGGAATATTTGCCAGATATGTTTTCATGTACATGAATATATCATGTACCGGCCAACTATGTTTGAAAGCTATAATCCTGGATGTAACAGCCATTTGATCTCTACATTGTATGACAAATAGTCTCAAATATATAGTTTAGAGTGCAATTACACACCTAAGCTTTTACCAAGCCAAGTGTCTCTCGTTATGTCATTAACACTTCTAAGACATGAAAATAAACAATGCAACCTTGATATGTAATATCAAAGCTTATTTCAAATATAGGTCGTAATATGGGTATATTTAAAGTTGTAACACGTACGGCCTATACGGTTGAACCGTCACAAATCAACTAGTTTTATCAGGGTTATGCTAAGTTATCACGATTAAAGCAAAACGCTAGATCCAATTCAGTAGACCCCATTCATGCACCCGGTCGGTCACTACATAACGCCAGATACAGTAGAGCTACATAGTACGTGTTCACCGCTCTCCGAGATATTCAATTCAATTCAATTAAATCCTTTATTGCATAAAACATACATCAGCATGTTTAGAGCAAGGTCAAATATGTATACACAAGCAAAACATGAATTTACAGAAGAGCTATATAGTCGTGAATGGTTATTTATGGTTTACAGTAGTGTTTTAAATATACTGATTTGAAAGCTTTTTTTTTCGTGTATCTGTTTTCAAAAGTCAGGCATTTCTACCGAGATGTATAGCAATAGCAGACTTTTGGATCCGATAAGCACTATTTTCTTTTAAATACATCCCATTTACTGATTTAGAATTTTTAACATTATTATTTTGACTCGTAGACAACATATACATGATAAATGAATGAATGAATGAACGAACGAGTGTTATCCAATCAAAACAGCCCATATTGCTCGCTTTAGCCGTGCTGATGTTAAAAAAGTCACGTGGTATTCATTGAAACCTAGTATGTGTGTGTACACACGTAGAGGTTATAATGTGAAAATTCCCACGGATTGTTGTGTTTATATAAGTAAACTATTGAAACAAGGAATTTTACAACCGCTGCTATTTTGATTGGATTACATTATTCGCTTAGTAAGTAACTACATCTGAACATATATAGTAAACTAAACAGTTAAACAGTTGAACCGATAACCCCATAAATACGCCTTTGTACGCCTTCGACTTATTCCTTCACTGTAGAAAATAAAGCAATTTTATACAGTCATGAATATGTCTCATAAGAAACATTTGCTAGATCCTAGCAGATGATAGCACAAATCATGCTGAAAGTAAAGCATAATGTGCCCTACAATGGGGTAATGGGTTAAATAAGACTAACTCCGCATGGCCAGGTGTCTCCAAACCGTTTGACTGTGGATAATTGATACTCAATTATCCGCAAACAGACTGTTTTGAGATAAAAAAAATCACATTTGTAAGATAAATGTATATTATTATTAAGTTACAATCTCTGTAAATTTGCGAAATATATATATTTAGACAAATTTATTATTTTCAGTTTAGAGGATTATGATAGCAGACTGGTAAACTTCTGTATTGTAGGCCATGTACAGTAATACCTTTTCATGTATTTAGATCTTATTTCTGAGTGTTTACTACATGTCATCATAAAATGAAATTCTTTCTCAATTAAATTAGAAGTACAATTAATGCAAATTCTTTCTTCTCTAGGTACATTAATATATCTTCCTTTTTCTATAGCAAGGTCATGAGATGACATCCTGAACCTCGTTAAAGCAATTCGATATTTCGGTTCTTTCACAAAGTCTAGATATTTTTCAAATTCAAAAGAGTGTTGAAATAATGCATACGTTTCTAGACGTCTTGAATTATTGATTTCGGTATACCACGTTTGATAATAAATATCTAAGATCCGTTGTTTAATAAAATTGTAATTTAACATAGGCATATCTATGCTCTGTGTAAGTGTCGTTTGTCAGTTTTTACCATGTCAGAACGGCATATTACGTTCGGAATTAAGGTTCCAGTAGAAAGTGCGAATGCATTTATTTGCTTTGGTAAGTTGGAGCGACTTTCTCAGTAAAACTGGTCATCAGTTTTAAGTTAAAATCGTCGTATATTTCCAGGAACTGGACTGTCTATACATTGGCCACTATTTCCAGAGTGTCAAAGGGAGAGAAGGCGAACAATTTGTATAACGTAACGTAATCTTCCTTAAATTAACGAGTTTATTTTTCAATGAACATTTTCGTAATGAGTTGATTGAATTTCGTCCGACTTTAAATAGCGGTTTCAAGATGCCCTACGGATAATCTTTACGTATTTCCTAACTTGGCCGATATCCCTCCGCCTTTAGTGTGGACGATTAAAACTAGTTATAACCAGATCTGAAGTAAGGTTTTACTGAAAAATAGACCTAACGTTTTTCTTAGCGCTATACAGAGCAAATGTAAATATTGTGACTTTAACATTACCTCCGACCTAAATGAAAAATAAAGCCCAGTGCCTAGCTTACATCAGCCTATATTACGACATTTGTTGTGAAAGTACATCATAGAATAACAAAATGCATTATACCATTTACAGGTACATTGCGTCCGTAATCTGCTTCAAAATATAGAAAAACGCTTGACCATATTCAACATGTCAAATCAAAAATTTGTTGTAACTATATTTGGAAGATAGACGGTCGCGTATGCTTTTAAGACAACGTTGACGACAAACATTGCCTATGGCCTCACAATGAGAAAAAAGGCTTTTACGGCACATGTGTAATATACAATTTCATATAAGAACGTCAACTATTGTGTATGAGTAGATCTTATCATTCCGAGGCGTAAACTTATTAGTTAATAGTCAACTTTACTGTTTGATCTCAATTATCAAACAGGTTGTTTGCGCATGCGTTCTGTATCACACCAGCAGTTAATACCAATTGTTTCATTTAGTGCATCTAGGAATGACGATATGCCACATACCATTGTCCTCCTTGCATTACGCTTTGAAGCTATACGTCTATATCGATGACGTGTAAAAAACAAACTGGATCGAAGCAGATTTACTTAACAGTAGCTAGAGGTACGAAACGAGGTATGTATATACATCTAGTGATAGCGACATGTTGCGTTTCATTTTCTAATGTTGTTTGTGTGGATACTAACCTGTCCACATGCAACAACAATATACATGTCGTTGTAAATTAACACTTTAGTGATATTTGTCACTTACTAAAAAACGTGTACATTGTTTCCTCTGTACAACGACATGTAAGGGGAGACAGAGATCGGGTGTGTTAATTGGAGGGATATTTTATAGGGAGGGACACTTAAGACTTTACTTACATTTGCCAACAACTTGAATCTAGATCAGAAGCCGCATGATGCGGCGTCTTATCTTGATTCATGCTGATTTTTATTCGTCTATATATGTTTTCTGTCAAAGTATCTACTAATAAGTTACTATGAGAAAAATATCAGACAATAATTTTAAGCAGACGATATTGCAGCAGGTGAAGCTCAAGAAAACAATTGTCTTGTTAGGGGAACGACGGCAACCGTTTTTGTACGGAGGAATTCGTTGTTGGGAAGAACATTAAAGGTAGGAAACTCTGTATTGTGTTTGTTACAATCAGTGTCAAGAATATTAAGCATCCTAATACATTTACTATGCTAGTTCTAATGTTATGATAAGAAAACATATTACATAGTTAAGCATCATGTTGACAGTTTACAGCTGCTCGATTTGGAAATAAAGGAGTTTAAATTAAAAAAAAATATGTATTTAAATAATGCTTTAGGTTAATTTCGAGTTTCCAATGTTTACAATGAGTTGCAATCTACATATGTATACATAACATAGTTTGATATATCAAGCTGTTGTTCTAATTTCATTTCAATCGTGTAAATACAAAGTATGCATACGAACTTACCACACCAGTAAATGCACATACAGTCTCATTTTATGGTTTTTTTTCTAAATCGTCAAAAACCGTAACAAACCTACAGGATCTCGGCCCCCCTGTGCCTTCTGTTTCGACCCATTTTAGACACAGTAATCTTTATCCATCCCATTCTTAATATTAAAGATATAAATTGTAAACATTCCCAACGAGTTCATTTTGCATTTAAAATTATGCCTCAAGCAGACAATTTATACAGCCTGAAAATGGTTAATGTATATACAATGACTATCCATGTGTGGTATATTTAGGAAACAAATGTTGCCTGAAGCTGAATATTAAGGGGGTGTGTTCGTTACAGATAACACGTCTACAAATAAGTTGGGGTTTAACCAACATAGCATCGCTTATCAACTGTTAAATATACGATTGCCAATAAGCTTCCAAATCTTCAGTAAAGTAATGGTTAGTATTACCGGTAAAAGAATACAAATTATCAAATTGTCTCCTTCCAATAATAATGAACTATCCAGTCGGGCCTTCTTAAACTTCATAGTAGTATATGATGATAACGGATGATGTATTCAGATTGTACACGTATACTCAACAGTTACATCTGTTACACGGAGCGATCTATTTCGTCCTATAAAAAATGCGTGTCTGTTGAAATAAATATGTAAATTGCAAAAAGTTTGCCATCTGATCAACAGTAGATAGGCGCGTTTGTGTCTCAGACTTGTTTGCTTCTGAGATGTGTAAATATTTTTTTTTAAATTCTATTTCTGTCTCGCAGTCATAACCGATTAAAATCGAGACTCATATATCAATGTGAATTTTCTTAACTTATTTTTAAGTCATAGAGTGCATGTATGACAAATAGCATATTAGCAAACGGTAAAACCCATCCGTTACGACAAGTTACATTCCGCCTTTTATGTAGGCGTCTTCATGGCAGTAAAACAGTATTATTTGAGTATGTCACGTTATGATCAACCTGTTCTAAGAGACCAACTGTTAACATGTTACAATACCATGTTGTTGGGCGTTGGGGACGGGTTTTATTCTATATTGGAACATCACTATAAACGGGATAATACTTTATATAACGCCGAAACAATGGACAATGGCGGCAACTCTCTCGAGGGATCATGTAGATGGTATTACGAGAAAATGTGTAATGTTGCTATTCCCCTGAATGTTGCTAATGAAATAAGCCAAATATAATCATACCGGCGACGTAACGCATACTCGCCGACCATGAACGTGGGATTGTGTAAAATATCCTTCAATCGTTTTATGGTATATACTGATGTATCACCCAGACACTTGCTCTAAACAGATTTGTAATGTTTTCTTTGCTTAAAGTCCTCATTACTGATTTGTTCACCAATGTCGCCAAGTTGTCTACACTGACTACGAGCATAATGCCACTGTATTTGCTTTATAGACCAAATAAATGAGATTGGATACACATTTGTAAGAGAAATACAAATGCGGCAGTAACCATATTGCTCATTAATTGACACAACATAATTGAAGGATTTAACCAATCTTATTTTATAAGACATTGACGCTACAGAAAAGTTAAACCTTTACAGTGCGGAACAATCTGGATCTAGATATAAGGTTTATGTAATAAACGTTTCTATCAGATTCGTTATTTTTTAATGTATGAACTTTAAATGCAGTGAGGTTCATTCCCTGTAGTTATAAAATAGAAACAAATAATGATATGTACTAGGATGAATAATGCAATAAATTTTATATAAAAACCTGGTATACTACGTATATACGGCATTAAGGTATCCATAGACTGAAGATCAGTTGTTTTCGCCTTATCTCGGTATTTTCCGCCTTATCTCGGCATTTTTCGTGTACGAACGGAGATCAATCTATCTTACGCAATAGAGATAATTTCGACAAGGGAGAGAGATAATTTCTACAAGGGACTATACTCTAAATAATACAAATAACGACAACTCGACTTATAAACTGTAAGGACAATATCAGAAGCATCCCAACGTAGTCTGAAACGTTGCAAAAACAATGGCCAGGGACAGCCGTGGTAAGTTTACCAAGAAAACATACAGGAAGAAAAGTAAACATATTAAAGAGAGGTCGCGTGTGGTGACAGAACATACTTATTGTACAATGTATGCATAATAAGTTGAGTGCTAAGAATTGGCTAGCTTTGACATATGTCTTCAAGGTATGTGTTCAACAGTTGTTGAAAGTGGCACTTCAGAAATATACAGTAAAACTGCTATAACAGCCGCTAAACCGATGACTTATTGATTGTATGAAAGACAGATGGCAGCTTAAGGGTGTATCAATGTCATGAGCCAATTTTTTCAAAGTATTAAACTTTTTTTCTATCATTGTTTTTTTGGAAGAGCTATTTATGATGAATGAAAAAATGAAAAAAAATATATATGGTGGTGTCCTTTTTTTGAGCTACAGCGATTTGAAAAAGGTATGTCAAATTTGGATTTTTTTCTTCAAATTTTACCCATTCAGAGTACAAGCTTCAGTAAAATCTATTTCAAAACAAGACAAAAATGTTAATTTGGGTTTTCTTTATATATTTCATGTCTATGGTGGTATGTTCACATATATAAACCCAAATTTAGACAAAGCAGGCACCAGGTTTGAACAATATGGATCCTTGAATATCAAAAATATGCTTTATTTAGGGCATTATTTTATTAGATTTTTTATTTTTATGAAAGAAAGTAAAAAAGTTTGAAAATGAAATAGTTCTAGTATTAAACTTTTTCTTATGTTCTTCCAGATGAAAGCCCATACTAAGACAGTTCAAAATATGAAAAGAAATTGAAAGGTCAGTGTTGAAAATGTTGAGTTATTAAAGTAAAAAGAGTTATCGCCCCTTACACAATTTACAAAAAAGTACCATATCGATGATATAAAGAGCTTTATATATTTCACATTTGGTGCCGTTTTTTTCTTAAATTTGTTTTTGTATGAAGAAATACTACCATAGATAGAAAATAAATAACACAAAACCAAATTTTCATATTTGTTTTCATTTAAAATGGTTTTTTTTTAAGCGGGCTGTTTGAAAAGGACAAAATAAGAGGAAGTGGGTGGGGTAAATTTTACATGGCCGTAGAGCCAACTGTTGTTCACCAAAATGTACACTTTTTCTATTTTTTCATTCATCTTAAATAGCTCTTCAATACAAAACCATCATAGAGTGTTTGCATATACTTTGAAAATTTCCCAAATTCATGACATTGATACACCCTTAAAACAAGATTACTTTTAGCTTGCTTTAAATATCCACCTGTTTTAAATACTAAATAATTAACATTACGTCGCGTGAGTCTTAACACGTTCTATGTCCATTTTGTAAACAAATAGAGTTCTTTATTTATGCTTTTCGGTGGATTACCACGAAATAGCAGTGGAGTATCACTTGGTAATCCACTGCAGTGGATTATCACCAATCGCTTTTATTATGAATTTTCCCTGTAGAGCTCCCCAAGAATCGTAGTCAATCTTGTCTTATCGTTAAAAGAAATTGATTTACTTTGCCCCAGTTAACATTTTTGAAAAATCACTTGGCCTTTTAAGTCATATGATGTAAAACCCTAATGAAAATTTGACATATTTTTCAGAATATGGTTGAGATTTTTTTATTTCATACTTCATATGATGCAATTACTGTGATAACGACTTTTATTTCTTGTTATTCAACTCTTCTGCCATATATTTGATGTGAAATGTATCAAACATTGATGAGAAAAAACAATGACTTTAAGGAACATTTGTCTGTTTTTTCCGAATATTTTCCGACCTTTAAGGCTAGACATATTTTTGCAAATAGTTTCAGTAAGAAATGGTGAAAAGCTTTCATATTTCACCAAAAGTTGGGGAATTACATGTAGTATCCATTTAAAATACCATTTTACATTACCTATACCTCACCTTCAGTGTTGGTATGCCTTAAGTGAAATTTCATACGTTACGTTTATTTAGAGAGTTCAAAACATATACGTCAAATATGCCTAGAAGACACGTTTAGAACAGTTTCGGTTGTATTTCAAATGACTCAATGTTTCCAGCCTATGAATAAAAGTATTTTCCTGTAAAATAGGAAACTTGTTTTATACGCAAAAGTGTATTCATGTATACCGATGTTTTGTGCGAATTGCTTATGTTCTGCTAGACGTCAACTCATATACACGTGTTTCTATTTTGTATATATATCGTAGCATAAGTGTTTTTGTACAGAATTGCATTCCATCTAAAGGAATTGTCTGAACGTGGTCTGTATGGTTTGCTTATTGAGTACATCCGTCTCGACTAGGCATGACTTGTGTTATACATATTATCCCACGCTATCAGCCACTGAAATAGTATATGCTTATACAAAGCAGGTTTTAATACAGGTACATAAACACAATATTCTAATCTGCCTCTTAAACTCCTTTCACGAACTATATGTTATTCAAATAATTATGCTATGTGTATATATATCAGCATTATATCGTTTAAAACTCCATGTCCTGTCCTCTTCCTATGTATTTTCATAAATGCGTCCATCCGTGTGTGAATGATTCGAAATATTGAGTTTTATTGTATCTGAACCGGTCATAACATATACCCTAAGTTATAGCTTAATATCCAGAGTTATATTTCTCTAACTACCCTGGTGCATTGTTGCCATTCCATTAAGGATAACCATTCAATGTATAGATAGTTAAAATGTATACGTTTATTTGAATCACATTTCAGTTCATGACTTAACAGACCTGAATAGCAAACACTTCAACATAAAACACATGCTGATTTTGGCAAACAATTAAAAGCACTCCTGCTGATGTATCATGTCTTAAACATGAAAACATTCATTATATTGGGAAACGTCTCAGACTATGTAAGAACGCTATAATTTCGTATCGACAATGCATACATAAAATGCTAATAAAATAGTGGTAAAGGTATTGTCCCATACAAATGTAATATAAAGTTGAATGCAATCTAGTAATAAGATTATCTGAACATTATCAAAACACATACATTTTATGAGAAAAAATCGATGAAACAGCACTTACTTTGCGTATATATGTACTCAACAAAACAATTAAAGGGGTAAATACATATATAGGGTAGGCCCAATATATAAAAATAAGTTTATACAATATTGTTTTAACAGTTTCATTTAAAAAATACACGTTAATTTCGTTTTAGAGTATAATTGTATTTCGAAAAGTAGAAATAAATATCACAGTTCCCCTTAAACTCAACCACCATAAACTACCCGTATGCCAGACTGGGTGGGTGGGGTTACAAACAACTTAACCAAGAACCCCACCTTTTAGGTTTTTCTCTTAAGGTACATCGCAGGTGCGCTTAGTTTCCATACAAGGTGTTATGAAACTTTTCATGAAGAATGAGTATAGCCTTAGAAACAATGTGTGAAAATATAAGCAACATTTATCGTGTGGTTTGTCTTTAAGGTCCCCTTTTCTGACAAAAACCTGGAATTTTGATGATTTTATTGTTCTCAAAAATAAGTAAAGCTAATGACTATAAAGTTCGCCCAATAAGTAGTCCACACTATTCATTACAAGAAAAGCTAAAAACATTTTGAATTAAGGTGTTCAGAAAGATGTTATCAGCTATTTAAATTTTGCAAAGTGCTAAATAATTGAATCACAAAATACTGACTCATTCAATGTATATATTTTTTCTTTTCATTCAAATATGTGGTTGATGAAATAGTCGGTCAGAAAAAATTAGAAAATATTACAGTCAGGATTTGTTGAAAAAAAACCCAGATTTTCTTATTAAAAGTAGTGATATTTGAAGTTGAGATACAGTAACCTACCTTAAAATTAAAACTCTGTCATTAAAATGCATTATTATTTATTCATGGACTTGCATACAAGGTTAATTATATTGTTTAAACATAATAATAATGAGCAATATCGATCTTGAAAAGGGTGACGTATTGATAAGCTTCAATGTGTGGCTTTATAGTTCGATCAAATCGTATACTTGTATACCAATTTTATTGACTTGTAAGTCATTAAACTAAAACGTACATGTAAGTGGACATATAATTGGACCGTAAATAACATCACTAATTCTAATCAACGAAGACTAAACATAACATGTCCATTGATCACTGCGTTATTGATTGACAAGTCAATAAATCGGACACTTAAAAAATATATTTGGATCGGAGAGGTCTCGAACCTATGACCTTTGAATTGCTAGTCAATCACTCTACTGACTGCGCTATGAAGGGTTATACTAATTCGGATCAACATTTCCTTTATATAAATTTTCTAGTATAAGTACGTACGGAAAAAGTCTATGTCGTCAAGACGCATATCCGCTCGCCCGCAAGACCGACTTCCGTATGCGAAAGGCCTTAAGCTGGCACCATATGTGTTCACCACGTGCATTTATCACTTCCTTGCATCTACAGAAAAATCGAAGAATTAGCTTAAGGATGTATGCAATGGTCATTCTGTGTCATTCTTCAATAAGCATGGCTGTTTGCCTCTAAGGTGGCGATTTCGACCGGATGTCCGGTGTTACCGCATCTCCTAAGCATCCTCAATGTGACCGAAGTTTGTTGACCTTGTTGGCCACTCCATCTGCCCTATGCCCCCGTGTTCCAAGTACTGGTCCACCATACGTGCTCGGTACGGACGAGCATTGTCGTCTGACGGGAAGAAGCCTGGACCCAAAGCTCAAGCTTCAGCGCGTGCAGTAGCGTCTAGGGTCTCGTCCCTGTACCTTCAACTGGTCAGAGTCCAGTTCCTAATGACGTAAACGTATGTGCAACTGTTGTAGGATATGCCCACCCATAGGAGCCCTGACATCTTTCTGAGTCGGTCATGCTCTGCCACTCAACAGTCGTATAATTATTCGTTTCGCTGTCTTTACATTTGTCTGCAGTTGTCATTTAAATCCAAAATGAAAATTGACGCTTAAATCCACAATATGTTGCAAAAACGTAAACGTCAACGACATGGTTTCTGGCAAAACACATGATGACGTTTTCGGTTCTGTGGGGTCAAGGCCGGTAACACGACAGGTCTTCTAGTCCATAGATTTGCAGCATGAAGTCTATTCCCGACGACCTGTATAGAAATCCTTTAACCACACGTCTGTTTATATACACTATTAAGCGTTACGAGGGAATTGAGCCGTTGACCTCATTCCATAAATGACAACGTCGGTCATTCACTTCAAATATGACCTGAAAACGACCTTGACCTGGTCTCCAATTAACCATCCCAGTGTCCAGGTACAACTACCACAACCTGTCGACGACATCCTTGCTAACGTTAACACCGTCGCAACATGACGTTGGACTGGCCATCTTAATTATTTTGTTGAGTATATATATAGGCATATATAAAGTGACCGTTGGAGGAAAATAGAATATTAATATGAAATTATTTCTCAGATTACTTGAATCCTCTGAAACCAAAAAGACTACGCAGTTGTCTAAGCAGCTGTTCAATATCCCTTGATTTAATACGACATTGTTATACTTATTTAACGCTTTATTCTTGACTAAGAGCAAATACTATTAATCTCGGAATTAGTACAAATGCCGTATACAATAACGTACAATGAACGTGTTTTATAAGGTTAACTGACTTAATTACAACAGTTTTCGTGAACGGGACGCAATTGTCCCTACAGTTCGGATGTAACCTTTTGAAAACATGGAAAGAGTAGACTTTCACGTCTTGCTAGTTTGATTTATGAACACGACACAAAATTGATATTGTGTAAACGTAAGTAAGCATTACGTTCAATGACTCAATTTTAAATGTTTTGAAGTAAATGCAATAAAGGACGGGAACACTAATTTGGGTTCTTCCTAAAAGGGCATTACATAGAAATAAACTGTAAAATGAAAATGAATGTGAAGATTATGTAATGATGTCCAAATCACAAGCTTATAAAAATGTTGAACATTTTGATAAAATTTGAAATGTACACTGTTTTGAAACAAAACCGATTGCGTCTTTTCGACTAAGGACAATTTAAAACAAATTAGTCATTTAGCACAAACGTGTTTATTGGGAAAAACTAACGAATTCCTCGTTGTATAAGAAGATCGTGTAGCTGTGATAACGACGCATGTTGTGGTTTAGACTCCGTTCCAAAAATCATAGCATTTTTAGATGTTGAGATGCATTTATATTGGTAATTCTGTGTCTGTAGGTTGAATCAATAATAGGGCGAACCTATGCACATCTACCAGTAATTTTAGGCGACTGTTGAAATACACTAATTGTGTTGTCATTGATTCCAAATCAACACTTGATTTAAAAAGCGAAATGGTTTAAATTGTTTATCAAAATGGTACGTGTGTTGCCAGATTGAAAGAAGTCGATGACATAATATTTCCCAAAAGATCAACAGGGATCCGACCCATTCTCGACCTTTAACTTAAAGTGTCCTTTCTAGAACACGATTGTTTTGATTTGCTCTAGAATTACAATGACAACGAATGTTTTCGCTTGAGTCCGCGTTTATCTTCTTTGTCGTGTATATTTCGTGTTGTCATTGAGTTGTAATGCAGCACTTAATAATATAGTATTAAATTCACTACTAGTCATGTCGTGAACGCAAATGTAAACAGTGGGATGATAATGAGTATCTTGCGGAAATCCATTAAACCGCATTATTAGAATTGGGTATAAATATAAGTTTAAACTGCAATAGAACATTTCGTTGGATGACATGATCCAGCTCTCAGATGGTCCATTTATTTTGAATGCTTGAAATGTTGTACTGGCGATCAGTTTGGAATATTAAGAATCACACTGTTTGCCATACATGAGTTAAATAGTGATACGGTTGATACACTATTGACTAGCGTTTGTTTAAAGACACAATCCTACCGACATTGGTGTTTAAAACGCGCAGTTTCTTATATATTGTATGTGCATTTTCTATGTATTAAAACAAAGTGAAATCGCGTGTAAGAAGACTGACATATGCGCCCACTTCGTAAATAATCCTACCTAAATGTGTCGAATTATTATTATGTTGGTTTACATTTTAAGCGGGTTTGTTTACAAATCATACTAACGGGCTTGCTCCGATAAAGGTCACGTGATTGATACGAAGCGCGGCGATCATTCATGTACACTGTGTGCAAAGCCGGAGCATTTCTGTAATAATTCGTCTTCGATCGAATGTCAACTAAAGATTTAAAAGTCGACTTGTTTCCACTAATTTAACGGGTATGTAAGCAGTGTTGCCTGCATAATCATCGGGGATTACTTCTTTTGATAGGTTAAGATTACGAATTTGCCTACATTTTCCGGTTTTAAAAGTGCGCGATTTTGGCAATTTGACAGTATTGTTGGGACTTTAACTTAGTATTTGTAAATGTCAATAATAATATGTGCTGATCTCACTAAATACCTAACTCTATCAATAATTGTCCAGTGATTAAACGTCCGAGTAATTTACAGACAGACACTTTTTTATAACTTAATGAGTAGTTACACATAGTTTCACGGACTGAGATGCGGCGAAAGAACATGTGTGATAGACACAATGAGGGATATCAAATCAACGGGTGACCTCGGGTGTAAAATGTCGTCATCTTTCTAAATATTAATAAAACATTCCATTGAATACTTAAGCCACGTGAATTGATCATTAAGGGTATGGCTGCTTTTCTTTAAGCCCGGTTACGGCAGGTATAATTTTATAAAGCTAGACTATATGTGTGTATGTACCAAGAAAGTGTCGAAACACACACTCCCAAATAAATACGAAAGACTCAAACAGGAACCGTAACACAAACAATACACCCACCTCTCAAGCAGAACACACACACATTCATACCATAGCACACATACACACACACACATACGCGCAATACCATTCCTTCATCTACACACTAAATAGAAAACACACGCAAGACAAACATAAAGCAAAGTGAATAAAGGACACCGCCTTGGTACGGTCAGTAGCAATCAATAATTAATTATAAATTAATTATTAACAACCACTTGGGGGTTAAACCTGGGTTTAGGGGCGCCCAACCTCACATTTATCTCCTATATTCACCTATAAGGACGCACAGTGTACATAGAATATAAACCCTGTTCCACAACCTTACAATTAAAAAGAATGCCAACACAACTTTGATGTATATGAAAGGCTTTAATAGGCGTTTCAAATACCGAAGATCGATTACTATTACTATTTAGATAAAATCTAACCGATAGCGTTTTATATATTCACTTCAATGCCAAAATCGTAAAGTGCTTAGATTCCGAGAAATCGAATTTGTTATTAGTCTATTTATGCAACAGTGGGGTTGAAAGTCCTGTATGGACTTTCAGTTTTAGAAAAGTTTGGCACGTTTATTGATGCATAGTATACATATACGTCGTATGTTTGTTTTATAGAAATACAAACCGTTTATTACATCTGTATTTACATTGGATAATATTATATTATATTATTAAGATCAATTATCCAGATATTAACGATAAATTGTGTGATTGTCATATGCCATCACTTACTCACTTAAACACGTTTCAGCTATAAGTAAATAATCAGTTGTTAACTGCAGAATACGAGAAGCTAGCATTGCCCTATAAAAACAGTCAGTCAACAGCTTTATTTATTCGCTTCAAATATTCTCCTTTAACAAGTATGCCGTTCAATCCCTCCCTGGAATGATCTGTTAAAGAAAGATGTGTATGAACTGTTCTAATGCTAACATATGGCTGATCCAATGGCTGATTTAGTCCGTAAACGATGCCCTGGAGGAACCCCTCAATGTTTAGGAACAATAAGAAGTCACACGGGGTCGAGTCGGGGCTGTAAGGGTGATGGCAAAACACCTATCTGCCTTTCTTGTCCAGAAACGTGGTCACATGTGTGTATATGTGTGCATGGGTTTTGTCACATAACAGTTTTGCATCATGTACTCTGAACGTTTTCCGACATCGTTTTACAAATGTCTCAATTGTATCAATACAATGTCTATATAAAGCTTCAGGTTATCATTTTCTACCCTGTGGTAACGGACTTTGTATTTTCTCTCCTCTTGCGTTTGAGAAAAGTGCATATATTACAGGGGATTTGTGTATTCAATAATTTAATGAAACTTCGGGGACAATGAAGAATAACACTTTACTCCTTATAAACTTAGGGATTTCATGAAATCACCAATTTGTAAGGGTTTTCATGCAATCACTTGAAAAAAGGGACAATAACATACATGTCAGCGATTTTACACATATTCCCTTACCAAGATTTATTTAAAACCTTAGCTACTTTAGTTTACAATAAGTAACCACATATAAAAAGAAAGAAAAACACTTAAATTGCCAGTGTAAAGAGAAAAAGCATTCGATTAAATACTGGATATTCAGTTCCATTCATATTTGTTAGTGACCACATATCCACACAACCAAATAGTACATGTTCTGTTGTTTGTTTGGCACCACATCATAAAACTACTTTGATGTGAAAACTACAATGACGACATCAATGTTGATGTGTATTTGCTTTTGCAAAACATTGTATCACGAGTACGGTAAATAGTATACCCAGTTTGTAGAGTTCATCACTTTTAGTTAGAAAGCTACATAACATAGTTCTAGGGTAGCCTCGATCTCTGCAAAAAAGGTGCGATTAACACTAATACATTATCACTCACACTGCCAGGGCTTAAAGTTCGGTTGCTTCTTAAAACACATTATATTTATAATATTTCCGTATGAGTGTTTGTATTTAGTTAAAAACAGTACAATAGCAGACACTCTACAGCAACAGACAGTCCGCCAGACTTAAAATAGAAAATAAATGAAAATGAAATAAACAAGAAAGAAAGAAATTGAAAATAATTTATCAGTTTTTTATCCCGTCCACTACAGCATCCGGTGACATAATAAAGGGGTAGCATAATAAACCTAGGTTTATCTGTACAGTAGCAAGTTTATCTGTATAGTAGGTCTATGTGTACACCGGAACTATTTTATTTTCATTACTCAGAACAAATAGCGGACAAGTTAATTTTTAGACACAAAAATCACAATAAATATGTTTGCTAACGATTTAGCATCAACAAAAAAAGAAAAAAAACATTTAAAACGAACACAAAAAGTTTGGATCTGGTGGGATTCGAACTCGGGTTTCCGTGGCAGAAGTCTGTCACCTTTACCGTAAGACCACGGAATCTGATATCGTGACTTCGACTAAAATTGTATGTAAAGTTTGTATATGTACGTGTTTTAAAAAAACAAATTGAGAGGAACAAACCATTATTCTCAATAAATAATGTTTTTTGAAAGTCAACAAAAAGTTTACAAGCATGTATCCCTTCATTATTTGTATTCACATAGAGATCAACGCTGTTATAGACCATTCCAAAATCATGTCCAACTCTGTCTTCTGGGTCTGCCTAAGCAATACAGTATTGTAGCAATAAGTTGACAGATATTTTAGGTAGGCTAATAGACAAAGCCGAATGTCAGATTTAGTAAAAAAAAAAATCGACATCACCATTGAAGGGATGCAGAGTTTGAATTTAAGGAGTCAGAAAAGAAACTGTTCCAAAAAGAATGAACGACCTTGATAAGCATCACGAAAACTGGTGACACTTTGCAGTCGATCTTTTTGAACTTATGAGATGAAGCGTAAAGTATGGTCCATTTAAGTTAAAAATATATATTTTCAAATTTGAATCGACTCACTTTTCCAGTTCTTTGCCTTTACTTTACTAGAAGCGATTAGTTTCTGGCTTTTTCTATGGTGTAGGTTTTGGCTAACTAAGGCGTACTTCGCCGCGGTCTCCCTTGTGGTCATTTATGCGGTATGTGAGAATTTTCTTAAAAACTATTTAAAACTTGTCAAATATGGAATTCATATAAGTTTGGAATGCTAAAATCATTCAGTGACAGGATAAATCGAATAATATGTCATTGCCTAAGATAGGAGGGGTTTATTCTGCAAAGGGATAACTCATTTAGCACTCAGCGCAGCCTCGCGCCAAAAGGTTTATTCCCTCGCAGAATAAACGCCTCCTATCGCATGCAATGACTTATAATTCTCTATATATAAAAGACGGACATACATACAGACAAAGAGAAAAAACAGACAGACATTGGATGGATGACTTGGGTTTTAGGACACTGCGACACACAATAGGTCATGTAGCACCGATTAATAATGAGGGATGATGAGATGAGACAATGGTATGAAGATGCTATTGGTTAAACAGCGTATAGGGTCAAAACCACCGACCTGCCGATCCTTTAGTTCTTGCCATGGGGGATTAGCTCGGTCTGATAAACAGAAACGATTCCCTATGACAATTAAGCCCCTGAGCTGCGGCAAATTAGGAAGGTGTCTGGGGACAGGCACTGGTAAAGACAGAAATAAATACAAAAAACAACTATTTTATAATCTCAGTCTGATAAATAGAAAATATTCCTTATGACAAATAAGTCCCAGAACTGCGGCAAGGTAGGCACGTTTCTGGGAACAGACACTGCGTAAGACAGAAAGAAATACAAAAAACAACCAAATGTATTTTTCAACTGATTCTGGATAATAAAAAGAGTCATACAAACTAAAACAGACACATAGACTTTTGGGTTGTCAGGTTGTGGAACAGGTTTTATATTTGATGTACACTGTTCGTCTTTATAGGTTAATATAGGAGATAAATGTGAGGTTGGGCGCCCCTAAACTCAGGTTTAACCCCCAGTGGTTATTGATAATTCATTTATAATTAATTATTATTTGCTACTGACCGTACCAAGGCGGGTTCCTATGTTCAATTCGCTTTATGTTTGTCTTGCGTGTTGTTTTTTATTCTGTGTGTAGATGAAGGAATGGTATTGCGCGTGTGCGCGTGTGTGTGTGTGGGTGCGTTTGTCTGTGTGTGTTTGTTATGGTATGACTATGTGTGTGTTCTGCTTGAGATGTGGATGTATTGTTTGTGTTGCGTTTCCTGCTTGAGTCTTTCGTATTTATTAGGAAGGAAACAAGAAAAAGGTTGTAGCAGTTTAATAAGAAATAGAACAAAGTCTACATAAGACGACCTTTTAAAAGTTTACTCAATGAATATCATTGTAAGATGTATTTCGGAAATGAATTGATTTTGTCGGCGTTCAAGCGGAATAAACGACAGAAAATTATCGGCAAATACCATGAATCGCATTCATGGTAAATTTGTCGATAATTTTCTGTCGTTTATTTCTCTTGAACGCCGAAAATAATCAGTTCTGTTCTTATATTTACAATGTATTTGCTGTAATTTCAAAAACAAGTTTTTACATTTTGTTTGTACGCATGTATGTTTAATCCATATTAGAGGTTGACAACACGAATAATATGTACCCTATAAGGAACAGCCATAACCGAATAACTGAAGCTGTGTACATTCGAAAGCCATAAAAATTAAGTTCCATTGTTTACATTAAAAGGTAAATTACTTTTACAGTTGAACCCGAAATGTCGATTCGACGTCATTTGGAAGTGACGTCATTTTTAAAATAGGATATATATCGTTTTTTTGTCCTAAAGAAACGCAGATAGCCGCTGTTTATAACACAGGGGGCCAACTAGGTATTACGTAGGAGCGTTTGTCTACGACAACATGTATTGGACTAGCCACGACAGTAAACATATTTTACATGTTCTGTCAAATGTCAACAGTGTTAAATATCATAAATCGTCCTTTTGTTCGTAAATTATAAGAAGTGACACACTGTTTATAGAATCAAGCCCCACCATATGCAGTTTGTGGTTCCAATTGTCACTTTGTGATTGATTATATCTGATCTTACCATTTTATTAACCCGTTCAGTAATCAGCATAATATGTGTATGTATTGCTACGAAGATGTATCTGTGTGTACACGTTTCTAACAGAGGGTGTATTGGTATGCTCACGAAGTTTTCTTTTACTACATAACCAGCTGAAATGGAATATTTGGACATTTACGTTATTGACAGGCCCGTAGGAAACGTGTGTGTGTGTGTGTTGGGGGGGGGGGGGTCGTGCCCCAGCCCCCAATAATTTTGCAATTAATGGTTACCAGGCAAATTACTTTTTTATTTGGTATATAGATAAACGCCACGACTTATATAGGAAAACCCTTAAAAATCTTTTTATAGCCTACAATATATATCACAATATTGTCTTGCCCAGTCAGCTTAGATACAATGTTCTCAGGTGAGCGACTTGTGGGCCATAGTCCTCTTGTCCTTCTTACGTTCCTGATTGAAGAGGAGGTTGTGACAGAGGGGTCATCTAATCTAGTACTTTTGTTATCTTAATGCCCATCAACGGATGCAACTTTTACATTTTTATCTGTAGAACAGAGTCGTTGTTGGAAAACCATCATATTTAAAATCTGTATATAGCCTAATGGGATAATACATGCATAGTACACACCGATTGGCACAAACGTACAGTATGTGGAATGTAACTTAATGATTAACGTTAACACTGCCGAGTGTTGACCATTGGAAACAATAATGTACAGTGGTTGCTCCAAATAACACAGCTTCATTGTTGGCGTCTGCTTGTTTGCATGCCCCACATGTAGTACATACTTTGTCTAGCTAACTTCTCCTACACTTTTCAAGCTACAACCTTATAACTTGGCAGAGTGTTTGTACATATACAGTAGATGTGCATGTGGACTTAAAGTCAAATTGGGGGAGGGAGGCATCATATTTGTCTTACAGAAAATATGCCTATCATCTTATTATACAGTAAAAACTCTCTAATACAACCATTAAAACAAAGGCTAATTGATTGTAAAAAGACAGTTGACAATTAACCTAGAGCAAGGTAGTACTAAAACAACTTTTAGGAGCTTTCTGTTTTACCGTCACCTTGCTATATATATAAGAAATCACCTATCGTAAACATCTAACAATGCACACAATATTGTGGACGTAATAGAGATACTTTACTGTACTCTAGGCCAAGGTAACAGTTTAGTTTCAATTTAGGGGTCAGTGTTTGTTACCAGCAGGCGTTAACAGTATGTGAGCCTTTTACCATTTATCAAAAAGTGTAGACATTGATTGACCTCAAATATTAAAAACTGGCAGCTGATCTGAAATGTTATTATTCTCAGATTCATGAGTCCCAGTTTCTTTTTGCATGGTTCAAATTGAAAAAATCAAAAACCTTTTCAAAATAAAGTTGTGTTTATTTCGTATACGTTTTCCGAGTGCTTTTATACTTGAACACTCGCATATACCGTAAAAAAGAATGCGTAGTACATGTATCGGTTTTCTATCATAATTTTTTACAAGATATACTTATATATAGTTTGCCGACTTTTTCATTTATTTATAAAAAATAATATGTCTCGACATTTTTTAAAATGATGCAGGCTACTGCAAGATATCTCCGTTTAAGCCATTATGTTCTGGAAACCATTTCCCCCCATAGCTTGTTCCTTGTTTTAAAGACAGGTGGCAACTTAAAGCAGGTTGAAAGTAAAGCAGAATGCACATTTAGTCGTTTGCTGCTCTGCTTCCAGTCTGCTTTAAGCTACCATTAACCAGGAAAATATCTTATGGTACATTACATACGTATGACTGTATAAACTATAAAGTAGTATGTTTTTCTTCAATTGAGGAATAATTTGAAACTAGTTTGCCGGTGTCAGGATCATGGTTCACAGTTTGCGTTTTCTCCGATATGGTTGCCGGTTACGTTGAAAGTCCGGTGTTTGTATCGGACACTGTCTTCTACTTAGTTGTCTCCCACGTGAATGAGACCTTTTCATCCTGGTGTACCGTAGTACAGTGATAGACCGCCTACATTGTACTTCTGAAAGGCAGTAGGAACAGAACAGCATGTTCGATGTCCTGAAATCAAACAAGAGACTTTGTAGTCAATCCAATACATGATTTTGTAGCGTAACCTATACATCTGAACTGTACTTCGTATAGAAACTTATACAGCTTCTGTGCAACACGTAGACATACACAACGTTTACAAAAAATTGTTTTACGGTAGAATATAAGCATCATGGAAGTATTAAATGGACCTATTCAATAGTGAAAAGCTTTTTCTTCAACATGCATAGATTATTTCTTCAATGTTTTATTTTACAATACAAAATTTAAGCCACAAATGCATTTATAAATGAACAAAAGCTATCTAGCACATGTTAAATCACAGCAATGTATAGTATCGCCTTTTAACAGGCCTAAATGATCATGTAACCTATATAAGTGCATGTTAAATAATATATTTACACTTACCATTTGGGATTTTCAGCACTTTAGGGGCTAAAGCCCTGAATAATTCCATTTTTTCTTAGTACTTCAATGTTGTTTGTATACATGTTGTTGTAGCATATCCAATACATGTTGTCGTAGACAAACACTCCAACGTAATACCTAGTTAGCCCCCTGTGTATAAGGTATCTCGATTTTCTTGCAATTTATCTCATTAATAAAGAGGATCACGATTTTCACTAATAGACTAACAAAGATCGGTTAAAAGAAAAAATAGAAAAATCCGCCAAATATGTGTTGTCCAAGTTCCAAAGATTAATTCGCGAATGAAACTTATATGCCCCGCCTGCTCTTCGAAACTTATCCACAAGTCCCGCCCTCTCGAGAAATAAGGTGTATACGAAATGAATAGCATCTTTTACAATGGAATTGGATAGGGCGAATGAAAATATGAATACTATTTAATTAACATTTTTAAATATCATCTGAAACCGAAAAATACAATGACTGTTAGTGTATAACAAATTCTAAAACATTATACGATATATATATATATATATATATATCGAATTAAAAAATAAGAAAGATTATGCCTTTGTTTAAAAAATATTTAATAAAAAACATTACGCTCCTCTACTAAACTAGTTTCGCCTTTCGAGGAAAGGCGAAACTAGTTTAGTAGAGGAGCGTAATGTTTTTATTAAATATTTTTTAAACAAAGGCATAATCTTTCTTATTTTTTAATTCGATATATATCTTAACTTGTACCGGACCGACTTTTGTCGGACCTTTGCATTTCCGTTTATATATATATATATATATATATATATGGTCACACAATACATATCCTAATGAGCCATGTCCTTTAGGAGTTGTTATATTTGTCTACTCTGTTTGCAAAGGCGCTAGAGGTACTCATGTATGGTAAATGATTAAGGTTACAATCAATCAAGTAGTTATTATTCACTAATCATGGTTTGAAATGAGAATAAATATTAATTGTGTTCTGCATTATCGAACTGCTTGCACCGGAACTATGTTTACTAATGAAAAAGGACAGACTACTTTAAAGACATATTTGCCCAATTGAAATGTTCATAACAATGTCTTCGTTAACACATACACGGAATCATTTTAAGAAAAAAATAAAACTAAATTGATTACAGCAATACATGTCTTACATCAAGATCACTATCCATTTTTCTTCATGTTATGGCGCAGCGATAATATCTAAATAATATTTTAAACACAAATTATTCCGGGTTGACCGTGGGAAACAGTTGAAAATATGACGTCAAGCTTTGAGCAATCATTGCGTAACTAAATGTGTATGTGATGCTGCGAATACAGGTTTTGTCATAGAAATGGTCAAATATACCCCTTCCACTCTTACAAAATTATTATCAAACACAAACTATCACACTACCAATGTGTATCCGTCTCAATTGATCAGTCACTTTCTGGTCGTATGTACATGCATTTTCCACATATATAATCAGAATGTGGCAGTAAATATCAAATGGCCTGAATGTTTCGTAAATTAAAAGTTTATTTCTAAAATGCGATCGAAGTCACGATAACTCGAAAGATCGAAGGTATATTTTCTTTTTAGTGCATTTGTTATAGTGAAATTTCTTGTTGAGATTTATTAATTTCGCCGAGGGTGTGTCTGCATTGTATACTAATGTTTCGGCTCTTGCGACAATAACTATTGACGTCAAATGAATTTAAATGTAATATCACGGTTTTGTTTAAACTTTCGCAATGACAGTGTCCGATCCAATTGTACCTTGAACTATATCATCCATATGATCTACAACTTAAACCTCTTGAATTTATATTGCCCATATGCAATATCCACAACCCATACTCATCGTTCAATCGTTTTAAATACGCGTACATTTTGACCCGTTATTTATATCTACGACAGCGGAAAATGCGTTAACCTCCGCGTTTGTTTTTTTTTCGTCATCGAGCAATTACAAAAACCAAACTATTTGGTGTCAAAACAAACACCGCATCCACGTTACAAACGCACATTCTTGAACCGTTCACAATTTTTGTTTTAAATTTCC
This sequence comes from Gari tellinella, assembly GCA_922989275.2. Taxonomy (NCBI): domain Eukaryota; kingdom Metazoa; phylum Mollusca; class Bivalvia; order Cardiida; family Psammobiidae; genus Gari; species Gari tellinella. The sequence continues at coordinate 99,483,710 of OV277856.1, read as the reverse complement.
ATTCGAAAGTTGCTGTTTCTTTTCTAAATAGTCTACGTATAGTCGATGTCATTTTAGGAAATTGTGTTTGTGAATGATAAACCATTCAAAGTGGAAACAAATTGATATTCCTAATCATTCCCCGTTTGTTTCCTAGACATCCGTGATTAAAACTCGTTTATCATGTCTGATGTAAGAGAAGTCCAGCCATTTATCTATAGCAGATATAATTTTATCTGCTCGCTTCTTATGTATTTGATGTATGACATATCGCCAGAAAATAAGATAATAGGTTGTTTCACGAACGTGTCTGAAACTGTATTATATGCGTACATTTCTGGAATATGTATTAGATTTTAAACTGCTTAGACGATTTACTCTCTAGGAAAATACATACATATTTACCGAACATAGATACTGATTGTTTGTATTAAAGTAAAACTAGAGGGTCATATGAGGCCCTGAGGCATACGTCAGAGAAAACATATTTCACAAAAACAAGTGCAGAAAATATGGACCTTAGATTACTCTTATGCTATTCCTACGATTTGACTTACTGATTTGATGTTGACCTTCATGTAATCCATATTTCTACAACGACTATATTTTGCCAAGGTTCTCATTCTGAGAATGGTTTATGATTTTATGATTACGAAAACGACTCCTTAAGGAGGTTCATCTATATTTTCACGTACTGACCTACAAACCAATTTGAAGTAGACCATTGTTTTTTAAGAAGAGTCCTCTAGATTGTGTGCACGCACAGAATGTGACAATGATTTTAAGAAACAAATTTCGTTGAACAAGTTTTATAGTCGAACAATTAAGAATAATTTTGAGGACAATCAAATTAAAGTCGAACAAGTGGTTTTGGAGATACATATATGTTCTGGCTTTTTTGCCATGGCAACAATACTATTAATCCTACTCTCTTTCTTTGAACACCTTTTGATGCTCAATCCACACAATGCATTTTCGTCATGTTTGGTAACACTGGTTTCAGAGAAAATCTCGTTTGCAATTGTTGATAAAAAGAAAAACGGACGAACGGACAGAACAACGGACGACGGACAGAGGGGGTATCACAGAAGCTTACACTGAGTACTTTGTGATCTGGTAAGCTCAAATAGGTTCAGAGTTTGCCAATATTTATGGTTTACACTATGCATACGCTCTGCATACGCTCTATATTTTAATTTGAAATACACGGTTTTATTCAATAACATAAACTGTGTTGTTTGTGATTTAATATTTTTGTCCCGTCACTGCCAATATAGTCAAATAACTAGGTCTGACGTGTCACGGGGTCGCAAAGTCCATTGTAAAGGGAGATCAGCATTTCGGATATCGTCGTCTCATTCTTTTAAAGGAACGGTTCAGTTATGAATATGTATAAACAATGAGCGAATTAGTTATCAGAAACATAGCGTAATGGATAGGTCGTAGGGCCATAAGCGAGTAATGATCGGGGAAATTCTATTTGGCGTAGATTTGAATCTCGCATCAACTTATAACATTTGTTTTTACTAAAATTTATTAAGGATTCTAAAATTACTTTATTTCTAATTTCATTTCAATCATCATGTACTTGTAATGTAGATCTATGTAGATCTTGGTGGAATATCTCTTAACATAATTCATTGTTGGCCCTTAAGGCAGGTGGCAGCATAATTATTTTTTTTATTTTTTTATTTTTTTTTGGGGGGGGGGGGGGGGGTAATGCACAAAGCAGCCTACGTTACTTTTGTTCTGCATTCAGCACCAGCCTGTCTTAAAAGCCCACTTCCGTCCTTAATGAGTGGCCCTAGGTGTGTTACCGTAAACAGGGCTCTAGATAAGAAGAGTATTTCAAATAACTATAAAACGTCATGTCTCCACCAAACCCTGTGGTGTGAGTACTAATCAAAAGCTTCTAGAAGAGATCATTCTTCTACGTAATCACACCTTACGATTAAGTGCAGACATGAGGAAAATGTTGGAAAACTTGAGTCTATTCTCCCTTATCTGAAACAGTAATTCATTCCATTTCAATATACATGTAGGGGGATATATATGTACATGTACATATATGTATTTTATCATCCTTTTTTCTTAAATATGACATATATAGGACTCGAACCGAAGCAAAGCACCCCTTCTCCATATATGGTCAGCTTAAAGTATACAGTTTGAAGTAGAATATATGTTTTACTATTCATGCAAGATTTAGATAAAAAAGTGTACGGTCGACGTGGGATTTGAAACCACGTTTACTAAAAATACTGCTATTTGCCTTCTGCATACCTAGATTATGTCTACTGCGCTAAACTGCTTACAATAATTCCACCTTCATTTGTATGTGACAAACGAAACTTTGCTTTTTAAAATATGGTCCGAGAACATGCAGAATGCTGTTTTCCCTAAATATGGACTCGGCTGACCTTTGACACGTCAGACCTAGTTGTTTGACTATACTAATTACTTTTACAAACATATTGTTAATACACCTGTTACGTCCAATGCAAGTGAGAATGAATCAGGACACTTTAGGTGTATAATTTGTCATATTCGATTAAAACATATCAATTAATGGTATAATGAACACACTTTAATTACCGCCGATACCTCATTATGAAAGAATGTCCTTCAAACCCCGTGTATTCCTCTATAATTATAAAAGTTGGTTCTTAAAATATGGGACGGACTAAAAGATTGTTGATCGCTTTCAAGTTGGTTGCAAAGAACAGGTAAGCCCTCACATGCACACTATTTGGAAATGATTCCTAGACGCCATACTGATGTGCATTTGGCTAAATATCCTTTGAATATATTGTTAACATACTGATGAGTTTACAAAAAGTTTCACATAAAAATATACTGAAACGGTATAATACAGACTATATGTATTATCAAGTGAAATATTAAAACAATGTAGTCGTACAATTGCTATTGTAAAATAGTTGACAACTCTTGATCTTGATTTTATTGTATGTATAAATTTATCCATATATCAAAGAAAACTACTGTTACGCAAAAAGGGCAAAACACGGTGTTGGTTAATTTAGTATTCCATGAATGATATGTGGTGAAAAGATATTCATTTCTTTCACGTTTCCTGGCAAAACGTTTTACGACATGACTGGAATGAAAGTATACGTTTTCAATACTGTCGCTATTCACACAAAAAATATGCTACTTCAGAAAGAATAGACGTAAATTATAAGATAACCCTTGATAATGAACGTATATTGATGCATCACAAGTAAGAAGTCTTTGTGCGAAATGTACACTATATGTACTTGTACGATAATATTTAACGACTAATACAATGAGCACAGTACATGTGTATTTGATCTAATATAATGTTATGTTTAAGTATTGTGTTTTTCAATTGAATACATGAACTACAATAAAGTAATCAGGAACTCATATGGCGTGTACACAATGTAATGGATTATAGTAACATGCATAGGTATGTATCCTTAATGTGGCTTTCGAAGGTGTGTGTTTGTAACACGGCAACGATGTTTTAACAATATAGAAGTAGTCCGACCCAGTATGAAAAAATAAAAAAGGTTTGTAAAACGGTTAATATCACGTTTGAAGTAAAACCACTTGAAGACTTGTACTGACATTGTTAAATAGTTATTAATAAACCTAGCGGAATTCATGTTAATTCTTCGAATGTCAAGTGTATCAACAACTTACTATTGATAATTTCAGTTAAGTAATATTTGGTTGAGGATGGATTGATAAAATGATCGATTGCTAATTTCTAAACAATTAAAAACACGAATGTATGAGTGTACTGGCATTTACAATATATAATAGAAATATATGTATATGTGTGTGTTTTTAAAGTCCCAACATAACTATCATACTGCCGGAATCACGCACTTTTAAAACCTAAACTGTAGGCACATTCGTTTTCTAAAAAGAAGTAATCCCCGATTATGATGGAGGCAACATTTCTTGCAAGCCGTGAAATTGGTGGAAACAAGTCGACTTTTAAATCTGTTTTGTTGAAATTCGATCGAAGACAAATTAATATGCTGCGTTTACACTCAGCCACGATTGCTGCGACGTCTACGATTGACAGAATCGTGGTGAGCGTAGGGGGTCGTGGGATCGAATCTTGGTGATCGTGAGGAAGCTTGGATGAATCGTGGTAAGCGCAAGGATCGTGGCCAAAATTTTGACGGTCAAACAGTTTGCCACCATGGTCATGATCGGTTTTATATCTTGAGAGAGCGTGAGATAACGTGGGACTCTTAGAAGGGCGTAGTACAGCTCCACAGAGCTTAACAGAACTTATCAGAACGCACCAAATCGTAAAGTCCAAACGTAGGGGATCTTTGTTAACATTGAGAGGCGATTCTTTAAGTTTGTATTATTATGTAAATATAGTACTCCCTCCCAACAACGGCCCTCAAAAAGCGACTCCCTCTTTACAACGGCATTTATCGCAGTTTCCTATAAACAAGACAATGACCGTGTTTCAAACGCTTTCACTACTGCAATTTTGTCTGCTTAATATTGTCTTCTGCTTTGTTTCCTCAAAATTACATATAAGTGGACAATTCGATATAATAAATATACCGTAATGACGAGTGACATACAGCTTGATCCATGATCAGACGCCGCGTAACACCAAGCATTTTCAGATGCGTCATCCCAATGTCATCAGAACTTGACACCAGCATCAAGAGGATGATTGGATGGTCCATGCCTTCGTTTCATACCCCAATCGTGCTCAAAACGCTACATTTTTGGTGAAATCGTTGCCATAAATCGCAGGAGAGCTTAACAAGTGTATCGTGGTTATCGTAAGAGAGCTTGAGAGAACGTGGTGAAATCGTTGCAGGTCTTCATAAGAATCTTGTTGGGTTCGTAACAAAACGCTACAGGAGGTAACAAAACGCACAGAGAGCGTAATAAAGCGTGATATAGCGTAGAAAAAGGAAAGAAATCGTGAAGTTCTGCGCTTTTTCTAAATCGTGGCTGAGTGTAAACGCAGCATTACGGAAATGTTACGGCTTCGATCGGCTTTGCACACAGTGTATATAAATCATCGCCGCTCTTCGTATCAATCACGTGTCCTTTACGCAATTATACGAAAATTCTCGGAACCAGCCCGTTAGTATAATTTGCAAACAAACCCGCTAAGAATGTAAACCAACACGATAAGAATTTGACACATTTAGGTAGGATTCTTTACGAAGTGGGGGCATATGGCAGGCTTCTTACAGTCCATTTAACTTAGTTTTAATACATAGAAAATGCACAAATATAAGAAAGTGCGCGTTGTAAACACCCGTTTCGGTAGGATTGTCCTTATACTTTATGTTTCGCCACTACACTTTTATCTTGTTTGTGTTTGATTAATATGACAAAGCTTCACAAACGAATATTTACAAATATTACAAATAATCGTAAACAGGAGCTATGAATAGTATTTTCGTTAAAATACCGCGTCGGTTTGTTCTTGTTATGCGGTTATTGAGTAAAGTATACAGTCTTAAGTCGACAACATTTATAAACATACTTAGATTAATACAACCTCTATTAACTACGTCATTTCTCAAAACAAAACATTCGACTATATGTCATTTCTGACAGAAAATTTATCATCAACAGGTCGGCAAGATCAACCATTATTGTCTTAACATTGTTGGTGCGTCAGCGTCTGACATAGAGATTATCACGACTTGCACGCATGTAAACTGTTTTGTCCGATACTTGAAATCATTCATATATCGGTTTGACGTTATATTACATAAACTGAATTGTATTATTTAGACATCGTGCTATTAATCACAACGAGTATTCGCCGACAATGCAAGCCAAATAAGTAGTTTTTTTTTTCTTGCAACACGAACAAAATATGATAACAATCGAGTCACAATAACTTAAACTCATTTTCGAAGACATTGACCATATTCAAATACTAAGTCACTATTTACCTTGAAATGCAACTGTGGCTTCAGTGAGTTAATTAGCTATTTGATAATAGTACTTCAAACTGATAAGTTCCACAAATCGAGACAAGACTGTATACCTTTACAAATACATGCACGTTCAAACGCATTCTCTTTTACAATGAAGCAAACGCCGATATGCGGTAGAACATCAGTCAAGTGTGACGTTTTGAATAGTGAAGGTATTGGTACTTATATGTGTGTATGCATCAGTGCGACGGTGGGCAACACAGATCTAAATAGTCAAATACAAGTTAATTACTAAAGGATATACACTTTACCCCCCATGTCCAAAACCCGAGCCGTTTTGAATGATGTTCTTGTTTGTGTGTTTCATTGATCGTTCGCTCAATAAATTATATCATGATACTTAAAATAAAATACCCATTTAGGAAATGGTTACGATTTACGATTTAAAAACCTGACCTGTTAACATAAGCAAAGAGAATGTATTAAATCCGAACTTTCTTAATGCATTATATATTATTGACTGATCAACTAACGGTGGATTGATGAGTTGGGTTTTGCGGCACTGCGACACATTAAGGTCATGTAGCGCCAACGAATGATGAAATGAGGTGATGATGATATCTGAAAGATGATTTCAGCGTATATCATTCGTCGCCAAACAGCGCATGTGATCAAAACCACCGACCTGCCTTCCTTTTAGTTCTTGGCAGTGGGGATAATCTCGTAATAATAAACATAAATATATTCTGTATGAAAATTAAGCCCCAGAACTGCGGGAATGTAGGAAGATATATGTGGCAACTTAAGATGAACATGTTTATTATATCCGTTTCAATCAAATACAAAATTAATCAAAGTCAAAAACTAATCTATAAATAATCAGAAACATACCAACACAATGTACTTAAAACTTCAACAAATATGTTCACCCTATAACCAGTATCGACCTTCATCATGGACACAGTCCGGATTGTGCTGGCTTTTCTTTAGAAATATTCAATTGTAAGAGCACCTTTTACTTCTTCTTATCTCATCCTAAACCGTCTTTATGTTTTTGTCATTTTGTCATTGCCGATTTCAAATCTTCTTTACTATTTGTTGTCGTTACTCTTTTCGTCTTCTACCACAATGTATCGGTAACAGGGATACGTATCACAAGTCGAGGAATTAAAAACTATTCAAAGCTGTTAAATGAGTGAACAAATAGATGTTCGTATATTCAAACATAAATGGTGTATAACGATGAATCATGTTAAAGGACTTCCAGCATCAGTTATGTATTCCCTGTGTTTATCCTTCAATCGTCAAAAGCGACTAAAGTGGGCATTGCAAACAGTTGTATCTAGAACAGACGCTGAGTAACGAAGTTAGAATCATTAACTAGAATATGTAACACTCGTATCAATATTTTGACAGTCACATTGTTCATAATCATTATATAAAACAAATATTAAGATATAAGTACTAGCAAAGACACCATTGTATCGGTAAAGGGGTAAAGGCATATCGTTTAGCTTTGTATGAAAAAGTAACATTCATTTACTATCTACATAAATGGTTTTCTATTGATGTCTTATTTTTGGAAGTAGTTATGCACATATATTTATTCCAAGTGCATGATTATGCTCAAGCATCTGTTCAATTTAGCATCAACAAAGAGCAAACTCTAATCTATTTTTTACCATTTTAAAATTAAATATTTCACAAATTTGTGTTGATGTGCATTAACCTCAAATCTACACCTCCCACGCTATTGTTTGGATTATTAAAATGCTGTTCTTTTTACAAACGTAATTTAGTGTATATTATTGCTTCAGAAGTGATTAGTACTCCCTCGAATCATTCGCCAGTCGACTCAAAACTTTGTCTATGGCGCACTTAAATTTGGGCTGCATCTAATGAGGTAGTAATACTAGGTCAACCTGTGGCCTCAAGGTACCAGGTTAAAATGAGTAACCACGGGGAGGTAAAGCAAAGGGCTTGCTTGGAGGGGCTACATACAAACAGGAGAGACGTACACGCTCACCTTTCTCTTCGCATTGCTGCAAGCAGCGGTGCTAACCAGCTGTGGAGGCTGGAAACGAGAGATGACAAACTCACAGACACCACATCAACCAACAAGTCACATCACACATCAATTTTACACGGTGGCGGTGACAGGTGCATTAGAACACTGGTAGCTGCTAGCCACAAGCCTGCACTTAAGCAGCCAAAGTGTATCGGTCAATAATCCGTCTAATGGGACAAAGGCGACCCTCAGTTGCAACCTTTGTGACAAACGGAGAATTTACCAAGCCCTTTGTAATGCACTTCATGCTGTGCACGGAAATGACAAGCTGCTTCTAAAGGGTGGCTTCAACGCAATGTAGTGCTTCCATGTTCAAAGCATTGACACTTGATAGACTTGACCTCATCACCAGATATCGAGACATCAAAGACATTCCTAACACTCGGACCATGTGAAGGGCAGGCTGCTGGTCTTAGCATGTGTTGCTCAGATGCAGAGCAGTCTTTCAAAAAGCACGCAGACATCAATGCCACGTATGACAGACAGACCAGCAGTGTCAATAAAGAGTAAGATGACCCTAAGATACAGGATACTTTTAATGACGCTCTGACAAGCAGTCTGTCAGGATCAGCCGACTTCCATGTTTCTGCCGATGTTGAGGATGACTGTTTATAATTTATGGAAACAATCTACATCACTGTAAAGGATGTGTTAGGTCAACCAAGAAAGAAGCATATAGACTGGTTCGACGAGAACAACTATGGTTTTGAAAAACTGTAGGTAAAAAGGATGGACTACAATCAGGAACACGGATGATGAAGCATTTACAGCAAACCTCATCGACCTTTTTCAGCTTTAAGCTGTTCAAGAACAAAGGAGACACATCATCCTTTGACAATACAAGATTAATTTCACTTTTCAGCATAGCTGGTAAGCTACTAGCGCGCATCTTTCTAAAGAGGATCCCCATCTTTGATGCTCGTCAGATTCAGGAAAAATGCCTTGAGCAACGCTAGAATCTATACCTGGGGTCCGTATCATAAAGAATCTTAAGCCTTAACTTAGCGTAAATCCTCACTTAGGACGCCATTTCATAAAGCATCTTAATCCTGATCTTTGCTGCGAAAACGGTGCAATTTGTCGTAACTTTACGACAGCCTCAGACCACTCTTAACACTGGCTGCAGTGTCGTACGTAAGTTTTGCGGTTAATAGAGAGTTAAGTGAGGTCTATGAAACGCTCTTAACTTAACAAAGATATTGGCGTAAGTCCAGGAGTTTCAATAAATAGTTAAGTTAAGATAAGATTATCTATGAAACGGGCCCCGGATGTCCATAATTGCTACAAAGGCCTTCGACACTGTAAGCTCGGTCTTTGGTACATGTCGTCAAAACTCGGCTCCCCCAAAATAAAAATAAGAATGTGTCAATATGTCGCAGTCACTCCATGATGGCATGAGGGCTAGAGTCGTTGAAAGTGGTGAAGTATCTGAACCATTCAATATAAGAAATGGTGTTAAGTACGGCAGAGAATTGGCCCCTACCCTCTTAAGTCTCCTGTTTGCAGCATTGCTCTCTGTATCCCTCAGCAAGGTAAGTGCATGCATAAAGATTCGCTACAGGACTGATAAGCGCTTCGTCGACTTGAGGCGTATGAAAGCTAACACAAAAGTGCAGGAAGCTCTGGTACGCGACTTCCTGTTTGCAGACAACTGCACCATGGCTTCCCACTATGAAGCAGACCTACAACACTTAGTTGATTGCTTCTCAGCAGTTTCCAAATCCTTTGATCTGACTATCAGCATAAGAAATACGGAGGTTTTATGTCAAGCCGTTCATAACACTACTCTACATGCATCATCCGCAAAGATTGAATGAAAACATACCTCTAACCATAATTATCATATGCCTCAGTGATAAGGCAAACGTCTCAACCAAAACAGATAAATGTATGAATGCGAAGCAAACGGATTGGGAAGGGACTTTATGTTTTAATTGCTAATCTTAAGTAAATAGTTTTGTGTCTTTAAAACTCTAAGTAATATTTTAAACAGTCGATACAGTGTGACTTTTCCTACGAGTCATGTTTGATTGAGGACTATATCTTAAGGCATTATTGACACTGTGTGTGCCCGATTGCATTGGGGCCCTACTATTTAGTAGATATTAAAACGATGGTACTAAAACGGGCATAGCCGGTAGGAAAGCAGACATACATATAATTGATCGAATGATAGAATAACGGACACGCATACCAAGATAGTATAAGCAGATTCATTAATGAATACGAAAGACTCAAGCAGAAAAAACAACACAAACAATACACCCACCTCTCAAGCATAACACACACACAGTCATACTATAACAAACACACACACATACACACACGCACACACACGAGGGCGCAATACCATTCCTTCATTTACAAAATAAATAGAAAACAACACGCAAGACACACATAAAGCGAAGTGAACATAGGAGCCCGCCTTGGTACGGTCAGTAGCAATTAATAACTAATTATAAATTAACTATCAATAACCACTGGGGGGGGGGGGGGGTAAATCTGGATTTAGGGGCGCCCAACCTCACTCCTATCTCCTACATTCACATACAAAGACGAACAGTGTACACAAAATATAAACTCTGTTCCACAACCTTACAACCAAAAGGATCGCACAGTAATTAAATACATGTAAAACATCTAACAAAAATTATATGACAAGAAGATTATTAGTTACACGGGAAAAAAATACACATTCAAGCCAGTGTTAAAAATAACCCACTATGGCAACGGTCAAATTGTACTCAAGCGACTAGTCCGTAGTCACGACTAACTGTAAGACATGGATGGGTTCAGGGTACGACAGAGAGGGAGAGACAAAACAAAGCACGACAATCCGACATAACTCTCCCGGTTGAGGTCGGCTTAAGATATGCATCATCATGTAGTGCTAAGCACTGTCAGTCGTCGCTCAACCAAAGAGGAAAGCATAGTTATCAATTGTAGATTGATCGATAACCAAACGTGAAGTGCGCAGCAATAAAGTTGGATCATAATCTTATTTGAGGAAAGATCTAATACGTTTCACAAACAGGTTTTGAAAATGCATATGTCCAAGAATCTTACGAAGTCTGTAAATTACACCACCATACAACTCCGGATGTAAAATACTTTGCCGCAGAAAATACTTTAAGTTACATTTATACTTGTTAATGAGAGGAAGATTTCTATAAAATAATTTAGAAACTGTTTTACGAAGTTTATGAAATCTGTACACCTGTTTAAGAAGCTTTTCAGTAATTGTACCCTCATCCGGACTTTTGGTGTCCATTGGACCCTAGCGGCTTTTTCAGCCTAATGACGCTTATGACGTTTTTATACATTGTTCCTAGGGCTGTTTTTGACAAACACGTACTAAATAGGTCAATTCACATATATTTTATTTTCAAAGTACGTCTTGGGTCCAGCCGGACCCCATAATTCTAAAGGTTAGTAAAATGTATTTCAGGCCATTTTAAAACCGTTCCTTGTTGTTTACAACTATAATAATGACATTTATTGAATACTAGATAACCCCGACATTACTGTTCCTCAATTGCACATATCAAAATATATCTCTCACGATCTTGTGATTGAGTAATTTCCCTTGGATATTATAACCCCGGAGCGCAAGCCGCAAATCCAAGGGATTCACACTGTATGGAAAAACACAATTCTTTCTGACCTCAAATTATGCAAATGGTTTCAAGATTCAAATAAGTACACTTTTTTTTGGTCACTGTCCTTTCAGGAAGTTTACATAGCAGTCATAGGCCAAGATTGGTGACCTTGACATTTGACCTTGACCTTATTGAACGTTGGCCAACAAGGTCTGGTCAATAAGAATTTAAGGCGTGTATTTCAATGCTTCGTTGCCATTTTCAGTATATCAAATTCAACTTTATAGCTAAATGAGGAAGAAAGACATACAGCAGACAAACATGCTCCAATTAGGACGTATGGCAAACACAGCAGTGGCTTAACCCATTGTTTGATACCAGTTCTTGTAAGTTATTTCATCCATGAATCAATATTAATATAATAGATGATGATCGCAGGAAACCTCAAGTCATAGTTCATTACAGTGATACACAAATCTGGTGTAGACCATTGGCCAAAACGAACCGTGATCACACCTGTAACTGTGTCTAAGACACTATCATGCTGCTCATCAGATATGTGATGATGTGAAGCAGACATAATTATGAGTAATATATCTACTCAGGACATGGTGTTAAGCAATTGATTTTTCAAACTCTTAAAGTTTCACCATTTGAAGTTCTGTGTGTGTTACTTTCATTACATTTGTTTTCCATACTTAGTTGTATCACATATATTTGATATGTTACTGCCTCAGTGTCAGCGTCATGAATCCTGCACGGAGCTAAGACATGCACGGTGACAGGTCAAATAAATTGAACAATTATTGCCATGAAATAATTTGAAGCAGAAACAAAGCATAACAATTTGACGGTAAGCTGTTTTGGTTACATATGTTCCATTAATAAGGTTTTTAAATCAGTCGTTGTTACAAGTTGTATTGAAACCCATATTAACAGGCATAAATAATATTTGGGGTCCACTGGACCCCAAGCATATTTTTGTCATTGTCTTCCAATTATTTACATAATTCTGTTAAAGATACACTATTAATGTAACAAAAGGTATATCTAGTCATAAATATGTCCACATTTCCCCATCTGTACATTTTCTGCACAAATTATTAGATAAAAATCGATTTTACAGCAAAAACTAAGATTTTTGTTTTACTATGGTCACTGGTTATCATGGTAACAGTGAGAGCAAAGTTTCGGTTTTATCACTAGCATATAGCATAAACACACCCATTTATGATGCCGTATCAGATATGTCACAAATGCCTATATTGACTTAGAAAAAAACACAAATGCACAATTGGGTTCAATGGACCCCAAACGTCTCAAAACGGAAGTTTTTGCAAGGTCCGGATGAGGGTTAAATACATATAGTTATCCGGAAAACTGAATAAATTAATTAACAAATAAAACGATCTAGTAATTTTACTGAGTGATAATTTGATGAGTAAGTTAATATATCTTACTGCATTAATTATTCTTTGTCTTCTATCCTCAATATTAACTTGTTTTCTAATGACGCCATAACGTCTGCCCAGAGCGCAAAATGACACGGCGTTAAGTAGCGCTTTTAACAGCGACAACAACGTCGCGCGGTTCTACATATAATTAAAAGATGATTTGGGTTTTACGGCACTGCGACACAAACAAGGGCAAAAAGCACTTATAAATTATGTGGGATAATAAGATACGATGATGATTATTTCAGGAAGATAACTTCGGCTTATCTAATCCGTTGCAAGGCACCGCACGGGATCAACACCACCGACCAGCCTTCCTTTTATTTCTTAGCAGAAGTGATAACCTCGGTATAATAAACAGAAGCGTTCCCTATGACAGTTCAGCCAAATTACGCGGCAAACAAAGGATTGTGTTTGAGGTCTACATAAATATTTGCCATTTAGCATTTCCTACATACGATCGTTTAAGTATTACATTAAGCTTATCGGAGTATAGGCACTATACCCGCATCAAAGGCTTAACTCATTTAATTGTGTTTAATCATACATGAAGGATTAAAACTACGCCTGCATGGTACACGTTATCACTCATATTGCATACTGACATAAACAACACAACGAAGCTCAAAGGAAAGAGATATCAACAATTCGGTGACCATTTGCTAAAAGGATACATACTCCCATTTTATTGTAACTGCTATATAATTCATAAACGAGATGTAAGAATGTTTTCTCATAAAAAAGCAACTATGTTTAATGTAGCAAGCAACAACACGGCAACCACAAGCAGCAACATAATACACCCGAGACATCAGACAAGAACCAAAAGTAATTAGTGACTGTCATGTATGATAAGAAAGTAAATATGAAATTGAGTTTCAATAAGGCAATCATAAGTAGATTTATCATTTGGAAACCAGTTTGAGCTGTAAAATTCTAGATATGTAAAGTTCAATAACTGAATAAATCATCAGACAATAACCAAAGTCAGTAGGTGCCTTATCTGTATAATGAGAAAACTTACTGTGGAAATTTACAATACCTCATTTAGAACTTAAGTTATTGGACGGAATCAAGTGGGTTTTTTTGTTTTTTGTTTTATAAAAAAACACAATATTATATGTATATAAATAAGTATAAAGCCGATACAAATCATCCGAGCAGAACCAAAATCAATATGTGTATTTCCTGCATGATAAGTATGAAATTGGTTTCAATAGGCAAACATACGTAAAGCTGTCATCTGAAAAACAGTTTGAGCCGTAAAATCCTAAGTAAGTAAAGAAACATTACTCCAGAAAAATTAATTGAACGAGAACAAACACTGGTCATCTTTCCCGCATAACAAGTAAGCTACATATAAAATGTGGGTAAAATGGGTAAATAATAACTGAAGTTATAGATTTTGAATGAGATTTCCTACTTTTTTTAAACGTATTAAAGGGGCATTATTCCCGATATTATTCGACAGAAGCCAAAATGAGAAATTAATTTCAATGCATACTGAGACAAATAATTTATTACAAAAGGTTAAACAAAATTAAGATTATTTGCAGAAAAGATTTGTTTTAAACAAAACGTAAAGGGGATTACACTGACAATACTGAGATACACAACAAACCCGTGATATTTGTGTTCATCTGCTCACGTGGCAATCTACATTTCAACTAAAAGGGGCAATGACCTCTGTATGGAAAAGTGAAAACTAAAACATGTATTTTGATTGATAAGTGGGCATTTATTCAGAAATGCCATACATTGGATAGAAACCAAAATAATATGTAAAACACGGCATAATACAGTTCTACTGGAAAACTAATTTTCCATATCTTGCCTAAACCAGCAGCTGAAAATTAAAATATAACTCCCTGTATCCCCATATCAAATTTGCAAGGAGCTGAACATTGAACTAAAGGGTTTCGGTCTTCTTTTTGTTTTAAAAAAATGGCCATATTAGACAATAACGGGAGCACAATTCTGCCAATAATAGTTGCAAACGTCCGAAACGCAAGCTCGTCCGACCGGTTGTGGTAAGGAATAATTGCTGTGAATTAATTTAAAACTGGTCAATAAATGAAGATAAGAGACAAGAAAAACAAGTGAACGGACGGACGGACCATACGGATATACAAAACGCCAATTACGGAGACATATTCTGTAGCAGCGTGTGTAAAATAGTCCATTGAAAAAGTGACTTTTTAAAATCTCCCCTTTTTCAATTGGCAAGAGACTAAAATTGAAGAGATAGAACTTGGAAAGCAATTATTGCATTGGGTGGCTCTGATTTTTAGCTCACCAGGCACAACGTGCCAATGTGAGCTTTTCTGATCGTGCTATGTCCGTCGTCCGTCGTCGTCCGTCGTCCGTCCGTCCGTCCGTCGTCAACAATTTCCTTAAACGACATCTCCTCCTAAACTACTTTATGGATTTTAACCAAACTTGGCAGGAATGCTCCTTATATGGTCCTCTTCAACAGTTGTTCAAATGGTTCCTGTCCGTTGCATATCTAGGTCACAGGAGCTAAAAATAGATCAATTCAATAAAAACTTAAAAAATCTTCTTCTCTGAAACCACAGTACCCTGAGCTTAGATATCAATAGTGTTCAAAGTATGCCCGTGGGGTAAAATATTACCCCGCCCTGGGGGTCACCAATATACATAGAGTAATATAGTGAAATCTTCAAACCTCTTCTTCTCTGAAACTAATAAAGCTAGAGCTTTGATAGTTGGCATAGTGTAACTTCTAGAGGTATACTTTACCAATATTGTTCAACTGATTCTGGTCCGTTGCATATCTAGGTCACAGGAGCTAAAAATAGATTTAAAAAAAAAGCTTAAAAAATCTTCTCTTAAACTACAGTACCCTAAGCTTAGCTATTTTGCAATCAGCAATTGGCACAATCATATCGTCATAATTTCTCAGCTTTCCAAGATATGTTACATTTACATCAACGGTCCCAGGTGAGCGATTTAGGGCCGTATACGGCTCTTGTTATTCAATTTATTGTGTACCTTACAGATTTTTATCTACAAGTCCATATGTCTTTTGTATTGATTTCCAAACTTACAAAAAATGGGATTATTTGTCCATGGAAAATCCCATGTTTAACAACTGATTAAACATTTAGTTTTATTTAGTGTGTATTTAGAATGACGTTCCAGCCGAAGGTCAGTTCTACAATATGTACGAGACAGAAGAAACTAAATATGTAATTGCAACTATCTTTTGTCCAGATAAGATACCGCAATATGCGTGAAATAGTTTGAATTTGGACCTTTTGACTCTATAAAAAGAATGATTATAACAAACTCGTGTTCCGGACGGAAGCTATTTAGGTTTGCTTTCGACTGATATTTTATCTAGCATAAACTAAACGTATCTGTTGCAATATCAAGTGATGTATCTGTTTTTTCTGTAGGAAAAGAGCAGACTGTCAAGTGTTTTGACACATATAGGGCATCAATATACTCTGCGTATTATCTTGGTCCGACAGGTGTGCAACCGTTTTGCTAGATACGACCGTAACATACAAGCTATCACTACTATATACATTGGGTTACATTTATTCATACCAGGCACAGCGCACAGCGGATTGAGCTCAGCTCTATTCACATGCTTTGACGATCAAACATCTACAGTTGTTGGCCATAAGTAAGTTCCCACCCTGGAAATCTGCCATAAGTTTTTGACGTATTTGAGCTGTGTAAGGAAAACAGGAACCTGTCGATTAATGTAAGTGATAACTTGTATGTTACGGTCGTATCTAGCATAACTGTTGCACACTTGTCAGACCAAGACGATACACAGAGTATATTGATGCCCTATGTGCGTCCAAAGTACATTTAAAATAGAATCCACTGTCAAAACCGAAAATATGTTTCATCTTAATTTTACACATCACTGTATATTCTGTAAACTGGAGTCATGGTATATGTAAGAAATATGAATATCAGTTATACATACATTGCAACATTTCTACAAAACACCCTACGAAAGACACATAATGTGTGTGTTGTTCGGAGGGAGTCTTTATAGGGAGAGACAATTCAGACTTTGCTTACATTTGCAAACAGCTTGAATCCATATCAGACTCCGTGTGAGGTGGCGTCTGATATACATTCAAGCTGTTTTCACTCATCATTATATTTATTCTATCAAATTGTCCATTTATATGTAACAGCAGGCGACACTTTGAATAAGACAATATTGTAGAAGTTAAACCGTTGTCCTGTTTAGGGAACTGTGGCAAGTGTCGTTGCAATGAGTGTAGTTGTTTGGAAGTACTGTACTTGAATGGCTTTGTAGGGACATACAGTCGAAACGCAATACTTCGAACTTGTTTATATCATTTGTACCAGAATTTCATAAGATAAATTTCCATAAGTCGATCTCACTTAAGTCGAACATAACCGTAACTCAATATTAAAATGTGGCTAGGCGACGTTTCAACTTTAAACTATTGGTATGATCGAATTAACGTGAGTTCGAATAATTCAGTTTCAAGTGAATACTTTGTTTTCATTCCGTTAAAAAGGAGAGTACATCCACAGAGTTTCCCGAAATGTAGTGTAGTAATTTTTCTACGCACAATCATGTACGTATCAATATCCTCATTCATTTAAACGTTAATAAACCTAATCATACCTTTCAAAATGCATAGTCTAAGTATGTCTGATTACATATCCGATTATCATAAAGCACGAATTAGGCAAAGCACTTTATGTGTAATAGTTTAAAAATATAACAAACCATGGACAATGACTTAAATAAAAAATACTGATTCAATTGGGAACATTCGTAGACGTACATCAAAAAGCCTTTTAAACACTTTAGTCGTATCTTATTGGATGACACAGACTCAATCAAACTCACCGAATCGAAACACTGATTAAGGCGCAGCCTAAGTTGCTTCTCTTGTCAATCCATGCCAGTCTATTTTACTGTGCGACAAACGTTTTTTTTATATCCCTTTATAACGAAACTGAAGATAATGCTTATGCATTGTATATTAAGTACGTCACACTTTACACTCGATATAGTTTATATTTATTTGTTTAATAATCTGTTTGAACAGTTTAAATTTGGCGCATATATCTAGTGATGAATGGTACAAATATAAGACATGACCGGTTAATCGGTAATTAAGCAACCCCGACTAAAATGCAAACGATTTGTGTCATGTAAGTCAGTTACATTGTTATTTGTTATAGATTGAGTGAGATCATTTAAACTCGTATCATGCGATTACAAGTTTTGCATTTTAAAGTTTAAATGTAACTTTGAATCGTTGTAATTTTCAATGCGAATACGTAAGGTTGAAAAGGTTGTGATTAATTATGACTTAAATGTATCACTGTGCGCAATTTGGTATTATAATTTTATATAGCTATGGGCACATTAAAAGGCAAATGGAACACAAACGCAATATACCAATTACTGTCACTCATGGCTGGATGATCATCAGTCATATGCGGCAATACGTTTAGTTTAACAGACATTCGAAAAAGGCACAGCTAGGGAATTGATGATAATCGAATCAAACAGACTTTGTTTTTGCGTTATACAGATATAATGGCCACGTCTCCGGGGAATCGGAACTGACAACTTGATATTATATGTATACAGAAACGGAGGTCATCACCATGGTCACATATAGTCATAAACATTACATCGACGAACTCGGACTGCAATGGGAAGCAAACGGAACAAACAACATACTTATTTATTTATATTTTATTACAAAAAAACACCAAAATATTTGTCGGGCATTGTTTACCCGTGGAAACAAATGCTAATTTGAAAAATTATTTTCAAAAACGTTAAAAAGTTCTTGGTAGCGTTACATAGTATATTTTGAAGAAAAACAAATAGCGTGGACAATATGCCTACCTATATTGTATACAATCAACAATTTAAGAACAAAAGCAAATGCTATAATTGAACGACATAATGGTATATGTGATACATACAATAATTATAGAAACTACATTTTAATTCCAAATATAGTAATTTTTCTATTGCATAACCTATTATGTGTTTTAGTGATCACTTTCTGTAGACCAGTGCTTCAACAGCTTGTCAATTGATAGGTATGGGTTGGTCCGAAGCAAGTATCGGAATTATGTTTTTTGTTATATGGGCTCGATTAGCGCCGTCATCCGATGCGCATGCTCGGCTTATGCTTCCAGCGACGGTCAACACAGAACCTATCAACCCACCACTACTACAATATATTACACTTGATATTAGTAATACTGATAACTGATATTGATAAAGTGAAACATAGTTTAGACACAGATCATGCGCCGATTGGCCGGATCAGCCAGATACAAGTTGTTTTCATACAACAACCAAAGCAGGAACACATAAAACGTATTAACGTTAAACTGTATTAAGATCCAGTTTGCCCATTTCTGCCCAAAAGTATTTCAAATCCATACGAGAAGTCGATTTACTTGGCATATAATTAAGATGAAAAATGAGTGCGTATGTCAAAAACGAAGAAAATACAGGTAGTTTGAAAGACAATTATATACTCACGGAATTTAAAAACTGTGCATTGGGAAAAGCTTTCTAGATATTAGAATAACAATCCAATTATAAATGGACTTTGTTATTGTGTTATTTTAAACATCAATCTAACTTTCATAACAGTCATTAAAGTGTGATGTCAATCAAAATTGTACTGCCAGGCGTTTTTGTCATTAAGGCAATGTGACGAGTTTGACGTCAGAATGGGACGTAGAGTAGGACGGATTCAAAATTAGCGTAATCCTTTGCGCACTGTCCTCGGGCTGATGAGACAAATGTTTTGAGCGTAAAGTTTGAAGACTGAAGATGATGACATACATGTTTAATAGGTAATGAGCCAATAAGTGAAACCCTCCCCCCCCTAACCGGACTTTGTTGGACCTATATTTTCTTGAAGCATATACACTGCGATTAAGAAATATGGTTGTTGGATGGAATATCGTCGCCGGATAAGCGCAAAATTTAATCGTTTCCATGGCAACCCTCATGATTTTGAGGTAGAACATACATATTGCAAATTGTGTTATATCTTTGCTAAACGGCAATATAAATCGTTTTAAATGGTGCCTAAACAAAGATAATTGATGTGCAATTTATTTGATGTGCTGTTTAGGTAAATAGCTAATTTACATAATTATGCATATTAATGAGTAATTGAAAAGAATGCATGAATTTGACAAAAATACACCTATTTTAACCTAAATATCATCAATATATCTCCTAGATTGTAACATGATGACTCAAAATGATTGAAACACAGTATATTAACAAATTTAGAACAAAAAGGTCGCAGTCGATAGTTTGAAAGTGATAAAATATTGGCAAAAGGGATGGTAGGGTTGGTGGGGTAAAAACCCAATACGCACTAATATGGGTTTCAATATTGTATTATCTTTGCTTAGTCATAATATAACTCGTTTTAAATGGTGCTTTAACAAAGCAAATTGTTGTGCAATTTGTTTGATGTGTTATTTAGCTAATTAGCTAATTTGCATAATTATGCATATTAATGAGCAATTAGAAATAACCATGAATTTTCACAGTGAATATACCTATTTCAACGTAAATATCATCAACATCTCCCAAATATAGCAACTTGAAGGCTGTAAATGTTTTGTATAAAATACAATTACACATTTACTACAACAATGTCGCAATCGATAGTTTTAGTGATAAAATATCGCCAAAAGTGATGTTGGCATGGGTTGGAGAAACCCCAAATACGCACTAATATATGATGCAATTTTGTGTTATATCTTTGCTGTATCGTAATATAAATCGTTTCCAACGGTGTCTAAACAAAGAAAATCGTTATGCAAATTGTTTGATGTGTGATTTGATTAACTAGCTAATTTGCATATATATACATATTAATGAGCAATTGGAAACACGCATGAATTTTCGCCAAAAGAACATACATTTTAAACTTAATATCATCAATATCTCTCAATTTGTTAAATGAAGGCTGTAAATGTTTAGTAAACAATATGTTTACAAATTTACAACACAAAATTTGCAATCGATAGTTTTTCATGATGAATTATCCTCCAAAGCGAGGGGGAGCCCAAATAAACACTAATATACGATATGCTGAAATTTGTTGCTTTCTAAGTTGTCAA
The DNA here is from genome assembly GCA_922989275.2 of Gari tellinella. NCBI lineage: Eukaryota > Metazoa > Mollusca > Bivalvia > Cardiida > Psammobiidae > Gari > Gari tellinella. Next base: position 99,462,532 of record OV277856.1, on the reverse strand, counting down.
TGAACCCCGGTCACTTCTCTTGTATCGTATGCAAAAGTTCTGTGTGATGGGTGTTTGCTAAAACAGTCCTGATCTCTCTAATATCGGCTCAAACAGAGGGTTGATACATGTACCTGGACACATCTTTATTTTTCTTCTGTACTAAACAAGCGTGGCACCCGTATAGCACCGACTCTTGACATGTTTAGTTTCGCACGAAAATGTCGATGTACTGGCAATATGCTGACCCCGAGGAGTTCAGCATTCTATCTCTCCGCAAGACGCCGATCACCATTCATGACGCTCCTCACGTTTTCTACAATGAAACTGTCAATTTCTTTCGACCGTCCCATCTTTACATTATTTTCTCAACCAATCCTTCTAAAAATCGCATATGCTATTTGAACATCAGCAAGCGATATGCTGATTGATAACTTTATGTTGATTGTAGCTGTTTTAACGTCTGTTTCGGGATCAAATGCAACTCAAAGCAGTATTCTTTGCCATTCTGCTGCGCCGCCTTTTCCTCTGACGTCGTCATTTCTGGCGTCTTCAGAACACGGTATCATTCTCCATAACTAGATATCTTTTTTTTAAATGACGCTACGTTAACGAAATTTTCCAGGATGACGTCATATAAAACAACGTCAACATTCATGACGCAATTTTGCGCAAATTGCGATTCGAAATTGCTTTGTAGGAGGTTGTAAAATGTACCTCTTTAAATCTACCTTTAAGATTTTGGCGTGCGCCGCATAATCTAACCAACAATTAATATTTACAAATAAAATAGGGTCAGGTGTGTTCAGGAACCTTATAATTTTTTATACAAATGTGAAAATGTTTGAAATAGCATTGGTAAAAATATCATAGAAATATTACGTCGGGTTCTTCAAACAAAATATTAGTACACGGTGTTTTGGGACAGCCCTCGTAGGTTGCAATATAAGGTTATGTATTCGCTACATCGTAATTTAACTCGTTTTTAAACAAAGCAAATTGTTTTACAATTTGTCTCATGTGTTGTTTTGCTCATAAGTGAATTTTCATGATTGTGCATATTAATGCGCAATTGGAAATATTATTATATCAGATATATAGCGCTCTTTTCACACAGGAGTTGTGCGTTCAAAAGCACTTCACATGAAATCATATAAATATAAAATACATTGAAAATACTCTTTGTTAGCCAAAATATCATCAATATCTCTCTCACTTTGCAACAAAAAGGTTGTCAATGTTTGATACACGAAATGTTTACGAAATTACTAAAAATAAGTCGAAAATCGGCGGCTTTATCGTCCAAGCGATGGTGGGATTGGTGAGGGAAACCACACACGCTTATAGCTGTTTTTTCAGTACGTATGCAGTATGTGACTTCAAAGTAAAATATTTTAATGTTGAAAATTACCATTACTATTAAAATGTATAATTATACTACCGGGATTATGACTATCTCAAAATGTTATTTGTACACCTTGTTTATATTGGAGCAGAGCCGGTCAAATGTAATTCATTATATGTTAAACCAGTGCCATAAAATGGTCATATAGCGCCTGTGTGTATACATGTATATAAATGTAATAGTGTTACTCTTTCTGGAGTCTTACCACTTTCCCAGTTCGGGCAGTTGCTGTATCATATCCTCCTTCATCCAATTGAGGGCAAGAAACCAGTGATTAGCCGTGCGGGCAAGGTCAGGAAAAACATAGCACCACAATTTAACTTTGGTGTAACTAACCAATATATCAACAGCACATTATACATACAATCATAACTATCATTGTCTTCATTAAAGGCCATGTTGATGTAGTTGTTGTAGTCGACACCTTCAACAATGTCGCCGTTATCTGCGACTGAGGCTTTTGTTTTCTATTAGCTCGGGATGCAAATTGTTGCCTTACTTCCGTTGGTACGTGATCTGTCCGCAATCATCTGTCGTATAGTTATAAACATATGGGCTTCGAATATCTGCTAAATGGGCCAGTACCAATTCCTAGAATAGGGACAGATACTTCGCACGCAACATGTGCATCCTGAATGATATACGACAAGGGGGAAACAAGCTTAGATCAATGGCATCGCCGTTTGACAGAAAATGCAATGGTCTTGGTCGGATAGTTTTGTTGTTGAAAACAGTCGACTTGACACGCAGCTTGTTTATCTCATTAAATATTGGCTTATTTAGATGGTATATACGACAGGAAAACTCTTCAAGAAGAGACATGTTTTCGTTGTACTTCAACGTGTTTGCATTTTCTAGCAATCACAAGCACGGGTTCCAGAATCCATTTCAACCGTTTCGTTGCTTTGTCATAGCCTGTAAAGGCATGAATGCATAAAAGAGATTTTACAAACGTATTGGCATGCCTCAAAATCACACCACGCACGCTTAACATGCTTCCAACACAAGCATGGTATGGTATTTACCATTATGAGTTCTTCCAAACTGGTGTTTAAAAGCATGCACTTGAATGTATTTGAACTAGTGCAACATCCTAAATGTAGCCTTGAGTTTGTCAGTGTGCAGTTTTAACGCTTCAATTACCAGAATGCCTGGTACGAAAATATCACTGTTACTTGGTGTTTTTTTAAACACTTGGGTGATGAACAGCAAAAGAAGCTGCAATCACATGCAAAAAAAAAAAAATGTCCGTGTTTGTACAATGCGTCACTATACTCACATCAGCATCAGCAGGTGAGCTACAAACTTTGAGAAGGATGCAAAAATGAACTATTTTCTTTTTGGAAATGACCAATGCATCAATATTTTGGAAATTCATTGAGTATTTCCTGCTGGATCAAGTCTACACAATGAAAAATAGTCAAAGTGCTAGGAAGTTAAGTTATCTACTGCACTCACCTTCTGTTTCTATTTGCTCTTTTTTCGGGGTTCCAATTGATCGTCATACTCATCTTCGAGAAAGCATACCATCAATGTCAACCTTGTAATTTTCTCAAATAAGAACAAATGTATGGCACAACCACGTCCAGTTTTAGACAAAAATTCTTGTAATAACGCCATGTTAACTGTTGATACTTTAACAGTGAATACTTTCTTTTGGGAACAAATTCGTTTGTTTAGAAAGTGTAGTTCATGCTACATTTAAATGTATATGACCTTCTCCGCGACATTAGGGGTTGTATTGACTTATCGCAGTCCAGCAGTTTACCATTATCTGCCATTGAAGGGATTTCAAAGATCTTCAAAGGCATCTACCAACGCCATCACATCCCAGTCAATAAAATATAATCATCTTGGAATTCAGGGCGATGTTCTTGGTACATACCAGTCCATACAGCAATATTTTGTTTAAAAAGCTTGAATCCTTATACATTATTATATATTTGGATTCTTTTGTAGGATTGTTTTTCACACTCGTTGATGGATTTCTTTTTAAATATTTACATACTAATATCTGCACCATATAACAATTTTATGTTTCTCGGTGCCGTTAATCTCTCTCAATCAATCAATCAATCAATCAATCATATAGCGAGCACGTGTGACATTAGAAAATGCCCTTATTGATTTCTAAGCCCATGTAATTACCCTTTTTAAACTCATTATGCACAACAAAATGTCTCTTTTATAGTCTATATCGCGGATGTGGTTTGGCAGGTTTATAACATACTGAAAATAGTCCAATATGTTTGAAGACTCATAACATCAGAAATCCAAACGGTTCAATATGAAATTTTAATTCTGCAGTGATGACAACATTTCAGTAGCATTTGTGGCGCAATATCAATCTTCAGTGTCTTTCTAAAAATTGTACAGTGCATATACTGAGACCTGTCGTACGTATTTTGGTTTCAAAATGTGATGGATGCCATTGATGGTATGAGCTCTGCCACTAGTCAAACACATTTAGTGCGTGTTGTTGTCCTCCCAATACAGTTTAAACAGACTCAAGTCACTCATCGCAGCATAATGACCAATGTGCATTGCTCCAAGTGCAACAAGGATTGCTGCCTCACCCTGTTATGTCTGCGGATATTGCCACTGAATTTTCTTTTCAAACATGAAGACAGGCTGATCGGCTACCATTACTGGTGACTGACATGCATTGGTGATGTTTCTGGCCTTATGGAGGACTTTCATTCCTTTTGAAACTATTGAAGGATGGTAAGAAAATTCAGTGAACTGAACAAACATGTATGACCTAGATGGTGGGGTAGCTTGAATCTATGTGATACTAGCAAAGTATGCTGCCTATAAAATCATGTCATCCGCTTCAAGGAATAGTTTCTACAACAGGCTTTATACGTGTTTCAACAATATATGACCTTCTTGTATATTATTTGGGTGATTGAAAGATAGAGGAGTATACTGATTGTTGATCCTCAAGACATGAACGTGAAAAGCAGTATTGTGATGATTTAATGACTTAATAATTGGAACAACACGTTATTAAAACACAATACTATGTGATGGCATTATAATGTCGAAACCTTTGTTATTGTGTGAATGCAATGTCGTCATATTTTGCTATAATTTGCTCATTTGACCTTACCAGCACAGTCTAAAGTCATTTCTAACGCCAGAAATGAACTTATCGATCACAAATTAGCTTGAAATCATATATCACACATAGTTGCAATGCCAAATTATTTCCGGGTATTGTTTATCTTTTCAAAATGGCCGACAACATGGCCGACGGCAGCCATCTTGGATTTTTTAAGTTATTTATGTTATTTAACTTTGATTTGATGTCATCTCCATACAATCGGAAACATTTGCAGCATGATTTATAGAGAAACTCACTTAGCACCCCTACAAATAAGTGAATATACTGGAGAAAAGAAGCAGTATTTTCATCATTCAGGGGCAGATAATTAATACTAATTTCTCGACTTATCCGGCGGCCGTTTAACATCCAACAAGTGCCATTAGGTAGGGAATACTTCCACCTTTAACATGATATAGGTCTCATAAAGTCCGGCAAGGGGGGGGGGGGACCTAGGGTCCAGGTAGCCCTGAATCTATAATAACGGAAATATACGTATCTTGTCGACGTTACGTTAATAGCGGTATCCGTTGTCGCAGGTTCTCGCGAGCATTGCCAAATTGTCGATACGTCTCGATAATGACAACATGATGTTACGATGAAGGCCAGATTGTCCTGCAAACTTACTTTTTCTGCATTTCAACCTCTTATTGGCAAACTGAACGTAAACACGCATTTTCAGACAGCCGTGGCATAGCCGCCATGGTCGATATAACAAAGTTTACTTGTTTTTCCATTGATTTACTCCCAAAACAACAAGTGTACATTGAAAACGTGTTGCATCTACCGTACAAATTAGTGTTCTGACCAATTTATGCCAAAATAGACAAACGTCTTTTGACACGCAAAAGTAAAGTAAATTTAACGAAAAGGATAACCAACAAATTCTACACACTTTATTCAACTGTATGAACTGTCTTTACGTGAGCTAATTGAAAACGTTTACATTTAAAACACATTTCAACCATTCACAGTTTTTAAATTCCGTGAGTAATATAATCAACCAGCGATATACCTAGTATAGATGCCTCACCTGGGCTTTTACATGTGTTGATAAACGGGCCTAAATCAACTTGTTATTCTTAGTCTAGTGTTTTCATTCATTAATTAATGCATCAAATACAAGTAATGATAAAGAAGATGTAGAGGTTATAAACACGTCAATCCAGCATTTCATCACAAACAATGATGTAAGGTGTTCGCATAACGGACCCGAACTGGGGCAGTATTTGAGAAAGTTCAATGCTCGCCCGTCCAAGCACGTGCGATTTTCCCGGAAACTATTTTTCCTACAAATGAAAATATAAAAAAACTCACTCTTCGCAACAGGTTGTTAGATAAGTTTTTAGTTTATTCATTACCGATGAAAAAAATGAATAGTACGTGCGCACGTTTAAATCACTTAAAATAGTTGTTCGAAAGACTTACATTGTTAAGGAAATATAGTCTCTATGCCACCGCAATACAAGATAAATACTCACCGTAGTGGTATATTTCTACACAAAGGGGTACGCCACACAATCATTTCCAAATATGCACTGATACACACAATTTGTTATCACTAAGTCTTAATGATATACATTTAGAAATATTCTCAGGACAATATTATCATATGACTGAGGTCAAAGGACAATGAAAGAACGTATTATGCATTTCTTGATCATTCGATGCTACACTCAGCAACTCAAGTCGGTAGCTCTAGGTTGTGAAGTAGATCAAATATATAACCAAACAAGCTTTTAAGAAATGAATTGAAGAAGCGAACTGATCGACAAATACCATAAATTGCGCTAGCGATTCATGAAATTGGCAGAACAAATGCTTGTCGTTCATTTCGCTTAAAAGCCGAGAACACTCGGTTCATTTAACATATTTACATTATATTTGCTGTAATTTCTAATATTAAATGAACATTTGAATAGTATGCATGTCGGTTTAATCAATATAAGAGGTTTTAAACACGAATAATGTGTGCCTTTAAAGGAACAGCCGAAACGGCATTAGTGAAGTAACGCAACAAAATGATTTCGCGGAAATCAGGCCCGTGCGGAAAGGTACACGCACGTCCCGCCCCTAGAGAAATTACGTTTGTACAAAATAAACGTCACTTTGATCAATTGAATTAAATAGGGCGAATGTAAATATTTCTAAGTAACTGGTGTTAAATGTAAGTAATGTTCAATATCACCTTGGCATCTATTCCACACTTAGGGGCAGTGTTACAATTACATGTAAGTGTTAGAATTCACTCTGTCGTTCCACGATAAACTGAAACGAATTTGTTGATACGCTAGCTAGAGCTTGAAATGAATATTCTCCGGACAATCTGTTTCTATTTTTTGTATAATTGAAGTCAAAGGCAAAACTTGGAGTCACAGTTACTTAAAACACTGACGTGAAAACACGCTTTCCAATGTTGTACTCACAGAACACATTGGGTACCCCATGCTAGTGTGATATACCGAATTGATCCGTGGACATGGACGTTCGTGAACAGATTTATAGATATACTCACAAAACGGTACTTTTTTGTGTTATTATTTATTTTCTTAATTTGGCTAGCTGCGTAACAGACATTTATTTATGTTCAAACTTTGAATAGAAGGATCTTGAATATACCCTAGCCCTTTTCCCACCAATGCCCAGGTTAATGCCACACGATATGGTCAGGCTAGTCTTCTTCTTGTTATTTTAGCCATCCATGCACAGGGAAATGGGCGCGAACGGGTAGACGAATGGATGGTAACACGTACAATTCAAAAATCTAATTTCGTAAAAAGGGCATATTATCTTAAGAAAATCACACCTTATCCTCTGTGTTTGAAATATAAAGTTATACAATAGTTAACTTATACTACATTGAGGATAGTTTCGATTTATGAATGCCTTTAAATTGAAGGAACATGTGGTATCCCTTGACTTCTGATGTAAATCTGTAGAATGAGCAATGCTATCTTCCGGTAGAATCGTTCCCTGCACTCAGCAGCTTCCAAAAATCGTAACCCATCCGTCACACACAAAATTAATGTGTCAATGTAGCTGTGATGCATTGTCAAATATATGTTTTAATTGAAACTGCTCGTTAAAACTAGAAAGCACATGTTTAACATGAATCATACTATTGCCCTGGAGTATCCTTTTTAGGGTAGGTAGATGTTACTCCGAATGTATGCCTGAAGTACACTATTTACGTAATTACGCTAGTTCTGGTACATAAAATATTTAATACTCAGTTATAAAGTTTGAAAGCCTACCGATCTGTCCGACGTTTTATCGACGACACCGTAGGTAATAATACCTTAAATGGTCCCTTCAGTCGTTTGTAATGTAGTTACCCTACCCTCGATGGCCTAAATAACACGAAATCACTCTTATACAAACGCGGCCACAACAAGCCACCGCAAAACTTATCCATAGGTCTGTAAACGATTGTTATTAAACGAATTATCTATTCTTACTATCCTGATACAATAATTACTGCAATATAAGTTCGTGTTTTCATTTTAGACAATTCGTAAGGATAAGAGAGGTTAACGTTTTTCTAAAATTTAAAGACAATTATACTCGTATAGTCAATTAGGCCATCCTAGAAATATCTTATATTTTCACTTTCTAAGAGGGTCCTCGAATTCTAAGTTTAAATTTACGAAAACTAAGAAATGTATGTTATTGTCGTTATTATCGTTCAGTTTTATGTAATATAATCACGTTATATGACATCAAAAGGGAAACCAAAAAAAATATGTCTGCTCAGTAAGTCATGAAACATTTATTGCACAGATATAAAGATTATATTTCTTCGACGCTCATGGAGTTACAACATTCTGTCAGAAAGACATAGTAAAATATTTAATGTGTATTCAAGCTTTGCCTATTGACGAAAAAAAGCAAACGTGTAGGAGAAAAATTAAAAAAGGAATATCACCATGTTGTTATCAGCGGCGGTCTTGTATAAGTTGGTTGTGTAATCCAAATCCAGATCACACTTGAAACGCTTGTGATCAGGATTACACAACACACTCGATCTTTTATTATATACCTAAATTGTTTTGGTCAATATCTATATGTTGTTAAACCATATAATCCAATGGATCTGTATGCACCCGTGTATGTTAAAACTCCTTTGTATATGCAATCAAAAACTATTTTTGGAAATCATGTGACCACCAATGATTACGTCATTATTTATATTGATGATGTTTTGAATTATTCTTTATTTCTTGATATAGCCGTTATTTGTATCGGTTCAATTAAGAAGTAGCTTTTTGCAAATAACGTTCATTTATAAATTAAATTGTTTTAAGCTTTATCCTTTGGAGGAAAACATTACAAGTGAGTGTTGTGGGTTATTCATGCTTAAAATGGAAATGTTTTGTTCAAAGTTTATCAACGCCTGGTTTCAACGTTTTTAAAAATAGCATCGAAACCTGGAATGCCAGAACGTCACGCATAACGCAGAGTTATATAAATAGATCGTGTTTAAAAGCCGTGACGAAATCATCTGATTCCAAGATGTCAGCCCCCATGTTTCATTGTTGCTTAGTTATGAGGAATTTATTCATGAGCAAATCAAACATTTTTTTAAGTCAGTCAGGGATTGAATTGAATCGGAATATCTTTGTTTGTTCCATGCATTACTTAAGAACGGTAAAAAGCAAGCTTTTCTCCGTATCATTGTGATTTGCGAAATTCTGGATAAAGAGGGCATTCACAGTTCCTTACGAGACGGTTGGTATCTTACAAAACAATACCGGTAATATATATTAATTTATGTAATGGGAGTACAAAATGTAATGTTAATACTACTGTGAATCTTATGTTGTACCTTCATTTCCTATTTGAGATTGTTTTAGGGCTAACATATACAATCACATGTAGTTATTCTTTTGATATGAACTTATTGAAAAAACATCAAACTCGCGAAAGTACTATAGTAGAACCAATCTTGTACGACTCCAGAGTGAGGTTATTTTTCTGTGATAAAGGTAGGTGGTTGTTTGAAACAAGATGCAATACAAGTAAACGCTAAACTCAATAAAGAGCATTGGTTCAATTCAAAGCGTGTACTTAGACTTATGACAACTGCCGAGGCAGCTGGGGTAATTTTACGATTTGTATGTTTCAGGCAACTCTATCTGAAGTAAGTGACATCCATTAGCATTATTTTTAATTTTCGTTGCATTTCTAAATATATATTTTGAACACGAGTACACACATGGTACGTTAACCAGTCTACAAGGACATATAACATTGCACAGCACAGTATCCAAAGGTATATGGTTAAAGAGGCGCAGAAGACGACAATATTTTGTTTCCGTACAGTCGACGGCACGACACCAATGAAATACTCATTTATTTATTTTTATATATATTTCCTCTTAAAATATGTTTACCCCAATGTATAGTTTCGTATAGGTTAGACCATGGTTGCAAGCGAATAAACGATATAGTTCGAGGGGGCGTAGCCCCCGAGAACTATGTCGTTTATTCGCGCGTAACCATGGTCTAACCTATTTAGCACTGGCTTGGGCTCGAGGAAAACAAGAAAACCATTCGTTTCTGATTTCTGTTTTAGACGAAAAAGTCATTTTGTTTGTAATATTTTACTAAAATTGAAAGGTTATTTCAAATGATAAGTTTGAGACATTAAGCATGCTTTAACACCAACATAAATAACGCTTATTGAAGCTCTATATGTAAGCACAATTCATTAGTAATTGTCTTTAAAGTCTAGGTCTCACTGTACATAATAAAACGTCATGAAGCGAGTGCAGTTCACCTCTGACCTTAGCTGTTTTTAGAATTGTGACGTCAAATTACCTTGAGATGACGGAAGCTAGGAATAAGTGAACAGTTTGTTAGTTATTCCATGGTTTGTTGAAATAAACGATATATTCACAGGTTTTTGAGGCATCTGATTGGCCGAGAGCTCCAAGCCATGTGCTAATTTTAATTATTCATACATCTCTTTAGAACGGTCAATTGTGCTTCAGCCACGCATGTGACCTCCGGTCCATAAATTATTGACCATGCGTTCTGAAATTTTTCGATTGTCTCGGAAACGTTAGACACGATTTATTTAAATTTGAAAGATATAACCTGGTTAAACGTCTGCTTAGAACTCTTGCGGGTAAGACTGTAGGTAATAAACTGTATATCGGGTGTTACGTGGGAAGACGACAATGTGAAAATCGTGGCATTCTTGTAATTGTTTTTCAATATCACAAATATAACATGATTTACGTAACGAATCGAATCTTACCGACACTGTACAGACCATTGCTTTATACTGTATTATCGGTTTTAAATTTAAAAATATAAAGGTAAACGTAAAGTGAATGTGTCTGGGCCATATAAACTACATGTATACGTAAGTGTTAAAATCATGCGTATTACAAATGCAAAGTAACTGGTTTTACCTGAAATATTATAACAAACGTTTTATGTAATGTCTACAGTAACTGGCGAAATATATTATATAGCTGTTGATAAACTAATCCGTAAGGGACAAAATGACATCGGAATTAACTACTGTAAAATCAATTATTATTGGACATCGTCAAAGTGAGGTGGTATCAAGTAGAATCATGTGAAGAATATGCTATGATATTCCTTGAATGTTTAGCAGGCTGCAAATTATACCCAACACATGTTTATATCAACAAAACTACCCGATTATCCGTCTGTATCCAAAATAGATTATATTTCTGATGATTACTTTTAGAAATATAGAAAAAAAGCTGTAATCATATCTTATTGAGACGAAATATATAGCAGGTTTAAGGTTACTTAACAACGCCAATAAGAGGATTGCACTTAATGTATGATTCGTCTGCACCATTGTAGGTTGGGAATCTCAAGTGTACAAGCCATAACGACCTTATGCTTCCACGTCTGATAATAAGAATAATAGAACAGCAGGGTCTGTAACAGACATATCTTAAGTCGTTACGTTGTTTAAAGGCACAATGATGTTATAAATGTAGCATCCGAGTATGACATACTACACCGTGTCGCGATTCCACGGCACTTATGATATGGCCAATTTATTATTACATATTCATTTTCCATTAATAGGGAGACTATTATATATGTAATTGAGTTGTGAAATTTCTAGAGTTCCGTCTGTTAAATAAAAGGTGAACACAATTGTTAAGACATGTCAGGCACATGTTAATGAAATTAATAGTTTATCTATAGTAGTTATATTTGTAACAGGTTTCGAACATACTAAAAATACTAAGCGGTTTGGTATCTGAAAGACACAAGTGAGAAAAGTACAGCAATGCAGAGTATGTAACGCACTAACTGGTCTGCGTTTAAAAATATTGATCACAAAACATGACAATACGAACCAACCATAACACACGGCGCGATCGAAATATTCTATATAAGGTGGACTATTGCAAAAGGAGTACCGCTGTGAAACGGTCAGTAATTTAAAGATGGCCGGTACTGTGAAATTGGTTTTACCCACTTTCACCAAATAAAAATAAAATCCCCTCCTGTCCATAACAAAATGAGCATCGACGTTAGAAGGAACAACATTTAATGATCATACATACCTGAAACAAATCCTTACATTTGACATGGTATATGTTGAGATGTAAATAAACCTAACACCAATAGTGATTAAATGATACATTTCAATATTTGTGCAAAACACCTAACAAAAGCAACGACATGTCGAAATGATGGAATTGTGAATTTAAAAAATGAATAATTAAATAACAGTGATATACACTGTTGGGTCTGGTCACACTTTTTTTTATTGTAAGACTTGCTTCAACGTTACTCAATTTTCACTGAAACCATCAGCAATGTACTGCTTTTCATGGCAGATTGGTTGTATAGATGTATTACTGTTAAGCTGGACAATTGCTGTTAAGTGCCATGAATCGACATACATATACCCATGACTAGACGAGCAGTACAACTTCCCGATTTGGATAAGAATGTCATTTAAGGCAGTATAATCTATTTCAGCCAAAGGTATTAAACAATTGAAGCCTTCTAATCTACCTTTATCTCGCATTAAACTACCTTCTGGTATGTGACCGAATATAATATACTGTTATAAGGGTCCGGTTTAGATAGGATTCATAGTACTACATGTAGTATGCGTTTGGCTAAAGGAATGAAGATACACTAGCAACACTTTTAACATCGATATAAATGCATATGTTGAATTATGGATCATTTTCAGTCACAATCCAACGATTTCATTGAAACGGAATTCTGTATACCGAAATATTGAATATGAAAAAAAATGTCCTAAATATGTAGCAGTGGATATTTTATAGTGCAAAATTTATATATACTTCGTTATCAGTGATTTTCACTGGAAGTGATATAGCCCAAATTAGTTATTTGGGGAAGATAATAACCTACTGTCGTATGTATTCGAATAATGTTTCGGACAGACGCTTACGGAAACTCACAAACTCGTATCCACATTCAACTTAAAACAATGAGTAAATGGTCAATTTTCACGACTCCTCATTTGACAAAGTGTAAAACTAATTGATTACAATAGAGAAATCCAACAACCATTGCTTATACTTGTTGCTTCGAATATCGTTTGCTCTTGTTCCTAACTGTACAACGATAATACAAGTAACAATTCCTACATTAGTATAGAAATGAAAATAAAAGACATACCATCTTTGTCAAATGTATTAAAATATCAACAGTTGGTGATTCATTAATTAGTTAAAAAACATGATAACGGTACTTTCTTACGTTTAGCCCGTCATTAAGCATTGTACTCGTAAGTTACACAAAGAGTAACTGCTAAATACAGTCTACAATAAACTTATTTAATCATTGTTTAATTATCTATAAATATGCGATAGTCACCACGAGCCAAACATGTCCATGGGTCCAATTTTATAATTAATTTACATATTACATTCACTAGGTAGATTTGACGTCAAATGTCGTGTTGTCATTATACAAAATAGGTAAAGTGTGCCTCGTGGGATCATGTTAAAGTGGTAAGTAACGTAGCGAACAAACAGGAGACCCGTACGAAACAACTGGTGGTTTTCTGCAGGGAATTGAAGAGCACACAAATCTACCGTCCAACTACCATAAAGAGTCCTTTTTATATGTTAGTGTTAGATATACATAAAACAGTTAAACGCATACATGTGTGTTTTACTAATAACACTGTCCATATACATTTATATTGATGATGCCTTATATCTTGGAAAACGTTGTATTGTTTCGATTTTCTAAAGCGCGGTATAACAAATTGAAATAAATAAAGAGATGCAATTTTCTTTCATATAAAAACAAAACACAATGATGAAGGTAAACAACATGAACAACATAAGAATATCTTAGTGGTAACACAATTATTGGTGTCACTCGAATATCTCGGCGGCTGGTCTGACACAAAAATGTCTGCAATTAACTTTATTAAAGACAGGCATTTCAATTTCGAAACATATTATTTTAGTAACTTGTTTACTTTATAAACATATGGAACCTGTCACAGCCCATCTTATGAGATACATTTAAACACAGTATCACATCTGTAGAATAAAAAAACAGTATACTTATGCACCTTTTTCAATGATTTGTTGGACAATTCCATTATATGCACTTTGTATCATTCGCCTTGGACCATTATATTGTCATTCAATGCCTCCTGGTACTTATCTGATATGCATTCCATAAAATATGAATGTTAAGCAAAAGTTATGCTACACCTGTGTATTATAAATCTCAAGGTCGATATAGTATAAAATTATGCCACAACTCTATATTTCTCTCTTGATGTCATAAATAGGGATGTTCTGCCGTAAAACTTTACTTACTTTGAATTTGTTTTAGGCTAGATAAACTTATACCACTGGTCAATGTATATAATGTTTTATTATACACAAGGAATTTAAAACCTGTGCCTTGGGAATAACTGTTGGAATAGTAGATACAACAAACCAGACATTGATTGACTTTGTTCTCGTGGTATTTTATCAATCAGTCTTAGGTTTCAAAAGTGTTAAAAATGTGTAGTGGCATTCGAGATGGTACTGTCACTCGTTTTTGTCACTAAGGTTAACACTCATGCCACACAGTTAATACTTCGTTTGTCCTCCGTTTGCGTTAAATAAATGCAAGCACGACATCTTCGTCATTTGTACCTAACCTACGTTTCGAAAGCCTGTTGAGGAATGTCATTTCATATCAACCAATAAGCCGGCTGTTCCAACGTCAATGGCTGATTCGGTAGGCATCGCAAACGACGTTCCATCTTATCTCAAACGTGATCTGTACAGCGCGATATCAGGTGAGGATGAGGGTCAGTTCAAGACCTCGACAGTATTTATTCTGTAGAGAGTCCGCGAAATTGCGAGCAACATGTTGCTGTAAAACACATTGCGGATTTCGGACAGGTTTTATATTTTATGTACACTGCTCGTCTTTATATGTGAATATGGGAGATAAGAGTGAGATTTGGCGCCCCTAAACCCAGGTTTAACATCCAGTGTTTATTGATAATTTACTTATGGTTAATTATTAATTGCTACTGGTCGTACCAAGGCGGGCTCCTATGTTCACTTTGCTTTGTGTTTGTATTGTGTGTTGTTTTCTATTTAGTGTGTAGATGAAGGAATGGTATTACGCGCGTGTGTGTGTATGTGTGTGTGTTTGTTATGGTATGACTGTGTGTGTGTTCTGCTTGAGAGGAGGGTGTATTGTTTGTGTTGCGTTTCCTGCTTGAGTCTTTCGTATTTAATTGACGTAAGAACAGGACGTTTTGCAAGACGTCAAGGACAGATGCATCTTAGCTAATTCTGTTCCACACTGTCCTCGGGCTGAAGTCCTGGAATGTTTCGAGAGGACCATTTTAAGCTTATCGTAACGCAATTGTGTGTATCTTCACAATTTTTGATGTTACGTCACTTGCTGTCTACCTGATTGGGGGCCATCGCGAGAGTTTCAATTGTATCGATAACGTCTTAATAATAACAAAATGGGGTTACGATAAAGGCCAAATCGGTCTTCGACATATTTCTGCTGCATTCCAGTATCTAACATGCTGACTGAACATTACGCGCGTATTAAGGGAGTCATGGCTCCGCCGTCATGGTTGATAAAACAAACTTTACTTGATTTTCCGTTGATTTACTAGTAATCAGTGTACTTTTAAAAAGGTGTTTCATGCAACATATAAATGAGTGTACTGAACAATTTACGCCAAAATGACACCTTTTGAAATTATCGTTACGGCACGTACAGGGTCACCGACACATTCTACATACTTTATGTATTTGTACAAACCGATTGTCCGTGAGCTAACTGAAAACGCGTACAATTAAAACAAATTTCCACCATGCACATTTTGAAATTCCTTGAGTATATACCAAACGTAAATAAACTGTTATTTCAGTAAAGTATCATTGCAATTTTGACCTATTGCTGTATGATATTGATATATGCAAATTTTACCCGTACACCTTTGAAAACAACACTGTTCTCCAACAGCACATATTTCATAATCAAGAATCTCTGCGAAACGAAACTGCTTTCTAAAAGGTTTGTATAAAAACATGATGCAAATATTCATGCAACATTCGCATTAATCATGTCAGTAATGAAAGGACTTGGATGCTTCAATTATGCACAAAGAGGTAATTGAAGACAATTGTTATGAAAATAAAGTCATTTATCACATGCACTGACAGCCGTTGTTCTCAGATACTAAAAGTTCTTTGTAATACATTAACCTCATGACAACAGCAGTATTCTGACGCACGTCGTTCCTTTTCTGTGAACTCTTTGTTGCTTTTGTCATTGCAATAATTGTCGTCTTATATTGTTCTCAAATGCATTTTCGAATCGGTCTTAGACAGCATTTTGTGAACATGTTCATCTGTTCGGAATCTCATCAGACGGTAGAGACGTTTGCATATAATCTTAAACACGCTATTTAAATTGCAATCTGAAAACTGTAGTGCAAAACTTACAGAGACGATTCAGCTATACCTTTCCAATTAAGAAAATGATCAGAATGTCATACACTCTTGATTCGGACTTTTTCTAGCAACACAATATGTGCAACAAAAAACACTAGTTAACCCGTTGCCTGTGTTAATGGTTGCCTACCGTTTAGTTCAGTAAAATGTTAAGTTTGCAAGTCTAAATAAGTTGTGTTTGTGGTACAATTAGTCTACTAAATCACCAGGAGGTAGTCCTTTATTCATTTGAGATATGTAAGTATGCATACATGACAGGTACACTTTTGAAATAGCTGCTATATTAGGTTCCGTAGGCTTTTGTGCTCTAAATGATAAGTGTTTTTACGTCTAAGGGTAGTTACCAGTAAAATGAATTACTGAATTACTGCAAAAACACAACAATGTATTATATTAAAGCTTAGTTACCAGCAAAATGACTGAATATCAATGATGACTGATATAAATGCTTCTCTGCGCAATTGTATCATGTATCTAGTCCTTGGCGAAGTACTCACGATAATTCGATATATGTAAAAATTATGTTATTGCTCAACACAGAAATCATTATATAGTAAAACCCCTGTATTATGACCATTAAAAAGAATGTTATTGATTGTGTGAAAGACATGTAACAGATTGCTGTTTTGCCTTATCGTTGCTTTAAACAATCACCTTCCTTACACACCTCATAATTACCATAATGTTGAAGTCTTTATTTCGGGGTTTAACTGTATTTTTTTCAAATGCACATGAAATGCTAAGGCAAGTTTATAAACTGTAAAAACTAACAGCTTCTTGACAATATTGACGATTTGTTTTACTCAGAACGACATCTTCTAAAGATTTGAGCCTGGCAAAGATATCATCTTATCTGACTTCAAACGGCATACAGTGGGAATAAAGAGATGCAGCTGGTTAATTGCAAAGTATCGGTTTGTAGGTTTCCATATACACGCCATACGATATGTATAGTAACTTGCGGTGTCTTAGCTGTTGCTTAACTGTTTGACACAATGCCACTACTTGTTTAAAAAGAATGCAACTAAATCATAATTGACGACAGCTATGAATTGTACCGTTTGAAGTCCGGTAACAAACCACCAATTTGCTAAAAATAGCTTAGTTATGTCAATGTTTGATAGTATTTTAAGGTATATATTGTCAAAACATTGTCAAGATGTTTTGAAATAAGTATGTTATATTCGCTCAATTAAACTTGGAAATTCATATCCGTTATCTTCTCAATAATTAACAATTGTAGTCATTGTAATACGTTTTGAGCAAGTTAAGAAGCAAGATAATCCGAAATCTGACAAAGCTCATTTTATTTGCCATTTGGACTAATAATATAAATCTTTAACTTTTCAAATTTAATATGTATCCATTTTCTCAAGTATTTACAACCAGTATATGAAATAAGGCTTTTACTTAGCTAAGGTAGGGGCTGCATGGGATTAAATTTCATGTCAGTAGGTCAAATGTCATTTTATCTGTAACTAAAATAGAATTTCAATTTTACTTAGATATCCAGTCAATAACTTATAGGGCGATCGTGCCATTGCTTAGTGGACTGGTTGGTTATGAGAAGGTTATGCATGGGATTGCATCCCATGTCAGTAAATCAAAGTTGACATGATCCGTTGCTATGAAACAAATATCGATTTTACTTTGAATTCCGGACAATAATTGTTGTTCTATTGGGACGCTCATGCCCATGTTGGTATATCGGTTGCTTATGAGCAGGGAATTATTAGGAATGCATTTCAGGTCAGCACGCATAATGTCTCATGCACCGTTTCTAATAGATATTTAGTTGAGCTTTTATTACCACAAATATGTATTTTGTTTTATTTGGTCAGGCATGCCCATAGTTGGTGTACTGGTTGCTTTTTAGAAAGGAATAATGATTGTATTTGAGGTCAGTCTGTCACTCAATCTGCTACAACAAAACGAATTTTAGTTTGAATTTGATTTATGGGACAATAAGTTGTGTTCTCTTTGGAAATAATGCCCGTATTTGGTTCACTGGTTGTTAATCAGAAGGACATGCTTGTTGCTTCATTTCAATTCAAAAGGTCAAATATCACAATATCTGTTTCTAACAATAATTGTAAATGTGGTTTGGAAATATTTGCTTTGACCATTTTTTTAGGGGATAGGAGTATATACAGGGATACATGTACATACGTTTTTTTATCAACAATAAATTCTAGATAGGTATAGCGTTAGTATATAAACTTTGAACATATCTTACTTGCATACTAAACGATCGGTATTGTAATCTATTATGAAGATGGTGTAATCTCGATCGAACAAAGCGTCACATTTTTAAACGCTGTTTGGGTGCTGATATATATTGATTTAAGTGGAACAAATTGCTAAATACGTTGAGGTGTCCATGTTGATTATGCAATTATGGTGACGTTTTTAATACATGTAAAAGTATACTACATAATTATAAAATTATTGCTATACAAATGTTAAATCACTATTGTATACGAGTATTGCATTAGGTGTTGCATGGTTTATAAATGCGAACACAGTGTCTATTGTGTTATTTGAAGTAAAACATTTAAAAAAAGGTATGCAAGTAAAGTATTTATGTTACAAATGTTTCGCTGTTTAAACATACGTTTGAACCAATAGGTCCATTTCAAGCAGTTTGAACTAGAAAAGCCGTAACATACAAACTGAAATAGCTCACGAACATTTGTAACTGAATTAAATGTCTTTTGAATTTCAAAGTGTACGTTATTTTCGCATTTTTATTGCAATGCCTTTAGGTGCACTATAACATTTCCGTTAAAGTTTTAAGAGACATTACAGAACAAATAGTTCTGAGTATAGCAATATTATTCACAGCTCTACTGAAATTATGAACATTATAATCAATAATGCGTATACCTGTGTTTAATGGTTGAAAACATCTCACAGTTTCCCCTAATATAGCTTCAGATAAACTGATACGGGGGTATCGTTATTTGCACACGTTAGGCAATACCAAACACAAACGCTATGTAAGGTAATGTCGAATATCACCTTTTTAAATACTTGGTAACTCAGATCCAACGTTTTTAAAATGGACATACTCAACTCGAACTTATCGCACAGTCAACGTATACACTAACACAGCCCGGTTCATTTTGCATAGCAAACGTATACACGTATTAGTATAATGTACCTAAGAACAATTAATGTTTGTAATATCTAAAAGAGTATATGTATCAGAAAAGAGTATTTTATCAATCACAATTTCTACACAATAGTCTTTTATATGTTAGTATGTCCTATTTCTGAGCAATTTTTAACACAAAAAGGTATCATGTGTGCATTAATATTATTAACCGATTTGTGTCCACGATCCCATATATTTGACATAGGCAAACAGTGTATTATGCGGCGTCTGATCAGAGTCTACACTATTTGCTGATAGAAATTTCAATAAAAAACAAATTGTAAATGACAATTTTGACCAGGCATCCTTTTGATAAAAAATGGACTTATCTAATATATAAACATGGAAGAATCCACTGGGTATAAACGGGTTAAGATAACTTAAATTGAGGTCAGAGCTGTATTGGTAAAATATAGATCCACGATCACTGGCTGCGATCTTAAATTACTGCCTTGATATTTTGCATTACCAGGAATATATCTAAGCAGCTTAACTCAATCTGTCTGCGTCTTGCTATCAAATAACCAGCCACATAAATCGAATATATGTACAGCTAGCACCAAGAGCTCAAAGAGCAAATTTATCAAATGAATGCTTTAATGAAAGAGAGGAATGGTAAGGTATGCGTCTAGTATATGTCAATAGACAAAAACAGCGCCGCAGAGTATAACCAGTACGATGCATCAAAATAATTATATTCTGTTGCCTTTCTGATACTTTGATGATAGTATATTGTAAATCGTAAACACAAACCCTCCGTCATAAATGGACGGAGAGGCAGACACCAGTTGCAGTCAATGTGTATAGTATGAGGGAAAATACGTTAATGTGGAATGCTTCCTATAAAAGGGACATCAGAAGTTCGCTGCAACACTCCATTTGTTTTGCAAATACGAGTAGAAAATCACGCTAATGAGTAAAGCATTTACTACGCACGAGTTAAAAGGATCTTTCGTGAAATATAGCACCCTCACTATCAACGTTCGTCTTCCAAAGGGGAGGTCCCAAATTCAATTCCCGGGTCCGTTCACTATGATAGCGCTGTCGGCAAATATATTCTAAACGGAGATGCAGTGACGAGCAACATCGGCTATATGCCGTATATTATGCAGTATGTGTGTGGACTTGATAAGGTAGGAGGTTTATCGAATCCGCAAATAATTGATGCAAATGACACTTTCAAAACGAAAAAAGCAACTCTTTTCATTCTTCTCAACTTCTGTTATTCACTTGCTGATGCTGACGTGAGTAAAGTGATGACTTGTACATACATGGAAGCTAATCAAATGAGTGTTACCATGTGGCGACAGCTGCATCTGGCTGTCATCGCCCACATTTTGTTAAAACTATATTTTATGCTTTCGAACCAGATATTTTTATCATTTAGGCTTTGGAACGGCATATAGACACATGTTGAGTTACATTAGGGATATGACACCAATAACAATTATTTCAAGTTCATGCTTAGTTATACCAGCCAGGAAACGCTGTGAAAGATAGTGTTCCAAACTTTTGTTTAAAGCATGCTTATCTCTCATGATGCGATATTGAGGCATGCCAATAATTTGTATTAACTACTTATAAAGTCATACTTTTACAGGTTATGAGAAATAAATGGAACTGATGGAAACGATTTCGGAAGTCATGCTCGTGATTGCTAGAACAGGCTAAAGGTACAGAAAGTGTATGCACAAGAAGAGAAAGTCGCTCCTAAAAAGCAAATTGTCAAATATATAAATCAGCTGCGTGTCGAATGCTTTCAACAAGAGTTCCGACCGAGATAATTGCATGTTATGTCAAACAGCGATGCAAATGGTATTTGTCTGTTTTGTCGCGCATAACCTAGGCAGCATATTGTGCATGCAAGTTAATTGGTCATATTCTAGAAATTAGCACTGGACCATTTAGCGGTTATTTCAAGACCTTTCGATCATAAGTAGAGATGATTGCAGACAGATCACGTACCGAAGTCTAAAATATTCATCACCAGCTAAATGACATATTAGCTGCAGCCACAGATTATGCCGTCATTGTCACTGAATTAGAGGCTGATGTTAGTATCGATGACGGTGTCGACTAAAACAACTTCATCGGCATGACCTTTAATGAAGATGATGATATTCATGATTGTATGCAGAACTTTTTATGGATATTTAGTTATACTTGAACAATATTTTGACGCTATGTTTCTTCCTGACCTAGTATATCATGATGTGGCGTAAACATAAAATAGGCATGTACGCCTATATTCCGGATTTAACGATGATGCAGCAACAACCGCTAGTCACTGGTCTAACACATAACGAATGAAACTAGATCCGGCTCAGCACCAAGTCACACACTACACTTAACGAATCTTCTAACTGTGCACTCATATATGGTATCATAACTCCGGCGCTAATGACCTAGTTTAATACAAAACAAAAAAATGTATTAATTTGAACAAACAATATGAGTGAGTAAAAAAAGTTGGTTTCTCAAAGAGAGAGGGGGACGTATACAGAAAACTCAGTTGCGATTCCCTACTCTTATTCGTTGGTTATTTCAGATACCCAGTGTAAATAACTGATCAAAACATTTGGCTTCGGTTGTTATAAAAACTTATTCGAAGGAATTAGTCGGGCGGGGGATCGATCTCACGACCCCTGGTATCGTAATCAGCGCGTTACTCGTGACCACGCCCGTCGAAGAGGGTAACAAAAAAACATTAATACAGTATTTTATTGTCAATGTAGACAAATAAACGGTGTTAATTTAGTCAGGTTTTCGTCAAGCATCTTTTATATCACCCTGGCGTCGACGTCATATCGACGTTGCGCATAGTTCGACGGCTATTCAACGTCGCTCGATTAAGATATTCGTCCAACAACATATTTCCGAATGTGCAGCTTGATAGCAAATGCACGAGACAAATATCGAAACAATGTCCCTCCAGTTCACGATTTTCTCGTGCAAATTGAGTATTTTGTCGTTTCATGGTTCACTGAGTTTTCAAACATATTTTTTTTAAATTTGATAAGGATATGAAATTCCAATGTCCGTCAATAGCCAACACGCAAAACAATGTGTAGAAATTCTTATAAATAAAAGATTTATAGCGAAAAGAAAAGTGCACAGTAGGAAGATTCGTTAAGTGTATGTATAAAGCATTATATGTATTAACAATTTTGGTGATTTAGACATTACATTGTTTCGCTTCGAAGTAAATTGGCGATATTGAATCAGTTAAAACTACCGATTACAATATTGTCCATTAACCATCCAACAATCGCCTTGCGCAAAATTGTATCAATCAAACATCATGTAGAACTTACCACATGGGGGAACTGTGGTGTTTCGCACGGGGGTAGGTGTTTAAGAGGCATTTGGTGAGTAAAACATAATATTGTTGTTTTTCTTTTTCAGTACTAGTTGTTGTAAATACTTTATCGCACGGAATACAGCAATAGTTTATAAAATTTTAATGTCAGCTTACCATTTTGATATTTAAGACTGTCCTGGTTTTTCAAACACTACAACACAAAGATGATGTCTCGGACAGGGGAGAGGTACATGTGCGGCACAAAACTCTTCTAGCAATCATTAGCTTCATAAGACTCAAACTGTTCACTAAATTAACATGGATGTATCGTATAGCATCGTATTATTTTATTTCATGTAATATATTTGAGAACAGCTCTTTGGTGTCAATGAAAAATACCAAAACTTATGTTCATTATACCTGAAAGCTGTGACCACGAACATTGTGCTGAGGTGTTTGGAAAACAAAGGCACTCTAAATCATAAACTTCGTTTGCTGGCAATTGACAAATGCTGCTGCATTCCGTGCAAAATAGTATTTACAACTAGCAGTTCCGTAAAGGAAAATAAATCAGTTTCACTCATACAGCGTATTTCGTTGCCGCTATCAATAGAAACGTTTCTGTAGTAAATGTGTAAACATTGTGTGTACCGAACTCGAGAGCTTTACTGATTATATTTAGAGTCAATAGGTGTACTTTTGAACGAAAATGTATGCAATTTTCAAATTGCTCATCTACATCGATTATTACCGATACATAAGACAAACGAGTTGATATGTGTGTTCTGCTTGAGAGGTGGGTGTATTGCTTGTGTTAAGTTTCCTGCTTGAGTCTTTCGTATTTATTATTTGTTTGCGCACCAATTGAAACGAATTATATTACGATTTAGCAAATATAAAGCACACTGTTTCAACCTATATGCGTGTGCCCAACCCTACAATCGCTATTGGCAATGTGTTATCAAATTAAGTTGAAAAACATATTGTGTACTAAAAATATACAGTCTGCACGTAACAAATTGAGAGAGATGTTGCTGAATTTTAGATTAGAAAGGCGAATTATCGAAAATGTTCCTGCTTGTTTTCTATTGATCATTAATATGCATAATGATGCAAATGAGCTAAGTATCTAAACAACACGTCTGGCAAACTTTACAGCGATTTTCTTTGTTTATGTAACGTTTGAACGATTAATTTAACGATGTAGCAAATACTTATCACACTATTGCAACCTATATTAGTGTGTAAAGGGGTTTCTCTACTCCAACCCACCAACACTTTGGGTGAAATATTATCAGTTAAAACAATCGATTGCCACTCTATGTGAACTATTGTTGCAAACATATTGTGAACCTTACCTTTAAACCTTTAAATTACAATCGGAGATGAATATTGCTGATATTAAGGTTAACATAGATGTATTTTCGGCAAAAGTGCAATTTGATAATTTGTTTATTAGCTGAACAACTCATCAGAAAATGTAACAACGGTTTGCTTTCTTTCGGCAACATTTAGAAATATTTTTTTGACAATTTAAGAATTATATAACACACATACTTCAACGAATATATTCTACTAAAACCTCGGCTACAATATTCCACACAACAGCCATATTTCGTTAGTATAGTGCTACAGGAAAGAATGTCAGTAAAATGCCCGGTTGAATGTTAGGGTTTCATTTCCAAGCTCATTACCTAACAGTTGCGTGAAGCACAGCACACATACTTTCTTCTAACTCCAGCATAACTAAAACAGTGCGTCGTATATATTTATCTACGATTCGCACCTGTAGTAACAATACCCCGAATAACACATTTTATTATTTCCTCCGAGAAATCAAAAATAGACAATCCAAAAGGCCGACTAATTCTAGTCCATTTTTGTCTCTGAAGATTTGATGTGTGTCAATATAGTGCAATATGACAAACAGTGGTTATCCTTAACAGATGTCATCTAATCGGTGTATTCAGTTTGCATAGGACAAGCGTACTTATCACAGATACAATATTTACAAAAAAAACGCAAATATACGCACGCACTAAAACA
This sequence comes from Gari tellinella, assembly GCA_922989275.2. Taxonomy (NCBI): domain Eukaryota; kingdom Metazoa; phylum Mollusca; class Bivalvia; order Cardiida; family Psammobiidae; genus Gari; species Gari tellinella. The sequence goes on along the minus strand of OV277856.1, from coordinate 99,437,551 downwards.
GCTGTGCATCCGGTTGTTAATGAGGCATTACTTTTTATTTCAATGTATTGGATCAGACATACTGATGCATATTGCTGATATATTGATATGCAAACAAACGCAAAGAACCAAGTTAACATTCAGCCCAAATGACCACTCAGCCGATTTACATTCACTGCTCTGATCATTGGGCCATCTTGCCTACATTATTGAGCACTGCTACCATATGGCGCGTAGGCAGCCGCAGTGTACCTATTTTAAACCCTGGTTGGAGAGGAGAAAATCGCGGTACATGTCGTGCACAAATTCATTCCTGTACATCACCAGGGATTTGGAAAAGAACCCGTAGTCAGACGGCTGGTCCGGCGGGGGATCGAACTCACGACCGATGGTACCGTAGTCCCACGTGTTACAACTTGACTACTACCGCCGGTCAAAGTATTTCCTTAAATCAATATGATTGTGATTGACTGCAGGCACTGTACGATAGCATCGTGTAATTTACCACATGCAGAGTAGAATGGAAATTCAAATGTGCATACTGTTTTGATGTTGTCTTTTTTAAATTCGAACAATTGAGGGACAAAGAAGTAACGCTTATGTGTTGTGCTATTCTGTTTTGTATTGTTCGATGATATTATTTATAGTATTAGTTTTTTTGTTTAAAAAACACGTTGAACTACAAATATTATAATAGTGTTGTCAGGATGAGTGTTTACGGTTTGGATCATTATCGTACTGTTGATAAGTCTGCGTTTAGTTTACTTCATGGTTCAAGCACATTTTTAAACAGCTATATGTCTTCATTACATGTATAAAATAGATTTGTCATTTACCATAGGCATCCTTACACGCGTTGTTTACCCGCAATAATTTTTCTATGTTCCAATGGTCATATATTACAAACCTAAAACGTCAGCCGGATTCTGAATACACTTTTGGGACCGAAATGCAAGCTATGTAGTAGGAAATAGGTTTATGTTACTCTATCTGAAGCTTTAATTATGATGAGTTATCAATACCATACTGTCGCTAACAGTTGTTTGAACTCATTAACAAATTGAGTGTCTGATTTGTAATAGAATCACATGTCTCATAATTTACAATTGAATCGCTCTCCTTTGACTAGTATCTATTATAACCGCAAATATTTGCCTTTTCATGTCAAAATAATGTCTCTAATTTAAAATGGCCAATTATCATGTTATTGTCAATGGAATATATTATATTAAAGAAACAAAACACACATCCATTTAATAGTACAACAAATGCTTCAATCCATTTTAAAATTATCAATTAAATATTGTTTTCGAGATGTAACTCTTCGATCTAACTAATACATCTTTTCGTGTGCAATATCAGATAAAATACCAATTTGATTTCGTAGTATTACATGCTCCACATGCCACGATTAATAGCCTACTCTGTAACGTCGTTGTATGCCTTGAAGGGGGGTTGACGTTATGACAACCTCCGCTGCTGCTGTCGAACGCAAAAGCGGTCATCCTTTGAAACATTACATCGCTATTAAAACATGTTCCAATAAACCTAGTATACATTTTTCATACATACATATTTTAATGTATACATGTATATACTTTCGGTTTTATAAGATAATACTTTTACGAAACCAGAACGACACGGATCTGAAAAAGAAACATAGCTAGATGTCTTTTATGATTATGTGGTATAATGTTAATGCACACAGAGCAAGAAGTAGTGCTCAAACGTATGTAACACACGTCTATGTAACCATAAGCTAAGTATATGTAGTAGGATATTGCTGATATTTGAATTATTCGTAGGCATTTATGTAAAGTCGTTTTAGATACAGACTACTTTTAATTAACCAAATAATTCACATCGTGTACGACAGTATACATAAACAGGAAGTGTAGACTCTTATAAGCCGCCGCGTTACGTAGTGTTTCATCTTAGTATACACTCTTTGCTATTTCGTGTTAAATGATTTCCTGCTTGTGCATCTATATTGAAGCATTTGTGGATAAAAAAGAAACCTTTCAGAACATTTTTCATGAATAAATATAATGAATATATGGGTGAGCAATTCTTATCCATAGTCATGCCATAGCATACACAATGCCGATTGTTTTGTGGTCTAACATCCTTAGTGGCATTAAATCAAACAATATCAACAACATATTGATCTTCTGGCGGATCTAGATAGTACAAACATACCCCAATCGTTATGTATACATGTTAAATAATGTATGCCCCTAATTCTTCACCCCTTGACATATTGGTTCAGTTGTTGTTTTGATTGTGCACCTAACGTAACTTTAAAATCTCATTTACTGTCTTTCCAACATGCACTGATAAATTAACTTAAACTAATAGATATACTATTGCTATGAATATACGTAGCGTTTCAGTTATACTGCGACGTACAGGTAAGTATATAATTATGGAGTATACCTCGGATGATCTTTCATATACAGTTATGTACACACATCGGCAAACAAACTTGAAATATCACTAGTTGGTAACGTAATCAGAGCAGGATTAAAATCTAGAGTGGCGAGGAACTACGTGATTGTTAGGCACGTTTACTTTAACCATTTAATCAAGGATGTACTATATAAATATCTATATAAAAAGTCCTTGTATATCTGCATCCAAACCGATGACAACGCACATCGACATGTAAAATTAGTTTTGTATATGCCGTTGACTTCTATTTTGAAATGTGCAAGAGTTATACGACAAAGAACGACCATTTTCATTTGTAATTATATGTTTGACACTCCATATTTTATATTGCTCTAGATGCTTGCTAATTTAAGTAACTCGACCATTCATCTGTTTCTATGATTTAAAATATTTATCAAATATTCGTCCATTTCAGTGTGTACAAAAATATAAAATAAAATCAAATCTGATAATGCATTTGTCTTTAAATGGACACAACAATGATCGAATTGAAGTAAAATGTGATCATCAACATTGAGTAAATATTCCGCTAACCTTGTACATTACATAATATTTACATTCGCTCTGTATAAATCTAAGGAACAAGTGAGGTTTAATTTTCAGTAAACCCTTACTTCAGATCTGGTTCTAACTAGTTTTAAAAATATTCCATACGGCGGAGAGATACCGATCAAGTTAGTATCTACTTTTAGATTATCCAGAACCCCCTATTTAAAGTAAGTCGGAGACAGTTCAATTAAAATCAAATTGCGATAAAAAAAAAATTGAAATGCTGTTTTTAAGGGAGGTTATCATATAACGCTCCGTCATTAAAGCTGTACGCTTTCTCTCCCTTGAAAATCAGGGGGAGTGGTTTTCTATTTATAGATTTGACAAGTTATCTTCTAGCTACGGTTTGAAATTGTTCACCAGAATAACATAGAAACGTCGCTCGTACATAAAGCAAAATTAAGCATTCACACTTTCTAAATTGGGAACGTAATGTTCCGTTCTGACATATTTAAACTATCTTATGTGTATCGGCCGAAAGTGTTCTAATTAACATATGCCTTGGATAGCGGTATGTGAAAACGCTGTGTAGTCGCATTTCAGCGTTGCTTTTCGCGTTGCTATGTGTAAAGCGTGTATAAAAAAAAACCTCCACCTAATTGTTTAAAATATGCTTTGATAATGTATATTTAGATTGAAAGTTTTGTTTTAGGTTCTTACGAACGTTCTTAAAGCACAGCGAGAATGTTTACTGGGTAAAACCCTGAATTCATAATGCAAATACAGTACATGTAGTTAGGACAACTTTTCACACATATTTAGAAACTGGAATGGCTACATCTATCAAACCTTTTCGGCCGGTATATGATATATTCATATACATGAAAACAAATCTGGTCAAACTACACATTAAATGGACAAGACATAAAATAGAAATAGAAATATAAGGAATAAACAACTTCTTTTTGCCGCTCACGACGGTATAAATACATTAGCTTCGGGGATAAAGTTATCGTAAACCCCCTGCGAAGCTAATGTATTCATATTGTCATGAACGTCAAAAAGATGTTGTTTATTCCTATAATAATATTATACAGTACGCTTAAATATTAGTTCTATGGAGCTTGGGAATACCTTAAGTTATTATATACTAAGCCAAATATTTTAGTCTCAAGCCACGATCTCACTGTCCCGGTTTGGGTTCCCGGTGAGTCCCGGTTTAGCAAACCGGCAGTTGCCGGCAGTCACCGGGAGTACAACCTTGGCGGCGCCGGGGACGACCGGCTCGATCCGGGGTCGACCGGCTAACATCCCCGGATGCTTTAATATGTTTAATACAACCGGGAGTCAAGGGGACATAAACCAGAACCGGCTTCACCCGGGGAATGCCGGGGCAACACCGGGGTATGCCGGGGCAACGCCGGATCTTTACCGGCACATCCGGGGCAGCTCCGGGTCTCTACCGTGAACAACCGGGGTGTTTGCGAGGATGAATTTGAATTTGTTTTTAAAAATATGCAGGTTTCTAAATTTTGTTTTTAGCGTTTGCGTTTCGTCTGTGTTTAAATAGGAAATAATATCGTCCTCTCTATTGTATAAGGTAAATCTAATATATAAAAACGAAAGTTTTTCTTTATAGATAAATGGCTTCATCCTAAAGGCTTTATGTCCACTACAAACAGTATGTAACCAGATCAGACGCCGGGCAAACTGTTTGAAACTCATATTAAAATGAAGTTTGAACAATCTACAACATTATTATGTTCTTTTTTATTGCATTTCGTTTGTATTTCATCTCATATACCCCGAGAGACAAAAGATAATTTATACTAATTCACGTCCGCCCCGGTTTATGTCCTTTCCGGCGAACACCGGGTAACGCCGGCACGCCACCGGTGAACAACCGGGGTTGATCGGGACGACACCGGTGGTCACCGGGATACCACCGGCGACGATCGGGTTTATACCGTGTTATACCGGGATTTACCGGGGACAGACCGGCCCTTCGCCGTAACTACGCCGGGCCAAATCGGGAACTCACCGGGATAGATCGGGGAAATCCGGCTTCTTTACCGGGAGTCCACCGGGGTAACGCCTTGAATGTGAGATCGCAATTTATTTTTTCATAAAAATCGCCCCGGCTCATCCCGGTTCCCCCCGGTACACCGGCTATTCTCACCGGGACGCACCGGGACCAGTACCGGGACAGTGAGATCGGGGCTTCAGCAAAGATCATTAAACGACGAAAACATAGTCTAAATAAAGATTTACGTCAAAAACACACTGACAACATCAATTTATGTAACGAACACATATTATACTATACAGTCTCTCCACAAAGGCCCTCTGTAGACAGCCACCTTCTTTCAACAACACTTGAAAAATAATCCTTAAATTACCGTGACATCTACTTATCCGTCCGAATAGGTCAGCGTTTAGGTTTAGGAGTAGCTTAACGATGGAAGAAGAAATTACAGTGACCATATTTAAGTGCATTGTGTATTTGACAGTATGTATAAGAGAGTCGCGTAGTACTATCGTCGTCATCGGGCTCACCACTGTTATGAAAATGTTTGCCGGGAATTGAATGAAATGGATTAATAAAATTACAGTGCTCTTTCCCTACAACGGCACTCTGGTCAACGATTATCCTTCTTACACAATTGGATGCATTCACCAAGTAAGACATTTTATCGTCTGCAAATGTGTTCTCTAAAGGACGTTTTTTGCATTGTGACAGAAGACACATAACGACGGGTTGCGACCAGATTGAAGCTAGATCAAACACTTCTGATTTCGATTCATTCTGTTTGTAAATGTAAGCCAATTTACTTTTCCCTCCTTATAACTCCATCCGAGCAACGCAGCACATATGTGTCTCTTAATCGCAAAAGGGAACACTATACTGAAACGAAACGTCTTACACAAACAGGTGCTTTAAGCATATTTATTACAAAATCTCACATAACGATAGACTATAGACATTGCTTATCTATATATACTTAGTGCATTTAATTTAACTGATACCTCAGGAATATTACAAAGGAAGCCAAAAAAGTAGGGTGGTAAGTGTACAATAAAACTCTCGGTGCTGCTGTGTTTTTTTACACCTCCGTTACATAAATCATGTCAGGAGTCTGTCATCGATTACATCATTTTCTATCTTAGCGACATTTTACGGATGTCGATTGGTTATTGAAAATACACAAACTATCCACCTGACAAGCAATATATCAATATTGTAAATGCTATAGCGTGACATGTCTACAATTATCCAATTAAAGGTAATATCGTATCATTATTATCAAACTACTGAATGTAACCAACAGGACATTAACTAAAAAATGATATCAAAGAACATACCATGTCAGATCTTGACAGTGATAATTTACATTTAAAATCAGTATAATTGTTAATCATTAATTGCTAAAATAAACATTTTCAATTCAATTATCACATTATTTTATAACGGCAATATAAGTTGTCTGTCAACCTCTAAAATGCATCATTTAGAATACACTGCTAAGTTGTTAACACTCGGTGTCTTATCAGGGGCAACACTGTTTGTCACATACCACGGCAACACTTCGGCAATTTACCAAATACATATTTTGAAAAAACGATAATGCAGACGACAATTGTTTAAATGTTGTCGTTGCTTTAATTGGGTTATCATCCTTAACATAATTATGTAATTGCACAGGGTTATTACAGCAGAAATGGTACCATTTGAGGGTACCAATTATTCACTATTAAATGTTAGGGTACCAGTTAACGAAAAAAATCAATATTATTCACGCTTTATAAAATTCAGAACTCGCAAACCATTAGCAACAAATACGATACGTGGCGTGTTCAATAAAATCGCCGATATGTTGCAATTTCTCGTAGTAGTTATTTTATAGTTTGCACATGCTAAACTAATATATTCAACGTTTACCGTGCTACTCATTTCCAAAACGTTTGTTGTGCAAAAAGAAAGCGAAAGTGGACGATTACGACATGTATTGGTCTTTTTTCACTGGTCAAATCATTTTGCCTTTAAGCTTCTGAACATGACATGTATGTGCTAACTACGATCAAGCAATATTCAATACGCGGCTAACATGAGGTGGCAAAAAAGGGAAATACTTCGTTTTCTCTCTGTTCAAGTCTATGTTATGTTTTACATTTGAATGTGTAAAACTGTTCACTTCTAGATAGTTATCGTCCATTGGAAGTACCATCCACAGCTACAAGCTCCAGTAAACACTACTAGTTTAGATACGTTTTCGACTATATAGGGCATTGTATTATTTCAGAAGCACGCTTCGAACTATATCCTCCTGTTTATAGCAATCGTTCTTGTTTTGAACTCTTGCATAGAGTTCACTAACACAGTTGCACTTCAACAAAGAAGAAAGTGTTGCCGTTGCTACACAAGCTCCCACGATTACAGGGAAATCGAAGCGCCATCCATTGATAGCCTCACCGTACACATTCTGAAGTTTATGTAGCCCTATGATTAGTTCACTAAGAGCTGTATAAAATGTCTTACATTACACTAGAATAGTAAAATCCTATCCAATATCATTCTCGATTCACCAGTTATGTTGATCAGCTGTGGCTCTTGGATGGATTTTGGAATTAAATTTGAGCTGTAGTTTTTCTCTGTTTTCACATATCTAGCAGCACTAGGTGATGGGTGGATAATGATGTTCCCGAGCTAAAAAAGAGACATAAGACAAGAGACATTAGCTGTAGATAAGATTGTGTGATGCTATACCAGCTAGCTGAGCCGTTTGCTTTTTCATATATAAATGTGTCGTTTCATGACAGCAATGGACTAACTGACTTATACAGATAATTCCCTTAGTCTTCTATTATGCAACATATTATTATTTACAAGGTCTAGATAGCCTGTTAGTTACTTTGGGTATATTCTTAAGAGTGTTGAACAGTTCAACCCATGATCAGGTGCCAACTGCAGAGACAAATCGGCTGAACTTGGCATACACTGTATACATGTCAATAATTTTTTTATTATGTCCCTGCCTAAATATGCATCAATATTCATCTATTAGTATAAAGTGATTAAATTCTATAGCACTGTTACATCCTAAATTGCAAACAGTGGTGCTTAATATGCATAAGTCATGAGTATGTTCAAATGTTGTGGCGATAAACAAATTAAAAGTTGATACTCATAACTTTCATGAAAATATAACAATATACCGCCTTGCAGCTCAAACAATAGGGATAATATATAACTTTTATCGGTGTTAGGGTGTCGGGAGTCACAATACTGACCCCTATGATCAATATGTGAAAGCATGTAGGAATAATACAACAGTACGGAAAATAATGTGCATCTAATAGTTAAAGTTAAAAAACGAGATCATGTAACATGTTTTAGCAAAGTTGATGTTCCATTCAATCACCCAAAGTCATATACCAGTTGCACTTTTCCGAACAACCGGTCGAAACAATCTAGTTTGTCTGGTGCAGAGGTGTAGGCCTTTCATTTGTTTGATTTATACCCAATAGAAAATACGAAAATTGCCGAAAGCTTGGTTTGTTGGTATGAATATATGAACATATGGAATGTTATTTAAGTAAAAATTGCATCGTGCATTCTCCACCTCCTATCTTGCATTACGGCACTTCTATCACTCTATCTGTCATTTGTCAAGCTATCTGAAATGTTTCTAAAGCGCCCTATCTGTAACCATAAAGTGATTTAGCATAAACTGAGTTATCAAAAAGTGAGCCACACCATGATATGCAAGGTCGCATTCTGGCATATGCGATCTTGAAATGTGACATTGACATTATGACAACCGGCATGTTACCAAATTACTCGTATCTGAAGATCTAAGCAAGCAGAATACAATTGTTCCCAATGCAGAGTGGTGGATGGAAAATGGAAGAAGGAATACATGTATATATATGAAGAAAGCATGATGTAGATGTATGCAAGCAGAATACAATGTGTCCCAATGCAGAATGTTGAATGTAAGAAGGAATATATCTATGAAGAAAGCATGATGTAGATCTAAGCAAGCAGAATACTATTTGTCCCAATGCAGAATATTTAATAGAATATGAAAGTATGAAAGAATGGATATAATGAAAGCATTATGTAATTATAACAACAATAATGGCAAATGACAGATAGAGTGATAGAAATGTCAATATTCAAGATGGGAGGTGGAGAAAACATGATGTAATTTTTATTTAAATACGTTTCCATAGCGGCACCTATGGCTGGCTATATTTTGATTGTTCTATGAGCTTATGAGAATCGTTTCCCTTATTCCTTGTTTTTTTTTCACTAAATGAGTACACATTATCTAAAGAAGACCTGCACAAAAAGCACAAGATAGCCAACGTTTTGTGTTTTACTTTAAACTCGAGTTTATCCAAGATTTCACTTTTAGTTATCTGCGGCACTATCCATTAAACTTCAATGAGACAGTAATGTTTTATTTAATTCATCGAATCGCGGCCCTCTTAAACAATATTGGTCATTTTGCTTTTCACTTGGATCTCATGTTTTTCCAAGAAGTCATGTCATGAAGCATGTACGTGCAAATTTAATGCTTGTATCACCAAGCGAACTTTTTTAACTTTAGCTGCCGGACTGCTTATACATGTACACCAATGGGGAGAAATGTTTGAATGCAAATCTTATTCAAAACTGTTTTATCTGGAAGCGCCTTTCGTAAAGCGCCGTGGTTATAAATGTGCAGTATTTACTGTTGGAAAGATTATAATTCTCATTCAAGTAACCCATATGAATTTATGTCAAAATTGCAATCCTACTCATTCAATATTACATAAAACTCTACGGGCGCCAGCTGTATGAATTTGATTTCCTTTCTGAGGATTTGCATGAACAGGCTTTGGCGCCATAAGACAGTCATAATTGCGTACAGGATGGAACAGTAACGTAACTCATTACACAAGTCATTTGTGTAATGACAATTATAGCGCTAGTTCCCTTAAATATGACGTTTATTTTGAATATGAGTTGAAACAAACCAATATTTAAAAGTGTTTTAAAATTGAATTATTGTGTAACGAATAGAAGCAATGTACCGATAATAAACAACAAAAAACAGGCACGTGCATAAATTATTTGATGTTCTGTATTATAACTAGATACATATTGTTTCTTTAGCCTGCAAAAAATTGATGATTGATTGTTTGAATGCAGTTTATCCCTGGGACTATTATATTGATACTTGGTAATTATTCGTTTAATTATACATACATGTAACATAAACCCATTGTTATGTCAAACTTGAATGCACAAACGTTATTTATAGTGACATTTGTAGTTCAGTAGTCTTTTACAAATAAAACAACATTCATAACTAATAAAAACGACAAGAAAGTGTTTTAGCATGTATAATAGGTATGAAGTATGTGCATATTTCATTTATGTAGGGATATTCAAATCGTTATCATTGCATTAAGTGCACACTGTGATGGTATATTTACAAAGAAAAAACGCGTAATAACCAATCAAATACCGGTATTAACTGAACTGAGACGTACATACACGTCTGATACATATCAAAATGCGATTGTGATCGTGAACAATGCGTGTGGGCCCATCTGTATGGGTTGTAATTCTATGTAAAAAGCCAAACGCCGTACTACGGAAAGAAACGTAGACACTAATTCCTAAAACACCTATATCATGAATGGACGCTGTAACACCCAACAACGCTTCAAGGCTAGTTACGATTTAGTCCTCGCGAAATGAATAGTATACGTATGGCTCTCTACAACTGTTCGGTGTGTGTAACACGAGTACTTCTGTAAACATCGGTTTCCTTAAAATCGATTCAAATTTGCTACTATAGGCTACTATCAAGGATGCGAGACAAACAGTTTAAGACTCGAGGTGATACACTTGCCTTTAGCACGTATGAAGTAGCTTTTAACATTTATCAGTGTTAGCCTTTCTTCTTATTAAATTAATGTAAATTGGAATTAAATATGTGTATAATTGTTACGCTGAGTCTGCCAATTTTATTAATAAAGCTATGATAAGAACATACCAACATGGCAATGATTTTCTCTCCGATGTTTGATATTTAAATTTGTTATCAATTTTGCGATTCCATTTCTTCATTGAATTGACATTATTTTCACTGAATGCCTTCCATTATTTTCTCATCCGCATATAGTGTTTCGTGTCGAAACAACATGTTTTGTTCATTAAAATGTCTATAGAATTAGATTAATTGGTTTAGTGCGTTTATCATCACCGAGTAGCATTACTACAGGCCATAAATAGGTTATGGTTCAATTAATCAGGATGTTTAGGACAGTCCATGCTAATTAATTTACCTCCTTTATGTTGGTTTAATTTGTCTCGTCTGTCTATCCAGTAATAAGCCGAGGTAATATTATCTCTGAATTTTCCATGAAATAACTGCAAATTTACGAAAGTATCTAGCAATGTTCCAAGTGATGAACGTACGGAATATCGTCGACGCTACTACAACACCAGTTTATTTTTGTTGTATAGGTTTCCTAGTTTTAACCCAGTCCATACTAAACAATTCTACTTTTGACCGATATACGTTGATGTACAGGGGTGTTATTTATAATTTAAAAGTAGTTTAGCAGTATCATGTTAAGTATCCATACTTTTATATTTCATTCCATACCCCATTGAGCTCAATACGTGTATCAAAGTTCACATGACTTTCGAAAGTGATAGGGCAGTTTAGGAATAACCAAATACATATACTAATTATGAATAAATGTAATAGACTGCGTAATTCCTGGTTGTTTTAGGGAATTGATGAAATGTCCCTTTTTCGTTAAATAAATAAATTGGTATTTTCACATTTCTTTTGGTTAAAATCATCATGTTTTCTTATAATATCATGGTCTAATGAACGTTCTCGCACAAGTGAATACAAATAAGTAACCAGAGTTCATATAAGTCAGGACAATAACAACAGGACATGTGTCTTGTTAATAAAGTTAACAAAATAGTTCATAGTGTGTTATTTGCATTTGAATTAATTAACCAAACAAGGAAAAGGACATTACTTTAACCAAAAGAAACTGCACAATATTTAAAAAAAATCAACGCGAGTTTCTAAATTACGCCTTTTCCCTGGCAGATTTAAGATTTTCTTGAAACCTTTATGTTTCAGCGATTTCGCGTATTCCCTGATTACACGTTATTCCTGTAACATATACGATTGGTGTTAATACAATGGCGAAACTCATGTATATGATACAGCAGCCAAACTTTCACAAAGGAGAGGGTTTTGTGACGTGTGTTATATTTGCTAGATATTGAACAAGTTTAAATATCTTAAATATATACTGTTTATCTTATATAAATCACTACACTACACTGACAAATTAATTTTAACACCATATGCGAAATCGACATTATTCACTTTAAGTGTCCGGTAACGAACGATACCTGAGCATGTAATATATCTTTACACTATCAGTTAGCTATTGGAGACATGTTAATCACTTCGTATGTATTTTCTAACATTACTTGGGAGCCGAACATTTAATTGTACTTTTTATCGCTAATTTACCTAAAGTTTCCCAAATATCGTTATATGTTATGCGCAAAAAAAATTAAGTTTATGGCCTCAATGTGTAACTTAGTTTACTTTCCATAATGCTCTATCACGACTTTTAAAGCCTCAGTTGCACGCCTTTACCGAACTATTCTTCTGCCATTTATCGTAATACTCTAATGGTAGGACAGAAGTGACCCCAATGAAATGTGTGTGTTATCGTCTGTGATTTACAAATATTCGGAACATATAATTGAACAGTAACAGTCACAAGGGGGATATATATGTCAATTGAGTTATGCCTTTTTCTAATTTATAACTACGATTTCAATATGTTGTAGTATGTTGCAATTCTTCTTGGGGTTATCATCACCTCAACGTGTGACTTTACAAAATCAACTTTTCCCCCTTCGAAATGGGGTGCTATGTTCTGATTTAACTCTATTGAACGCATGCTGCAATATGCTGCCTTTCATTTTTGTTTCAAACCAAAATATTTAAACAGTTTAGACACCATAAGACATCCTAATGACATCACAGTGTATCCAATATAAATAAAACAGAGGTCAACTCATAAGCGACAAGATATACACTTTTCTCTTTGAAGGACATGGGTAACACCAATTTAACAAAGATGGCGTTGCAAGTCTAGATGAATGGAGCGTAGATGGCCAAATCCAGTACAATTGTGGTATTCTGCAACACAAAACAAGAGCCAAATGGGCCCTTAGGCGCTCATCAGAGTACACAGTTTTCATATTAAAGCACACACGTGTTCCTTGTAACAAGAAGCAAATGTGTCTTGATAATGTTGACGTGTATTCCAAATATGATTTAGAGGGTTCAGAAGCCTTTTCTACGCTTTGACCTAATATGATCTACTTTAAAACCTTTCAAAACTTAGTTGACCTTACAGACCTATTATTCTGAGCTTGTTTCATGGAATTAGGGCAAAAATTAAGGACCCTAAAGTACTTGAAGCTTTTCCGATGAGTTAACCTTCTGTCCCACTTTTGACTCCGAGTAATCCATTGCCTAGATTTCATCAAGATGATCATTCTAAGCAAGTTGTGATAAATTATGGCTAACAATAAGGCCCTACAGAGATTTGAAGATATATCTATGTTTTTACCTACTGACCTACTTTTTAAATTTATGTAACCTATGTTCACATCGTGTCAAGCTTTTTGAACCATTCTAAGCAATATTGAAGAAGATTGAACTCACAATATGCCAGCTTCAGTGACAACAATATGTTTCTCTGATTTGACCTACTTACCTTCTTTATGACTCGACATGACCTGCATTCATGTATGACCTAAATTGTTTTAAACTTATGTCGGACCAGTTGTTTCAGAGAAGAATATTTCATTTTGATATTGTGTACGGTCGACATGGCAAAAGGACTATTGGCCACACCCATGTTCTTTGAACAGTTTTTGAAGCTCAAACCATCTGTATGTATCTTAAGAAGGTTGGTTCCACTGAGACTATTTGTTTCAGAGAAGGAATCGTTTGCAATCATTAACGGACGAACGGACGAACGGACAAACGGAAGGACGGGCGGACGACAGACGACAGGGGTATCACAAAAAGCTCACCTTGAGTGTTATGTGCTCTGATGAGTTAAAAATACTATGCAGGCTATCATGTGTCTCTTGAATAAGTTACCCGGAATGATTTTACCCCACCACCTGTTGAGGGGGCTATATAGGAAACACCTTGTCCGTTCGTCCGTTAGTCCGTCCATCGCAGTTTTTCGGGACATTTGCCTTTGTCTTGGAAACTATTTATCACTTTGTATGCATTATCAGTGTCGGAAGGTCGGAACAGGACAATATAGAAGGGATCGAATTGAGAATGGCGAAGAGAAGACATACATGTAGGACCCGCCTGGTTATAAATTGTAAATAGAAAGCACGAATTTATATTATGTTAACTTAATTGTGTGTATTTGTATAAACACCCACCCCAATTTTTCTCAACAGGCGTAAATATAACTGTAAATTCATGCGCCATGTGTGCAAAATATGGCAAAGCCATCTCATTCTGTTTAGAGAAGGCCTGATACACCAATACTGAAAGGTTTGTTTTATTAAAACCAAACCATCCGATAAAAAACGTTTCTGACATGGGAACTTCACTGATTCTTTACAGATACATTATCAGCTCGCTTTGCACATATTTCACCTGACTATGTGTACTCCCCAAAACTAAATCAGGAAAATGTCTTTAATAATAATAACGTTTAATACTAACTTAAGGAACAGCGTTTAAAGTTCATACACATCCCCTATATATTATATAGATTTAAGTTTCTCAAGATATAAAACTAATCGGGATATTTCTGGCAAAATTCGTGACCGTCAAAAATTCTGCCAGGTTCCTTACAAATCTCCCGATTCCTCCAAGCTCCTCTATCAATATCACCAGTAGGATTCGTCCAACGATCCTCCACGCTCAGCACGATTCTCTCAAATCGTGGACATCGTAGACATCGCGGCTAAGTGTAATAACAACATTACCCCAAATACTGTTTCTTGTTTTGAAGATCTTAAAGCAGGTTAAAACCTAAGCAGAATGCGCCTTAATGATTTAAGCAACCACCTACTCGGTAATAGACACTATTGCTTTCGTTACATATTTATGACTGTATAAAATCGAACAATTTTTCCAAATCGAGGAATAAATAATACGTTAAATGGTGCTTCTATAGGGGAGGTTTAATGACAATGTATTGTGGAACAACGGCTAATGTTTTATATTTACCTATATAAACTAGTCAAAACGCACAATACATAGCAATACGATGCTGAACATATTAGAATGATGGTTAACAAAAATATAAACCTATGGGTAATATTCAGCTTGTACCTGATCAGACATAGTACTACTTGTTGTTCGACAAATGGCCCAAATTGTTTGTAGTGACAGCAGTTTATAAAGCACAAACGCATTTATTGTCTTTCCTGTTGTATCATTATCGCGACAGCAAAGTAGCACAGGTAGAGTTATGTTTTGATACACTATTGATTTTGCTGTAATCAATTACTGCAGAACAATACAAATGATAGCTCCGAACAAAAAGATACTGCCTTTGTGGTAGTATTGAATTTCGATATTAAGACGTGCTTAGAAAACGTTCGTGATACTTTTCATGCTTTTATATCAAACTAAAACATCGATAGCACGAAACAACAAGATAAACATTGTATACATAATGAAATAGGGCATGCCATGAAATGTAACGGCGCACTTGAAAATCACAAATCAAATATACAAAAGTTTCTTTTTCTCTCTCAAAAAGTAAGAATGTAGCTTTCAGACAATTTCGTTACTTGACGTCTGATCAGACATTATGACAATTTAGCAGTAATATTTTATTTCACAGGTCCTATTCTACATTTCAGCCTGTCACTTTCAATGACGCTATACAGCGCAATTGCAAACAGTGAATGTTCTAATAAGACGCTGCGTAACCCTGCGTCTGATCAGGACCCAAACTTGTTGACACTTTTATCGACATTTATTATGTCATACAGCCAAAAATTTAACTTTGAATCGTGTCTTGCAGACAGCAATAATAGTACAGACCACAATAAAGTGGTGAAGGGGTAAAACTATTCAGAATAATTTACTTTTGGAAGGGTTAATTGATCAGCATGTGCGTCAAGGGGCTATATAAATGTCGTCCGCACTAAATACATCACACTGCCCTATGTCTAATGTCTACATAGTTCTGAATGTCTTTATCAACAGCGCATGCATAAAGAATAGCTATATGAAATTATACAACTGTTAACCAGTTGAAATAAGCATACCATGCACGACATTGCTGACGTTTGCAAATATTTTCGAACTAATTCAAATGCCGAGTAACCAGGTGTGTTGTTATCGTCTTATCTGTTTTGGCATTTTCATCGCTGCCTTACCTCAAGTAAAGTGGTTATTTGCAAACAGTTTAAGCCCTGATTCGACGCCGCATACCAGGATCCAGACTGTTTAAATCTCATTTAAATATCTATTTAGAAACCTAAAATTTAAATTTGAAACATTAATGTAGAAGAGCTTCAAGCTAAAGACGCCATGACAGTAAACAGTGACATTTAATGACACCTTTGTACACAAGCTAACAGTGTTAAGAGTTGCCATACCTGTTTTAGCCTACGGTATTGCTACAGCGTTTATTACTGTACAGACAAGGGAGGTGATATATACGACCCGTCACAAAAGACTAGCTACTATTGTCTGATTGGTATCTTGGGATTGATGCCATAACGGGCGGCTAAAGCATTGTGCGTGCACATTCTTTATGAATCGTATTAAGTTCTAATCATGAAACAAATCAAATGGTCTTGTTACGATTAAGAATCACACCGGTCGGTCGATAGTGTACGAACTTCCGGTGTCGAGATTAGCAAAACGAAAGAAGAGGGAAAAATCATTGCACCAGGTACATATTTTGTATCTATGTGCATTAGCGAACGTATCACTCACCATGAAATGTTATCAGACTTACAGCCCGTTAACCTGCTTAACGTTGTATACATTGATTTTGTTCGTAAGTCGACAGAAATTGGTGTAATTAACCATTGATCACTTGTTTACATGCTTCACATGTGTTTTGTCAACAGTTTTTACCAAATATTTTCAAACTTCATTATGATCAGCGACATTTAGTTGTTGTTATATAAACATAAATGAGATCTCTTAACTACATGTAGGGAAATTCTATGCAACTGTTAGTTTTTATAAAGAAAAAGAGGTTTTTAGAAAAATAGTAGATGTACGATTTGTAGCAAAGACGAGAGCTAGACGTGTACGATGTGTTGGGGGCGAACTGTACGCTTATAGTGATTTGTGTCCTATTCAGGTTGACTAGTTGAGTTTAATTTTACGGCACCGAATAACATTAAATGGGTCATTTAGCGCCGAATTTATAATTAAACTGGTTCAATTAAAAGTAATGCTTATAGTTGATAATTATTCCGTCCAACGTCCATACTTATTGCATCCAATTATCATTGACGAAATATTCACTTGTGTGTCTTGAGTTGATCCACTCAAACACAGATATTTTTTATTTCTTAGTAAATTGTTGGTGTTCTAACATTCAGAAGTTTTTAATTTATTTTCTCAAATATTGTTGAAATATCACTTCGCTGAAAGCATACATAAAGATATGGATACCTGGGTAAAGTCTTATACAAAAATCGAATGTCTGCAACTCTGCATATATACAGAGTTACACATAGACATGCATTTGAAAATCTTATCATTATGAACAATAAAGTCTAAAGCTTAGACATTTGGCATATAGCATCAGCAAGTGGTCCTCTACCAATGTATTCGAAGGCGCGACCCTGTGCACCAAAGAGTTCCCATTATAGGAGTCGAATGTATTACGTCCAACACATGTTGCGTCTAATTTTGCGTATAGGTGTTCGATTTGAAGACGTTTTGACCAATTATGTGGAGCGTTTTGAATTGGGAATGTTTCGACTTGGGACGCTTTGATCTGTTTGGTTCCACCACTCTGCTCGACATTAGAATAATATTTTCATTTGATTTGCTTCCTTTGCATGTTGCGGACTCAAGACAACATATTACAAACCGTAGTTTGTGTTATGTTTAGACTTGACAGCCGGTGTATCATAAAAGTACATATCGCGTGAAAATCGAAAATGAAAGTAGCGAAGCTGGATGTATTGGTTAGGCGCTGGGGGCTTAGTATACACAGAGTGTTTAAGTAAACCGAATGGACACAGCTCTTCTTTATGATAACATTTCAGGAATAATGCCTGGTTTGAAATCTTTGAACGTATTACAGAAGTTAGACCCTTCAAAGCATTCAATGTCTAAAACTGCAAAGTTAATTGATGATGTTTCTTGCCTTTTCAAACCGGCATTTACCTGTCCTTTGTTTTTTCAGCCTGACATAAAACGTACACATTTCCTTTGAAACAACTTGTGCCTGATTTTCCAAAAGGTTTTAAGGTCGTCTGTGTTTCGCATCTCATGAGTGTCCTACGCTGAAAACCATTCAATAACATAATTGAAGAGAAGATCGCAATATTTGTCATAGGCATCTTTTTATGTGCTAACAACGTTTGAAATTTGACGTAAACATCTTCCATGTTAGTGTACTTTAGTGTCTGTAAAACAGATGGTAGCAAGGCGACAATCTTTTCAAACAGAGGTGTGTCACACGGATCAATGTCCATTGGGTCATTGATGTCTGTTGTAGGATCAGTTGGACATAGGCATCTTTATTGCTCTCCAGTAACGACAAATCCTACATAAATTTTCTGAAATCCATGCAGTCTGTTTCAGTGAAGCAAACTGTGGTGGCTGTTTGACAAGACAGTTGCTTCTTTGGAGTTGACGAATGCAATGGGGTTTGGTTTGTGAAAACGTATCATTTATGACAATTTTAATTGTTTGGGGCTCAGGGACGGGAATTATACATGGACTTATTATGATGGAGTGATCTTGATTTTTTTGTCTGGTGTTGAGCTTTTTGTGACTATCCAATGGTTAGAACTTTAATTTTTTGCTCTTCTTGAGGATGTTGTGTCACTGTATGATTGATAATTTCGGAAGAGTCATTAAATCCCTTGCCGCAGTAGTAGCACAGGTACTCGTCCATATCTTCTCGTTAGCGATGTTAGTTTTAAATACGAGATCATTAATTAATGAATCGCAAAGGATCAACATAAAGCCAGAGAGATATCTATATATAGATCTATTAAGTGTTGTTTCAAGATCTGGCCTATAGCTAGTCCTTCATAGAAAGCCGTTGCATATGCTAATATCAACATTTCCCATCATTTTTTGTGATATTTAACAGTTTTCAGTTTCTGGCATATGCAACGTCTTTCACTTTTTTCAATGAAAACTCGGCGCATCGTTCCCACGGAAAACTACGGAGGAACGGTTCAATAGACATATAGAGCAAATTAGGCGTGTTTGGGCTAGTAATTCACTTCAGTCCTGTAGAATGACTGTTTTTCAAACATATTTTGCCACAAAATAGTTTACGGTACTCACATTTTGTGTTTATTTATCTGATTTGAATCACTCCTTCACATATCATCAGCAACCCATGTCTATTGTTAGGGAATTCCCTTCATTTGCATATGAGGTCAACCGGAAGTTGGTTCACAAACTAATTATTTAAACGAAATCCACCATATTACAATCCCCCCTCCATTCTTAAGCTATTTCGTTCAAATGAATTTGTATATTGCCATAGCCGGGGGAAGTCGTATGACGTCATCACAAGCATATGGCGGACTTTTTGATGACTGTTGGACTGGGAATATTACTGTAAGTGTTATTGACCTATAGATAGGTGAGTGACATGGATTTTAGGCAGTATACAATATAAAACTGTTTATTATATACCTATTCTAAATACAAGCGAATACAGGTCTATCAATCTTGTTCCGTATCAGATGGTCCGTATCAGATGGCTTATATGCTACACAATGTTGACGTCACTGCTCTTATGCAACTTAAGTTGTACACGATCTATTAATATAAAGAAGCGTTGCGCGTGACGTTTCGGAATTCCAGGTCCGATGCTATTTTTAAAAAAAAGTCGAAACTAAGAATTAGTCAACTTTGAACAGTTAATTTCCATTTTAGGCGTGAATAACCCACAACATCCACTTTTACTAATGTTTTCCTCCAAAGGATAAAGCTTAAAACAGTTCAATTCATGCCCTGAAACTTTTAAATGACCGTTATTTGCAAAACGCCACTTCTTAAATAAAGGATTCAATCGAAAACAAAACAATACACCATAAAAAATAATGACGTAATTTATTGGTGGTCACATGACTTCCATAAATAGTTTTGCATAGAACATATAAGGGCCTACATGTATGCGTATATTCGGTTGAACAACATATAGATCTAGATCTAGTCCAAAACAATTTAGGTATATAATAAAAGGAACATCATTACAGTGTGTGATCCGGGGTCTTGTATCAGTTCTCGTTGGTTGTGTAATCCAGATCACACTCGAGGCTGCGCCTCTCGTGAGATCTGGATAACACAACCAACTCGAACTGATACAAGACCCCGGATCACACACTGTGGTGATATTCCGTTTTTATTGTATCAAATGAAACCCATATTCTCTATGAACTAAGATAAATGACGAAAATCGATTCAGGTAGAAAATGCGTTAGGGAATTAGCCAATAACTTTTAGACGTTGAAGCTTACAAAAAAGGAATGATGAAAAAGAGCAAGCAAAACGTCTAAATAATTTGGACTAGCCTATAGCTAGTTATAGAACAATCATAAAGGATACAACACAGTGCATACAGTATTGAAACATGAATGACGGAGGAACAAAATGCAAATAGCACTGCTGAAACCAGATTATCACACCTGACATTAAATGACACAGTAACATATCGGCAAGTCCTGAGTTTTGCTCGATCTAGATACAACCCGGTTTCGGCAAACATCTACAAATCGTACAGTAAATAATTTCATAACCTCGACAAATCGTACACACAATTACTACACATCGTACAGTAGTTACGAATCGGGTATGTCTGTTTCATCCCCCAACATCACAATCCAAGTCCAATTTGGCAACTTTAAAGCTTTTGACCGACAACGGGGATTTAGACAAATGGATACATGTATGATTTATTAACTGAAACGCCTTTCTTGATGGAATATGATCATGTTTATTATTGATCTATTGTCTTTTTCCTCGACGAGCATGGTGATCACTGGCATTTTCGACATTTCTATTCCAGAAAAAATATAAAACACGCAGCAGGATATGAGTACAAAAGTATGAAGATAGTATACGCATGTGTCACTGTTGCTTCAAGTCGATTATTAAGGAATTATCATGATTTGTTTACCTGCATTGAGAATCAGTACGCCATTTTCCTCGATTCGGTAGTCGCTACAACGGAAGTTCGTACATTTCCGACCAACCGGTGTGAGAATACATAATCAATAAATCCGTTGCGCTTACTAGCGCTTGTAACATATATTGCGTTAAACATTAAGCTATATTATATCCCCTTTGTGTTATCTCCACAGAGAAATGGTGGAATGAAAATGTATTTCTTCATGCACATAACTTATGGTGCTCTATCAACCTGTTAATTCTTTTACCAAATACGATAAACGGTGTAGGAGGAGTTGCGCTAACAACGATGGACAGACGAACGAACATACAGACAAACGGACAGACATACTGATCCCTATATACCCCACTCCCATGTACCGTGATAAGAAAATAACTCGTGTGCAGGGGTGTGATAAGAGACGATATCTGAAATGAAAGTAGATCCTTACATGGTCGGTATCTCTCCGTCTTCAATATAGAAGATCTAAATTGGATAGAACCAATCTTGAATTACTATTTGAATCTAAAATTACAGCTGACTTTTATACAAATATACGTTACCGGTGAATGTAAATGTACGATATTTACTCAGAAATAAGCTGAGAAAAAATGTTTCATTTTGAAAGAGTGCAGATCAAGATAAGCGTGCTCATTCAGTCAAAATCTGATCATCGAAATCAACTGCGAACTAATTGAATCGAGATGAAATGCTGCGTAACGACCCTATTTTGAAAAGCAAATGCAATAATTTTAAAACAGAATCAACTATTGCAGACTATAATGTTGCTTAGCGTGCAAAATGCAATCATGTTAACCTAATTCAATATCCGTAATAAATGACTCGTACTGTCACTAATTCACTGCAATGGCTCTATCAATGTTAAACAAATGTATTATGTTTTGAAGTATATTATTTCTTAAATTTAAATTTAAGGTATTTTGATTGAGGAAATTTTGTTCAAACGTTTGGATCCTGATTGGACACCACGTCCAATTTGTTTGCAAATACATATAGTACTCGTACTAAGGGATTGAAGGGTATACTCAGCTTGAAAAAAAGAAGTTATTTTCTTAATTATAATGACTCGGGTTTCCCTAGTTTGAGAAATATCTCACACTTAATTTAGAATCATTTGATTATGTCTTTATGTACAACTCTTCTCGGTAGGAAATACATTAGTTGTATCAATATTTTTCATTATATTCTTATCCCTTCACTGTTCAATATAGTCTGCTTCAATTCTGCTGTATGCATTGCCGTTTAATAGTTTGAAAATAAGACAGTATGTCTGAATAAATATGTGTGTCAAACTGCGTTATATATGCGGCGTCTGATGAGTATCAAAACTGCTTGCATACGCGCATTTAAGCGTAAATGAGGGCGAAAGGGTTAAGTGCTGAAACTTACAAGTGTGTGGTTTGACCATATACATACTTCACTATATAATTGTGTACGGTTGATTCCCAAGGGCTGTTGATAAACGCATGTCTCTGTTACCTGGTTAATTATGCTTGTAAGACACACACGTAATCACTAATGTTATAAGAGTATTTAACGTTTTAATACCAATATGTATATGCCAATTAATATTTTCAGTTCTATCCATCTGGTCCAATTGCTATGTTCAAATGAATAAAAAAAAATACTACTAAGCAATGTTTAACATGTGTTATCTCAAAATACAGGAGTCGATCCATATGCCACAGTGCTATATCGATGATTGGTAAACTAATGATATTTCAATATAATATGTGATATTTCAGTTAAACATTTTTACATTTGATTCGAATACTTACTATAAAGAGCACATACGTGTATACAATACAGGTGTTTCATTAGCTTGAAAGTAGAACTGAAGTTAACTTGTATTACATTATTCAATTAACAGAAAACTACATTTTCTGATTAAAATTATTTTAATGGATCTCAATTTACTATCTCTAATAAGATAAATAAACAATTAACTACAAAATACCTAACATTATTCAGGTTTGGTCATTAACTTATAATGTAATATTATGCCTTCAATCATTTAACCGCCATACATATGATAGACTCCTTAAATATACAATCAACTACAAAATACCAAGCATTGTTCAATTTTGATCATTACCCTCATTATGGCATAGTATGCCTTCAACCACTTAACCTGCATATCGATGATATATTCCTTATAATAATTTCACAGCTTAAACGTACATCTGTTTTTTATTATTACCTCAGATGTAATTTTGATAAAATGAATTTTTAGCATTCAGACATTGATTTGAGTATCAAGTAGTATGTATCGTAATCAGACGCATTGTCAATCGGCCTGTAATTATGATAAAACGGGGTTTAAGTAGAAGTGTAGTCACGTTTGGCAATGGCATTTTAACAATCTTTATTTTAAAAAAAGTTTTCATAGCAGTAATTATATCATCCACGGACTGTTAGTGTCAAAGAAGGTAATAAACTCTTTTTCTTCTTTAAAATGTTTGATAATTACAGTACAATTGATGTCATTTAGACAACTCTGAACAGCCACGGTCAATGTGAATTATTCATGATTCTAGAACAATATTGGACCTATTTGTCATTCGCATGTCTTCTTGTGAAGCGCTATCACAGATGAATACATACGTCAATAAGGTTATTTGTGTGATCACGTGTTTAAATGTTTGTTTAACTAACCCTTTACATGGTATCAATCGTCCACTGAATAATCTGTTGTCTGAAAAGATTCCCAAAAATGTTTATCTGTATTTCAGTTTGATATATATATTCAGATTAACAGATGTTTATATCAAGATGAGACGCTAAGAAACTTTATCTACAACCGTTATCTCACATGCGCTTGTAGTGAACAGAATGCTACGCGTCGTCGAGAAAGCGTTAATGAATTGATTTTACTTCAGTTATTCTAAGCGAGATCGACATTACACCGATCTTCAGATTCTCTAATTTGCCATGTTGCTGTCGCAGAATTCTCTTATGCATTAAAACTGCACCAGAACATATATACTCAACAAAACAATTAAAAGGGCAAATATATAGGGTAGGCCCAATCTATTTTTAACAGTTTCATGTAAAATTACATGTTAACTTCGTTGTAGATTATAACTGTATATTGAAAAATATAAATATATATCGCAGTTAACCTTAAAACACAACCATCCTAAAATACCCGTGTGCCAGACTAGGTGGTTGGGGGTAACAAAATTGTTTACCAAGAGCTCCACCTTTTAAGTTCTTCTCTTAAATTACAGCTAGTATCATATGTGTTCACCGCGTGCATTAATCACTTCATTGCATCTACAGGGAAATCGGAGAATTAGCTTAACCCTCATCCGGACCTTGCAAATCTTGCGTTTTGAGACGTTTGGGGTCCATTGGACCCCAATGTGCATTTTTGTTATTTTTGTAAGTCAATATAGGCATCTGTGACAAAACTGATGCCGCATTCTAAATTGGCGTGTTTATTCTATATTGTAATGATAAAACCGAAACGTTGCCCTCACTGTTACCATGGCAACCAGTGACCAAAATAACACAAAAAACTACGTTTTATTGCTGTAAAATCGAATTTTATCTAATAACTTGTGCAGAAAATGTACAGATGGGAAAATGTGGATATATTTATGACTAGATATACCTTTTGTTACATTAATGGTGTATCATTTACTAAACTATGTAAACATTTAGAATAAAGTGACAAAATATGGCTGGGGTCCAGTGGACCACAAATGATATTTATGCATATTAACATGGGTTACTATACAACTTTTAACCACGAATGATTTAAAAACCTTATAAATTGAACGTATGTAACCAAAACAGCTTCCAAGCTGATCAATATCACAGGGGGCCAACTAGGTATTACGTTGGAGCGTTTGTCTACGACAACATGTATTGGACTGGCTACGACAGTAAACATATTTTACATGTTCTGTCAAATGTCAACAGTGTTAAATATCATAAATCGTTATTTTGTTCGTAAATTATAAGAAGTGACACAATGTTTATAGAATCAAGCCCCATCATATGCAGTTTGTGGTTCCAAGTGTCACTTTGTGATTGATTATATCTGATCTTACCATTTTATTAACCCTTTCAGTAATCAGCATAATATGTGTATGTATTGCTACGAAGATGCATATGTGTTTATACGTTTCTAACAGAGGGTGTATTGGTATGCTCACGAAGTTTTCTTTTACTACATAACCAGCTGAAATGGAATATTTGGACATTTACGTTATTGACAGGCCCGTAGGAAACGTGTGTGTGTGTGGGGGGGGGGGGGGGGGGGGGGTCGTGCCCCAGCCCCCAATAATTTTGCAACTAATGGTTACCAGGCAAATTCCTTTTTATTTGGTCTATAGATAAACGCCACTAAACGCACAAATTTTAGCGCACAACAAAACAAAACCAACATACATGTACTGGTTTCAAAAGGCAGAAAATCGATTGATCCGCCGCTGAATGAAGAGTGTGCCCCAAATAATGCCCAATGAAGAGTGCCCCACCCAATCCCATTTTCCTTCTTACGTGCCTGCTTGAAGAGGAGGTTGTGACAGGGAGGGGGGGGGGGGGGGTCATCTAATCTGGTACTTTTGTTATCTTAATGCCCATCAATGAGAGTTCACAATTGAACATCGTTGTTGGAAAACCATCATATTTAAAATCTGTATATAGCCTAATGGGATAATACATGACTAGTAAACACCCAAGATTGGCACAAACGTAACAGTATGTGGACTGTAACTTAATGATTAACGTTAATACTGCCGAGTGTTGATCATTGGAAACAATAATGTACAGTTGTTGCTCCAAATAACACAGCTTCATTGTTGGCGTCTGCCTGTTTGTATGCCCACATATAGTACATACTTTGTCTAGCTAATTTCTCTTACACTTTTCAAGCTACAACCTTATAACTTGGCAGAGTGTTTGCACATATACAGTAGATGTGCATGTGGACTTAAAGTCAAATTAGGGGAGGGAGGCATCATATTTGTCTTACAGAAAATATGCCTATCATCTTATTATACAGTAAAAACTCTTTAATACAACCATTAAATCAAAGGCTAATTGATTGTAAAACGACAGTTGACAATTAACCTAGAGCAAGGTAGTACTAAAACAAAAAACTCTTTTAGGAGCTTTCTGTTTATATATAAGAAATCACCTATCGTGAACATCTAACAATGCACACAATATTGTGGACGTAATAGAGATACTTTACTGTACTCTAGGCCAAGGTAACAGTTTTTGTTTCAATTTAGGGGTATGTGTTTGTTAACAGCAGGTGTTATCAGTATGTAAGCCTTTTACCATTTGTCAAAAAGTGTAGACATTGATTGACCTCAAATATGTATCGGTTAGAGCATGTTTATTTCATACAACGGAATATAGTCCACGAGGCGCGGGACGCGCCGAGTGGACTATGTTCTGTAGTATGAAATTAACATGCTCTGAGCTATTTAGCGCATGGCTTGGGCTCGAGAAATATAAGAATACTCTTCGTTTCTGCTTTTTTGTTTTAGACGAAAAAGTCATTTTATTTGTAATATTTTACAAAATTGAAAGATTATTTCAATGTGAAGTTTGAGACCTAAAGCATGTTTATTCGCGCGCAACCATGGTATAACCTATTTAGCACTGGCTTGGGCTTGAGGAAAATAAGAAATGACATGACCTTTCGTTTCTGCTTTTTGTTTTTAGACGAAAAAAGCCATTTTAATTTTAATGTTTAACAAAATTTGAAAGACTATTTCAATGTGAAGTTTATTGAAGTACTATATGTAGGCACATTTCGTTAGCAATTGTCTTTAAAGTCTATGTCTCACTGTTCATTTTAAAAATAAAATATGAAGTCATCAAGCGTCTGTCGTTCCCCTCTGATCTCAACAATTTTTTTAAAAGACAATCTAGGCATTTAGATCCCGTTGTTTTTTTTACATCTACAGCTAAAAAATGCATATATCTAGGTCTAGCGGGACGGTGTAGACCTAGATATATTATTGTTTCTGTGAAATTCCTGTATTTCTTCAGCTTAAATCATTGATATTGTGTTTTTTTCACTTAACTTTCGATTACGTATCGTTACGCCTACAGAGCAGGCTAGAGGTTTTTGCAGTCGCTCGCTCGGAGGATTGCTAGGATGTTGATGTCAATTACCTTCAGATGACAGAAACGTGGACTATATTAATTAAATAGTCCATGGTTTTAAAATGTACGCGATATAGTCAACAGTTTTTGAGGCACCTGATTCTTCTTCTTCTTCTTCCGTTGCAAGGTCAGGAGTCAAAACGACTGTAGTGTTGACCTGTGTTGAGTGATGGGACAGCCATCTCCCAGAGATTAAAAGACCCGTATATTCAGTCTAAAACTATTTACATATTGCTGTCATCTACTCGATTTTGCGGAAGACGAAGCCACCTCTGATGAGACTGTCAAGGGCAGCTGCATAGTCCTCGCTGGTATTGGTGTTGGTGACCTGCGTTGGAAGCTGGTTCCACTCCCTGGTGGTCCTAGGGTAAAACGACTGATAGTAGACAGTTGCTTGGGCATTAAAATGTCGAAGCCTTCCCCTGCCTCTTGTACGGGAGTCGCCTGCACGAAGGGCGTCACCTGGGTCGATATCAACATCTCTGTGTTTGATCTTGGCAAGATAGTTGAGTCGATGGATGCGTCTTGTCTGTTCCAGCGAGGGCCATCCTAGTGTCTTTATCATGTTTGTAACACAGCCTGGCGACCGGTCTTTGTAATCGTTAAAAACGTACCTGGCGCCTCGTCGTTGGACTCGGTCAAGCTGGTTAATGTCTGCTTCCAGATATGGGTCCCATGCTGCCGATGCATAGCTGAGTGAGGGAACAACAAGTGTGTTGAAGCATCTGTCGCGGACTTCTCTAGTGCAGTTTTGAAGATTTCTCCGTAGGAACCCCAGGGTACTACAAGCTTTTGCGGCGGTTCGATGCACATGGGTTCTCCAAGTCATATCATTACTGATGTGGACACCCCAGTACTTCGCGCTGTCTACTGCCTCCAGTTCGTGTCCATGGAGCGTGTATTTGTGCCGGCGCCTAAACTGGTCATTGGTACAGATGTGAATAACCTGGCATTTCTCCGGATGGAACCTCATCTGTCACTGATCTTCCCACCTTTCTAGGGAGTCTAGGTCTCGCTGTAGGTCTTTGGCATCTTGGTCCGACTTTATTTCTTTGTAGAGTAGCCCATCGTCTGCAAACAGTATTGTATCTGACTTTGTGCACTCCGGTAAGTCGTTGATGAATGCCAGAAAATACAATGGTCCGTTCACCGTGCCTTGTGGGACACCTGATGTCACGTTAGCGTGGGTCGATTCTTTTCCATCGAGAACAACTCGCTGTTTCCGGTCACTAAGGAAGGATTGAATCCATTGGAGAGTCTCCCCTCGTACACCATAGAAGTCAAGCTTGTGCAGGAGTCGCTTGTGTGGGACTTTGTCAAATGCTTTTTAGAAATCAAATAGAATGACATCTACCTGATTTCTCCCAGTGTATAGCTTGCTAGCGATGCCCTGGATAGTGGTAACGAGCTGGGACTCACATGACCGCTTCTGCAGGAAACAGTGCTGGTTGTCGCAGATGATCATATTCCGCCGGAAGTGGTCCATGACGTTACTGTGTATAACATGTTCCATGGTCTTGCAAAACGATTGAGGTGAGTGATACTGGTCGATAGTTGGAGGCGCGCTGTTTGTCGCCTTTCTTGTATACAGGAACAATATTTGCATCCTTCCAGTCTCCAGGTAGGACACCAGTGTCATATGAATTTTGGAAAATCTTCTTCAACACAGGGGCAATCTGTTCACTGGCGATTTTCAAAATGTGAGTTGGTACCGCATCTGGACCCACTGCTTTAAATGGATTTAGGTTGTGTAGGAGTTTGGCAATTTCGGGTGCATTGAAGATGATGTTTGGCATTGAAGGATGTGGACTAGTTCCTTTGTCTGGCATGTTTTGAAAATCTTCTTCTGTATAAACTGACTGGAACTGGTCGTTTAAGATGTTGGCACGTGTTGCGGTATCACTTTGTAGAAAGCCGTTTTTATCAAGGAGGGAAGACACACCGACATAGTCCTGTTTTCTGCTCTTCACATATGAGTAGAATTGCTTCGGGTCTTTTTTGAGGTTCCCGCTTACTATGTCATGCACATAACGTCTCTCGGCTGAGCGTGTTGATGACTGCGCCTCTTTCTGGAGACATTTGTAGCGTTTCCAATGGTTGGTCGAGAGCTCCAAGCCATGTGCTAATGAATACTAGCAGCTGATCTGAAATGTTATTATTCTCAGATTCATGAGTCCCAGTTTCATTTTGCATGGTTCAAATTGAAAAAATCAAAAACCTTTTCAAAATAAAGTTGTGTTTATTTCGTATACGTTTTCCGAGTGCTTTTATACTTGAATACTCGTATATACCGTAAAAAAGAATGCGTAGTACATGTATCGGTTTTCTATACTATGCCAAACTGCCAATGCAACACCTCCGATTTCCCCACTATTTTCATATCAGTGCGTGTGTTTTAAATCGATGGAAAAGTTGACACAAAACCATTTAATGTTTTTATTTGTGTTTTTAAATTGATGTACAGTCCTCAAAGTTGTTAATATTGGCAACGAATTTTCATTGACACTTCTGACGAATAATAACAATCTATCCAAACGTATCGCTAATTTCTGGTTAACATTCCCCATTGAAAATGCATTGGAATGAGATTTCTGAAAACTTGTTGTCACGTAATTCCATTTTTTGGGACCAAATGCCAATTCATTTTGATTTTGTTTACCAAGAGTATTGTCGATTGATCATTCTATGAATTGCAGATGGAATCTATTCAGGATATGCAAACATTACAGAATTGACCAGACTAACTTAAGACATGTTTAACATTGAAAGTAATGGGAATATCCGGGGTGTTGCGTTGGAAGTTTGGCATAGTATATAATAAATCTTTAAAATACATACTTAAATTTTGCCGACTTTTTCATTTATTTATAAAAATAATATGTCTCTACATTTTTTAAAATGATTCAGGCGACTGCAAGATATCTCCGTGTAAGCCATTATGTTCTGGAAACCATTTCCCCCCATAGCTTGTTCCTTATTTGAAAGACAGGTGGCCACTTAAAGCAGGTTGAAAGTAAAGCAGAATGCACCTTAGTTGTTTGCTGCTTTGGTTTTGTCTGCTTTAGCTACCATTTTACCAGGATAATATCTTATGGTACATTACATACATATGACTGTATAAATTAGTATGTTTTTCTTCAATGGAGGTATAAATTGAAACTAGTTTGCTGGTGTCAGCATCAAAGTTAACAGTTTGCCTTTTCTCCGATATCGTTGCCGGTTACGTTGAAAGTCCGGTGTTCGTATTGGACACTGTCTTCTACTTAGTTGTCTCCCACGTGAATGAGATCTTTTTATCCTGGTGTACCGTAGAGCAGTGATATACCGCCTCCCTTGAACTTCTGAAAGGGGTCCGGCAATAGGAACACACAGCATGTTCGATGTCCTGAAATCAAACAAGAGACTTTGTAGCCAACCCAATACATGATTTTGTAGCGCAACCTATACATCTGAACTGTACTTCGTATAGAAACTTATACAGCTTCTGTGCAACACGTAGACATACACAACGTTTACAAAAAAGTGTTTTATGGTAGAATATAAGCATCATGGAAGTATTAATTGGACCTAGTCAATAGTGAAAAGCTATTTCTTCAACATGCATATATTATTTCTTCAATGTTTTATTTTATAATACAAAATTTAAGCCACAAATGCATTTATGGATACACGGTTATGAATTCACACTGTATGCTTGCTGTGTTGTTCATGAATAATGTCAAACACTTTCCCATAACTACAGTCAGTTCTTGCTTCCAGTTCTCTCAGTGTGATCCGTCTATCCTTGTCCAGCAGCTCCTTGATGAAAGCGTCGTCCGTCAATGTTTACGTTAGTGGTTGGCTGCTGCGTTCGATGTCAGTCAATGTTTCCCGTTCTTCTTCAAAGCTTTTTAACTACTTGTAGATTGTAGTCTGTATCGGAGCAGTATCCCTATAGGCATTTATCATATATTCTGTAACTTTTATCCAAGAAAATCCATTTTTGACATGAAACTTGATAGCAGCTCGTTCTCCAACGTTCATCGTCGCATGTGTTTACTGGAAACATAACTCAAAAATACGAAAATGACGTCAGGCAACGAAGTTATGTCACTTACGTCGTGCTTCTTATTCACGGCATATCTACTATTAACGTTGTTGATGTTTTTTAAAAATCGAATGAACTAGACTTCACGAAGTTTGAACATCAATGTGGTAAAAAATGTTATCTGTGCCACAGGCGCCATGATGATGTTGCAATAGAGACCAACATATATATACATGTGAAATTGCATTTTTAATAGCGAAGAAATAGTTTTAGATAATGTAAAAGTGCCATGTCCGTTCAGTGTAAAGCAAGGCAGTTAGAGCACGTTTTCGCGAACTTTATGATTGACCCTCGTATATTTATACGATTTTTGTAAAAAAAAATATCTCATTAAAAATGCATGGATACGAGGGGTGTTTTACTATTAATGCAACTAAATCAATAACTTCGATATCATAAGTGTAATATATATGTGTGATATATCGTTGGAACGATGGTATCACAGGTGCCAGACACATGCTTTGCCATAAACAACCTCTCCTATGACCAAACACCATATTCTGACCTAAAGCTCATTTGAAATTTTTTTTTTTTTTTTATAGTATATACCTTAGAAAGGTGTCCAACTCCCGCGGTAAACCTGCTTCGCGAAACGCACCGACTTCATTCCGAGTCTTGTTGCGCAGTCAATTCTCGGTCGATTGTGAATACAAAGAGATCATCGTACGCGGAAAACCCTATTGTACACCATAGGATTCCATATATGATCAATTTCCATTGATAATAAGCCATTCCGATCCTCGGAAGTCGCAAAACATTTAGGTCAAACAAGTCTCTACCGATACACACACAGCACTTTTTACCCCTCAGGTCTTAAATGTACACCTTAAATCTACGACATGCTCTTCATGTCCTCCATATTTCGATCAAGTCATTTAAAAGAAGTTACTTGCCATACATGTCAAAGCCAAACTACTCTGCATTATCGCGCAACGGCTGGTGTTTCGAACCGATTCGGCAATTTTCAATCGCCTTGGCCATCTTCTTTCCGTGACCCGGAAGTGGAAAACCGTCAACATAGACTGGTACCCAACGCTCCAAGATGCGATACTTAAGGTTGGTAACCAGCGATCTATTTTTTACATGTAGGCCTAGCTTGCTTTCGCGGAAAAAATTGACACTTTATTGTCTCATATAATTTAATGAAAAAAAGCTCCAAAACAAATGACAATCGTGACTTGGTACATATTTACTATTAAAAGTTTCATTTGTTGTGTTTTGTTCTGGTTTACTGTTCATTGTTTCTATTTAGTTTTAGCCGTTTACTTCATGTGCGCCTAAAGTTACATTTTAACCCTTATCGTGTCATGAGAAACTTGGCTAATATTTGCAAACACATAGCTTGGATCCAGATCAGACATAACGCGGTGTCTGATTTGGATCTAAAATGTTAGCAACTTATGTTAGTATTTTTCTAAAGTTTACAAAAGATCAAAATTATATTTATTTTTTCAGAAAGATATATTTGCAGCAGATAGCAGTTCAGCATGATAAGGGTCAAGATTTTATAGCATGCTTATCCATAACAAAAACTTGGTCAATAAAGTTAAACTCTGTTATTCATTGTGTTTCATTAAGTAAAGGCTTGCCTTTAACCCTTTTATCCATAGATTGTATATGGTTGTTTAACCCTTTTACCTTTGAATAGATATTTCAAATTCCAAACATACATGTATAATAGAGTAAGAGCCCACATTCCAAACATACATGTATAATAGAGTAAGAGCCCACACAAGATAAAATCTTCCCCTTTTTGACTTTTAAACCCAGACTGTTACCGCTACACATTGTATTTTCTAGAAGAATACTTCCTCAGATTTATTATCAAATTCATTCATGCATGAAAGAGTAAGAGCCCAATCAATTTTTGGCCTGAGGAGAATAAAAGTTACTTAACACCTCTTCTGGATCCAAACTGTTCAAATATATACATGTATACTCGCAAAAAAGTACCCTTTTTTAGTCTAAATTATCAGCGTCTCATACATAAACTGTGTATAATTTTTGTTATGTAGAAAGTATCAGACGACATGAAATTATTGTGGCTAAATAACATGCACATTATATTGAAAACAGCAATATATGCTTCGAAATATTTTCTATAAAAGAAAAAAATTGAGCTCAAATTCAGCAGCTGTTTCTTAAAGAAAAGAAAATCACATATAGACTTTCATTCATCTCTCACATATAACAGGTTCCCGACCTGCCGCGATTTCTTATCGTATGCGTTGGGTACCAGTCTATGTTGACGGTTTTCCACTTCCGGGTCACGGAAAGAAGATGGCCAAGGCGATTGAAAATTGCCGAATCGGTTCGAAACACCAGCCGTTGCGCGATAATGCAGAGTAGTTTGGCTTTGACATGTATGGTAAGTAACTTCTTTTAAATGACTTGATCGAAATATGGAGGACATGAAGAGCATGTCGTAGATTTAAGGTGTAAATTTAAGACCTGAGGGGTAAAAAGTGCTGTGTGTGTATCGTTAGAGACTTGTTTGACCTAAATGTTTTGCGACTTCCGAGGATCGGAATGGCTTATTATCAATGGAAATGGATCAAATATGGAATCCTATGGTGTACAATAGGGTTTTCCGCGTACGATGATCTCTTTGTATTCACAATCGACCGAGAATTGACTGCGCAACAAGACTCGGAATGAAGTCGGTGCGTTTCGCGAAGCAGGTTTACCGCGGGAGTTGGACACCTTTCTAAGGTATATACTATAAAAAAAATAATTTTTTTTTAAAATGAGCTTTAGGTCAGAATATGGTGTTTGGTCATAGGAGAGGGTGTTTTATGGCAAAGCATGTGTCTGGCACCTGTGGATGGTATAACACAAGATTAGATCAAATTACTAGCTAATTCACGATACTAACCCAAATGACCCCTTCTCAAGGGCACTAGAACATAGCACTTTTCAGAGTTTTTATATTACCCTAATAACTTTTTGAAAAATTAAATTTCTAAACTTAGTTTATGCAATATATGAGTTTTTGTGTAGATTTCAATGTGAAAAATATTTCTATACAATAATAAGGGCAGCTGTTTTATATCTCAATTTTTCAAAAATAAAATTTCTTATTTCGCTAATGAAAAAAATTGACATGAATTTTCGAACGCTATGAAAATTTTCTATATCCGTATATCCATTTTTTGATTTAATAACATTAACATCTATTTCAATTGCTTCAGTTATAGCCTGGTTTGATATAACAACATGTTTTAATATTTCAAGAAATACTCTTGAAGATAACATTAGCGTCATGTTTTATGATATTTTCAGTACGAGTTAATTATTAGCTATTTTTTGTCATTTTATAGAATAATATAATTTGATGCTGCATGGTATGTGCATAATTGTCTGATTTTATTTGATCGAAAGTTTCATCAAATTATTCTAAGTAATAAAACCGCTAAAGTTATTATAGTATCACAATTTGTTCCGAGAATTACCTCAAAAATACACAAAAATGGTCCTGTGCCCTTGACTTGGGGGAATTTAAGTTCGTGTGGTGACTTATCTACTTATTTGATATTACCGTGCGTTATACCATTGTGTAGGTGAAAAATTGTTCTTTCTTATGATATAATTATCACACATGCATTTTGCACTTATAATTTTTGAAGTTATTGATTGAGTTGCATTAATTATGAAACACCCCTCGTACACATTTAGCTAGGTTAATTATATTTATTCGATTCAACATACATACGCATCAGTTATGGAATGGCGCACATATCTGATTTATTGATATTGGTCAGACAGGTATTCTCTCTTTCACTTTTCTCAAATTAAATAATCCCTTTCAGCAGCCTATATCATTTTGAGAAATGTTGTTTAGTTATGATAAGCTAATACTTAGTCTGCAGACGGAATAATGATATAATACAAAACCAATTCAGACAGGCATATTTTAATAAAACCTCTAGTTTTTATATTTATCCTCCACTATTAGTTAAAAGAAAAGCATTTACAATGCACTACGGATTTATCAATATCTAATATAAATGACGAAATGAGATATCGACAGACATATAAATGAATGTCCTTAAACGTTTTATGCATAATATGGCAATAAACTCTCTCTATCTCTCTCTCCCTCTATCTCTCTCTCTCTCTCTATCTCTCTGTTTATAGGACACAACCACTTTAGTTATTCAATGATCATCAACCTGAAACTTCAGTGTTTGTCCATAAATACGAGGGGTGTTCAAATAGTTTTGATACTGGATCAATAACTTCAATATTATGAGTGCAAAATGCATGTGTGATATATCATTTTAAAGAGCAATTCTTCGCCTACAGGATGGCATAATGCACGAAAAGATCACATAACTCGATGAGTCACAAAATGAACCTAAATGACCCCTACTCGAGGACACTGGAACATAGCACTTTTCATACATTACTTTTTGACGTAATAACTTCTTAAAGAGTACAATTTCCAGATTTCTTTTTGAAATATATCAGTTAATGTTTAAAATTTAATGATTTTAATTTTTTTATTTCTATTGAAAGGGTTAACTGTCTAAAATCTTATTTTTTCGAAATCAACATTTCTTCTTTTGCTAATGACAAAAGTGGACATGTTTTTTTCGAATGCTATGAAAATGATCTAGAGTGGTATATATACATTTTGATTTTAAAACACGAAACCATTTTTCAATGGCTTCAATTATAG
This sequence comes from Gari tellinella, assembly GCA_922989275.2. Classification (NCBI taxonomy): domain Eukaryota; kingdom Metazoa; phylum Mollusca; class Bivalvia; order Cardiida; family Psammobiidae; genus Gari; species Gari tellinella. The sequence continues at coordinate 99,401,276 of OV277856.1, read as the reverse complement.
CATGGTTTAATTATAAAAAAGAGTGTGTAGTTTCCCTAACAATTTTTATACATAACAGGAGATCATTTCTTTATTATATTTTCAGTACGTGTTTAGAATTAGCTCTATTTTTTATATTTTATGTAATAATAACATTTAAAACTGTGTAGTATTTGCATAAATGTCTTATTGTATTTGACAGAAAATTTCATAAGGTTATTCAAAATAATAAAGCCGTAATAATAATTATAGTATCAAATTGTGTTTAGAAAATTAACTCAAATATACACAAAAAGGTCAAATGTCCTCGAAGAGGGGTCATTTAAGTTCATGTTGGGGCTGATCGAGTAATGCGATCTTATCGTGTATAATATGACCGTGTCGGCAAGAAATGGATCTTTCAAATGATATATCACATATGCATTTTGCACTTATAATAGTGAAGTTATTGATCAAGTATCAAAACTTTTTGAACTACCCTCGTACTATAATTTCATATGAAATAGAAAATAATAAAGACCAAGAGTAGAGAATTAGAAATGCTGTGTCTAAGCAGTGTGTACACAGTTTGCTACAAACATTAATTTGTTAAAGAAGCCGCAATAATGCGGTATCTTATTATTTTGGTTCAGCAGATGATTATTGATAAGACCATCAGCAGCAACTATTATAGCTACATAGCATAAACTGATCTGGAAATAATCAGAAACTGGTCAAACATATCTCTAGTTCTATATTTTAGTAGAACAGTGTATTTCTAGAACCAGTAAACTACTCAATCAATGCTATAACCTGTTATTATCTCATCTCCTCAAATTAGTTTCAACGAAATATGTCGCGATAGTTTTCAAATAATTATCTGAACCGTTCAATGCAGCATTGTTTCAAGATAACCCTAAAAAATCGTAAAACGAATCTAGTAATGACAATAGTTTCAAATGCAAGCACGAAACAAATATATCTAGTTAGTTAACTTTATATTTATCAAAAACACATATAACTAGAAAAGTTATATCGCGTGTATTTAAATATTACACATTTAAAGTAAAAACACAGCTTTAGTTTATACAGAGTGTATACAAAACACACCTCATTTCAAACATCTTACGAAGTTCGGCTACAGCATCGGAGCTAATGAAACAAACCAGGAATAACAATGCTGCTTTTCAATGATGGAACAAAACAAACTTCTTATGCAAATGCTTTATATGTGAAACAAATCATTAGTTGATGCAGCGGCAAAATGAAATACACATCAATCAAAGTGACAAATGAGCTCAATATTGAACTTTTGACCTTAGTTGATGTTGAGACATTTGAAAATTGTAAGGTATTAAATGGATAATGGACTAGTAAAATGGCATCGCGCGATCGCAGTAGTGGTTGTCATCATATCGGGTGTCTTTTCATTTCAGTGTAGATCAACAGAGTGATTGTAATGTAACTGTCGATCAACATTATTATTTTAAATGTAGTTTTGTTGTAGTTGTGATTTGAAATTAATTCGATCAATATCAAAAACAAGATAAATGTGTATTGTACATGATTTATGAAAATTCTGTTTCGTTCTATTTATCAATTAGAATCTAAACGATTGATGAAGCAGAAAATTTTCAGTTATATTGCCGAATTCGTAATGCATTTTTATGAAGATTTTATGCGGATGCCAATTTCAAAAGTGGTCAGAATTTTTTCTACAGTCAATTTACTTACCCCACCCACCAACGTTCAATGGTAATTCTTAAAAACGGAAAGCATGCCAACTAGTTTCAGGGCTGACTGGACCCTAGGTCCCGAAATAGCCGGAATTTATGAGACCTATATCATTTTAAAGGGCGCAAGTATTCTCTACAGAATGATACTTGTTTGAATTTAAACGGCCACCGGATGACTCGGAAAATTAGTATTGATTATCTGCCCCTGAATACTGAATTCAAGCTTCTTATTTCCCAGTATATAAACTTATTAGCAGACATGATACGTGGATTTCTCTTCAACTCATGATGCTAATTTTTCCTTTTGTGTATGAGAATTGCATAAAACCATCGGAAAATGAAAATCAAAACATCTAAAAATCCAAGATGTCTGCCGTCGGCCATTTTGTCGGCCATTTTGAAAATACCTGGAATTATTGTCTTGGAACTAGGTGTGACAAATGATTTATAGCTATTTTGTGGTCAATAAATTCATTGCTGACATTACAATTGCCTTTAGACGGTGTTGGATAGGTCAAATTATCAAATTCTAATCAATTGCCACTATATGGTATTTGATAAAATGAAAAACAGTGTCAACATATACTATTGTCAAATAACTTCATGTCAAAATAACATATTGTACCAACAGATTTGTCATTAAAGCATCTTTATTGTAATATGGCTGTTCATGGTCATGCCTTGAGGGCATACAGCCAGCATAATCTTTCATGTGGCAATTATCCAGATAAGCGAAGGGCACATGCTGTTGAAACATGCACAAATCTTGGTGTTAAAATGGGTCCTTTATGGACTGTTTACCCTGCCAGTATCGCATAAATACTCCAGTTCATTGAGTCATCTAACCGTTCTTCAATAGTTTGGCAAGGAATTGAAGTCCTCCGTACAGCCATATAACAACATAAATCAAGGCCAGTCACAAAGTATGGTAGTCGATCAGCCCGTCTTCATGTTTGAAAAGAAACTTCAATAGCAATATCCGCAGACAGAACACGGTAAGGCCCTTGCTCATCCCTTCATTGGCAGCCATTACATTTGCAAACTAAAATGCGTGCATCAGAAACAAGCAAGAAACACATTATTTCTATTATCCCAAAAATGCTACTGACAAATTGTCATCTGACGGGTGGATTAAACATGTACCACCAGCCACATGTAGATTACTGCTAAAAACTGAATCTTCTGATTCTTCAATTTTTTAAGTCTTGTCGCACAGCTGAGTTTAGTCTTTATATAGAAGCGGATTGATTCACAAATACCATGAGTCTTCATATGATACTATTTCTAGTATTTTATAAACCTGTCAATCTACCTCAGCCATGTGGAAATACGCGCGAAAAGAAACATATCGTTGTACCAAGAGGTTGATTTCATGAGTTTAAAAATCAATGGGGGCATTTTTAAACGCCAAACGTGCCAGCTTCGTGATTGATTGATTGGATTTGGTTTCATGGCATCGAAAGACATCAAATGACCATATGGCGTAGAGAAACGATTACGTATCATGTACATATTAAAATATGTCGATCAGTGTGTACCTCAGAAAATAACCCAACGCATGTATAAGGATAAATGCGTTTGAAAAACAATGCTAGACATATATGTACAATAAATAGCGTCCTGGGTTACAAAAACATTATACTTTCATTTATTTGAATGTGATAACTCTAATAGATGCCTTTGAAGATCTTAGACATATCTTTAATGGAAAGCAATGGTAAACTGCTGCACTTAGATACGTCAACACATACCCTTATGTGATGGAGTAGGTTAAATTATTTGGAATGCAACTAAATATAAATTTTCTAAACAAACATACATGTTGTTACACTATCAAGAGTTAAAGTGACGTTGTTCAAGAATTTTTTGTCTGAACCATGTTACTTGGCGTTCACCGTCTACAACGCCAGTCCAGATTCTGCACTTAACGATGTGATCCTCCTAGATTCCTCCATCCGTCCATATAGCTTGGTCTGTACAGGTATCGACTCTGGCCACAATATGCTTCCTTTTCTCGTCCAGATGTGGGCACCTCTGCAGTATATGCCAAGTCGTTTGCTGTTCAAGGCCACAAGTACACAAGGGGATGGGGCTATCTTCATCTTGGTTAACATATGTGAGTTAAGCCTGTTGTGTCCAGTGCGGTGCCTTATTATAGCCACTTGTCCCTTCTGTGTCTGAGCCACGTTGAAACGTAATTGAAAGTGGCCAACCCAATATTACTTTCAAGCAATTCTAGATGCAGGTCCAATGAGTATATCCTAACCAAATAAAGGTCTACCTATACACTTACCCTAACGGAGAAAGAGCTTATGAATCACTGGGGCCAGAATAAATGATTTGACTAACCATAGATCTGGACACTTGCAGACCGCTGAGGTGTTCGACGAAACTGCATGGCTCCAATGCCAAAACAAACAACAAGACATTCTCTTAAATGAACAAACCAATGAAGATCAAGACAATATAGAAGATAGAATTCGTTAACATAGAAAATAGTCAGTGAGCTGACTGTAACCGGGAAAAAATCGGGAAATCGACGTTAGCAACTTCTAGTTTCATATGAGCTCACCCCGTTCCTTTGGCACAATTCAATCTAGATGGTAACATGAAGAAAACTACAAAATCCACAACATTGCCTAGGTTTGAAGGAAAGGTAGAAATAAAGCAGCTTGACAAAAAAGAACACCCAGGGCTTTTAGTCATTGACTTGATGTTGCTTAGGATGATATACACCAAAAGGTCTGATTGTAAAACATTTGGTGATGTTTCTAAGAAAGTTGCATCAGTAGTTTTAGGCGTGGCACTCAAATACACAGCTCTGGTTGGGGATAACTACCAGTATGAAAAATTTATCAAGTCCGGAGAAAGGACGAGGCACGGGCATGTAGAGATGCAGGAAATAAGAAATCAGACAACGAAAACGCCCATATCAAGGCAAATAGCAAAGTTACTTTTAAATCCTGTCAACAAGGTCGACAATATTAATGCAGATTTCGTTTTTAGAGAATTGACTGATCAGTTTGAAAATTAATTACCAGATGATATGACTGTATTTATCGGTGGCGGTTTCAAAGACACAGATAAAGCAGTAAAAGTACTGAGAAACACCTGTGAAAGTGTAGAAGAACTACGGTCTGACCATGAGGAGGCACACTCTAGAATGTTTCCACATATAGATTTCGTCGTGAGAGAGCTCCACGTTACAAATAGTGTTCGGTGGATTCCGAAGTGGCAGAAATTTGTCAAAGAATAGCATTATCAAATATTCAGACGCCAAATAAAACGGTTTATTCATATGCATGACAAAAGCATCAGACCTTGGAGAAACATTTTCAAATGTTTGCCGGTCATACATGCGTTGAGGGTTGTGCCTCTAATAGTGCATTTTATGGAATGAGGAATAAACGTTGGAGCACCATTGTCACGAATAGTGTAATTGCTTGAAGGACATGGAAAAGTTGGAGAGGACCCAGTAGACATATCAATACGTGCAACATAAGCTGCGACACAGGCAGTGTCTGTTGATACAGCGACATGCTATAAGAAAACATTGGTAGTGTCGAACATTTACGAAGAGAAATAACTACAAACGTACCAGTCTTTTATCTGGAAATCAGCCACAAAGCAATACCTCAAACTATCATCCCCAGTTACCGCTAGTTTGGACACCGTTGGAAATAATCACCTGGTTCTGATTAAAATGACAAAATACATTCTGCAATAATTGGTTTCAAAAGATGCGTATGCAAAAGCTATTGCTCATCGAGGCGATGCAAATGCCAAAAAGAAAATTTGCAGCCAACTGACGCATGTGCTGGCGATGACGATATATGTGACAACCGGGTTGGTTGTGATCATGTAGATAGTGAAGGAGACGACCAGTAGGCTATGAAATATGGGACAAAACATTAAAGCCATTATGATGGAATCTGGAGCATAGAAATAACCTAATGCCCGACCGGCAGAGTGGCACATTTCCAGCATCGCAAACCGGACACTTACACATTGTAATTCATACCATACACACTAGTGAACTACAGTAAAATAAAAATAAACACCACAAAATATTCATTAACGTACGTCAGTTTGCTTTAGTCAGACGAAAATGAAATGTCATTCGATTCAGATGAACACAATATAGTAAAAAGAAAGGTACACTAGCCTACATGACACATGTGAGCGACATGGCTATAAGATACATGTATGAATGATATTAACAATAATTATGTAGCTAGATATCAATTGTGATAACTTTTAGCAGACGTCAAATTTTGAAGATAAAAACCTAACTAATACTCAACTACTCTGATACATATGTTGCTGATTTGACTTCTAACCAACTCGCTAAATACACAATGTCTATCTGCGTGACCATATTTTCGAAATAATACGAAAATGGCAAAAAATCCTAACGTAATGCAGTTGAATTTAATCATACAAACTCGGAATAGTTAATGTGAGGAATGATTCAAATGGCGTTACGATACACTAAAATTATATATGACGGTTCTGTGTAGATCTATTAAAATGTTTAAATGATATTTGGCAATTTATATATTCAACTTAAACAAAGGGGAGCCTGCTCAAACAAACGAGACATCGCATACGATGCGAATACCCTCGCTCAGTTTATTTATACTTACGATGGCATTTTAAAAGGGGTGATTTCTGTGAATATGTGTGTGAAGTTTCGTGGTAAAGGTAATATACTCCGGAAAAAAATGAGTTACATACATATGCACAAACACACATTTTGGAATTGAGGTCAAAGGTCAAGGTCAAAGTCACAGTGACCTTGAAGTAGTACTCAACACCCCGCCATCTCATTATGTATTAACTCACCAAATTTGCTTTTCCTTGCTGATACGGTACAAAAGATATACTCCAGACAAGGTTTTTTAAAAAGAATTGAGGTCAAAGGTCAAGGTCAAGGTCACAGTAAACTAAAACTAGTACACGACACTCCGCAATCCCAAAGTGTACTCACACAATTCCTAGCTAATGTTGTAATGGAAATATACTCAGGACAAAATGAGTTACATATATACACATTTTACAATTGAGGTCAAAGGTCAAAGTCAATGTCACAGTGACCTTCAAGTAGTACGGGACACTCCGCTTTCTCATGATGTTATTACACACTAAATTAACTATTCCTAGCTAATACGTTACAGAAGATAAGCTCCGGTCAAAGGTCAAGGTCAAAGTCGAAGTGACCTCAATTTAGTACGTGACACTCCGCCATCCCAAGATGTACTCACACAACAAATTTGGTGTCCCTAGCTAAAGTGGTAACGGACATATACAAGTAGTGTTAAATGCAATATAATTGTGGCGAAAATTGAATGATTGAAGGTCAGAGTAATCGCCCTTGTAAAAATGTCCCTGACCACTTTCAGCCTTGGCATCCGGCCTTTCCAAACTCGGAAAGGTCTATACTATTCAAATATACCATTAGAAATTTTCTGCATCTCCGCTTGCAAATCATTGATATTTAAGGGTCTTTTGAGAGTTGGCGCCCTTACTAAATATTCAATGGGGAATACCCTTCCTACGAAAAGAAGCATTTCCTTTTACAATTGGTTTCTTCCATTTATTCACCATTTCAACGTGTTAGGGTGAAAACTTGTAACACAATCATACATGTTATACTTAACTACCAAATTTCCCGATTCAGTTATTACTCCTCTCGTGTAAAGGTACAGTATGGTTATAGTTAGATAACATATGTTTTTCTCCCAATTTCGATATGTGAGATAGGAATTTGCCTCTACGTGTGACGTCTTTTATTGTTTACCAAGCTTAACCCTCATCCGGACCGTTGGGATCCATTGGACCCCAACGGCTTTATTTTTGCTAGAATTATTTGTTTCAGTCTAATGACGCTTATTACGTTTTTAAGACATTGTTCCTATGGCTGTTTTTGACACTATTATTGACATACGTACTAAATAGGTCAATTCGCATAGATTTTGTTTTTCAAAACACGGCTGGGGTCCAGCCGGACCCCAGAATTCTAAAGGTAAGTAAAATGTATTTGATACCATTTTAAAACCGTTCCTTGTTGAATACAACTACAATAAAGGCATTTATTAAATACTAGATAACCCCGATGATACTGTTCCTCAAATTAATGTAATATATGATGATCGCAGGAAAACTCAAATCATAGTTCATTTCAGTAATACAAAAATCTGGTGTAGACCAGTGACCCAAACGGACCGTGGTTACACCTGTAACTGCATATATAGGACACTATCATGCAGCTCATCAGATTTGTGATGATGTGAAGCAGACGTATTTACTAGAACGTACTCAAGACATGGTGTTAAGCAATTGATATTCAAAACTCTTATATATTTACCATTTGAAGATATGTGTGTGTTACTTTCATTACATGTGTTTACCATACTTAGTTTTATCACATATATTTGACATACCACTGTCTCGGTGTCAGCGTCATGAATCCTACACGGAGCTAAGACATGCACGGTGACAGTCTAAATTGGAAAACTATTGCCATAAAAAAAGTTTGGTTACATATATTCCACTAATAAGTTTTTTAAATCAGTCGAGGTTAAAAGTTGTATAGTAACCATGTTAATATGCATAAATATTATTTGGGGTCCACTGGACGGACCCCAACCATATTTTTGTCATTTTCTTCTAAATATTCACATAGTTCAGAAAAAGATACACCATTAATGTTACAAAAGGTATATCTAGTCATAAATATGTCCACATTTCCCCATGTGTACATTGTCTGCACAAGTTATTAGATAAAATTCGATTTTACAGCAAAGAAATCTTAGTTTCTTGTGTTACTATGGTCACTGGTTGCTATGGTAACAGTGAGAGCAACGTTTCGGTTTTATTATTGCCATATAGCATAAACACATCAATTTATAATGTGGCATCAGTTATGTCATAAATGCCTATCTTAAATTAGAAAAATAACAAAAATGCACAATGGGGTCAAATGGACCCCAAAAGTCTCAAAATGGAAGTGTTTGCAAGGTCCGGATGAGGGTTAACCACAAGCGTTACATGACGCGGGTAACTACATGACGTCATGTCTGATGACCTTACTTTCAGCACCGTCATGATTTGGCGGAAAAAAGTGCACACAAATTCCAATTTCTCCCCCTCGTGTCAGCCTGGTCCCTGCATGAAATTTTCGACCCTCGGGGAAAACATTGCTATCCTACATCAAGACACTTTGTGAATTCTTACAAACCTCCATACCTAGCGGAATAAATTGTTTTCCAGCTGAACCACAAGCGCTGCATGGCAAGGGTAACTAAATAACGTCGTTTGAAATGACGTTACTTTGTACAACGTCTATCGGCAAGCCTCGTCCATGCATGACTTTGAGGACCCGTGGGGGGAAATCCCATTCTACATCAACACATATTGTGGATTCTTGTATTCTCAAAACACCTGAATAGAAATATAGTACTGTAAAGGTAGTACCGCCGACAAAATGTAAACACATTTTCTAATAATTGATCAGATTTAATATCTTAAAGATAAGCATTGAAGATGATGCCCGCATGATTACAATTAATGTACGGCGTTTTATAATCCTTCAAATCGTCATATCGTGCTAATGCCGCTTTCTCATGCATAAATTGCTTAGTTGTTAGGACGTTGGTGTTATTCGAGTGTGCGTGCTTTCACCGTCAATGATAACAGATATTGTGATATATGACGTAAACGAAACAGACACGCGTTGCCGTGTGAGAATAAAGTTCTATTAAACTAGTCTGGGAAAAACTGTTCGTAAATCGGCAATTTAATAACTTTTTAGACTCGTTTAATAGACCCTAATTTCACATGACATCGCGTGTCAGTTCCTATTAATCAGTATCAACAAATGCGCAGAGTGTGATTAGACTGAATATTACCTCTCCGTAAACACGAAGCTGAACATCTTGTTGATGCTACTATTTTATTTCTGTGTATAATGCATACATGTTGCCGATATATATTTAAGAAATGAACTGATTTTTTACGAATATTGTATACCCTATAAGGAACAGCCATGACCGATTTACTGAAGCTGTTTACATTCCAAAGCTGAAAAATAAGTCCCATTGTTGACATTCTAAGACGACAACTTGACAGTTTGGCGCCAGAAATGACGCCTTTTGACGTCATTTTAAAGTAGGATAAATATATCGGTTTTTTTTGTCACAAAGAAACGCATAAAATAGCCGCTGTTTATAAGGTATGTCAATTTTCTTGCAATTTATTTCATTAATACAGAAAAATATTAGTCGGGATAACTGGTTTACACTAATAGGAGGCATAGATCGGTTAAGAATTTTGTTTTGGAAAATCCGCCAAATGTTTGCTTCCCAAGTTTCCAAAGATTAATTCGCGAATGAAAACTGCATATGCCCTGCCTCCCCTTCGAAACTTTTCCACAAGTCCCGCCCTCTCGAAAAGTGGTGTTTATACGAAATGAACACCGTTTTTAGTTTATGGAATTGAATGGGGCGATTGTAAATATTGACTGTTGTTTAGACTTATTGTCGGTGTTTGACTGTCAACATAAATTCGTTATGTATATAGAACGATCATACGAGGTTTTTCTTTACAATACTAATACGGTACCAGTATTCAAATTACTCCAATCACACTGATCGGTAGACTATAATTATAGGACACTCCCGTTGTATACATATTATGACAGATGTATGACTAATTTGAGTGTGGAACAGTATTGTTCCTCACATGGACCTAATTGCTCGACATTAAACATTTATCAAAACGTATTAGAACCCCTTACAGGTCGCACTTGGCATGATAGAGCATTGTACCTGTAATAATTTGTCTTTTAAACGTTGTTGCCTGACAACTACATATTACAATACAGCAACACATGAATGGTGGTATTATATGGCAACTCTACTATTTTTCTTCATTGTTACATTGATTTTCGTTTATGTAGATATAAGATATATGTTTAGAATTAAATTGATAACGCTCGGCTGTAATAATACAGAATCTATAACAAACGTAAAACCGTAAACAAAAGTCGCAATTAAGAGCGTGATTTTGATATGCATCTTAAAGTTTATGGTACAAAGAATAAAGGCAAAGTTAAAATATAATTGAAAAATCGTACAACGTGGAGTACTAAAACGATATAGTTTTGACATGCAAAATAAAAATTAGTAGTTCAAATCACATGTGTCTTACCATGCACATTTGCCCTCATTCCACGTTTAAATGCTATAATGCTATATCTCTATTATTGGGATACATAACCGAAAAATCTAAATGTGTTGGTGAACGCAAGAAAATAAGTATTCTAAAGGTGTGTATGATTATCTAACTATGCTACAGCGTACGCTAAATTTTCGTAACTGTTGTTTTGCCTAACGGTTACAAGTTGTACTAGCTAGCATGAAATTCATATGTTTCATTTTGTATATGTATATATAAACGGTTGATGTCAATTTGCAAACACATACCAGAACGGAAAACAGTGCGCGTCAGGGGAAATAAACTCATGGACTACTACACAAATTTTGACGAAAGTCAAACTCTACATACAAATTGTTTCTAAACTTTGATGCAGGAACTGAAATCAGTAAATATAGAATTTCGGTTAAAATTCTTCTATTCATACAAACTAAAGTATTGCTACACAAAATACACCCCTTTTTCAATATAGACAGCTTTTAAACGCACACACCCTTATGTTGCCACAGTTTTCACAGTTTGGATTAGTAACAATGATATGGCTCCGATACCGTACGAATCAAGATCTGTATTTGACTGGCAAAGGTTAGCTGTTCCATCAATTGAATTCACAGCACGAAATAAATCTGCCCAAACAACTTTTTGTATTCGACTGGAATGTTATTTAAGGCAAATTTATTACTTAACTGAAACATGGTCGAACACGGCAAACAATAACCATACGGTTTTGATATATATTGTTTAAATGTGTGTGCCTAACGGCTACTAGCAATACAGGAATGATCATATAATTGTTTAGTTTCCATTCAACTGGATTCTTACTTCCCATTGCATAATGATTTGAGGTTGATTTTTTGGTAAATGTGACATTCTATATTCCTTAACTTATTCCTCGAGATAAAATGTTCGATTGTTTTTCGAAAATTCGCATACGTTCCTAACAAATGACAAACCAAATGGATTTTAAATTGTGTTTTAACTCAGTCGCTAGGCGTGAATAGATAGTGGCATATAAATGCTAAAAGGTAGGGATACCTTGAAAAACAGTTACATGTTTCTTTAAACACTGACTGTTGTATGGTGCGAATTAGAGCAGACACAAAACGTTAATGACTTAAGGCTTATTAGAAAATTGTTATAAAACATCGCTAATTATTTACATTAGTGTGTACTATCTAAACACCCCTCAGGGGAAAATAGTGGTACTATGCATATATCATGTTGTATACTATCTGCAAAGACTCATTTAACATATTGTTAAATCGGTATTGTAAAGATTATAAAGGAGCTTGTGTATTTTGCACTATCAACTTTTGTACCAATACAGTCGAAATGCATATATCACTGAGACAAATCGTTTGATATAATATCAAATACGAATGTATGGGTACGGCTGGCAATTTGTTTTATTCTGAAACAACTCATGTCTAAATGGTACCTAAAGATCAGATGTGCGTGACTAGCTTTTTTGCATGTGTTATAAGCGTGTGTTTGCTGTTGCTGTTCATTTACCTTTTCATTTATAATCATGAACACAATGAAAGTAAAAAGCGGCATGTGTTTATTCAATTTCTAATCAAATTTAAAATTGAAGAAAATAAATATGAGCTCATGTTTAAACAAAAAACTAAGAGCCTGTTTAATTAAGAACTGTAGTTCACCATTAATCAACATTAGGGAATTCTAATTGAATTCAGTAACATAAAATCGTATAAAAGAAAACATTATTTATATTCACAACCCTTTTTGGTGCTGACACTGATCATCTTGGAAAAACAACTACATCTAAGATTATTTTTTGGATTTATATACATGAAAAGTTGTGCTTGATACCTATGTGCATCATTGCTGTATGCTTTTGCGTATAAGATAAATACTGGTAAATGCCTTGTTCGACTGAATATCTCTAAAGGCCATTTCCAAGATGCATCATTTAGCAACTAGTTCGTTTTTTGACGGTACAAGTCATGCGAATCCGTCCGTCGGCAAAACTACCAATAAAGCTTGTCGGTAAGTATCACCATCTTCCTTTAGGCAAGTATCAAGTACACATGACGCTTTGCCAATACTGAATTTGCAGACCTGTGCCAAGCAATTCAGATCTGACAAGTATACTGTCTTCGGGTTCAGATAGGGACGTGCAGTAGCCTCAGGTGGTTCCTTATTGGTTGGAAAGTAATCCGAAACCGTCGAAAAGTACCCGTTGCCTGGACGGAACAGTTACTTACGTACGTCAATGTACTAACGTGGTTGTATCTACATGATGTCACCTACTTTGTCTCGAACGATGTTTGACATACCCCGTACCTCTCACTTGGGGTCAACTACGTATTATCATCATATGTTTTGCTACGACAACATATATGGGTAAATTAAGGTTCTTGTAAAGTGTTTTTTGGTGCTTTTTGAAAGGTGATTTGTTGGTCATTTATGGAGCAATGTTGCATAATTTCATATCAAAATGTTCGTATTGAAATGATCAAGCTTATGAGGTAGCTTACAATTTGAAAGGAAAACTGTGTATCTTGATTTTGAACAATATGTTTGGATTTGCACCAAAATGTGAAGCAAATTTTCTGTACTGAAATTCAACAAATCCTTCCTCTATATTGAAGAATATGCTTTACATGAGGTAGTAGGACCAACATCCTGACGAAATCCACTCAAATAACAACAGAAGAAGTCATGAAGTATTTGACAATTTTCAAGGACAACACTATTTTGCCATGGGAGGACTACTTATTTTTTCCAAAGTATGGTGGGCAACACGAGCCTCTGTCAAACATTATTACATGTATAAATGAATATGCAAACTGTGTTATTTTTTTTTTCCTTTTTTAACTGAATTATACCTTGAGAATACATTGAGAATCGTTGTTGGGCTCTCGTGGGAGGATCTGCTTCTTTATAAGCCCATCCTCTTCCTAAAAGTCTTCTATAACTGTGTTTAACGCATGTTGCAAGATATATACATGATTAAAATGACTTTATTGCGTATAACGATTTCACAATTGCTATTCAAATCCCAGGTATCTTTATGCGTCAAAGCTTGCCAACGTGTTCCTTACTTTGCACGTGCGCAGATACAGGTGTTTCACTGTAAAGAGCGCTACATTCATTACCGCGAAGGCAAGAGAATCTCTCGCCACGGTCTGCTCGCCTCAATGCGCAAAAAGGAGGAGTGACCGTGGAGAACGATATGTTTGAGAGAGACATAATGGGTGGTGGCAGCGCTATGGTCTGGGTCATAGGCATTCGGCCCGTTGGCTATGACACTACCCAAGCTGCTACCCCCCCTCCACCACCACCAAACGTGGATATATACCCTAAAATCTATCCATACATTCAATAATCATCATAAAAGAACTTTTCCTGAAGTTTCATGAAATTTAAAAAATATATCTTTTTTGCTAATTTATAAGTAAAATAGTTGTACATGTATACACTTCTTGAAACTTCTTGAAACATTTGTTAAGGATGTTTGTTGAACATATCGATGTATTTTGACTCATTTTGAAAGATTTATGGGGGTAGTAGCTGGGGGTCATATTAATATAGCTTACGCGCCGAAAACCTGTGTATAAAGCATCACACGGCTCGTATCACCACACAATTTCGTGCTAAATACATTAACGTCCTGCCTTGGCCTGTTTTATCCTCGGACATTAGCCCCATAGAACACATATCGGATGTATTTGATAACAAGGTCGGGTCAAATCATCAAATTGATACCATAATGACCTCCAAAGTGCATTGTGGTTGGAATGGCAACGTATTTGAAACGTTACGTAAAATCAATGAGGGGACGTATTCTGCAATGTATCCGTAAAATGGAGGGAACAGTGGTTACTAGTGCTTTTTTAACATCACTTTAAATGCGCATCAAGTAAATGTTTGTTTCCAGATGCTGTGTGGTCATTCTAATTATTAAGAATATTCCATTTCGACCCCTCTCAACTGAATTATTCATTAAAAAGTATGCAATATTTGATTCTAATCCAATGAAGTACACAAACACATGACTATGACATTAAGGCTTCGATTACAAAAATAATTCATCGGGCATATAAATGTATCAACAAAATTTATTATTGTTAATTCTATATAAACTGAAGTGAGATCCGGTTGTTTATAATTCTCTGTGAAAAGTGTTGTAAACTGTTGATGTTTTTTTAATTCGAAAAATATTTTTAAGGTAAAATCTTTCTATATGTATAATCTCCATTTCTTAAAGTAATTTTCAACATTGTATCATATCACCACGGCTTCGTCGATGACCAAGCAATTTTTGAAAACCAATCTTTCGGTACATGTAAGGTTGACAATCCAGGAGCACTTATTGGTAGGCTTACATAATTTTTAAACACTTCTTTTAAGAATAGATACAATAATACATGACAATAGTGTTTCCATATTGATCTGGCGAGTGCTTTGTACAAAATTATGAAATATCTTTTCGCAATGTAATCATACATTCTGATTATTAAGGATAATACACTGTTGGATTTGTTATCTTTTTCAGCTATATGACTACTTACTTTTTAATCCTGTTAGAATATTACCCCTAAATCCCCCTTTTCACTAGCAGACTCAATGTCCGCAAAGTTCAAAGTATACTGGTAATATTGGTTGTCTCTTCCAAAGTGTATGGTTCTGTAATTTTTCACATTAAAACGCAACAGCCACTTTGACTATGTGTAAGGCATCTAAGTCGTGCTGGATAATATCAATTTTGATGTCTTTGTTGTATAGTTTGGTACCATAAGCGAATAATTTCACAATACTACGTATAACTTCAGGGGTATGGGTCATCTATTATAAACATATGAATAATATGGGTCCCAGGACACTTCCTTGGGGTACCCCACTTAAAATGTCTTTCCACGAAAACGACCAGGGTCCTTTCACAGATACATATTGCCTACGTCCAGTAAAAAAATCACGTTTCCATGACAAAACTGGACCTCTGCTACCAAATACTGATACTTTGCGAGAAAACTTTGATGTACTATGCTCTCAAAAGATTTGACAAAATCTAAATATACAATATATTTTCCCAAATTCTATCACCCTCAATGTAATGTGACTAATCATCTATGTATTCAATTAACTGTAAAAGGCAGGATCCCCTAGAACGAAAACCAAATTGAGCATCAGATAAACTAATATATGATTGTTTCTGACTAAATTTTCAAATATCTGTGCCCTTATGATTGTTTTTAAAGACTTTTCCTCAGTCCTTTGAAAGAGTCCCCCCCCCCATAGAATTTGAGGTGTCAATGTAACTGTCAAAACATGTTCAGCACGTGCAGCCGGTGGGTGTACCAATCTCAGTTTATCTGGTGATAACCAGATTATACTCACGCTCTAGTGCTTTTCAATGGTTATTTCTAACCAAACTATCAAATATAAAGGTAGAGTTTCACACGAAAGGCTTCAACGGTTCTTTGCTAGCGACATGGCCATAAAATTCATGATTTTTGCAAGGAAATTGTCTGGCAAGGTGTTATGATCGAAAGGTCATCTAGGGATGTCTTTAAATTCTTACAACTACTGAAGTAAGGCTATCAGGGTGGTAGTTGCATAATTATACCCATGCACTATTACAGTATTTTAATATGTGTGTATGTTCGAAATGCAGAAGCAGAATATACATGAAGTAGTAAGGACAAAACATAATTGTGTGTCTCTGCCCAACGAAATCGTCGGTTGTATCTCTACTAGGACACCATAGAAAGCCTTGTCCAAATCGTGCAATAGTATATACATGATGAGCATTAAAATTTTTACCTTGTACCTGCCAAAGGCTAATGTAAGCTTTATATAATAGAGATCGCAATGCAAAGTGAAATATTAATCAACATTACAATAACCGGAAAGATGTGGAATACTTGAATGGGTGTAAAAAGGTGATTTAAAGGGACAAACTCTTGATTTTCCTGAAACAAAGGTCAGCTGTACAGGGACGGGATTACTTTCGCGTCAAGTAATCCGCTGAACAAACGTGACATTCGGAGAAATTTATGATCGAAAGTAATGCGCAATGCACTTATTTTATTGTTTATGTATCAAACAACAATAGTGTACTGAAATAAAAGTCGAAAATATAGATATTAAAAAATGAGAAAATGCGGATTAATCGGAAAAGTCGATGTGTTGGACAAATTACATATTTCGGTGACCTTGATATAATTGAACGGATATATTGTGTAACTGCAGTGATTCGGGTGAGTGACATTCCATCAATCATAATGCTTGTTCTTTTCTTTGTCCGCACGTATATAACAATTGTCAATCGGTTTTGTAGATTTGGAGTAAATGGACTTTAAATGTTGGCAAACTTCTACAAATTTGTAAAATGCAAATGGCTGCCCTTGAATCAAGCATTGGGTATTCTAAGGGCCAATTACAAGTGGTTTTTTCTGACTTTTGTAAGACATTCTGTGTATGAGTACCTAGTATGTAATGGGTTTTTTGTATGTATTCTACCAGATTTCCAAAAATACGTGCCATTAAGTGATTTGATATATTCTGCTGAAGAGGCTATTTTCACTCCATGTTCGTTACTTTTGGATCTTCTGACATCACAAGTACACTTAAATTAATAAAAATTTAGGCATGCTCCTTTTCATTGACTAATTATTTATACTGTGTGCAAATATTTTTAGCCAATGTGGTATAGTTATTGAGTATTGCAACTTTTCAAATTTGGGTATTTTGTCTCGTACAGGGACGTTACATGAACCTTAAACGAGAAGCAATATATGTAGTGAAATGGTTTTGTGAGACAACAACTTTGACTTCGTAGAACAACTTTATGGTTTAATACCGATATAATGTTCTCGTTTCAAACCATTTGATAATCATCGTAGTTGGCCCCTAGTGAATCTGCAATGAGTAGTAAAAATATGCATTGCTCTCCGGTTGCAACCAAAATGTATAGCAACATAAAAACCGACATGATAGCTCTAAGGATGCACATGTCATGATTTTTTTTGTGATTTTCGGAAAGACGCGGACCCTAGATATGTATTTTATAATTGACTAAAATATATGGTCCTATTATGTTAGTTTATAACAAACGTGTAGAAGCAATACTAGCGACTATGAAAAAACAAGAAAAAGTTGGAATGAACATGTTTTTCTTGCACGATAACGTACATTATGTCCGGTCCAAGTGACCCCAAATTATTAAGATGATGCTCAATTTACATTTCATTCCAGATCATAATGATATCATTTGTGATAGAGTAGTCAGATCCAAAGAACATGTAAAATGCCTGACACTGTTAAACACTACCAATGTGTGGAGGTCTTCAAACTGAAATTGACCTGTCTGTTATGAAAATCCGAGAGGTAAATTGACATATAACCTCGTGCTATTGCATGTTGTGTTAAATGACTGACACGTCAATAAATACAAAATATACTATTTTTCCGCATCAAGTTGAAATAGTTCCTTATAAATTCCGTTATCATGTAGATAGTGTGTGTTTACCAGTGTTGTCATCGCGTCTTAACGAGTGCAAGTAAACAGGGATTGTAAGGTTGTGGAACAGGGTTTATATTTTATGTACACTGTTCGTCGTTATAGGTGAATATAGGAGATAAGTGTGAGGTTGGGCGCCCCTAAACCCAGGTTTAACCCCCCAGTGGTTGTTGATGGTTAATTAATTTATAATTGATTATTGATTGCTACTGACCGTACCAAGGCGGGCTCCTATGTTCACTTAGCTTTATGTTTGTCTTGCGTGTTGTTTTCTATTTAGTGTGTAGATGAAGGAATGGTATTGCGTGTGTGGTTGTGTGTGTGTGTGTGTGTGTTTGTTATGGTATGGCTGTGTGTGTGTTCTGCTTTAGAGATGGGTGTATTGTTTGTGTTGCGTTTCCTGCTTGAGTCTTCTTTCGTATTTATTATGGCCACGAGTAAGAAATGTCGTTTTAACAGTAATTAGTTGTACAAATAGGTCTGATCAGCATTCACATCGTGTCTCTTATATTTTTAAAAACTTAACTATCAGATATTCATTACGTATATAATTTAATATTGTTTGTTTTCAACATTTGGTTAGCTGTGATTGGCTGTAATTTTTGTTTCATAACTCCATGAACAAAATAAGATTCAGGCCACGCCTTGTCAGGACTACTTTCCCTTAGTCCAAATGTTCTTCACAAGCGCTGCATGAAGCAGGATGCCAAATGACGTCATTGACGTCGACGTTACTACATAACAACATCGCGTTTTGGCGGAAAATATATATGGCGGAGGGACTACAACCTACGTTTTAAAAGCGTTAGAAAAGAACATTCACGTCAGATTCTCTATTTAACTACTTTCTTAAATTCAGAAGTGATATTAAATTATAAGGAATAATTCGGAATATTTATTGTATTCATGGAGGTATGAAAAAAAAACTGGTCACACATTTGTATGAAACCGCTTCGCGGTTTGATACAGTGTGACCAGGTTTTTCTTTCATACCTCCATGAATACAATAAATATTCGAATTATTCCTTAAATATGTCATTGTGTGTCGAATTAAGTTTTAAACAGCTATTGAAAACTATGACAATATTTCGAGATAATCAATTGTTCTACCCTAACCCGAAAAGGAACCTCAAAAAGATATGGATATTGAAGCGTTTATCACCGTAATTGAAGTACCAAACGTGGCCTGGTTATATGTAGTTTTATCATTATGAGCAAAGGCTTAATAACTATACCTATTTTCTATTAATTTATCCATAAGCAGCGTGAAATCTAAAATTTAACAATACTGTTTAAGGAGACGATAATCTGATAGGGACGTGATTTTCTTACGAAAATACAGTATGCTCCGTTTGGAAGCATGTTGTAGCCAGCAATAACTTTGTAGTTTGTTCTTATTTCTATTATCTAAGTAGTTCAATGCACTGTGCGCCGACTTGACTAATACTGTTAAACATGAGATACAATGTACTTTATTAATGAGGGATATATAGGAAACTCAAGGCTAGCACTTTGTCTATCCTACATATGTGCCTAATATTAGCAATCGGGATGATGACTGGCGAATTAGTGTAGACAAAACAGTTCGTAATTTCCTGACGCTTCCGCATGGATACTCTTTCACATTTTTAGCACAGGCAAAATGGCAAGAATTGTGCCAATTCTCAACAGATTTTCTACCGATGTATTTTTGGAAAGAGAAAAGTGAATGTTATGCGAACTAATTAGAAACAAGCATTTATAGACGACACGTACAAAGTGACATACGTGCATTTGTCGTCATCGGGTTTATCAGTTTATATTATGCTAGAAAGCATATAAATAATGGTTTGACAAAAAAGAATAAGCGCTATTTCTTGGAATAACTGATTGAATACATGATTACTACATTGCGTTGACAGAAATGTAAGGATTGCTATAAATACATAACTTATTTTAAAAAATTGTTTTAAAGCGCTACATCAGATCTATTCATTACACCATTCATAGACACACTGTTTAAACTCAATAGTATTGTAAATGTAGTTATTTGTCTTTTCTCACTATGTGTAAGTACATTTATATAATGTTAAGGGAGGCGCTTTTGAATGCATACCTCCTTTTGAAAAGGGCGCTATATAATTCTGGTATAATAATAACCATACAATAATAAACATTCATGCTTTAAATTTAGAACTTCGACACTTTTCGGAGAAATTAAAAACAAACTAATTTAAATATAAACGATGCCCAATTTAACGATACTGCTTGTATGATCAAACATGTCTACCGTAAGACACGCTTAATGGAATGTTAAATGTTTATGAATACTGGTATGGGGGAACAAATACAAGGTAACTTACAATTCTTCTTGCGCTGAGATCTATACTACTTTGAAGCTCATCTGAAACGAAGTGCCAAGGACAGCTAATGTGGTCGCACTCGTTTAGTGGTCAGATTCTAATCTCTGAATTCATCTTTCACTGGCAAAACATTTCTACGCGTTACCACTAAGCCATCAAGCTACATATTACGTATCAACACTTTAAAGATATATGCCTCCTATTATACTCAAATGAAATCACTTCGCTCAATGTTAAAACGTTAATAAAACTGATAAAAATATGACTTATTATTATTATACCAGATTAATATAGCGCTCTTTTCACAGATGAGTTGTGCGTTTAAACGCGCTTGACATAAAATCATATGAATGAACTTACAAAGTGAGAACAGATAATTAACTACAGGTACAATAAAGTAAATACACCCTACTTGATATTATTTTCAATGTAACTATAGGCCGATTTTATTGACTTGGCAGGGTAGAGTTTCGACGCGGACCTTTGCACGTCAACTTTTTGGGCGGCAGCTCGCTCTTTATTGGAATTGACCGTTGTCGTCTGTCGTTTCTTCCAAGGATGCCGTTTTTTCAAGACAGGATAACATATAAATGGATGGTTTGACAAAAAAAAAATACATGTTTAATGATTGATGCATAACAAACAGCTTTGATCCAGATTCAAGCCGTTTGCAAATGGAGGATACATCTTACTTTTCCCTCCTATAATAACTCCCTCGGAACAACACACGCAATATTTGTCTCCCATTTGGTGTTGTTGTAGAGAAGGAACACTGTATATAAATTGTGTTTCTCCATGTTGAAAGTATCGGACAATAACGATACAATTTGGAACTATACCTATCACCCCTAAATTCAAAAAATAAATTAGTTTATCTTTGCCAAAGGTTAGTTCCGCCCTGCCAGGTGAATAACATCGATCTCTACTAAGATTATAAGAACTGTTACCATTATTTTATAAAATCAATATTAAAATGAGTCTAATATTAAAATATTAATCGCACTATTAAAACAAAGTAATTTGAAATTCTCTGTTGTTCCAAACACCTACTCTCTATTATCTTGCACCTCCGACATCGAGCATAATGAGCCATGTCGATGCTTGCGCATGACATACTTAATGTCGATGGTAATTAGGTGCCTTATTTGTTTTACTGTTTGTGTTTCCCTAATTATTGTAAAGTTATAGTGGGGTCAGGATGAGTTACTAGTCATTTAATTAATAAGCTGTCAAAGAATTATACCACATTATCCCAGCCAACCGGTTTCAAAGAGATCAAGGGCAGTCCCTGCCATCATGATCCTCCAGACAAGCACCGGGCCAACGGTACAACTCCTGAACTCCCATTTAGACACACATCATCTACAGCAAGACCAAACTGTCTAGAGATAGCAGTCATTTGTTTTCTACTATATTCTAATAACAGTATTAAAGAAGTGTGTTTTCAGAATTTTCTTGAAAGCTGCAATACTGCCGACATCTATGATATCTGATAGTATAGTATTCCAGTGTGTTGGGCTGCATGCAACTTCTATCTCCATACTTCACCAAACGGCTTCTCGGTACAACCAGCGATACTGATTTACTCGCAGACGAGAACTATACACAGCAAGCATATTGACAATGTAACTTGGATTTGACATGAATCATTGCACATTGCTTTGTATGCAAGTGTCATAATTTTGAACTCAATTCAGTGTTGAACTGGAAGCCAGTGAAGATCCTTCAAGTGATGTGATTGTACCGAAGAGTCCTGGTAATGCTACGGGCCGCTGTATTTTGCACACGCTGAAGTTTTCGTAGTGTGGTTTGGGGAATCCAAAAAAGCAGTGAATTACAATAGTCAAAGTTTGATGTGACCAAAAGATTGATCAAGGTATTTGTAGACGCAGGGGAAAAATATTGTCTAATTTGACCTTTTTTTCCGCGGCTCTGCGTAGCAAGACTGCACACAGTATTGATGTGCTATGTAATATCCATTTTGACTCACACCTAGCACCACGATTCTTCACACACATTGATGGTTTGATTTTGGAGTTTCCCACTTGAACATGCAAGTTTGCATGCATGTTAACCTTCTTTGTGAGAAACAAAATAACTTCAGTTATGTCGGTATTCAACTTAAACATATTCTGATGCATCCATGAGACTGTCTTTTAGAAATACTTTGACTTTTGACAGGGCTTCTTGTTAACAAGACGTATTTTTAGGCTTAAAGGAAAAATAAAACTGTGAGTCATCAGCGTAGAAATAATGATCCAGATGATGATTTCTGCAGAAAAACGCGACAAGTTTTGTATCCAAATAAATACGAAAGAAGACTCAAGCAGAAAACGCAACACAAACAATACAGCCACCTCTAAAGCAGAACACACACACACAGCCATACCATAACAAACACACACACACGCACACACACACACGCGCAATCCCACACACCAAACAGAAAACAATACGCAAGACAAACATAAAGCAAAGTGAACATAGGAGCCCGCCTTGGTACGGTCAGCAGCAATCAATAATTAATTATAAATTAACCATTAACAACCACTGGGGGGTTAAACCTGGGTTTAGGGGCGCCCAACCTCACACTTATCTCCTATATTCACCTATAAAGACGAACAGTGTACATAAAATATAAACCCTGTTCCACAACCTTACAATCAAAAAGACCGCCAGCACAGTAAGTAAATACATGTAAAACATCTAACAAAATTCTATGACAAGATTATTAGTAACACGGGAAAGAATTAAACATTCAAGCCCGTGTTAAAAATAACCCACTATGGCAACGGTCAAATTGTACCCAAGCGACTAGTCTGTAGTCACGAGTAACTGTAAGACATGGAAGGGTTCAGGGTACGACAGAGAGGGAGAGAAAAGACTGACCCCTGTGGCACACTATATTTCATTTGATCTTGGTCAGGTAATTATCCTTCTACTGCGACTGTTAGGTAACGGTCGCTCAGGTACGAAGTCATCCATATTAGTGGATGTTCAATAATTTTGAAGTCTATTTCAAGGCAATTGAGTAATGTTTATGAATGCGGCTGGTATGTCAAGCATCACCAGAATTGTGATTTCATTCTTATCAAGATATTGCAGGATGTCATTTTCAACTTTGAGAAGAGCAGTTTCTGTAGAGTGGCGCTTACGATATGCTGACTGATGCTGCTCATGCAGATCATTTGTGGTCAAATGGGTCTCAATGCGTTTGTCTACTACTTGTGCTCATTCTTTTAAGAAAAATGACAGATTATTAAGCTCATTTGTATCGAGATCAGGTGTCTTAAAAAGAGGTCTTACATGCGACATTTTAAATTATTTTGGAACATACGCCTTTTCCAACGAAATCATTCAAGACCTTTGTCAACGACAGTAGAAGCTCGTCAAGACATGACTTTAAGAGGTATGTAGGTATTTTGGTCAAGTTCACAGGACTTACAGGGGGGTGATTTGATGCTCTTCTCAACTTCCTCTGCTTTAGCAGGGTCAAACGTTTCTAAATAAGTCATTGAATGCGAGCTTTCTTAGTGAATGGGATTCATGACGCGTTGTCAGACGCAATGCCCGTCCGTATTTCGTCTACTTTTTCAATGAAGAAGTATCTGAAATCATGCGCTAGTTGCTTTGGAGACAACTTCTTTGGAAATGTGATTTTTCTGTTTTCACCAAAAAGATGCTTAAGATGTCTTTGAAAAAGCTCTTCAAGTCTTGCTGACAGGACTCTACTTTCTCTGTGTAGAACTTGGCCTTTGACTTTGTTAACAATTTGTTAAATTTAGCACACTGCTCTCGATACAATTGATGATCAAATGTGAGCTTTGATAGTTTCTACCTGCGCTCGCGCTTACGCCTTCACGCTTTCATGATCAAATTTATGGAAAAATGTTACCCCTTCACTGCTTTATTGTCGCCTGCCTCTGTATTGTTGTCTGTAAGACACGTTTCAAAGTTAGATGTATGTTGTTTTACTTAATAAATATCGATAAGAGTTCTGATCAGGCTGTTTCCGTAAAGGGTCCAGGTTTTCTTTAACATCAACAGGACATCCTTCAATGAAGTTAGATGTTTCTGCATGATAGTTCCTCAACATCAAACATCTTTTGTCTACTGCAAACTTTACAGCACTTTTTTCCGTTGCACAATTGTGCGTTCAACATAGATTTTAGAATGTGAGGTGACGCGGTTAGGACAAAAAACGAGGCGACATAAGTTTATTTAGATTGGCCTTAGAGCACAATATAAAGGTACACACACGTTTATTACATGTAAAGTAGAATTTTGCTACACTTGAATTCAATACAGGTGACCGCTGTTATGCAATGAATGTATTATATAACTGACGTATTCAACCGATATGTGGTTTCAAAACACTTAATATTACAACTGATAATAGTATTGATATTGCAAATACATAATTTATACATCGCGGTATGCATAGTGGTTTTTGTTAGTAGCGGAAAATGAAACAGGTGGAAGTCTTCCATCCTAGGGGCGAGAGTGTGTGACGTTTAGATCACTACCTTAATCATATGGTTTATATTTTAGATACATGTATTTGATGTATTTTAAAATTGATTTTATAAATTATATTAATACTGAAATAATTTCCCTTAATCAGGGTTTACTTTCATGAAATCCATAAGGTAGTTTAATTACGTAATTGTAAATGTAGCTATCTGTCTTTTCAAACGTTGTAAGTAAATCTATATAATTTCATGTGAAGCGCTTTTACGCGCAAAGTGCAAGCGTCAAAAAGCATAAAATGAAAATAATAAAAATAACGAATAGCATCATTTAGGGTTTGTTCCAAACTTTTTGAACCTTCGTGGCAGATTGATAAACATGTTGAATAATGTCTAAAGCAGTCTCACTTTACCACAAGTCAAACTATAACGGCTATCACTAAAGGTGATAAATACCCCACTATACAGCACTCTGTCACACTCTGCAGACTTTTTCAATGAGGTTTTACAATGGCAGGGTGCTGAGACCATCATAAAAACTTGGCAATGTATGCCAAGTGTCAAGTAAATCAGGTTGAAAATGAAGGAGGAGTTCGCCGTACAAGATTTTGCCTGCCAATTGTAAGACCAATTTCAAGGTAAAAGGCCAAGGTCACAAAGATTTGAAATTTGTGTCTTGCACATCTACTACTCGTGAGTAACATTTATGCAAAGTATCAAGTTAATCATGTTGAAAGTAAAGGTGGAGTTCAAAATACAATATTTTGTCTGTCAATTTCAAGACCATTTTCAAGGCCAAAGGTCAAGGTCAAGGTCTCAGCGACCTGCAATTTGTTTCTTACACATCTACTACTTCTGAGTAACATTTATGCCAAGTATCAAGTGAATCACGTTGAAATTGAAGAAGGAGTTGAAAGTACAATATTTTGCAGACAGACCGACCGACCAACCGTCGACCGCCCGACCGACCGACCAACCGACAGGCTGATTCCAGTATACCCCCCTCGAACTCTGTTTGTGGGGGTATAAAAATAATTTGTGGTAGCTAATGCGTATGTTGCCTTTATAAGTATAAAGCGATCATGTTATGATATGGAATTAAGCTTTTTGTTCGTATTTATTAGCGACGACACAAATACATTTATACGATTGGACACTTGTAATATGACTGAAAAAAATTGTGTCACCGTTTAACAGTTTATTGCCCCGGTTGTATCAGGTTTCGTATTGTTTTATACATTTCTTTCCACACAGTTGTCCAAAACGGCAACGACGACTTCTCTTTTTTATTTCGTTGTTCCCATTTAACTCGTATGGGTCATATAAATCATCGTAAAAATTTGCAAAATTAACCATACGAGGGCTGTCCCAAAACATCGTAGACTTTCGTAATAAAATTGATATTTATAACAGCAGAGACAAACGCTCGTCATGGTTTATAAACATAGGGATTAAGTAAGTCTGTGTGAATTTTTAACGCACTATCTTAGAAATTGGCTAGCGCAGAGTAGTTTGAAATATACTACCCGTGCAACCCCGGCGCACACCATAGTTACGTAATGACGTTATCGACGTCAACGTTACTCTTTTTCAAAATATTTGCCGTGATGAGCGATGCATTCGCTGTTTCACACAACCGGTTAATTTGTCATATACGCTGACGAACAATGCCTTTCTTCATTCCTCACAAAACTCTCAATGTTTCTTGTTTCAGCTTCTCAAAGTTTTCAAACTTAAGTCATAGTAACTGAGATTTCAGGCATATAAATACGACGAAATCTGATAGGGCTATGTCAGTGATGTATGGCACATGTTCATGCTTTCGAAAAATCCACCACGGCAATTTTGAATTGTGTATACTGGGAAGTGTGGCACCGAACGTTATCCTGGTGGAATATGATGCTTTCAACTTGAAAGTCAATGTTGTCAATGATCCCTCTGGTCTCTTCTTTCGTATCGCAATGCGGCATGCGAAAGATATGTGGGATGAATTTGTTGAGAAATGCCTGCTCTCTCGTCTTTCTTTTTTCTGCACTTAGCAAGCGAACCATTCACCTAGTATAGCCTTTCAAGATGTTTAGTTTCTCAAGCAAAATCCGATATAAAGACGAGTTGCTGACCCGACGTATCACCACAAGATGCTGATCACCATTGATGACGCTTCTCACGTTTTTCTACAATGAAGTCGTCAATTCATATCGGCCGTCCCGTCTTTGTAAACTAATTTTCAATCCATCCTTCTGAAAAACGCTTTTGCTGTTTGAAGATAAGAGAACAAGATGCTGATTTATACTTTTCTGATGATTGTAGTTGTTTAAACGTCTGTGTCGGGGTCATATTTAACCTAACACAGTATTCTGTAACATTTTGCTGCGCCGCACTTTCCTTTGACGTCGTCATTTCTAGCGTTTTCAGAACACAGTACCATTCGCGATAACTCTATCGATGTTTTCAAAATACCGCTACCTTAATGATATTTTCCAGGATGACGTCACACATAGCAACGTAAACGTTCATGACGCAATTTCGCGCGAATTCAAGCTCAAAGTTGCATTGTAGGAGGTTTTAGATGCACATCTCTAAATCTACCTGTAAGATTTTTGCGTGCGCCGCACATTCTAACCAGCAATTTATATTTGCTAATAAATAAGGGTCAAGTTTGTTAATGAGTCTCATTCTTTTTTCTACAAATGTGAAAATGTTTGAAATAGCATCAGTAAAAAAATCATAGAAATAATACGTCGTGTTCTTCAAAAAAAATATTTGTCCACGGTGTTTTGGGACAACCCTCGTATGTTATACCCCGGTTACACAGACGGTCGGTCTTAAATCGGTACCCAATCGGTCTAATTATTTGATGTTTCGATCGGTTGTCATACGTGATTTAATTTCAGGCTTTCTGTGTAACCGGGTATCAGTGATGAGTAATTGTTCTTCGGTCAAACGCCACCCCGCCTCCGATTGGCCACCGATTGGCGACTCAAGAAATCCAATGGGCCACCGATTAAAAGCGCCCAACAACCGTTCAATAATCGATGAATACCGATAAAACACCGATGAAATGCTGGTGGCAACCGATTGATCACCAATTGATCACCGATTGAACTGCCATTAACAGCCGATGAAAATCGACGAGATCCCGCGTTTTAATTCGCATCTTTTTTCATCGTTGGTAAGCATCAATCCATCGGCGTTTAATCGGTGTTTTATCGGTGACTCGACGGTGATATCGGTAGTAGACAGGTTATCAATCGGTTATTTGTAAAATATATTCACCGATCGAGAATTTTAAACACGTTTAAAATTTCCAATCGGTGATTTTTCCTCGACGAAACTCATCTTTACCTAATAGCTATTGATAGGTCATAAACAGGTAGCCAATAGGTGATGTCGGTAGTAAATAGGTTTTCATCGGTCCCCTCTCTAGTTTGGCGAAAAGACAAGCGATCTATCACCGATGGCTCTGTGTAACACCCCGGTTACACCGATAAACCACCGATAAACCACCGATGAACTGATACTTACCACCGATGAAAACAGGTGAGAATTAAAACGCGGGATCTCGTCGGTTTTCATCGGTTGTTAATGGCAGTCCAATCGGTGATCAATTGGTGATCAATCGGTTGCCGCCAGCATTTCATTGGTGTTTTATCGGTATTCATCGATTTTTGATCGGTTGTTGAGCCCTTTCAATCGGTGGCCCATTGGATTTCATGAGTCGCCAATCGGTGGCCAATCGGTGGCCAATCGGAGGCGGGGTAGCGTTTGACCGATGAACAAATATTCATCACCGATACCCGGTTACACAGAAAGCCTGATATTAAATCACTTATGACAACCGATCAAAACAGCAAATAATTGAACTTATTGGGTACATATTTAAGCCCGACCGTCTGTGTGACCGGGGTATAACCGGGGTGGTACATGTACACGTGCAAAACGTGCAAGTCAGTCCAATAATTGAAATGTAAACAAAGCCGACTTTAACTGAGTCAAAAAAGTAAAGGGATCACACACGTAATTTAGGCATTTACATATTTAACAAGTATGTTTGACATATGTCATTGTAAATACAGTGATAATAACTTATATACTTTACCCAACGACAACATCTGTATTTTACACTTGACAGTTGCACCAGAAAATCCTGACGATACCAAATCCTGATGGATTCACTAAAAACCCGTGTATACGTTATTCGTCTTTAATTCCTTGCTTTTGAATCATTTCTATGTGATGTTCAGCTGTTATTTACATATTTTAATGCCTAAACATTTCATTGCGAAATGCGTTGATAAATAAAAATAAACACGTTTGGTTCCCCACTTTTTTGTCCACGCAAAATATCCGGAAATGAGGGAAAGATGAATAGGTAAACAATGTTAATGTAATGTTTATTTCGATGAAAATGGACACTTATGGCATATTTGGACCGCCACTGCAATGAGGTAATGTCAATCTCGTAGAATCAAACAATGTACTTTTATAGTTGTGTTGTGTTATACTGTACTATTAGAGATCGACACATTACATCATGTGTTTACATTCGGCTACTCTGGCACTATGTTTTGTGCAACTAGGCATTTTTTTAATAATACTCGTAAAGACTATAGATGGTGTGTGCTATTTCTATTGCACAATTCTGGGGAAATGTCGCTTGAATTCTAATCAATATAGTTTACTATTAAGTTGCAAAAATGGCCAAAATGCTATAGTTTGTTGAATTGAATATATTTCAAACTAGAAGTCATTCTATGCCATTGTGTGTGTTGCCTTCTATCACCCGTTATACGAATTAGTTGAAATGTATTAACACGTTTAATCAGTTTGAGTTTCAATATGTCGCATATAAAATTATACTGTTGGACATTCATACCAGCATTTGTTTAGCAAAAGTGACTGGATATTTAAAAGAATGCGCAAACAGCAGGTGTAGATACTATCCATAATGAGTGTGTGTAGCGTAAACCTGAAACTAAAACAAAGTGAACAGTATGACATTGAACTGATTAGACGGCAGTCAAAGTAGACGCTACAAAAGAGACGGTTGACAATAAAGCTGTGTTCCTACTGCCGATCAGATCAACAAGACCGTCCCAATCTCCCAAAATAGCAGACCATCTGCTTGGAAAAAACGTGTACATGACCTCTACCCGACATATAAACCCTAACACACGATCGTTCACGACCTCCAAACGACCATGCACGACTCTTTCACGACTTTTACTCGACAAAAATACCGATCAATACTCGAATATACAGATCCATACACGATTTCTTCGCGATATCTACTCGTTGATGTTGACCAATTTAATCTCTAACCGATTTCGACCCGACGATATCGGTCTGTTCATACTTGGGGTTGTGAATAGGTTCCGACCCTGTCTTGAATTGGATTTTACGTACATGTCGTAGTGAAAGAAATGACAGGTAGCTAGAAAACCAGGGTCATAATGAAGCTTGAAATGGAAAAACA
This sequence comes from Gari tellinella, assembly GCA_922989275.2. NCBI lineage: Eukaryota > Metazoa > Mollusca > Bivalvia > Cardiida > Psammobiidae > Gari > Gari tellinella. Next base: position 99,370,590 of record OV277856.1, on the reverse strand, counting down.
AATCGATTATCGTAATAGACGAGAAAAGTTATAGTAAACGTTAACGGCGAATGGATACATGTATCTGGGTGCGTCAGTTGGAGATACGAAGAACACTGGACAAGGAGCTCATGCAGAGTTCACAAGAGACGATCAATATGACTACATAAACTTCTTCTGAGTGGGCGTTGACACCTTGACGAAGATGGTTTACCGAACATTGCCTAGAATTGAGCAATATGACACACACTTCAAGTATTTACATTATCACTTCAACCTAATTATATAGTTAACTAGAAACACAAAGGGTCATGTGGCCCGAAATCGTTTACCTAGAAACTGTCTGCTGAGGGCTATTTTTTTATTTTTAACCTTAGTTGCACAATCATCTAATACTGACAGAGATAGAAGCTAGTAGTTTATTAAATCACCCATTTACAGTTAGGGTCATATTAATGTTGTGAAAAAGGTCATTTAGCAGGTAGAATACTTAATAAAAAGGTTCGAGTACCGCTGACTACCGGGATGGAGTCATATTTGATCCCAATGGCATAGGTTCAACAAAAAAAAGATATTCTGAATTTTCACTGAAATAAAATTCGATATTATTTACCATCCCTAAATATATGCACCAGACAACAATTAATTCAACATTATTCGTAAATGGCCTCTAGAAATTGCACCATGCCAAATATCTAGTCAACATTATTCGTAAATGGCCTCTAGAAATTGCACTATGCCAACTATAAAAATTCGGACAACATTAATTTCAGACAACAAAAAGAAGTTGTCACGATATAACTCCATGTACATTTGTGACAATTATCATCGTGATAAGTGTCATTATATAATACACGTAGTATATAATAAGTTTAGATTGTTGAAATTGATCGAATCCTTTAGGCGTTAATATTGTCCTTTACAAGCTGTGTACTAGCGAAACATACACTATTCCGATTTCATCAGTATTAAACAAATTCATACAGGAACATTCTGATCAATGTATGCATTTGGCTCTTCTGAAGTAATATATTGTAAAAACAATATCCCCTAATACATTGAAACCCCTCTAAACCGGAACCTCTTAATACAGGAATTCTCTCTAAACCGGATAAACGCTTTAGTCTTGTTTCCAATCTTTTTTTTTATGTTTACACCATAAACACGCCTTATTACGTCTTTGTTTTTTTCGAACACTGAAGAAAATAAAGTTTGTTAAATAAACAATAAAACGAATTTACCGACAAGTTTGTTTTGTTTATATCATATATGTATAGTCGGATTTTGACCCGTGAGCTGTGACCTTTAGGACGAGTCCACCAGTAGAGGTAAAACGCGTTATAAACAATGTATTTGTTCATGAGTTACCTACCTTCCACGGTATAATAAGGATATTGTGCTTTCTGTGTCGAAAATAAATCAATAATCGAGTTAGAGCAATTGGTAGCGTACATGGTTACTTGTAAAAAGCTGAAAGGCTGTGAGTTCGATTCCCAATAGGGTTTTTTATTGTACCTTTTTTCGTTGATCATCAAACAAATCTTTTTCTTGATATTCATATTTACAAACTAATCTTTTTACGATTATCTGTTCTTCACATTTATTTCATGCATATTTATAATTAATTATTCGTGCAAATGTTCTTGGCGCTGAAGTAGTGGCTTTGGTGTAGCTTCTGTCTGTGTTGATCCCGTGCATCTTTAGAATACGGAAGCGATGGTTTAATACGTCGCGGCATCTTTAGTTTGAACAATGGGGTTATACAGACATGCAAAAGGCACATATACTTCTAATATATAGTGACCACCTTCAACTAGTTGAAGTTTCTGATATATATTATATATATACTAATACTGCACGATAAGTACGAGCTTCTTGTGATAATCGTATGTGTATAAATATACCATTTTTCACTAAAATAAAAGAAAATAAATAAACAAGCCTCTGCTGGGTATCGAACTCATGACATTACGTTTCTATTCAGACACCTCGCTACCAACTCGGCCAAGGTAACAAACAGGTTTCCAATTCTTATTGTAAATATAAGCTGAATGCTGCAATCCTGACTTACCTATAACGTTTGAATGGTTTCAACTTCTATAAATAGAAAAGCTCAGTCACGGTTCAGCGCCCGAAATTCATCTATACATACAACTTTAAAGTGCTTCCGATGTGAGTTTTAATCCTAAGTAGGTAGTTGGTATAAATTGTGCTACGGTATGTTGTCGAGAAACGCCAAACATATACTAACACGTAAAATATGTTAATGCTTTGAATTAAACTATGTTTCTTAGCTAACGTATATATAATTATGATCAAGCATTACAAACAAATCCCTTTATAATGCACCGATAAACTTCATTTCCACGCCAGACAACACTTTAACTTGCAAAACGTTTGGATCATGCATAGGCCGATAATCACCCGTATGTGTTCCATTGGCTCACGATTGTATACACAATTCAGCAACCTCGTGTGTGAAGGTTAGGTGCGATCACTTAAATGAAATAATGATTGATAGACAAAGAAAATCTATAAAAGTGTTTATCACATAAACGTGCAAAATATAGAGGTCCGTAAAATTCGTACGACCCACTGGGCATATATTTTATACTAATTTTCGAATCACCAAGATACTGTACTACTTCGCCGACTGTAAAGCAGTTAAGAGAATATAGACAAACTTAGATCACCACTAGATATTGAAACATTTCCAAGTGTCCTAGAATCACTATCCCGAGCAATTCCGCAAACTCAGGCTGTACATTAGGCTTCGTAGAGCTCTAGTATTAACAGTAACTCAGACTGATTTCAAATTAGACGTTACAATGATAATGACGTCATGTTACTATAATGACGTAATTTTTTTAAACGAAACTAGAATCTAAATGTCAAATGATCTTTTTCAGTCAATTAGAACCATTTTCAATTAAATATCAATTTAAAAGTTGAATATGGTATCAGAGAAGTCTTGTCACAACCCATTGATGTTGATTTTCTTTATTTTAATTTGATAGGTGTTTTCATCTACGGATTAATAAATTATATGTCGAATCGTTTCCCTAATGGGGCCTTCACATACACGGAATTTCTACGGTTTCCTTACGGATGGCACACACCCGTAAAAGTGTACGGTTTCTTACGATATAAGCCACGTTTAAGAGTGAGTTAAGATGTGTTACGGGTTGTTACGGGCTATTTACGGTTTCTTACGAGTTATTACGATATGTTTACGACAAAACTCCGCGTTCTATAGCAGTCGCACGTGGTTTTCTCTACTTGCACGCTCTTTCCGTTAAAGGGTCAGTCAATATAAGCTTGACTGTACTTGTCCCTTCACCGCCTTAGCCCGAGTACAATAATTACTTGCAAAGGGTTTGGATCCAGATCTGGCATCGCGTTACGCGGCACCTGGTCAGGTTCCAAACTGCTTGACACTCAATTGTATACTCCGTAAATCAGAAAACCTAAAATTAAAATTTGAGAAATAAACGTAGACGAATTGTTAACAATACGTAATATTACCGCATGCAGCAATTGACGTGTGTATTGTTATACTATTTTTTTTCCCAAAAATTTCACAAAATATAAGATTAGAGTCTCAATTTGAGTAGGCCCCGATGTGAGGTGTCGCCACGTGCGGTCTAATCTGGATATAAACTGTTTGGAAATGTTAGGGTTACGTGTTGTTACGTTCGATTTCCGATTAAGTTGCGGATTGTAACGGATTATTTACGAGTTGTTTACGGACAGGTCCATCCGTGGTCTATCGTAGTCTATCGTAAAAACGTTTTGGACATGTCAAAACAATTGATTTTCGTCTTACGGAGGCTTACGGATGTCGTCGAGTTTTGCGGAATGTAACGGATTGTTTACGGACGTCTGCAATGTGTTTTCGGATGTTAACGAGTTATTTCCGGGCGTTTGCGATTTACTACGGTTTGGAGATCCGTAAGAACTCGTAAGAAACATCCGTGTATGTGAACGCACCTGTATGAGTTGTTACGATATACCTAAGAGAACTGACGTGATTGACCTTCTCAGTACCAAAAAGTATTCAATTTCAAATGTGTCATCATTCGACAACTGGCATGAAGTGAGAGTACATAGATATGACTGAAATAATAGTTCACTTAGATTTGTGTGGTCTTTTTGGCAAGATTATGCCTGTTTTGACGGAAAACCTCCACGATGATACAACGGATGACTACGAACACGTTACGGTCGGATCATTTCGGACTATTTACGGATCCTTGCGGGCTATTTACGCAGGATTACGTGTTGTTACAACCGGTTTACGATACTTAACGGATCGTTACGATTGATTTACGGAAGAATAACTCCGCGGACAATCGTAAGAAAATTGTTGACACAAAAGTATGGGCATCTTATTCCACGAATCCTTACGGATACTTGCGAGTTGTTTACGGACACTAACGGATAAATTGCGTATGCTTACGATTGACGACGAATTGGCGATCCGTAAGGAATCGTAAGAAAATATCGTGTATGTGAAGGCCTCATAAGAGCCGAGGGCAAAAGTGAATGTAAGACCGTTCGCATTTTCTTGTCATTTGGTGTTTATGTGATAATTAGGATATGAAATTCGTGTGTTTTCAGTCGGGAATTCAAGGCTCACAACATATTATTTTATCCAACTCGTATAATAAATTTACGACTTAAAACACACTTATTCAATATCCTTTATTTACTATATAAATTCCGCGGTTTTTTTCTCCGATCCGTGAAAGCAAACATATATTAACATAAATTTATGCCCCACAGAAAAAAACACAATTAGCTATCCAATAATATTATAAACAACATTTTTTATCTATTGGGCGACACAATTGTCATATGGTGTGACATATACCTTTGAACTGTGCTACCACCAGACGATGTTATACCTTAACTGTTTGCAATGCGATACATTTGATCATTTGTTACAACTAAACGCTACCCTTCTCATGCTTATCTCATATATACTGGTGAACATTGATCAATATCACACGACCTGTACTTCCTGTAGTAAAGTTTTACACTTCAGATATGTCGAAACAAGCATTTTAAAAAGTCAATTTGTTTAACGTGAACTGTATTTTTCAACAAAAACGTATAATTCTTTGTTTGCTCCGGTGTTGTTTAGGAGTGTGATACAAAAGGTTCGTTATCCCTTATCCGTCGGTATCCGCTAAATAAATCCATAGTTAGCTGTAAACAACAATTTACTGGAAATAATTTCCACCAAATACATGTTTGTTGACGATGTGATATGCTTGACAAAGAACAGTAATCAGAAGCACCGCATGCAACCGACATAATGTTAGTTAATATGTATATAAATAGCAATTTTCAAATCTGGCTGAAAAGTGATAATCAAACTTATTTCCTGAGTTACGCGTTTGATAGACAGGTTCCATTATCTAAATGGCTATCTGATGTTCATGCTTATAGGGTTCCTTTGAACATACAACATATTTGTGTTCCTTTGTCACAATCAACATTAATCAATTGGAAGAGGATAACGATTTGGATACATTTGCCCCGCAGCATTAGCAACCTTTTAAAGATTGTCGTCTGCAATTTTTAAAAGTTCTTACGACTATTGCGTTTGTTTACTGAATTAATCTAACAAATGGTGCCAAACAAATTAGATTCGCATCAGAGTTACGCGGAGTTTCGAGTACATTTAATACATTTGTAAATGCTGCTCAAATCGCGTTGCAGAATAAGGTATAATATTATCCTAGAAGAGGGACATGCATATAGAGGGCGGCAATCTGTGTTTTGTATGAATACACAAATATATAGGACATCGGAGAACATAACTATTTTAACCGTACATACTACCAAAATACACTCAAAAATGTATCTACACGTATGTGTTGTTTCTGCAAGTCGTAGATATTGAAGACAAGCTTCAAAACAGACCATTCCCCGACAGGATGATTAATCTATATTTTAGAATATTGAGTTGTGTCTTGAACTAAAGTTGCTTTACCTGTAGTTGCAGTAATGTAAGTTTACTTCTATATTATTCATTAGAATAGTGTACGAATTCGTTATGTCGCCGTTCTAGATGTTTCTTATATGATAATTATTTTAGAATTGCAATCTCACTTACAGTGTTAACCCTTAGCCTGCCACTCACAACTATAGCTCCATATGCAAACAGCTTGGATCCGGATGAGACGCCGAGTAACTCGGCGTCTCATCCGGATCCAATCTGTTTGACACTCGGACAACATTTTCAGCAATTTTGAGTAACTTTGAAGCACTTTGAAACTTGAAGCAGACGAGAAATATAGCAGACGACAATTTATTTGGCGGGCTAAGGGTTTTGGCAGGAACATTTTACTTTTATTTAACGTAAAGGTTTTTTGCGAAGCCATCCATGTTGTTGCGGGTGTTGCTTTAAGGTGTCACTGTTATGGTTATTGTGTGAATCCAATTAAATCTGCCGCAACAAAATTGAAAAAAATACAGCATGCATTTGAGCGCGGATCTGACAAAAGGGGGCTTATGGCTTTCGACGTCATCGTCGATAAATGACGCTTGAAAGTTACGTCATTACTTTGTGTTGTAAACTAATGTTTGTTTGATCTGATCGATCTGTTTTGATTTTTCAACTCAATTTTTCACCGATTGGACATAAAGGATTGAATAAACGTTCAACATGGATGGATACAGTGATGTGAGTATGCTAGATATGACGATAAGAATGATATCTTATCTAGCAGTGTTGATTCCAGCAAAAAATTCAATGACCTATTTAAAGTGAGTCAAGATTATCGATTCGCTCGACAGCCATTTCATCATCAATCAAACTTGCCTGAAAACCTGTGTGCGAACGAAGTAATATAGACATAGCTTCTAGATCCAGTTGTTGTCAATTTGCAACATGTAGAGTATATCTAGATCTAGATAGAATAAATGTGATCGGCGCTATATGACCTTTTATGTGTCGCGGTGCCGTAAAATCCAACTCAACTCAACTGTAATAAATGTGTACATAAACTGGTTCATATAGATTCTAAAAATAGAAATGCACAGATAATGAATCACTTGTTATATCAATATGTTAGCCTAGATCCAGATTTACTAATATAAATCATTGTAATAACCTAGTGATCTATAGTCACTTGTGTGTTAGTAACCACAGACATTCATTGTACACGAGCAATAAATTATTTTCGTAGACGTCTATTCATGTAGTGGTACTCGTAAACTGTGATCATGTTCATGAATCAGCCGCGACATCGAATATGGTAGGCCTAGACAAAGTTTTCTCTTTATTTTTTTTCAAAACTCCTTTAAAATGCCTTTTTAAATATCTTGAAACGTGTATATAATAAAGTCTATCTAGATGTTAGCTTGTTAAAACAAAAATGTAAATAAACAAATAAGATCCAGAAAGCAAACCCATTAACCTAGATCTATGATTATATTTTGAAATAACCCAAACTGTAAACTGCCGATCCCGAACTTAGTCCCATATGTAAGCTATCTGGATGCGGATGAAACGCCACGTAACTCGACATATCTATATCCAGGCTGTTTAACACTGGGCAATATTTCTACATTGTTTGAGTGGCTTTGAAGTGGACGAGAAATTTAGCATAGACGACAGCTTTATCGCCTGATTAAGGGTTATCTAAACAATTTATGACTTCAAGTAATTGCACTTCCAAACGTGTTATTGAGTTGCCGTTAGTGTAGACTCTAGATTATTTGCGCGTCTAAAGGAAAGTAGAGCTTTATATTATTTTTTCAAAGAGTTAGATCTTGATTACATTTGTCATGAACCCGTATTTTCGGTTTTTTAAATTTCATGACGAGCGGTTCTAGATCTTTAACATTCAATTGTTTCTCTTTATAGTTGATGAATTATAGATTGCTGACATTCTTAAATAGATAAGTCTACTTTGTCTTCAAGTTCCAGAAACATTTGAGGAGTATTTTGGACAGCCTGGCATCTACATTGCTGCCAAGTTAGAGCGTGGTCTATATAACAAATGTATCTATAGAGCGTGCAGATGAGGGGAAATGAGGTTTAACAAGCTATTTCCATGTAACTTTTGACTGCAGCCAAAATGTACATGTAACCATTCCATATTATGGAAGTCAAATGGACCTTGCCCTTCGGAAAATACATGGTGTGCGATTTAATGGGAACCCCAATGCTCCTAAATTTCCCACTGAACGAACAAGAGACGATGGGAAAGAATGGCTTAGTGATAATGGACCCAATGCCGTCAACAGCATGATTGATGGGATGTTGAGGAACTATGCCAAGGATGATCCAACATGTACCCTCCTCTGGATCTGATCTAAATATTACGCTGCAGGGCCTTTCAGCATATACGCAGCTGGAAAGAGAGTGCTTAGTTGCAAGTTTGGAGAGCCTGCTTGAAGCTCTGTAATGTATCTGCGCTCACAACATATGGCTCTAGGTTATTCCACTCCTCGATTGTGCGAGTGAAAAAAGAGTTCTCTCTGATAACTACAAAGGTAAAAACACTTCTACTTACATATACTTATAAACTTTGTACACGGTAATGCCGTACATGTATAAAACACATATAGATCTAGGTATGATCTGTAAAGTAAAGCCCTGTTTTCACTGTCCCGGCTTTGAGCGAACCTGGAGTCACCGGTTGTACAACCATTGCGGCAACGAGGACAACCGGGAGGGTCCAAGATGAACCGTTTTGAACCGGCTCAGACCGACAAACAGCACCGGGTGCTTTAAAATGTTTAATTCAACCGGGATCACCGGGACAGTTAACCAGAACCGGCATAATCCAGGCAATGCCGGAGCTTTACCGGTACATGCGGTGCAGGTCCGGGTCTCTACCGGGAACAACCAAGGTGTTGGCGAGCATAGACATTTTTAAAGAAAAAAAAGTGTTATGTTCTACATTTTATTTTCTATCGTTTGCGTTTCGCCTACGTTTAAATAGGAAATAATTTCGTCTTCTCTATTGCACATATACAGTACATATGATACAATAAAACGGAGACGTTTTTACTAAATAAATGGCTTCGTTCTAAAGTCTTTATGTCCACTACAAACAGTATTGTGCCAGATCAGACGCCGAGCAAACTTATTGTCACTCAAATTAAAACGAATAATAACAGTCTACAACATTATAATGATCTACGTGTGTTGCATTGCGTTGCGTTTGCATTTCATCTCATTTACCCAGAGAGACAAAAGAGATCTGATGCTGATCAGCGTTTGCCCCGGTTCATGTCCTTTCCGGTGACCAACCGGGGTAGAACGGGACGATACCGGTGGTAATCGGGATACCACTGGCGACGTCCGGGGTTACACCAGGATTAACCGGGAACAGACCGGCCCTGCACCGTAATAATACCGGTTCAAACATAGAGTACATATATATAAGTATATGCTTATAGTCATTCAAAACGTGTCAACAATTATAAGAAGCTGATTTAAACCCTATTCTGACCATGGTACCTTTGATAGGGTTTTCCGCTTTCTTGCAGGAATTACCAGTACCGTATACGTACTTCAAATTAAGTATTGACGTCCAAGAAGTAGTGACTTTGGGCGAGAATACTAGGAGACGGAGTCGGCCATCCACACGCCTGGTGACAACAGCGTCTTCGGGGACGTGGTTCAAAGGTGATGTTTCCAGCAGGACTAATACTAGGGAGTCAGGCCTATATGTACCGTGTTGTACGACCCTTTGTGACTAAGGCAGCACATACATCACATTCCCTGTTACATAATGTGCATAGTAAAAAGTCATGAAAGATGAACCTGTCTCCATTTTCCATTTTGCTTGTTGTACATTAGTACATTATTAGTTCTTGTACATATCTCTCTCTCTCTCTCTCTCTCTCTCTCTCTGTCTGTATCTGTCTGCCTGTCTCTCTCTGTCTGTATATATATCTGTCTCATCCTATCTCTCTTTCTGTCTCTTCTTCCATCCTTCTATCGACCTCGACTATGTTGTAATTAATACTTATCCTGTCGTTAAAATTGACAATCGCTAAAAATCTTCTCTTCTTCAATTTTCAAGGTCGCTCAAAGTTGGTAAAATGTAGTCATACAGCTTGGATGCGAAAAAGACTTTGAGTTACTCGGCGTTTCATTTGGATCCAAACTCTTTGCCTGTGGTCTTATGGTCACGATTGGCCGGATAAGGATTAACAAATTACGTCCTTGGTTAAAAAAGTAAAGCAATAATGCCGAGTATTGTAACGACGTTCTATCCTTACTTTTGACGTCATGTTTTTCCCTATTAGATGGGTGTACGAAAATCGACGTAATTTTGTTAAAAATCTATATTTTTTAAAACATATTTCAGATTTTAATTCAAAAATGAATTTTCAGAAAATGCAAAAAAGGGAATTTTGCCATAAGCCCCCTTTGACAAGATCCCCGCTCATTTATATTTAGTTGGAAAAGTACAGTTGAACTTCGATATCTCGAAGTCGGTTTTGTCAAACATACCCGTAGGTCATAGATAAAACGTGACTAAGCCACGTTTTAACCTTGAATTTGAGTATGTTCGACTTAACCGAGAATGAAATAATACAGTTCATATGTCGAACTATCGGATAGTTTGAGTTTAACGAATTCGAGATATCAAAGTTCGCCTGTATTTGCGATATTTGGCTAACTTTGTGGCATTTGCGCATTACTCATTGTAGAGAGAAGTGCGGATTGTAAGAGGGGCAAAAGGTGGTAATCTGTCTTTAAAAAAATATAAACATTTTCCTTGAAACAATTAAACTAACGTTATTGTCGTATGGTTCGGCACCCTGACAAGTGTCTGCTAAAATGGTTAATGTTAACACAACGAGAAGAGTTTCGTTCTTATTCACTTTGATATATTTGGAGGTACAGTCGATTGCGTAATAAGAGGCTACTACATGATGAAAACGAGTGAGTTTAAAGATACATTGCCAAATAGTGTAAAAATAACATGAATAAATCTCAAATATAAGTACATGTATAGACTGTAGTTTGTATACGCTGAATGCATTATAAATTTACATGCTTAGCTTTAGCGCTCAATGTGCTCTATAATAAGTACAATGAGCCATTATGTCATTTGTGCAGTGTCCCATATCAGGAAATTAGGGTATAGTTGTTACATGTGTCTTCAGGAGACGTGCATATAATATGAGTACTTTCGAAGAATACGTACTCTACGTTTGTATTCACGGGCCCGTTCCATAAAACTTCGTACGACAAATGTTGTCGTAAGTCAAAACTTTAAAATACATTTAATTTCTGATTTCCCTATGTAATCCGGTATTGTGCCATCTCTTTGGAATCGTCTTTTCAAGACGATTCCAAAAAGATGCCACAAGACAAGATCCGATGGAGAAATAAATACTAATTGAGAATTTTATAATCTGACTTACGACAACATTTGTCGTACGAGGTTTTATGAAACGGGTCCCTGATCAGTACCAAGGCCCAATGAGATTAGTATGATACAGTTGTGTTGCATTGTCATAAACGTAGTGCGGAACTCCAGATAAGAAGAGTATTTCAAAAACAAAATCTTTATTTCTGCATTAAGGTGGTTCGCGGGTCAGCTTATTCCGTGTCAGAATTCTTTGAAACCTTGATTAAATTGAAATATACCATATGGAAAGTGAAGAAACGTTAAAATAAAAAAAGAATACAGTGCCGTTGTTTCTGACTGGACCATTTGTCGAGGAAGGCTCCTTTTATAATGAATATGAATATTTTCTTTATAAAATGATATAACTCAATAATTTCTGTATACTCAAGTAAACTGTACAGATACTATAAGATATTGTGCAAACAAAAATATTTCATGACATATTTTCTGGAAATATCAATATTTTAAACAAGACTGCGCGTTCAATAAACGCTTATGCCCCCGGTGGCATCCTTGACAATATATTCTGAATCATTTCTAAGTCCAAATTAGGTCAAGGTCAAGGTCAAACTGAGCTTGGGTATTACTGGTGGGTTGGTAAGTGTCCAAGGCAATAACTGTATAAGTATAGGAGCATTGTAGTAAGTAGTGTTGATGCTAGACGAAACGGTAAAATCTAGTTAACCAAGAAATAGCCCATTCAAAATATTCTAAGTTCAAATTAGGTCAAGGTCAAGGTCAAATTGAGGGTTGGGTGATATTGGTGGATAGGGAATGGTCCAAGGCAACAACTGTATAAGTATCGAAGCATTGGAGTAAGCGGTGTTGATGCCAGACGAAACGGTAAAATCTAGTTAACCAAGAAATAGCCCATTAAAATATTCTAAGTCCAAATTAGGTCAAGGTAAAGGTCAAAATCAAGGTTGAGTATTATTGGTGGCTAGGGAATGGTCCAAGGCAACAACTGTATAAGTATCTAAGCATTTGAATAAGCGGTGTTGATGCTAGACGAAACGGTAAAATCTACTTAACCTGGTTTCGGACGGAAGGACAGTCGGACGGAGAGGACGATTACTATATGCTCCCGCATCTGTCGATGCCGGGGGCATAAAAAGTCAAATTCTGAAAAAGTCACTAAATCTCAAATTACAAAAAATCTAGCTGTTTAACATACACTAATTTTACTCTTATTAGATAGATAAAACTAAATTCTACTAGTCACAAAAATTTAATGAAAACATACAGTGGAATTTACATTTTATACATGATTTCCAGAAATTCCGACAACATGTTACACAGAACGAGTTTCCTCCCTTGAGTTCGACTTTAAAATGCCGTCAGCTCTAAATAATACCAGAAGTCAAACCTGTAATAAGGGACCATTGAATACGGTAGCCTGTAGATCTTTAAAGACAGGTGACTGCTCAATGCATAACAAAAGTAATTCATAAAAGCTCCCTTAAGATCTATCCTTTAGCATTACTTTTATCCTGTGTTAAGCTGCCATCTGTCATATAGGCTATACATCCTTTCAAAGTTTAGTTGTCACTTGACACTACTTGCATCTGATATTATTCATTTTTACGTGACTAAACATAATCTGTCCTTTGGTCACTGCGTTATGAATTGACTAGTTAATAAAAATCGGACAATTTATTTTAAAATAAAAAAGATTTGTAGCGAGTAGGAATCGAACCTGGGACCTTTGGTTTTTCTAGTCAATCACTTTACCGACTGCGCTAACAAAGAAGACGCTGAAGCTTATCAAAGTTTTCTTTATGTAAATTTTCTACTATAAGCACGGGCCGAAAATATCATGTGAAAGTCATCAGCATTTCCGGAATTCGAGATGCGGGCCGCCCGCTGTCGAACCACCTTAAAACCTATGGTATCACTACTCAATATAATCCTTTTGAAGAGACGATTCTATTGAGTAGTAACACCATATGATTTGGTGCTGAAATGAGTTAGAAAATATTGGATTGTTTGGTTTACTCCCTCTTATCTGGAGCCCTAATAGTGTATAAGTAAAATTAATTATTAATAAATATGAGTACCTTTAGCAGTAATGTGTGGCAGTTAGTAGTCTAGAGTCATGTGGAATATTTTGGAACGACAAAAATATTACTTTTTTCGGTCATGATTAGTCTTAATATGATTGTTGCATTCTATAAGTTAAATTAAGTCAATTTATATGCAGCTAAATCTGATAAGAAATTCATCTGGTCGCAAGTGCCGTTATGTATACATAACCCAGATTTTTAATACAGATTATACGTTGCGAGCCACCGATATCTTAAGATGGATTCCGTCCGCCATAGTTTGTTGTTCTCCTTTGATACCTTGTCTTTGGTAGTTTAATAGGTTCACTGACGTGATGAAACCACACACGCTTACGAGCATCTATTCTGTAAAGGAATTAAACAATGTCTTACCCGCGTGTCCTTTTTTCAAATGTGGACACGTCATTTCAGTACAACTGTTTGGCTGCTGCTTATGGATTAGCCCTTTGCAATTCAATCGACCTAAATACGATAAACCTCCATAACCTAATCGTGACCTCTCGTTATTAAAACAGAAATTTTCTGTCAATGTCAATTAGTTGCATCGTTGGAACATGTCAATTAAAACGGCTATTTACTGCTACAAATTGAAACTTTTATTGACATCTTAAACAGTATGGCTCTAATAAACTCACAGTTGACACTAATATCGTTTTTAAAGTGAACTGTTTGCGTCTGACATTGATTTTAAGGAAAAAAACGGATTAGATTGGCATTTAAGCATGGGGGAAAATAAAACTTTAAGCCGATTTTCCCGTGAACGTTTATTATCAAAGGCTATTTTGGCAGAAATGACAAATGGCTTGTATGCAAATGTTTTGGTTTATCGAGATACTTCTCTGCAAGTGTTTTTTCTCAAATACATTTTTACGAAGGTCTGTCGCGTTGTTTCGAACGGATCAGTGCTATTCCAAAATGTAGATGACCGCTTATTTCTATAACTATATTCAACAAGTACGATTTTTTTTTAATTTGTGTGACCATATAAGTTTTATGTATTCTTTAATTTTACGATAAATAAAAGTCATAAATGTATAACAGTGATTCAGTGAAAATTCATTAAGGTTATATTATTTTAAAGTTTTTTTCTAGTTGTGTTTGTTTGGCTAATTAATTATTGCTTGTATGTTACAAACAATAAATATAAATTATATATACATGAAGGAAAAGGTCATATATTACCCGAGTCATTTCGTAACCTCTAAAATGAGTAATTTCGTAACCGAATTTCGAGTAATTTCGTAAGTGCTCAAAGTTATACGTCACTTTGTAACTGCAAAATGAGTCAATTCGTTACCGAATTTTGTCTTGGCCTTTAAAACATTGTATTAAGATAGTTCTTAATGAAAACTATAAAACATATTTTTAAAGTACCGCTAAATGACATTCATTATTTTGTGTTTAAGGCAGGTGGTCGCTTAAAGCCAGATGAAAACGGTTTTATTTCACTGTGCTTTAAGTGACCACCTATCTTTATTTACATATATTAGCATTCTGTTTAGGTTTATTGATCGCTGTTTGTATATCGAAACAGTCATATATTAACTATAAAAGTAGAGAGGAAAAACATCTGGACATCTGAACTTCAAAGTGACAATAGTAATGACTTTATTAGCATTAATCAAATGTCATTGCAACTACAATACAAATACAACATTCAATAAGCATATACAGGCTGATGACATATATGCAGAATACATATTAAATAAAGTAATTGAAGCAAATAGTAACTTGATGAACGTTTAAGACTTTAAAGGCAGATGTTTTCGCTTAAAGCTGGCTGAATGTAAAACAGATAACTTGTCTCAGAACATTCAACTCTTTTTTAAACTTGCTTAAAGTTATCATCTGTTAGAGTATAGGAAATTAAAGATGGAGCACATTCTGTTTATGTACAAGCATAACAATGCAAACATCAGCACAACCATTGAACATATTTCTCTTCAATTTATTAAATAAGACTGAAAGTAAAGCAGATTGCTATAATTTCATCATCATGCTCATCGTTCAGACTGCTTTAACCCTTCACTCTCATTGACGCCATTAAGCGCGTTTGCAAACAGTTTTTATCCTGATCAGACGCCGCCCGACGCGGTGCCTGATCCTGATCAAACTTGTTTTCCACTTGTTTTAAAATAACGTCAGTTATTCTGCCTAATTCGTACAACAATATTTAAGGGTAAAAACTTCACGATACCTTTTTTATGAAAGGGTTTAGCTAGCATCTGCTAGTATGTAAAAATGAAACATGAATAATTTGTTAGTATGTACAAGCAAAACAGTGTACAAACCAGCATACAGATTTAACACATATCTTTACAGATAGAATGGCTTAAAGCAGATTGAAAATAAAACATGAACATCAGGCATCACGACACCCCATCGTATATATGCCGATACTAATTACATGAACTTGTATGTTGTTTTAACAGTTTACATATAGGATATAATTTTTATGTCAATCAAATTCTTGAACACTATTACCTGCGTAGCCAATAAAAGTCTTCAGCACGTACCACTGACAAACACTCGAGATAAAGAGTTTTCATGATTAGATATCTAATTAGCCGTATATGGTAATTGTAGCAATTGACCAGGGTCTAAACAAGTGCTAGTTCATGTATGATACTTTTGATTGGTACTGATTAGAACATTAGTGTTGCCTTGTTGTTGATGAAACGTAAAACTACAAACGCTTTCACTCCAAACACATCAAAACGAGCCCTCAAGTATATTAATAATTTGATCAATGATGTTTTTGAATTGAACGGAATCAAAAGTTTTAGGATTTTAGCTGCAATCTATATTGCATTTTTGTTCATTTCAAGCATAGAGATTCAAATTGTGGAAGTCTCATGCAACTCGGTGACTATGCGTGCCGCCCTATATTATCTGGTTTGTTGCTACATATAATTACTTGAATAAACGAAACTCCCTTCAGTGTCGAAGTACATCTAGAAACCAACTGCATCTGATCAGTATATATATTTTATAAAGCTTCAATAAATGTTAATGCAGTCCATGTTGCAACTGTTACCAATTAGGTTTACATAGTATTCAATTTTAAGGCATACTTGTATCACTGCGTTAAAAGGGTTATTTAAAGTCATCATTAACCTCAGTTTAACCTTCCCTCTGGTTAACATGTGGCATCCGTATTCTATCTAATAGGTTTACATCATACATCACAAAGTATCAATTAATAGTAGGCACTTAAAAATATTTGAATGTAAAATATATAATATATAAAAGCAGTACATTTTGATACGGTAAATTACTGATACACCTGCTCTTTTTATTGTTATTTACTCTATATGTCAATTGTACATTGGTAATTAAATAATGGCAAACGCAATTTTATCAAAGATAATATCCTTATTTATGAGAACAAAACGTGTGGTCTGTGTATGTAAACTTCCAAAACATATCGGTCAAATCAAACATTCAAACAAATGTATGCCGGGGGGGGGGGGGGTGTAATTAAACTTTCATACGTGTATGTACATTTCAATATATACAATGGTGAAATAAGTACACAACTTTATTTGGCCACGCATATGCCACAAACTGCAGTAACACTGTAAGCAGAGTTTACCATGTTATTGTATAATGTTCTAGCCTATGAACGTAACAATATAAATATGAAGTATACATCAACTGTCATATGGTGTTAATTTAAAGGTTCGTACTTTAACTTAAGTAGTTGACATAAACTTGTAATAATTGTATGCTTCAAACAAAGGTGGAGCGGAACATTCTACTGAGCAAGGATGTACTATTTTTATAATATAACCAATTATGATTATGTAGTTTGAATCAATATCATTCCGAACAAGCTCTGAATGAGTAATTTCCTGTTCCTGTACTTATATTGGAGTTGATTATCTAGTAACCCGTTACTGTGACTACTGTCAATTGTATACGATACAGCCAATCTGTGCAATCAGTCGTTTCATGAAATGATTGAAAAGTTTAGTCATTTCGTGAAATGACTGTTTCACTTGGTCATTTTACGAAATGCCTGAAATTTCCAGTCATTTCATAAAATAACTGAAAAACACATTCTGTCATTTCATGAA
Source organism: Gari tellinella (assembly GCA_922989275.2). NCBI lineage: Eukaryota > Metazoa > Mollusca > Bivalvia > Cardiida > Psammobiidae > Gari > Gari tellinella. Next base: position 99,353,076 of record OV277856.1, on the reverse strand, counting down.
ATGACTGAATATACTTTACCTTTATGTATTAAAGTGTTATGGTGACAGAATCTTGATAATCACAAACTACACGATTGAAATGTGTATGTATATTAAATGTAATACATAATTAAGTTTCATAAATCATTAAAAATATGTACAATGTATCTGACATAATTATTAGTTATTAAGTATTCAACAAAACTATGCATACATAATGATGTGAATGAACTTTTGCCGTTGAATTAATCAAATAAAAGTTATTGCACACTTTTTTTTAATCATGTAAAAATTAAATAGCCAATATGTGTGAAAGAGGTCTGTCAATTTCAGTAATTTCATAAAATGACTTAACATTTTAGTTATGTCGTGAAATGACTGTTTCAAGTAATATTAGTTAAGGTACACATTTAGGAAAGTCTGTTTAAACCCTTTCATGGTCAAATTTGTGATAGTTGTTACCCCTTCACCGCCATATAGTCGTCTGCTTAAATAGTGTTGTCTGCAATATCGTTTCAAAGTTAGATTTAAGGCAGTATGACTATTGAAAATTCGAAATGAGTGTCAATCAATTTGGATCCTGATCAGACGCCGCGAAATGCGAATTTATTTACAAAGAGGCATTTTGTCTTCTTTGATAACGAACGTGTTAGAAAATGAACGGGGGTAAATAAATGCAAGACGGAAGTTGTATTGAAACACATTAAGTATGTAACACCCCGGTTACACAGACAGTCGGGCTTAAATCGGTACCCAATCGGTCTAATTTTTTGCTGTTTTGATCGGTTGTCATACGTGATTTAATTGCAGGCTTTCTGTGTAACCGGGTATCGGTGATGACTAGCTGTTCAATCAGTCAAACGCCACCCAGCCTCCGATTGCTCACCGATTGGCCACCGATTGGCGACTCATGAAATCCAATGGGCCACCGATTGAAATGGCTCAACAACCGATCAATAATCGATGAATACCGATAAAACACCGATGAACTGCTGGCGGCAACCGATTGATCATCAATTGATCAGCGATTGAACTGCCATTAACAACCGATGAAAACCGACGAGATCCCGCGTTTTAATTCTCATCTTTTTTCATCGGTGATAGATCGGTTTTTTTTTTCGCCAAACTAGGGAGGGGACCGATGACAAGCTATTTACTACCGACGTCACCTATTGGCCACCTGTTTTCTACCTATCAATCGCTATTGGGTAAAGATGAGTTTCGTCGGCGAAAAATCACCGATTGGGATTTTTAAACGTGCTTAAAATTCTCGATCGGTGAAAATATTTTACAAATAACCGATTGACAACCTGTCTACTACCGATATCACCGACGAGTCACCGATAAACCACCGATAAAGCACCGATGAACTGATATTTACCACCGATGAAAAAAGATGAGAATTAAAACGCAGGATCTCGTCGGTTTTCATCGGTTGTTAATGGCAGTTCAATCGGTGATCAGTTGGTGATCAATCGGTTGCCGCCAGCATTTCATCGGTGTTTTATCGGTATTCGTCGATTATTGATAGGTTGTTGGGCGCTTTTAATCGGTGGCCCATAGGAGTTCATGATATGCCAATCGGTGGCCAAGCGGAGGCGGGATGGCGTTTCACCGATTGAACAATTATTTATCACCGATACCCGGTCACACAGAAAGCCTGAAATTAAATCACTTATGACAGCCGATCAAAACAGCAAATAATTCGACCGATTGGGTACCGATTTAAGCCCGACCGTCTGTGTGACCGGGGCATAAGATTTTATATTACTTACCCTGGTGGTTAAGTAGGACAGATAAAAGTAATTAACGGTTCTATAATCTGAAAAAAAAAATTACAGCATCTAGTGAGTATTGCTTATTCTCCGAAATTTGCAAATAGTTTGAACTCAGATCAGATATCGAGTAACGTTGATAAAATTGTTTGGTGGCCCTACCGATGCGCTTTTCATTTAACTTTATTCAGTTTAAATTTGAGTGATAAAAACCGACGTCGGTGAACCTTCAAAAGTATATACATGAAAGGCATAGAATATTCTACATATCAACTACTTAACAAACTATTTGTGTCATAATCATGATTGTAAATCAAAATTTACAAAATACAAAGAAAGGCCTATCAATGACAAAATTTTTAAAAATATTCTTTTTTGCACATACAGTCGAGCTTCGATATTTCCAGGTCGGTTTTGTCTAACATACCACGTTTTAACTTTGAAATATGGATATGTTCGACTTAACCGCGCATTAAATAATGCAGTCCATATGTCAAAACTATCGGATAGTTAAACGAGTTGGAGATATCGAAGTTCCACTGTAGATTTATTTCGATTATCAGAAAATGCTCTATAAAAATGTTGTTAACGGCGGCGGAAATGCCCCAATTCAATTTATATATCGCAATGGAGAATGGCATTTATGCTTCCTGATTGTAAATTGCCACTGGCCTTATCTGTGAAAATGTGATCTTCTAAATAGGGGCTCTTTTCGCCAGGAGTTAATTGTCAAATGTCATATAAATGAGACGACATGAAATTATATTAGGTATACTCAAAATGTCTTTAAAGTGTGTCTCTCGGTACAACTGTGAAAAGTGTGATAAAATGCATTTATTTTATCGCCTGTGTTAGAAACTTATATTTTCTCGTACACCTTCAATACGTAATGTAACAGAATATTGTGAAGTTAACTGTATACTTATAATCTGGTACGGCATGATGTTATAGTGTAGTTTGATGTGACTGACATGTTGGTGTTGTGTATAGAAGCTGTGAGTATCTATTGTTCACTTAACTAATCTACTACTGACTTGGTGATGACGGATCGTCATTTCATAAGGTTAGTAACAGTCAATCCAAGTGTAAACACAAATCATAAAATTAAACGTAATGAGTATTTCAGATACACGGATTTTCTACGGTTTTCTTAAGGATGGCACTCATCCGTAGAAGTATACTATTTCGTACGATTTAGGTCACTTGTTAAGATGTTTAACGAGTTGTTATGAGCTGGTAACGGTTATTTGCGAGTTATAATGTTATATTAACGGAACAACTCTACGATTGTTGCACGAGTTTTTCGCGTTATTTAGCAGTCACAATTGCATTTCACTACCTGCACACTTTTTCAAATAACGATCAACCAATACAAGTTTAACTGTACTCACCCCTTCACTGCCTGAACTCGGGGAACATGAATATTTGCAAATAGTTTAGATCCGAAATCAGGCGTCGCGTAATGCTAAAAGCCTACTTCCAGTAAAGATGACTCTGCAAATGCAACTGTGTTAGAAAATTAAACAGAATGTTCAAGCGGTACAGCTGGCGATGTAAGACAATCCGATCGTGTTTCAAAATAAACAGAAAAAAGTGATCGAATACCATGTCAAACAATTTGATTCTTGTCTTACGGATACTTACGGATGTTGTCGAGTTTGAAGAATGACAACGGATTGATTACGGACACCAGCGAGGTATTTACGATGTTTTTGAATAAAAGTTGACCTCTGTGTTCACGTGTCTTTGATATAGTATTATAGTATTATAGAATGTATTCTCTTGTTTATGTGATTGTACAAACTGAGAAAATGAAGAATAAAGCTTGGAAACTTGGAAACGAATATTAACGAGTTATTAAGGATGGTGCGATTGATTACGAATTAGCGATCTGTAAGGGCGCATAAGAAACACCCGTGTTTGTGAAGGTACCTTTACCAGTTGTTATAAGTAACTTACAATAACGCACGCATCTTTACATTTTAGGACCGAAATGTATGACATCTTTAATGTGCCATCATTTGAGAACTGACATGAAGCGAGATAACATCGATATGAAATAAATAATATTTCACCTGTGTTTTTTGCAATTTGTTTTGGCAATATTATGCAATTCTTGACTGAATATCTTAAATACCACGGATAGATCCAAACACGTCACGGGGAAGTACTCCTCCTTGCGAGCTGGGTACGGATGTTTACATATAGGTTAGACTACACAAGGACAAGTCTTCGTGAAAAAACACAGCGCCGAGCGTTAGCGGAGTCTATATTAGGAAGATTTGTCCTTTGCAGTCTAATCGATTTAAACCACCAATTAATCCCAAAAAGGAATTTTGTTAACAAATCTACATGCAACATACTCTGATTGGCCAACGGCAAAGATGTTTTCCAAAAGGCAGTTGTTGCTACGTGTTGTGACTACATATTTAATATACTTAACGGATTATTACGATTCATTTACGGAACGAGAAAGTGGTACACGTTCGTTTGGAATATTTTGAATAAAAATTGAGTTTCTCTTATTTTGCAAAATCCTTACCGGTACATGCGTGTTATCTACGGACACGAACCGATCGTTTACGGTAGCTGGCGATTCACTGCGAGTTTGAAATCCATCATAGGAAATTTCCATGTATGTGAAGGCCTCTAAATGATTTCGGTTACTTATTTATTGCAAATGTTACCCAGTAGGTTTATTCGTTGCGTCACAGCATTTATTGTGATAATATTTGTTTCGATTCATTTTTTGTATTGTATCTATACGTGACTTACAATAGATAATTAATATGTTAATATTATAGTACGCTTTTCTGGGAATCGTATGAGCAATGCGCAATGTCTAGAATAATTATGGAACTGTCATTGAAGGTATCGATCAAGTCTGTGTACATTATATATTATCAGATGATTTGTCTTCAGATCAAACACTATGAGATAAGGTCCATGAGAGACATATATGTAGGTCAGAATCAAAATTAAATGCTTGCATGTAGTAATGTCTAGTTTGCTTTATGCGGACTCTTTCAAACTACAAATCAAAATATAAGTTCGCTGATAACTTAAATATTAGAAGTAACAACGGTTTTTCGTAGTTGTAAAAACTCATATACTAATATTTGTATGTACAATTATAAAATTAGACGCGTATCTCTCTAAAGTTCTAAAGTTAATGCCCATCACTGATGACACTACTGCAAAAATATGAATGCTATTTTAACATATACAATAAAGTGTGGCTTTGTCCGTTTCAACTGTTTTCAAGCGAAATTCAACCTTTCAGCAGGGACATTTTCAATTCCGCATCGAGATACTACATTTTACAGACAATCGTAAAATGGAAATTGATCCATCCCCATCTATAGATTGTTTATTATGCCTCGTGTATGAACAGCAAAGAACCGAAGAAATAAAACTGATTAACATAGATAAGTATGTATAAGATTCCGCACAAACTAATTTCTAAATTCCCTTGATGAGTTTTATGAACAAAACAATTTCTTAAAACAAAATTCTTACCGTTATAAAAACACCAACATCTACAAACCGTTGTCAATCTTGAAAATGAAGTCGCGGCGAGAATGCTAAAGACAGGCGACTGCTTCATGCAAGATCAAAATAATGCAGAAAGCTCATTTATGAGTTTTCTGCATTATGTCATGCTGCATTAAGCAACCACCTGTAGTCAAGGCTCAAGTGAATTTTAGTTCGCCTGTTAATGCTTAATGCTGGACAAAACTAGTGCAGAAAGTTCCTATTGGAGATTTCTGCATTATTTTATGCTACATTAAGCAACCGCCTGTAATTAATGTTACAAATAGATATCATTGAGATCTCTTTCAGGGGATTGCTTAATGCAGGGTAAAACTAATTCAGAAATTTCCTATAGAAGCTTTCTGCATTAATGTATGCTGTATTAATTAGCGCAACCTGTATGAGATATTTCAAATCTGTGTTCTGTTACACTTTAGACGTCAATTACTATCATTTTCCCGTCGGTTGTGAAGATAACTATTTTTGGCCGCAACTTGGTAAATGAATTGTCATGCGCCATGTTGCGTCGACACGTAATAAAACACACATATATGTAACAGGCTGTGTAAACATCTGTCGGCGGAGACAAATATGGTAATGAAGTGAAGTGACGTCATATGTGGGCGGGTCAAACACTAAAATGGTTAGAGTTTATTTCAACGCTTCTTAATAATGAAGAAGCCAAATTCGGTCGCAGGCTCCCTCATTTGTTGGCTTCTTAATCATTCAGAATCATTGAAATAACCTCTACCTATTACGTAAATATGTATAGACAGACTTTTTAATGCAAGCCAGCAGAAAAAATATGCCCCTCGCCTTAAGCCACTAGACATATAAATGCATTCGGACAATTTCTTAAACTCAACACTCAGAATATCACTTTTAACAAATTGTTATGGTTAGTTCAGATGGGTTTAGTTTTAATAGGAATGGCTGGATTAAACAGATCCGGTCCAGGTCATTGTATGTGCAACGTTCATGTATGTCAGAGTATGAAGTGATTTGGATACGGTATAATGTTATGGTTCTAGCTCTTCCATAAAAGTGGTATCGCAGTGATAGACGTAAGCTTTATTGGTGTGTAGTGTTGAGGACAAATCATGATATAAGCCATTAGCACCATACGAGCCAAGTCAAATGCGACATAATTGTATTTGTAATCCCACCAGACAAATCCAATAAAGTTGATTGTCTATGTATGTGAGCATTGTCAATGAACTGCGTCACCAAACAATCTGGGCTCTTTAGTTGTCTACGCATTACTAGAATTAGTATCCTTGAAACGAATGTTATCAATGTTTCTTAGTTTGGATATATCGTATCGTATAAAATAGTATAAGAGCTAAATGACTTGCCTATTGATAATAAATAGTTTCGAAAACAAATAATTAAGTAAATAAATACAATAGACTTTAATTCTAGGTTTCATGTCATGCACAGCAGTTTGCATCCTCTCAAACGCATTTGAAATATATAAATAAAACACTTCTGAAAAGACTTGGATTTCACTGAATCAGCAACAATCTGTCTACCTACGGTATAAGGGCGTGAAGCAGTCGACACGTGAGTATGTGCGTCTGATCAGGATTCAATGGTTATGTTTCTGAATTTCAAATACCTATTTTTGTGTTGAGAAATAAAAGCAAACGATACTCGTTTAAAAGGCGTCAAACAAGCGAAAAGGTTAACTAATCACATTTGATCGGGATTATCGTAGTTATCGAAACGGTAACATACTGTGTCAAATATGGTTGTCGAAGTAACTTGAGTTTCGCTTATTATGTTTATATAATTTGGTATAGATGTGTAAAATTAATTAGATGAATGTCTGCTTATATCGTATATTTACCACCGGCATATATCTCTTACACATATCTTATAGCATGTATCATATTTTATAAAAATAATCTGAAGGACGTTCGGGATGTACATTATAGAGTGGAACAAGAGTGCACTTACCGACCATGTAATGCAAAACAACCACGTGATAGAGTCGGATGAGCCGAAACTCTTAGATTGAAAAGGTAATCAGAGACTCAGACAGGTGCAGGAGGCAATTCACATACGTGAGAACCAGCCCACTATGAACAGGGACCATGAGGCCTACCGTTTCAGCGGGATTTACAGCCCTTTTGTTCGTCGCCGTACCCTGTAACATCTTAGCAGTTGCCACATTTCACCAGTGACCAAGCTGACCGACAGTCGGCGAAACTGTCTAGGTAAATATCCAACTTTAAGACGTGTAATAAGAATTTTCTAAATAAACGCTAAGTATAATTTGCTTGATACACTTATCGTCTGCCTTGGTATCATGACTAAATTGAAATAAGTGTCGAATAGTTTGGATTTGAGACATAAATCAATGTACTCAGTGAGGAAGTGAATATATTGTAATACATGTAAGTAGTCTATTTCGATTTGTCGTAAGAGGGGGATTTAACTAGACACAATATCGGTTTATTGTTAGAATCATCGTCGATACTGTATAAAACCTGTCGATATGTCTGTATTTTTCCCATTCACTTTCACTAATGACACATTGATAACTCTTAACAAAACTACAAGGTTCTAGAGTAACGACCGCTTAATAAACATGGGGGTGTTAATGAAGTTTAACGTCGATCAAACTGAGCGTAATGATAAAATTGTGACTGAGTATTTTTCCTCAATTCGTCTGATTATCAGCGGCCAATCAGGTCATCCGCGCATCTTCGTCAATAAGGTAAACAACCCGGTTTACTAATCATACAGAATAATGTGCCTTAGCGTACACTGGAATTCTTACAAATATTTACGAATTGCCAGTAAGCACTCGCCTGTGTTTTAGGTAACTCAGTTGAATTTTTGGAATCCGTACTAATGCACTTTTAACTTTTTTTCGTATTTTACAATTATAACATTGACATTTTTAAATTATAATCAACTAATCTAAAAACTTTCTATTGCGAGCAATAAATTGAAGGCTAATTGATTGCATAAAAGAACAAGAGATTTGTGTGTAACTGTCATCTTCCTTGAAACAGTCAGCTGCCATAATTACCGAATCATTAATACAATATTGTGATCATATTAGAGAGAATTTCGCTGCATTTACATGCTAACTAAGAAACGATGTTACATATCAGAAGCAATTAAAATCTAGATTGGACGCAGTTCATTTGACTACATTCTCCTATTTTCAAATAACAAGTAAAACAAATTATTCTACAATAGCAACGGTATACGGCAATTAATGGAATTTGACTTTAATCAAAATAATGTCAGCAACATGTACAGCAATCAATGATTATTTTAACGTCCGCATCTACCGCTGTTGATATTACAAAATGTGTCAGTGTTTTGTAGAATTCTCATCAAGGCCGTGTCTGTTTTATCTAGCCTGTATACAACAGGACGCTATGCATGACAAGGTTGGGCTAAATTAGGCATTTACATATATGTATATTATGAGAATGAGGTTTGAATATATATAATATCGTGTGGTTTAATAGACACTCTGTATTTTCCAGAAGAAGGTCCATGTGGGATTTTGTATCTCAAATAAAACCATATTCCCGATATATTTTCTGGATCTTACATCGCACAACACGCCTTTTCTCAAACCAATGCTGATGAACTGCAAGTAGAGTAGTTCGATTTTCCATTTGGGTCAAAACTGGGTTTTTTCTTGATTAGATATATACTCAGCCACTAAACATCGTAATAGGCGTGTAGAAATTAAAATATTAAATTCGCAAAATAAATTATTTAATGACATTAACTAAGACAATGACACTATTTTACCATATTAACTTCTGCGGAGTTGTATATTCAAACAAATTGTATTACACGTAAAAGGGAACACATTGAAGTTTATTTTAAAATGGCAAATATTGTTAATTAGCAATACATAACGGCATGTGCCATGTTCCAACTGTATATCAACAGCAAATACCGTAGCTAAATACGATTGATAAATATAGGTTTTTTTGAGATAAGGATAAGTTTTAGTTTAAACAATATTTTATTCAGAAGAAAAGGATAAGTTTAGAATAGGATTAAAATGACCGACAAATGGAATATCTCCTTGTTTGAAATGCATATATAAACATGTTTATATTAACATGTAATTGCAAATATAGTTAACAAACGCGTTTCGAGGACAAACTTCTCCTGAAATAAAGTAAAGTATCAAGTTATAGTTTACTATCAGTCCGAATGACCGCTCAGCCGACTGTACATACACTCCCATGATAATTGAGCCATCAATCAAGGAAGTAAGTAATCAATAGCACATGGCTTTTGCGTACAAAAGCAGGTGGCTTTTATTAAAGTCATTCAATACGAAATAGCTATGGAAAGATCCAATTGCTAGATAGACGGATAGTTATGACTCGCTTGTCAATCAATATCGTTCTTGTCATAAGCATGTTCTGTCGCCTCTAACTAAACTTAATGATAGTCGTTTGTGACAACTATCAGACTCCAGCGCACGGCATTCCGCACTCAATCTTTGTTATCGAAAACGAAGGTCGTGCTTGTCTAATTTATCAAATATCACAATTCATAGTATAGACTAATGAATTGTGTTGTGTACAGTGTCCTACAGACCATGAATGCCGGATAACAACTTTTAAAGGAATAATGGAGCAATTACATTCAAAATTTGGTTTTCCGTAAAATGTCAAACAAACAAAACCGCCAACAGTCGGTATTTCTTGGAAGAGCCATATTTCAATTCATTCTAAAGAGATAATCTTTCTAAATACTATCTAGGGAGACTTTAGCGTGTTCATGTTGAGGGTGGTTTTGGTTGCATTGTGCCTTTGATACATTTTCTTGCATTTTAACGTCTCGTTTTCTGTTGTTTTACTACTTGCTATTCAATCAGCCATACAAGCAGCATGAACACAAGGTCACAAAGTTTCAGCAACTGAGGAATTTATTACGTTAAGCTAGTAGAGGTATACCGCTGTTGTTCCTGAGAGATTTCAACCGTCACCTTTATTTATAACAATAAGAATAAAATTCGTATTATAGTATTCATGATTTAAATCTACAGCTCTATTGGGAACTGAAATAAGAGATTTAAAAAACGATTTATCTGATATTATTCTGGAATTCTAAAGAGATCAAACGTGTTAAATACAGATATCCTGAAGAAGTTTCCAATAAATGGAAGTAAGATAATCACTTGATCTGTTTAACGCAAGGTTTATATCTGACATTGGCCTTAAATGAGTGCTTCAAACAGACAAAAAAAAAACAACATATACGTAATCAATATTTAGATATCTAAATTCCAGAATCGTTATATAGCGTAAAGCAATTTGTTTTGACTACTCATTAGAATTGTCTTGAAAAGATGTTTTATCTCGGGACAAGTGTTATTTATCTGCGAATTTCAAATGCGTTCTACTGTTTGGTGTGCTTTCATATTACTTTGCTCTAGAGATGCTATTGCTTTTAACTACTATTATCAACGTTGTTTATATAACAAAATGTTATACGTGTTGTAAATGGTAGTACGTTATTATCAGGTTGAGGAACATAGCACAGTTGTTATGTAGATCGAGAGAAGAACATCAAATACGAAACACTTGCACGCTGCACATAGGCAGAGTGACTGGGTGTCATATATACACTATTACCAAGTGTGGTACCTTATTTACGTTAATCTGCGAAACCCGATCGTGTTCAGAAGGGATGGCTGTCAAGCTGACATATATTATGTAGTGATGTACAATTCTTCAATCTCAAATCATACATTTAGTCGTAAAAAGCATTCCTGCCATATGCATGTTCAGGAGACATTTATAATGTTGCAGACACCATATATGTCATTATATTAAAATTATCCTGATAAGCAGCAACTCCGTCTAATTTGTGAAATTATATGATTTGACAAATAGTGCAGGTTCAACATGTACCACTGTGAAATCATGATAAACTATAAACAATCTTTATATAGTACCAACACTTTCACTGCTATTGTGTCGTATTTACTCGTATTGTCTCTGCCGTTATGCCGTCTTCTAGCAAACATATTGTATTTTCCTATTTCTGACGCAAATGCCCTATAACTAAAAATAAATTATACGAGTGTCAATTAGTTTTATTCTTTAAAAAATCATGCTTAATGGCACTTCTGATTTCGACCCGAGTCATTGGCTTGTATTCGAGCTTGGTACTAAAGGTTTTAATAAAATTTTAATTCCCCTTACCGTCACAGACATTCGTTATATTTAAGAAATGAACTGCTTTTGTTCCAGTCATGGATACACGGTCAATTTGCCGATCATTTTCTGTCGTTTATTTCGCTTAAACGCCGACTGAAAAAAGGCAGTCATTTTTTATATATACATTTTTTCTTTATATCCGTTATGAACAAATTTCGCGGATAAAAAAATCAATACGTCCATCCATCTCTGCAAAATGTATCTACAAGTCTCACCTCCTTCGATCAAATGTATCTATCTGAAGTAAACGTCATTTAACAAAAAAAAATTAATAGGGCGAATGTAAATATATATGTGTGACCTTGAAAGAGTTCATTACGTAGGCGATGATCCATGGAATCAGTTGGACTTTTGACAAAAGATGGCAGCAGTCACAGAAATAGTCAAGTAAGTAGTATTTATTAGTAGTGACATATTAAGAACCTTTTACTCATATATGTGTGGTGTTTTATACAGGGATCAGCTCATCACAGAACGGAATAAGCTTTAATACTTTCTGCATTACGTGTAGTATCCAGCAAGCAGTCGCCGTATGTGGTGCTTTTCGACTGTTCGTTTGAGGTTAAATAGTATCAACAGGCGTATTTGCATTTATCTATCGCTGAAATATGCAAATGTCAATATCATCTTCTGTCACTGATATCGTGGTACAGTGGAAACAACGTTATTCTTTCCCGTTTTAACGCAAACGAAACGCAAACGCATAGCACTAAAACGTAGAAAAGGTTAATGATTAGACATTTCTTACACTTCAATTTGATATGAGTGGCAAACAATTTGTAGCCTGATCAGACGACGGGTTACCCGGCGTTTGATCTGGCTTCTTACTGTTTGCAGTGCAACTATACGTTTTAGCGTAAACGCGTTTATTGGGACAAAATAACACATTCTCCACTGTATTAGTCATGAGAAAATTATGGATATACCTATCAAATCAAAAGTGCTAAAAGCTATACACGAATTATCGTTTACAATGCTATGGTTACATTGACATCTAATCTGGGAACCGTCGAGCAATTGATATTCTATATAGAAGTAAGACATTATATTTCTCATATCGATCTTACCTAGATTTGCAAACGCGGCATCTTATCAGGATATACACTCGTGTACTATCAACATGTGATTTCTTGTTCTAGAATAGCTGCTGACGGTAACTGTGAAGATGACGACATAGTAGCAGGTGAACTGTTTGAAAGACTGCTTTATCAACGTCCTTATATTAAATTAAAGCAGGTTTTTAATTGAGTAAATCATTTACGGAAGCACAAACTTACATAGTATATAATATCATGAGATATTACTGCATCAACAGTTCACTTTAATCGAGATAATTATATTAGAATTTGATTATTATACGTACAATCTGCTGAGACGTAATTACTTTTATTTAGAAATTGAAACGTGTTCTGCAAAAACTGAATAGGATGAGCAGTGGTCCAAATTTTATTTTATTGTAGCATGCGCTAAACCACATGGGACCGCTGATTGTGAATCTAACGCGATGAAACGTTACAAGAATTGTTGTCACATATCGTGCTTGATTTGATTTTCACATCATATAACCGCTTCGAAATATACCCGAGGGAACTGTTTATTATTCAGAGCTGAAGGCTCTTTCAGAAATAGGTTTGATAATAATCCTCTAAAGGCTAAGAAATTATGTTCCATGTTTTGGCTTATCTGCTGATGTTTTAATTACTGCAGGATATTTTCAGAACAGACTTAATTAACAAACAGTTTGGTTTTTTACTAATCGCCGAGTTAACAACACGATTAAAGCATTGCATAAGGGTTAACGAAGAACAGTTTATGATGTTAAGCTAGGGGTTGACGCCAAACAATAATGTGTTTACTTGAAATAGGGAATGTCGGATGCAAATACACAATGTTAAAAAATAAGAAGTTATAGTTAGAGCATATTATGTGAAATCTTGGCTAAGAAGGAGCGTATCGAGCGAAGCGAGCAATCCACTTCTTAGCCACTAAGATTACACTTAATACGTTCTAACTAACTAAGATAATAACCTATATTTTGATTTGCCCATGAGAATTCGTTCCCACTATTCTGGTTAACAAACCTCGCTTATTCTGGTTGTACGATCTCAAAATATGGCAGTTTTTACAATTATGTGCTAGGAAGCAGAGTTATTAATACTGCGTGCAGACACTACGCGACATCGAAAAACAACAAAACTCTTAATGATTAAGTGCCGTACTTAAAGGAATGGACAAGGCAGTTTGGAGGAATGCCGCTTGACATACATTTTTGTTTTTGTAGCAAGTTTTCAGAATATGATATAAGCGTCCAAATATTTTGCAGGCTGGTAATTATTTACTTACTGTGCTGGCGGTCTTTTTGATTGTGAGGTTGTGGAACAGGGTTTATATTTTATGTACACTGTTCGTCTTTATATGTGCATATAGGAGATAAGTGTGAGGTTGGGCGCCCCTAAACACAGGTTTAACCCCCCAGTGGTTGTTAATAATTAATTAATTTATAGTTAATTATTGATTGCCACTGACCGTACCAAGGCGGGCTCCTATATTCCCTTTGCTTTATGTTTGTCTTGCGTGTTTTCTATTTAGTGTGTAGATGTAGGAATTGTATTGCGTGTGTGTGTGTGTGTGTGTGTGTGTTTGTTGTGGTATGACTGTGTGTGTGTGGTCTGCTTGAGAGGTGGGTGTATTGTTTGTGTTACGTTTCCTGCTTGAGTCTTTCGTATTTATATATAAACAGGGTTTATATTTTATGTACACTGTTCGTCTGTATAGGTGAATATAGGAGATAAGTGTGAGGTTGGGCGCCCCTAAACCCAGGTTTAACCCCCCAGTGGTTGTTAATGATTAATTAATTTATAGTTAATTATTGATTGCTACTGACCGTACCAAGGCGGGCTCCTATATTCACTTTGCTTTATGTTTGTCTTGCGTGTTGTTTTCTATTTAGTGTGTAGATGTAGGAATTGTATTGCGTGTGTGTGTGTGTGTGTGTGTGTGTTTGTTGTGGTATGACTGTGTGTGTGTGTGTTCTGCTTGAGAGGTGGGTGTATTGTTTGTGTTACGTTTCCTGCTTGAGTCTTTCGTATTTATTGTTTATATGGCATGACACTTGTTTATTTTCATGCTCATTATTGCAGCACAGTTTCTAAATCAACTATGCCAAAATGTATTTTGTTGACACTGAACTGCATTAAGATACTGTATACAGACTTGTAAATATCCCTTTACAACAATTTTTCGAACACAACCAAAATCGAGCACCTGAATCATTTCACGTACTATCTATGGTTTCAAACAAATGTGCATGACATTTTTACAACAACATCGGTTGCAACGTCAAGAACACAAGATCGGAAATGATGATCAGTAAACAGGTAAAAGAGCATTGGTTGAACTTCTCTGAGTATGAATATTGCATTTTCATCAAATCCCAAATTTTCCAATGCATAAATATGCCACAAACAACATTTTCTGTCAACAAAAATCACGAGCGGTGTGTCGGCTGCATAACTTTGGCATTTACCTCAATCCTAGTGGTCCGTATAAATTATATTGATGGTGCAGACCACTAAATTTGATCAAATCTAAAACTAGGGGTCCTTATCACTTTTTTCACTTTTTCATATTCAAAAATGAGTTTCATGAAGTTACAAGAAAAAAAAAATGTTTATTTTACACGTTCCAGTACACCATGTGGTTTTAGAAAAATATGATCAACAACTTCTCGTGATGGTTGGGTGCACTTGAAAGTGTGCAGCTGTGTTCGGGACTAAGAAGGGAAGACCCATGCAACTTCACTGCCTGTAGCCAATAACAATTGATATTTTGTGTCTAAACTACTGTAAATTATATGAAAATAAGTTGACTTTAGCTTTTTATGAGGTTACATACTCTTGTGTTTGTGTTTTCCTGACATTTCATGAACAAACGCTTACCATGGACTACATATAGTAAACATGTTGTGGTGTCAAACCTACTGCTCGAATTTAGGTTGGCGTCCCATTGAGAATGAGGTAAGTGGACCACCATGCTTTGTTTACATTGTTAGAGAACCGATTTGAGTTGCAACATTTTATCCATAATGTTATAAGTTGAAACTGATCAGTATATCCAGTATCTAAGTAAAAATAACGTTTAATCACATAACAATTTGTAACTGACTTGAAGATGCTTAGGTGTTCGAAAAATGGTTGTAACGGGATATATATTTACACACACAACTTTTTTAATGTTTATGCAAATCAACGATATATCAGGTTGGAATCCCAAACATGCGTTGGCCAATTTCCAATGTGGTGAAATAAAAACCTTTTATGTGCAAATGAGCTTTATGACGTCATTGAGAGTGAAAGGGTTAATATTATTCAGCCACACGGGATTGATAGTCCAAAGGCCACGGTACCCTTAATATTGTACCAGAAATCACGGAAACAATGATGGTTCTGTGCAAATTCAATATCTCGAACCGCTTTACTCGTGATTATCCGTGTTTCTTCAGTTGAAATGCAACAACTCGCGCTCGCTTAAGTCGGAACTATCCGTATTTCAAAGTTAAACACGTGACGTAATCAGATGTGGCATCGGACTACACCCCAGAGGTCAATGGTAAAATTATAAGTTACTGTAATTAGAAAATTAATATGATATGTTCCGTCATCCCAGTATGCCATAAATTTATACAGTATCCCAGTCACAGGTGCCAGACGCATGCTTTGCCCCAATATGACACCTCAAACACAAATAAAGGGCATACAACCATGAAAACGTCCCTTTCTACGACCACACACCATATTCAGACCAAAAGCTCATTTTAAAAAAAACCATTTTTTTATAGTATTAAAAAGGTGTCCAACTCCCACGCCAAACGTGCTTCGTAAAACGCACGGACTTCATTCTGAGTCGCACGCCGAAAACCCTATGGTACACAATAGAATTC
This sequence comes from Gari tellinella, assembly GCA_922989275.2. Lineage (NCBI taxonomy): Eukaryota > Metazoa > Mollusca > Bivalvia > Cardiida > Psammobiidae > Gari > Gari tellinella. The sequence goes on along the minus strand of OV277856.1, from coordinate 99,336,631 downwards.
CATTATAAGATCAATATCTATCAAAAACAAGCCCATCCGACTCACGGAGTGCATGTCGTAGATTAAAGGTGTAAAGATAAAACCCCCGTGGTAAAAAGTACTGTGTATGTGACGGTAGAGACTTGTTTGACCTGAATAAGTTGCGACTTCTGGAGAGTCGGATGGGCTTGTTTTTTATGGAAATGGATCTTATATGGAATTTCATTGTGTACCATAGGGTTTTCTGCGTGCAATGGCATCTTTGTATTCACAATCGATTGAGAATTGACTGCGCAAGAAGACTCGGAATGAAGTCCGTGCGTTTCACAAAGCACGTTTGCCGTGGGAGTTGGACACCTTTCTTAGGTATATACTATAAAACAAATTGGCGTTTGGTCAGAATATGGTGTTTGGTCACAGAAAAGGACGTTTTCATAGTTGTATGCCCTTTATTTGTGTTTGAGGTGTCATATTGGGGCAAAGCATGCGTCTGACACGTGTGATCCCAGTATGCACTATATGTCTCAAATATCACAAGCTAATTTGTTTGATTGTCCTCTTGAAAAGCTTTATTTGTAAATAAAACCTAAAACGAGGATGACTATAACAGTTACCCGGAAAAAGCGTGCGACCCTTTGCCATCCAAAGATGTACATAAACATTGTTTTATATCATTTACTGATATCAGATAAGAAAAATACTACGGACAATACGTATATATATATATATATATATATATACAAGAAACGTTCTAACCGACTGCTTCAGGCAAACTTCAATCACTACGTGTATGCCGTCTGTAGCAACCTTAGATGTAATAAAAACAGGACTTTAATAATTATTACAAAACCTGTCGATATTACATCTAATGTTGACATACTCAATGTAATAAAGTTAAAAATGTTGTAACTTTTGCCAAATCGATTGGATGAAGATCACGTGTATAAGGTCACGCTCTACGACTCTCTTATTCACTAAAAACATCAAACATTTGATTTACATTTTAAAATATCGAGCGACTTATTACAATATCTGTTGTCTTATTTACAACAAACCCTGTTGAAATTTAGAATTATTTTGACAAAGTAATTGGATCAATATTACATGTGTCTTAACATGAGCTTCAAAACTGTTATTAAATTTAGATGATAAAAGAATAACCCCTCACTGTTTCTGATTACGCTGTGGACAAAAGGTATTGTACAAAAACTTGTTTTTGCCACTTACTTGAGTAATCTGAAGCAATGTAAGAATGTTTTGTTCGCATACCTCCTTTCAACATGAGTAGCTCCATGAGATTCACACGCATGCCAACTATGAAGTAATTATATCTACTGGCACAAACGTTTTGACATTGACTTATATATTTGATCTTTAAGGATAACCTTGACCTCGACAAGCTTCCATTCAAACTGCACAGCTTCATGAGATACACATGCATGCCATTTATAAAGTAATTATTAAAGTTCAAATCATATATTTTTTACAAAATATTGTCTGCTATGAAAAAATTGATTGTTAAAATTGACATGATTTGAAATGTTTTAACAAATCATGTCGCTATAGTGGTGTCTGATTATAATTCGAACTGTTTGAAAGAAAAAAAAACAGCGTACTTTGGGTACGACAGTGAATGATCAATATTCGGCAAATTCGTGTTGTGATTTAGTATTTTCAATCCACACAAGGGGATTTATTAAGAAATTAACTGTTTGTAACAGCGTTTAAGCAAAGTAAACACCAGAAAATTATCGACAAATTCCATGAATCGCGCTAGTTATTCATCGTTAGTTTGCCGATCATTTTTGTCGTTTATTTCGCTTAAACGCCGATGTTCATCAGTTCAATATCTTATATTTACATTGTATTTGCTGTAATTTCTAATAAAAAAAAAAGAACATTTTATTTGAATGCATATATGTTTATTCAATATTAGAAGTTGGTAACACGAATAGTGTGTACTCTGAAAAGCACAGCATAAACCGCATAACTGAAGCTGTAATTCACGGAGAAATGATCCATTAGCCCCTTCTACTCTGCGAAAGATATCAACAAGTCCCGCCCCATGAGCAATTACAGATATACGAATTAAACGTTAATATTTTCAATGGAACTGAATGGGGCAAATGTAAATACACCCGTCGTATGTATTTACATTATTAACAAGAGCTGTCGGAGAACAGCACAGCTGGCCTAATTGAACCGTTCTTAAATAGGTAACTATCCGTAGAAAAGTGTATCAGTACATTGATAATCAAGCCACATGACACCTCCATTCAAAATATCAGCTTGCTAATGCAAATATGCCATGTAGTATAAGTGCATTTCAACACTTTCTCCATAACTAACTTTAAAATTTCAGTCCCAAAACTCTAAGTCAACACCAGGTGATTGTTTTACTAAATCGTATCATTATGTTAATTCACAACTACGCAACATCAATGTTAAACCCACAGGGCACCTCCATTCCAAATATAAGCTTCCTAATAAAAATAGTTAATGTAGTATATCATGTGCATTACAACACTTACCCCAAAACTTTAAGCATGAGAAATCAGCCATGTCAACACCATGTGATTTTTTAACTAAATCGTAACATTATTTTAATTCATAACTACGCAAAATCAATGTTCAACCAACAGAGCACCTCTATTCCAAATATCAGCTTCCTAATTAAAATATATAATGTAGTATAAGTGCATTACAACACTTACCCCAAAACTTTAACTATGAGAAATCAGCCGAAAAACCTAAGTCCACAACAGGTACAATTTAGACTAAACATATATTTTTTTAATTTTAACTACGCAACATCAATGTTCAACCCATAGGGTACCTCCATTCCAAATATCAGTTTCCTAAATAAAAAGTCATGCAGTATTAATGCATTACACCACTTACCCAAAAAAAACTTTAACCATGAGAAATCAGCCGAAAACCCCAAGTCCACAAAAGGTAAAATTTTGACTTAATTTATAAAAAAAAAAATTAAGTACACAATATCAATATATAACCCACAGGGCACCTCTATTCCAAATATCAGCTTCCTAATTCAAATAGTTCTTGAAGTATCAGTGCAATACAATACTTACCCCGAAACTTTAAAGACTTTTCCCCAGTTCATTGAGAGATGCCCCCTCCATTGTTAGATAGGCGAGAAAAAGCGTGAATCACAAGGTGTCACCAATCTGAGTTTGTGTGAAAATCCAGGTAACTAATCTCAAGTTGTCTAAAGTGGCCCTCACATACTCACACTCAAGGTTTTTTTTCAATGGGTCTTACTAACCAAACTAACAAATTTAAGGTACGGGCCTCACATGATACTCTTGGATGAGTTGTTATGACCGAAAGGTCGTCAGGAGATGTCTTTAATCATAAAAAAAACCAACGCCGACGCCGGGTGATTCGATAAGCCCCCCCCCCCCCCCCCCCCCGGTTCTCCGAATAGGCGAGCTAAAAAGTATCGGTATCACGACAGTCGAATATAGTGTGAATTTGCAGGTTGTTTTCGTTATTTGAGCTCGTTTTAAGTTACCTTCCGCCTTTAAAGAAACTTAAAACCATATTGACAAAACACTATCAGAACCTTAAGATACTTGTACTTAACTACTAAAATGGCTGCATGGACAAACACATGCATCTTTACATCGCATTACACGCATAACTTCTTGTCATCAGCCGACAGTTTTGTTATTTTTCCTAGCAACTCTATTAGAAAAAACAATATGTAATACAACCACAATGGCGACTCAATATTTTGTGAAATACACACCTATTTATATCTAGTACGGTTTGTTCGGTCGGGAGCGACAGTCGCCACCGTTTTATAAATTTGACTTTGTCCTAGACGGACGGGTTCGAATTCCGTCCCTTTTAACGTCAGATTGAAACACCTGTCTTAACCCATTAACCATAGTAGTATTGTCGTCTTAAATGTTGTGGTGTCAACAATTGTTTAAAATATAGATCCCAGGCAAAAAAAAATAAAAACATATCGAAATGAATATAAAATAGGTTGGATCCTGATCAGCTTCGTATAATGCGGCCTCCGATCACAAACCACGCTTTGTGCTGTTGAATGGTAACTGTACATAATATTGGTAATGAGGTGTGACCATTATTTAACGTAAAATCGCCTTCTTACACCACTGTGGCATACATGGCTTGTAACCTGAGACTCTAAGCTACAGCTCGGTGAATACAAAGAACGCTGTCTTTATTGACATTCTATTAAAGAGAATGTTTACATAGTTGAAGAAACAGTGCCATTTAAATGCTAGTTAAATAAGTTTTGCAGTTCTGAGGTAAATCAAAACAAGTACAAAAGAACGTTGAATGCAAAATTGATTGATGTGATTAAACCATGGGTTCTAAAACTCGATCAAAGTTTAACCAAAAATCAACGACCAGGAAAAGCAAGCCCGAGCCTGTACAACTACCAGTGGAACCACAAGTGACAAAAAGAGAAATGTTTGAAATGTCTTTGGAACTAGAGGGACTGAGAAAGGATAAGGAACAGCTGTTAGTGAAACAGGAACGGAGATTCGGAACAACAGTTGATGCGGCGGATGCGTTAAAAGTAGAGCTTGAAAAGGCACGGGCTGCAAACAATGCTCTTTTGCAAGAGGTAGAAGCGGGGAGAACGTTGTTCAACAGGTTACATGAAGACTTTATGGACCTTCAGACACAGTTTAAATCATGTAAACAACAAATAAAGGACTTCAGAAAAGAAAAGAAGTTGTGGGATGATACAAGGGAAATGTTGACAGTGAGTGACGAACGATGCAACAAGCTTACGAAAATAAACAATAGTTTAAAACGGCTCTTAATCAAACATAACATTAATCCAAACAGCAAAGCAGATACTGTCAAACAGCAATCACCAGTGCAAGGTAAACATACGCCGCGAAGAGTCATTATGTCTCCAAAAACACAAAAATCTATGGGTAAAAGAAAGCCAATAAATGCGATATCAGTGCGAATGAAGACGATCGTGCCAAGCAACATAGTATGGATGTAAGACTGTGTACATAGTAGAGGTATTAAGAAACATATGATTCGGAGGACGCTATTTGTATGTGACCCATCCCTGTATTAAACGATTACTGATAGTTGCTGACATCGATTCTTACACAATATAGTGTACATATATGTGTATATTATAACAGAAGTATATATTCAAGGAAGGTAGTTAGACAACTTATATGTATGCAGTAAACCACTCTTATACAGTCCACTACCCCACTCAGTTGGACACGGCACAATTGGATAGCGGGTGTTAAGAGTGGTTTACTGCCTATATATAAGTTATCTAATAACCTCCATTTATTAGACAATATGCCATCCACTGTGTATTCTATAGAAAATATAAACATGTATAGCGAAATAAATTTTGTATTTTTGTTAATATTTCCTAAAATCAAATCTATTCTATTAGACACTGTATCAGATATTGACATTCTATTTCAGTTTTAAAAATAGATGCATGTACATGTACCGGTAATAGCCTACTACGACCGATTGCATTCAGACTTAAACTATTGACTTTGTTTTAGCGGACGAGACGTTATTCATTCTCGCTTCAATTAAACTAAGAGAATACGCAATGCAATGACATGTAGAATATGGCATTTTGACTCCCCTGTTAAAATAACAAGACGAGTTGAAGCCATATCCCCGGCGTTGTGTTCGTCGTCGTTGGAATCGTCGTCGACTTCATCGTCTTGAACAGTGTAAACTTTGTACAGAAAGGGCGTATTACTTCCATGTCCCTTGATACATTGCTTTAATATTTCTTTTGCATGTTAATAGGAAACCATTCCGTGCACATAAAAATATGTCCCAAGTGAAAATGACCTATTAACTTAGAACCTACGTTTACGGTTCGAATTCTGTATTTAGGTTTCGAAAAAGTGCTTAAAATTCCAATGTTCCTACAAAGCTTGTTCATGCATGCAGCCATTGGACCCTATTGACCTTGATCATGAACTTAGGGCACGCGTTTAAGTTTCGAAATATGCGTTTAGTTTCCGAAAAATGCTTATAAGACAGGCGTTACTTGAAGTTTTGCATTCATATCTGGTATGCATGTGTACATGGACAATAACTTTTCATGCAAGCAATTACTTGCCCCTGTGACCTGAACATTGAACTAAATTTGCCTTTACGTTTAAAAACATTAAATAAAGCTCCGATGTTCCTTGATATACCGATATTGTTTTCATTTTCTTAGAGTTCCTATGTCATTTGAAGTATATATTTCATTTTTAGTATGCATCTGTATATGGGCGAGTTATTTCCATTTACACACAAAGTTTGACCCCATTTACCTTTACCTTGAATTTAGGAAACACATTCAGGTTGTGAAATCGGTGTTTAGGTTTCGAACAAGCTCATATCATATATGTTCCTTGTGCTGTTACTTTCATTCGAGTACCTCGTATTAGATATGCATGTGTATATGGACAGGACCTATCAATGCGCGCAAAAAACCTCAGAGTCTGCCTTCAAGTTTCTAAACGTGCCGCCGGCGAGCTTTGCTGTCGCTCTGACGTATGTAGTAAAACGTCCGACCATTTTGATTGTCACTCTTCTATCGTTTAACATGATATCATAATACATCTACTAAAGTCGTTGTCATGATAGCGTTTTCTTATTTTTTTCTGCTTTTATTTGTCAGAACTTGAGCTTAATGAGGTTTACTTACTTCAGAAGCATTGATATGGTTATACAGTGTTCCCTCCAAACAGCGGCCCTCCCAACGACGAATCCCTCCTTACAACGGCCATTGTCGCAGTTCCCTAAAGAGGACACATGTATATGTCCAACCTATTCACGGCTGCAATGTCGTCTTCTTAAAAGTGTCGTCTGCTTTTTTGCTCACATTTATATAATGTACATTTTGACAGAAACAAAAACTTAATGAGGAGTCACAAACAGCTTAAATCCAGATCAGACGCCGCGTTACGCGTTACGCGGCGTCTGATCTGGATTCAAGCTGCTTGCACATGTAAGCCAATTTCCCTTCCAACAACAACTCCCTCCGAACAACGAGCACAAGCTGATTTGTATACAATTGGATGTCGTTACAGAGAGGGAGCGCTGTAAAAACATTTGGATTCCGATCAAACGTCGCTTTGCGTGGCTTCTAAGCAGGGTACAAAAGGTTTGAACATGTAAGTGCTGTAAGGCTAGGAAGTGAACATGACAATCACCTGTTGAATAACAAACTCGTACAGTGGAGAATCTGTTAGTTTTTCCCGTTTATACGCAAACGTACGCAAACGCAGAGCACTAAAACGTAGAAAAGAACAACTTTTGGACAAATCTGATAATTCTTGTTTATCTTGGTGGAAAACAGTTTGGAGCCTGATCACCCGGCGTCTGATCTGGCTCCAAACTGTTTGCATTGCAAATAATAGTTTTAGCGTAAACGCGTTTATTGGGAAAGAATAACAGATTCTCCACTGTACAATTTGGAGATGTCTTTATGAATTACAGTAGAGGAGACGTAATTCTCTCCCGTTTATACGCAAACAAAATGCAAACACACTGCAATAAAATTGAGAATATAGCATTTTGACATTTCTGAAAACATTTGTTGTTTCATTCTATGTGGCAAACAGTTTGAAGTCTGATCAGATGCTCGATTACCCGTCGTATGATCTGGCTCAAAATTGTTTTCAAATAGAATGGAAATAATAGTTGTTAACGTATACGCCTCTATTGGAAAATAATAATGTTTTCTCTACTGTATAACTAAAGTTCCAGACATGCACCTAACAAAACAGTATGCGTTTAAAGCTGCATATTAGGCTGACGGTTTATGTTTTACTCGTTATGTGTGAATAAACAAATTCTAATAAGAGTGTTTGACTGTTTTTATTTTCTCGGGCGAGGCAACCATGACGTTTCCCTGCCTTTTGTACAGACAAAATTAAACCTTTTTGTCAGCATGAGGGTACTAAACATTAACTGCGGGTAACATTTTTGTGTATCGTATTCAACCAGCTCGTTTTGATATAGCCAGTAGGTGTTAACCCATTTACGCCCAGTGGATTATTCCATGCTTATATATTGGATTAGTCTATTTTTTATCAAAGGGATGTCTAGTCAAAATTTTCATTTTTTTATTTTGTTTTATATTGCAATTCATATCAGCAAACGGTGTAGACTCTGATCAGACGCCGCATTATGTTTGTCTATGTCTCATATATGGGCTCGTGGGCACAAATGGGTTAATGTAAGATATAAAACATGTGGACTGCGCAGATATCGATAGAAGTGTTAACCAATGTGTAACTGGATTAGATTCATGATTAATTTGCCGATCATTATGTGTCGTTGATTTTGCATGATCATCGAAAAAACTCAATATATCTCCTAAAGTATTTCGCATAATTTCTAATATAAGTAAAGTCTTACTTGGTTATCAGTTAGTATGCCGCCCAATTTCAAATAAAAACATGGGATATAGTATCGGTCCGTCTGTCTGTTGGTAGGTCGGTTGGTCGGTCGATCGAAAAATTGGTTGCAGAACAATAACTCAAAATTCCTTTACCCTATAGTTCTCATATTTGGTAAGGAGGTTAGTCATGATCCGGAAATAACCCCTTTTTCTTTTTAGCTCAACAGTTAATGTCATGTCAGAGTTTAGTGGGACTATACATGTCTTACAAACATGTCTTTTTTAATCCTTGATTGATATTTCAATCACTAATAATATGTGCTGAAAGAAACAGTCAATAAACTACACAAAGAAATGAATCGGATGCTATCTAAAATTGCAATAATGTGTTTCGAACTCATTTACGCCTAGTTCTACTAAAGAGAAAAAAAGGATATCAGTAAAGTCCCTTATGAGTCGTCGCGAGTGATATTTGTATATTTTATTATATATGACTTCATATCAAAATGACATCAGATTTTATATTCGTTCCAAAGTGAATTCTAGTGTGATTGCCATAATACTCACTGTTGACGATGTGATTGATTAAACTGAACTATTTCACCCCTGCAAGTTTTTAATTGATAATACCAGTGTCATGTTAAGTTATGAACATTTTCGACTTTTTATAAAAAATAAAGAAAAGTATCAATTTAAAGTCTACTTTCAGTCCGAATGACCGCTCAGCCGACTGTACATTTACTCCCCTGATCATTGAACCATCATGTCTACAATATTGAGCACTGCTAACATATGGCGCGTAAGCAGCCGCAGTACCGGCTCAGACCCTTCACATGTACCTATTTTAACCCCTGGGTAGAGAGGAGCAATTCGCGGTACATACATGTATCTTGCTCAAGAATATTCCTGTACATCATCGGGGATTCAGTAAAAATCCCCTAGTCAGGCCGCTATGGGTTGTGTTACTAACAAAGACACACGGAGGAGACCCTGATCAGTTATAGGGCTCCATTAGGGACTCTCTGCTCAGGGTCTACACTTTATACATATGACAAACACAATAATTACAGGTATAATGTAAGTAACAGACGGATATACTTGTCGCTAGGGTTGAATTATCAAAAGGATAGAACAATACAACAGAATAACAACATAATATAGTTCATTACCTTGCTTTGAACACAGATGATCGTCCCTTGCTACATGTACATGCATATCTCCCTCAAACACTCCTCCCCTGTACCCACATACCCCATTCTACACATACATACACTTTATAATTATTATAAGTACAAGGTATTCAACTTCGGAAGAAATCGGCAGATGCTTTTGTAGCTTTCGTCCTGTTTGACTACAAATTTACATAAACCAATTAGATAGAAATACGACATAATTTAAGTCCAAATACTATATAGCTTGTCTATCATCTTTAGAACTCTTATACTGATAACTTGTCTAAATAATATCTAAATATACATGCTTGAGTTCCGTGAAAGTCTTTTTGGATCCGATTTCTGTCAAGTTGATACCTTTTACTAAATATATAGAGATTTGAAGTGCTCAAACAAATTGTTATTATTAAAATGTATTTTTGTTTGTAAAACGGGGATGGGGTTACTGGAGAGAGACATAGCATGCGAAACACACCTTCGGTTTTGAATCCATCGACACATTTAACCCTTTACCCAATAACCTGTGTATAATATTAGATACAGGTGATCACTTAAAGCAGGTTGAAAGTAAAACTGAATGTGCCTTAAGGCACATTCTGTTTTACGTTCAGCCTGCTTTAAACTATCATCTGCTAGGCTATATAAAATATGTGTTGTTTTAATTGTTCATGAGGGTATAAACAGAAACTATTTTCTTCAGCGGATGAATAAATTAAATAGATCTACGCTAAAAGTCGCTTCTATGGGGGAAAGGGTTAAGTTGTAGAACGAACGATAAGGACCCGTGATTCTGTCATTTATTTGTTATCATGTATGTATTGATTTCTAGTTTTAAGAAAATAAATTCGTACTCCCTAAAATCTTATGTATCTGCCTTACCCAAGTAAAATGGCTATTTACAAACATTTAAGATCCTAATCAACTTATTTCAAATGTTCTTAAGTCAAAATACCTACAATTAATATTTGGGAAAAAAACTCAGACGGTAATTGTTTAAAATTGATACGTCATGACAGTGAGAAGATTAAAACTTTCGGTTGAATGGGTTAAGCACATTTTTTGTTAAACGACTAGTCATTAAAGCTCGTTTGATTTGCATTGTAAACCTCCCTAAAACGGGAACTTATGTTAACCAAACATTTTTCTCGTGTCGGAAGACTTCGATTTTCGGAAAGACGGTATGTATATCATGAAAATCTGACTAAGGCGATACACAAGAAAACACGTTTTTCATTCCAATAAACGCGTTTACACTAAACCTATAATTGCCATTGCAAATAGTTTGGAGCAAGATCAGACGCCGGCTAACGCAGCATCTGATCAGGCTCCAAACTTTTTGCGATTCAGATTAAAACAAGTAGCCAGAAATGTAGAATAATTGTCATTATCTATGGTTTATTACTATGCGTTTTGGGTTTAACGGGAAAGAATAACATTTTATCCACTGTAACATGCCTGTCAAGATGGTAAACATCCAAACTGTGCCTCAACTTGAGGTTGGGCGTCCCTAAACCCAGGTTTAACCCCCCAGTGGTAGTTAATGATTAATTTATATTAATTATTGATTGCTACTGACCGTACCAAGGCGGGCTCCTATGTTCACTTTGCTTTATGTTTGTCTTGCGTGTTGTTTTCTTTTTAGTGTGTAGATGAAGGAATGGGAGTGTGCGTGTGTGTATGGGTGTGTTTGTGTGTTTGTTATGGTATGACTGTGTGTGTGTTCTGCTTGAGAGGTGGGTGTATTGTTTGTGTTGCGTTTCCTGCTTGAGTCTTTCGTATTTATTTGAACCTTTTTCCTGCCGATAGAGATGTGACTGGCATGTTCTAAGAGTTTGGATTCTGATCAGCCGTTGCATAACCCGACGTCTGTTTGGGATTATTTCTTTATTCTTGTCGGAGGGTATTTCATTTCAAAAGAAATATTAACACATTAATTTTAGAAAGATTGCAAACGACAACTTCAAAGCAGACAGACAAACAAAAACACATACATGTACAAAACAAACACAATACACTCACGAGTATTTCGTACGGAGCATAAACAAATAAAATCTAGCTCACAATGCTGACCCTGATCGAAGGTCTCTTACAAGAATGCCACAGATCTGGAACTACACTGTTTGTATATAACATATTTACTGGTCGTATGTTCAGCATAATTATGTAAAACTCGAGAAACGCGTTATAAGGGTTAACGGGTTAATTTATAAAAACCAAAACTATGCAAACGAAGGTCCGATTTAAAGTCGGATTTATACTGTGCAGAAGACGCTGTTCTGTCCCATTTTTAAACGTAAACAAGACGCAAACGCAACGCACTCAAACGTAGAATAGTATATTGTGTAGAAAATTGTGACGAACTATTTAAATCTGAGTGGCAAACAATTTGGAGCCTGGTCAAAGCTGGGAAACCCCGGCGTCTGATCTGGTTCCCAAATGCTTGCAATGGCAATTATTGGTGTTTCGCAAGCACATTTGTTGGGAAAAAGTAATGCTTTATCTACTGTACTGACAGTGATTTGTTAAGATACTTAACCTATTACCCCATAAAAACGCCTCTTTATGCCATTTATTTATTCCTCTATCGAAGAAAAAAATCAACTTTATAATGATAAAAATAAAAATAATAAATATGTTTATATTCTAGCAGATAATAGCTTAAAGCAGGCTTAACGTAAAGCAGAATGCGCATTCTGCTTTACTTTTAACCTGTTTTAAGTGGGCACATATCTACACAACTAGAAACAGGCTTTTGGGTAATGGGTTAACCTATTTGTGCATTGAGTCCTATTAATGGGACAAAGGCAAACATAGGCAAACAGTGTAGACTCTGATCAGAGCCTACACTGTTTGCTAACAGGATTTTTATAAAAAACAAAACGAAAAGCCAAAATCAGACCAGGAACACTTAAGATTAAAAATTAGACTTATCCAATACGCAAGCTTGGAAAAATACACTTAGCATAAATGAGTTAAAGATATATCTGATAAAGTCGACCTTGTCAAAAGTTTTGATCCAGATAAGACGCCGCGTAACCCAGCATCTGATCAGGATTCAAACTATTTTAAACACGCGTATCAATACTTCTGTCGTCAAAATTTTGAATTTGATCATAATTGCAGTTTACCAATTGTACCAGACGACATGTTGTTTTCTAAAGGGTTAGTCAGTCATTGAATGTCTATAATAAAACATTGCATTTCTTTGTTTTGTGTTCGTCTCTGAAAGGAAGGCAACTGACCATAACGTCACAATGACACGTTCACAGTCTTTTTGAAACCCTATTGTAGGTACATGTATTGTGTTATATTAACCCTTTTCACCGACGAAGGCGCCTTTTAACGCATTAAATTTATTCATCCACTGAAGAAAAACAGTCCAAACTTAAAAAGCCATGAATGTGAAAATTAGAAATAATGTGTAAATCCTAGCACATGATAGCTAAAAGCAGGCTGAAAGTAATGCATTCTTTAATTTCAGCCTGCTTTGAGTGGCCACCTATCTTCAAAACTAGAAATAGGCATTGAGGTAAAAGGTTAATATTTTGTTCTGCTGAATGTTTAATATGGACTATCCGACTTTTACAACATGACTATGGTGATGTTTAGTGTTAAACCTGTATTAAGAAATATCTAAAAAATAAAAGCAGCAAAACATTGATCAGAGGGCTGCATACGCAGATTTTCACTTTAGACAAATTTACAAAATCTGGTACAAATGTATTACAGTGGAGAATAATATATTATATATTTATTAAACGAAATTAAACTCATATGCATTAACCCTTTACCTGATAGAAGCGCCTTTTAGCACATGCATTTTATTCATCCGCTGAAGAAAATAGTTCCAAATTATACCGTAATGAATATGTGTCATATTTAATACTTTCCTTATTCTAGCAGTTAATAGCTTAAAGCGGGCTGAAAGTAAAGCAGAATGCGCCTTAGGGCGCATTCTGCTTTACTTTCAGCCTGCTTTAAGTAGTCACCTATCTTCAATATTATAACTAGGCTATCAGGTAAAGGGTTAAAAATGGAAAGAGTGACAATTGTTGACAAGTCGATGACTGATCTGCTTGGCAAAACCGTTATTAGTATTTAATCACAAACGCATTCATTGGAGAACGCAAACCGTAATTTTCCCTACTGTAAGCAAAACATGCTTAATCCTTTCCCCAATAGAAGCGATTTTGAGCGTATTTAATTTATTCAACCGCTGAAGAAAGTAGTTCCAGTTTATACACTCCTGAACAATAATCATAACAAATGTTTATATATAATTTAGCAGATGGTAGTTTAAAGCAGGCTGAAAGTAAAGCAGAATGTGCCTTAAGGCACATTCTGCTTTACTTTCAACCTGCTTTAAGTGGTCACCTGTATTTAATGTCATAAAAGGGTTATTGGGTAAAGGGTTAAGCCGAAATCTACTTAAGTCGACTTTTAAAACAGTTTTTTGGATCTAGATCAGATGCCGTCTTAGGTTGCTTCTGATCTGGATCCAAACTGTTTGATGCTCTTTGAAAAATTCCATAAGTCATACTGCATGTCTTTGAAACGATATTACAGACAACATTAATGAAGCAGGCGACACTATGGTTGTCATTTTGTAAAACAAACGGTTATTTTGGCGCTGAAAGGATTAAACCGATATATTACAGTTAATGTTCACTTTAGCGATATCTTAATTTACAAATGCTTGACTATGTTTATAATACAGTAGATAAAGCCTTGGAGTATAAATGAAATATGTTGAATGTACCTATAGGGATAATCTGCATAACTTTAACATTGACTTTACCAGCAGCCTACTTTAGACATAACTTGAATATAGTTGTCATGAGAGCAGAACTACACAGTATTACAGTAAAATAAACCGTGGTATTCAGATTTCATTAAACAATGGAACACTTGTTATTATCAATGATGCATTAAAAGTCGAACAAAGCAAACATTCAATGTGAAACCTCCTCAAAATGAAAGAGTGATATTTGCAAACAATCTTTTTTCTCTCTAGAAGTGATTGCTTTGATTGGAACGACGAATGATTAAGCCTGGTTCAGATTGTGCAGTGCTAGTTTAATCATGGCCGAAAAAAAGAAAGTGAAAATAGCAAAAGATACAAAACAAGGAAACGATGATAAAAAGGCCAAGGATGCTAAAGATGGGAAAACTTCTGGGAAGACACTTCCTGACAATTCCCTACCGCCGACATCAACTCAAGATCCAAACGCAAAATTAGCACGACGTAAGTCACAAGGGAATGTTATATCAACATTTCAAGGTCAACTCGATATGACTTCGGAGGAATTAGAAAAAGAACAAATGAAGACGGTAGGAAAAATCCGACTGTTGAGAAAAGACAATGACAGAATTCAGAGGAAACAGGAGGCGGAGTTTGGCATGACTCTAGATCTGCTGGAGGAATTAAAGATTACCCTAGAAAAAACGAAGACAAGTAACCAGAAACTGTATGGAGATATGGAGGAATCAAAAAACCTTCATGACAAACTAGAACGTCAGCTTAACGCATCTAAGCAGAAATTCAAAGATTCAGAGGCTTTAATTGAACAGTTCCAAAGGGATACCAAAGTATGGGATGACACAAACCATAAGTTGTCTTATACAGAAGCGCGTAATCGTGACCTGAGAGAGGCAAATAAAAAGCTTAGATTTATGTTAGTGAGCCATCATATTGATCCTCATGCAGACGCAAGGCTGATTACAACCAAACAGCCGGAGGAAAAGTTACTGTTGAAATCAAACAACACGTTTCCATCAATTTCAACGCGCAAACTAACCAACAAAGGCATGTTTAAGATTGCTGGTGAACTCAACAAAATTCGCAGCCTCAACGATAGCGAAATAAAACGAAACTACGGCATTTCTCGGGCGCATCTTGACCAGGTCAGTCCAGCTTATCTTGGATATTACCTGAAGCGGAGGAGAAGGTCCGTGGAGCCCCTTCGAAACAATTTCACAGATATACCGCAGACATCTTACAGAACTGGAGTCACCCTGCCAAAGCTCAACATCAGGCAGTTCGACCGTCTGACTCTTGAGTAGATCTTCAATTTCAAACAATAAATGTTTACCTTTCGAAGAATTATGAACATTGATCAAATGCAAAATGGTTTCAAGTGATACGATGCCAAGTTATTCCTCATTCCGATAAATATTGAAACAATTTGCAAATGTAAATCAAATTACCATTAGCTCTCCATGGACTAAGCTTTTATCTCTACGAGGTAACAAAGTATGTGACACATGCAAGTGTACAACGGTATGTTTCGTCGTTAAAACTTTCTATCTCTAGGAAACTGCAAAACAAACGATCTCAGATTGTGATACTAAAAGAACTATTAAAAGCCTCTGTGTTGACTGTAATTTGCTAACGCTAACATTTTTTCATTGTCTAATGCTTGCAGTAAATAGTATCTTTACCAACGACGGATAGTTTAAAGGCAGTATGTAAGCCAAAATAGCGCATTTTTTAAACCTGAAAATTCAGGCAGATACGTAATCTAAACATATAAAAAGAAGTAATCCGCGATGATTATGGAGGCAATAAATCTGACAAACATATGAATTTGGTGGAAAAAAATCGATTTTTAAATCGGTTTGTTGACATCCGATCAACGACGGAGATTTTCCGAGTTCGTTCGGCTTGCGCCCGGTAAAGATGTTTTCATAGCTCATTATAAGTGTTTTCTTCTGACTTGACAGAGTTATTTTTAGATTGGAACATTCTAAAACTTTAAAAGGGATAAGTATTTCCTACATCCAGCAAGAAACATTTATAGCTGTATTTATTGTGCGCAGTATACAGTAGAGAATACATTTTTCTTTCCCGTTTAAACGCAAACGCAATGCACTAAACTGTGGAAATTTACTGTTAGACGTTTTAACTATTATTTTTTAATCTGAGTAGCAAAAAGGTTGGAGCCTGATCAAACGCCGGGTTACCCGGCGTCTGACCTGGCTCCAATTTGTTTGCAATGGGAATAATAGTTTTGTATACAAATGCGTTTATTGGGAAAGAATAAAATATCAGTAAAGTTAGCGCAGCGGTCTCATGCTGCACGGTAACCATACTTATCTCAAGTAGGAAAGTGTACTATGATGTAGTCGATGTTACCTTGCTTACAGTGGAGAAATTGCTATTCTTTCCCAATAAACGCGTTAACGCTAAAACCATGATTTCAATTGCGAACAGTCTGGAGCAGATCAGACACCGGGTAACCCGGCGTCTGATCAGGCACCAAACTGTTTGCCACTCAGACTAACATGAATGGTAAGAATTGTCTAAAGGTTGTCCATTTATGCGTATTATTGCGATGCGTTTGCGTTTCGTTTGCGTTTAAACGGGAAAGAATAACGTTTTCTCCACTGTTACCTTAATGGTTATGAACTATTCTGTTTTAAAAATAACCAAGACAAGTCAGGTAAATCGGATCGATCTCTTGACTCTTATTCGACCTTGCGGAAACTCTCGGAAGCCGATACGACGATTTGTTATGTAAACAAAAAGCTTATTTTTCCAACCATCTCGATAAGAAATCGGCACATTTATGCATGTTTCAGGCATCTGACAACGGATTTCGCTTAGTTTTAATACATAGCAAATGTTCTTATATACGAATTTGCGCGATTTAAACATAAATTTGGGCGACATTCTGGCTTTAAGTTCCGATCATGTATCGAGTTACCCGACGTTCGGTCTGGATCCAAATTGATTTACCATTCATGAGGATACCGGAATATTTGACAATTTAAAATAAATTTCAATCTGACTGGCGAGCTGTTTGGAGCCTAATCAGGAATTGCAAGGTCAACTTGATCAAAATCTGTGTTACCCGGATCTTACTCTTGCTACAAACATATTGAAATGAACACATGGGCTTTAGTGTAAACATGTTATTCAAACTATGGTCACTCAAACTATGAAATTACTTTTTAGAATCAAAGTAAGACATCTCTAATACGATCACTAACTTTTGTTTATAATTAAGTGTTTACAACAGATGACTGCTTATGGCAAGGTGACAGTGAAAAAGAAAGTTCTTTTAAGAGCTTGTCGTTTAACGAGCATCTTGCCTAAAGCTGTAACATATTTTTTAAATAATCAATTAGACTTAGTTTAACCCATTTTTGCCATTGATCTCTTATATGTGACATAGGCAAACAGTGTAGACTCTGATCAGACGCCACATGATGCGGCGTCTGCTCAAAGGCTTCCTGTTTGCTGATAGAAATTTCAATATAAATCCAAATGGAAATTAAAATTTTGACCAGGCATCCCTTTGATAAAAAATGGACTTATCCAATATAAATATATGGGTACAAATGGGTTAAATAGTCCCAATAGAGAGGTTTTACTGTATGTCGTATAACGTGAAATGTATATTGTTCAATACAAGTCCTATAGAGTGCCGAACAATTTATTTTGAATACTATTTTAATTATTTTAAGAAGGAAAATGCGTATATGTCGATGATATACAGTGAATAAGACGATAGTTTTGGTGTTTATGTTGTTGCTGTTTTTTTTTTATTTTAAAACATTCCCAAACAATCCCGCGTTCATGTTGAAACAACTGCAAACCATTTGAAGACAAATCAGGCTCATATCTGTTTGCAATTGAATTAAAACCAAAGAAATGTAAGAATCTGCAAGTTCTTTATACATGTAAAATTGGAAAAAAGTTTAGTTTAGGAATTTTCTTCGCTACAAAATCGCTGATACATACACATTACCAGTTGACAGTGCGATACAGAGTAATGTATTTAGCTCGAGACGTTTTTGGCGGAAAAAGCCGATCTGACGAGCGCCTTGGTGCGAGTCTGATCGGTTGTTTCCGCCAAATACGTCGAGAGCTAAATGCAACACTCTGTAGCACACTGTCAACTGGTGATGTGTTTATTATATGCCTTGAATACACACCAGAAACAACTAAATAGTTGTTTAAATAATTTAATACCCAATATTTATTAGTTATTTGAAGCAGAACACGATTTTTGTTTGCCACAATGAATAACGCGGCACTTGTACACGTACGTAAATGACGTCACGTTAAATCGAAAGCGAGGTCAGAGTAAAATACAAAGTGGCTGATACAAGGTGGCTGATACAGACTCTTGTATTTTACTGTGCAAATACACGCGGAAACGCTCGATATCATGCAAAGGCATATAATAAATGTATGTAGGTGGCACTATTTCGGTGAGAAACTTGTTCCCGTGCACCGCACCTCACATCGTCAACGCTATATTATTCTTCAAAGCTCAAAGACGCCATCACATTTTTGTTTTAGAATCAATAAAGAAAAAATTATACATTTCATGTTCTTTTGACCCTCGTATCCGCTTTTCCTCCGAAAACTTTGTACCAATAATCATTTTTTACAATCGAATATATCAATTTTGTAGCGATGTGCACATTCTGTAATCTGCTGCACCGAAGTCTCGTGACATAAGTGGTCCCTCATTTTCTGCTTCATATACGGTTCTCTAATAAATGTATATTCTTGTTATATATGGAACCCTTTTTTCGGTACATTAAGATTGTTGAATGACTTGATATTAAGAGTTTTTAATATTATTTAAACTTTCTTAATACTTACATAATTAATATAGGAATAACTGCAAATTTACTGGTGTTGCTTTCTAATGCAAATGGAAGAGAGGGATTGAAGACGGGGAACGAATTACATTCATTAAAAAGGGAGACAATCTCATCTTGTTTTCAATACTCATATAGGTGGGAAACATGAAAGGATATATTTTTCTGTAGTCTTATTTGTCACATTCTTTTAAACTGAGTTTGTATTTGGAAAACAGTAAACCGCATCGAAATAGGACAAGTACATAATTAACAATGCAAACTGGCTACGTCATCAAAATGGCAGGGACTGTGGTGCACATGGAATACATTCAAGATAAATTGACACGTAACAAATTCCAAGGGATGAATATATTTGTTTATACTTTTTTGATGTGAGATCACCGCGATCAGTTTGAACGTAATGTGCATCGGGAATTGTCCATCCATATACATGTCATGACAAATATTTTACTGATGTGTTATAAAGTACCATTTACAGGTCATTTATGAAACAGAAAAGCTTTACGTTTGGTGTGTTTCAAATTAATTAAACGCAAACACATCGCAATGCAATACAACGAGTAATATACAGTTGAATATATATTCGTATCTGAGTGGAAAACATGGTCAAATCAGAGTCTGTTAACCTGCGTTTGACATGGCTCCAGTTGGTTGCAAATCACATGTTTGTTAACTTATACACACCTTGTTATTGGGAAAGACGCGGGAATGTAACAGAGCGATACATATACAGTAACCCCTCTTTACTACGACCACTAAACAGAAGTCCCTTATTGTATACCGATTTTATTGACTTGTAAGTCATTAAACTAAAACATACATGTAAGTGGACATATAATTGGACCGTATATAACATCACTAATTTTAATCAACGAAGACTAAACATAACATGGCCCTTGGTCACTGCGTTATGGATTGACAAGTCAATAAATCGGACACTTAAAAACATATTTGGATCGGATGGGTCTCGAACCTATGACCTTTGAATTGCTAGTCAATCACTCTACTGACTGCGCTACGAATCATTATACTAAATCGTATCAACATTGCCTTTATATAAATTTTCTAGTATAAGCACGTACGGAAAAAGTCTATGTCATCAAGACGCATATCCGCTCGCCCGCAAGACTGACTTCCGTATGCGAAAGGCCTTAAACGGGAAAGAATAACGTATTTTGGCTGTTAAAGCTATTTTGGCAAGTTTTATTAGACACTATGTTGTCGAGCAGGCGGTATTATGACAGTGACTACCTACAGTCGAACGTCGATATATCGAACTCGGTTGAGTTGAACATACCCGTATTTCAAAATTAAAACGCGGCTTTCAAACACGGGTTCGCCTAAACCAAGCTTGAAATAAGCCAAATTCATGTTATGAAATATCGCATAATTCGAAATTCAGGTGGTTTGACAGCGGGCGACCCGCATCTCGAGTTCCGGAAATGCTGATGACCTTTTCGGCACGTGTTTAAAGTGAACATTTAGATAAAAAACAGTTTGATAAACTTCAGTGTCTTCTTTGTTAGCGCAGTTAGTGATTGACTAGCAATCCAAAGGTTCTAGGTTCGAGTCCCATTCGCTACAACACTGTTTTTAATGAATTATCAGATTTTATTGACTAGTCAGTCCATAACGCAGTGATCAAAGGACAGGCTATGTTTAGTCACAAATGTTATTTATAATTAATAATATCAGAGACAAGTATAGTCAAGTGGCAACTAAACTTTGTGAAGTTTTACAGCCTATATGACAGATGACAGCTTAACACGTGACAAAAGTGATGCTAGATAATAACTCCTAAAGGAGCTTTTATTCATTACTTTTGTCATGCATTAAGCAGTCACCTATCTTAGATATACAGGCTACCGTAATCAATAGTCCATTATTACAGGTTTTACTAATGTTATCAGAGAGGTTTCGATTTCTTACTTGTACTTGTACGTGTACGTGTGGTTCGCTTTTTGTGCAGAATACCACCGTTACGTAATCAATTGCGCATGTCTATGGGTCTGTCTAATTACCTATCCGTCATTTCGTCTCTCTCTCCCTCTCTTTATCTTTATCTCTATATATCTCCTTCTCTGTCTGTTTTCTCTCCCCCTCTCTATATGTCTTCCTGCCTCTTTGTGTGTCTCTCTGTTTTCTTCTCTTTCTCTCTGGCCATGTATGTATATTACTCTCTCTCTCTCTTCCTCTCTCTCTCTATTAGTTTTACTCCTCTATGACTCTATCTGCTTATCTGTCTCTTTGTGCGTGTCTCTCTGTGTCTCATTTTATCTGTCTGTCTCTCTGTCTGTGTATGTTTGTCTCTGTATCCCTGTCATCCTGCTTTTTTCTTTCTTTCTTTCTCTTTCTTTCTTTTTTCTATACATTCCACCATCTCTTCATCACTCTATCTTTATCCTATTTCTCTCCCTTTTTCTCTCGCTATCTCTCTCTCTCTCTCTTTGGATCTAAGACATAAAATATGATCATGTTTATCTTATTTGAGAATAGTTATTTTCCTATATCGAATCTATATAGATCTACTATGTATAGATCGTTACCTAATCCAACGCTAGATCTATTAAAGCTGACTTATTTGACAGAAAATGGCATAATCCTGTAAAAAATGGTTCGTTTCAACGAAATGCTTGATGTAAATCTGTTGAGAGAGGTGTTAGCACAAGCACCCTCCCAGAAGTGAGCAAAAAAGCTGGGAAAGTATCGCCGACGCAAAAAGTGATGCAGACATGCCCATCAAAGTAGTGATTTAAGAATTGTAAATGGTCGAATGGGTGAATATTGGGAAATTGACAACATGACATTTATAAATAAACAAGGCGAAAGTGTTATATATTATGTACTTATGTAAACCATATTATTTGATCTTATACCTAACTTTGTTGTACATGGTATTTACCCCTGTTCCCCGCATTGTCCCATATAAGTTAACATTAGTATTAACGTTAATTTAAAAACAAATACTGACAAAGAAACATACAATACACAAAAATATCATTGGAAAAACGATAGTAAACATTTATATAATGATCAGCTCAATAAAACATCAAATTCATTAAATGATAAAGTAAATATTTTGACATGTGACATGGATATAAATGAAGGGGTAAATACTTTTGCCGACACTCTGTACATGTGTTCACACAATGTATTCGGTGTAAACAGCAATGTCCATGGTTCACGGGCCAATGCCAAACAGCACGTGCAGACCTTAGGCACGCTAACAAAAGATACCGTAACTTCAAATTGGTGGGTAATCGAGAGCTATTATCTGCAAAGCAGCGTCATTATAGGAAAATAAAGCGTAATAAAGGTGATATTTTCAAAGTCTCTTCAAGTGGGCTCCTTACCGCCTGACTGGTTAAAGGCTAATGTCTCGCCTGTCTCCAAAAAGGAGGACAAAACATGCCCTGTCAATTACAGACACATTTCACTTTCATGTATTCTTTGCAAACTCCTTGAACACATAGTCACCTCAAACATGGTAAAACACCTAGACCAGAACAAGATCCTCTATGACCTACTGCATGGGTTCCGTGCGAAAAGGTCCTGTGAGACCCAGCTGACACTACTCATAGAGGAGCTTCACCGCAACATGAAAGAGGGCAATCAAACAGATCTCATCTTGCTAGATTTTAGCAAAGCCTTTGACAAGGTGAACCAGGAAAAGCTCATCCACAAGCTTCATGGATATGACATCAGAGGTAAAACACTGTCATGGATCAGGACCTTCCTTAATGGTAGACCCAAGACCGTAGTCCTCGATGGGGATTATTCCGAGCAAGTGCCTGTGTCTTTATGCGTTCCTCAGTGCTCAGTGCTTGGACCAATCCTCTTCTTGGTCTATATAAATGACCCCCCTGACAAAGTCAAATCCCAGATAAGACTTTTCGCAAACGACACTGCAGCTTACCTGGCATTCAAAAAGCTTGCAGAGACTAAACAGTTACTAGATGATCTTGACACCCTTCAAAAATGGGAAGCAGACTGGGATATGGAGTTTAACCCCAACAAATGCCAAGTAATCCAGGTAACAAGATCAAGAACACCCTCCCTACTTCATATACCGTGCATGGCCAAACACTCGAGGTAGTTTCTTCCCCAAAATACCATAGTGCAGACATCACAAATGATCTCTTCTGGAAGACCCATATCACCAGAATAACCTCTAATGCCAACAAAGCCCTTGGCTTCCTATGAAGAAACCATGAAGCCAAAAGCCCTTTACTCCGAGAGAAAACGTACAAAGCCATGGTCCGTCCCCAACGTGAGTACGCTGCCCCTATCTGGGACCCCTATACCCTTGAGGACATACACAGAGTAGAGATGGTCCATAGACGGGCAGCTCGCTGGATTAAGTGACTTCTGGCCCTACTCTAGTGTCACAGACATGATCACAAAGCTTGAATGGCGTACTTTACAACAACTGTAACAAAAAATAAGGACTCAAGAAGAGAATGTCTTTCAAATTACTATTGTTCATGGCCAAGTAGAACTAAGTTTAATATTTTATTAAGCACTCAGCAGTCGGGCTTGTTAAGGAAATTAGCTAAATGTATACATCAGGCGAATGAAATAAGATTATCGTAAGGAAAATGTAATTTTTTTATTTCCATACACAGGATAAAACGCGTATTTCCAAGTATTTCAAAGACTTAAACCTTTAACGCTACACCGTGTCCTGTGGTACGGTCGGTCAGTGGAATTGTCTCGGTGAGACACTTCTACTGAGTGGCCGTGCCGCGGGATGTCATTAGCACTATTTTTCATTAAATAATAGTGTACCTTTTGATTTGTGTAATCAGTAATGCATTAAAAATAGTCTGCATTCATTTAGTTGATGCAAGAAAAGATGTAAATAATGTATTGTAAGTTTTATGGAGTGATGTACAAGGCTCTAGATAAGGGGAGTAATCTTTATTCCTGCTTTAAACCCTACGGTGCCGCTGCTCATTAGTAGGTTAGTAGTAGAGCCGTGGGGTTTGATACTTAAAGGAATGGGACCTTTTATGGATCGGTTCAGTTCCTCTCCCCTTATCTGGAACCTGGTCTTATTTGCTGTTTTGCAACATATTATTACTAAACTGTGTCTTTTTGTAATACCTAAACCTCCACTCCAGGTTTTGTTTTCGCTGGAGCGAATGTAGGGTATTTAGTTTAACCTATATCTAATAAACCCTTTAATTGCCGGATGCTCGATATGGTCCCTTTAGTTCGGCGGACAGTAGGCGCCGATCGGACAGTCTTTCCCTTAAACCCTCTGTCTGGTGCCTGCGTCTGGTAACAATGTTCCGTTTGGACCCCGGCATTGTTAATCCGTTACCCCATAGCCTTTATTTTTTTGACGATAGGCGACAACTTAAAGTGGGCTGATAGTGAAGCAGAATATGCTCCTTTAGGAAACTTCTGCTTTAGTTTCAATCTGCTTTAGCTACCAGTTGGACATGTACTTGTTCTATTGTTATGTGGTTTATATCCAGAACCTCATACACTAGGACTACTTTCTTGGCGTAGAAATATCTAACGGTGTAAAATGGCGTATATATGGATGTAATGGAGTTAAAGGGAAATTTTATGTCAAGCATGTGACTATTATTGTTGATTAGATATGCAGCAATAGCTTACATTGATATACATAGTTCTAATAGTATAGACGTGTTAGCACTATAGCCCCAATTAGTAAAGATGTGTTTGTTTCTAAACGTAATTATGTATGGGTACACATGATGAAACATTTTATACTGTTCTCTTTAGAAAAGCGTATTATAACTAGTGAGTTATATTGCGTAAACCTATGTGTCAATTTAGCTGAATATTACTTCTAGGCGGTAGCAGGCAGTGCATACCCTGATGAGACACCGTAGCTGCATATCCTCTGGTCCACAGGTAACCGCTGCGGCGACGAGGTCCGTTCCGAGACCAAGAAAACACCGCAAAACCGAAATATTGGAGTCCATCCCGCTTTACTATGGTGAAGGAAATATAAAAATTTGGTGTCGCTCGGTTCGTAATTAAGTGTTGATTATGTGGGTGGGTTTCATTTCCCCCAGTCTTTGCATGACTGTAAAAAAATCGCGATCAACCGAGGTGGGTGACAATCCGTGTTATTTCCCTTTATTATATTATCCTATATATAGAACACTTGACTATGAGCCGGTGGTTCCCTGTGCTCTGGTCTGCATTGTTTGCCTATGTTTATGTTAGTAGCTTAGGACTTAAGTGGGCACTAAGAGTATAATATACCAGTAACTGGTACTCGCAAGCAGATGGAGTACTGACGAGACGTCGAGTAGCTTGGCTTGTTGTCAGTATCCAAACTAATTGATGTTTCCCAAACATAGCGCCGATACATGATCAAAGCACGTGGCAATAACAGTACGCTTTCAATGATACATGTCCTGAGAACAGGACTGGAGCATGCAAGCAAGGAATAAAATCGACTCACCACAATGAACATAGTTTCCAGCCCGTGCGTTATATAGAGGATATTGAATGAGTGTGTGTTCAGTCGTGCATTTATTGAACGAGTTGGATAAAATCATATGTTGCGAGCCTTGGCGAGCAACATATCATTTTATCCAACGAGTTCAATAAATTCACGACTGAACACACACGAATTTGATATCCTATTTATCACATAAACACCAAAATGACACGAAAATCCGAACGGTCTTACTTTCACTTTTGCCCTCGGCTCTTAGGAAACGATTCGTCATAGGCGCTATTCGGTTGTATTCATCCGTAATGAAAAACACCTATCAAACTTAAATAAAGAAAATCAACATCAATGTGCTGTGAAAAGACTTCTCTGATACCATATCCAATTTTAAATTAATATTTAATCTAAAAATTGCTGTAATTGACTAAATATGATCAGTTGACTTTTAGAATCTAGTTTCGTTTTCAAAATAACGTTGTTAGAGCAACATGACGTCATTATCGTTGTAACGTATGAATTTGAAAAAACAGTCTGAATCACTGTTAATACTAGAGCTCTATGCAGCCTGATTTGCAGCCTGAGTTTGCGGGACTGCTCGGAATAATGTTTTTAGGACACTTGGGAATGTTTTAATACCTAGTGGTGATCTAAGTTTGTCTAGATTATCTTTACTGATTTACAGTCGGCGTAGTAGTACAGTATTTTGGTGATTCGAAAATTAGTATAAAATAGCCCAGTGGGCCATACGATTTTTACGGCCCTCTATATTTTGCAAGTTTATGTGATAAATCCAATTAGTAATCCGTGTGAATTAAACACTTAAAAGCACATTTACAGTAAATTCCCGACACGTTGTACATGTACATGTACCCTACTACTGATAGAATGTAGACAAAGCACGATATTCATACTGGGCGAAATGTCTAGAGTCGTGCTGACCGCACCTGAAATGGGCAGACACCGCACAAGTGGCGTTATTCACCAGTTTCACGTGGGACCACATGCTCTTTTTGCCGGTATGAGGATATCAGTATTATATAAGTATGAATGAAGGTGTACTTGAATATGCTGTCAAATGTTAGGTGGTTGTGACTGTAATGGTAGTTAAGGATATAGGTAATTAAAAAGTTTCCGTAGGCAAGTTACACTGCACATGATTTCATATAAGTGCATGAATGTCATGGTTTGTATGTGTCTACCATTAAAAAAAAGATTTAGAAAAAAACACGTTAAGAAAAATTACAAAAACAAACTGTATCAGGGATTGAACCCACAACCCTTACGTCGGCAGCACAGGTACATAAGCACTGAGCCATTACCGACTGTAGTGACCTTTAACAGGTAATATAATCAATTTGAATTGCTTATTTTCTATACACTGTAATTTAGTAAGTTTAGTTTAGTTTAGTTAAGAAGATAAAAATAGCTTCCGGAAAAATTTATCTCAATTTTATTTCATCTGAGATACAAACTGCATGATTATACAAGTTGTTTAATTTCGAAACACGATTTAGAAAAAACGTGTATACATAATATTTACAGTGGAGAAAATGTTATTCTTTCCCGTTCAAACGCAAAGGAAACGCACACGCAGTGCATACAAAATGGGTAAAATGACAAATTTTTGACAATTTTGACGACTCATTTTAGACTGAGTGGTAAACAGTTTGGGCGTCTGATCTGGCTCTAATTGTTTGCAATGGAAATAATAGTTTTAGCGTTTAAATTTAATAATCACGTTTTCTCCACACGTACACGTTCAGGTAAAATAAATCGAAACCCTCTTTACAACATTTTTACTCGTGAATGGGAACCTGTGGCCACAAGTACCCGTACCCGTAAAAGCAAGAACTCGAAACATCTCTATTATAAAGAGCTGACGACATTTTAAAGTTCAGCCAAAGGGAAGTAACTCGATTTGTGTTAAGATTTTGTCAGACTTTCTGGAAATCGTTATACAATCTAAAATCTACTGTATTTTTCATTATATTTTGTGACTAGTACATATAAGTAATATCTTTCTAGTATCTAAAATTAGTATATGTCCCACAGGTATATATTTTGTAATTTTAAATGTAGTGACTTAGTAAGAATTTGACTTTTTTTTCAACATTGATATTTCCAGAAAATATTTCAAGAAAATGTTTTTTTTGCACAGTGTCTTATATTATCGGTACAGTTAACTTGAATGTATGTAAATTATAGAGTTATATTATTGTATAAAGAAAATATTCCTGTTTATTGAAAATGGAACTTTTCTCGACAAAAGGTCCTGTCAGAAAAAAAACGGTGCAGTATATTTTTTTACGATGTTTCTCTTTCAATATGGTAAATATCAATTTAATCAAGATTTTATTGAAGTCTGACAGGGAATTAGTAGACCCGCGAACCACCTTAAGCGAGTTCGAGAAATCGAAGTTCGACTGTATACCGGGTTATGACGTCATATATGCATTTGAAAGATTATCCCTAATCACGCTGAACTGTCGTCTGCTTCCTGTTTATAGTCTGCACAAATATCCAAAATCATGTTAAAGCTATTTTAATCGTGAAAAACATGATTATGAGTGGCAAAAAGTTAAGATTCAGATTAGACGAGGCGTTTCGTAGAATTCAAACTGTTTGCAAAGATGGTTACATGTAGTTCGGGTTTAGCAGGACATGGGTTAAATAGTTTCGGCGGATCTTCTTTGAGTTCATCGTACGATAGACTACATTTATCTTGTAAACACGACAGTACGTACATGATCAAACATCATTGGTTCACTGAATAATTAGATGTATATGTTTGTCAGATATAAGGAGGCCATGTACGGGGTGGCTGTACCAGGTCATGCATGCGTTGCCCTTATCAACAGGAAGCTGAATGATAGAAACTTTATTTTCCGCACTGAAGAGCTCGTAAATGAAGCATAATTTCTAGGCGTAAATATTACAGTAATTGCAGCCTCTTATTGTACGGGAGAAGCCGTTTAGTATACCCGCAGAACCGTTATTCCCTCCGTAATTGGCATGAATGGTGTAAATTGGAGGGAAAATGAAAATGTCAATAGTTAAGGTCCAAATGGATAATCAGCTTCAATTGTGTAGACATTCATTACTGAACGACTGGTAGGTACTTAACTTATTAACGGCTGACGTATTCAAATGAAGTACAGTGCTCCCACCCTACAACGGCCCTCCCGACAATAAGCCCCTCCTTAAAACAACGCTTACGGCTATTCCCCAAACAAGACAACTATGTCCCAACTTTTCACTGCTGCAATATCCTCTACTTCAAATTTTCGTCAGCTGTTTCATCAAAGTCACATAATGGACTTTTGGTAAGAAAAAAACCCCACAATGACGAGTTACACAAAGCTTAAATTCAGATCAGACGCTGCGTTGTGCGGCATCTTATCTGGATTAAAACTGTTTGCAAATATAAGCCAACTTTCCCCTCTATACAGTGGAGAATGTGTTATTCTTTCCCAATAAACGCGTTTACGCTGAAACTATTATTTGCAGTGCAAACAGTTTGGAGCCAGATCAGACGCCGGGTAACCCGGCGTCTGATCATGCTCCAAACTGTTTGCCACCAAGATAAACATGAATTATCAGAATTGTCTCAAAGTTGTTATTTTCTACGTGTTAGTGTTTTGCGTTTGCGTACGTTTGCGTTTAAACGGGAAAGAATAACATATTCTCCACTGTATAACAACTCCCTCCGAACTACAAACACATTATATATTTCCCATTGGTTGTTGTTGTAGAGAGGTGAACACTGTATTGTTAAACATTATCCTCTCTCAGATCTAACAGAAGAGGTTTTACCAATTTGGGAATTCATTTGACTTCTCCAAAGCTAACACTCTCCTCCAAATCTATACTTGAAAAGTAATCCATATCTCCATGTTACAACATTATAGGTATGGGACTGCTTAATACAACGGAAATGTAAGTCCAACATGTTTTATTTACGGACCGTTTGTTTTACTTTTATAATAACATTACTTTTAGCTGACACTAAGTCTTGTATTAAAACCCATCACTCTCACAAGGAGATGTAGGTAGATGGTGCCTCGGTGGAGAAAAGGGTTAAACGAAAGTAACAGATGCACTACAATGCATTAACGGTTGGCGTTTTTTTAACATTTAATGCTCACGTTTTATTTGAATCTGAGTGACGTTGGGCTCCGGTTCTGATTAGACATGATAACTCTTAGTGATTCTCCTAGGTCCCTACTGTTTTCAATGCACATACATGTACATCTACAGTAAACCCGTTTTATTACGATCAATTAAAATAATGCTAATTTATTGTATCAATAACAGTTGACAGATTAAATCAACGCGAAAGTAAACATTTACCACAGTTTAGAGGTCGCAATAGAAAAGTTTTGTTCTTTACTTGTTTTTTCACACACTCGTTTGTTTGGAAAGAGGGTATTCTTCACCATCCTACGAAAAATGAAAAGAATAAGTTATACAGTGTTCCCTCTCTACAACAACATCAAATGGGAAACTCCTGTTACATCAAAAACGACTTCACATAAAGAAAACCTGGTAAGCACCATTTAAGATTCCAAGGGTGTAATAGTTAATCCTTTCAGTGCCGAAGTCACATAGAAGCAACATTGCAAACAGTTTGTATTCAGATTAGACTCCGCGTTACACGGCGTCTGAGCTTTATCCAAACTGTGTGGCGTTCGAATCGATATTTCTTAAGGCATGGCCAAAATCTACAGGGCTGCCATAAGTTAATCTTGAAAAATCCTAAGATTTCCAAATGTTCTATTTTCAAGCGGTATAACTCAAAGCAGGTTAAAAGTAAAGCAGAATGCGCCTTATGGCACATTCTGCTTTACTTTCAACCTGCTTTGAGCTACCACCTGCTAGGATAAAAATCCTATCATTTCGGAAAAATCCGGAGAAATGCAGCCCTGAATATAACTTTAAAATGTTCTTGCAGACAATAACATTGAATCAGACGACACTAAAGCGGTGAAGTAGTAAAACATTACGACTAATTTGGCACGAAAATGGTTAATGTGTGTTCTGTGAGTTGTTAGTGATCAATGTGAAGTATTTCGGTGCTGTATGATTTTCCGTTTGTCATAAGTTATCAAACATAGATCACACGTTGTCAAGTAGAGAAAACGTAGTTCTTTCCTGAAAATGACGTTTAAGCTCAAACAAATAAGTTTCAAAGATTGGGCTGGGTAACCCGGTGGCTGTCTAGGCTCTAAACATTGTTGCCACTTAGATTAAAATAGATCGTCAGAGTTTCAAAAAGCTGTCACTTTCCCCGTTCTACATTGTATCTGATCTTCTTCTCCAATGCACATCTAAATCATGAACTTTTGCAGTCGGTATTCACATTGATTTCTGCAATGTTCGATTTAGTAAATACATTTTCAGACTGGTGTCAGACACGGTTATGTAAGAATATGTAAGATGAGGTCCCCCTTGCTCATGTAAAATTGTCCTTTCGCCCATGTTTGCCTATATGGGATAGGGATTTGCCTCGGAGGGAATCATTACAGTGGAGAATCTGTTATTCTTTGCCGTTTAAACGCAAACGTACGCAAACAAAAAGCACTAAAACGTAGAAAAAAACAACTTTTGGACAATTCTGATAATTCTTGTTTATCTTGGTGGCAAACAGTTTGGAGCATGATCAGACGCCGGGTGACCCAGCGTCTGGTCTGACTCCAAACTGTTTGCACTGCAAATAAAAGTTTTAGCGTAAACGCGTTTATTGGGAAAGAATAACATATTCTCCACTGTATATCCTCTATAGCCGTGACATCGAATTGTTGCCCTGCTTACATGTTACCACAAACGCTACCGCTAATAAATGTCATCCATGAAGAAGCTCGTTTTAGCCGCAAATAAATGTATTCAAATTGTCATTAATTGGTTATTGTATCAAGTAATAATGATTAAAATGGACGAACAAAATTTCAACATTCGGTTTTATTATGCAGGGTCAGAAAATTATCACAGATGGACTCAGCAAGCCTTGGCCCTGAATGAACTGTCGGACCCTCGGGGGGGGGGGGGGGGTCCTATCCTACATATTAAGCACTCATGATGGACTTTGATATTCCTAGCCGTAGTTAAATTATAAATCGGTGTTTGGCCCTTTTGCAAGAAAATTGGCAGCAGTGGCTATAAAAATAGCAGGCGTACATTTCTAACACTTTACATGCCTTTCGCAGCCATTATGACATATATCTACTAACCGGTCTAGCACAATCAGTGTCGTGATGTCGTTTGCTTCAGTTTTCTGTCGGCGTTGTTTTAACTGGAATAATATATTTATCAGTGTTTTGTCAAACAGTTTGGATCCCCAACAGATAACGCGTAACGTAGCGTCTGATCAGGATCAAAAGTGTTTGTAAATGTCAGTGTGTTCGGTATTGGCAGTGAATGTGTTAAGGTGTTCGCGGGTCAGCTTATTCCGTGTCAGAATTCTTTGAAACCCTGAGTAAATTGAAATATATAGAGAGTGATAAATCGTTAAAATAAAAAAAACAATACAGTGCCGTTTTTTTCTGACAGGACCTTTTGTGTGAAAAGTTCCTTTTTTAATAAACAGGAATATTTTCTTTATAAAATAATATACCTCAATCATTTCTTTACATTCGAGTAAAATGTACAGAGACTATAAGATATTGTGCAAACAAAAATATTTCATGACATTATTTCAGAAAATATCAATATTTTAAAAAATCAAATTCTGAAAAAGTCAAATTCTGAAAAAGTCAAATTACAAAAAATCTTGCTGTTTAACATACAATAATGTTAGGCTTATTAGATAGATAATACTTATTTCTACTTGTCACACAAATTTTATGAAAATCTACAGTAGACTTTACATTTTACACGTGATTTCCAGAAAATCTGACAACATGTTAACACAAACCGAGTTACCTCCCTTGAGTTCAACTTTAAAATGCCGTCAGCTCTAAATAATAATATAATAATGGATCATTGAATACGGTAGCCTGTAAATCTTTAAAGACATGTGACTGCTTAATGCATAACAAAAGTAATGCATAAAAACTCATTTAGGATCTATCTTTTAGCTGCCATCTGTCATATAGGCTATAGCTCCTCACAACGTTTAGTTGTCACTTGACTTTACTTGCATCTGATATAATTCATTATTACGTGAGTAAACATAGCCTGTCCTTTGATCACTGCGTTATGAATTGACTAGTCAATAAAATCGGACAATTTATCTAAAAAAAAAGTTTTGAAGCGAGGTGGAATCGAACCTGGAACCTTCGGTTTGCTAGTCAATCACTCTACCAACTGCACTAACAAAGATGACACTTAAACTGATCAAACTTGTCTTTATGTAAAATTTCTACTATAATCACATGCCGAAACGATCATGTGAAAGTCATGAGCATTCCGGAACTCGAGATGCGGGCCGCCCGCTGTCGAACCACCTTAATACACGTGTATAGGCTGATTTTTATTCAACTGGCAGGGCGGGGCTAACCTTTGGCAAAGATAAACTAATTCACTTTTGAATTTAAGGGTTGCTAGGTACAGTTCCGTATTATATCGTTATTAGAGAGGTTTCGATTTCTTACTTGTACGTGTACGTATACCTGTAGCTTGCTTTTTGTGCAGAATACCATCGTGACGTAATCAAGGTATGCGCACCTATCTTTTGATTTACAAGTTGATAACGCGTGGCATACAGTCTACCCGTTAGGGTAAAACGTGTAAGTTCATCATCATTTTATTCCTATTATTTATATAGCTCATGTAAATGTTATTTAATAGAATGTTGGTACAAACCCCTATCTTCATTTTGTATGTATTTATTTTTTCAGAGATTTGAGTTTAAAGAGTGAAATATCGGATTAGGTGACACGATTACACGCTATAATCCACAGCCAAAAAAGTCGCTTGAAACGACTGACAAAACTTGATATCAGCCTTTCAAATGATACATAATCCTTCCCTGAGTACTAAAACAATAGTAAATATGTGCATGTATGTGTGTTCAATGTGCGTGCAAGGTGCATGCGTCTGTCTTTATCTGCCTTTGTATGTATGTCTATCTCTCTTTGTCTCTCTCTTTAACTATGTGTCTCTGTCTGTATGTCTCCGATTGCGCATGTCTATGGGTCTGCCTATCTGTCCGATCTGTCACTTCGTCTCGCTTTCCCTCTCTCTCTCTCTCTCTTTATCTCTAGATCTCGCCTTTTCTCTAACTGCTGTCTCTCTCTCTCTCTCTGTTTTTCTGTCTCATTGTGTGTCTCTCTGTTTCCTTCTCTTTCTCTTTGTCCCTGTATGTCTATAACTCTCTCTCTCTCTCTCTCTCTTTCTCTCTCTCTCTCTATATATATATATCTTTGTTTTACTCCTCTATTTTGCTTCATCTCTATCTCTCACCCTCGCGTCTCTTTGTGTGCGTGTCTCTCTTTGTCTAATTTTCTATATGTGTCTCTCTTGCTGTGTATGTTTGTCTCTATATCTCTGTCACCCTCTCTATTTCTTTCTTTCTTTCTCTCTATTTCTTTTTTCCCTCTCTCTCCCACTCTCTCCATCCCTCTCTTTCTCTCTATCTTTCTCTCTCTTTCTCTCTCTCTCTCTATATATATCTCTCTTTTTGGATCTAACATAAATTTTATCATGTTTCTCTAATTTGAGAAAGATGTTTTTCTATATAGATCTACTATAGATCTATATAGATCGATACCTAATCTAACGCTATACATCTATTTAAAGCTGACTTATTTTACAGAAAAAAGGCATCATCCCGTAAAAATTGTTCTTTTCAACGCAACGCTTGATGTTCTCAAGCTGTTGAGAGAGGTGTTAGCACAAAAACCCCATCAAAAACAAAAAACGCTGGGAAAGTATCGCCGACGCAATAAGAGATGCAGACATGCCAATCGATGGAAGTCGAAACGCAAAGACAATACATTAAAATGCAGAAAATTACATTTTTTGAAATTTATAACAAATTAATTTCATCTGAGATAAAAAAAAAATGTTGGAAGCGTATTCAGATGCCGGGTTACCCGGCGTGTGATATGGCTCCAAACTGTTTGCAGGGGAAATACTAGTTTTAGCGTAAACGCGTTTATTTGGAAAGAATGACGTTTCTCCACTATAGGCTACATCAAGGATTAATATAACACAGTAAACTAAGACCTACATCATGCATGATTGTACAAGTTGTCCAATTTGGAAACACGATTTAGAAAATACGTGTAAACATAATTTGTACAGTGAAGAAAACGTTATTCTTTCTCGTTTAAACGCAAACGAAACGCAAACGCAGTGCATTAAATGGGTAAAATGGCAATTTCCTGACAATTTTGACGACTCATTTGAGCCTGAGTAGTAAACAGTTTGGAGCCTGATCGGACGCCGGGTTACCCGGCGTCTGATCTGGCTCTAAACTGTTTGCAGTTGAAATAATAGTTTTAGCGTTTAAAACGCTTTTATTGGGGAAAAATCACGTTTTCACCACACGTACACGTTCACGTAAATGAAATCGAAACCCTCTTTACAAATCTTTTAGTCGTGAACGGGAACTTGTGGTCACACGTACCCGTACCCGTACACGTAAGAAATCGAAACCTCTCTATTGTCCGATACTTTCAACTTGAAGAAACACACATTATGCGTGCACCAATATCCACGTGCAATTGGTATTTACAGTGCTCCCTCTCTACAACACCCAACGGAAGACAAAGATTGCGTGTGTTGTCCGTAGGAAATTGTTATAGGAAGAGAAATTTAGAATTTGTTTACATTTGCAAACAGCTTGAATCCAGATCAGACGCCGCGTAACGCGGCGTCTGATCTGGATTCAAGCTGTTTGTCATTCTTCATTATCTTTCTTCTGTCACAATGTCCATTAATATGTAATGTTAAAAAAAACCGACAGACGACAACGGTAAATTCCGATAATAAAAGAACGTGCTGCCGGTGTAACGCAGTAGAATGACCCACCCCTGCTAAAATGACCCATGGATCATCTCACTACGTAGAACAGTGACCCGGGTCTTTTCACTACGTAGAAAAATGACCCCATACCGTAGAAAAATACCCTATCGACTCGTAGTAGAATGACCCCTCACGGTATGGGGCATTTCTCTACATAGTATAAAGACCCGGTGTCCTTTTGCAGGGGTGTGTCATTCTACTGCGTTACACCGGCCCCAAAGTTGAAATCTAAAGGTCCGTATCGAAACTCCGCCCTGCCAGGTCAATAAAATCGATCTTTACCTAGGATGAGCATTTACAAAATACAGTACATTAAAGGTGAGTGTCAAACGGTTTGTTTCCAGATTAGACACTAAGAGACACTGTGTCTGATCTGGATCCAAAAGCGTTTGCAAATGTCAGTCAAAACACGATCGGCAGGCAACAGGTTGACCTGCAGACTAATGCTCGTTATTCCGTAACATTTATCAAAATATATATAATATATCTGACTGTAAAAATACATTTTTCACATTGTGTAACATTTTACCATTACAGCAACCCTATATCAAATTCAAAATCAATTTCTGTTTTGCTCTTAAGCGTATACATCATGTCTTTGCAAAAATAATACGGTAATGTTTTGTTATTTACGTGAAATCAAGTCGTCTCGGGACTTTTTCTGTCTAGGCTAAAATGACCATTTTACGATCACGTTCATTTTGTACTTTTAGAAGGACTATTCGTTTTAATTCTTAAAGCAGGTTGAAAGAAAAAGAGAATAAACAGTCTGTTTAATTTTTTACAAGTTTGCCAAACGCCTTCACTGCTGCAATGTCGTCAGCTTAGAGTTGTCTTCTCCTGGGTTTTTTTTCTTCAGAAAAAACAACATTAAAGACGAGTGACAAACAGTTTGAAACCAGATCAGACGCCGCATGACCCGGCGTTTTTATCCGGTTTCAAACTGTTTGAAACAATGTACTCTTAAAGTGTGTATGTTCCCTCCCTATAACAGCTCCTTCCGAACACACACACATACACACAAAATGTTTGTGTCAAATTAAATGTTGTTTTAGAGAGGGGGCATTGTAATATAAATGTTCAGTCAAGTCATCGGAACATACTTATTTAGTGTTAGTTTTAACAATATAGTGCAAACTGGCAGACAATAAAGAACCTGAAAAGATAGTTATTGCATGATGCCTCCGACTAGCGTCTACACTGTTTGCATAGAACACGTATACTTTAAACAATTCCATTGTTTGTAAATAAGTTCACACGTCGCTTGGATAGAATATATTGAGGATATATGGACATATGTTAAATGGACCGATTTTTATCACCTGGCAAGGCGCAGCTAACCTTTGGCAAAGGTAAATAAATTTACATTTGATGTTTGGGGTGACAGTATAATTCCGTATTTAATACTTATTTTCCAATACCTTGAACACGAAGAAACACGTTGGCGTGCAGCCATATCTACGTGAAAAGGGTGAGTACAGTGCTCCCTCTCTACAACAGCACCCAATGGAAGACAAAGAGAGTGTGTGTTGTTCGTAGGGAGTTGTTATAGGGAGAGATGATTAAGACTTTGTTTACATTTGCAAACAACTTGATTGCAGATCAGACGCCGTGTGTCGCGGCGTCTGATCTGGATCCAAGCGGTAAGTCATTCTTCATATATTCCTTCTGTCAAAATGTCCACTTATATATGTAATGTTGAGAAAAAAGAAAAAAACCGGCAGACAACAACGGTAAATTCCGATAGTTAAAAGCGTGGTGCCCCCCCCCCCCCCCCCCCCACCAAGTTGAAATGCAAAGGTCCGCATCGAAACTCCATCCTGTCAGGTCAATAAAATCAGCCTATACGTGCATGTATACTGTATGTTAAACAATAATGTTTTCCTATACCGTATAACGATATACAGTCATGCCTCTCTATAACGACAACGAAAAAGAAGCGTATTGACAGCAAACAATGCGGACGAAAGCTTAAATCAAGGGGAACGTAAAACAGAATGCTCCTTTAGTAGCTTTCTGTAAAACACGTTCACCTTGCTTTAAGCAGTCATCTTCCTTAAACACCTCATTATAAACACAGTTTTATGGTCGTTATAGAGAGGTTGAACTGTATGCTAACAACTTGATCATAGGCAGTTTTACAATGTATACGAAGCTTACATGTCCGTGATTTTGATGCCTCGCTAATGGAGGATAAATGGCGCATATTTTACAAAAAGTGCAACAAGTATCCTCCAAAACATTATGTATATTGCAGTTTGGATCGTGATCATATTTTGTGCTTTGCAGATTAGGATGAACAGAGCAATTTGAACCTAACCGTTATACACACTGGTACGGCAAAACGAATGGGCTCCCGCTTAACGGTTCGGTTCCCGTTAATCCAACGCATCGGCTCCCATTAAAAAATGGTGTCAGTTGTCAAATCGACACATGTGAGTATACAGATATTATGTTAGTCCTTGGATATTGCTTTAAATGTAGACCAAGACGACTCTTACGGAGTGTCTCACATACTGATGCATGCATACGTACAACTTACTTATAGGATAAATGTTTGAGGTTGATGTTTAACTTGAAAGAGTTTCGACCGTTACGGCGATTTCTGGGGAAATGGATGCTCATTGACCATAAACTGTTCTGAATAGGCAACAACATCAGCTTTTATCGACACCAAATATGTCCGTCGAGTACTCTGGGTACAATCGTCAACTACATATAAAAATAATCCGTTTAGCTATTAAACAAAAAAAGATTTTAATTGTATTTTTTTACAACGAACCACGCTCAAGTTGCGTGAACAATGAACACGCTCCCGATCAAAATTGTTGATGTTTTTTTCAGGCGTCTTTGAAGCGAAGAAATAGTCGGCCGGTTGGTCGAGTTCCAGCTTCAAGTTGGCCATAACAGGTTTTTGGGAATGCGTCTCTTGTCCATGCGGTGCACATGTCCGAGCCATCGAAGACGCCTTTCAGTGAGCAGTGCTAATTGTTATTAAGACAGCTTTGCTGAGGACATCAGTATTAGTAACTTTTTCCTGCCATGTTATGTTCAGCAGTCTTCGTAGACATCTCATATTGAATGCATTTAGCTTGGATTCTTGTCGTGTGTAAGTGGTCCATGTCTCACTTCCATAAAGGAGAGTACTGATTACACATGCATGATAGACCTTCATCTTAGTGCTAAGGGCCAAGTTCTTGTTTTCCCATATTCTCTTTTTCAACTTGGACATGACTGTTGCAGCTTTGCCGGTACGTGCATTGATCTCGGAATCGAAAGATAGCTTTTGTCAGAGATGTTGGATCCCAGGTATCTAAAGTTGTTCACAACAGCCAGTGTGGATTCATTGACGCTTATTGATGAAGGTATTGGAGCATCCTGAGCCATGACTTCAGTCTTCTTGATGCTAATGGTTAGAGCAAATTCATTGCATGCATTAGAGATGCGGTCTAGCAGACTTTGGAGACCTTCATGGGTGTGACTTGTAAAGGCAGCATCGTCTGCAAAGAGCATCTATCTGAGAAGTACACGGACGATCTTGGTCTTGGCTCGTAGGCGTGCTAAATTGTACAACTTTCCATCATGTCTGGTGTGGATGTAGACGCCACAATCTGAAGACTTGAATTCGTAAGCGAGCAGGAGTGAGAAGAAGATGCCAAAGAGTGTTGGTGCAAGCACACATCATTGCTTAACGCCGCTGAGGACTTTGAAGGGCTTTGATGTATCTCCGTCGAAGCTGACTGTTCCTATCATGTCAGTATTGTATGATTTGATGATACTGAGAACTGATACTGTAAGAACTGATTTTGAGTTTTTACTCAGACGATATATTTAAAATAGTCGTTAATTCACTATGATCATACTTAAAAGTATTCCTTCAGAGCGGACGATTTAACAGTCTAATCTGTAGGCGATCACAGAATACCGTAGCATGGGGATCAAATGAACAATTAATGCATGACTTTTCAGCTGTGTGCATTATGTCGGTCCTGTCGTAAGATTGTTTATGCCATGTAGGCTTTAAAACAAATAAAATCAACAACATATTTGGTTGTCACGTGTATGCAATGTAGATATTACGTGTTTATATTCCATGTTACTGAACTGAATTTAATCACGTTATTTGTGTACTGGTGTGGATGTAAAATAATAATTCCGGAGTGCACCATATGACGCACGAAGTTTTAAAAGTTTTGTTAATTGTTTAACTTCATTTTTGTACATCGCTTATGACACATTTCCTAATACCTAAGGAAACACCCAGCACGAATAAAATGTTTTAACTAATTACAGATTGAAGCCATCTTCGGTTGAAGTGCTGTATCTTCTTTCACCAAGCCGTTACTTCTCAAAAGTTTACAGTTTGAATCAACATTACGTACTCACTTATTCATTAAGGAAACGGATACCACTGATTCGTGTGAAAACTTGATGTGTGGTTGGAAAATGGTCCATACTTCAACTTTT
Organism: Gari tellinella; assembly: GCA_922989275.2. Classification (NCBI taxonomy): domain Eukaryota; kingdom Metazoa; phylum Mollusca; class Bivalvia; order Cardiida; family Psammobiidae; genus Gari; species Gari tellinella. The sequence continues at coordinate 99,296,577 of OV277856.1, read as the reverse complement.
TTATCTACGCGTCACCAAACATAAATTATCTTCTAGTTTATAGGACCAATTAACATCTGGTAGCGAATAGATGTTATCTTTTTAAATTTCTACAGCCCATATTTTTCGATGCACTGGAATGAATGAATGAATGAATGGTGTTTTACGGCCCATCGACACAAAAAGGTCATTTAGAGCCGAATAAATAATTACAATATCAAATTTAAAACAATATCAAATAATAGATTACGTCAATGTCAGTCCCGATCAACGGGAAAGTAAACAAAATATGGATAAAACATAATCGACATACAAAAATTTATCTTCAAAAAACTATAATTTATTCAAATTTTATAATATAAATTAATGGCTTTTAAAAATTCAAGTATTTTAGATATATCTACAAATTCAAACAGTTCCCGCAGAGAATCTGCCTGAAAAAATCTACTACGAATTAAAGTTAAATCAGCACAATCAATAAGAATGTGCTGAATTGTATCAGGTTCAAAACAAAATAAACATTCTGGTTGAACCTCACGTTTTAAAAGATATGAATGTGTAATATAAGAATGTCCTATTCTCAATCTAGCTAAAACTACCTCATCCCGGCGAATCGACCGGCATGAGTTCAAACTTTCACCTAATACAGGTTTAATGGCATGGAGTTTGTTGTGAGTTTCCCCACTCCAAGACTCCTGCCAATTTCTTAAAATAAATTTAGTAATCTGTGGTTTGAAATCCGAATAAGGAAGATCCATATCAGATTCAGGCAACGACAGGGCAGACTTAGCTTCTAAGTCTGCCCTCTCATTGCCCTTAATTCCACAATGACTAGGTACCCAACAAAATTTTACATCTTTAGAATTAGACTGTTCATGAAATTTTAAAACAATATTTTTAATAAGTACATTTTTAGTAGAACCTTTACTCAATGATTGTAATACAGAAAGAGAATCCGAAAATATTATATGTTTACTACATGAATCTTCAGCAATATAATCAAGAGCTAAATCAATAGCTTTGATCTCCGCTGAAAATATAGAAGCATTGTCAGGGAGCCGAAACTTTGTAACCGTATTGTCAGTTATAAAAGCAGCAGCGACCTTCTCATCATCTTTCGAACCATCAGTATAAATGTGTTTAAAATCTTCAAATTTTGAAATGATTTCATTAAAAAAGGACCTGAATACAAGCGAGTTTGTTTCAGACTGCTTATGCCAAGTTAGATCAAAAATGACATTTGGTCGTTTAATAGTCCAAGGTGGTATAGATTCGACTTTGGTCTCTTCAACCAAAGACAAATCTATACCACTACTTTCAGAAGAGTTTTTCATACGTATTCCAAAGGATGGAATAACTTTTTCTTTAGATTTAAATATACGTTTATGTTTAGGTTTAAACACGTTATTGTATGTTGGATTTGAACGATTTGAAGCTAACTTTGAAGTATACTGCATGGATAATTTTTCACGACGAGAGTAAAGAGAAGTTTCATTGGCCTCGACATATAAACTTTTAGCAGGGGAAGTCCTAAAGGCACCCAATGCTAAACGTAAACCTTGATGATGTATTGGGTCAAGCATCTGCAAGTATGATTTCCTTGCAGAGCCATAAACACAACAACCATAATCAAGTTTGGATCTTACTAAACTTCTGTATAATCTAAGCATTACAGTACGATCTGCACCCCAGTCGGTATGTGCAAGAACGCGAAGTAATCTTAAAGTTTTCTGGCATTTTGCCTTTAAATATTTTATATGAGGGATAAAAGAAAGTTTCTTGTAAAAAATGACACCGAGAAACTTCGCCTGATCTACGACTGGAATGAGGCTACCATCCAGGTGCAATTCGGGATCAGGATGAAATTTTCTCAGTTGACAGAAATGCACACAATTTGTTTTTGATCTTGAAAATTTAAAACCATTCTCAGTAGCCCATTTTTGAATTTTATTAATGGACAGCTGAAGTTGACGTTCAACAGTATTAATGTTTTTGGAACGGTAACAAATTAAAAAGTCATCAACATACAATGAACAATCTGTGTCATTTGTTAAACATTTAACAATATTATTAATTTTTACATTAAAAAGAGTTACTGATAAAATACTTCCTTGTGGAACACCCATTTCCTGCTTTTGCATATCAGAAAGGGTAGTTCCAACTCGGACTTGAAACTCCCTATCATTTAAAAAAATTTCAATAAAAATTGGAAGTCGACCTTTAAGGCCATTTTCATGCAGGTCTTTCATGATACCATACTTCCATGTTGTGTCATATGCTTTCTCAAGGTCAAAGAAGACAGCAACTAAGTGCTCCTTCTTGACGAAAGCTTCACGAATAAAAGATTCCAATCTAACTAAATGATCATTAGTACTTCTTTGGCTCCTGAATCCACTTTGATACTCCGTAATGAGATTGTTGGATTCAAGATACCAAACAAGTCTTGCATTAATCATGCGCTCTAAGGTTTTGCATACGCAACTCGTCAATGCTATAGGGCGATAACTATTTGGGTCTGTGTTATCCTTCCCAGGTTTTGGAACAGGGATGACTGTCGCCTGTTTCCAAAACCTGGGAAGTTTACCACTTGACCATATATGGTTGAAAATATCTAAAAGAACATTCATACAATTTATAGGCAAGTGCTTAAAAAATTGATAATGAATATCATCAGGTCCAACAGCGGTATCGTGGGATTTATTAAGAGAATCATAGAGTTCTTTTTCAGTAAAAGGTAAATTGTAACTTTCGGTGTTACAAGATTTAAAATTAAGTTTTTCTTTTTCTTTAGACTTTTTGATATTCCTAAATTCAGGTGTAGACTTAGCTGATGAAGAGTTTTTAGCAAAAGCATCAGCTAAGGAATTGGCAATATCATTAACATCTGTTATTTTTTTATCATCAACATTTAAATGCCCAAATGAAGATTTACCTTTACCGCTTATTTTACGTACCATATCCCATACCTTCTTTACTGATGAGCGAGAATTTAATTTAGATACATAGTTCTTCCAAGACTGCGACTTTTCAGTCTTAAAAGTACGACGAGCTTTAGCCCTAAATACTCTAAAATGGTTTAAATTGTCCTCAGTAGGACTAACTCTAAACCTTCTAAGAGCCGACTTACGTTTACGAATAGCCTCCTTACACTCATCATTATACCAAGGTTTTGGAGGTTTCTTAGGGTTTGATGAGGACTTAGGAATGCATTCTTCTGCTATTGAATATAAAATAGAGGTGAACTTTTCAATGGGGTCATCAATATCTTTAAATATATCTGAATTTTTCCTTACACAGAATTTCAAAATTTTCCCAATTTGCCTTCTTGAGTTTCCAGCGAGGAACACATTCCTCGACTGGAGAAGCAATATTATTTAGAAATATTGGAAAGTGGTCACTTCCACATTGGTCGTCACCAACTCTCCAATCATAATCCAAATAAACAGTTGGGTAAGAAATAGAAAGATCAATGCAAGTTAAAGATCCTGATGCCGGGTGAAGATAAGTTGGAGACTTATTGTTGAAGATGCACAAATCGTGCTCGCCAACAAAATCCTCAACAATCTTACCCATAGCATTATAATGATCAGAACCCCATAATGGGTTATGGCTATTAAAATCCCCTAACAAAATAAAAGGTGAGGGAAATTGTTCAATCAGAGCGTCAAGATCTTTTTTATTAACTGTGGTCCTTGGCGGAATGTAAATTGAACAAAATGTAATAGCTTTGTGAAGGGTTACACTGACAGCAACAACTTGTAAATTAGATTTGATAGATAAATGACTATGAACAACAGAGTTGTTCACAATAATGGAAGAGCCGCCAGCAGCTCTTTCACCATCATTAAAAATATGATTATAAATAGAATAATTTCTAAAGTTGATTTGATCAGTGTCCTTCAAGAAAGTTTCTTGAAGACACATGATCGCAGGATCCTGTTTATTCAATAACAGAAGAATTTCATTGTAATTTGCCTTAAGTCCTCTACATTTCCATTGTATAACGCAATTTTTCATTATTGATTAATGATTAAAGAGTAATTAAGATCATTTAGTTACAAGGAGGATATATAGGGACAATCTTTTTGTCCTTAGGTTTCTTTATGGGAGACCCTGAGGAAGGGGCGGTGGATGTATTAACATCCATCGACTCTTCCTCCAAGTTGCCACATTTAGGCACCTTTGCAGGTGAATTTCGCCAGTCGCCAAGATCATCCGACCACGATGGTTGACGTACCCAGCCCAAATGGGAATCATCTGCATCTTCAACAGAGTGAAGTGCAGAGTATTTGTTGTTTAGAGCGATGGGAGTATCGACATCAGCTCCCGATCGCTGCCCTTTTGACTGTGTAGATTTCTTTTTCGGTGATTTTGTGTTACCTTTGTTTTCCTGTGTGCTACTTGACTTTTGTGACTTGGATTTCGATTGCTTACCATCCTTCGTTTGAATCGGAAGGGTAGGTGTTGAGGGTTTTGGTGGTAGTGTAGGTTTAAAAGGTGGAGGATTTTTAGATAAAGATTAAGAAGATGAAGGTTTAGGAGGTGAAGATTTAGAAGAGTTGTCTGAAAGAGCTTGAAGAACATCTTTGATTTTGGTTGCCTTTTCAGGAAAGATGGTACACAATTTTTCAACCAAGAGCTTGCAAGTAGCACACTCCTGGACAGGGGTTGGTCTAGACACAACATCAGAGGCTGGTCCAGACACAACACCAGAAGCTGGTCCAAACACAAAAGTAGAGGCTGGTCGAGAGACAGCAGCATACGATGGTGCTGGTGTGCCCGCAGCAGTAGAAGGTTTGGAAGCTTCCACCAACTTACGGGCTTCAGGAAAGGATACTTTCTTAAGTACTTTAACAGTTTGTATTTCCTTTTCCTGCTTCCACTTTGCACACTCTCTCGAGTTCGCAAAGTGATCCCCTTTGCAGTTAAAACACTGCACAGGGTTTTCACAGTTCAAGGAATCATGACCTTCCTGACCACAATGGTTACACACAGATTGCTTTGTACATTTGTCCTGATGATGACCAAATCTCTGGCACTTGAAGCATCTCAGAGGATTTGGAATAAACGGTTCGACTTCAATGCTTAAAAAGCCACATTTAATGTTTGTTGGAACAATTGGAATATTAAATTTCAAGATGAAAGTGTTTGTAACTATTTCCTTACCATGTCTATTGATTTTGATGCGTTTGACTTCTGTTACATTCTGATTTTTCAATTCATTTAGCATTTAATCCTCATCAGTGTGCCGAAGATCCCACCTTCGCACAACTCCTTTGCAAAAATTTAAGGACTGATGAGGAGACACATTCACTGAAATACCAGCAAAAAGTTTGCTTTTTAAAAGATTATCAGAATGCTGCTTCTTAGCACATTCCACCACAATTTTTCCGGACCGTAATATTTTGACATCCTTTGGCTCACCTGCCAATCCCTGCAGTGCTTTAGCAACTGCAAAGGGCGACAACTTTGCCAGTGACTGGTCGTCATTGTCAGGACAAATGACCAAAAATCTTGGCCACTGATTTATCTTTTCAGAGTTTCTAGTATTTTCACGGTCAGACCCCGATGACTCGGAGTCCTTACGTGACCTTTTGAGATTTTGTTTTGCGTTAGAGCGATTTTGGATTTGGTTAGCCATGGCATTACCGCAGAAATTCATCACCTATGTTCTCCACCCACCTCGGAGTCCAACAAGGGGATGTTTTCGGGATATCTCCAGCGAAAGAACATCAGAGCTACATAGATGATATACTCAGATAAAATGCAAGGTCGAGCCAGCGCCGTACCTCCGATACACTACCGCTAAATAGGGTATCTTCTGGCCAATAGGTTAATCAACGCGAGAATCGTTGGTCAAACATACACAAATCTACCTGACTAGCCCTAAACCACCGCCTTCAAGAACATTTCACAACTGAAAGGAGCTATCAAAACAAACTAATGTATAAATAAATATTATGCAGGAATAAGTCGTTGTTTAGAACAATGGTAACCTGTATTAAAATATGAGGTGTCCTTGGGCAAGACATGGTAAGCCGATTGATCAGACCGGGCTATGTCTGACCGCTCTTCTACACCCAGAATCAAGGCCAAAGCAGTGTGTTGCATCAGGGATCTGCGCTCAGAGATCCCAACTACTCAACTACCAGGATCCAATCATCTGAGTGCTTCGAGTCGCAACCCACGGCAAACAGGTTGCTCCTATTCGGGGGGATCTTACCCCTCTGCAGGAGATGCAGCTGGTGAATTCTATTCCCCCCCAGCAGGGGCTTCCTTCCTTTTAGTTCTTGGCAGAGGGAACAATCTCTGTCTAATAAACAGAGAAAATTCCCTATGTCAATTAAGCCCCAGAACTACGTCAAAGAAGGAAGGTCTCTGGGGTCGATGCACTGGAACAAAAATATATTTTTAGAAAATGATAATAATAACAAACACCCAGTTCGCGATTGAAAATTATTTGTTTAATGAATACTAAATTGCCTTTTTAATGGATTATCTTTGATTTAGAAATAATATAAGACATTATATTGGTAGCTTATTTGATTGCTTCAGACGGTTTAGGTTAAATAATAGGCTCACTCTTTAATCAATATTCTATGGTTGTGTTTTCATCGGACACTGCTTAGCTTCACACCTTCATTGCCTTGACAAAACACAACATGTGTTTTGCAAACTGTTTGGATCCTAATTAGAAGATGTATAAGGAGACGTCTGATCAGGTTCGAAATTGACTGTCACTAATTTTAATAGTTTTTACGTCAAAATACATCAAATTTCAATTTAAAAAAACAACAGCATACGAACATTGCTTGAAGACGTCATTGCAGTTATGGATTGATAATAAAACAACTCCGATTGAAAGACAGAGAAGTAAGTTATCCTTGTTTATTGTTTCTAAATCCCAATGCCCTACTTTAAATCAGGCTGTTCGAAATATTCTCTTTTCACTCTCACCAAGGCGCAGTTTTACATAAATAACCTGTTCTGTAATACACAAGATAGTCCCTGTAATATGATCAACAATTTACAACCATCTTACTTAACCCACTATATGTGTCTTTTGGGATGACGTTTGAAAATTATTCGGTCTATCATATCAAATATCTGTTTATTTAATATGTTTTCATCAGGATACACCGCACATTCTCAATTTCTCCAATATGTGTCAGTACATCATGGGATTGCTAAATTGCATCTACTACTTTTATGTTATGACGGTCTTTCCCTTCAACTTTGAGTTCGACTTATATCAAAAGTTTGAGCGGATTAAATGTCCAATTCCACGTCTGCTTTAGATTCAAAGTTTAGTGTGTAAGTACATATTAGGATTGATTTACGTATCGTGTCATTTCAGGTCAAGTGGATATTATGTAAATAAGGTCCGAAAAGCTTGTCCGGAAAATATTTTTTATCACATCAGCAACAAACACCAACTTTGGTTAATTTGCTCATATTGAGTTTGTCTAGTGTCTCGTTCGATTTTAAATGGTATTTGACCTCAATTATACGAACATATCTCCAGTTCATCTAGCTACAACATATATGGAGTGCATGTGATGGTGTAGTGTAGTTTATCATTGTTTAGTCACAGCGGTGTTGACCTTGAACACTGACGTTAACTTACAGAAGCTTGTCAGACAATTGTGTCCTGCTTCACATCAGTTATTAGTATCGACCAACTGTCGTGTGGGCAGGTATCTGAGGATGACGGAATGTCACCTACTATGTTCAGGTAGGTCACTATAATCTTAAATGTTCATCTTAATTATAGATAAAAATTATCCGGAACCTATATAATTGTTTATATAATTATGTAAAATATATCAACTCTTCCTCTGTCGATCAAATGTATGAAGCACGGCAAGTTGTCTTTAAAAGAAGAGATTATCTACTGTCCTTTTCACTCAGCTCTATCACTGAGTTTGTATCGAGATTCATTTTAATTCCAACAATATTAACTTTTTACCTGCATGAGACGATCAGTTCGTTTTTACGAACTCGCATGCAAAGTTTAAGATTTATCCGGGCTGTGAATGACGAAATATCGTGAAAAATGTGTTTTCCCCATAGTAAATTTGGCTTCAGCTATTAACAAAGATGGCCGGGTATGTGACGTCGTGGGACAGTCCATTTTACGTTGGGTAAAGCGGGTCTAAAAACAGCTTAAAATGGTATTGTAATTCGGTGAATGATGCTCTCAACTTGAAATTAAGACCCAAAAAAAATAAAAAATTACATCGTTATTGTGAAGGTGTTGTTATATTCTATGTAAAATAATATTTAAAAACGATGTAAGAGACGAAATTATAGGCTATCCTTTGAGCAAACAGTGGGACATCTATGTATTCATAACGAAAGCAATTAATTTGTGACGTGTTTAAAATATATATTACGTCAGTGAGATTTTTGTAGATCTGTTTATACTTTTTAAGTCGGTCCATTGTTAGTTAGTGGAGAGAACAGGTTTTCAATTCCTTTCATCGTTCTGTCGGGCTACGGTTACACATCTTTCGAAAGGGACTTTGTAGGGTTAAACCATACTAAATTGAATCTATTAGAGTCCTCGAGTGTATAGATCTAGATCTTTGGCTGCTGTCCAGAGCATGCAGATCTAGGCCTAGGTATAGATCAACATGTTTTAAAGAACACTTCTAAAAATAGGATATAGATCTATCTAGATCTGAATCACCTTTAATGATGGATCTAAATTAGTCTAATATATATATTGTTTTTTTCAGACACGTCTTTTGAATTTTTTCTTGTAAACAGCACAGTTAGAACGACGTATTCACGCTGTATTTTTATTTGGTACATAAAACAAATGTTTATTTAAATTATATGTTAGCTAGACTCTGTCTTTTAAAAATAAAGGAGAAACAAATTAAAGAACGATGGCTGATAATGCAGTACGAATAAACAATGTTTCTGGAAATCAGGTGGATGATTAAACACATGGATCCAGTTTGGTGGGACGTGCACTGAAATTGACTGAATGCATGATATCTTGCACGGATTTAATCATATAATGCTACTAAAGTACACAAAAGTGCAGACCTAGAAATCTACGTGAGTATGTTTCAGAAGAAAGTAGATACCTAGGAGAAAATCACAATATATGTAAATTATGGTTCAATACACTAGATCAAGAAGTGATTTTGTTCTCTGTTTAGATTTTAATCAGTCATTAAACATCACTCGCTCATTCTAAAATCAAACATCTCTCTAACTCTATTCCTCCTCTCTTACTCGCTCTTTCTAAAATCTAACATTTGCCTACATCCCACTCTCTCTCTCTCTCTCTCTCTTTATGTCTGTCTGCCTGTCTTTGTCTCTCTCTCTCTTTCATATCTCTCTCCATCTCTCTCTCCGGTGCGTTTATAAAAAAATCCTTTTTGACGTTATACAATCGATTGATTTTAATTCAAACAGCAACAAAAACAAAACACTAGGAAAATAGACAAGCACATTCCGTTTAACGGATTTATTTGCAACACTATGGTGCAGCATGTTAATTTATAGCTGTCATACCTGCAGAAAAATGGAATAGACCTTGACGATTTACGCATATGCACATTACGTCACATTACGACACACGGCGGCCATTTGTAAACACAGCTGACCGCTAATTTACTATAGGAAAAAAATATTTTCAGGATATCTCCCTAATCACAGTCCCGATATTTCTCAAACTTTGCATGTGAGTTCGTAAAAAACGACCTGATCGTCTCGTGTAGGTACAAAGCTGAAATTGTTTGAAATAAAAATAAATCTCGATACAAATTCAGTGACAGAGCTGAGTGAAAAGGACAGTAGGGGATTTCTACGTGATTTTTGATAGATAATTGCCGCTTTGTTCAGTACAGAGATAGTCATTATTTTTGGGATGTAAGCTTCCCATGATAGTTTGTTGACACAGTCGTAGTGTTGTCATGTACAGTCATGTACAATCAGACAGTCACAGGGCACATTAAGATTATACAACATTTAGGTAACTGTTACACAAATCAAGCTTGTAAACCACAGGTGCACTTTTACATTATGCAGTAAATAAGATGACCAGACCTTTGTTATATCTACTGTTGAGTAACGACTGTTAAAATTAGCCTTGTTTATGTTAGAAGCCCTGCTTAAGATTATGTATTACTAAAGCAATAACATTGGTTTTTCAGGCCTAAGGCTACAGACCTGTAGAGGACAAATGTCTGTCGTTGTCTGACTGGGTTGTATAAATACTGTACTAAAAATCATTCTAGTCAGATAAATTCTTGACCAGCTTTAAACAACAGACTTTGTGTGATTCTATACAGGTAAGAATTTTACATTTGTATTCTGAGATAGACTAACTCTAAAATTCTAGGTTCTCACTCTAAAATGTTATCTGGTTAATACAATTTATGATTTACTATGTTAGACTTGCATATGTATTTGTCTTGTTATAAGGAAGATATTTTGTGCAAATATAATGCAGCTTAGGTATTGAGCTTTACAATCAGAGTGTAGTTTTGTAGTTTGCATATGTACATTATTTTATGTGAAGCCAATCGGATTTGTATAGAGTTAGTAATTAACATTTAAGCTCTGCTGCTCTTTATTTTCCAATATGTATTTCCGATGTAAGGAGAAGATATTGTGACTCACTGTAATATGCCTATATTTGTAAGCTGTGTCTGTAGTGTTTAAGCAAGCAATGTAACCATGTCATTCCCAAGCTACTACAATTATTGGTTTTGTAGTAATAGGGAGTAGTATGTACACATTTACTATCTTTTCACGTGTTAATAACTACAGACACATATTGTACTATAATTCATATTTATTGGTTTTATTCACTTATGAAATTCAATAATTACATGTATGAATAGAGATAACTTCTTGACCAGCTTTAAACAACAGACTTTGTGTGATTCTCTACAGCCTACAGCTAATTCCCCAATCTACATCAAAGAAGCAGACTACAAGTTGGTAGAGAACAATTTCGATCCAAAACGTACCTCTCATTCTACCATAACGTCTCAGGTCAGAAGCTCAGGAAAATTCGACACAGCCGCCACAGATAGAGACAGAGCTTCAACAAACAACCGAACAAATTGAAACAGCAGTGAATTCTACAAACACGATGGCTCAAGGTAATGACATTTCTCTTATGCCCAGGTTTAATGTAGGAATGGATCCGTAGTCTTGGGTTGAACGCTGGGAAAGATATGTGGATATTGTTAAAAAACTAAAGGTTGAGGAGTTTCATAAATGGTTTCCCCTGTATCTCGGAGAAGGTATGCCTACATGGTGGTTCTCCAGTTTAAGTGATCCTCAGAAAGCAAGTTGGGCGGAAATTAGGAAAGTGTTCATTGATAACTTTGTGAAAACTGGCACAGACAGGTTTACACTTATGAGTAAATTATCAAGCAGAAAACAGTTGCCAAATGAGTCTGTTCAAGAATTCATCACAGACATGCAGCATCAAGCGCATATCCACAACCTTTCAAATGACGTACTAATTAGTTATTTAGTACAAAACTTTAATCCATATATCCAACAGGATGTGGTCAGGGCCTGTCCAGAAACATTAGATGCCCTAATATCTGCTGCTCGAAATTCTGAAGCAGCATACAACATTTCTAGAAATACAAGGCAACACGATACACAGGTTAATGCAATAATAGACACTTTCCGATCCGAGTTTGGTTCGCTAACTGATAAGGTTAACCAAGGATTACAGAGCATAGCATCTGTAAACAAACAACAGTTCAGAGACATACAGACACAACCACAAAACAGAATGCAAACACCACCACCACATTATAGGCAAAGTTATACGCAAAACAAAACACACTTTCAGCCAAGAAAATGCTATTCATGTAATGGCACAAATCACACCAGGAATAACTGCCGATTCAAAGACGCTGAGTGTCATCATTGTAAAAAAAATGATAGGGATGCTTAGGGATGACATTATTGAAGAAAGCAATTCCATGTGGGGGTCGCCAGTCATTCTTGTAAAGAAGAAGGACTTGACGATGCGCTTCACTGTCGATTTTAGACGGTTAAACAAAATTACAACCCCAATGTACTTTCCAATTCCAAATTTAGTGGACATTATTGACTGTATAGGCAATGCTAAATCAAAAATGTTCAGTGCGTTAGACTTAAAAAGTTCATTTTGGCAAATTCCACTAGATCCAGAAACAGCTCATAAAACAGCATTTGTAACACATGACAATTGCTATCAGTTCAAAAGGGTTTGTTTTGGTCTAATGAACGCGCCAATGGCTTTCCAATGTGTAATGTCAAAAGCCTTAGCAGGGCTATCTTTCAAAATTGCATTAACATATATTGACGATTTGCTATGCTTTTCGCCAGATTTTGACACCCATTTAGAGCATTTGGGTTTAATCTTTCAAAGACTCAGACTTGCCAATTTAAAACTTAATCCTTCAAAATGCCAATTTGCAAAAGAAAAAGTTGAATATCTTGGTAATTTCTTATCTAACAAAGGCGTAGAAACCAATCCGAAAACGACAGATGCTATAGAATCTTTCCCAACACCCAAAACTGTCAAACATGTTCGTTCATTTTTGGGTCTGTGCAATTTCTTCCGAATATTTGTCATGAACTTTAGCCGCATTGCAGCTCCACTTAACGCTCTGCTTAGGAAAGACACAAAATGTGTCTGGACTGAAGATTGTCAGAAAGCATTTGTCACTCTTAAAGAAAAGTTAACATCAGCGCCAGTTCTTGCACTTCCAGACATGACTAAACCTTTTAGGATAACTGTAGATGCTTGCACAACAGGTATTGGATATTTCTTGTCCCAACTCGATGTAAACGGGAAAGATCAAGTCATCTGCTACGGTGGCAGAAGTTTAAACAATAATGAACGCTCTTGGTCAATTACAGAGTTAGAGTGTCTCGCAGTCATTGAATCTGTAAAACAATACCACCCATACATAGCAAATAGTAAATTTGAAATTTTTACAGATCATAAGGGCTTACAGTGGCTAAAAGATATCAAAAACCCCCACGGACGGTTACATAGATGGAGCATGAAATTGTCTCCATATGACTATATCATTAAATACAAGCCTGGTGCTACAAATAATGTTGCAGATGCGCTTAGCCGAAGGTCTTATCCAACTAATGATAACAACAATGCAACAGTAAACTCAATTCCAGACATAAATCCACAGAAACAGGATATGCTTCAATGAGATATTGAGTTTAACTTCTCCAATTCTTCAGTCTTTCCATCAGTTTCATTCTTAAGTGACAAATCTGCAGACTTAGAAGATAAATTCAATGAACTTCCGTCTGAGAGACCACAAGTAGATAAGATACCACCCAATACTATGTCACTTGCACAGTGGCAATCTGCTGATCTGCGACCTGTATTGCAATATTTAGTTAATGATCAGGTTCCTGAAAATCCAGACACTGCTAAGAAGGTAGTGGCTGAATCACAGCAATATGCAATTGTTGATGATGTCTTATACCATTTCTATGCAGTTCGCTCGAAAAGCATGCCAGTAGGGTCTCAAAACGTACGTCAACTTGCTGTGCCAACTGAACTCAGAGATGATGTTTTACAGTGCTATCATGACGGCCCAGGTGGTGCTCATCTTGCTTTTGACAAATGTTTCTCTTCAATTCGTTCAAAATACTACTGGCCCAAAATGTGGTCTGATATTCACAATTACATCAAAACATGTGATGCGTGTCAAAAAGCAACACGAAATTATGCAAACCATAGAGCACCACTGCAGCCAATGCCATGTTCTGAGCCATTTGGTAGAGTACATATTGACGTATTAGGGCCACTCATTGAGAGTCACGAGTATAAATACATCCTTCGTGTTGTTGACAGTTTCACTGGTTGGTTAGAATGTTTCCCAATGAAAAATCAGCAGAGTGTCACTGTTGCTTGGATACTATATTCTGAGGTTTTCTCTCGGTTCGGAAGTCCTTGTCAGATTATTAGCGATCAGGGTTCAAATTTCATGTCTCAATTAGTGCAATCATTATGTGAGATGTTCAATGTCAAACGACATCGCACAACAGCTTTTCATCCTATGGCAAACGGTAGTGTTGAGGTTATGAACAGTAGCATAGCCAAATGCCTAAGGTCTTATTGCATGGATAATCAGGAGAACTGGTACAAAAATCTACCTGCAGTTCTCATGGCATTACGAATGACACCCAATTCAACAACAAAATGTTCACCGTATCAGTTACTCTTCGGCAAGCCAATGAGACATCCGATAGACCATGTCCTAATTCCCAAAGACTTTCTTTCCAAATCTACTAAAGAACACTTAAATGACATTCAAAAGTCATTGAGAATTATACATGAAATTGCAAAACAAAATGTGGAAAGCAAACAAATTCAACAAAAATCAACGTACGATAAACATGCAGAAGTCCCAAAATTCAAGTTAGGTGACACAGTTCTGTTTCAAAATAATAATAAAGAATTAGGTAAGTCTAAAAAGCTTTCGCCCAAATACAAAGGTCCATATAGGATAGTGCTAATAGGTCCACCATATACATATCAATTGATGGATTTACGAACAGATAAGGTTCTGCCAAATTTAGTTAACGCTAACAGGCTTAAACCTTATCATGATCGCTTACTTAGGTCTACGGACAGGAAGGAAGTAGAGCATCAAGTTCCAGTCATGGAAAAAGTCATAGGTACACGCGTGAAATATGGTTCTCGCGAATACAAGATTAAATGGCTTAATGACACAGCATCTTCATGGGAACCAGCAGATATTGTTTCAGATCTGCTGATTAAACAGTATCTCAGGACGCATACAAATAAATACGAAAGACTCAAGCAGGAAACGTAACACAAACAATACACCCACCTCTCAAGCAGAACACACACACGCAGTCATACCACAACAAACACACACACAAATACGCAATACAATTCCTACATCTACACACTAAATAGAAAACAACACGCAAGACAAACATAAAGCAAAGTGAATATAGGAGCCCGCCTTGGTACGGTCAGTAGCAATCAATAATTAACTATAAATTAATTAATTATTAACAACCACTGGGGTTAAACCTGGGTTTAGGGGCGCCTAAACAAAGTCTGGGAAAAGACGCAAAAATGTTGCGCACACATACAAGTATTTTAAAACTAAGTAATGCGTTTTCAAGTTAAGTTAAGATATGCCTTCATTACTGGGTGCCGCACATCAGGCAGTCACTCCTCTTTATCTATCTTAGTTTTGGGACACATTTGCCAGTCTTCATCCGAGGAATTGATCACTCTTTGGTAGATTAGTTAACGTCTTCTTAAACGGGGCCCTTCTTTCTACTTTTAGGCTGCTTGATGATTCTGGCAGTACTCATAATGATGGCAGATCTGACTCAAGCTCAAGTGTTACAGCAACGGCTCAATTACGGAACAGTATTCAAACCTATGGCCCCTTTATACAGTTCATCTGAGGTATGGAAGCATACCTTTGTGATTGATCTGAAACTTCCCAAACTTCCCCAAATGCCTATACTTTCAAGATATTGCACAAACATCGCTACAATTTTGTTTCATTTGGATGATGTTCGCAATAAGACGTTCACATCAGTTAATGACACCGTTGCCAGTACTCTTAATATGGTCAAGATACCGGCAACAATTCCATCACGTAAGAAACGTAGTCTTCTCCCATTTGTTGGAAAAATTGCTTCAGGCTTATTTTGACTGGCTACTGCCGGTGACGTTCAAAGAATAGCCGACAACATCAATGCTATGCATAGACAGCAGCAAAAACTGACTGGAATGTTCGAACATAATATTGACGAATTAACATCTTTTATGGCAACATCAAATGACAGGTTAGATAATGCATTCAAAGCCATAGATGAAAATCATATCATGATTTCTGATATGGAAACAAATTTTAATAATTTTCTTAAAAGTACAATGGAACAACAGACTTGGTTGTTGACCAAAATTATTAAAAACACACATATCTACAATACGGTTCAAATTCAATTACACGATTTGTATAACGGATTCATGAATTTGCTCGAGAACCAGTTAACTCCACTCATGATATCTGAAACAAATTTCATACATGCAATCAATTTAGTCAAGTATACCATATCAAAACATAGACCTAACTTTCGTCTACTTCATACACAGCCTTCTTATTACTACAGGTATGCTGATTTCTCACTTCACAGAGGTGATCATGCTTTGCTTATTACAATTAGATTTCCAATATCATCCACAACTCAGCCTTATAATCTCTTTGAAATTATTCACTACCCAATTCCTTTGAATACTTCTAGCACACATGCAACCTTCATAGCAGGTCTTCCGACATCTCCCCTGATTCAGATTTATACAATTCACAACAATAGATGTTAAGTGCTTGTGTGGCGGCTGTAAAAAGTCGCCCCGTACTTCATTCTCAGTGTTGTTATACTTTCTGGTCCTTTGGAATCATTGATTTCAGCGCATTTACAGTTGAAGGTTGAATTCCGCTTAAGCCGGTGCTAGGGGGCGTGAGTACTGTTGCACAATTCAGTATTGCTCATGAACAGACTCAATTAAACCGAGTCTGCAATTTTCAGTATTTGCTTTGTTTTCTGTGCTTTCAAAGGATCTCCCCTTATTCAGATTTATACATAGCCATCTCAGAATCTAATTCTATTTCACTTCCATCCAGTTCAATGGACTCGTGTAACAAAAACAGTAAATTTGTGCAATGTCATGAACATTTTCCACTTCGTTCAATTGATAATCCAAACTGTGCCTTAGCACTCTTTAATTCAGACAAAACAGCGGTTAGAACATTGTGTAACTTCAAATTATCTACGAACAAAATTACACCTTTCTTTCGGCAACTTAATCAGACTCATGTCCTTGCTGTGAATAATTCAAACATCCTTTTACAATGCAACAACGACAAAAACACTCTATCGCCATGCTCCATGTGTCTTATACAAATTCCATGCAACTGTACCGTTGTAACAGATGATTATGTATTGCCTAAAAGACATACTGGCTGCCATCACAGTGATACTTTAAGCGTGGTTCATCCAGTAAACTTGATTCTTCTCCAGCATTTCTTTGGTGATAACGCCACTGATGAAATTATGCCAAATACGACTTATCCAAAACCACTTAACATCACAGTCAAACCATTCCGTCTATATAACAACAAATTTAAGTCTCTTTTATCGACTGACAAAGATTTTTCACACGACTTGAAGAAAATGGTAGATTTAGCCAAACATGACAAAGTCATTTTTCAGAATTTGGCCGAACCATTTCTGGATTCTGCAGTTAATGATGATGATGTTGTTCTGTTCTCAACTGCTATCGCTTCAACGGCAGTATCTGTATTTTGCTTAATTAGTGTTATTACGCTTTACCTCAAACACAGAAAGTTGGCTGAAGCTCTCCTTATTCTGCAAAACTCACAACAAGCATCAGCGGCAATATTACCATATTTTCATTATTCAACCGAAGCACCAGTCATACAAACAACAATTTTGTCATTCAAAACATTTCACACAACATTTCTTGAATACAATGATTATATTTGTGTCATGCTTGCTACCATTCTTTCATTGTTTATATTATGGCGTAAGTTGAACCAATACAAACCACCTCTACTGTTCTTGGAAATTTCCAACGGAAAGCACTGTGCTTCTGTTCCAGTTTTAAGCCTCCCATCATGTAGCAGAAATTGTCAATTTTTCCAAGGTCAGTTACCTGTTTCAGTTTCCATCTCCTTGCATTTACGTTCCACGCTTCATATAGAGTGGAACACATTTGAAATCTGCATGAATTCATCAGTAGTACCCTTATCACTACCACAGTCTATTACTTTGTTTCCTGTCACGGCCTTATCATTTAGCAAAATACTGTCCAAGAAAAACCCATATGTGATGCAACTCTATGTCTCGCACCACAATTTCTGTATACCAGTAGACATACTTGATAAGAATCCATCTGCTCCACAGCTGGCAGATGACCTGAACCATGTTGAAAGTGCTCAACCATTAATATATCCTACTTTGAAAACTTAAAATGCTTAGATAAATCCAAGTTATGTGATCCATTCTGTAATTTGCTGGGTATAGGGAATGTTGTTACTGTACCCCTATGTATAAGAAGAGAATTCAACGCTGGATACATACAGAACTTGGAAGTTACATCAGCGTGTCTACAACTTGTGCATTTCAAGGACACTCAGTGATCGGCGAATACACTTTTATGCTGAAGAATACAATATCAGCAATATACCGAAGAGATAACGTGGTGTTGACGTTACATGTTACAGTAGTTACTCTATGGTACCTAGAGACTACTTCTAGTTCATTTACATGTTTTTTGTACATTTTCATTTGCCTTGAATGATTTTACATTCTATGTTTATGCCTTCATTTGAATTCTTGTAAATATGTATGTTACTAATGTACTTATTCGTTAAATATTGTCATTGAATTCATATTCAACTACATTTAAATTTCAATGAAGCCGGAGGCTTCATTTTTGAGGGGGGATGTGGTGTTGTCATGTACAGTCATGTACAATCAGACAGTCACAGGGCACATTAAGATTATACAACATTTAGGTAACTGTTACACAAATCAAGCTTGTAAACCACAGGTGCACTTAACATTATGCAGTAAATAAGATGACCAGACGTTTGTTATATCTACTGTTGAGTAACGACTGTTAAAATTAGCCTTGTTTATGTCAGAAGCCCTACTTAAGATTATGTATTACTAAAGCAATAACATTGGTTTGTCAGGCCTAAGGCTACAGACCTGTAGAGGATAAATGTCTGTCGTTGTCTGACTGGGTTGTATAAATACTGTACTAAAAATCATTCTCGTCAGATAACTTCTTGACCAGCTTTAAACAACAGACTTTGTGTGATTCTCTACAGGTAAGAATTTTACATATGTATTCTAAGATAGACTAACTCTAAAATTCTAGGTTCTCACTCTAAAATGTTATCTGGTTAATACAATTTATGATTTACTATGTTAGACTTGCATATGTATTTGTCTTGTTATAAGGAAGATATTTTGTGCAAATATAATGCAGCTTAGGTATTGAGCTTTACAATCAGAGTGTAGTTTTGTAGTTTGCATATGTACATTATTTTATGTAAAGCCAATCGGATTTGTATAGAGTTAGTAATTAACATTTAAGCTCTGCTGCTCTTTATTTTTCAATATGTATTTTCGATGTAAGGAGAAAATATTTTGACTCACTGTAATATGCCTATATTTGTAAGCTGTGTCTGTAGTGTTTAAGCAAGCAATGTAACCATGTCATTCCCAAGCTACTACAATTATTGGTTTTGTAGTAATAGGGAGTAGTATGTACACATTTACTATCTTTTCACGTGTTAATAACTACAGACACAGAGCGCACTATATTTCATATTTATTGGTTTTATTCACTTATGAAATTCAATAATTACATGTATGAATAGAGATAACTTCTTGACCAGCTTTAAACAACAGACTTTGTGTGATTTTCTACAGCCTACAGCTAATTCCCCAATCTACATCAAAGAAGCAGACTACAGTAGTCCACCAAATTGTATCGTCCTTTAAAGGTGTACATGTCTTTCATTGTAGTACAACTCAATATACATAACTGTTAACCTAACTATCCATTAGGTGGTTTTTTAATTCACTGATATTGGTTTTAGTTTTGAGGTGTATATACATTATATTTGTAAAGTATATATTGTAAACTTAAGAACGAACGTGTGGTGCCTTGCAAAACTTATCGACTTCTCATGGACACATGTCTGGTTGTAATGTCTGTCTTTTAGAAACACTGTGCCGCAAAATCTGAAACATATATTCACAGTTTTGGTATGTCATTATCTTTGAAAAAATATCAGAAATTCTAACACACCTAGCCCGCACCCCTATATAAGCGAAGAAGGACCGTCTCGGTGTACGAATTTCCAGTAGAACACTCACTCGCCGCTGGCTATTCCTTTTAACGCCCGCGTTTATTTCATCAATGAAAATCACGTGATATAAACATTGTAGTAAATCTGACCTCCGTAGTATAGTCGTCTGCACCAAGGCTACAAAGATGCCGGAGATACCAGTGGGTGCCGTTTGTATATTGAGGGGATCGAGCGATGACTGGCGGGTGGTGAACACCAATAATGATGGAATGGTGTTGAAATACATCGTAATGTCACTAAATACAGGCCAAACGAGGTGTGTGTTTAATTTTGAACTATTTGAAAAAAACACATCAACATACAAAGAGGTGGACCAGTTCTTCCAGGAGTTAACTGGAATAGGCATAGCAGAAGATCTCAGTTTCCTTGATGAACTATTTGATGGGGAACAGCCACCGCCGAAAAGATTCAAGGAGTCATCAACAATCAGGGTTGAGCAGTTAAGATCAAACAATACAGAGAAAACCACAGATAGCAACACAAAATGGTCTGTCAAACTCCTAAAAGGTAAACAAGTACAACTCTTAGGAGTCTATAAACATTGAACATGAATTTTTCCTATCCTAGAAATATGTAGATGTAGATCTATAGACTAGCCAACATAGCACCCCAACTATAAGATATACTAGATGCACGGATCCAAAGTGGGTGGGGGCTACAGATCCAGAGGGGGTTGGGGGGTCTATGGATCCCTGATCAGGTCACCCAACTCCAACCCTCTGAGATTTGACCTATTCTTGAACCATCAAAGACCCCCCCCCCCCGCCCACCATCACCACCCCCACTAAGACACCCACCCACACCCCACCCATGACAAATATCCAAACCTTTTGGTAAAAAATTATGAATAGATCTATGAGCATTAACCAAATGCTTTATGCATTGGAATATATCATCATCATCATGAATACTGCACTCCTTTACTCCTTTCAAAATGAAAAACAGTGTAGACCCTCAGAACAGGGTCTACACTATTTGCATGGGACAAGTGTAATCCTCACCGGTACACTGTTTGTAAATGACAAGTGTCGTCGCTAGGGTTGAATGTGTTAAGGATGAACTTCATACTGACAAGATGGTCTATGTTTGAATATACCAATAAGGATATAATAAATTCATACCGGTGTATATTTCAGAAATAATAAATCCATACCAGTGTTTTATCCTGCAATCGAACACGAGTAGGGGTTGAGATGCACAGTAATTTAATCACGAGGCCATAGACTGAGTAATTAAATTACAAGAATCTCAACCCCTACTCGTGTTCGATTTAAGAAATAAAAAATTCATACCAGTGTTTTATCGTGCAATCGAACACTGGTAGGAGTTGAGATGCGCGAGTAATTAAATCACCCTAACCCTACCGGCCTCGTGATTTAATTACTACGCATCTCAACTCCTACCAGTGTTCGATTGCACGATAGAACACTGGTATGACTTTTTTATTTCTTAAATCGTAAACCAGTCTTGATCGATATAAGACTCATGCACATTTGTTTGTCACATCTCAATAAATCTCAACGATGTACATTCATTTTAGTGTGTCATTACAGGTGATCGTTCCAACTATAATTTTGAACCAATTACTCCATAGAAACTTTGTTTTAAGGTAATAACATTATTCAACCACTTATAACTAAAGTTTCTTTTTATACAACCACGAACATGTATTATAAGAAATATGCTATATATTCTAGCAGATGGAAGTTACAAGCAAACTAAAAAAAAAGAAAAATGCGACTTCTGGTGCATTCTTGTCTCCTTTCAAACTGCTCTAAACGGTCGACTATCTTCAAAACGACTATTGTGTAAAGGGTTGACACAGTCAAACATCAGTAATTCAATATAGCTCAAGTCGATTTTACACTATCTTGATGCTACAATTTCGACTGATTTGATATTGCATATTGCCAGTGTTTATCCGTTTGAATTCAAGTACAAAGAGCTCTATTTCCGTGAAGCAAAGACATATCGTATTTCCTGGAATAGAATGAATCTGTATTAGTTTCTTCAAAAGTGTTGATAAACTTGGCATGAATAGATATTACAGACTTAAATGGGAATATTTATGTCGCCTTCTCTTGCTTTCATCAGAAAATGAATTCAGGGAGCTGGCGCTGGTTGCAAGATAATATTTGAAGACGATATTACTAACATGTTTTAAATAAGATATGTGAGAAACCTTAATATCCTGAACACAATAGTGTTCTTCATAAAAGGCAGTTCTTTGATGGATTAGAAAAACGAAATAAAATTATTAAGATGCATCGATGAAACGAAGCCCATTTCCGGCAATTAGCATTGATGTGTTGAAAACAGTGTAAATTATTTGATGAATATAATGCTGGAGCTGTCTAACCAGGCTCCAATGTTAACAAGAGTATGAGTTGAATCTGAAATCAATTTTAAACATTTCATTGGTCAGATTTGAGCTTAACACGGGCTTAAATGTTTAATTCTTTCCCGTGTTACTAATAATCCTGTCAGAGAATTTTGTTAGATGTTTTACATGTATTTACTTACTGTGCTGGCGGTCTTTTTGATTGTAAGGTTGTGGAACAGGGTTTATATTTTATGTACACTGTTCGTCTTTATAGGTGAATATAGGAGATAAGTGTGAGGTTGGGCGCCCCTAAACCCAGGTTTAACCCCCCAGTGGTTGTTAATTTATAATTGATTATTGATTGCTACTGACCGTACCAAGGCGGGCTCCTATGTTCACTTAGCTTTATGTTTGTCTTGCGTGTTGTTTTCTATTTAGTGTGTAGATGAAGGAATGGTATTGCGCGTGTGTGTGTGTGTGTGTGTTTGTTATGGTATGGCTGTGTGTGTGGTCTGCTTTAGAGATGGGTGTATTGTTTGTGTTGCGTTTCCTGCTTGAGTCTTCTTTCGTATTTATTTACTCCAATCTGACCAATCAAATGCTTGAGAACGTCTCAGACTCAACTGAAATTCTTTATAATCTTCGACCTAGGAAATGCACTGTTGTGTGTTCAGTATCTAGTATACACAAGTTGGTACAATGTTTTAGGTACATTTGCTCTTGTCCTTACGCCAAGTTACACAGGTAAAACGCATAATTGTATCCGCATAAACAGGTCTAATTCGAAAAAAACCTGTTCTCCCCAAAGACATCCTGAGTAACAGTACATTTACTTTATACCGACCAGCCAATTTTTCTCTCTTAAATCCAAACATTCGGACGTCTATTCGTTTTACGCTTTCATGCCAAATACAGTCTTAACTTGAATGTGTCATTTAAAAAACAACATATCGACATATTCGGTTTGAATCCGAAATGAAAATCTGAATGTTCCGCAAGAACATCAATATATTGGTATTATTTCTTGTGAACACTATTTGAGGTTGTCAAAACTGAAATTTGATACGCATGAAAAACATTACCATAGCCGCATAACTGAAGTTGTACCTTTTAAGGAAATCAGTTCCATTGTTAATATCAAACGAAAGAAACTTGACATTTGGCGCAAAAATGCAGATTCGACGTCATTTTGATATGTTGTCACCTCTAAATACTCGTGTATAAAAATGTATTGATATGTTTACATGAGTGCAGTCACGTATTGTTAATGAAAAATGGTTATTTTATAAGGCAGGAGTCTTAATGAAGACGAATAGAAGAAGTTATTTACGGGTTTAACTAATAACAAGAGTCCAATGGGCTCTAAGGCGCTCACCAGAGTTCAAAGTTCCAAGATTTAACTTGACTTATCACTAAAGGTGATTTTTAACCCACTAGCACCTTGTCACAAGTTGAAAATGAGTCAGGATAATGTTGACGTGTGTACACCATATAAACAAGAGGGTTAATAAGCCTTTTTTTAGGATATGACCTAATGATCTACTTTTTGACCTGTCATAACTCATATTCATACATAACCTATATTTTGTCTAGGTGTTTCGAGCAAATCTAATGAATCTGGGACTAAACATATGCCCCCCCCCCCCCCCGCTTAAGTTTTCAGAAGGAATTTTTATGATTTGACCTCTTGACCTCCATTTTATTCAGACATAACCCATACTCAAATTTGACCTAGTTATTGTCAAGGTGATCAACTTGAACAAGTTTCATGTATAAGGCAAAATATTTGGGCCCTAGAGTACTTTGCAGATTTTCCTATGATTTGACCCACTGACCCACTTTTTGACCCCTATTAATCCATATTACTACATTGCTTAGTTTTTGTTAAGGTGATCATTCTAGGCAAGTATTATGAAATTATAACTAAAATATGACTCCTACAGTGTATAAAAGCTTTTTCTCTGTTTTGACCTACTGACCTACTTCTTTTACCTTATGTAACCGATATTCACACATAGCTTAGCTTTTGTCAAGATAATCATTCTAAGCAGGTTTTAAGAACATTGGGCAAAAAATATTGCCTCTGGAGTGATACAATGCTTTTTCTTTGATTTAACCTACTGACCTACTTTATGACCCGACATGACCTACATTCCTGTATGACTTAAACTTTATCAAGTACATAACATTAACAAATTTTTATACAGATATAGCCAATACTATGACTTCTAAAAGGTTTTTAACTTTTAATTCGATATTTCCTAACACCGAAAATGACCATGCCCTCTGGCGGCCATTTGTTTCACAAATCAAAATTCTTTTAACAACTTTTAACGTCTTTCCATTGAAAAACATTTTGTTGTAAACCAAATCGAATTCGGACCATTGGTTTCAGAGAACGAGATTTTTCAAGATATTGCGCACGGTTGCCATTGCAACAAGACCATTCGCTCCACCCACTTTTTTTTACAACTGTTGAAGCTCCAACCAACATCATGTTTGTGACTAAGTTTGGTTACACTGGGGCTATTGGTTCCAGAGGAGAAGTCGATTGCAATTTTTGACGGACGGACATACGGACGGACGGACGTACCCACAATCTTCATTTAAGCTGCCATTTCCTTCTTTAATGTATCTCTTTTATGTGATTAAATTGTGTGTGGTTAGCCACATAAATGAAATCTAACTTTGTTATAAAATGATCTCGATGCTATCCTACCCTAACACTATGTCTTACAACTGGCCAGGTTAATGTCACATGAAATGGCCAGGTTAATATTACAACAAATTGCAAGGCTAATGTTTTTCAATTATGTGTCTGGTTATTTTAGTCAATTTTAGTCACGAAGCTATCATTTTGTGAGCACGGGCAGAACGGACAAACACCGGACAGAGCGGTATCACAAAAGGTAACCTTGAGCACTTTGTGCTCTGGTGAGCTTAAAACTTAGGATGCGTATTTAAAGAATTCATGATTGACAGTATAACGTAAAATAAAGGAGTAAATGATTGTTTTGATAATTGTCACTATAGCAAATCGCTTGGATTCAATAACCGTTTATGTTGTGATCTAAAATGTGACATGTTTTCTTTTTAAAGCGGGCGCACTTAAATATCAAAGCCAAACTAAAATAGCGCGACCTTTAATCAGCTGTTTGATTCTTTTTGATATGGAAAATGTTACACGGAAAAAGGAAGGTCTTTACAATTACGTTAATATGTTCATTTAAGGGTAATTTAACGAGAAAAATAATCACACATGGCTTTTGTTAACAACGGAGGATTTTATACCTTTGGTTGGTTTGTTCCTGTCGGAAACTCGCTAAAGCTCCTTTCCGACTTAGAACAGACCAAACCTCGGGTGAAGAACCCCCCGTCTTTACCAAAAAGTGTGTTTCATTGTATTATTCCTTTTCGTTAACAAGCAAACGACACGCAAACACAATGCATTAAAATGCAGCAAATAACCATTTTTATACAAATATCTAACAACATATATTTAATGAGTGTCGCCGAGCGTCTGATCTGGATCCAAATTGTTTATAATGGAAATTATAGTTTTAAAGTAAACTCGTTTATTTGGAAATAATAATGCCTTTTTTCACAGCATCGGTAGCTACGTCCGACTGGAGCAATAACTCTTCCACATCGTACCTATGGTACTTCTTGACAATAAGAACTTAAGTAACTTTTTTGCATTATCACAGACATTTGATACATAGAGTCATTTACTATGATAGCCAAAGACACATACTTATCCATCTAAAATTAAATTACATGTATTAATAAGTAAGCATTATATATTCGGTTTGTTTAGATTTATTTGGAAGATTTGGTAAAACTAATATATATTACGTTATTACATAAAAATATGTTCTCTTTGCTCTTTTTCTATTATATCTATATTGATATGCAATTTTCACTAAAAGAACCCTGGGGAAAATGAAGTACGATTGTTTTGTAAATGCCAGTATTCATTATGTCTTTTATAAAAATACATATATTGGGAACAAAATGTCTTCCTATACTTATCGCTTGTAGAATTTTGTCGTATGTAGAAACTCTACTAGAAGCATTCACGCCTGTGAAAGTGCAAGGCTATGAATACAATTAATTCGTATGAGGCTAAGGTAAACAGGTATGATCATGTTTGAGTACACAGCTAAAAACCTCGACGACGATTTAACAATACAATGCAGCCAATTAAACATTACGCCTACTGATATATTCTCTAAATAAAAGTGTAAATAAACTTTTGTGGGGTGGATAATAAAATATGTTTAAATTGTAACTGACATCAAGGTAGACATAAAGTTTTGAAAAGAAACGAATAATCACCCTTAATTTCACTAAGAAAGGACAATGCAGTACATGTATTCCATAACCTATACGTATATACTAAGCATCTGTATCTACAAATATTTTAAGATACACATACTAGTTTATAATGATCCCATCGTCGAGCAGACTATATCTTAAAAAGTCAATCTGAATCTAATATAAAAACACGAAAGAAAAATAGGAGGAAAGAAACCTACGCGCTAGAAACTATATTAGCTATTTTAAATACGACTCACTGAGACAATCACCTTATCTCAGCCAATATAATATGCAATAAAATCTTAAACTGCTAACATTGCTAGAATGTATAAGTAGACCAAAGTAAAACAAATTACAAAAATAACACGGATCACTATCTAAGCTACGAATGAAAAATGCCGTAGAACGGTAAAGCACAGTGCCGTTACCATGCCCATGTCCGTTCTTTGTTCGAGGCACTATTCCATACTGCCGTGAAGCGAACAAATTGGTCACTTAATCACGATAAGCTAGTGCAAATGTCACTATCTAAAGATATCGAGATTTATTGAAAGAAGTATTTGTGCATCTGTCCCCAGTGCACGTTTTGTTTGGAGCATAGTTTATGTATTACATCGACTAGGTCTACCGATCTAATGTGTGAGTACATGTTTGAATGTTAAAGTAACCTTTAACGTTTTAAGTCACTGTGACCTTTAACTTGACATTCTACCACAATTGTAGAAATATAAAATCAAGTTGTCAACTAAAGCCACTTCGATCGAGATATGTTGTTTTAAGGGTGTATGAAACCCATAAGCGATTTTTCCAAAGTATTAAACTTTTTTTCTATCATTGTTGTTTTGGGAAGAGCTGTTTATGATGAATGAAAAAATGAAAAAAAAATATGGTGGTGTCCCTTTTTTAAGCTACAGCGATTTAAAAAAGGTATGTCAAATATGGACTTTTTTTCAATTTTACCCATTCAGAGTACAAGCGTCAGTAAAATTTATTTCAAAACAAAACAAAACATGGTAATCTGGGTTTTAATTATTTATTTCATGTCTATGGTGGTATGTTCACATATAGAAACAAAATTTAGACAAAGCAGGAAACAGGTTTGAACAATATGGATCCTTGAATATCAAAATATGCTTTTTATAGGGCATGATTTTATTAGATTTTTTATTTTATGAAAACAAATAAAAAAGTTTGAAAATGAAATAGTTCTAGTTTTAACTTTTTCTTATTTTCTTTCAGATGAAAGTCAATGCTAAGACAGTTCAAAATATGAAAAGAAATTGAAAGGTCAGTGTTGCAATTTTGAGTTATTAAAGTAAAAGGGGTTATCTCCCTTTACAAAATTAGCAAAAATGTACCATATCGATGATATTTAAAGCTTTATAAATTTCACCATTGTCTTCTCTTAAATTATATTTTGTATGAAGACATGCTACAATAGACAGTAAATAAATAACACGAAACCAAATTATCATATTTGTCTTCATTTGAAATGGATTTTATTGAAGCGGGCTGTTTGAAAAGGACAAAATAGAAAAAAAGTGGGTTGAGTAAAGCTTACATTGCCGTAGAGCTAAAGGTTGTTCACTAAAAATGTACACTTTTTATATTTTTTCATTTATCAAAAATAGCTCTTCAATACGAGACCATCATAGAGTGTATTCATATACTTTGAAATTTTCCCAAATTCATGAGTTTGATACACCTTTAAGCCATGATATTATTATGGTATAATAGTTTACTATGTAAACAAATCGTTCTATGTAAAAAATAATAGTATTAACAAACATCTCCGATTCAGACCGGATGCTGTGTAGTGTTTCCTTATTATACCTATTTGTGTCTTAGAATGATTCCGGTCATTACCCGAAGTCGTATGATGACCACAGTCATTAATCAATGTCGAAGAATGACTCACCGATCATTATTCGATGTCGTAGAATGACTTTTTATTTAATGTGTGACATAGTCGAATATATACATCCCGATAGGTCATGTTTCGATGCCTTGGAAGGAATCTTTGATTCGATATCGTAGAATAATGATCTGAATATTATTCGATGTCAAATAGTGCCCGACATGTTATTAACTGTTCGACAAACGCAATTGTGACTGGTAAAGGATACTTTAGGCTACTGTGAAAAGTGTATGCAATACTTAACATTTCAATGCAAAATTAACCGTGTATTCAAAACTAGTGGTACATCGTAGGCACATTTGATTTTCTGCGTGAAACGTGCTATTGTGTTCAACGCAACAGCACAATCGAAAAGCTCAGTAAAATGATGACAAAGTAAAGCACTGATAAAGTATCGATTCTGTTTACTCTGTATTTCTTAGCTATACTCAAAGTAGATATATATTTATGACTTCAGCTTTCTGTTTTGATTGTTTCTTGCTGTACGTTGCCCTCCGTATATATAATAAAACAATTATGAGGGAGCAAGTAGCGGTATTGTAAATTACTTCTGGATGGTAGATTGTTAATTCGGTTGAACCTAGACCACAGTGACATATAAAATCAGTAGCATGAACCTTGGAATCCGACTTAAACGAAGTATTGCCGAATACAATAATGTATCTGTTTGTTTTCTAAATAAGATTATTGGTATACACATTCATTGCTGGTATCTCGTCTGTTTACACCTGGGTTCAAGTAGTACAGCCGTGATGCATTTAAAGTCAAAGTAACTCAGCGACAATTCAATTCAAACCTGTTTTTGTACCCAGTTGCTGCTTGTCAGCCCAAACTTTATCAGTCGCGTCAAGTTTGTGATTTTAAGTGTACATTTTAAAATGTGAATATACATTGGAAGGGGTATAATTCGAAATAATTTTATTGAATGTGATATACCAATTCGTAGAAATACAGACACGATGACGATTGGGCAAAACATAGGCATATTTGATTTCACTCAATACACCCAAAACTAATTGTTTATACTCGTAGTTTCTATTAGTTACGTAGAATTAAAAAACCAAACATGTAAATAAATTGTAAAACTTTACTTCTTTAGTATAAAGCATTCTGCTGTGAAAAGATAAACCATGTTGTTGATTTTCTCAAAATAGTGATTGTAATGTTTATTAAAAGCAAGGAATAAAAAGTTTTTATGATATACTAAACACTACTGAAATACCGAAAATTGTCCTGTTTGCTATTTTCTCTTTTCACTGTCGGCTAGACGCAGATTAACATAAATAACATAAAATGTGACACTGTAGCTAAATCCTGCATTATATCCCCCAATTTACAGTCAGCTTCCTTCACACATGTTGCTAAATGTATTTTGGAAAGACGAACGAATATATGTATGTTTTAAGTTGGTTTAACGTAAATAAACTAGAAACTTTTTGCGTATATATTTTTTTTCGAAAGAAAGTGACAAATTTTCCTAGGAATTAAAATACCATCTTCAGCATGGTATGGTCGTAGGCATGTGTTGTTAGTGTTAATCGTACCATGCTAGCGGCGGATATAACTGTCACAGTGATATCTTGTGGCAAAACTTTTGCATCCAGATAAGACGCGGCGTCTCATTATGACCGACAATGTATGACACTCTGACCCTGTCTTAAAAATGTAGAAATTTATATTTTAAGAAAGGTAGTAGACGACAATTGTTTCAGACGAAACCATTTTCCGGCATGCAAATAATTAACACATTTTCCTACCCTATTCATTGCATTGCCCTCTGGACAGTGGCTTTATTTTACAAACCGTCTGGATTCAGAGGGTATACATTTTTTTACACACGCCTCAATACAAGTCAGTTCACCTAAAACTTCATTTCGACAGTATCCGTATCTTGCATGCATCATAAAGCACAGCCGTTACTTGCAACCTATCTTTTATCTGTATACGAGTATTTGAGCGTTAGGATATCCGAATATTCAAAAAGCTCTGGATAATCAGGTAACTGAATTTATAGATTGTTTCAAGGTTTGAAAGGACTATTAAATTGTTATTTGATCGATAGTGAATTGATTCTCAAACATCAATTTTTGGTAGGAGTAGCCTACTACAAATTAGTGAGATTGCCTTTACATAGTCACCAGTTCTTATCCAGTATCTAATATGTTATAAAAGTAGGACACAATCCATGTCATAAATATATACCGAAACATATTTGCTCTCAAAAATGCATAAACATTATATGAATATCGAACAAAATGCAACTAATGAAAAATGTGCTGTCAATGTATTATGCTTAGTTGTTCAATGTTTGTTTAAAAGCAGCAACTCTCTAGGGGACTTTCACGGGATATCAACAGATAATGATGCTCCACTAAGTACATAGAGAATCATTATTTTCGGGATTTAAGTCATTTAAACGATTTTCCCAAGTCCCCTGATAGTTATATTGACACTCGAGGTATGAACTGTATTGCGCTGTCTAAAGGTGTGAAGGACATAAAACATTTCTGTGTGGTTACTGTAAAGACAGTCTTTAGAACTTTGATTTTTACTCATTGAAGGTTTTCATTTATAATATACAGTTTTAAATTTCTATTTCTTGCGAATTAAGTAAGCATTGGGTAAACCAACATTCATAGTTTATGTGATCTAATGTTGGTATGTAACACTTAATATAATGACGGAATAAGTTCAGAACCGTAATTAATTTTGTGACTAAAACATGTGACCCAACGCTTTATCTCTTTTATTTGTATTATTCATAATTTGATTTTGCAGTTGTGCCCTATGGTTTTACGAATATATGACAATAAAATATGTTTACCTCAGACATTTTTTATATGCTCTTTAAAATACAGCTTCGATGCATTAAAACGTCAAATCTAATAGTATTTTATAATATCCACCCACTGGTATTTGTCTGATGTTTTTAACTTTACAAACAAATGTTATCCATATTTCTATTGTTTCTTGTTTTATATGAACTAAATCCATAATCGTTTTAGTTTACGAAATGGTAATATCACAAGGCCCCGACACGATTGCTTTTTGAGAGAAAAACTCGTCAGAAAGTATATATAGAGACAAGGGGTACAACTGATGGTCAGTCTATTCTCACCCTATCTCGACAACCCGGGCATATCATGAATAAAAATTGATGAACCGACACTTTTGTTGCATTTCTGTAATATAATATTCTTCAATGAAAACATAACATAAAACTAACTGTAGGCATGCACTTTCAAAAGTAACAGCGTTTACAGACTGAAATCACCGAATGTTGAAAAATGGGACAGGGGTTCGTTCACAGCCGACACAACATTACCATGTGCACAATGTGTCATCTGCAACAACTGTACGTTGAATTACATATTTCTGTATTTTCTTTCAGAAAGTCAAATCGTTTGGATCCCGACATGACAAGGAGTTGCCCGGCGTCATACCTAAACCTTAACTTTTAACAATAGTAATCACAATCAGGGTGAAGAAGGTAAATATCAATAATGACTGATCTTCTCTATCTGTAAGTTTTACAGCAGGACAGTCTAGAATTAATAAAAGTGATTCACAAGGGATTTTAATGACCAGACAAACACAATTACATTCCGACTAGCAAATACCAGGAGACGTTTGTCGTAGGACTTATCTTTAACACAATGAAAAGTACCCTTTTTGTAAGTTGACATTTCAAATTTAGAATCGTTAAGTTATTTCATATTAGAAATCGTTTTTTAAAAACTTCATTTGGAAGTGTAACATGAACTTTAAATAACATGTTCAAACGGTAATTGTTTTTTTACGAATGTGAATGTAATCAACATTTTTTTTTATTGTCAAGCCTACAATATACACAGACAAGTAATGCTTAATTGAATTCCTGACATAAATTGATTAGACATTATATCTCTTGAAAATCTCTTACATGGAAATTCACGCGTGAGCAAAACGGAAAATTGATACTTAAAACAAAGACGGTGTAAGTTACATCAATGCGACTAAGAGATCATAGTTATGATAATCGAACTTCCTTTCAGACTAATTAGACTGTTGCAAGCAGCTGGAAACAATAAAGGACATCGTGTAACTCTGTGTCTGATCAGGTCCAAAGTGTTATATATAACGACCCTTATCACTTATTTCAAACCAACGATTTAAGAACTCAACATATCGTGTTAAACGAACAGTAATCAATGTATCGAATCAAAGTTTTAGTTCTATTTAATTTCAATTCATTGTTTGCGAATACATTATTTAACACCCAGGGGTCTGTCTTACTAAACGTCGTACGACAAATGTTGTCGTAAGTCACTTTCTAAAATTCTCAATTATTATTTATTTCTCCATCTAATCCTGTCTTGTTACATCTCTTTGGAATCGTCTTGAAAAGACGATTCCAAAGAGATGTTACAAGACAAGATTAGATGGGGAAACAGAAATTAGGCGTATTCTAAAGTTTTGACTTACGACCGTTTTTATCGTAGGACGTTTCGTAAGACAGGCCCCAGATGTGTAAACTACACTGAAAGACACTTCCATCGAAGCACATGCAGTTTTTGATGTGTTCGACATTTTAGAAAATCGTTATCGTTGAAATTGACAATATAGACAATTCACAACCTCATACATATTGTCTGTAAATTCCATCGTAGTTAATCGACTAAAAGCACAAATTCAACGGAAACAAAGCATGACTCTAAAATAAAAAAAAATCACAAAAATCATAACAAAATATAACAAGGACATGGAAGGATTATTTTATCACAGCACTTATCACAGAAAAAGTTTCAAATAAAACAGTTTATATCCAACATGTTCTCCCTGGATACAAATAGTCACCATACACCACCTCTGTCTTATCATATACCAACGTTGTGACACTTCTACAAGTCTGCCGCGGTCCGTGTTGAACTCGTAGGTGTACTTCCACACCAAGGCTGGACTATGAAGGACAAATACCTGCAAAAGACTCACCTGAAAATATACAGATAAGGCTGATATTTTTTGTTGTTTAAAATGAATTGAAAAAGCGTCACATGTTAAAATGACTATAATGATTTCAACAAAAATCTTACATTAAGTAATATCGATAGTACATTGTAATAATAACACTTATTAAATCATAACGCAAACTTACGTGTCTGTTTAAAGGGTCAGTCTAAACTATGCTAGTGCGCGTGCGCTTTCATTGCGTGTCATGCATTCTATACGCAATAGCTGATGTTTGTACAGTGTGGCTAACGTTGTACTACACTAATACATAATTTCAATACATCAAGTTCGCCCACATCACTTTTCTCGAGCAGAAGTAGGCTTTCTTACCTACTCTGCGTGCAGCATTGATCATCCATCATAGTTGAATGATTTTATTGAGATAATGAGCAGAAAGTAATCAAACCATTACTGGTGAAATTTGAGCAAGATATCTTGAACCGTATTTGTGTACAACTATTTTGAAAGTGTTGCGTTAGAATTGTATTTCAGTATAGTTAGCTTGAAGTACCAGTTCAACTGAATTCACATGTGCATACTTGTTAGTAGCACATGTCAGATCAGTTCAACTGTACCCAGATGTGCCAACTTGTAGGTTTTATATGTAAGTGCAGTCCAACTGAACCCACATGTGCAAACTTAATAGGGCAATATATAAGCCATTTGGGCTACACACATATGTGTAAACTTGTTAGAGTTATGTGTCAGTTCAGTTCAACTGCACCCACATTTGAAAACTACTTAGTCTCGAATCTCATTCTAGATCAACGGCAAACAACTAATGTGTTGTAAGAAAATCCCTGGACGTGCGTGCTGCGCCGTTTTGTTTTTTTTGTCTTATATTGCATTTAAAGCGACTCGCAGCCAAATGTTGTTTTTGCATAAAAAAAAAATTACTCAAATAAAAGTAACGGTAAAGCATTATCCTACGACTATCATTAGAAAAATACGATCAGTCTTAAAAAACACCTTCCAGAAAGTTTTTAAATCTTAGTTTTTTTAATTATTTTCAGTCGTTTTATCCATAGCCTCTTTCGACTCAACAGAAATTGATCACTTACTCAGACTTACACCGGAACACAGTTTGTGTGTTCTTCATCGCTACACACTGAAATACGTTAAATCGATCGCCGATAAATGAATAGTCAGGTTAGCTTAGGCGGCTAAGGCAACGTCTTTTTTTTATTTTATGTCCCTGCATGCCGGGTCCCGGTTTCGAATCCAACCAGAGCTCAATATTGTTTTTTTTATTGAAATGCTTTTGTTTTAAATACTTTATTATCCTTAAAGGGACTCGCAACCGGATGGTGTACTTGTCAAAATAAAATAAATTACTCAAATAAAAGCAAATTTGTGGCATTATTTGGCTTCTGACATTAAAAAAATATGATCAGTCCAAAAAAAGTCTCAAGAATCGTCACCGAATCTTAGATTTTTAGATATTTTCCATCGTTTTTTCTATACCGACTAGTAGACGGTATAGTTGTTGTTGTTGCTTCTCTACACGGGCTCAGACATAAACACGAGCCGAATTACGAAGTTGTATGCACTTTCGATCGATATACATTGAAATACGTTAAATCGATCCGAGATAAACGGATAGTGTTCCGTGGTCCATTGGTCTAAGCGGTTTCCCCTATTTTGCCTTCTGTCCGCCAATGCCGGGCCCCGGGTTCGAATCCCACCAGAGACAAATATTTTTTTTCATTGAAATACATTTTTTTAAACAGAATTTCTTATCCTAAACTAATTCTTTACCATTTATATAAGCGTTTGACACATATTTACAAATTACTATTTTTAATGCACCATCTGGTTGCGAGTCGCTTTAACTTATGCTTACCTGTTTATATAAGCGTTTGACATGTATTTACAAATTACTTTTTTTAATGCTAAATCTTGTTGCGGGTCTCTTTAATTGTAGAATTACGGTACATATTTAGCGTCATTTACGCAATCACATATTATTATGATATTAATGTTGTGCCTCGTTGTTTTTACTCTACCCTGGATAGTTAAATGCCATTAAAAAGAACCAAACTCAATAATCGCTTCGCATGCATACCCTCAGATGTTTAATTATTTTATCTTAAAGCAAGAAACGATTTCCAACCTGTATTTTTACGGAATAATATCTCGTTTTTCTAAAGTGTTCCTATAACCGTCTTATTTTACACATGTATTTGAAACAATATTGCTTTGAAGTATCCTTATGGAAGAAACTTTGTGCATTTGAAAAAGTGCCTTTTTAGTAAAATGTATTTTATTGCTCATAAAATCGTTGCAAAATGCTTTGTATAAATGTCGTGCCATCTGATGTTTTATTAAACCATGACACAGCACTTTTATACAGACAGTATGGCGTTGTCCTAATGAGTATTTTCAACACACCGTTTCAGATTATTAAAATAACTATGTTATATAGATGAATGGAATAAACCGACATTAAACATGTGTAATATATTAGTTTCAAGCGTTTAACACTTTCTATACACATTTATGGTTACTGTACAATGCTCTTGTACGACGTTATTTAAAGGAAAACTGTTTACATAGTAAGGCCAAAGCAAATTACCTGTGTTTCCTATAACATTCCCAAAACACATAAGGGACTGTATTTTCTTTAAATGGAGTTTTATATAATTATAGATATATATTTTTTTAAACATGTGGAAGTACTATTGTGCAGAGCCATTTGGCCATACATATTTAAACCCGTATAAATATCCATTCAGGTCATATTACAAAAAAAACTTTAAATTTTTAATGGGTATCATTGTTGATCAATATTGGTGGATCGCAATAGCGTGGTAGTGACTTGTATATGGTAGATGGTATGATTTAAGTTTTAAAATATGTTGTACGCGTGTCAAATGAGTCAATGAAATGTGATGTATTCATGTGAAAACGGGTAACTAACTAGCATATCATATCTGCAAGGAAGGTACTTTATGACAGATCTAGAGCAAATTCCACTTAGATATCGTATTAAACATTATCTTTTCCAACAATTAAGTGGATATTAGAGTATGTCACATGCTCCGAAAGAAAAAGATTGATTGATACAGTTACAGAACTTATTAAGAGCAATGACGGGCCGAATTACTCCACCCAGGGATAGGTATATTGTTACCCGTAACAACATAACTTATAGTTTCCGTAAATTAAAGAAATGATTCACAACCATTCAACCATAAAACGACTCACCTTTAACGGATGTCACTGCAAAGAGAACTAAATCCATCTTTGCCTTAACTTAAGAATTGAACATGCAACAGAAGAAGGATTTAGTTTTGAACGAAAAAAAAAACAAACAAAACAACAACGGAATGCAGACACGTACTACGAAATTAGCAGCTCTCACACCTGTTATGGTACCAATATCCTTACAAAAGAAATCGATATTCTATGAACATTAAGAACAGATATTGACCTGGGAAATGTCAGTGTTGACTGACTTTAAGTAAGAGATTTCACATCAACAATAGAGGAAAAAACAGAACAAAGTAACGATACCAAAGACTGGATGAAGATATGAGAAAAACAATTCAGTTAAAATACCCCCAAACCAGGCAAAGTCAGAAATGTCCTCATCGAGATGTGGAAGGTAGACACGTGTAAAATTGAATATTTCCAACAAAAGATGGCAAAAGGACGAACGATGGTTAGATGAGTACATTACCACATATGAGCAAGGTTATAAGGACAACTCACCGTTTTTAAACGAATAACCGACTTGCAGTGGGTTAACCAATACAACGGATCAACAACAACAGGAACCCTAAGCGACAGCAATCACAAATTATTTAAGAACAGTTAACAGCAATGAGATAAACAGAGAGAGCCACCGCAGACGAAATTTTACCCATACCAGATACAGAAGAACACGAACGCCATCGAGACATTTGACATTAGATTCAGAGACAATATCTTTTTAGCCATGGCCGACATTCAATACACTCTAACCTAGCTGAATGTATTCAACTAATCAAGTTAAGATTTTCGATTTATCCAAAAGATCGTTAAAGAATACCAAATAGGTTCATTGTTCAAAGATCTAAAATGTACACCTACTCCAACTATTCCTGATAAATAAGCAGACTCAGACATTAGATAATTCTTCAGGGAATTGAAGTTAAAGGAATACTTGAATTTACAGAGACAAATATACTAACACATTTATTTTTTAATAATAACAGGATCTATTTCGATCTACAGAAAGGGAGTAATCAAACCTTAGACAACTTCAAAGATACAACCAGGCAGTTTGTATTAGTGCAAATCCTAACACGCATAAATCAAACATGTCTTCAGAAGAAAGAAAAAATAATAAACGGTATTTCAACTTACAGGTTAATGATGCAGCCAAGGGTCGTTATAATGAATACAAATGACTATAAAATACAGTATTTGATATACTCAATGAAGAAAGCTTTTACAAAGTTGCAGAAAATAACTGTTTTAAAAAGACATTCAAAAATAAAGAAGTGGTTCAAGTAAACTAGAAGGGTTGCATCTCAGAACACATGTGTCATCTGCAAGCAAGTATCAGTCGAACAAGAACTATAGCTAAACTGACAAACTATATTATAGCAGAAATTATCTGTCGAAACAGAAAGTGCAGAAATGATGAATAACTTTTTTTATCGATGCAAGAGTTATGATCCACTCATGAATCAAATGTAATTCCATCTGAATAGCCTCAGTAGAACAGGACGTATATGTTGGAAATAGAAAACAATGGAGAGGGAAGGTACTCCTACAGTTTGGTTGCAAAATGTATGAAATTTGTGCAAGACACTTACTCATTAATATATTTCCATCAATGAAATATCATTAAAATATTCAGTATAATAGAAGAAATCTGCTAGAAAGGAAAAGGATAATAACTCCCACGATATTGATGCAAGAGTTACGACCATTGTGCAAGACATTTGTACTTGTCAAACTCTATCCATAAATGATGTCTCAATTTAAAAGCTTCAGTATAACATAATAGGTAGAACACTGGTTTCAAGCGTGACGCAAAAGGCGTGACGGACGAACAGACGGAGGGACGGGCAGACGTGGAAAAAGTGACCTCTTAGTGTAATCACTGCCTACAACTGGTGACAATATCACCTTAACAGAAAATGAATGCATTGCCTGCTTATCTTTGAGGGCAAATCGAATTTATTTTACGACCTTCCATATAAATTATGCAAATAAACCGAATTTATTTAAGAAATGTATGCTGAAAGAATCATCGAATACATTAAACTAGAATATCTGGAAGATCTTTATTTAGGCCTATGATAGTTGGACCGGCCTGTAAAATCACAGACTAAGTAACTTGGTTGACATATTACTTAAACCGTTTACACAAGTTTGGTGAGAGATGATCTAGGTTCATTTAATCACATTTTAAAGCAACAATTATAACATGCTTTATTAGCTTTATTTTCTCACAAAATCAATGTATACACACATATCTCACAGGAATTAGGCCTTGAAGCAATAGAGCATCGGCTGAATCAATTTCCTTTATTTACACACAAATGTTTCACACACAAATATTATTCAAGGAATAAAGGTTATTTTAGAAAACAATAATTTTGTGTTTGATGGCACACTATTCAATCCAGTAAAAGGCACCTCAATGTGCACCATATGTGCCCTGACGTGCACAACCCTAGTAAGCATATTTAAAAATACGATGTATGATAAAATTGAAATTACAAGAGGCTTTCAAGTATTAAAGTATATAATCGAATTTCGGAAATAAATTTTGAAGACTGCTTTATTATCTGGAATCAATCTAAAAATATTAGAATATTTTCACTCACTTTTAAATTTACATAAAAACATCAACTTTACTATTGTAACACCTAAAAACGTTTATTTCTAGCTATATGGGTTTTAAATAATGTCGGACAGATGAAAACCGATATTTTCACCAAAGCAACCGAAACAATACAATAATTAAACTTCAGGTTATGCCACCTAAGGCACACTAGAAATACCATACCATACCGTGCAGCCTATCAAGACGGACATATACTATAGTATGCAACCCAATTACACAAAAGAAAATATGTGATGAGTTATTTCAAATACGTTAAGGTTAAGACAGAACAAACCCAAACCAGTAAGTATAAACGGTATAAAAAGGACAAACAGTTTACTAAGGAATTATCTTATAAATCCCCGACCAAAAACCAGAAAATCATACATTACCATACATAGTCACATTTAACCGAAATATACGGAAATGTTTAACCTTTATTAATAACAATTAAACCATATCTCCAAACAGAACCAGAAATGAAGGAATAATTAAAATATTTTTAAATAATAGATTAGTAAACAACAGCTTCCAAACCTTAAACGATTCTTAACGAAGGCAACCATTAACCATACCGACAGAAAACATTTTAAAGTAACAAAGTGCAACAAACATACCAATTTGTAGTCGTTGCCAACATAAACAAGGGTGTTCATCTTAAAATGATGATGGTAAATTATTTGACGTTAATGAAACATGACATTTGACGTAAATAATGTACTCTATCATAATTTGCACTTGGCGTCAATATTACTCTATAAGACAAATGGGGGATACGTTCCTAACATGGAGCTCAATACGAGCGCAACAGACATATGACCCTTCCATATGACATGTTCTAATATTCTTGAATATTTCCTATGGTACATTATCATAACTTTATAAATTAGAACTTTTTTCTTCAGTGCAGGGATAATCCAAATGCGATATTAAAAGGTGTTTTAATGGTTGACTGAGTTAAATGTCAAAGTTCTAATTCCTTTGTTTTTGTTGAACTCAGTCTCACGTGCTTAAACGTTTTGTCTTCCGTGCCCTTCAGTATAAATCACAACTTCTGTCATGGAAAAAGACAGTATCGGTCGATTGGGAATAATTAAGCTATCTTTCTCGTTAATTTCCTCAAACATTTTGTTTAAGTTAAACATTATTCATGAGTGGCAAAAGTTATTGGAACAATCATAATGCTTATCATTACGTCGCAAGACAAGGCGCGAAGTAGGACGTCGTTTTTGCATAGTTTGTATTAGAAAAATATATTAGCAGCGCCATAAGCATATTTGACTTATTGTATTGGTAAGCAATGTAGATCAAGAATAGCCGTCAACTTAGGCGCAGTGCTTGATTTAAATTTACAATGAGAAATAATGAGACAGCAGATCACGTTTGTCTTTTAGTGTCGAACAGTGTAGATTAAACGCTGTGTCAAAGATACGTATGTTGCTCTAGGTCTTCTCCGTTCGCAATATTGGTTTCTGAATACTAGCTCAAAATCGTACAACAAATATAGTATTGATAACATAATCCTGTTTCAACTTTTTAAAAGGCTACTCATGTATAAAATAGTGTGAAATTATTGATACTATGGTTGATGGATACAACTTTTAAACATTGTGTAGTACTAAACAGAATATATTTGCTGAGGGATCAGAGGCGTTCATACTTAATATTTGTCAAAAATCAGACATCAGAATATCAGACATATACCGTAGATTTATGTTTTACTGATCCAATTACCAAAAGTAAGCACATTTATAACATTTTGCGAAA
This sequence comes from Gari tellinella, assembly GCA_922989275.2. NCBI lineage: Eukaryota > Metazoa > Mollusca > Bivalvia > Cardiida > Psammobiidae > Gari > Gari tellinella. The sequence goes on along the minus strand of OV277856.1, from coordinate 99,255,487 downwards.
GGAACAGTTTCCCGATGTGAAAAAAGCTTGAGATGAGTTTTCAAATTGCGCGAACATTTTCTTATCACTCATGACTCAAATCTGCAAAAATGGTTTTATGATTATGCGACCGACTGGTATACATACTGTAAATTTGCTTGGTGAGGAGATTTATGATTTGCCATATATTTATTATAACAAAACTCGAGCAATAATGAAGTATCGTATTGTCAAGTCAAATACTAACAGATTTGTTATTGAACTCGCTGTGTGTCTTTCTGTCGGAAATATGACGTATCGTCGACTTGCAATCGAATTTCGCGTAATCCGTTATGGATTTATAACAAAGATCCAGACATCGTAATTCGATGGCAAAATAAGGCAGCTAATGATAGGGTAATATTTCAAACCTCTAAAGAGAACAAGCAAATTAGTTATGGCAAATAAATATGCGACATTTACACAACAATACTACAAAACAATACATACAGTCAAACCTGATTTTAGATTGATCATTTCGGAGAAAGCAATCTAAATGTGTGTCTTAATCCTCAGGTTATCATTTTCGGAGGAAATTGAAGAACATGGTAGATGAAAGTATACCCCAAAGTTAATATTATATAGTATAGGTGTAGTTTACTTAATATTTCTGCAGTAGTATATTTTGTTTTCATAAAAATATTGAAAACATTACATAATTTACTAGAGTAAAAATTAAAAAAGGATAAGATGTGTCAACAATAAATTATGTAATGCCTTTTTTAATTCCTAGACATGTTTGTTATCAATCATTTAATCCCTTAATTAAACAGAGAAACCCTGGTTTTAATTCGTACGAGTTTGTTTAAGGTGTTATAAATATAGCACTCTGCCTAAACTATAAACTAAACATTGCCTAAGTGAAAGACATGGGTTTAGGGTATGAACTGAATGTTTCAACTTTTTTAATGCAGTTCAGTTTTCATAAATACTCTTTTGATTTGTTTTGTTTTTGATTTTACGTCGCTTTCAACAGTATTTCAGTCATATCGCGACGTACAGCTATTTACAGGTGGAGGAAGACCCCAGAAGTCTTTTATGCACTGTTTCAGGCATAAATCGGCAACTGGGTAGAACCACCGACCTTCCGCAAGTCAGCTGGAGGGCTTCCCCACATAAAAAATCCGAACGACCCTACTGGGATTCGAACTCACAGCGGTGAGGAGCTTAGTGATGTAAGTCACAGTGACTATACCACTAGGCCACGGAGGCCCCTTCATAAATACAATCGTTTCCATAATATAATGAATAAACTGCACATTGTCTTCATATGGACTATTAAACTATCACATGTTTTATATATTACATGCATCATGTAACTACATCCTAATTTGAGACTTTATAACGAGAAATTGAAAAGTATGCATAATTAAAAAAGACAAAAAGAAAACATAGTCTCTTAAAACAGTGTTAACTGCTCAGCTGGCAGTTGAACTATAGTATTACATATTGGATATCACAGTGTGTCTTAAAACACAAGTTGAATATATAGAGAAATTTATCTGGAAGAGAGAACGACTGTCACATCTGACAAGATGTATTAAAACATCTTAAATACATGTTTGACTGTAGCACGTAGTACAAGAAAAAGCGTCGAAGATACACGACAAGCCGGTAAAGACTTACTATGGATATGTGGAGTCAACCACATTAACCCTTTACCCAATAACCCTTTTATAACTTTCAACCTGCTTTAAACTACCATCTACTAGGCTATATAAAAATTGTTATGGTAATTGTTCATTGAGAGTATAAACTGGAACTATGTTTCTTCAGCGGAGGAATAAATTCAAAACGCTAAAAGTCGCTTCTATTGGGGAAAGGGTTAAGAGCCATTACCGGATGAAAGTCAATTACATATATTTATAAATCAAATGTCTACTTAACGCAAAGTAAAAGATAAACAGAAAATTCCCTTTACTATATTTTGTTTGTTTTTCAGATTGTTTTAAGTTGTCGAACCTCTTGACATTGATCTGAAGTTTAACGGAATTATGTTCAAAGCTAACAATACTGATTTTTTTATTTTTCAAAACATCAATACGCCTTTAGCGCCGTGCATTTATGCCTTATCTAGTGAAACTAATTCAACTTTATACAGCCATGACTATGCACCATAAGACATAAGAAACGTGTCTTATATCCTAGCAGATGGGAGCTTAAAGCAAGTTGAAAGTAAGGCAGGCATGGTTTGCTTCACTGCCACTCTGCTTTATGTAGTCACCTTTCTTCAAAACTAGATAAAGGCAATTGGACAATTAGGTAAATATACTATGGTATTTCCATTCCATAGTATAATACATATCTGACATAAACGCATAAAAATAGATCTACATGTAACCGGATGTTCTTAAAAAGAAACATACCCGCATAGACCAAGGGTCTAACCTGGGTCCACATCATATCTGAAAGTACACATTTGATTCAATTGATCGCACATGATCAATTAACCAAGAAAGCACCGACTTGAATAGCATATCATCATGCTTAACAATAGCATGGCTAAATAAACAACTGAAGCATAAGTCGACACCATTAGTGACCTAAAGTGATGAAATCTGATTGTTGTAAGCCATAGGCCAGTCCTGTTAATTGTATCGAACGTTTTCGTGAGGTCTCCAAATTTAGTATGTAGAGGTTAATGTTTTGTTCCCGGGCGTTTCTCCGGAGTTCGTTTGGCAACTAATAGCATACCTATTGTTGCACGATATTGATGTCGTTTACCTTGACAACTGCAAAATCGGTGGTTATTTTTTTCCATTTTGTTGGTTGTAATAGCTGAAAGTCTGTTCTACAAATTAACACATTGTTCATTACAAAAAGAAACGCATAAGACGGCTATTTGATCAATAAATCACACCTCATTAAACACCCCGTAGTTCAGCCACGTGACCAGATAAGGGCGTTCTCCAACTGCTGTTGCGTGATTTATGGGGTTTCTATGTTAAAATCATTATGTATTAGGGTTGGAGCTAAGGTAAACCGCTTAAGAGATATAAATAAATACGAAAGACTCAAGCAGGAAACGCAACACAAATAATACACCCACCTCTCAAGCAGAACACACACACATTCATACCAAAACAAACAAACACACACACACACACGCACACTACCATTCCTTCATCTACACACTAAATAGAAAACAACACGCAAGACAAACATAAAGCAAAGTGAATATAGGAGCCCGCCTTGGAACGGTCAGCAGCAATCAATAATTAATTATAAATTAACCATAAACAACCACTGGGGGGTTAAACCTGGGCTTAGGGGCGCCTTATTGGTTAAAATAAAAAACAAGGTTGAACAAGCGCAGTCAGACAGTCAAAATGACGCGCTTATCAGTTTATTTCCGTTTTCAGCACTTCCTTATATTCAAATACGCGATTTTTTTCAACAGGCTTTACTTTCTAAGTTGGTGGCGGATTTTCATGCGGTTTGCAAATGATGATTTAAGGAAATTATTTTCTCGAGTGAACAGTGACTCAGAACTTTGATTAGTTCATCCAGTGATCCACAACAAACTGTTACGTGATAGAAGTTCGACTTTAAACAGTGAAATAACATTGATGTTAAATAATACAAGTTTAAAGGGTGTTTTAGATATTGTAATGAAGTGTATTTTAAGCAAGTTTAAACACGTTACCAATTAAGACGGCTTTGAAATCTCTGTTTGAATTTTTTTTTAAATATTCTAATAAAATCGTAAAATATTATAATATTTTATCAAAAATTGCAAAGTATGGCGGGATGGGTACTACTTTAACATCTCATATATGAAATGGAGAAAACAGTCATAAGTTATGAAAACTATAGAAACTCCGATGGCAGTATTAAGCGTTGATCGCTACCTTAAGTAGGATACCATTTTAGAATGCCGTTCAAGTCTATTCAGTAGAGTGCCGGCTATGGTATATCCTGCGACAGATACGGTGATGACACAGTTTTGAGTTTGGTTCCATCAGCGGATAGTTTTAAGCAATGACGTACCGCCAGGCCAAGTTGCATACAAAGTTCTATCAAACGATAAAAGTTGTTTGCAGTTGTGGGCATCAGAGTAACCTTAAATTTCCTCAGCAGGTTGACAAAGCTATTTATTCTTCATATGCATAGTTGAGCTTGGACAGTCTGCTCTGCCTCATTCCGAGCAAGTTTGTTGGCTGGCGTTTTGTTTGTTGTTTGCCAGGTCACCTTCAAATGCCTTTTCCTTTCTTTGGTTAACCTTTCTATAGACTTGTTATTCTTATCTTTTCATACTTGATGACAGTGTGTTTGAAGACCAATTACATCACTGAATAATGCTATACACATTGTTATTGATGGCCATCTAGTCCTGTTTAATGTTTCCAGAGGTAAAGGACAGCAGTCCAAGATTATTGTCAAACACGTTAGCAACATTCATTTTGTTGGCGTCGACTTATTTGTTATCTTCAAGTGTGTTGGCGGATTTTGTCTCTGTGGTCGCCTAAATAAATGACGTCTATTCGGTTAGATATAAAACTTTAGCTAACATATGATGTCGCGCTTGTCCGTTCCTTTGTCTGCATCGACTTGTGTACGCGCACATAATTTTTGTCTCCACCTCTGACAATAGCATATTCGGTAAGATGCCAGTTTCGGTAAGATGCCAGTGTTTAGAGCACGGGTGCTTGTTTGACAGCGTGTAACTATGCTCGGCACGCACTATGAGAAGATATAGGTCAGTACTGTGAAATGATCTAACGCATTGTTTCCAAATAAGTTCACCCATTTGACCCAAAACTAGCATTGCGAGGATTGAAATAACCAAGTATCATAAGTTTGTCATGGTTCAAAGCAGATCTAAAAGAAAGGATAGACTGGTTAACTAGCCTATGATGTTGTTTGCCATAGAAAAATCTTCCTACCGTGTCATGGTTTTTGGGCTCACTTGTTATAGGTAATAGCTTTTGTTTAATAGACAGAGATAATCCCCTCTGCCAATAAATAAAAGGAAAGAATGTCGGTGGTTTTGATCCCATGCGCTGCTTTTCAACGTATGGGATAAGCCAAAATCATCTTCCAGAAATCATCATCCCTCATGATGCATAGTCATTATATGACCTATTGTTTGTCACGGTGCAGTAAAACCAAACTCTCATCCATCTATCAATGTCACGGTTATTATATTTTCCTCGTCCACTTCAAACACAGGTAGCTGTTGACTCTTTCTATTGTGTCCCCTCGGCAAACCGAGTTACGCTCGCTCAGAGAGGCGTATCAACATTGTATCTGAAACAATTCCTTTGTTTCGGGTGCTGTTCTGCTTGCGGGCCTGTTAGCAACACGATTGCACTGAAACATCTTGACCGTCCATTTACCAAATATAATTTGTAAAATTTTGGACTTATGCAGATTTTGCATTTCGCCTCTTTAAGAGGATCTCTGACAGTCGCATTAAACAAGCCAGTGTGAGAGTAGGCACCATTTTGAGCTTCTCCCAAAGTTTCTGGGGTAAGCAGTGCATCAATTTAAAAACTATCACGGCAGTTTCTTCGAAGTTTCAAAACATTCAGATTTTTTTTTTAATTTTGCATGTTGTTAGTTTTTACCCCGTTATGCAGACATATGAAATAAAAAAGTGGCTCTCCGAACTGAATTTTTTCTTTATAGCTTGTTTTTTAGTAAACCCTAATTATCCGGAGACACGTGCTTTTGATAATAAAATATCAGAATAACCTTATTAAGCTTTGTAATTTACCAACTGTGCTGGGTTATACTTATGTTTTCATAAAACAGAACAAAATAGGAGCTAGTAGCACCTCAAAACATATGAAAAGAACACATTATCCGTCAATAAAAAATCATAAATATTGATGAGGCATAAATTTACTCAAATCACACATGAAAATTATAGGTACCCGGATCAGTTTTTTTCTGAAAATTACAAACGCCTACATGGAGATCAACACATGTCAATCCAATAACATATAGTGCTATTAATGCTATATGATAACAACTTTAAATGCTAAAATATGTCAAAATCCATACTGTTCAATCGTCACAATATATCATTCTTCAAGCACTCCTAGCATATAGCACTAATCGTAGTTGCAAAATACAGGTATGGCCGCATAATTTAGCGTATTGAGATATTTTACATATAAACTATATAACACAGTATTGGTCAAAGGGAGGTAATTCAAAGGAAATGTTACAGGAGTTGCATCCCTTTGACTGTTCGAAACAGAAACTGTCGCGATCATCCTTAAGAGGTTCCCGTTAGACGTTGCTGTCTCAATCAAAGAGCTGACGGCAAGTGTCTTGAACCGCCTGCGTGTTGGGTCACAACTGCAGCTTACAATAACTCACGACAATGCAAGAATTCGTGAGGGTTATGCTATGACTTGCGCAGGTGACTATTTTGACGGAATAAGTGCTACGAAAATCCGTCCTCACTTCTTCTGAAAAGTACGAAAACGCTTTTCACTAATGTGTGAAAGAACTGGAGTAGTTTTTAACACCGTGGCGACAAGAGTTTACTATTTGATATCGTCGTTAGGCCTTGGACTTGCAAGTGTACATACATGTGTTAGGCTGATATTTGTACATCGTTTTTTGTTTTAGGTGAGAACTTAATATAAAGTTTTTTTTATTTTGTTCATTAAATTTCCTCAGCTGAAAAAAGTGCCCTTCGACATCCTAATATATATATTCAGTAAAACCCCTCTATTACGACCACTAATTAGAAGGCTAATTATCCGTATAAAGGACAGGTGACAGCTTAAAGCAATGTGAAAGTGAAACAGAAAGCTCCTGTTGGAGCTTTCTGTTTCACTTTCACATTGCTTTAAGCAGTCACCTGTCTTAAACGATTAATATTTGACACAACTAAGTGGTCGTAATAGAGAGGTTCTACTGTATATATATATTAGGATGTATATTGCTTATACGTTCTGAAAGGTATCCTAGAAAGCGAAGTGACTAATATTATAGTACTAAAATATATATATCTCCCGAAAGAGAAACATTTTCACAAAATCTGTAAAACATACATCGTGTTCAAAAGACGTTATGGCATCTAATCTCAGAAACATGACTGTTCAAAAGTGAAAAAGTGCATTGCATGCACACCTTATGAGAGAATTTGTACTTGATTCGATTTGAATCTGCTATTAGAAACGTTATTTTTATTTCTTGTGCGACTTTATTCCACATTATCCATCTAATATTTCCCTTGGTCGCTGTATTTTATGAACAAAATGACGTTAGTGCAGACAAAATTGCTTTTAAGTACCCTTATGGAAAACATTTCGTTTTTCAGTAATTGCTCACGATTGGCCTTTCAAATAAGCTTCCGGGAATACAGTTAAATGTATCCAAATATGTTATTTCTAAAATGTTGAAACATTTGTTTGTATAAAAAGGAAACTCTTGACACAGATACCGGCTAAATCATCCCTTGTATGACCCTAAATGGAAGACATATAGTGATGGCACTGACCGGCGTCTTTGTCAGTGTCTGTATGTATGAGTGTCCCTCTGTATGACTCACATCTTGTCCGCTCTGTAACCTTCTACATACTTGAATTGATTGTTTGATCAGTAGAAATGATCACCACATTAACAGAAAGATCTTTAAAAACACTGGTTCTAATACCAAAGGTAAAGGTCACTGTTTGGTATCAAATTTAAAGTATTTGGAGATTTTGTCGTGTCTGGACTTTAACTCATTCATGCAGGGATTGAATTTAGAATAACAACTATTTTGTTCTCAAGAATACAATGTTTCGTGCACAAGAACTAGGTCTGTATTTAAAAGGTCACAGTCACTATTTCTTGTCAAATGTAAAAAAGGAAACAATCGGTATTTTCCGGGCTCCACTGCATGGGTCTATTTTCAAATAACATTGCAATGATATTGGTTTCTAGAGGATACACAGAGTTATGCACACTATCTAGATATCGAGCTCAAATGTAAAAGAGGGGAGTATGTTGGTTAGTCCGACCTTTAACTCCAGGGGGATGACTATCACTAAGCTCCTAATCGATGTGTGTTCGAATTCTGGTCTTGGCATCCGGGATTTGTCACTGTGGCAGCTCTTGTTTAATCATGTGTTTATTAGACGGCTCGCTATAGTCGCATGCTAGTCTGGTCGTTAACGTGCACACGTGTGATTATACACATTGTATACGCTCATTTATGTTTTTTCACGTTTGTAAGCGGTCGGGCGGGAGGTCACATGTCAGTTTTAACTAAAATAACTTCAATATGTTAAAAACTTCATTGAAAGGTTAATTATAATCGGACAATTTTGATAACCAAAAGTATCCACCCGTTTATCGCAGAAAACTTGAATCATTTATAACGGATTACATCGAAACTTTATAATAAGGTTTAGTGCCATTACTGCTCAGACAAGTTCGATATCCAGAATGGTCCGCCTATTATTTACTGAGTTAAGGCGCTTTGTAGAATTTCCGAAATACTTTCCACTTAATAATTTATAACGAACAACTTCGAAAATGACTGCTCGAATAAGTTAGAATCATCCGTCCGTTATTTACGGAGTATTCTAACATGACACGCGTCTTGAACACTATAGAAATAGAACAAGCTCACCGTGGTGTACCTGAGACGTTTTACAATGCTCTTCCCTACTCCGCTCCTCTCGCGGTTAAATTTCGGGACGTGTTACGTAAAGACCATTATACTTTTAACCAGTTATGTTACTGTAATTTCCCCATTTTCGGTCTTGTTTCATCTTATATTTGTTCTATGCCAGATGGTGGATCGGTAAAGGGGTATTGTGTGTGCGAATTATCTGCTGTACGTAAATTTGCTGTTGGGTGTTAGATTCTTAATAAAGCCGCGTGGAAAGTTATTCGGTCGAAAAACTGCATCCGCTGAGGAAATAAGTATGGAACATTTCGGCCGTCGTGGTCAATTCCTGCGCACCACAACTTTCACAACAGTAGAACATAGATTATTTCTTAAATGACCGTTTGTAAAATTGCTGAAAGAGTTTCCGCTTAAAACTGTATTAGTTAAAATGGAATACTTTGAAACTTCATTTATAAATTTATTGCCATGACAGTTCAAAAAGTGTCGATAACCAGAACTATCCGACAGTAATTGACTCAGTTATTGCCCTTTGTAGAATTACCGAAACAGTTTCCGCTTAATAACTTGAGTCATTCATAACGAACAACTTCAAAACTTCACAGTCGCCTTGTACTTCATTCTCAGTGTTGTTATACTTTCTGGTCCTTTGGAATCATTGATTTCAGCGCATTTACAGTTGAAAATTGAATTCCGCTTAAGCTGGTGCTAGGGGGCGTGAGCACTGTTGCATATTTAAGTATTGCTCATGAACAGACTCAAATAAACCGAGTCTGCAATTTTCAGTATTTGCTTTGTTTTCTGTGCTTTCAAAGGATCTCCCCTTATTAAGATTACATAATTCACAACAGCAGATGTTAAGTGCTTGTGTGGCGGCTGTAAAAAGTCGCCCCGTACTTCATTCTCAGTGTTGTTATACTTTCTGGTCCTTTGGAATCATTGCTTTCAGCGCATTTACAGTTGAAAGTTGAATTCCGCTTAAGCTGGTGCTAGGGGGCGTGAGCACTGTTGCATATTTAAGTATTGCTCATAAACAGACTCAAATAAACCGAGTCTGCAATTTTCAGTATTTGCTTTGTTTTCTGTGCTTTCAAAGGATCTCCCCTTATTCAGATTATATAATTAACAACAGCAGATGTTAAGTGCTTGTGTGGCGGCTGTAAAAAGTCGCCCCGTACTTCATTCTCAGTGTTGTTATACTTTCTGGTCCTTTGGAATCATTGATTTCAGCGCATTTACAGTTGAAAGTTGAATTCCGCTTAAGCTGGTGCTAGGGGGCGTGAGCACTGTTGCATATTTAAGTATTGCTCATGAACAGACTCAAATAAACCGAGTCTGCAATTTTCAGTATTTGCTTTGTTTTCTGTCCTTTCAAAGGATCTCCCCTTATTCAGATTCTACTATAATAGCTTGGACAACTATATTAATATGAGGTTATTTTACAGTGTTGTATACAATACCGAATTGTATTGGTAGAGTACAGAGCAGTCATGGTCCATTTTGGACAAGCGATAACCGAGTCCAAATATGGATTATGACTGCTGTGTACGAGTCTCATCAATTTAAGTATTGTACTCAACATATGATTACATTACATTTTATTTCATACAATAAAATCAATCAAATGACGAAAAATATTAAATAATTAAATTCGGGTCTTTTAAAATATCAAAATTAATTTGTTTTTCTTTCCCTACGTTACGACGTTTCATTCATGATAATGCGATTGCAACATTTGAAACAACAAGTAATTTAAGTCTACCGTGACGTTGAATAAATCTTTTCCTCTTTGGTTTTATGGCTGAATGAATGACACTCCTTTGTTTAAATCAATTAACAATGTGCTGATTTTCTTAATTGAACAAGCAATCAAACAGTTAAATCCAAGGGAAGTCGGTAGAGGTGTCCAGTTGAATACGAAAATAATATGAATTTCAGGGACTCGACTCTCGATATGAAAAAAACCATGGCTCTTTGGATCTCAGTTTTATAATTCAGTACAATACTCGTTTCTCTTGTATCGTCACGTGGTAGAAAGAGGAGCTTGGTTTAATTTATATCTATCGAGTTGTGGCGCTTTGCAGAATTGCAGAAAGTGTTTCCGCTCAATAAATTTAATTGATAACGATTACTTCAAAACTTCTTAGGAAGGTTTATTGCAATAACATTGCGGATAAGTTTGCTAACCAGAATTACAGGTCATGTATTCCTATTAAGCTTGGTGTTAGTCCGTTTACAAGACTTAGTGTCGAGTACTGCCTGGATAATAATGCACAAGCAGCCAAAACATAGACAAAATTTACATGAAATTTTGTTTAGCAAAATTTTACAAGCTTTCAAAACAAGATTATCCGCAAAAATGCCCAGTTAAGTACCTTTTCGACAAACTGCTCATTGACCTACGACGGGCGTATTATGTACCGCCTTCCGGAACATTTGTTAATTTTCTTTCGTACGTATAATAAAAACAAATATTTCCGGAGTATACTTTTCTTTCTTATAGGTTGATCATCAGCATTTTGTTCTTGTTGGCTACGAGAAGGATGTGATTGGGACTGCTTTTCAGGTCGGGACGTCATATGCCACATGGTTTGTTACTAAAAACCGATGTTTGACTTCGCTTTGGTTTCCGGATATTAACGTTTGTTCAAATAGCCAGATCACATCCATTTCGTTAAATTGATTGCTTATGAAGAGAGGATCCTTAGGGTTGCATTTCAGGTAGGTAGGTCAAAGGTCACATTATCTGCTAATAAAAATCTATGTTTGACTTTGCTTTCATTTCTGGACAATAGCCAGGGAGACACATGTGTTTTATCTGTAGATCTGTATATAAACGGTTACAGATCCTACTATCGGAAACATGTAAACACAATTTATTTTTCCAGATGTGTCACTATCAATCACCCGATTTTCTGTTTAATCTATACCTCTATTTTTCACTTTTAAACCGACATCAATATTCTCAAGTACTGTATTGGAAATTGGTAAATGAAACATGTGTAATATTTTGTCAAGTCAATACGACTATAAACATGGAGTTTTGGTGTCAATTGTTTTTTAACACTTGTAGTAATGTCATTTAATTCTATAGAAATCTATATATTTATCACAGGCGTTCATTTTAAGCGTGAGATGATCGTTGTTTTATGTAAATCGCTTTTGCTAGGTCACGTTTGACAGGGTATAGGGCTGATAGGTTAGTTTCTTTGTTAAGATCTATGTTTGTTTCCTCAACCATTTGAACCCAAGTGTCGTATACACCCGTCCTTTACTAACACATTGCATGCAAAGAGTACACCTATTTTATACAAAAATGTAGATATATATTACATGTCCATACGGTAGATCTCTAATAATGATGTATACGGTTGTTATTTTTTACAAACTTGCCAAGCATATACCGTAATGTTAACATGGACTTGACTTGTAAGGAAACAATACTTGTCTTTTTGCAATTATGTGTCTTAAAAATTATATTGCTTGGACATAGTATTGTAGATTATAAAAAATGAACACTTTTCATTATACAATCAACATATTTTCGTTTGTCAGCAAGTTATTTCACAAAAGCTTTTTACATAAATGTAAAATAAACTAATATTTCCAGAACTGTTTGGTCACTGTCTCTGAACTAAAGAACAAATAGCATAGGTCTCGTTTTCTTATTGCTTAAATTTACATATTTTACCGAAGATTAAATTGCCCCTTTATGGTTTGTTTTCGCCTGCAGTTTATCTGAAAATGGTGATTTATGCCATTTCAGTTGTTTCTAAATATTCCAGATATGACGCAAAACCAACAAACAATCATTACTAATTTATACAACAGTTTGAAGGAAAGTGTGTTCGTAATACAGTTGCGTATATACAATGTACATACAGTTTGGAGTCTGATTCAATTGTTTTGAAATTTCAATAACATGTTCAGTTATACATAACGCAGACGGGAGTAAAACATGTTTACGTGACATTCACAAATATTTAATAACATGTGTTATATACCTATCAGTGATTAATAGAATGTTTTGAACTACATAATTTTCATATAAGTCACACGTAAACTAAACACCTCTATTTTCTAACAAAAAGTATACAGTTGATAAGATTAAACTGAATTCTTACTAGGATCTCGATGTAAGTCATGCCACTTTAAGCATTACGAACGCGCGCTTCCTCTGCTTTGTAGTTTCTTGAAGAATAAAGCAGCTTTGCAGACAAATAGATTGTCCAAGACATAGACGCAAGAAATGATGTAACAAGCATCTATATTTACATTCGCCCACTTTAATTCCATTGAAGAAAATGAGGTTTAATTGGTATAGGGGCTCGACTTGGGGATACCTTTCGCAGAGTAGACGGATTTACTGTCCGCTCTCTGCATATAATTTTGTTGCGTTACTTCAGTAATGCAGTTATTGCTGTTTATTATAGGAATAAACAACATCTTTTTGACGTTCATGACGGTATGACTACATTAGCTTCGCAGGGGGTAAATTTTGTAAACGCCCGAAGGGCGTTTTCAATTTAATTTACCCCCCGAAGCTAATGTAGTCATACCGTCATGAGCGGCAAAAAGATGTTGTTTATTCCTTATATTTATATTTTTATTTTCTGTCATCCATTTAATGTGTAGTTTGACCAGATTTGTTTTCATGTATATGAATATACCATATACCGGCCAAATGGGTTTGATAGATGTAATATCGATGTAATAGCCATTCCAGTTTCTAAACATGGTGTCAAAAGTAGTCCTTACTACATGTACTGTATTTGAATAATAATTTCAGGATTTTTACGCACTAAACTTTCTCGCTGTGCTTTAAGAACGCTCGTAAGAAACTAAAACAAAAATTTCAATCTGAATATCTATTATCAAAGCATATTTTAAACAATTAGGTGGCGCAAGTTTTTATACACGCTTTACACATAGCAACGCGAATAGCAACGCTGAAATGCGACTACACAGTCAGCGTGTACACACACCCGCGGCCATCCGTGGCATATCCGATACACATAGGCTAGTTTCAATATGTCATAACGGAACATTACGTTACCAATTTAGTAAGTGTGAATGCATTATTTTGCTTTATGTTTGAGCGACTTTCCTATGTAATTCTGGTGAACAAATTGTTTGAACTTGTCAATTTCAAACCGTAATTGGAAGACAACTTGTCTAATCTATAAATAGAACACTCGGAGAAGGGAGAGAACGCGTACAGCTTTAATGACGGAGCGTAATATAATAACCTCCCTTAAAAACAGCATTTAATTTTTTTTATCGCAATTTGATTTTAATTGAACTGTCTGTGACTTTAAATAGGGGTTTCGAGATACCCGAACGGCTAATCTAAAAGTAGATCCTAACTTGGTCGGTATCTCTCCGCCGTATGGAAGATTTTCTTCGCGGCGGAGACTCCGCCCTCTTTCTAACTGGCTGGAGCCGGATTCGATTCGTAGGTTCATCGAGAATTGACCTGCATATTTTTAATACGATTACATAGAGACTTTACAGGTTGAATGTAAATATTTCTGCATACACATTATTCGTGTTGATAACCCCTATTATGTATTATACATACATACTAATCAAATGTTTATTTGATATAAAAAGAAATTACAGGAAATATAATGTAAATAAAGGAAATTAATTGAGTTTCCTTCGGCTAGCGCGATTTATGGAATTCACCAATCAATTTCTGTCGTTTATTTCGCTAAAACTTCAAAGTTTTCAGTTCATTTCTTAACTAAGACCAAAAACAGTATTTACTCGTAAACTCAAACCCGCTGAAACCGAAATTCTCAATAGACAACAATTATCTCCAAATCTCGATTTTTCCATATTCGTTATATAAATGAATTTTACTCTACTTAATCCGGAAATGGTTCATCCATATTTTCGGTTAATCCGAACTATTTATATGGTCCCTTTGATTCGATTAACTTTAAAACTGACACGTTTAATCCGAATATCGTTTTTAAACTTTTTATACTAGTGTCAGTCTGGAACTAACTACCCGAGACCATTCTCTCGCCAAACACTCGCTTAAACGAATTACATCTCCTGAAAACTTTACTCATTGTTGCCGCATTGGACACTTGAAAAAATAAGCATGCATTAGTAACCGTAGAATTCTTAAAACACATAAAATGTATTGATATGCGTTGATCAAGTGTCTACAAGTAACAAAATTGCGATCGCCAATTCACGTTGAACAGTGTGTGTATGTTATTCGTGTGAAAATGAGAAAACATATTTCTCGCTGTTTTTTGAGGTTTCACGTTATCATTTTACGATTTGATGTTTTATGGTTTACATATTGATCTATAAGATAAATTGTAATGCATTTAATGACTTTGTTGTCATAAACATTGTGGTAAAACGTACAGTACTGTTTACATTTATGTGTAATGTCTGTATGAGTTACAGACATTTCCGAACGAATAAGAGAGTAAACAAGTTTGTATTTAGTTGGTTTTATCAACTACAATACGGCATTAAACACAATTATCAAATGTAAAACATATAACTATTGAATAAGTATTAAACCAAGACAAGTTAATTTTATGTATATGCAATATCTGAAATGAAGTCTTAAACAGACGAAACCTTATGGAAAAACAGTGATTACATGATTGTTCATCATATTCCTTTGACATTTCTATCACGCTTCACTAACAAATAGATGCCGTCATGTTGATTTTAAATATAACGCGGTAGGTATCTATAAATACGCACATAATCAATTCCTGAAGAGGTCATACTGTATTTCTTCATTTGTCTTTCTTTTTCTGTCATTTCTGTTTTGTATGTTTTCTCTGTTATTTAATTCATTGACAGGTATATAAATATAGTTTAACTAATCCCTTTCGAATGCTATAAATATATGCCACTCGAAAGGGTTTTTTACTGCTCCCTTTTCTTAAAGACTTTTCCTCATTCCTTTGACAGACTACCCCCCCCATTGTAAGATAGGTGAGAAAAATCATGAATCACAAGGTGTCACCAATCTCAGTTGGTGTGAAAATCCAGGTAACTAATCTCCAGTTGTCTAGAGAGGCCCTCACATACTCACACTCATTTGTTTTCAATGGGTTGTACTAACCAAACTAACAAATTTAAGGCCTCACATGAAACGCTTGGATGAGAATATCCCTAGACAAGATAGCAGTAAGGACAAAACTTGCACGTGGCTGCATGCTTTGATAGCTTGTCAGGTGTTATGACCGAAAGGTCGCCAGGAGATGTCTTTAAGATATAGCGACATCTTTCTGTTGCATTCTGTCACATCAAACTTACTCCCCTAAAATAACGCGGTGATTAGAAATAAACTGCACTGTTAGCTGAACAGTTTAATGTTATCCATATATCAATGAATCAGACTAGCTGTATAGATCCTATGTAAATGAGAATGAACCTGGGGCAGACACAATACAGTATATTTACGATAGTATGGCACACCACAGACTAATGAAATTCTTCTGTATAAATGCAAGTTTAAGCTAAGTTTGCATTGTTCAGCAGGTAGTATGTTATATGGTTTACATTTGCTATGCTTAGATCTGCTTCAGCGCAAATATTATATTATATTGAAAACATTATTTCATGCGGAAAGATACAGTTTTGATATCTACCGTAAATAACATCACCACAGTCCCGTGAACCATAACAATCTGAACTACAAGTTTCAACAAAACCATCAACTTTGTCTCTTTATGCAAACGTCTACGCATTATATAAAATAATTAAAGGCAGGAAGCTGTACTAGACATTCTGAGGAATTCTTTTTAGGTGTTCACTATTTTCAAATTATGTACCGTTCTGCTGATTCTCAGGAAATGTTCATCAGGAATGTACTGTGACTACATGTATGCCAATGGGTATATCATAAAGAACTAGACAGATCATCAACACCAAAAAATTGTCAAGTAATTAAGATTGACCAGAGTATAACAGGAATATAAAAAAATCTTGTTTCACTATTCCAAAGCCAATGATACCCAATCCCCGAAAACGTGTTCCAAATCAGTGCATTTTGTAAGATGAGAAATATAACCCATACCATCCCTTTCTGTAAACAAGAAAGTCCGGGTTTTCATCGACAGTAAATATTTTTATATGGAGGCGAACATCTATGTAACATGACTGTCCACTGTATACAAAAATCTCCATACTAATCACTTGACTGGCGATTAAAACCTGTAAGTTTCTTGTCGGTTACAATGATTCGAGATGACAGCAGATTTGATCGGTGCCAAACGTCTATATTTCTTACGCCATAGCATCTGTCGTTTCGGTGGGTTACTGTTACTGTTTCTGTTGAAATTAGACAAGTAAGACATGAAACATTTATGATTGAGTTCAAAGGTCAAGGTAAACGCGAGCTGATAATGGTTCGCTAAACTCCGCTATCCACAGATGTACTCACAACCAAAGTTTGGTTAATCTGAAGCGTAATAGTACATGTAGATATGCCCTTGACAAGCATTTTGTCTATAATTGCTGTCAAGCTGTCAATTTATAATTGATTGTTGATTGCTACTGACCGTACCAAGGCGGCTCCTATGTTCACTTAGCTTTATGTTTGTATTGCGTGTTGTTTTCTATTTAGTGTGTAGATGAAGGAATGGTATTGCGTGTGTGTGTGTGTGTGTGTGTGTGTGTGTGTGTTATGGTATGGCTGTGTGTGTGTTCTGCTTTAGAGATGGGTGTATTGTTTGTGTTGCGTTTCCTGCTTGAGTCTTCTTTCGTATTTATTCGAAGGGCAAATGTACAGCGACCTGAACAACACTCCGTTTTCCGATGATGTACATACACTGTAACGGACACAACTAGCTTCGGGAGAATAAAATTAGTATTTTGTAGTTAAAGAACAACGAGCAATTAGGGTATTACATGCGTACATGCTTGTAATTAATATCTCTACAAAATGAGGAAATCACCAATTTACTTTGAACAATGTTCCATTTGCATATATATGGTTGTCAGATAAAGTACTTCCTCAAGCCAACGTCTAGTCGAAGTGTCCTAATCATGGCCCTTGATGAATTGGACAGTGTACACAAAACACACCACTTTCTGCCATCGAGTTGCGCTCGTGTACTGATTGAATATGGATCGGCTTGATATCGGGTAGAGATCAAGATGATCGTGTTCATCGCTTAAACATCGGGAACCAGTCTAGGTGGTTGTGAAGAGGTCGGGTAATGGTGAAGATCGTATATGATCGAGTAAAGATCAAAATGCCGTCGAGTAGGACCCGCGACCAACATTATGCTCGAACTCGGTCGGGAAAATACGCCAGTCGGGGCGATCGAGGTACTCAGATCGGCAATGTGAACGCACCTTAAGCAGGATAAGGTTTAAAGAGACTGAATGGTGTTTATATATGAAGATACAAACAATAAATACTCAAATAAAAGCAATTTCGCGGTAATAACGTGCATATTTAATGAATTAAATATGAACGGTTTTAAAACATCCTCAAGAAACATCACTGAAAGTTTCGGATTTAATGTACTTCCTATCACGTCTTATAAGAATTTACTGGCAGTAGAGGTTGTTAACGCCCAGCCACATGGCTACCAAAAATATATTTGTTGTGTCTTCTCCACATGGGATCGATCCCCGCCGAGGGTATTTGTTTCTTTAGCATGTACTTTGAAACAATCTTAACAACAATCTGTACATAACAACCAATAAGTGGTAACAGCAACAGACACTTTTGTTATGCAGGCACACGATTTGTTAGCGGCAACTTGATAGTATGAAGAAGATGTAAACTCGGAAAAAGGTCAAGTATGAATAAATAAAACATATAAACTGCCTTCCAATAGGACTTTTAATTTTGTTGTGCATTACCTCATTTGAAGTAGAGCCATGCATGTTCAAAGCATGGCACCTTAACACATACCGGCAAACGAAACACATACATATCCAAACATTGTTTTCCTAGACATTTTAATTATTGTAAAACATTTACACTTTTAGATTGAATGTTCTCCAACATCACTTGGAATAAAAAAGTGATGACGTCATTTTTCGATTGCATCATTATTCAGTTACTAGATTTATTCGTGCATTTCAACTGTGTTTTGTCTGCTCTCATTTGCGTGTGTGTGTGTGTGTGTGTGTGTGTGTGTGTATGTGTGTTTGTTATGGTGTGGCTGTGTGTGTGTTCTGCTTGAGAGGTGGGTGTATTGTTTGTGTTGCGTTCCCTGCTTCACTCTTTCGTATTTATTAACCCGTTTACCGGTGCTAAGTCGTATATCTTAAGCTATTGTCGTCTGCTTATATTTTTATTTCGTAAATATCAGACTATTTGACCTCACTAACATGGTTACGCGTGAAAAATATAAGCTCGATGTTCACTGTTTCAACTTTCTTTGTAACCATTTCAAAGTTCAAACTATTTGACCCTCAAAGTCAGATTCCTTCAGCTTAAGTGGTTGTGTCCCTAATATCCCATAGCGTGTTTGAAGATATGCGGCCGATAAACCACTTGAAAGTAAAGCGGAATACGCATTAAGGCTTATTTGGTTTAATTGTATGCCTTCTTTATGTTGCAATCTGCAAATATATAATCATGATGTGTTTATTAGTCTGCATATGCATGACTGTGTTAATAAGATAAATAGAGTAAATGCGTACAGTATGAACTTATGAAGTAATTGGTTAAACTCATACACTAATGCAAGTTCCCTTTTCGGTCATAATTTCTATCCAATTGTTGTACTTACAAGTTGCTACAATATATTGCAATATATTGCAATACGGTACCTCTGTATTGCTAAATATTTGAAGTCAGTTTTCAGCCTAGTGTTACATCCCTAATAGATAATGTATTGAAATATTTAAATCAAATTACCTGTGTGTGTGATTTATCAACGCCAGTCTGTAGCATTGCAGTTTGACTCAATACTCCATTACCAGTTTCTGATGCGATGTGGTGAAATACATTCAGCTCGAGACACAGACGACAGACATGAATTGGGGGGGGGGGGGGGCATATGTGGCGCCGAAGGTGCGTCGAGAGCTAAAAGAACAACGCCTTGTATCACCCTGCAAACTTGCAATATATTTGTTCAACAACAGCATACAATAGGTTTATAACTTTATATGTAGGTAACTGTTAAATGTCAAAGAGTATAACTCTGAATTTATACACTGGTAGCAATACACAGTAGCTCCAGCGAAAATATTGTTGAATCAATTACAAACATGAAAGAAGAAAACACTATCTACTTAAGCAAAATACTAATGTTAAAGCGAGTATTCGATATAAAAAAGTTATTGACATAGCATGCGGACACATACTGGTACGAATAGTTGATTTCTGTGATGTTTCATTCAGTATTTATTGAAACACAAGTCATATGTAACCACCAGTATACAATTGAATGCCTCATAGTACTGGCCAATGATCCTTTCTTAAACACCTATCTGATGAATTGGATGTCACTGCAGGGTTAACTTTACTTTGAACGTTAACGCAAACTGAGTTCAAATATTCAAATATAGTAGCATGTGACTTACCTGTAAAAGCAGGCAGATTTGCCTGTCTAAGTTATTGCTTAACGCATGAGACATTTCTCTTCATTTTGGAGGAAATATTGTCTGACGAATAGCGACACGCAAATTGTTTTGCTATGTAAACATCACTTACTCTTTGCACACATTATTAGTACTAAACCTTGAAGATTGTTTGCTTACGACCTTTACACCAGGTAAACTGACAAAATACATACATGATGTATCAAGCTGTCAAGTTAGTTCTTAACGAAATATTCTGTAAGGATTTTTGTTTTTTCTTTTATTCTACACTAAGCTGTCACAATAATTACTTTTTTATTCTCATTACGTGCCGTTTATCACAAGTATCGGTTGTGTTTACAGACTGTTTAGTATAAACGGTTCCAGAAAGTCTTTAACAAAACCCTCAACATCCTTTGGAATAAACAAACAAGTTAGTGTTGGCGTTTTGGTAGTTGTTATGGGTATTGGTCTGCCGTAGTATCTTTCGACGTAGAATTATAGTTGCTATGTAAAGGAAACTCTTTAATATGGGCCTGCTGCTCTCACTTTGAAAATGTAGGCATGTCTCTGAAGGTTTGTGTCTATTATGTTGTAGGCTATTCATGTACGAATGTACATTGATGTTGGCACAGTTTGGCAAATATAACAATATACATTTAACATGAACCCTTTTTTTTCCTTGTCTAATAAACGAAGGTTATTTGCAAACAAATTGTCATACACAGACGAAACATCTGATCAAGATCCAAACAGTTTGAATCTCAATACGGTTTTACTTCATTTTAGAAGTTAATAAACAAAAACTTGTATAATTGGGCAATACAATCAGTAGACAGTTACCGAATGCATAACGTCAATACATTAAACTTTTTTAACCTAATGCCTTTGTAATAACGTTACTCTTGCTTGAGTATGTACACAGCAACACATCGGAAACACGCACTTTGGTTCATATGAACTATCATGAATTTGCTCATACCTATTTGGTATGTATATAAATAGATATTTCTGCCTAAGAGCTTGATGATAAAAAATGTTCAACATTTCGAATTCGCGTCGCCAGAACTGATTTATTTCAGTAAAACATCTCTCGAACTATCACTATTTTTAGTTAATTATTATGTGTCTTATACAGATGACTGCTTTAAGCGAGGATATATGCCTGTAGAAGCTTTCTGGTTTTCTGTCACATTGATCTAAGTTGTCACCAGTAATTTATACAGTCATTTTTAGTGGTCGTAAAAGAAGGGGTTTACTGTATTTGTTTAGAATGTTTATAATTTATGGGCTTAGTAATAGCGTTTGCTGAACATTAAAAGGGAACACTATACATAATTGGAAATTGGTATTCTAATAAACAAAACATTTAAGAGATAGTTTAAGCGCTTGTTCTTTATTATCATATTTAATAGAATTTCTTAACCGTTTAGTTGCTATTTCCCATTTACCTTATAGTTCGATATCAGACTACCCATGAACGTTGAACTATCGGCAAATCAGTCCAGTTTAGATAAATGACAGTTTTAGCTATACGTATTCGAAATGTACCCATATGGATTTAAGGCGTACGGCACATAAATTCCATTCCTATCGTAGGTCTTTAGAAAACATCAAATATCTATCTACATTGGTTGAAAATTATGTATTTTATCGGTTCCGTATTTCCACAGTATTTGTATGCAATATGTATGGATATTCAAACTCATGCGTTTTGTTATTTCAATATACTTTCTTTTCTACGGGTATTGTCTGTGTTTTACGTATGTAAAAAGAACAAAAGACTGAGTATATACTAATATTACCGTTGTGCATTTAATCAAATGTTGGTGCATGTATGAATTAAATATTTGCCTATGAATATAAGTGACCGTAAATATTAAAATACCGTCTTATCCGAGTTTCTTCATCAACTTATTGTTGTCAATAGATAAAGTGCCCCCTGCCTACAACGGTATCTGATCAATGATTCTCACCTTACAACAATGCTTGCCGCTGTTCCACAAACAAAATAAGTGTGTATAACGCTTTTACTGCTGACCGTGTACTTAAATTAACATTTGCCGATTTTTTCTCAAAGTTACGAATTGGACATTTTGACAGAAGGTACATAAAGACGAGTTACAACAGTAAACATGTAAACCAACGTCAGACGCCGCGGCGTATTATCTAAATTAAACAGTTTTCAAATGTTCTCTTAGGGTAATACACTTTCTTTCCTACTACAGTTCCATTTAAACAATACACACAATTTGTGTTGTGTATACCACTGGGTGGTGTTGTAGAGGGCAAGAAGTATACATACATCATTCAAGCTCCGTAGTGTGGCTAGGTATTGTATTATCGACAGATGCTGAATCATTGTTCTTTGTGTTCATAAGGCAGACACTGTGCTGACAGTTTTGGCAATGAAGTGTGTATATTCGATACTTTTTCATTTCAACAGATTCACATCATGTCAATCAAATACAGCAAAGTCTGGTTATAACGACCACCAAATACTATCTACAGAATCGGGTTTTAGATGATGGCAATCTTAAGCTAAATTTAAGTTAGAAACAATCTTAAATTAGTCCACTGGTTTCATTTCATCATATAATAAGATGTCTCTTGTAGCCTGTATTATTCATGTATCTCACTAT
This sequence comes from Gari tellinella, assembly GCA_922989275.2. Classification (NCBI taxonomy): domain Eukaryota; kingdom Metazoa; phylum Mollusca; class Bivalvia; order Cardiida; family Psammobiidae; genus Gari; species Gari tellinella. Next base: position 99,232,714 of record OV277856.1, on the reverse strand, counting down.
GATGAACTGAAAGTAGTGTATCTCACTGTAATATTCTGACAACTATGTATACAACCATGCCTACGTTAATAAACTAATCGAATATAACAATTATTCATTCTGTAACTAAGTATCATTTATATTGTTGCTCTAGACAAACGCTAACGCTTAACGATTTCTGGACTCTGGATGTTAAAAGTGCTTATTCTTGTATGACACAAATTACAAGTACATGATATGAAAATATGTATTTTCAATATGAAAATAACAATCCTGAATTCAATAAATTGATATCAAGTTTGGCAGTTGTCAAGCAGTAAAGCATTGAAAGAGATCTGATTCACATTCCATAGTATCATACAAATATTGAACGTGTTAGCAATGCAATTTGGTCTATCAGGACATCTGTAGTCATCACACGAGAGTATACGATACATTTCAATAAACAGATAACAACTTTGACATTAGTAATTTGGATCATTTGAATAAAAAATAATTAACTAGCAAACTTTATTTATAAATAATCCAGTATTATTAGGCTGCTTTAACCGGTTTAATGTCATATTGACGCCATTTCCGTCCACATTGTTAATTTATGAAATATCGTTTGCTTTCGGAAATATCATGTTTGTCATGGATAACGTTTAGAACTTTGTTTGGCATTATGATTTAGAAAATATTTCTGTTTCAGTTTGAATTCCAATAAGATACTGTATTACGTGGCGTTTGCCATGAATCCGAACTGTTTATTAATATAATTTTATAGCTTGACACTAAATGACTGAAGACAAAAACATCGTAGCGTCACCATTACAATTGAAATATAGATATCAATGCGACCCAGTGAAGTATCTTAGTCTAACTTGTTGGCTTGTGCGCACACGCGCAATATACTCGTATATATTCGTGTCGTTTTGTGATTTCGTTCTATTTTGCAACATTTCAGACACGATTCATTTAAATGAATACCGAGATAATCTTGCGTTTCACAAAAAGAACAGTTTATTTAACACGTGTTTTGTTTAATGCCTGACAAAAGTGAGACAGAGGGTTCCCTGTCATACGTTCGGCATTTAATTTTTTCTTCTTATTCTACATTCTAGGAGACATTTGTCTATAATTGCCTCCATATTTTATCGATTAACCGCAGTACACAGAAATTATTGTACATATGCAGGCCGGACTTCAATTTGAACGTGGAATTGGTTTACTTTTATCCGCAAAGATCGTTCCACTTTGTACAGTCTTAAATGTGATTGGTAAGAAATCTTTTTTATATCCTATCAGTTGATAGTTTTAAGTAAGCTTAAGATAAAGTAGAATGCCGTCAATTCTGAAAACAAGCTATGGAGAGAAAGGGTTTCTTCCACGTTAAGGTTTGAATTGAGGTCAAAGATTAAGCAAAATTAGTTTGTGGTTACACATCAGATAATTTGGTTATATCTGTTAACTATAAATTGGGCAAGTCTTTCCCTTAAGAACGACACTTTATTATTGTTTATAATCATGCTATTGCCTTTAAACGGAAACAACCTACTTTCATTTCAGCTAAAAACCAAATACTTTTTATTGACGTTAACCTTGTAGTTTTATGTCTCCCAATGACACATACAACTCAAGTTATTCGTATATACAGTAGAACCTCTCTATTACGACCACTAAATTAAGTTAACAATCAGGTGTTTATGACAGGTGACTGCTTAAAGCAAGGTGACAGTTAAACAGAAAGCTCATATAGGAGCTTTCTGTTTCACTGTCACATTGCTTTAAGCTGTTACCTGTATTTTATACAATCAATTAGCCTTCTCTTTTCCGTAATGTCCGTAATAGAGAGGTTTAACCGTAGTTTTATGTATCCGAATGACACATACAACTCGAGTTATCCGTACATACAAAGATATAAAATAATGTAGTCGCAGAGTGGTAAGGTTCACGTTTGCACAGTGAGTCATATCGACCACTCATAAGATAAACATTGCGATCCCTATAAAGAATTTCACGACAGGAGTTATACGACAGAAATCCTTTAAAGTTTTATCGTTCATATGATTGCAAACTTTATACAAGACCGAAAACAAATGTAATATCGTTTGAGAGGACGTTACTTTAATGCTGAGCACTCCGTCAGATCGTATTATTGAACCTTTCGCCTTATTTTGCTCTCTATTATTAGTGAATTTATATTAGTAAGATGAACTTAAATGCAACATATGGAATATTTGTGACGCCTTTCCTGGCTATAATTAGTCAATTATTTACTCTGGAGAAAAAGCCTTCTCTTCAATTATGAAAATGATATAATGTAAATCCCGCACGTAGAAATACGCTGGATATGACTTTTGTCTTGAATGTATTTACCGATGGCAGTTAACTTCTAAATAAATAACTCTCTGTGGAGTTTACTTCTAAACAAACTGTCCGATCCTGGTTGAACACTTCTTGATAAACCCTTTAGAGAGAATTATGCATACTTAATTGCAAATAACTTAGATAGCGTGGCATATTCATATGATCTAGTATGCAATCATATACAAAATCGGCTATGATTGATACTGTCTGTATCACCTCTTAGTAGTATTTTGATATGAAACAGTTTTAACTTCTGTGTAGATATTTGCCGGACATTTGCCACCGATGTGATCAACGACATATACGTCGGGATTGTTCATGTAATAGACGAGTTGATTTTCCAAAACATACCAACTCGGGTAAGTTCATCTAACTGATACTGAAATATAGCAAAGTAATCATTTGGTCTCAATAATGTCATAAAGCGCATTTGAAAAACAGTTTTGATCCTGAGCAGACGCGGCGTAACACGAATTCGGCGTTTGATTAGCATGAACACTTGTTTTAAAAATTGCGTTGGTTATACTGCCCTAAATCAAGCTTTGAAACGATATTGCAGACAATAACATTGAAGCAGACGACAATATGGCGGTGAAACTGGCGGGTTAAACATCACTGTGACTTTGCTCATGAAAGGTTTATCTAAACCAAGGCTTGTAGTGAATACGCTTGCACCAACAAAACATGCTTCCAGGATTGGAACGTTTTTTTACAATTGTAAAAGTGCTAAAGCTTGCAGACTTTACGAGGAAATTAGATTAGGAATTGAGAAGAGGGGTTTTTGTTCTGCACACCTGTTATAAGATTACATTAAATTAGAGAACTAATTATTCCTTGTTCGCTTTGATTTACGAATTAATTAAGTTAGATAAAAACAATTGCTTCACAATACACTGTAGGGATTCACCGCAATGTTTTACTACTTGGGTATTAAGTAAGTATTAAAGTGGGGTATTTACAACTGTAGGGGTATAATATCTAACACAATTACTTTTGTTCTTAAAGACATTACTTAGCTTTGCTAGTTACACCTAGTCCCGTATATATGTTTGCAATAAACCCTGTTATACCTGTATAAATGTATAGACAAAGAACCAGTGAAGCATCTCATGTCAGGCCCGTCCCTTATTTTTTATGGTTTGGTTTGAGAAACCCTTGAATTTGAGTATATCAGGGTCCGTCTAGACAAAATAAGATGACAATGCCACATATTTCATACTTTTACAGTCACATTCACGCCTAGTGAGAACAATGGGGTGGTCGTTGAAAGGGCTATGGTAGTCTTTTAGTTGCCATATGTGCTTCATGCAATTACTAATCTTTATTTAAGTGGTCGTAATACATGTATAGGGGATTTACTGTAGTCATTTTCAGTTTTAGTAAAACAAAACACAATACAAATTCTGATAGGAGGATTTTTTCTGTAGGCGTCCCCTGCTACCGGTATTAGTATAGCTACACTGTATAATTCGTATAATATATTTAGCCCAAGACAGTTTATTGTTACTTGATGTATGACAACGACCAAAACTGTTGCACACTGGCGTTGATATTTTCTTAGTCAAATTAAAATAAATCTTAATTTAGTGTACGCTTAAAGCAGTCAGTCGATTTGACTGTGTTGGCTTGTGCCGTTAGCATTAATTGTATCGGTCAGATGTCTGCATGCCTATCAGAAAACCTAATACTATTAAAAAATCGGATATGTATATATTTATATTCGAAAATGAAAATAAAACGCTATAACGTGTTTTTGTATTGGTTATGACTCTGTCTGCATAAGACATACTGGTATATTTCAATTACAGTCTAAAACAGGGTTTGCCAATGTTGTAAAAAAACTGGTATATTTACCAGCAGGGAAAGCAACAAGCAAAACAGAGCAACTACATTATGTCCTTGAACAATGACATGTAGACTAAAATGTCGATGTAGATGAAATGAAAGATGCAGTGGGATGATACCAATCATTAAATACATTGCTTAACATTTTGACATATCTACGCTTCATTTACAAACAATGTATCTGAAGTAGTGCAAAATTGTCAAACTCAGACGGCGTTCAAATATATGCTGCAAATATCTAGACAACATGTTAAAAGGTGTAGTGAAACTTACTATAACTAAGGAAGCAAATGCAAAATAATATATGTACAGTACTAAGAAATGCACTTGTATCCACATAGGAGTCCCACTACATATTGTTAACGACCTCACTGTTCAACATTATATTACGTGTTTGGATTTTTGTATCAAAGCTGCCGTTCTCCAGATCTTTGTTCTTTGGGTGAGCAGGGCAGTTATCCACAATCATCGCAAATTTGCGACCTTCTTCATACGAACATTAAAGTCCATCAGCCATGAAATAATGAGCTAAGAAGTCATCCACACTTTCTTGTTATTGTAGTACTGCGTGGAAAGATCTTAACTATTCATACGTATTTAAAGAGTCTTACAAGTATGCCAAGATTTAGTCTCAGATGCATTATAAATGCATTCAGGGTTGCACTACTGAAATAGAAGTCGCAAGCAGGGACTCTATTTTAGCATGCTCTCAGATGAGTCGTCTACGGACTTCGACGCAAATGAACTTACATGAAATGCATGACGAAACAATGTGTGATCTCCAGCTGCCTTGAAAAGTTGTTTGCTCTATCCAAGACAATATCACCGGATATGGCTACGCATTGGTCCCAGGCATTATGAGACTGTTTCAGCTGAGCGTCTTTAAGCGCATAATATTTTCCCGTTCTTAGAGCTTTTTCTCTTAAGATCTAACTCAGAAACCCCCTTTGCTTTTGCTCTCTTTTTTCAATAGCACGTCTTAACGTGCTAGTTCTGGTATCTAACTGCTCGGCAATTTTTGATTGAGACTGAAATATTGTTCTACCTCCAATAGGGTTTTTTCTTAAACTTTCAACTCGATTGGTTTGTGACTGACCATTTTTCTTTGACACATTTCTTCAACAAATATCTCTGTTAAGGTCCTGTGACCTAGATATTTATCGGACCAGAATTAGTTCAACTATTGTAGCCGGGTTGAGGTTATGATTAAATGGTGAGATATTTGTGTAAGCAAGGGGCCTCGGGTTCGAGCCCCGGTCTTGCTGCACATTTTTCTCACTATGTTACATTTGGCGTCCAACGTGGGCCCGAAGGATAATATGTAATTCGTAGAGTGTACAGATATAATAATAAGTTACTCGTCGAGTGTTCTTTAGATAAGAATTTGGGACGAGTTCTTGTGTAGGGGGTGTATGTAGCCGGGTTGAGTTTATGATTAAATGGTGAGAGATTCGTGTAGGCGGACCGGTGGTTAAGACGGTTGAACACTTGCCCTGTAAGCAAGGGGTCCCGGGCTCGAGCCCCGGTCCGGCTTCATATTTTTCGCACCATGTTACATAATGTAAGTACATGACATCTAGAAGATTCATCATGCAAAATATCTAAGTTCGAGCTATTTTAGTTTCAGAGAAGATGTTTATAAAATTTACAATATAAACTTTACGTAAAACTGTGAACGTCGGGGCAGCGTTATTTTAACCACTGGGACATATTTTGAACAAACTTGCTAGGTGACATGTCATATCAAGGGGTTAACATCAGTGTGTGGGCTAAATTATGTTGTTTGTGTATTACTCTGAAATTCAGCGGTATGTTATCGCTCTAGCAAGTACTTCATGATTTTAACATACCATGCCCATAGAATCCATGTATAAAGTGTGAATGTCAGACAAAGAAAAAGCTCAAAATAAAATACTTATCCTTCCTGGTGTAAATACATACTCTTGACGAATGAACAGTGTCGTTGGGGAACATGGGTAAGTATATTTAAATGTCATGTTAGACAGGCAATGTACTCGTAGTTATTTATTTTATAAAATTACATAGACACCGAGCGATGAGTATACTCGTCATTTACAAACAGTGTACCAGTAAATATGTCACAAGTCATATGCAAACAGTGACTATACATATCAGAGTGCTCCTAAAGGAGCCCTTTGGTCAGGTTGCGTACTGTTTGTCATTTTGCAACGCATTTGGCATTGATATATATTCATTTATTTAAATTAGTCGAAACTAGGTTTTACTGTATTTTAAATTAGAATTACCTATTTAAATCTGCAAAGGATTGGGGAATTAGTTCAGTATGGTCATGGATAGTCTCCTCAATATGTCAGTGAACTGGCACTTAAAATCTGATAGCTTGAAAATGTAAAAGACTAGATAAATATCAGTACAAGTAATATGAATCACATTGTCTTCTTAACAAGTGCTCGTTCCGTTCATTCATTAATAATGATTTAATCGACATTCAATGTGACACTAAAAAGGTAAATCGTATCTTTAAAAAGGTGAATACCTTTATGTAAGTATAGCAGGTCTTTTTGTCTGATTTATGACCACTTTGTTATTTGGGATATTGGCATACGAGGGATAAATGCGTTTTTTCTCTGAAACAAATTCTGGTTTATTGTGTAGGATGTGCAATATTACACAATGCAATTTAGTATAGACACCAATTGATGAAAGTACCCTTATTAGTATGTATATAAGGCACCACGCAGGTAAATGGGTCTCATAATGTACGCTACCTAAAATGATTCGATCAAATCAGTCGATCTCGCTTATGTTGACCATACCCGTATTTCAAAGTTAAAACGTGGCTAAGCCACGTTTTCACTTTGAAATATGGGTATGATCGAACTAAAGCGATCTCGTAGAATCTAGTTGTTACTGTATTACCTTTTATACTCTTAACTCCTAATGTTTTGAATCAATATCAGTTGTATAATTCCGTCAGTGTTGATACATTGAAAACGTCTTGTACGTATTTATATGCTTGCAGAAAAATGGTGAAAGTGGAAAAGCATTTGGTCTAATATAAATAATCAATGTATGGGTTACCTCTTTGCAATGTCTGGAAACCTGTACTTCAGTACTGAAATGATTCAAGCACAGTCGACCCCTTAGACCCATGCTCGCTTAACCCTTTCACTGTCTTACCCCGAGTACAATTGTTATTTGCAAACAGTTTGGATCCTGATTTGACGCCGCGTAACGCGGCGTCTGATCAGGATCCAAACTGTTTGACACGCTTTTTAATATTTCTAAAGTCAAAATACCTACAAATTGCAAAAATAGAAGCAGACGACAATTGTTTTAATTTGATGACGTCATGCATGACAGTGAAAGGGTTTAGTCGATTAAACCTTTATATTGTGATGAACGTCTACAATACGACGTCAGTCGACCATACCCGCACACCACATTTAAAACTCTAAAAAAATAACTTTGATAAACGGGTATGTGTTGATAGAACACGTTCAAGATGATAAGGTTGGACTGTACTTTAAATTGATAAATTGATATGCATGCCGCTTTTACAAGGACATGGGATATCTTATTTGATTAGTTGAGGAGGTACCATTTTGTCTGTTCATCTCTTACGAGATTATTTCACATTATTGAAATAATATCCCCATTGTTGGCTTTATTTTGTAAAGATAATGCTGTTAGAACAATATAATCGCTTTAAAGTACACTGTAAGGATTTACTACATTGTTCCATGCTGCATATTTTGTCTTTTGGTACCAATCAAAATGCTGCAAAATGCAGTTTTGGAGACACATGGTGTTAAGTGTTTCCTTCACTCGAAATGTAATTTTGTATTCTAAAACCGGTGTCCATAGCAAACGGTTTTGACCCAGATCGACGGCAAGTAGCTTTGTATCTCTTTGATGGTTAACCCTTTCACCGCCGGCGTCGCCTAAAGTCGAATTTGCAAACAGTTTTGATTCTGATGAGACGCCGCGTTACGCGGCGTCTGATCAGAATCAAAACTGTTTGACACTCGTTCGTTTTGATATTTCTTATGTCATACTCTCTTAAATCTAACTTTGAAATGATATTGCAGACAACAATATTGAAGCGGACGACAGGTGTAGGGGTAACAAACTCATAAATAATTTGGCGCCAAAGTGGTTAAATTGATCCTGGTTTGACAGGATATTGCAAATAACTTTTCCCTATTTGCTTGCTGGAAACGTTTACTATATAAGTACAATAATAACCAAAACTACTGCGTTTGTCCGTAGTTAAAATTACACTAAACAGCAAAACGTATCTCGGAGTCCCAGTATGGTCTAAACAGTCAACTAATGTCTACTTTTGTAAGACGATATGCATTAATCCTTCCATTTTTCGTGAGATTTTTAACCCTTCACTGTTTGTCGACTGCTTCAATTTTGTTGTCTGCAATGTCGTTTCAAGAAAACAATTAAGGTAGTCTGATCAGGACCCGAACTATTTGCGAACTCGCTTTAAAGCGTCATTGAGATTGAAAGGGTTAATGGATCAGATAATCCTTCAGTTATTTCAAACGCAAACGCAATGCACTTAACTGTAGAAAAATACAACCTTTTGAAATGTCTATTTAACCTTAGTGGCACGGAGTTTACCCGGCTTTGATCTGGCTCGAACCTGTTTGGAATTGAAGTAATAGTTTGAGGAAAAACGCGTTATGTGGGAAAGATTCACATAAATATATCAGGAAAATTAACGCAGCGGTCTCGTTGTGCACGACGGTAATGTTTATCTCAAGTACGAAAACGTCCGAATATATCCGATGTTACCACACTTACCTTTTTACCCTTATAAACTTTTCCGTTCGCAAAGTAAAACGCTGGGTCATGAAAATCGGATAATAGCAATTCTTAATTACAGGTAGGTTTAGCTGATTTGCATGTTCACTACTGGTATTTAGGAAACTGATGGTCAAAGCGGTCCCCGGCATACCCATTTGATAAAAATTGATAACCACGATTATTTGTCAACATTTGGCCGCTAGTTTTAACACATTTATCTTAATTGAAGTTATTCTTGTTTGAACTCATTACCCCATACATACGCCTTTGGTGCAACTAATTTATTCCCCCACCACAGACAATATTTCCAATTTATATAGTCATGAATATTCAGCTAAAGAAATATTCAACATCGCCAAGCAGATGGTAACTTAAAGTAGGCTGAAAGTAATGCAGAATGCGCATTACGGTGCATTTTGCTTTACTTACAACCTGCCTTAATCTGTCATTTATCTTAAAAACTAGAAAAATGCTATTGGGTGACGGTTTATTGATTTAACTCATTTATATCCGGTGGATTCTTCCATGTTTATACATTGGATTAGTTTATTTTTATCAAAGGGATGCCTGATCAACTTTTTCATTTTAATTTTGTTTTATATTGAAATTCCTATCGGCAAACAGTGTAGACATCCTGTCTAACTTAGAATCTGGTTATTTGTACATTTGGCTATGGGGTAATTTCGGGTTATTTTTACATTTGGCTATGTAATAAGGTTACCTCTTTGAGTGGTTGCTTAATATGAGATTGACTTTGAATATGAGATTGAATAGGCATCAACGATTTCAAGTTAGAAGTTCAGCTAGTTTCATCACACTGAAACGTTGCTAATCTGGAAGAGCTCTTTCTGTTCCATCGACTACTTTTATAGTGATTGAGTAGATTTACATAATTATCAAGGGAAATAATTGTCGGACAATAACAATGTTGCTTGATATCAGGGATAAGATATCATGTAGAATTTAATGGTAACACAGACAGAAAAGTCGTTTCTGGTTTATATCATTAAACAGCAAAGTACCGATCAGAATAAAACTGGTTGATAGGCTTTAAGGGAGGCGACATCTCATTGAAGGAAAACCGTGAAATGAAAAGTTCCTACAAAATGCATTTAGTTCTGTTTCATCTTTTCTTGGACAGCCACCACCTCAACCGCTAAGGTCATAAGTTTGACTGAGTGTATAAACTAGGCGTGACTGTACTATAGAATCAATAATTTACAGTGTCAACTCCTTCCTAGAAACCTCAGTGACAGTAACTGTGTTAGTATGCAATAAGTGTCAATCTATGGTCCATACAGGAGCGCTATAAATACCGGTTTGGCAGTTAATAGGTCAGCCCAAAGGACGTCATCCCTGTATCACACTCCTCATAGTATCTTATCTGGTTCATATAGATTTTGGCAATGATGAATCCGTAAACCCTTAACCGTCTTTACGCTTCGTCATCGTCTGCAAAATTCAATGTCAATGACTGTTCTTATACAGTGGAGAAAACGTTATTCTTTCCCAATAAACGCGTTTTACGCTAAAACTATTATTTCCACTGCAAACTGTTTAGAGCCAGATCAGACGCCGGGTAACCCGGCGTCTGATCAGGCTCCAAACTTTTTGCCACCAAGATAAACATGAATTATCATAATTGTCAAAAGGTTGTACTTTTCTACGTTTTAGTACTTTGCGTTTGCGTACGTTTGCGTTTAAACGGGAAAGAACAACGTTTTCTCCACTGTAGATGGTTTGTCTATATGATCTGAATCATATGATCTCTTTTTGTTTGAATTTTTACATATGAAAATAGTGTGTCACGTGATATTATTTGACCTGTTTAAACAATTTGATTTACATATGTTGATGTAACAAGATACAATGTGTGTAAGTAACCAAATAAACTATATGTCTACGCCTATATTCTTACGAAATATACAATGGTCACTCCCTACAACGACCCTCCAAATAACGACTCTCTCCTTACAACGACACTTGCCTCCGTTCCCTAAACAGGACAATTATGTCCAACCTATTCACGACTTCAATGTCGTCTGCTGAAATTGTCGTCTGTTATTTTTTCTCAAAGTAACATAAAGGACATTTGAACAGAAACAAATTAATAACGGGTGACAAACAGTTTGAATCCTGATTAGACGCAGCATAACGCGGCGTCTGATCTGGATTCAAGCTGTTTGCAAATGTAAGCCATTTTCCCTCCCTATAACGACTCCCTCCGAACAACGCACACATTATTTGTCTCCCATTGGATGTCGTTGTAGAGAGGGAACGCTGTATCATCAGAATGACAAAGAGTTTGGATTAAAATTAGCAGAGTTACACCACTGTTTTATTACAATTGCGCATAGCGTACAGTCAAAGGTAAGATCTAATAAGAAAAAAATTCGTATCATCTGAGCAGTTCGTCTTCGAAGAAACTCAATTTCTTTTTCGTGTGTCTTTCTAACTGTTTTAGAAGCAGTGCAAAATCGTTTATTCTAACCTCTCTTGGTACATGGTCTGGATCGAAACTGTTTGCATATGCTAGGCACGTCGCATTAAGCACGTTTAACCCTTATCCTGCTTTGATGTCGTCTGCTTCGAAATTGTCGTCTGCAAAGTTTGTTAAATTAAGATTTATGCCTTTTTTAAGTAAAGAAACCTAAAGAAGAGTGTCAAACAGTTTATATCCAGATCAGACATCGCGTTACGCGGTGTCTGATCTGGATCTAAACTGTTTGCAAACATAAATAAAGTCGCGACCAGCAGGCAAAGAGTTAAGGTAAATGGATTGATTTAATAACTTGTGTTTCAAAACATTCGGAGCTCTCACATCGCATTACCTAATGTTGCTGATTTCTTTTAACTCATAACCTGTTTGTAGTATTGAATGGTATGCGACAATTTAACGCAGGTAGAAATTAAAGAAAAATGTGTAAAAACGTCGCATTCTGCTTTCCCTTCAACCTGCTTGAAGCTACAAACTGCTAGTATATAGGACATATGTATTACGTTACATAACCATGCATGTATAAAAAAAAGATATTTTCGTCAATAGAGAAATCAATTGACGGCGTGAAAAGGTGTGGTTAATGGTTAATGGTTAAAACGAACATCGATATGAATGTTAAATAGATTGAAAAAATGTCGTGTTTATCCGATTTAATATATGCCCCGTATCAAAGAGCGGAAAATAAAACGGATGTTCTGCACTGTACCGTTACTGCCATTTTAGTGTGAATATCAAAGTGTTTTGAACAGGTACTATGGAAGAAACAGCATGCTAAATGCTTTATTAAACAAACCACATTAATGTTGTACCTCACAAACGGTTAACTATTGCAAGGCAATAGATACAGATTAACCACTTAAAAGCTTGTCATTTGATTACAATGTCAAAATATACTGATATACGTCAGATAACATAAGTATACATAGTATAACATAAACTACTCCATCCCTTCAATAGCCATCTGAACAATGAGTCCCTCCTTACAACAACGATTGCCACTGTTCCCCCAAACAAGACAACAATGTCCAACACTTTCACTGCTGCAATTACATCTGCTTAAACTTGGCGTCCGCTGTTTTTCTCATGGTCACATATTGGACGTTTTGACAGAAAATCACGGCGCCTGATCTGAATTCAACCAGTTTGAAAAGTTAAGCCAAATCCCTTCCCTTTAACAAATCCCTCCGAACCACAGACAAATCTTTGTCTCCAATTGGGTGTTGTTGTAGAGAGGGGACACTGTATATCGTTAAAAATAGATAATACAATTGGCAAAAAATCAGTCTCCATCCAGCATGATAAAAATATTTACGTCAGAATTCCCAAAACATCTGTCATCTTAACGGTTATTGCATTGTCTTTAGTTAACCCTTTAACCAATAGCCTGTTTCTAGTATTTAACATATGTGACCTATTAAAGTAAGCTGAAAGTAAAGCAGAATGTGCCCTAGGGCACATTCTGCTTTACTTTCAGCTTACTTTAAGTTACTATCTGCTAGTATATAGAAAATATTTCTTATAGTTCATATTCATGGCAGTATAAAATTGAACTATTTTCTTTGGCGGATGAATAAAATGAATGCGCTAAAAGTCGCTTCTATAAGGGAAAGGGTTAAATTTCGTTCTTAATCAAAATGAGTGATGTGTCCTTACTTCATAAGCAATCCTTTTCTTTGTAAGAAATAATTAAAGCCGCATTCAATCAAAGGTGCTTGTTTTTACAACATACTTTATTATGATCATTTGCAAAATTGTTTGCGAATACGTCCTTTGCAAACACGAGACATAGAATAATTGATTTAATGGTTACTGATTGTACGTTAACGTACCCAATTAATAGTCTACAATGTTTGTTAAGCATGATTTAATTGGCTGCATTTTGGCTGTTTTAAATTGATTGATATATGATTTATGAGTAAAGCATAAAAGCTGAGAGCAACGAAATTTTTATACTAGAAACAGGCAATTCTTCTGTGTTGATTTGATGATTTTTTATCTAATAACCTTATAGCTAAAGGTGTTCATAGGCAGATGTACTCAAACTTGAAAGCCACCAGTGCATTCTTCTATGATTATCTTCGTCTTGAGTCACTGACGTTATCAATTCCTATAGAATTTTAAGCAATCAAATAAGTACGATACAATAATATGACACAGTTACAGTTATAATCCAATAACTGTATCGCAAATTCTAGACTATGATTACTCCACAGAATGCCTCGACAGATTTTAAAGTGATAAAGTTGATTTATATAATTCTCAGAAAAGATAAATGATTTGACTATTACACTGGCTTTGGATATCGTGGAAATTATCCCATGCCTTCTAAAGATCAATTCGTTTCCAACGTGGGCGACTTACATCGAAGTTGCTCACGTAAAGCACCCTTCAAGAATCAAGATTAGACTCCTCGTCAAGCGGTGTCTGATCAGACAGCAAGCTATTTAGTTCTCGTATCATCATGTGCTCAGTATATTTATAAATTTCACATTTGAAATTTGGCATTAAATTTGAGGTGACAAATATAAGCAGACGATAATTAAGTTGTCTTAAAATGGTTAAGTCAGACGGTTAAAACTTGTTTATAAAAGGATTTTTCTGAAAAGGCAAGGAGAGTCGTAGTTGTATAAATCTATATGAAGTAACACCAAGCTCACTAGATGGCTCATTTATTGTCAAACCGCACAATAACGACAGAGTTAAGCGTTGTAAGTGTAAACTATATACTAGGTCCTTCAATTTTTAAATTCTCTATTTCTTTCTTTAAAAATAAATAAGCAGAACCCCTTGACTTCCTTACCGTGTTGCTACGTCTGGTCGGGATACAAACTGTTTGACACTCATTTAGATAGCACTTTTGTCAAAATACAAAATTTAAATTTGGAGCAAATGAATACAAAATTAGGTACGTCAACGAGATTCCTTATCGAGACTCCCGTACTGTGTCACCTATATAAACCCGCATTTTCATCTGTTCGTGTTGCACTTGTTTTAAATGAAAGGTGCTAATATTTAGACTTGAACGAATAAAACAAACTTTTAATCATTGGATAAAATGAGTTTCAATTCTATATGACGGCGCTGAGCGCGTTGTTTTGATCGTCGAATGTGATACCTGAGCGTTTCGGCAGAGTAAAATGGCGGGTTGGAAACGAGACCCGGGAATACCCCTCTTACGTTTTTCGCACACTATTTCCAAAATGAAGAGTTATTTTGTGTAAAACGTCATCAGAATCTGTTCTTCAAGATGTCTGCCAACAACTCCTTTTCTCAGACTAAAAAAAAATTATTTGTAAAAAATGAATTTAAAGAGTTAAATATAGCCCATTTTTAAGCTTCAATAATTCACAATTTACTCTTTTGCAACTAAATGCAACATAGTGTCCATATTCTATGAATATTTATGAATGTTTTGAGCTACTTACTTGATTGATATTTTTTGGCGAAAAATGCCGCGGTGCATGCAAAGCAGGGGCTGTAATTACGTCTGAGGTAATTTCCACGTGGCTGCGAATTGAATACTATTTCGGATAACCCTAGTTTTCGGACAATACACTATGATTTGTAAAGAAACAAAAAAAAACACGTCAAAATCAAACTATTTTTTATAAGAGCTGCCATTCCCCCCTAGTATGCGGACTTTTATCCTACATGATGGTAGCTTAAAGCATGCTGAAAGTTTTACGTTTAACCTGCTTTAAGTGTTCATGTGTCATTCAAACTGGAAAACATGTATACAATGGGATAAAGGGTTAAAGATTTTTCATGATCAACTAATGACAGCTCTTCAGTGCAGGCTTACAACAATACAGTTAAAACTTCTACTGCGACCATAACAGTTAACGACACTATGAAAGACAGATGACAGTCTTAAAATACTAGAGATTCCGTAAGCCTGGGGTCCTCTGTTTCACCCACCCCGCTTTAAAGCAATCACCAATATTAAGCACGTATTGATCAACAGTCATATATAAGTGGTCATTATAGGTAGGTTTCACTGTTTTTACCATATATGCATGTATGATGATAAAGAAAAGTACAGATGCATCATCTATTTCTCCATGGAGAACTTTAATAACCAGGACTTTTGTAAGCAGTGTGGATCCAGACAGGACGGCTAGTGACTGAGCGTATAATCTGGATCAAGCACGTTTTCAAATGTGCAATGATCGTGGTATACATGGTCGCTGACTTGTGCCAGCACTTTTCAATCTTTACGCATACGACTTGATATACATGTATATCAGTATATAGCGATACAAAATGTATTTAATAATATTCTATTTGAATGTTAACATGGTAGTGGAGGGGAAGGTGCGATAACACACTTTCACATCACGGCACATATTCTAGGCGCATCTGAACTCAAAAAACAACGAGAGCGGTGAAATACGATTAGCTACAGTTGAATGTAATGTCAATGCAAATGAGTGAACACACAAACAAATTAGCAAACAATGAAAAAGATGATAGAATAACAGAATGAATAACCGAATAAATGAGTGAATGAATGAGACAGTCATTCAATCAATAAATCAGTCAACCAACCGAAGATCACCCGTATCAGAGTATGTGTATTGCAAACCAATTATCACAGTAGGGCACTAATTGATAGATGTAGACATATTTAGGGGATGCTGATAGATGTTGCAGTTACCTTATCATGCTGATCGCGACTTGATTGACCTTTTTAAAAAACATTTTGGATCCAGATCAGACGCTGCATAATTTCGCGTCTGATCTGTATCCAAACTCTTTTACACTTGTGTCTAAGACTTTCTCAATAAAAATAAGTACAAATCATATTTAAATATTGTTTGCAGACAACAATTTAAAGCAGACGATATTACTACAGGGTAATGGTTAAACATGTAGATTTAAAATTGATGTTATTGGTTTTATTTTACTACTTTTTAATTTGGGGTCTCATAATACATAACAGAACAGTGAGATAATATTCTTCGTGCAGATATGAACATTTAGTGCTAATAAGATGGAAAGAGCTGTGACAGTTTAAATATTTTTTTTCCTATTGTATTTAACACATTACTCCATAAATAAATTATTTACGCCCTTATTTTATTCCCACACTGAAGAAAATAGTTCCATTACTATACAAAAACATATTCTTTATCCTAGCAGATATTTGCTTAAAGCAGGCTGAAAGTATAGCATGTTCTGCTCTACTTTCAACCTTCTTTAAATGGTCACCCTTTTAAGTAGGTATATATTACTCTGAATATTTGTACCATTCAAAATATATTGTTTATCAAATCCTAGCAGATGGTTAATTAAAGCAGGCTGAAAGTGAATCAGAAATTTTGCTGTACTTTCAACCTGCTTTAAGTGGTCACCTGTGTTCAAACAAAGGTTAATCTTCTAAAAAAAATGGTATACCTATAATTTATTGGACTGAATTCGACAATTAGTTGATTAAATACAGTTACTAACAAATGTAATGGAAAATTCAACTACTTGATAATATATCGATAAAGAAAATTATATTTCATCAAACTTTTATGTTTTAGCTGACCTGGCACGAAGTGCCAATGTGAGCTTTTAGGATGGCTGCATGTACGTTGTCTGTCCGTTCGTTCACCATTGGTTCGTGAACACTCTAGCGGCTTCAAATTTCATCGGATCTTCAACCTGAGCCGAATTGTGTACTTTCCATCGCTACACACTGAAGTTCGTTAAATCGTTTCCAAAGATATGAACAGCCCGTGGTCGAGTGGGCTAAATTGTTTCCTTTTTGCGTGTCTGTGCCCGCATGGAGGGTCACGGGTTCGAATCCCACCAGAGCCTCTTTTTATATTTTTTGAAATGCATTTTTTCAACAGATTTTGTTATCCTAAACTAATACTTACCCATTTAAATAAGCATTTGACATATATTTACAAATGACTATTTTTAATGCTAAATCTGGTTGCGAGCCTCTTTAAGTCTGGTCAATAACTAGGTCGCTATCTCAAATTAATAAATCTTGTTAACACTCCAAAGGTTGAGTGTAGATCATGTCTAGTCGTAATCTAGGTCACAGTCACTCACTATATGGCAAATTTTACATGGTGTACCAGGTGAGCGATTTAGGGCTATGGTAATCCTATTCTTATCTCTTAAATAATTGCATTACAATCAGCTAGATCCCTTATCTATCGGCACGGAGTGTGCTATTGGTTAAAATACCTATCCATGGGGAGGGTATTGACTTATTTTAGAATTAAACCATGAAGAATTATTGAAGCGGCTATTAACGTTCACGAATATTCTGCAAACATTCTAGAAGTTTGATAGTTTTAGAATCATTAGTCTAGATTAACAAAAGTTCTTGAACTCCTTTTATAGAATTGGTAAACTAATTCTTCAAGCTCTTAATCAATTCTAGATGCGGCCATTTAACGTTCATGAATATTCTAACATCATTGAACGCTTTTCACAAAAGTAGTACGGTAGTACTACGGTACTACCATGGTCTAGTACCCTAGACCATAATTGTACCTGTGGGTAATATGATAAAACAACTGCGTATCCAGCATGTGGGGACAATAAACACTCCAATTGACAGCTACCACAATTAACACTCAAACTGACTCCCCACAGAGCCAGAAATAGGCCTTAAAAGATTGTCTTATTTGCTCGTATCTAGATGCAAAACGGTCACAGCTTAAAATCTATTTTTAGTAACAGGTCGCGTGACATTCGACCTACCAACCCAAATAACATCTCAAGCATCCCATTACCGTGAGTAACCAGTTCACCAAATTTGATTGAGTTCTGCTCATCAGAACAAAAGTTATTGTCCAGAAACCAAAGTGAAGCCAAAATCTATTTTTAGTAACATATCACGTGATCTTTGACCTACCAATCCAAAATACAACTTTTAGTGTTCCCATATCATAAGCAACTAGGTCACCAAAAATGATCGCGATCGACCCATTAAACCAAGGTTATTGTCCTTAAACCGTAGCGTGACACAAATCAATAATCTGGCAACACTACTTTCGTAACCATGGTAACTTCAAAACGTCATAACTTGATAACCAATCATGATAGAGTATTCATTTAAAGTTCATTGATCTGCAATTGAAAATACCTTTCCAATGGTGTATGACACTTAGTATTTATACCAATTTGAAAACATGATCTGTCCTACCTACAAAATGGAATACAAGCAAACAATAATTGATTTAAGCCGATGACATCGCGACAGTGAATAGGTTCATAGAGGATATTGAATGAGTGTTTTCTCAGTAATGAATTTATTGAACGAGTTGGATAAAAATAATATTTTGCGAGCCTTGGCGAGCAACATATCATTTTTATCCAACGAGTTCAATAAATTTATTACTGAAAAAACACAAATTTAATATCCTATTTATCACATAAACACCAAATGACACGAAAATCCGAACGGTCTTACTTTCAATAATCTGGCAACACTACTTTCGTAACCATGGTAACTTCAAAACGTCATAACTTGATAACCAATCATGATAGAGTATTCATTTAAAGTTCATTGATCTGCAATTGAAAATACCTTTCCAATGGTGTATGACACTTAGTATTTATACCAATTTGAAAACATGATCTGTCCTACCTACAAAATGGAATACAAGCAAACAATAATTGATTTAAGCCGATGACATCGCGACAGTGAATAGGTTCATAGAGGATATTGAATGAGTGTTTTCTCAGTAATGAATTTATTGAACGAGTTGGATAAAAATAATATTTTGCGAGCCTTGGCGAGCAACATATCATTTTTATCCAACGAGTTCAATAAATTTATTACTGAAAAAACACAAATTTAATATCCTATTTATCACATAAACACCAAATGACACGAAAATCCGAACGGTCTTACTTTCACTTTTGCCCTCGGCTCTTAGGTAAACGATTCGTCATATGTGTTATTCGGTTTTATTCATCCGTAGATAAAACCACCAATCATATTAACGTAAAGAAAATCAACACCATTACGTTGTGAAAAGACTTCTCTGATACCATATTCAACTTTTAATTTGATATTTAAATTAAAGTTGTTCTAATTGACTAAAAATGATCATTTGACATTAAGAATCTAGTTTCGTTTCAAAATAACGTCAAGACGTAACATGACGTCATTATCATTGTAACGTCTAAATTTGAAAAACAGTCTGAGTCACTGTTAATACTAAAGTCTACGTAGTATTAAGTTTAGCCTGATTTGCAGCCTGAGTTTGCGAGACTGCTAGGGATAATGTTTCTAGGACACTTCGAAATGTTTCAATACCTAGTGGTGATCTATGTTTGTCTAGATTCTCTTAACTGATTTACAGTCGGCGTAGTAGTACATTAATTTGGTGATTCGAAAATTAGTATAAAATATATGCCCAGTGGGCCATACGATTTTTACGGCCCTCTATATTTTGCACGTTTATGTGATAAAGGACATTATCAACTTATTTCTCAAAGAAAGTTCATACACTCAATATATGAAGTTCTAGTGACTAATCAAATTGTCTTAACATTGGTGGCAGTCTCGGTTCTCCTTTGGAGCACTTTCCTCAGACTGTGACATCCGCGAGAAAGTTACCGAGCGCGTTTTAGTTTTCTAATTCTTTGACCGCAGAGAAACTGTAGCTTTTAATAACATGAAATTATAGATTGGTGCAATATATGAATCAAGACCGGGACTCGAACCTGGGACCCCTCGATTACAGAGCAACTGTTCCGACTGTACTATCCGGACTGCTAATGCAAATCACTAACCATTTGACCATAAATACACACACCTACTCTACCCAATAATTCATCCCGAATTCATAATCAAGGAAAACTTCACGAGATTATTATAACTACATATTTTTCATATGGACTACCCTGATGGTTATTTACCTTTGGTGCCAAATGTAACATGCAGCCACACCGGGATACCAGTGCTTTCCCCTCTGAGCTATCGGACCGCTAACACTAATATCATCATACGCTCTTTCGGGTCATACATAATATTTATTATATTGATTCGGCAGATTATACAAGAGTGAAAAAGATCCGTTTCCTGTTTCAGGCTAGATTTGATTCAGTATATTTACCTGTCCAAACTGTAACATCTTCCTTTCATCTGTTTTAACACTCTTAATGTTTGTTACTTCACAATATCAATTACCCATGTATTTGTACGAGATGTATATGCATGTTAAGCAATATGAGTCATTATCAGTAGCCAAACTACTTCGAATCTAATTTAAATACAAACATTTTGAAAGTACGTTGGTAGTATTTGGACCGTAAAGGGAATTAGCACATTGACAATAAGACTCATTCAAAGTAACGGAACGTATGTATTTAAGGTATGTTTTAATTGTTGTTAATGCCGTAATAATATATAAAACTTAATCTGAATATAAATAACTTTCAATGCAGTTCACATCCTTGTTTGTTTAACACAATGTTTTTAGGTAATATTTACCGAAAGAAAGGGTTATGTATACTCGATGCATTTAACTACATACTTCGAAGTTATAAAAATCTACCGGATACATTCACTTAAATATTACCATACATAATTCGTTATCAGTATATAAACATTGAAATAGGTTGCAGGGAAGTGAAAATGTAAGGGATATCTTAAACGATAAACGATGTGCGATTTTGGAAATAAGAAAGCATACACTATACGAGCGTATAGTGCGACTATTTTTGTCAAATTGTAAAGGCCACATTAAAATAACATGTTAAATAATCGATTGTTTTTATGCTATTTGCAAATATGTAAAGATGAGTGTAAATTAGATGAAGCTTTTTTATAGACACTATTCCTACTGTAACGCAGATCATGCTATTTCATATCGTGTGGTTTTGTGTTTTTATCTTAGTGTATGTAATATTATTCACCCAACTAAAATGTGCTCCTTTAATTGCTCGAAACAGGTATCTGTATCTGTATGGTACTCGAAAGAAGCTCACTTAATGAGCAAAACATATATTATATTGTACGAGATGTATTATATTATTTACTACCGACATCACCTATTGGCCACCTGTTTTCCACCTATCAATAGCTATTAGGTAAAGATGAGTTTCGTCGGTGAAAAATCAGCGATTGGGATTTTTAAACGTGTTTAAAATTCTCGATCGGTGAAGATATTTTACAAATAACCGATTGAAAACCTGTCTACTACCGATATCACCGACGAGTCACCGACGAGTCACCGATAAACCACCGATAAAGCACCGATGAACTGATACTTACCACCGATGAAAAATATGAGAATTAAAACGCGGGATCTCGTCGGTTTTCATCGTTTGTTAATGGCAGTTCAATCGGTGATCAATTTGTGATCAATCGGTTGCCGCCAGCAGTTCATCGGTGTTTTATCGGTATTCATCGATTATTGATCGGTTGTTGGGCGCTTTTAATCGGTGGCCAATCGGAGACTGGGTGGCGTTTGACCGATTGAACAGCTATTCATCACCGATACCCGGTTACACAGAAAGTCTGAAATTAAATCACTTAATTAGACCGATTGGGTACCGATTAAGCCCGACCGTCTGTGTAACCGGGGTGTTACACAGTCGTATCACGCTTAATTCAATGCTCCCCAGTGTTCCAGATGAAACAAAGGTCTCGCTTTGAAAGATTATTGTTTAGAAAGTCCTTGCGAGTTTTTAGTCTGTTTTTGTTTATTTGTCATAGTATTAGGTAGCCTCCTGTTTAACTATTTTAAAGGTTTCCTCGTGTCTTATATTGCTAGAACAATGAAAAATGGAAAACAATTTCATTGAAAAATAAAATAAAACATGAATGTTTCCGCATTAATAACACACAGTGACTTCGAGTTGGTGGTGCCTAAATGTATTACGCCCATTAAAATAAAAGGCTTTAAACCCTGATCCAGCTTTAGCTGTGATATTCCTTATTTGCCATTTTCCATACGCTAATGGTAAGCTATACAAATATATTTTACACGCAAATGTCTATTTATTTTGATTTAAAACACGAGTTTGTTTATCCCTGAAACTATTCCTACTTCAAACAAATCACGTATACTACGAACACCAATGTGAATAACAAACTGACCGTGATATACAAATATTTCATTATAATGCTTTCTGTTGGACTATTTACATAAAAGCTACATCAACTGTGTCATGCATACGTTATTCTATGAATTCGATTGTTCATTACAGATGCAAATATATACTGACAACATGTGAAACATGTGTGTTTGTCTTTCATAAATGGTAATGGAAAATGATTATGATGATCTAGGACATAGAAGAAGAAGTCTACAGACAGGGACAGCTCCGTCCGTTTATTTGTGTCCTTTGTTTAAAACGTTTTGCACAAAAATGAAAAACACTTATATTACTTCTACCCAGTCACAACTCAAAACCTATATAGTATCCCTATTATGATAATACTGGATTATTCAGCTTTAGATATATTATCTGTATCCTGCATTAAGCCAACAACGATCATTTGATCTCTTTGTACTGTTTCG
This sequence comes from Gari tellinella, assembly GCA_922989275.2. NCBI lineage: Eukaryota > Metazoa > Mollusca > Bivalvia > Cardiida > Psammobiidae > Gari > Gari tellinella. The sequence continues at coordinate 99,209,752 of OV277856.1, read as the reverse complement.
CTGAAGGACTGTTAAGTATGTACAACATATATTTAAGGCAGAAATTGTTTACAGTTTTCAGACGATTTTTAGGGGAGTCTTGATATTTTGGAGGTAGAATGGAGAACACTTGTACCATGCAAACAATTGGAATGTGAACCCTCCATTGAAAGTTGTAGGGTTTAACGAGTTTAGATATCATATAATGTAACACTTCGGCGATACATTTTTTCCTTCACAGGAATAAAACAATTCGTGGTAGCCTTTTTGAACGATTGTTTGACCCATATTCTCTATAACACTCTAAATTGAAATACTACTGAACTTACAATCAAAGTTCTGTTTAAATCTTCACGTTTACAAATATTCAATGGAGTTTGTTCATTAGTTTAGTTTTAACATTAAACAATACTGCAGTTTACACTATTAACAGGTCATACTATTGAGCTGAATATTAATCCTTTAAATGACAAGACCGACACCGCTAACATTTTCAAACAGTTAAGACCATAATAAGACAACGCGTTTCGCCTCGTCGGATCAAATCCAACTGTTACATGCTCGTTTTAACATTTCTGTAGGCGTATACTCATTTTTAGGTGTAAATGGGTTAACTCAGACTCAATATATTCTTTATAAAATACAACCTTACCTTATACTGGTCAACCATTCAGAAAAAGCATCAAAAGGATTTTTGTTCAGAATGTTTGCCGATTGTTTCGTTTTTCATAACATTTAGTTTTGATCCGTGCGGTAACAAATTAACCCAATGTAAATGTGCACATTGATATTTTATCAGAACATTATCAAACAACAGTGCGTGAATTCTTTGAAATACGAAAATTATATTGTTGTCGAACGATTGTTAAATCTAAAATGATTTTGTTATAATAACATAATATTTAGAAAGGTAGTTAGCATTACTGTAACCATGCACTAATAAATCAATTATGCCTAGAGATGCTATTGTTGCTTTACTAACTTATTTCCGAACAGAGATTTGAGTGTACGCCTACTCACCTATGACAACTTGAGTAGCATTGACAAATTGTCTTTAGTACTAGACGAGACCTACTCTAGAGGCAATATTTGTTGTTACCCATGTGACATATATCAGCTTCTGGTATGCTTTATTCCCCGGTACAGTAGAACATGTGTTGAGCTAAGACGCAATAAAGAAGCATCGAAGTTTCTCTTATTGTAACTGACTACTTTGTCCTAAGATAGTTTCGTCATTACTTTTGTTGCGCATTAAAAGGGCAATATCGATTACGAGCACACTTTGGTATATTATACACAAGGTAAACAACTAAAAGTAACCCTACCACAGAGAGAAGATGTGTATTACGGTAATTGCCAGATCCCTGTCCGTAATCGATTCAGAACAACATGCATTGTATAAAGTACATTATACATACAAATGTGATTAAAATGATATTTGATAATAGGACGATATCTGTTGAAACATTCTTAAATAGTTTGTCTGACTAGAAAGATAAAACCACTGCCGTCTATATCAACTCATATTAAAACTGTTAGGGTAAATAAATACTGTAAGCTGTTTGAAGATAAATAATACCGCTTTATGTTTTACATTTTACTACAAACTGACATTGGTACAGTAACAATTCTGCAATGATTTTATCTGTCAATAATATGTAGTTATATATGTGATAAATAGATTCAAGTGTAGAGGAATGCGTTTAGGTAACGTTGTGTGGAGATATATGTATGTTTCGTTTACAACTGGCATTTAGTCTAAGATAAATAACCCGTTTTGTAATCGTGAAACAAATATACATTGTGAAAATGCTATTGAACTTAACTGAATCGTCTAACCAGCCTCTGATTTAATAAGTCATTTACATTATACGACAGATTAGCTTCGGGATTGCTTTGAATAATTTCACGATTTGCCTCAGGCATCTTATATTTCATCATATCGTAATGTAGAGATATTTTAATCCCTTCACTGTCGCTACTGCCGCTACGTCACGTGTTTTATACAATTGTCATCTGCTTTCAGTTCTCAAATTCTGAGTTCATGCATTTTTCTGGAGAAACATCGATACGATTCCATACAGGGGAGAATCTGTTATTCTTTTCCGTTTTAACGCAAACGTACGCAAACGCAAAACACTAAAACGATGAATAGTACAACTTTTGGACAATTCTGATAATTCTTGTTTATCTTGGTGCCAAACAGTTGGAGCCTGATCAGACGCCGGGTTACCCGGCGTCTGATCTGGCTCCAAACTGTTTGCACTGCAAATAATAGTTTTAACGTAAACGCGTTTATTGGGAAAGAATAACACATTCTCCACTGTAACAGTTTGAATCTTGATCATCAGACGTCGCAATAAATAAATTTTAAAGTGTTGAAATCTTGCTAGCAAGTTTAACAAAGATACCATGATTTTGAGGGGTGTTCAGGGTATTTCGCTTTTATCCTATGATAAAAACCACATACAGTAAAAACCCTCTAACACGACCATTAAATTGTGGTAATTATTAGATGTGTATGATATATGACTGCTTAAATCAAGGAGATTTCTATGTTACTGTCACATTGCGTTAAGCTGTCACCTGTCTTTTAAACATTCAATTAGCCTTCGTTTTAATTGCCGTATTAGAGAAATGTTACTGTGCATCACCATTGGTGTTACCAAGAGTGACTTGTGGATGTCGAAATAGCTTATTTCATAATCGATGTAAAACAAGATAAATTTGAAGTTTAAACTTCTGACGAAAGAAGAAATTAATTTCGATTTAAAATTAAAGGTGGCACCATCCGTCGCCCAAGCTTTTGCTTTTAGAAACAATTCCTTCATTTAAGTACCGTACAAAACTCTCTAATGTAGCCACATAATGAGCTAATGTTTACGGGGATTACCACAGGTGGTTGTTTAAAGCAAGATAAAAGTAAAGCAGAAAGCTTTTTTATTTCAGTTCCACCTTGCATCAAGCTGTTAACTGTTTGAAACCCGTCTTTTAAGACTCGTTTAACCCTTTCCCACATAGCATATCTCTAGTATTGAATATAGGTGTCCACTTAAAACAGGTTGAAAGTAAAGCAGAATGCGCTTTAAGCGCATTCTGCTTTACTTTCAGCCTGCTTTAAGCTATCATCTGCTAGAATATAGAAAATATTTTGTATTATACATATTTATGAATGTATAAATTAGAACTATTTTCTTCAGGGCAAGAATAAACTGAATGCGCTAAAAGGCGCTTCTATGAGGGAAAGGGTTAAGTGGTCGTACATGTAATAGGGCAGTTATACTGCATTAGTTTCAGTATTTCCTCGAATTTGTTAACACAATGAGGTTAGAAGAAATACAATTGTTTTAAAGTGTATTATAATTATTTAAAGAACTCTCGCATTATAAAGTTAATTTGAAAAGTTTGTATAATACAGCTGTCCAATGTGCAATGGAGACACTGGCATTATTTCAAAATTTACGCGTACGTGAAAAAACATTTATTTCGATGGCAAACAGTTCGGAGTCACCTCAGACACCGGGTAACCCGGCATCTTGTAAGGCTCATTCTATTTGTTCACTCTGATAAAAGCAAATTGTCAGACTATTGACATACTTGTCATCCTCAGTATTATATTGCATTACGTTTGCGTTCAGCGTCGTTTCAATGGAAAAATAATAATCGAATTATTCTTAACAAGTAATATGTACTCAAACAACGAAGTCATTTGCAATATCAGAACCAGAAATAATCAGCATTTGAACAGGCTCAAATTGTTTTGTTTATTAGATTGATATCCGTCATTATTTGTCCTTCATTCGATGATATTATGAACAGAACAGAACAGAACAAAACATATCTTTATTACTCTCAGGCATACAAGCAGCATGAGGAATTATAAGTGCATGTACTTGAGGTATCACGTGACTGTGTGAAAGTTTCTCAACTTGAAAAAGAACAATGATTTCCTACAAAACACAATATTAAAACCAATATGTATTTAGTGAACAATATTTTATCATTTTGGTAGATCAGTAGCTTCTGTCTAACTATTTGACCTATAGTTTGTATTTCGTATTCAAGACAGAATGTTGATTGCTTAAATCAGGCTGAAAATAGTAAAGCAAACTGCTAATTAAAGAGGTGTCTGCTTTGCCGTCAGTCTGCATGCTAGGATGACGCAGGTAGTCTTATTGGGTATTTCCATGACTGTATAGACTATCAAGCGGAACTCATTTTAGTGTTATATGAAGTGAAAAGCACATGGCGATATATCTACCGGTAATGGGTAAAGTGTGTTTCGTTTGTAATACGTACATTATACGTTCATTTTACGTACAATCGTGGAGTAAATCGCTATTAGTATTTGCAGTCCTAATTATGAAATCGTACACTTGAGACAAATTTTCCAATTACTGCCTTAAAGTTTTGCATATCACATAAATGTGATGCAAATCAGTCGCAGCTTTTGTCTATAGGGACAATTGATTGAGAATAAATAGATGTGTGCCATTGAACATCGACCTTGTCGGTAAGACGGTATAGATTAAACATGAATAATGCAAGGTGTCTTGAGGTGATACACATCTAACAATCCATTGCTTAAAATGCATCCCAAGATTATATAAGATTTGAAGCGGATACGAGTTTGACAGACGAGCAAATAAGAAGAAACTGATTGATATCACCAGCTTCTAAATGCTGTATGCGTAGATTTACGCACATTGCCCATCATAGAAATATCCAGACGACCTAGGTGTAAAAGTTTTTAAGGCAGAATAGCGGTAAATGTACAGTAAAACGTCTTTATTACGATCCAAATATTGTATTTATCATTTGGTGTTTACGAACGGTTACTGCTTAAACCAAGATGACAGTAAAACATTGGTGAGCTTTCTATTGCACTGTCACCTTGCTTAAAGTTGTCAACTGTCTTTGATTTAATTCAATAGCCTTCGGTTTAGTGGTCGTAATAGATAGGTTTTACTGTATTGTCTCCGGCTTTTTATAGTAGTGTAGTGGTATGTGTATCAGTTAACCCCTTCACTGCCGTGACGTCATCAATTTTAAACAATGATCGTATGTTTTTGTTCTTCAAATTAATTGTTGAGGTAATTTGATTTAAGAAATATTGAAATAAGTGTCAAACAGTTTGGATCCTGATCAGACGCCGTTTGCGATTAATAATCGTAGTCGGGGTAAGGCAGTGAATGGGTTAATTCCAATTTGTTCGATAGATACTTGTATATGTACAGTGCAAATGACAATATAATTGCCCGTTTAAATTAAATGAAACGCAATGCACTTAAACTTAGAAGAAGTATATTTTGTTAAATCTAGACGATTCTTCTTAATCTCATTTGCAGACCTTTTAGAGCCGGATCAGATGTCTGGTAACAAGGATTTTGAACTGGTTGCACGAGGCAGATATAGAGTCTAGGATGACAACGGTGCTTTGGATATACGATGTTGCAATGCAATAAGGCAGGTTTTGTCATAGCACGGCTCAATTGTGCAATACCCAGACAACAGTTTCAATGTACAGTATATTATTCCCTAGGAAGGGCTTTCACGGGCGATAAGATGGCTGAATTGAAAGGGTTAATCACACGCAAATGCCCCTAGACTGAAATCCGTCGTCTGATACTATAGTGAGTGTTCTGATTATTGCAATTACCAGCGGGGAGCTGCTTCACAATGATACTGTCAGTTCATGTCTGTAAAAATAAGATGCCATATAGAATTTAATACTTACACTCACATGGAATTACATAATCGGTATCATAATACACCGCAGAATGCGTTATTATTTAGATGGCAACTGTATTTTACAGTGTAAGATCGAGATTTATTTCATTTAGTGAGCATCAGATGTTATAGTTGACAAATTGCGATAGAACTAATTTTCGATTTTTCATTGTACAATACAGTCATTCTATTTTTTTGCACTTTCTAAACGACTTGTTGAACTAAATTGTTAATCAAATAGAGACAAAAGTGCAGATTATATTATTCAAATCATAAATGCAAACTTATTCACGTATGCAAGCATAGGTTTGCATTTAAGATAAAATATTACCGACATTGATTTTCAAATCAGGGTCCAATGGCCATTGAACCAGTGCATGTAGACTGACGTTTATTGTACCCGTATTTATAGGGTTTGCCGATGTCCTTAAATTGCAAAATAAAGTACGTCGTCTAGATAAGAATCGATACAAGTAAACTGAAAATGTTAGTCTTTCCACTTAGCTGTGTGTATATTAAACCATTGATGGCCTCAGCAAACATATTCGAGCCTGGTCAGAAACCTGGTTACTCATTTGCTGTTTCTAAAGCGGATCGTCCATAGTAATGGGTGCATTCGCGGATTTCATCTTTGCAAGTTTATTCTACCAAACCTGGTAGATTATTGCTCATGATGAGTGGGCACCCATGTTTTCTTTAAGGAATAACAAGCTTTTAAACGAGTTGTCATAGTGAAAACCGACTCCTCGACGACATCGCCAGGTTCGAAATATCAAATCGAAAGACCAGATAGCTGGTCTATAATGCCGTTTACGGCCCTGAAAGCATGCATGGACATTTTGTACTGACGAGTTCGTTCGCCAAATAACATCTAAGACATATTCATATACTTGCATGAACATGAGATTAGCACATTTTCATACACTCATTGCAGTTAGATCAGACCATAACTCCCGACGTCGAATTTGAGTAAGCTATAAAGGCTGTTTGACACTGATATCGACCATTTCATTAACTTTTGAAAATGATGATTTAGGAAATAAAAGCTGACAATAACACGCCATTTTGTGGAAATAGGGGGACCATATAACACTTTTAAATCCTGTTAAAGTATTTACAATGAAAACAAAATTTACTTTTCCAACAATAAATACGTTTATGCACATTACCCTTCGTCTATTGATATTGAGACCCGGCGCCTGTTTAGGCTCCGAATTGTTTGTCTGCGATGTTCTACAGTTGACTGTATTGTTTTGGTTTTTTTTTCGTTTAAATGGTACGCTCCACATATACGTACATGTACACATGGCAAACACTTGTGAACATGAAGAGACGTCTATTGTCCCGTTTCGTATCACTTCACAGACTGTTTGACATTCTCAATAATACCGATATTAATCATCAACAATAAATAAAAATGAGCATTTTGGCATTGCGGTTTTCATTTGTTTAAACTTGAAATCATGGCATTTTGATGTGTTCTGCGTTATACCCTTTATATGTATCAAACCCCACAACGTGTCATATCTAATCCTTGATCGATCCATATACGTGTCGCATAACCTCTGGCACAAATTGTGTTTATTGTTTTTCCCAATTTTCTGATCCTGTGAAAAGTTTATATTGTATCCATTACGTGCCAAAGACATAAGGTTATGTCTCAGGCAAATGCTTATACAAACATGGCGAGATACACAGTACGAACAGATATGCCTATCAAGTGATAATGCGGTAAAGTTGGAGACTAAAAATGTTTGGGGTTTTCGTGATAATGGAAAGAAGCCAATACGCCTACAGAAGTAAAACTTATAAGATTAAGTGGGCCATGCCTGTCATTATTCATCATAGGATTTGCGATTTGGTTTCGTCTAAAGAATGTGTCTTCGATATTTAGTTCATGCTATATGTATAACGACGTCCTGTTGTTCATACTTTTTTCATGAATACTCACTGAATAGTGTTAAACATATTAGACGGAGTTATGTAGCATGAAAGAAAGCTGTAAGTACTAGATGGGGATATGTCTGCTTTAAATCACTCTTTCAACACGATAGACCTGTTTAAAATATACTAATTACATTTGCAAACACTGAAGACCCAGATTTAAAGCAGTGTTTTATTAAACTACACGTACTTTCAAGTAGACTGTTTCATGTTTTGGTAACTAAAATTACCCACAAGGGAACATAATAACCCGCAAGAGTCACTAAGTGTTCAAAGAGTTAAGCAGCCACGTACGATCAACACCGATGTTAGATGTTCTATTGAACAGTCGCTACCGTGTATATGCGTTTTGGTAGTATAGACCAAACTCATAAACGTGTATGGTATGATAAGGTTGCTTGGGTTTTACAATGCTGTAATAAAATTAGGCTGGGCTTGTCATAGCACAGCTTAACCCATTTGTGTCCAGCGGATTATTCCGTGTTTATATATTGGATTAGTCCATTTTTTATCAAAGGGATGCCTGGTCAGACTTTTCATTTTCATTTTGTTTTATATTGAAATTTCTATCAGCAAACAGTGTAGACTCTGATCAGACGTCGCATAATGCGGCGTCTAATCAGAGTCTACGCTGTTTGCCTATGTCCCATAAATGGGATCATGGGCACAATGGGTTACATGTTCTTGGAGCACAAATGCGTGTATTGGAACATTCTCTGCTTCACATAATTATATTTAACCTTGATGCATGCTAACTTCTTAATGCAAGCGGTTTCTACAGGGACTAGCTTTGTTCAGCCATGCATTCATCACATACTTTGTTTTCGAGATTCGACTCTTTTTTATACTACCTGATTTTTCAACTATGGGTTGACTGTATACGACGTACTTAAAAGTTCTCGGTTTATTACTTACAGGCCATTCTCGTTTATAGACGAGTCAAACTCGAGAGTCCATATAGGTGTACATTGTAACTCGCGACCAGACCAATGTTACAATCCAATGTGCAATACATTGTTAGTTGTTTTAGAAACTGTCCTTGGACACATTGCATTGACCGATTGGTTTAATTTCAACATATAATACTAACACCTGACACAATGTATGCATTGCTATTATAATATGCTAGTTTCGTCTGGACAGTCAAGCTTGTTTAACCACTTACTTGATGAAGGAACATCTTCATCTAATGTTTATTATCATTACTGACAATTTAATGAAAGGTGAATGAGATGAGGTTAAGTTGTAGCTGAATGCACATGAAATTTTGCTGGTACATTTTACCATACATATGGTATTAGAGACATAATATGGCACGTATGCAAATTGTACCATTTCAATGGTTTTCAATGTAAGCAAACACGTGATATTACGTACATGTATATGAAGATCTGTTACAGCACTCTGATATATATTGCTCAAATGTATAGCGAGAGTTTACCCCTTCACCGTCATATTGTTGTCTCCTTCAATATTGTTGTTTGCTATATCGATTCAATGTTAATTTAAGGCATTATGACTGAAGAAATTTCAAAACGAATGGCAAACAGTTTAGATTCTGATCAAAAGCCGCGTAAAGCGGCGTCTGATCAGGAATCAAACTGTTTGCACACGCGTCTTTTGGCGTCATTGAGAGTAAAAGGGATAACCCAATGTAGCCGGTAGTCTCCGTCGCCGTCTATTCAAGAAATGAAATGATTTTTTTGCGGCGGTTTAGCGAAATAAACGACAGAAAATGATTGGCAAATTAACCATGAATCTCTAGCACTTAAGCTGAAAATTCATTAATTTCTTATATTTACATAATAGTTGCTGTAATTTCTAATACTAAATGAACATATAATTAGTATGCATATATGTTTAATCAATATTACAGGTTGTAAACACGAGCAATGTGTACTCTGAAAGGAACAGCCATAACCGCATAACTGAAGCTGTAACTCGCCGAGAAATGATTCATAAACCCCGTCTTCTCTGCGAAAGATATCCACCCACAAGTCCGCCCCTCTGGAGCAGTTGCATCTATTTGAATCATACGTCAAGTTTATCAATGCAATTGAATGGGGCGAGTGTTAATATTCAAAATTATATAAACTGCATGTGTATGTATCAAGAAAACAGGAAACATTACCCTGTGACAGTGGTGACGACGATTTCATTGCGAACAGTTTGGTTCTAGCTCAGATACATGTAACCAGGTGTTTGGCCAAAGTATTTGCCACAAAGATAAGTTGTTTTTTAAACTCTTGTTGTATTTGTTTACGTTTCGTTCAGTTTAAAATGAAAAACCGTTGTCTTCTCAAGTGTATTTAAAATTTGGACAGAACACAGAAAGGTGTTACAAGTCTGAATTGGAAAATCCAAATGACATAGACCTTATTTGGAACACCTTTAAAACAAATCATCAGGTTTCTATGTATAGGTTAGACCATGGTTGCGCGCGAATAAACGATATAGTTCGAGGGGGCGTAACCCCCGAGAACTATGTCGTTTATTCGCGCGCAACCATGGTCTAACCTATTTAGCACTGGCTTGGGCTCGAGGAAAACAAGTAGACCCTTCGTTACTGCTTTTTGTTTTAGACGAAAAAGACATTTTATTTGTAATATTTTACTTAAATTGAAAGGTTATTTCACTGTGTAGCTTGAGACATTATGCATGCTTCAACACCAACACAAATAAGGCTTATTGAAGCTCTATATGTAAGCACAATTCATTAGTAATGGCCTTTAAAGTTTAGGTATCACTGTACATAATATGACGTCATCAAGCTTTTGCAGTTCCCCTCTGATCTCAGCTGTTTAGTAAAGCCAATCAAGACATGCATATCCCGGTTTTTACACCTACAGCTGAAACAATGCATATATCTAGGTCCAGAGGGATGGGGTAGATCTAGATATATTATAGATACTGTGGAAATATCGTATTGCTTTAGTTTAAATCATTGATCTGGTGTTTATTCCGATTATTTATCGTTAAGCCTACAGTGCAGGCAAAAGGTTTTCGCGGTGGCTTGCTCGGAGGATTGCTAGGGTTGTGACGTCAAATTGCCTTGAGATGACGGAAGCATGAAATAAGTGAACAGTGTGTTAGTTATTTCATGGTTTTGTTTAATAAACGATATATTCGCAGGTTTTTTAGGCATCTGATTGGCCGAGAGCTCCAAGCCATGTGCTAACTCAAAATATATCCCTAGCAAAGTACTGAAACAAAGGAAGATACTACCATGGATAACAAATGAGCTACGCAAAAAAATGAACTGATATAGACACATGTTGCTAAAATTAAAACAAAAGAACCATCTTAAACCTCAAAAGCTTAAACAGATGAAAAGTGAAATACAGAAGGAACAATGTACAGCTTATTGGAACTACATAGAAAACATGATCTTTGATATAACAATACCAGAACAAGACAAACATGATCTTTGATATAACAATACCAGAACAAGACAGTCACAAACATCTAAAATTTCCAAAGAATCTATTTTCTTACATAAAAACGCAGAAAACCGACAGTCAAACCATTCCTCCTTTAAGAGATCAAGGTATGCTGAAATCAGACAGCAAGAACAAAGCAGACACAAAGGTTCCAATAGGTTTTTACCCCGGCATCGAATTTACCAATACCTGACAATGGAACTAGTTCTCATCCACGTTTGGAAGAAATATATATTACTGAAAATGGCATACATAAACTTTTAGAAAACATCAAACCATACAAAGTAGCAGGTCCAGACAATATCCACAGTACACATAGACTTTTTGCAGACGACAGCATCATAAACAAAGAAATCAGAACACTTAACGATTGTTAACAACTACAGACAGACCTTGATGCTGCAGCACGTAGGGAACAAGACTGACTCATGCACTTTCACCCAGACAAATGCACCGTTCTTTCTGTCACGCAAAAACGCAAATCACACAAATTTACTTATACTCTCCATTCACAAGATCTTGAAAAGGTTGATCATGCTAAATATTTAGGCCTCACCGTTCACAATAATCTTAAATGGGACAAACACATAAACAACATTACAAATATAGCTAACCAAACTCTTGATTTCTGAAACGAAACTTGAAAATGAATTCGGTGACAGCAAAAGATCATGCTTATAAAGCTCTCATAAGACCAAAATTGAAATACTCTGCATCTGTTTGGGACCCGCATACGAACTCTACAATGTAACAAAAAACAAATTGAAAAAGTGCAAAGGCGTGCAGCCAGGTTTGTTTGCAACCGTTACCACAACACTAGCTCAGTATCTGATATGTTACACGGTCTCAACTGGCCCACTTTAGAATTAAGAAGAGCTAGATGTAGATTAGTAATGTTTTATTAAATTATCCATAATGTAGTAGCTATCTGCCCACCTTACCAACTTTTCCAGGCCTCAGATCTCAGAACAAGACAAGGCAACAAATACTTTTTCACACATTCGTATATCGCAACATCAAAAGACACTTACAAATATTCATTCTATCCAAGAACAGTAGCCCAGTGGAACTTTTTGCCTGTCTCTATACAATCAGCAGTCACAGTAGACACAATCAGAACTCGTGTTCCTGTGACTGTCCTAACACCAATTTTCTGCAGCTAAATCTATAAGCTTGTATATAATTCTAACTTGTTTTCACCTTTTGGCAATCATGCTGTTCTTTTTAAATGTTGTTTCTATTAAATCTGGCGCCAACACATAATTCTCAACTTTGAGAGAGTATTGTATACAGGAAGAGGAAGAAGTATTGACCTAAATAATTATTTTGACATCAACATCGAGTAAAGGCACCAATAATATTCTCTGTACATGAATAAGTAAATTTGCTCCATGCGTTTGTGTGATGGTAAATGATTATTCCTTCACTGTCGTGACGACATCGATTTTATAGTACTGTCGTCAAATTTTAGTTTACAATATTTCATTGTTGGTATTTTGAGTAAAGAAAAAATGAAATAAGTTTTAAAACGTGTGTGTCCTGATTATACGCCGCGTTACGCGGCGTCAGATCAGGATACACACTGTTTGTCATTAAACGTTTAATTCGGCGTAATGAGTGCTGTATTTATAACTGGATATTATACATGTTGTGCTTACTGCTGCTATTTATCTTAAACCCGTTACCATTTCAACTGTTATGTGATTGTTAGATAAACTTACAACAAGAAATTGATATTAAACGAAACTGAAACGAAGCAGCTATTCCTGAATAAATAAGACATAAAATTATACGATAGATTGGCTTGCAAGTTGTGTTGAATAATTTTACAATTTACATCAAACTACTTATCATTTACCATAGTTTTACCCCTTCATTGCCAATACAGACTAAACTACCAATTAAGTTATAACCCGGCATCTGATCATGATACAATATTATCGAAGTTTATATCAATGTTTATGAAGTAAGAATGCCTGAAATACTCAATTAAAAAGTAACGGTATACAGTGGAGACCACGTGAGTTTTCCCCAATAAACGTATTTAAGCTAAAACTGTTATTTCCATTACAAACAATTTGAAACCTGATTAGTCTGATCAGGCTTCAAACTGTTTGGCAAACAGATTAAACTTAAAAGTCAGAATGGCCAAACATTTTTATTTTCTGCATTTTATTGTAATGCGTTTGTGTTTCGTTTGAGTTTAAACGGGAAAGAATAACAGATTGTATTAGAGTTGAAACAGAGTTGATGAAGCACAAAGTCACAAACGAAGTTATGTTTAATTTCTATTTACAAAATCAGTTGCCCAGCTAATTACAGATGGGGGAACCACCGACTTTTCGCCAGCCAATTTACACAGAGATGAATAATTATTGTAAGCAATATTTACCATATTCTTAACCCAATATGCCCATGGTCCTATATAATGGACATAGGCAAACAGTGTAGACTCTGATCAGACGCCGCATAGCGCGGCGTCTGATCAGAGTCTACACTGTTTGCTGATGGCAATTTCAATAAAAGACAAAACGAAAATGAACATTTAGACCAGGCATCCCTTAGGTCAAAAATATACTAATCAAATACCTAAAGCATAAAAGAATCCACTGGGCGATAATTGGCTAAAGATGTAAGCTTAAAAAAGGTTGAAAGTAAAGAAAGCGCACCTTTGCTTTCAGCCTGATTTAAATGGTCACCTATCTTCAATACCGGAAACAGGCTATCGGGTACATGTAACGGGTCTACATTGTAGTCTGCACTGCTGTTTCAAAGCTGGTTTGATTTAAGATAAAAACAAAAATACAATGTATCGAAATGATTGTCAAAGAGCTTGAATCCTGATCAAATTCAGCGAAACGCCTGTCTGTGTCTGCCTGTCTGATAACGAAAACTGTTTGATAATTGTGTGGATTTTACAAAATAAAATGTGAACCCTTATCCTGTGGGGATAAATGTATCGTCTGCTTCGAAATTGTCTTCTGCAAAATCTGTTAAATTTAGATTAAACACATTTTTAAGTAAAGAAACCTAAAGACGAGTGTCAAAGAGTAAGGATCCAGATCGGAACCGCGTCTGATCTGGATTTTAACTGTTTTCAAAAGCCAGTAAAGTCGCCATTAAAAAGGAAAGGGTTAAACTGACGACGGCTTCGAAATGATCGATATAAACAGGAAAATGGTTAAAGTTTTAGGTATGGACCTGCTTAGAAGAAGGTAAAGTTAGAGTACAAATTCTATAGTACATTTATCTTCGCTTACATCTTAAATGAATGTGTTGTTGAGCAGTTGTTAAAGCTAGACTGAAGTGTACTTACACATTTAAACTCGACGATAGTGTGTCACCTACAGTGGAGAAAACGTTATTCTTTCCCAATAAACGCGTTTACGCTAAAACTATTATTTGCAGTGCAAACAGTTTGGAGCCAAATCAGACGCCGGGTAACCCGGCGTCTGATCAGGCTCCAAACTGTTTGCCACCAAGATAAACATGAATTATCAGAATTGTCCAAAATTGTACTTTTCTACGTTTTAGTGTTTCTACGTTTGCGTTTAAACGGGAAAGAATATCAGATTATCCACTGTACTTGTTTATTTAGTTCCCTCCGAGGGAACATTTAACCCTTACACCGCCAATTTCACCCCTTGAACGCCACCGTGTCGTCTGCTACAATATTGATGACTGCAATGTATTTTCAAAAATTAGTTTTAATGCAATTTTAGTGAAGAAGTTTTGAGATGAGTGTCAATCAGTTTGAATCCTGATCAGACGCCGCGTAACACGATGACTGATCAGGTTCCAACCTGTTTGCAAACGTGTGTTTTGCGTCATAGACAGTGACATGTTTAAGTCAGAAATGTGTCTTTGATTTTAAGACAAAATTAACACGTTAGCACCGTCTCAGTATAAAAAAAAAGAAAGTTAGTATCTTGTTTTCATGAAACACTGCAATTAATCGAAGACTTTAACGAACCAACAGGACATTACGTGTCTTTATTGTGCACAAATGATCCAATGCCATCATCGCCAACTATATAGGCAGCGCACACTTCTATCAACACTAAGATTGAAAACGGTTTGCATCCAGATTAGACATTGCGTGACAAGACATTAGATGATCTGACCAAGTTAATTTTTCGATTTGGTAATAACGCGTTTATATAAAATTCTCAATTATTAGTATTGCAGACATTATTTTGCAAACAGACGAAACGGACGGAGTTACTGTACCCCCAATCTGATAAGGCTCTAAACTGCATATTTTATTCAGGTTGTCACTGACAATGAAATAGTTTTAATTATTTGAATGCATTTAATGTTCTTAATACATGTACATGTCCAATACAGTGCTCCCTCTCTACAAAGACACCCGGTTGGGACACATATTGTGTGCGTTGTTCGGAGGGAGTCGTTGTAGGGAGCCAAAACTTAGACTTTGCTTATATTTTCAAACCGCTTGAATCCAGATGAGATGCCGCGTAACGCGGCGTCTGATTTCGATTTAAGCTATTTGTCACTTGTCATTGTATTATTTTGATCAGTATGTCAATTGATTTGTAACTTTGAGAAAAAACAGCAGATGACAATTTTAAGCAGACAATATTTCAACATTAAAAGCGTTGAACACTATTGTCCTGTTTAGCGAACTGTAAAATTGGTCATTGAAAGGAGGGGGTCGTTGTTGGGGCCGTTGTAGAGAGGGAACACTGCAGTTTAACTCATTGAACCCTAGTGACGCATATATGCGTCTTTTACCAAATGTGTACCTGTGAAGAGTATGCTTGTCCTGTGCAAACAGTGAAGTCCCTGATCAGAGGGCTCCTACAGGAGCCCTCTGATCAGGGACTTCACTGTTTGTCGTTTTGCAATTCATTACAAAAAAACAACCCTAGATAGTCTAAAATGAACCAGCCTTTATTGCAAACTGGAATTTTCAATTAGAAGTTCCAGGGGATAATGAGTTAAAGTGTGTCATACACTCCTCTCTACACACCAAACAAAAGGGTGATACATCATGTTTTATCGTTCTTTTCCCCAAAAGGATTCATTTATGTCACCGAGCTTGATTTTAAGACGAATTTAACACCCAGGCACCATCAAAGTATAAAAAGGTAAAATGTTGGGGGTTTTATTGGTGTGAAAGAAAGCAATTAGTCATGGGTTTAAACCTTTATAGAGTATGAACCTGATTTTACTTATGATTGCAAACGGTTACGATCCTGCGTAACGCGGCCTCTGATCTAGATCCAAACTGTTTGACACTCGTCTTTTTAGATTACCTCCGTTACATTGTCCAAATATGTTTAGACTGAGAAATAAGAGAGGCCAGCAAATTCAAGCAGAATAGATTGCACGCAGCAGTATTGAAAAGGTTTAACGAAATAGCAAGGGAATTAGCATCTTTAGTGTGCGGAGAAGACAGAAGACAATGCCCGCTGGCAATGTAGGCAGCGCACAATGTGCCTGGAATCAGATTATCATAATCTAATATGGGAGTACATTTATCCGAATGCAGAAGACGTACAGTGGAGAAACGTTATTGTTTCTCAATAAACGCGTTAACACTAAAACGTTTATTTACACTGCAAACAGTTTGGAGCCAGAGCAGACGTCGGGTAACCCGGCCTCTGATCAGGCTCCAAACAGTTTACCACTCAGCTAAAAATAAAAAGTCAGAATTGTCAAAAAGTTGTTATTTTCTACATTTTAGTGTTTTGCGTTTGCGTTTCGTTTGTGTTTAAACGGGAAAGAATAACGTTTCCTCCCCTGTAGCTCAATATAAATACAGTCAGTGGAGAAGACACTGTTCTTGCCCGTTTTAACGCAAACGAAACACAAACGCATTGCATTAAAATGGAGATAAAGACAAACTGCTGACAATTATATTAGTTTTAACCCGAGTGACAAACAGTTTGAAGTCTGATCAGACGCCGGGTCACCTGGCTTCTGATCAAGCACCTAACTGTTTGCAACAGAAACTTATTCTCCATTGTAAAGCGCGTTTGCAGACAGTTTGGGTCCCAAAGTGGGTGACACTCGTTCCGAAATGTCTTCAATCATATTGCCTTAAATCTAACTATAAAACGACATTGCAGACAACAGTATTGAAACAGATGTACATGTAGTCCTAAAGTGCAAACAGTCTGGGGCCAGAATGGGTGGTACAGTGGAGAAAACGTTATTCTTTCCCAATAAACGCGTTTACGCTAAACTATTATTTGCAGTGCAAACAGTTTGGAGCCAGATCAGACGCCGGGTAACCCGTCGTCTGATCAGGCTCCAAACTGTTTGCCACCAAGATAAACATGAATTATCAGAATTGTCCAAAATTTGTACTTTTCTACGTTTTAGTGTTTTGCGTTTGCGTACGTTTGCGTTTAAACGGGAAAGAATAACAGATTCTCCACTGTAAGTAACATGACGTCTGATCTGGCTACTATTCTGTCCCGTTTGAACGCAAACGAAACACAAACGCATTGCATTAAATTGGAGAAAATGACAAATTGTTTCCAATTCTGACTATTTATTTTTATCTGAGTGACTAACAGTTTGGAGCCTGATGAGACGCCGGGTTACGGGGCGTATAATTTGTTGTCCAAACTGTTTGCAACTACCCGTTATGCAACTCCGGCGGTACATGTAACAGGGTTACATGTAAACGATATTTTAACAGGCTTCAAACTGTTTGCAAAAAAATTAAATGTTTGAGCGTAAACGCGTTTGTCGGGAAAGAATAACGTCTTCTCCACTGTAATTGTTTGTCATCCTAGTATAATAAACCGTAGTAAAACGGCATCTAATCAAACAGAGACATATAATTGAGCAACACCAAATAGATGTATTTCAATGGCATGTATAGTCGCTATTATCGGTCCACACATTCACCGCCAAAAATTCGCTAACATAACGTCGGCTGTTACATGTATTTCTAAAGTTAAGAAGTGAAAGCAATTTGACTTTAAAAGCAATTACATGTTTATAATTGTCAATCTAATTGTATCCTGATCAGACGTCGTTTTACGCTGGGGCTGATGTTCCCAACTGTTTGCAAATGTTAGTGTAATAGAGCACGGCTGCGAAAAGATTTTCAATAGATAAGTTTATTAGTTAACATATTTACATGGTTCAATACAATGTATACACTCTTCACGCCAATTTTGGGCATGTGAATATAAACATGGTACTTTTATATATAAGAGACACACAAAAGAAAACCAATTCAACATTTTATTTATAAATAGTTTAACAGATATAGAAAATGTTCAACGATGATTTATTTTATGACAATTACAAAGAAAGGAACGTTATTCTTTCCCGTGAAAGGACACTAAATGCAACTGCATTGCAATGACAAGTAAACATTAAGTTACTGAAAGTTCTGATGATTCATATTTATTACGTATATACATGTACCTATCGATGATTTATGGAGATTTCTCAGTTAGATAAATTTCATATGCGTCACAGCTGAGTTAGTATAGTATGATATATGTATCACTTTTTCAGTGACAATATATTTTTGAGACGTCACGTTACAATATCTTTTGTGACATCGCGCGTAAAAAATAATCTTATGGTTTTTTTTCTCTCAGACTGTAAACGTGTCATTAAAATGTATTTAATAAATAGAATATCTAATTCACTCGTAGGGGTTGTGATCTGGTTAAAAAAAGTTTTTTACCAGATAACAACCAATTAGTGTGATATAAATCTAGTATCATATCAATCCAAAAAAGTGATTATCCTCTATTTATTTCAGAAGTAAAATGTTTGCAGCCTGATCAGATACCGGGTAATACAGCGTCTGGTCTGGCTCCAAATTGTTTGCACTGCAAATAATAGTTTTAGCGTAAACGCGTTTATTGGGAAAGAATAACGTTTTCTCCACTGTACATAACTAAAACGTTGAAAAGTACAACTTTTGGACAATTCTGTTTATTCATGTTTATCTTGGTGGCAAACAGTTTGGAGCCTGATCAGACGCCGGGTTACCCGGCGTCTGATCTGGCTCCAAATTGTTTGCACTGCAAATAATAGTTTTAGCGTAAACGCGTTTATTGGGAAAGAATAACAGATTCTCCACTGTAAAATGTTTGCAGCCTGATCAGATACCGGGTAATACAGCGCCTGGTCTGGCTTCAAACAGTTTGCAATGGATAGTATTGTTTTAAGTAAAAACGTGTTTTATGTAAATGAATAACGACCCCTCAATTGTACGATAATGATATGTTAGAGTACATTTGTAATTTACCTTTGAGCAAGAAGAATGAGACATTTCGTCGCCAGTATATACAGAGGAGAAAACGTTATTTTTGTCTCCAAAAAACGCATTTACGCTAAATATATTATTTCCATTGCAAACAGTTTGGAGCCAGATCAAACGCCGGGTAACCCGGCGTCTGATCTGGCTCCAAACTGTTTGCCACTCAGCTTAAAATCAATAGTCAGAATTGTCACAAAGTAGTCATTTTATACGTTTAAGTGTTTTGCGTTTGCGTACGTTTGCGTTTAAACGGGAAAGAATAACGTTGTCTCTACTGTAATAGCTACTTGTCTCATTCACACCTAACACGTTTAATGGAACAAAACATAGAACAAAACATATTTTATTTTTTACCAATAAATGGTACTATTTTAGTTTCCAATTAAGTCGAATCCATTTATGAATATTTAAGACACACGGTTAAACATTTTAAGCTTTTGATATGAATCTTAAGTTGTTCTCAAGCTTTTGATTTGCCAGTTTTGAGCAAAAGCTCACTCTAACCACTCAAGAGTTTGAGAACGACCTCAGACTCATCTTAAACGCTTTATAAACATGGAACCTAATATATTGTTGAAGCTAAATCCTCTTATTGGTATTTGGACCAGTTTTAGACGCCGAGTAACTAGAAGTCTGATCAGAATAAAACTTATTTTTGTAGTGATTTAACTCTATGACTGCAAAATGTTTTGTGAGAGTTTTACACCTTCACCGTGGCAATGTCGTCTGCTTCAATTTTGTTTGTATGAAATGTCATTCCAAGGCTAGAAAATAAGGCAGTATGACTGAAGAAATTTCAAACCGTGTGTCAAACAGTTAGGATTCTTGATCAGACGCCGCGTTACGCGGCGTCTGATCAGGATCCAAACTGTTTGTAAACGCGGTTTTAAGCGTTATTGAGAGCAAAAGGGTAAACGTGATATGTTCACACAATTTTTATACAAAAAAGACATCGGTGTCTGTTCTGCCTCTAACTTGATTGACTGTCGGTTAAAGCTTTTTTCAATTGGAAAGTGACTAAACAATTTAACATAACATCACTTGTTTACAGTGGAGAATCTGTTATACTTTCCCGTTTAAACGCAATCGTACGCAAACGCAAAACACTAACACGTTGAAAAGTACAACTTTTGGACAATTCTGTTTATTCATGTTTATCTTGGTGGCAAACAGTTTGGAGCCTGATCAGACGCCGGGTTACCCGGCGTCTGATCTGGCTCCAAATTGTTTGCACTGCAAATAATAGTTTTAGCGTAAACGCGTTTATTGGGAAAGAATAACAGATTCTCCACTGTAAAATGTTTGCAGCCTGATCAGATACCGGGTAATACAGCGCCTGGTCTGGCTTCAAACAGTTTGCAATTGATAGTATTGTTTTAAGTAAAAACGTGTTTTATGTAAATGAATACCGTCCCCTCAATTGTAAGATAATGATATGTTAGAGTACATTTGTAATTTACCTTTGAGCAAGAAGAATGAGACATTTCGTCGCCAGTATATACAGAGGAGAAAACGTTATTTTTGTCTCCAAAAAACGCATTTACGCTAAATATATTATTTCCATTGCAAACAGTTTGGAGCCAGATCAGACGCCGGGTTACCCGGCGTTTGATCTGGCTCCAAACTGTTTGCCACTCAGCTTAAAATCAATAGTCAGAATTGTCACAAAGTAGTCATTTTATACGTTTAAGTGTTTTGCGTTTGCGTACGTTTGCGTTTAAACGGGAAAGAATAACGTTGTCTCTACTGTAATAGCTACTTGTCTCATTCACACCTAACACGTTTAATGGAACAAAACATAGAACAAAACATATGTTATTTTTTGCCAATAAATGGTACTATTTTAGTTTGCAATTAAGTCGAATCTATTTATGAATATTTAAGACACATGGTTATACATTTTAAGCTTTTGATATGAATCTTAAGTTGTTCTCAAGCTTTTGATTTGCCAGTTTTGAGCAAAAGCTCACTCTAACCACTCAAGAGTTTGAGAACGATCTCAGACTCATCTTAAACGCTTTATAAACATGGAACCTAATATATTGTTGAAGCTAAATCCTCTTATTGGTATTTTGACCAGTTTTAGACGCCGAGTAACTAGAAGTCTGATCAGAATAAAACTTATTTTTGTAGTGATTTAACTCTATGACTGCAAAATGTTTTGTGAGAGTTTTACACCTTCACCGTGGCAATGTCGTCTGCTTCAATTTTGTTTGTATGAAATGTCATTCCAAGGCTCGAAAATAAGGCAGTTTGACTGAAGAAATTTCAAACCGTGTGTCAAACAGTTAGGATTCTTGATCAGACGCCGCGTTACGCGGCGTCTGATCAGGATCCAAACTGTTTGTAAACGCGTTTTAAGCGTTATTGAGAGCAAAAGGGTAAACGTGATATGTTCACACAATTTTTATACAAAAAAGACATCGGTGTCTGTTCTGCCTCTAACTTGATTGACTGTCGGTTAAAGCTTTTTTCAATTGGAAAGTGACTAAACAATCAAACATAACATCACTTGTTTACAGTGGAGAATCTGTTATACTTTCCCGTTTAAACGCAAACGTACGCAAACGCAAAACACTAAAACGTTGAAAAGTACAACATTTGGACAATTCTGTTTATTCATGTTTATCTTGGTGGCAAACAGTTTGAGGCCTGATCAGACGCCGGGTTACCCGTCGTCTGGTCTGGCTTCAAACTGTTTGCACTGCAAATAATAGTTTTAGCGTAAACGCGTATATTGGGAAAGAATAACGTTTTCTCCACTGTAATAAGAGAATGGTTAGATTAAGACCTCAAATCGAGAGGATCGCATTCTGTCTACAGTATTACTAAGCCGCCTTCTGAGGAATTCATTAGCTGGCATGACATGTATATTTTTCTGTTGGTTGTACGACCTCGATCTCCGTAGAGGGGCCAGTTTGGCAGGTCGCCTTGTTTGTCTCACATCCTCCATACTATTGAAGCTCATTAAGTTACGCCTGTTGTAGACTGTTGGAAATCGACTGTCACTTGATTCCTGGTACGCCCTCATTGACGACTGTTTCGGCGACGTTGTCTTCACCAACGGGGAATTTGTCTTTATTTTAGACGCATCTGCGAATGTATTCAACTTGTGATGATTTGCAAGTCTACGCAAGCTTTTATTAGATGCTACTAAATCCTGAATTTTCGACTCGTTCTGTTGCAGTTTAATTTTCTGTCTTTCGTGTATTTTCTGTTCATACCTCAAGTCACTTTTATCCATGGCCAGCGCATTTATTCGTTCTACGAAATTGTCCATTTCATATTGCAGTTTGTCACACTCTTCCTTCCGAGATTCTACTTCACGATAAAGAACATCGTTGGAGTCTCTAGCCTTGTCCAATGAATGCTTAATACCGTTCATGTCATCCAACGTAGTTCCAAAAGCAATGACTTGCTGTCTTACTATTCTTTCATTGTCTTTCCTGTAGAAACTTATTTTATCAAGCAAGTCTTTAATATCACTATCCTGCTCTTCCTGAATAGATTTTATCTTATCACCAATATTTTCTCGTGTCTTCCTCACATCGTAAGCACGTTTAATACTTTCCTTAGAACGCTGTATTGGATTCAATTCCTTTGCAAGTGCACTTTCTTGTTTTGACCCTCCGGGTCTTCCATTTGATTTTGTTTTGGACCCGGGGGCAATGGAAACCCTTTTCTTTTCTGGCATAATCACTGGTGATATCACTAAGTCGGCAATTATTTTCTATATTCAACCATTTGCATACGGTGTAATTGTCTTCTTCAAAGTATGTCGTCTACAATAATTATTTACATTTTATTAAAAAATTACCATCAGAGTATCAAACCGTTGGATTGGATCCATAACAGACGTTAAGCTTCTCACCTAGTTCAAACTTATGCCCAACAGTTATCTTGTGTTTGTCCGTTGTATCCAGACGATTCGGTATTAACTCCAACCGATGTACAATGTATTTGGATATGCATATATGACGTGCCTGTTAAATTTCACCAGTCCGCGAATGATCGCAATACCATATAACACATTAGCTATTGGTAATACTAAATATTTACAGTGGAGAAGACGTTATTCTTTCTCAATAAACGCGTTTACGCTAAACTATTATTTCCATTGCAAAAGGTCTGGAGCCTAATCAGACGCCGGGTAACCCGGCGTCTGACTAAACTTCAAACTGTTTGCCACTATGATTAAACTTAAAAAGAATGTCAAAAATGGATATTTTCTCTATACTATTGCATGCGTTTGTGTTCTGTATGCGTTTAAACTGGAACGAATGTTTTTCTCCACTGTACATGTAACACCACACGCAGCAAATCCTATGTTAAACGACACTTATTTAAGTAGAGTGGATATCTCTTGACACACATCACTGTTTAATGCAATACCAAACATTATGCAGAAAAGTCATACTGGGGCGTTCTGAATTACTTCTATCTTTAATCAAGCAATATCTGTATTAAAAAACTAGCAAATGATATTTTAGTTGTTGACCGCCTTATACAAGATTGACTCTGTAAGGGAAGTAATCGGTACATAAAATACCTCCACAAGTTAGAGATATATTAGGTTTCATCCCTACATTGATTTTTGTAAACCTTTTGTTTGATTCCCATTCAAAATAAATGAGCATAAATATTAACTGTAAAGGTGATTAAAATTAGATAAAGAACCACGAACACCTACTCAAATTACATGGTTGAATTTTGATATGATTACACGGGGAGTTGCTCCTTTGCACTTAAACTACTACATGAAATTATCTTGATACATTAGTTGGATTTTATTTGACAAGACTGCGATATTTTGCCTCTCTCTGCATTTTTGTCTCTGTGCTGTACTGGCTTCAATGTTATCTCTACCTCTATACATTGTATGTGTCTCCGTTTATCAGTTTCAATTTTCGAATATGTTTGTCTGTCTGTCTGTCTCTCCGCCCGCCCGTCAGTCTGTTCATCCATTCTCTTAATATTTATCAGTTTCTGTATCTGAATCTATCTTTCTACGTTTCTTTCACTATTTATGTAATTATGTCTGTACGCCCGTCTGTGTGTATGCCGGTTTGTCTTTCTTTCTGTTTGGTTGTCTGTATGGCTGTATTTCTATCTCCTTTTTTGAACACCTAATGAACAGGTTTAGTGTTCATTTTAACACATGATGCTTTCAAAGGTCATGCACTAGATAGTGCACGCCTAGAACATGTTCAATGAGATAGTGTTAAAAGACATAATACAAACGTACAGAGCATCATTTGTTCAGATTTCAAAATGTCTACTTAAATTATTAGGTGTTCCGTTAATGACGTCATCCACTTATACGTAAATATGTTCCTAATACAATGTACATGTACATGTAAGAACATTTGTTGAACGTAGGCATTGAAAAAAGTGTTCTAGTCTGACAATGGAGGTGCTAATTTTGAATATTCTCATCTCATTTTTTGTCCTCATCCAATTGCGTTAGATATTCACGTAAAACTAAAGTTGAAAGCATAATATAAATTTTCAGGCTTTTTTTCCTTATTTTACGAACACCGAATAGCTGCCCTTTCCCCTCCCGAACTGTTTTCCCCTCACCATGTTGTTTTCCATAAAGGAGGTACTAGTAAGTTTCATACCATACATCTAACTATACTGAAGAAAGCATAAAATAACCTTTAGTGCCCTTCACCATGTTAATATCTATATTAACTTCTGAATCACTGACACCCCATAATACAACATAGGGTTTGTTCAACCCTTAAACACGGTTTTTACGCTTATTGTTTCACTCTAAACCCCGTTTTCTCTTCATAAGTGACTAGACCGTTTCCTCAAGCCCCTGCATCTGTTAAATAATGAGTGTATTGTCTTCTGCTTTTGAACGCGTTCAGCGTCCGACTGGTTTACAGTGTGTTCGTGAAAGCTTTATGACATCGTAACCAGAAACAAATATATGCTGGTACATTGTGATGGATGTTAGCCCCTTCTTATTACATGTGAAAGACTAGTTTTACATATTGGTGAAGGCGTTATTCGTTTCCGTTTTAAAAACCGCAGACGAAACCTAAACGCAACGCACTTGAATG
Source organism: Gari tellinella (assembly GCA_922989275.2). Taxonomy (NCBI): domain Eukaryota; kingdom Metazoa; phylum Mollusca; class Bivalvia; order Cardiida; family Psammobiidae; genus Gari; species Gari tellinella. The sequence goes on along the minus strand of OV277856.1, from coordinate 99,184,325 downwards.
TAGAAAATGACAACATTTCGATATTTCTGACTAGTCATTATCATATGAGTGGCAAACAGTTTGGAGCCTGGTCAGACGCCAGATAGCCCGGTATCTGATTTGACTCTAAACTGTTTTCAAAAAAAAAGTTTTAGCATTACATGCAATGCGTTTATATAGACAGAAAAACGTCTTCTGCACTCAACTACAGTGGAGAAAACGTTAATTTTCCCGTTTAAACGCAAACGAAACGCAAACGCATTTCACTTAAGAGTAGAAAAGAACTTTTTGATATTTCTCACTATTTATTTTAATCTGAGTGTCAAACAGTTTGGAGCCTGATCAGACGCCGGGTTACCCGGCGTCTGATCTGGCTCCTAACTGTTTGCATTGGAAATAATACAGTAAGCGTAAACGCGTTTATTGGGAAAGAATAACGTTATATCCACTGTATAGTATGTCACTTGCAAACAGTGTTGAGTCTGATTAGATACCATACTCTCGCCCGCAAGTCAGACTCCGCTTTGGATGCTAATCTGATTGAAATTAATCGTTTACTTTACTAAAAATACCAGACCACTTTCTAACTTTTATTGCGTTTTCGTTTGTGCTAAGTGTCGTCATGCGGGAACAAAAATGTCATTCTCAACTCTTTCACATGATTCATATATTGAACGAGACGAAGTTTAAATGCTCGCTATATACAAATCATCCAGTTATCTGCCGTCTAGTTGGTGTTAATCAAAGACATTTCTAAACAAACAACAAAAAAACATCACATTAAGACAAGATTAACAGTGAGGAAAACGTGTTTTTGTCTCAATAACGCGTTTACGCTTAGTCTATTATTTCAATTTGCAAACAGTTTGGGGCCAGCTCTCGGCGTTTGACCAGGGCCCAAACTGTTTGCCACCCAGATTAAACTAAATAGTGAGAAATATCAAATATTTGGGTTTTTTTTACATTTGAATGAAATCGGGTTATCGGTACTTTAGTCTTGACGACGCCATACAGCGCATTTGATTACAGTTTTGATCCTGATCAGACGTCGCGTAAAGCCACTTATTTTGAAAGTACATGTACGTCAGTTACATGTAAAATGCCTTAAATCTAACTTTTAAACACTATCGCAGACAACAATATTGAAGCTGACGACAATATGGCGGTAAAAAATCATGAAAATGTTAACCTGCTACATGTATTCTTCATGAAGACTGCTTACTGTAACACACGCATTTTAACTCCTTCACTCCAATAATGCCATCTGCTTTAAAACAAATTGTCGTTTGTTTTGGTTTCTAAGATTTAAGTTTTAGGTAAATCGACTTATTAGTGTCATAAAGTTTGAACCTGGATCAGGCGGCGCGTAATGCGGCGTCTGATCAGAATCCAAACTGCAAAAAAAACAACTGTACCCGGAGTAAGGCAGTGAGAGGGTTAAGTGACCGCTCAGAAAAGCATCAACTGTATCGGGGTTTTTAACGAACAGATTTCCACTGAACCTGTTTTAAACAAGGTTAATGTTTGATTTCTACTCTTCAGCAGACGCCATCCGGAGTGCACTTGCAGACGGTACAGTGGAGAATCTGTTATTCTTTCCCGTTTAAACGCAAACGTACGCAAACGCAAAACACTAAAACGTATAAAAGTACAACTTTTGGACAATTCTGATAATGAATTCATGTTTATCTTGGTGGCAAACAGTTTGGAGCCTGATCAGACGCCGGGTTACCCGGCGTCTGATTTGGCTCCAAACTGTTTGCACTGCAAATAATAGTTTTAGCGTAACGCGTTTATTGGGAAAGAATAACGTTTTCTCCTCTGTAAATTATTATCAGCAATAGCAATAACATTCCGATATCCGATTCCCATTTTACTTAAGTAACTAATCGTGTTTCTTAGTTTCTTGGTGTTTGTTATTTTCTTGTTCTACATTGTAAATGTGTATCAATCAGCAACATTGCCGACATTGCCACGTGCAATCGCCTCTCCATTAGTTATTTACAATCCTTGACATTAAGTCGGTGTTAATATGCGTCCTTCTCTTTCTATCTGTCTGCCTGTTGACCCGTCTGTATGTCTTTATATACATGTATGTTTAAATGTCTGTTTCTGTCTCTGTCTCTCCCTGTCTCTCTGTCTCTCTCTCTTTCTATATATGTTCGCTCATGCTGTTTGTCTCCAACAGCGTCCATGTTTCGCTATGTTACGGTCGGTCCGCCTGTGTGTATGTTGATCTGTCTTTCTGTCTCTCCATCGGTATATGTATATCTGTCTCTGTTTGTCTCTCTGTCTGTTTGACTTTTTTTCCTTCTCTCTTTCTGTCTCTCTTAATCTATACAATCTTATGTCTCTCTCAATATTTCTCTGTCCCAGTGCCTTTTTTCCCACCTCTCTCTCTCCCTCTCTCCCCCATCTCTCTCTCTTTCTCCCTCATTATATTGTATTCTTTCTCTCAATATATATATAAATTATGTATTTTTATATTCTTCCCTCCTTGTCACTATTTCCCTCTCTCTCTTTCATTATAGCTCTCTCTCTCTCTCTCTCTCTCTCTGTGCATGTATTTACCTTTTAAATATCTATGTGTGCCTACATGTATTTCTCCCTCTCTCTCAATCTCTCTCTAATCCTTTCTCTCTCTCTCTCTCTTGTCGCACTCTCTTTGTTTCTGTCTCTGTCGTTCTTTCTCCTCTCTTAATCTCCCTATCTCACTCGCTCTTATTGTCTCTATAAATTGATACTTTCGATTATATTCGTTGTGTTTTTTGTAAATTTTCTCTCTAACTTTTGATATTACATCTCGTGTTTTATGCTTTTGCTCTATAAGACTATATAAAAAGTTGAATTGAATATCAATAAATAGCTTGCAAATTGAATTTCGCTCTTGTTCCTGTAGTAATCTAAATGAACGACTTTATGTTTTGCTCTTAAACGAACAGTGCTACATGTAGTGCTATTATAGTGGCATTTTGAAAAATGTTTTGATCAAGACATGATCTAACGCCCAATCTGAGAGTGATACTTTAAGGCTACAAACTGTGTTAAGGTTGTTGCTTTATTTGTTTTTTATTTTAGTTAATTTGAATAAAACACAAAATAAAAACTGTCTTTCTTTAATTGGTCTCATATCGATGGGACTACTGTATCAACGACCATTCACCTATACGAATTTAACTAACCCTCTATTATTTATTTCATGCTTTATATGGCTGCTGTTAGGCCTGTGGCGCATTTGCAACTATTGTTGACAACAGATATATGTACATGTACTGTATCACATCAAACAGCTGACCTTGCGATTATCTTAATGGTACAGTATAAGTGATATTATTCGTGTCCGTTTATATGAGACTTAACTATAACATACAATAGAAATGTGAAAATGTGAAAAATGACAGGTTTCTTAAAATATCTTAATGCACATGGTGGAACACGTGCAAACAGATGAGAAGCCGAGAGATTTTGCGCTCCAGTAGATTCAGATCTTTTACATTCTGATGACAATGTCTTGAAGGAAATGCAAATAAAAAACTCTTAGATGTTTTATAGATTACATTTGTGCATACTCGTACTAGATGCCATTGGACTGGAGAACGCACATGTTCATGTACCACCATTACGTTTGCTTCAGTGTACGAAGGTCGCTCAAAGGAAGTTTACTTTGCAGTATTTCTCAAAGATGGCCGAGTATCTCTTTGAACCCTAGCCCCGCATATATGCGTTCCTTGAAAACAGTGTACCGGAGAAGAGTATGTTTGTCCTTTGCAAGCAATGAACAAATATACCAATGGGTTCCTAAAGGAACCCTGATATCAGGGTCTGAACTGTTGGTCATGTTGCAATACATTGAAGAACCTCAATAGTCAAAAAGACTTAATTGCAGACTGGAGGCTTAATCATGGATGTATGAGTAGGGTTTGATGGCACTGCGACACAAAATTGGTCATATAGTGCGATATAGTGTGGAGCTTTCTACATTACAGTGGAGAAAAGGGTACTCTTTCTCGTTTAAACGCAAACGAAACGCAAACGCATTTCACTTACATGTAGAAAATAACAACTTTTTATATTTATCACTATTTATTTTAATCTGAGGGTCAAACAGTTAGGCAGCCTGATCAGACGCCGGGTTACCCGGCGTCTGATCGGGCTCCAAACTGTTTGCACTGCAAAAAATAGTTTTAGCGTAAACGCGTTTATTGGGAAAGTATAACGTGTTCTCCACTGTACATGTAAGTGTACCGTGCATTAAGCAGAGCGAGTGCGTGTCTGAATAGAACGACATGCATATTTATTGAGTGGTCGTAATACAGGAGAAAGGAACGTTTAAACGCAAAACAAAACGCAAACACAATGCACTGAAATGTATAAAATGACAATATTTAAAAAAAGAAAACTTAACATTTCATTTTTGTCTGAGTGGCAAACAGTTTTGGACTCTTAGCAAACGGCGGGAAACCTGGCGTCTTATCAGGTTCTAATTTGTTTGCAATAGAAATTAGCGTAAACGCGTTTATTGGAAAAGAATAACGTCTTCTCTACTGTACACAAGTTGTGTAATTTTAAATAGTTTTTCTCTGCTATGTTATCTCCCCAAAACTTGTATTCTGCATTAAATTTTGTTAATGGCGCGTTATTCCTTTTTGCGATTTATTCAATAAACATTGGCTCATTCATCAAACAGTTTAGGATCAATTCAGGCGCCAAATAACTAGGCGTCATATCTCGATCCGGACTGTTTGAAGTACTCGTTATATTAGTATTACTGTTTATGTTATTTGTGAACCAAAGCCGAAATAAAATTGAGTTGAGTTGAGTTGAGTTGAGAAAACGTTATTCTTTCCCGTTTAAACGCAAACGAAACGCAAACGCGTTGCAAAAAATGAAGAAAATAATGACAACTCTGAATGTTGATTTTAACTCTTTCCGCCTGGACGTCAATCAATTTGGAGCCTGATCAGACGCCGGGTTAGCTTTTGAGCCTTAACGCGTTAATTGGGAAAGAATAACGTTTTCGTGTAATAGTAATGGGTCGTCACAAGCACATCTGTACATATGAAGAAAATAAAACACCAATACAATGTTAACAACATTGTTTTAAAGTAATTAAAACATGATATCACAGAATATAAACAGTTGCATTTCTCTTAAACTGTTAAAGTATAATTTTCATTGAAATTAGGTCTCGAATTATACAGTAGACAAGACACTAGGCTTTAACAATAAGCACGTTTTGTAAACAAAAAAACACTTTATTAGATTAAAAAACTATTTATAGCCAGATCAGACGCCGGACAAACCGGTGTCTAATCCAACTCACACACTTACGTTTCTATTTAGGTTATACATGTTACTTATCATTAACATATAACACATGTCATTTTCTACATTTTATTGCACTGTGTTGGCGTTAGAGTCCATGTAATCGCAAACGAAACGCTAACGCATTGCAACAAAATGGAATGAAGGACACATTTTTCACTATCCTACAGTGGAGAAGACATTCGTTTACGCTTAACCCATTACCCCATAGCCTGTTCCCAGTTTTGAAGGTTGGTGACTTCTTAAAGCAGGTTGAAGGTAAAGCAGAATGCGCCTTAATGAGACTTGATAACAACGCAACGGAGACGTTAACGCGAAACTAAGCATAGGGTTAAAAATACAGTGGATAAAACGTTATTCTTTCCCAATTAACGCGTTTACACTAAATCTATTATTTCCATTGCAAACAGTATGGGGCCAGATCAGAAGCCGGGTAACTCGGTGTCTGATCAGTCTCAAAACTGTTTGCCACTCAGATTAAATTAATATACTGACACGAAAAAGAAAATGTGCACTTTTTATATTGAGTGTAACTTTTTTGTTACTATGTTTAGAATGATAAATTTTAGCATACTGAGTGATAAAATAATTATACAAACATTGCACTAATTTACTCAATATTAAAGCATCTGGATGTCATGCAAACGTACCAACGGCTATTATGCAATATTATGCACGTGCTGCCTGTGCAACATGGTTTCACTGACCGATATCTTTACCGATTATGCAATAATAAAAGCACAGTACAAATGAATTAAACTCGTTAACAAGCTTCCACGGCTTCGGGAAAACGAACGAATTCAGACACTTTAGCACCTTTAATCCGACGTCAGCATCTCTGACGTCACTGGGCAGTTTGATTGCCACCGAAATACTACAGTGGAGAATCCCAATAAACGCGTTTACGCTAAAACTATTATTTGCAGTGCAAACAGTTTGGAGCCAGATCAGACGCCGGGTAACCCGGCGTCTGATCAGGCTCCTAACTGTTTGCCACCAAGATAAACATGAATTATCAGAACTGTCCAAAAGTTGTACTTTTCTACGTTTTAGTGTTTTGCGTTTGCGTACATGTACGTTTGCGTTTAAACGGGAAAGAATAACAGATTATCCATTGTACATGTATCATGACCCTTCGATATCCTAACGGTCAAATTGGAAGCGTTAGAGATAAGTCAGGAGCCAGCAAGCCATCACGTCAGGGAATATACATGACGTTGACGAATTTACGTCACAAGACGTTACGTCAGGTCAATGCGTTCGAGATTTATTGCATTGGTCAGTATAAGATGAGGACATTACAAATACGGATTTAAATCCATTTTCTTTTTCAAAACTTTAGGAAACAATACCGATTTGCAACTTTTACTTTTAACCTCTTCTTCATTCAAGCGTCATTGACGAACATTTTGATACAACACTTGCCTATATTTCTTTAACAAAAGATGGAAATTTTAATTCCTAAACAAGTGCCCAGTTTCGTTTTCGTGTCAGTATAGGTGGTAATATCGAAAAGTTGTCATTTTCTACATTGTAGTGCACTGCGTTTGCGTTTCGTTTGCGTTTGATAGGGAAATAATAAGTATTTCTCCCCTTGAGTTGAACATCAGGGATTTTCAAAATGGAACAGTTCATATTTAGAATGAATGGCAAACAGTTTAGCTACTGGTCAGACACCGAGTGACTCGGTGTCTGATCTGTTTCTAAACGACTTGCAATAATCAGTATTACATGTAAGCATGAACTTATTTATAAGGACAGTTAACGTCTATTTAGGTTCTGTACTGTATTGGTACGAGCGAAGCCTTGGAATGAGAGTTAAGCTTTCATGTACTTGAACAGTGGAGAAAACGTTATTACATGTATTTCCCATCTAAACGCAAGTGAAACGCAAACGCAAAACATTAAGACGTAGAAAATGTCATTTTTATTAATTTCTGACGATTCATTTTTATCTGAGTGCATGGCAAACAGTTTAGAACCTGATCAGACGCCGGCTTATCCGGCGTCTGATCTGGCTCAAAATTGTTTACATTGGAAATAATAGGTTTAACGCAAACGCGTTAATTGGGAAGGAATAACGTTTTTTTCCCTGTATGGATAAATATATTTTACAATTCATTTGGGAAATCGTTATTCTTTCCCGTTTATAGCTCGCTTGACACAAATGCAATACGATTAGATATAAAACTGACAACAGTTTGCTTTTATGATTTATTTTTTATTGTGTTACCCTGACTACCAAACATATTGGGAAGCCTGATTTGCCGCCAAGATAGCTGTACATGGGCTGATCTGGTTCCAAACTCTTTGTACAACTAATGAAGACCAGTTTTCGAGTAAGAAGGTGTTTATTGAAACGGATAACGTCTCTTGTTGACAATTAGACAGTCCTGTTAGCAAAATTGAATGAGCCAATACGTAAGATTTAACGGATGAACATACACGTGAAGGAGTAAATCATGAGTCAACATACAGCGGAAAAGACGTTTTTATTATCCAATAAACGCGTTTACACTAAACCTATTTTTACCATGCAAACAGTTTGGAGCCAGATCAGATGCCGGGTAACCCGGCGTCTGATCAGGCTCCAAACTATTGTCCACTCAAATTATAATAAATTGTCAGATTTATCAACAAGTTGTCATTTTCTACTGTTTATTTCAATACATCTGCATTTCGTTTGGGTTTATACGGGAAAGTATAACCTTTTCTCCACTGTGACATCAACATATACAGTAAAACCTTTCTTTTACATGTACCACTATTAGCTGTATAAAAATGTGTGACCGCTTAAAGCATTGTGAAATTTAAACCCAACACTGTTGTAAAGAGTCATTCGTTTTGAAACACCTGCAAATTAAAACAATGCAGTGGTCGTAATAGAGAGGTTTTACTGTATTGAAATTTTAAATACAAGTATAATATATGTTTGTGGTGGCTATGCGAAACTGTGCGTACTTGTTAAACTTGTCCGAACGTTTATACATGAACAAAATCTGATATTTCAATTTAAAAGAATGATGTTACAGTGGAGAAAACACTATTATCTCCCAATACACTCGTTTACGCTATAAAGTTTATTTCCACTGGAAACAGTTTGGGCCAGATCAGACGCCGGGTAACCCGGCGACTGAACAGTCTCCAAACAGTTTGCCACTCAGCTTAAAATCAATAATCCAAATTGTCAAAAAGTTGTTATTTTCTAAATTTTAGTGTTTTGCGTTTGCGTCTCGTTTGCGTTTAAACGGGAAAGAATAACGTTTTCTCCACTGCAACTTAAAAAAGGCGAAAGTAAAACAGAAAGATCATTTAGGAACTTTCTATTTATCTTCATATTGCGCTAAGCATCACCCACCTTAAACTTCTAATAATTTATGTAATTAAGTGGTTGATATAAAGAAGTTTCACTGTATTTATTTGTACTACATTTCCGCCACTGTATCATGTTTTGTTAACACCATATTCGTTTAATGTACATGTATATAAAAATGTGCAAGACATTTATGTTTAAAATTGTGGTGACTTATAGGCCCACTGGGTTGGGTGCAACTTGTTTGTATTTAAACAGTATTTTGTTAAAAAACATTATGTACTACATGTATGCACATGTCACAATAATAAAATATTTACATGTGTACTTACTTTATATGCATTGGGGAAAGCATGAGGTTCGCATGCCAATATTGCCAAGCCATGCTCTACATACAGTGGAGAAAACGTTATTCTTTCCCAATAAACGCGTTTATGCTAAAACTATTATTTGCAGTGCAAACCGTTTGGAGCCAGATCAGACGCCGGGTAACCCGGCGTCTGATCAGGCTCCAAACTGTTTGCCACCAAGATAAACATGAATTATCAGAATTGTCCAAGAGTTGTACTTTTCTACGTTTTAGTGTTTTGCGTTTGCGTACGTTTGCGTTTAAACGGGAATGAATAACAGATTCTCCACTGCATGTGTTACATAAATGAAATAAAGATGATGACATGGACTTTGAAAGTAAATTTTAGTAAAGAAACCATGATATTTGCTATTTTAGTATGGGTTGGCCACTCGTCCCACTAAACATACAGCAATAATGTTGAAGTTTACATTTTTGGAATAGAACAAATTAGTAAAAGTTTTATAAAATGAAAAAAACAAAAAAACAATTGTAATTGTATGAGGGAGCAATGGAATTCTCAAATGGCTGCATAATGCATATTGAAAAACGATACCGAAAGCTCCAAAAGGAATTTAAAAGATTTATTGTAAAACACTAACACATGTTACAAGAAATATTATTTACATATATTGTCATATATATAGCAACAGATATGACTAAATTTATGATATAAACACATTCAACCATATGTGATGACGAGTATTCTCGTCATTTACAAACGATGTTCCTATGAAGAGAACACTTGTCCTATGCAAGCAGTGTAGATCCAGATCAGGGGCTCATAGCCCTCTAATCAGGTTTCTGTACTGTTTGTCATTTTAAATACATTAAATAGTCAAAATGGACTAGATTTAATTCGGAATGGCGTTGTCGATTTGAAAATGTCAGGGTGAATGAATTACACAAATTACACAAATAAAGTCGAAACTCGATACTACGAACTCGCTTAAATCGATATTTCCAGTATTTCAGAATTTTAAGTTTGATAAATCGATCTCGTTTAAGTCGAACATACCCGTATTTCAAAGTTAAAACGTGGCTAAACCACGTTTTAACTCTGAAATATGGGTATGTTCGACGTAACACGAGTTCGTTTAATCCAGTTTTTACTGTATTCCAAAAAGTAGGCAATGTCAACAGACATTCTTTATTAAAAAGTAGGACAGGACAGGCCTTTTGCACAATGCGACTTTTAATCTGAATGCATGACACTAATCCTTTAAGAGCTGAATGCATCACATTTGTCCCGTAAAAATCTGACGCCGTTTACATGAACATGTACAATGCATTAACTATCGATTTGCTATTTCACTGTAAGGTCGTTGAACAATAATCTAAAGTTAAAGAAAGAGATTGTCTTAACATGTTTTATCGTGTAACTTCAATTCCGTATGTGCAATGTAAAAGACGTTATTATTTCCCAATCAAAGTTTTTACTGCTAAAACAAATATTTTCATTGCAAACAGTTTACAATGTAGAACCTGATCAAACCCAAGGTAGTCAGGCGCCCGAACAGGCTCCAGTTTGGCACTAAGATAAACATAAATCTTCTGTCACTAGTTCCATGTGTTTCAAAAACTGCGTTTGAATTGTCAAAAAGCTGAAATTTTCAACACCTTACATGTACACTATAATACATTGTTGGAAAGGGAAAGACTAGGGTTTCCTCCACTGAATATTGTTTGAAATTATGTTTTATTCAATTAAAGTTTCGTCTGATTCATGCTCATTATCTGTATTTATATTTCTCTTTATTATAGTCTTATTAAAGCTAACACCATACACGCGTCTAACAGTCTGGATCACGATTAGATGCCATTCGACTGTAGTCGCTTCGTAATTAATTTGGAATCAGATAGACCATGATTTACTCGGCGTCTGATCAAAATCCAAACTACTTTGCACGTGTATCGAACTTGAATCAGACAATTTATATACATTTTCAGCTTCCGACATTGTTGCAAAAACAAATGAAGTAATTAACTCTGGATCATTAAAAATACAGTGGAGAAAACGTTATTCTTTCCAATTTAAACGCAAACGAAACGCATTGCCATAACATATTTAAAAGGGGACAATGTTTCGACCATTCAGACTGTTCATGTTAATCCGAGTGGCAAACAGTTTGGAGCCTTATCGGACGCTGTGTTACCCCGTCGTCTGAACAGGCTCCAAACTGTTTGCAATGGAAATTATAGTTCTATAATAACGCGCTTATAGAGAAACAATTCAGTCTTTTCCAATGTGATTATTCTTTTTTTCATCTTTCTTTCATATCAGAACATAAATTTATTCAGATTTGTACAATCATCTTAGTTACATGTACATATAAATAATTACAAACATATAGCATCACGTGACAAATACGAGGATGAATACATAAGATCATTTTCATTGAAACAATGTCTGAATTTAATAGCATATCTTACATGTACAGTAGAACCTCTCTATTACGACCACTAAAATGTGTCAAATATAGTCGTTTAAGACAGGTGACTGCTTAAAGCAATGTGAAAGTAAAACAGAAAGCTTCTACAGGAGCTTTCTGTTTCACTTTCAAATTGCTTTAAGCTGTTACATGTACCTGTCTTTTATACAGACAATTAGCCTACTTTTTAGTGGTCGTAATAGAGAGGTTCTACTGTATATATGACTAAATTATACAAAACGTGCTTATTTGTTGATTAAATTAATGCAATAAATCTAAACATCGAAGGTCTTTAGAAAAAGTATTTATTTAGTTATTTCACTCTAAAGTCAACAACAAAAGGACATACGCATATGAAATGGATTTCATCTTCTATATCCCCAGAATTATAAAAACGATATGAATTTCTGTATGTGTTTGTGTTGCAATATATTGCAAATACATTTTCTAAATAGACCTAGACAAAATAGACTAGACGTATTTGGAAACTGGAATTGTCTACTTAAAGTTCCAAGTTAAGGAGACAATACCATTGTTGTAAAAAGCCTAACCCTTTCACTGCCAGAATTTCACCTGTTTGAGAATAACCACCCATTTTTCTCATATTTAGATACAATGGAGAAGACGATATTCTTTTCGTTTAAACGCATACGAAACTCAAACGCATTGTAAAAAAATGATGAAAATGACCACGTTTTGACAATTCTTGCAATTAAATAACATCGAATTGGAAACAGATGATCAGTTTGACAAAGACAATTGCCAAATTTATTTTGAGAGTTTAACCTCTTGACTGTGATATCGTCGTCTGCTTTAATATTGTTGTCTGCAATCGTGTTCAGGGCTGCCATAAGTTGACATGAACAATCCGAAGATTTCCAAATTTGCATCTTTCAAGTGCGATTTTACGAATCGTACCTTGTTTCTCGTTTTGTTGAACGTGGCTACTTAAAGCGCATTCTGCTTTACTTTCAGTCTGCTTTAAGCTACCATATACTAGTAAAAAATTCGAAGATTTAGGAAAAATCCGGAGAAAGGCAGCCCTGCGTGTTTCATTGATATAGTTAAGGTAATACATTGTATGTCATTTTGAAAGAAGTGTCAAACAATTTTGGATCCTAATCAGACACCGCCAATACATGGCGTCTGACCAGGATCAAAAGTGTTTACAAAGGCACCGTTTGGCGGTATTGACAGTGAAAGTGTTAAACAGCTAATCGTGGTAGATGGATTGTGTCTAGCTTAGATCTGCCGGTGATCCTATTGTGATGTATATTGGTGTAGTACCCTAGGTAGGCTGGTGGACCTCGACCCATCACCTGTCTGGTCGTTATCATATTCTTCTTTCTCATTCGCTCTATCTGCTCTGACGGCTTCGGGATCTCCTCCCAACTCTGGCTCAACTTCCTCGCGTTTTTGTTCATATACTCATGAGTGTGTGATAGCGCGTGTGCGTCTGGTGGCTTCTTCTTCAGATTTGGCTTGAGAATAGACTTGGAGGGTTGTTTCTCATTTGGTGCCGTTAATTTCCTGTCGTTGTCAAACTCCACTTGTTTTGGGTCAATATGGTGCTTCAGCAGCAACATACGTAGATTCTTGTTCACCTTTGTCAGATGATCGCATTTCTCCTCGGACCTCTGAAGTCGATCTGAAGTCTCCTCCCAATCTTTTCTCATTTTATTGTACTCATTTATCTTCTTTTGAAACGACTCGAGTTTCATATTCAGTTCAAAAATGTCTGCCTCCATTCTCTCACTCCTAGCCTTCCGTACATTAATATCCTCCAGCAGAAACATCCGTGTCGTTTTTGCTCTATCAAGTTCATTTTTCATCCGATATACCGTATCTGCTGATATACCGAACGTATCCTCTTGCTGACGCCTCAGTCTTTCATTTTCTATCCTCACTTCTTCCATTTCCATTATAAGTTCTTCGAGTCTCTCCTTGTGGCGTCCTTTAACAACTTCAAGTTTCTCATCGAATGAGACCTTACTGTTTTTAACTATCACAGGTTGAGTATAATCCGCTTGGGACACGGCGAACTTTTTCAGTTTGTCTTCCTTCGACTTATCTGATATCGTCACGCTTTTTGTCGACTTAGGCGACTTCGAGGACTTTTTATCACTCATTGTTGTACGTGTCAGTCAACCCCTGCTTGAAAATTGATTATTAACACTTGAAGTGCTTCTTGTTAATTAAACCCTCGCTTTTAGACTCACTCAAAGGAACACTCCTTGAATATTTAAAATATTAATGAAAGATTAATCATATACCCCATTGCCTTTTACAGTGGAGCAGACGTTATTCTTTGCCAATAAACGCGTTTATGCTGAATCTATTGTTTCCATTGCAAACAGTGTTTTTCTTCATCCTGACAGAAATCAGACATCTTGAATGCTTAAAACAGGCTGAAAGTAAAGCAGAATGCGTCCTTTATTCACATGTCTGCAAAACTAGAAATCAGCTATGGGGTATACATGTAGAGTTAAGGGAAGATAAAGATAAATCGGAAAGCTTCAAAACTTTCTGCTAGATTTCAAAGTTTAATTTAAAAAGACTTGTTTCATTTAACCCTTTCGCTCTCAATGATGCTAAAAAGTGCGTTTGCAAACATTTTGAATCCTGAGCATACGCCGCGTAACGCGGCGTCTTGTCAGGACCCAAACTGTTTGATACTCGTTTTGAAATTTCTTCAGTCATACTGCCTTATCTTTTAACTTTGAAACGACATTGCAGACAACAAAATTGAAGCAAACGGCAATGAAACCGCGAAGGGGTAAAACTCTCACGGAAAAAATGGCAATGAAGGGATTAAAGGCTAACAAACGGAAATACAGCGCAATTAAATGTAAAAACTGACACTTTAGTTTCAAAATTTATGGTCGCAATCGAGTTGGAACCTAATCAGACGTTGGTTTAAATGACATCTGATCTGTGTCCAAACTTTCTAGCATGGGCATGATTGTTTTATCAAAAGTCTAATATTGTCGACAGGATAACGTATTTCCCAATGTACACATTGTAAACAAACCTTGTTCTAAGTGAGCCTAATAGCGATGGATAACTGTACACAATTATCCAATATTTTAATATCTGTGTCCCGGTACAGGAACAATGCACTGTAACATCTCCGTCTATCGCTATCAATAACGAACCACGTCACTCATTTTCTTCCCTTGATAGTCTCTAATTTGAACATGGACAGCCGCTAACACTCAGTGCCAATCCAAATAAAAATGTGAATGTGCGTGACGACCCCTCATCTCCGATCTGTTAAACATGTTAGGAACAGAAGAAAAAAGATCTTCAAAGCTATTGAAAGTTAACACGCTTAGCGAAACATTTCTTTCAGACCTAGTGATCGATACATTAGTTTTAAAGTATTCCAAATCCAGAAATATGATACGAAATTTTCTTAAAACGCTACAGTGGAGAAGTCGTTATTCTTTCCTGTATAGACGAAATCGAAACGCAAACGCATTGCAATACATCGAGTATAGGTCGACTTTTTGGCAAATCTGACTGGGTCCTATATATGTTTATGTGAGTAGTAAACAGTTTTGAGCCAGTTCAGACACCGGGTTACCCGGCGTCTGAACTGGCTCCAAACTGTTTGCAATGGAAAATATAGTTTAGCGTTAGCGCGTTTATTTGGAGAGAATTACGACGTCTCCACTGTACCAGAAGATATTAATTTTAACAACAGGTCGCGCTTTACCGGTTATAAATACAGTGGAGAAGTTATTATTTCTCAATAAAACACGTTCACGTTAAAAATTGTATTCTTTGCACACAATTTGAAGTCAGATCAGATAACGGGTAACCCGGCATCTGATTAGACACCAAACTGTTTGCAGCCCAGATAGAAATAATTTGTCAGAAATTCTGAAATATTCTCGTTTTTGAAAGAGTTGCGTTTGCGTTTAGTTTCGTGTAAAGGGTACACAAAAGTACTGTGTTCCCTCAATGTAGAGCGTTAAACAATAGTTTAACCATTCGGCTGGCGATCACGGCTAATCTGGTCTTTGCCAACAGTTTGGAACCAGAATAGACATGGAGCAACTTTGCGTCTGATCTGGATCCAATCTGTTTGATACTGTACCTTCATTTAAGTGTTTACTTTCGTTCGAAATATTTAGGAAATTCAATCGTTTAATGTACAGACTCCAATTGTTAACCAGAAAACATTGCACATGTATATTAAAACAGGATAATGGTTTCGGTTTCTTGTTGTTTGCAGTTCTGTAAAGAATGTGCATGGTGGTCATGGTGTTTCATGCATAAAATCGAAAATGGTCTTTGAACGTTGGTGTGCTTGTTAGAATAATTACACTACCAGCCTATTAAAAAGTTTACCTCTCTGTTACGACCACTGGATTGTGTTTATTTTTAGATGTTTAACACAGGGGGCTCCTAAAAGCAATGCGACAGGAAAACGGAAAGCTCATTCAGGAGTTTTCTGATTTACTGTCACGCGGTTGTCTTTTATACTATCAGTTAGTATTCGGTTTAGTGTCCGTAGAAGAGAGGTTCTACTGTACATGTATTACATGCAGGTTGCCATAAGTTGAAGGAAAACGGCAAAACAGAACGATTCTAAAACAATAATTTTCTTTACACGTTGTCCTGTATTCAAAAAGCTCATGCAGTAGAAAATATCCTTTATTCGTCAAAGGGTGGCCGTTCTGCAGGGGTTTAACTGTATAACACTACATGTAATTCAATATAATCATGTTATGGGATGTACCCTTTTCATGCCAACCACGTACCAACTGGCACTTGATACAATTCACTCTGTTTTGATCGATACCATAGCAGTTTTAATTCAGATCAGACTCGGATAACTCGTCAGGACATTCGTTTATAATATATTCATTTAACATATCATTAAACGAAAAGTGATTTTGACGGGCAGACAACACTTTTAAAGAAGCCGATATTATGGTTTGGGATACAGTTGCCTATTAAATCAGATAAACACTATGTTTTGAATCAAAGCATACACAAAGTGTTCAAATATTTAGCCCCTATCATCTAATATCAAAGCGAATATCGATTAACCGTAAATGTATTGTCTATAATACCATTCGTCTATAAATCCAGCCATGGGTTTGTTTACATCAAATATAGATTTGGTTCATCAGATAAATGAAGGAACTCTAAATTCGTTTTAGCCTTTGCCTTAATGTAACAGACTACAATTGAACCTGTATAACATTTTATTCCCATACATATACCGTAGCCTGTTTCTTGTTTTGAAGACATGTGACCATTTAAATCAGGTTGAAAATAAGACGGAATACACCGTAATGCGCATTCTGCTTTACTTCCAGTCTGCTTCAATCTACCATCGACTAGAATATAGACAAACTACAAGTATTTCAAATGTTGAATATTCATGACTGTATAAAGTTGAACTATTTCCTCCAATAACGGAGGGTACGTTTGGGGTATTTGGGTAAAGTACAGTGGATAAAACGTTATTCTTTCCCAATAAACTTGTTTGTACGCTAAAACTATTATTTGCAGTGCAAACAGTTTGGAGCCAGATCAGACTGATCAGGCACCAAACTGTTTGCCACCAAGATAAACAAGAATTATCAGAACTGTCCAAAAGTTGTACTTTTCTACAGTTTAGTGTTTTGCGTTTGCGTACGTTAGCGTTTAAACTGGAAAGAATAACAGATTCTCCACTGTACGTTTGGGGTATTTGGGTAAAGTAAAAAGTGGACGACAGTGGGGAGGACATATTGTAATCGTTCTAAAAATGCGTTTATGTTAACAACAATATGATGCTCATTGCAGAGCCAAAACCATTGCAACCATACGTCTGATCAGACTCCAACCTGTTTGTCACTCGGCTTTCAATAAATAGTCCGACATTTTCAAAACAACTGTTCTTATACTATGTATTCACCATATTACATTGCGTTTGCGTTTCGTCCCGGGAAATACATGCACAGTGGAGAAAACGTTATTCTTTCCCAATAAACGCGTTTACGCTAAAAATATAATTTCTATTGCAAACAGTTTGGAGCCAGATCAGAAGCCGGGAAACCCGGCGTCTGGTCAGTCTCCAATCTGTTTGCCTCCAAGACAAACATGAATTATCAGAATTATCAAAAGGTTACACTTTTCTACGTTTTAGTGTTTTGCGTTTGCGTTTCGTTTCGTTTAAACGGGAAAGAATAACGTATTCTCCACCGTAACGAGGTCCAGTCCAATGTGTGTATATGATTAGTCATTATATGAGACCACGGAGTGTCATCTATTGTCAGAGAAACACATACTTATAACCTCCAATTTATTTCAGCCTACGCTCAAGACGGGAAAACATCATTCTTTGTCAATTATGTAACAATGCCAGTTCGTAGAATAAGCATCTGGCCGGCCACCTTATACAGTGAAGAAGACGTTATTATTTCCCAATAAACGCGTTTGCGCAAAATGACAGAATTCTGAACAATGCTGGACGACATTTATACACACACTGGATACAGTTGTGAAGACGTTATTATTTCCCGTTTGAACGCAAACGAAAATTTGTTGACAATTCTGACAGTTTATTTCAATCTGAGTGACAAACAGTGTGGGGCCTGATCAAACGCCGCGTTTTGAGACAATTTGTATATAGAGGATCTTACATAAGTGTTCAATATTGGTCATATTTAATAAAGGAGTTGACTAAAATAATATTACGCCAGCCTTGGCGAGCGTCATATTAATTGTAGTCAACGATTTTATTAAAAATGATAAGTAATGAACACGAATGTGAAATTCTATTTATCACATAACACTTTTAAACCCTTATTTAATCAATCAAAGCTGTAGATTGTAGTATGATTTTCGCCAAAGCTTGACGTTGTTTACGTTAATGTCATCGCAAATGCCGTCATTTAGTGTCCCGCTACATGCAGCGCTTTTAGAAGAAAAAAACATGCCGGAGCCCAAAAAAAACGATATTCCACAAGTGGATTACGATATTTATATAATGACTTTATTCCACATCCAGGCCGCAAGATATGTGGTAAAATATTTATTAACCCACCATTACTCTTCCATTATCCTCAGTATGAAAATGACTTTGGAGGGTTTACCCAACAAAAGATGTCATGGCTACAATTTCGGTTATTGCGTTAGCGTGTAGTTTCGTTTAAATGAGCAAGAACAACGTCTCCCCTACTGCAATACGTTCAGTCCAATCATGTCTAGCAGTTGAGCTTTTAAAATATTTTTTTTCGACACTCTTTTTTGAAAATTACTTTAATGTTTAACAACTTCGATTCCATTACGTCAATTGCCTTAAACAACTGTCGTCTGCTTCATTTTTCCAATCTAAAGAATATGTACATGGATGCTGACTTAAGACACATTGAAATGAGTGACAAATAGTTTTATCTGTTTAGACACGTCTGATCAAGATACGAACTGTTTGCAAATACATACACAGTGGAGAAGACGCTATTCTTTCCAAATACGTAAACGCGTTTACGCTATTTTAAACTATTATTTCCATTAGCAAACAGTTTGGATCCAGATTTAACGCCGGGTAATCCGGCGTCTGTTCAGGCTCTAAATAAGTTGACACTCAGAGTAAAACAAACCATGAGAAATTTTCAAAACTTTTTTTTTAAATTTTGTTGCATTGCGTTTTGCTTAAACGGAAAAGAATAACGCCTTCTCCTCTGTACAGTGGAGAAAACGTTATTCTTTCCCAATAAACGCGTTTACGCTAAAACTATTATTTGCAGTGCAAACAGTTTTGAAGCCAGATCAGACGCCGGGTAACCCGGCGTCTGATCAGTCTCCAAACTGTTTGCCACCAAGATAAACATGAATTAGCAGAATTGTCCAAAAGTTGTACTTTTCAACGTTTTAGTGTTTTGCGTTTGCGTACGTTTGCGTTTAAACGGGAAAGAATAACAGATTCTCCACTGTAACCATTTTATTAGGGATTAGGCAGTAAAAGGGTAAAAAAAGGCTGACAATTTGGGATTTAATATATTCCATTATTAAATTCCGAACAAAAAAATGCAGAACTTTATAGTGTGTTGAATCAAATTATGGAAATCTAGTTTGGTCGTTATTCCGAACCCGTATTTTAAATATCCAAACTAACACTAGCATTGCAATCCAGCTTGAACCCTGATAAGATGACGATTATGTCACTTTCTCTGTATGAATGCATCTTCATTAGTGATTGAGATCATTATTTTATACACATGTAGTAGGCAAATTTAAAGTACATACTTTTTAATCAGGATAAGGGTTTTTAGCAGACCTAAATTAAAACGACCCTACTCTAAGCGCTGTCAACCAAAAACGGCTATTGTTGTTTTTTCGATTGCCAAAAATGTTTTTGTAGAAGTAATTGACAATTTGCTAAAAACATTCGAGCACGATCGAATCGTGCGTTACTTCTCCAATGCAATGCGCAAGAGTTAAAATTATGATAGTACTGTTAGATTTGAGAAAATGTAAATCGTTCCCGTTAAAACATAAAACAAAACGCAAACGCATCGCAAAAAAATGTAGAAAAAACAAATTTTCGACAATTTTGATAATTCATGTAAATCTGAGTGGCAACCAGTTCGGGGCCTGATCAGACACGTGGTTACCCGGCTTCTAATCAGGCTCCAAAGTGTTTTAATTGGAAATGAATTATAAATAGCGGTAGTAGTCCAGTGGTAACACGTTGGACTACGATACAAGGGGTCGTGAGTTCAATCTCCCAGCGGTCTGACTAGGGGATTTTTTTCTGAATTTCCGCTGGTGGACAGGAATGTTATTGAGCAAGACATGTACCGCGAATTGCTCCTCTCCACCCAGGGGTTAAAATGGGTACCTGTGAAGGGTCTGTGCCTGGTGTACATGTAACGCAGTAGAATGACCCACCCCTGCTAAAATGACCCATGGGTCATGTCACTGCGTAGAACAGTGACCCGGGCCAGTTTACTACGTAGAAACATTACTCCAGACCGTAGAAAAAGGACCCCATCGACTCGTAGTAGAATGACCCCCTCACGGTCTTTGATAATTTATCTACGTAGTTTACCGACCCGGGTACTTTTGGTGTCGGCCTGGTCAGGAATCACTTCCTGGTCGTTGTAGGTCTTGCAAGTAGTACCTTGAAAATACAATTTCAAAGATGTTCACTGTTTAGTTTAGCCTGTGGGTGAGTTTGAATGTTTTTTTTTTAATGAAACCTGGCTATTTGTGTTCATTTCCACCCAAATGGCATTGTTTTAGGCCTCTCATTTCAGGACTTTTTCTCCAGGCGGATGCATATGGAAACACAGTGAATGGGATAAACGTGAAAGTTGTTTACCTTTATTTTGACAGTGACCTTAGCAAATCATTGATAGCAAAAAATGTAGACGGCGATGTTATAGGTTCACTGGCCTCAATCAACAGGGAAATGTCTATAAAATTGAAGGGTATGTCTTTTATAGCCTAGAAATTGTTTTGGAGGGAGCTGTTGGCTCTGAAAGTTAGGCATTTTACTATAGATTATATAGGGCGAAATTAGACCAGGCCGACACCTTTTGCACGGGTGTGTCATTCTACTGCGTTACACCGGTACTGCGGCTGCATTTGATTGCGCCATTTGTTAGCAGTGCTCAATACTGTAGGCACAATGGCTCAATGATTTATCGCCACCCTGAAGGGTGGCGATATATTGGAATGTGTTTACAAATTTACCCATGTAAGAGGGGCAGCGAAAAGTTTCTACAACACTTGATCAGCGATAATGACTGAGTTGAACCAAATGTGTTTAACGATAATGACTGAGTTGAACCAAATGTGTATAAATTCATTTGGTTCAACTTGGTCATTTTCATAAGTAAAATGGGTAGCAGAGAATAGTTTCTATTATATGTGCTACAGCAAATCTATAGGATATTTGATGAAAGATTACCCCTTGATTAGTAACACTGGTAAACAGAATATCTATTAGTAGCACCCCAGGTGAAGAGCTTGACTAAAGCTATGCACTGTCAAAGCTATAGTACATTTGATGAAAGGCTACCCCTTGATTAGCAACACTGGTTAACAGGATATCTATAGTAAGATTGCCCTTGAATAATTAGTAGCACTCCATGTGAAGAGCTTAAGTATAAAGCTATGAGCTGTCTGATATGCAGTTCCTGTTGATCTCTGATTTTGGCAAGAAGGAGTTTCTGTATGGACAGTATATCAAAGTTTCACTGTATAGCATCTGTTGATGTTAGGGTGCTGAGGCGTTTGAATGTTATAGCATGTACATGGTAGTTAACCCCTTCACTGCGTTACCCCAGGTAAACTAAAAGTTACATGCAGCCTGGATAATACCCAGACGCCTAGAAAATCGGCGTCTGATCAGGATCCAAACTGTTTGGCTGTTCAACATTCATGTCGCTATGTATACACTCAATATAGTCATATCTTATCTTCTAAATTTAGGAAGCAGCAGACAACACATTATCTGTTCATTTTGCCGTGTTAATTAGTATCCATGGCTCCAGATAAGCAGAGTATGTCAAATTCTAAATTCTCTGTGTATGCAGCGGACACTGTGATGTCATATTACTCATTAGAATAGCCATCTGAGAAGGACAAAATTCTTGTGAGAGTTCATATCATGGTGTTTTGTGCAAGTATAAAGGAAAAATGTTGGAAAACGAGTTTACTTCGGAATCCCCTGATCTAAATCCATGAACATCTTTAACTCTTCAGCGCCACATGTATTTACAAGCAGTTTACATCCAACTCGGATGCTGAATAATTCTGCTTCCAAACAGAATGAAGCTACTTGTCAAATGCCAGCATCCAAAAGTTAAAAATAAAGAATAGTTTTATATTTCATTTTATAATGTATCTTCATAAACCTGCTAAGATAAGTTGGGTCACAATGATCCTCTGAAAAGGAAAGTAAATGTTTAGTGTGCATGCTGATATCATGCATTTAGTATCTTCTGTTCATAAATATTTTGCTTTGCTATAGGCATCCTGTATGATTTTTAAATGCAATAAAAGACAAAGCAATTCCATTCAAAATCGAATTATATGAGAGGAGGATTCATTGAAATAACAGTAGCATTTATAAGGTTTAGCAGCAAGGTATATTAGACGTTCCTGGTACCTTATATTATATATAATAAGACGTACCACTAAAACCAGGAACGTATATCCAATATACATTCCTGATTGTACTTAGTTTCAAAGGCTTACGTTTCTACATTTTCCTTGTCATACCCGTTATCTAATTTTTACCATTCAAATGGTATCTCTATATTCTAAGATTGTGCTGTGATTGAGTTAATATTAGTACATTATTAATTTTAAGCTACTTAACAAAAATCAGAATCGGATTTTTCAGTTTGGTGTGAGTAAAGTTGAGTTGAGTATGTGCAATGGCGTTTTAATCTTATTGACACCATTCACTTCCTTGTACACAAATTTTGTGGCGATCCAGATGTTTGCATAAGTATTTGTCTTGTACATGTAAGGGGAGTAAATGTACAGTCCGCTGAGCGGTCATTCGGACTGAACGTAGACTACATGTATAACTTGGTGATTTTTTATATGTTACATTGATTATTATTATTGCAGCATGAACGCGTTTATTTAGAACGAATAACGTATTCTCCACTGTAGGTGTGTGATCGTTATTCTTTCCCAATAAACGCGTTTACGCTAAAACTATTATTTGCAGTGCAAACAGTTTGAAGCCAGATCAGACGCCGGGTATACCGGCGTCTGATCAGGCTCCAAACTGTTTGCCACCAAGACAAACATGAATTATCAGAATTGTCCAAAAGTTGTACTTTTCAACGTTTTAGTGTTTTGCGTTTGCGTACGTTTGAGTTTAAACGGGAAAGAATAACATATTCTCCACTGTAGGTGTGTGATTATGTTGGTACTGTAGTGAAAGAATGTGTTTGTCTAAACCATTAAATGCTTTAGATCACGAGTACAATAGTTATTTGAAAACAGTTTGGATTCTGACCAGACGACGCCTAAAACCAATTGATACTTTCAATATTTCTTGTGAAAAAGTAAAGAAATAAAAGCAAACGACACTTGTATAAAGCTGATGGCGTCCTGGTAGTGAAGGGGTTAAATATATTTTTTACAGAAGAATGTCAAGCAAAGGTACTAAGGCTCAACTGGCAGAAAACGACGGAAAATGACAATCGTTGACGTCTTTGACTTTTCATTTTAAACTGAGTGGCACTATGGCAAAATTAAGGCGTCTTGAGAAGTATATGACCCTCTTTGGTTGCAAACAAAGATGACGTATTCGGCGGCCATTTTGAATGAGGTCATGGTTATATTTAGTAACAAGGGTGGAGCTCATTTGCATATAAGGATGTTATGGGTTTTCGCGGATATTCGGGCGTTACGCAGCGTCTAATCAGGATCCAAACTATTTGCAAACGCGCTTTTAAGCGTCATTTGGAGCGAAAGGGTTAGGAAGCCTTTTGATCAGAATCTGCGCAGTTTGGTTTATATTTTTGATTTTCTGAAAAATATCAACCTTAAACGTTCATTTTTCGAGAATGGGACAATCCAAATGAAAATGTCACCATTAAAGGAGATAACTCTTTCAACACCATTGACATGTGAAAAATATACTCAATTCATTTGCAAACAGTGATGACCCATATCAGAGGGCTCTAATAGGAGCCCTCTGGTCAGGGCATACATGTACACTGTGTGCTAATTTAGAGGAGTGTTTGTATCAAACTACATATACCTTTAAGTAGATTGGTTCATGTTTTGGTACATGTAGCTAAAATGATATTCAAGGTAACATAATAACCCACAAGAGTTACTTAGTGTTGAAAGAGTTAACCGTGTAGAGCCTTAGACGACTAAATATTGACTATGTACATGTAAACAGTCTGCATCTAACGCTAAATGCGACGTCTGATCAGGACCCAACCGTTGGGCAATCAATATTTTTGTCAAAATTTCACAATCTTAAATATGGTATCATAATGCATATGGATAATATATAATTATACTATTTTCGTAAGGGAAAAACTCTTACACTGCAATGACGTCATCAATTTCAAACAGCTGTCCTCTGCTTTTATTTCTCAAATTTAATAAATTTTAGATTCTGACCAGAATGCGTTGCGCAGCGTCTGATCGGAATCCAAACTGTTTCTAAATAATCATTTTGTTATGGATAAGGCAGTGAATTGATTAAACTTTATGGTGAACTATGGAGAGGAAAGGGTTAAACATAAAAGCATAACAGTGGAGAAAACGTTATTAGTTTCCCATTCAATTCCATTAGAACATCTCGGCGTCTGATCAGGCTCCATACTGTTTGTCACTCAGTTTATGATAAACAGTTAGTTTGTCAACAAATTGCCCTTTCTTCCATTTTAATACAATGCGTTTGCGTTTCTTTTGCATTTAAACGGAACAGAATATCGTCTTCTCCACTGTACATGTATGTACTGTACAGTGGAGAAAACATTATTCTTTCCCGTTTAAACGCAAACGAAACACAAACGCATTGCACTGAAATGTAGACAATTACAATTTTTTGACATTTCTGAGCGCTGATTTTAACCTGGACGACGAACAGTTTGGAGTCTGATCTGGCTCCAAACTGTTTGCATTTGAAATGATAGGTTTAGCGTAAACGCGTTTATTGGGAAATAACGTTTTATCCACTGTATGTATGATATTTCCTTCTGATGCAGCACGATAAATCTACGGCACATTGTAATTTTCCAAGGAGTTAATAGGCTAGAGGCTTTAACTTTGCAAAATCAAAATCAATAGTTCTAATCATTTGTCTGTTTGAAATATTATGCAATGGAAAATCCCTCTAATGTAAAATCGATATACCATTCATACATCTTATCTTTTTAACCTTTTAACACCATATGCGACTAAAGTAGAATTTTCTGGTCAGAATAAAAACATGTTGACACTCCTATCGGTATTGCTTTAAGTCATACTGACTTAAAACTGACTCTGAATAGAAATGATAGTTTAGTCAATAGTTTTAAAGACGACAGTATCGTGGCGGTGAAGGTTTTAACCTTGATGTCTGCATTACATGTATACATTTTTGTACATGTAAAATACAGTGCCCCCTCTCTACAACGAAAACCAATGGGAGACACAGACTGTGTGCGTTGTTCGGAGACAGTCGTTATAGGAAGGGACATTGGTTTATATTTGCAAACAGCTTGATTCAAGATCAGACGCCGCGATTCAAGCTGTTTGTCACTCGTTATTAAGTGTTTTTTTTCTTCAAAATGTCAATTATGTCAAACAGCAGACTACAGTTTTTAGCAAACAATATTGCAGCAATAAAAGCGTTAGACAAGTGTTTCCTGTTTATGAAACAGCAGCAAGAGTCGTTTTAAGGAGGTGGTCGTTGTTGGGAGGGTCGTTGTAGGGAGGGAATGCTGTAGTATAAAATATAAGGTGTCACTTTGCATATTCGCTACATGTGCTCTACAGCGTTGAAGATGATATTCTTTCCTAAATGAAAAGCGATAAAATGCAGAAAACGACATGTTGACAGATTGGTTGGATCATAGTAGCAAACATGTTGAAGCCTATTCGGAAGACGAGTTACTCGTCGTCTGATCTGGCCTCAAACTGTTGTCAATAAAAATTCTTGTTAAAGAACGAATTTGTTTAACCTTTTCCAGAATATAAGCGGCGTTTAGCGCATTTAGTTTGTTCCTCTACTGAAGGAAATATATACAATTTAAACAGTGTTGGACATGTACCATAGACAATAATTTGTATTTATTGTGTATTAACAATGTACTACAGTGGAGAATATGTTATTCTTTCCCGTTTAAACGCAAACGTACGCAAACGCAAAACACTAAAACGTTGAAAAGTACAACTTTTGGACAATTCTGATAATTAATGTTTATCTTCGTGGCAAACAGTTTGGAGCCTGATTAGACGCCGGGTTACCCGGCGTCTGATCTGGCTTGAAACTGTTTGCACTGCAAATAATAGTTTTAGCGTATATTGGGAAAGAATAACGTTTTCTCCACTGTACATGTATCAGATGGCAGCTAAATTCAGGGATAACTTAACACAGGTTTGACTGTACCAATCTTGTCTTAATGAAAGCTTTATTACATGTACTTCACGTACAACAATAACGTCCGCTGTACACAGTCTTGGGTCAGATCAGACACCGATTAACTTGCCTTCTGATCACACTCAAAACTGTTAGCCAACTTATCGATTATATAGATAAATGTATCGATATTTTTGAAACATGCATGTTTTTATCTTTTATTTAATTTCGTTTGCGTTTCACGTCGTTTCAACGGGAGGGAATGGTATAAAGAGGTGAAGACGTTATATTCTTTCTCAATTAATGCCTTTATGCTAAAACCATTATTCTAATGCAAACAGTTTGGAGCCTGATCAGACGCAGACGCCGGGTAACCCGGCGTCTGATCAGGCTCCAATATGTTTGCCGCTCAGATAAATAGTCAGAATGTTCAACAAGTGGTCATTTTCTCCATTCTATTGCAATTGCGTTTTCGTTTGCGTTTAAACGAGAAAGAATAATAACGTCTTCCTGACTGTACGCTGTATTCTCTTGTGGGTCAGGTGAGTCAAAAGTTTGACATTTTAATGTACATGTCGTCAATTGGTAAGCATGGTCGTATATTTCACATTTTTATCTGATAATTGTCTTTGAAAACTAGAACGTGGCGACCTGATTCAGTAGAACTCTCCATAATGTGTTAGAAAGTGCTCCCTCCCTACAGCAACATCCAGTAGGAACAATGCTTCGGGGGGGGGGGGGGGGGGGGGGGGGAGCGTAGAAAAGTATATACAAATAAAATGTCAGAATTGTGAGCAAGTGGTAATTTTCTCCATTTTAATGCAAGGCGTTTGTGTTTCGTTTGCGTTTAAACGGGCAAGAATAACGTCGTCTCTACTGTAACACATGCCCATTATTTAGGGGGGGGGGGGGGGACGCCTTCAATTTCTACAGTGGAGAAAACGTTATTCTTTACCAATAAACGCGTTTACGCTAAAACCATTATTCTAATGCAAACAGTTTGGAGCCTGACCCGGCGTCTGATCAGGCTCCAAACTGTTTGACACTCAGACTAAAATAAATAGTGAGTAATATCAAAAAGTTGTTAATTTCTACATTTAAGTGAAACGTGTTTGCGTTTCAACGGGAAATAATAACGTTTTCTCCACTGTACCAAACCCAGCGACATAGATAATATGTAACAGATATTGTCCAAATCTCGACCCGTTCTGTTTGAAACTACATGTATCTTCCAAAATTACTAAAATATTGTTTGAGAAAATAAAGCCTGATGACGGCAGTTTTGCTGCGGGGAAGACGTTATTCTTTCCCGTTTAAAGGCAACGGAAATGCAACGCAATACAGTTAAATGAAGACTGTAGTATTTCTTTTAGTATTTCTCACGATTTACTTTTATCTGAGTGGTAAACAGTTTGTAACCTGATCCAGACGCCGGGCTTAGATACCCGGCGGATGGCCTAGCTCCAAACTGTTTGAACACTTAAATGAACTAGTAGTTTAAGCGTAATCGCGTTTATAAGAAAACATAACGTTCCTCTGTTAGCAAGCGATATTTTGCCAGTAAAGCCGGACATACAGGACTAAACGCACGAAAAAATCCGTTTTTATTGCAAAGGAAGACAACTTCTGTGAAGCACTATACCAATCCCATCCTTCACGTAGCAATTGCTTCCCTTGACTGCCATTAAATACCACAGTGTCTGATCAGCCCCTTCAAGGTAACATTTTCTTATTCAATTATGTCCACATAATAAAAACCACCATCTCTACATATTTATTGCGGTGCGTGTACATTTATTTCCATTTAAATAGGGACGAAAAAACCTTTTCTGCCAATTATAAATTCTCTGTGGATCTTGAAGAATCCATGAATCATTTCAAACCGATGTTGGAATATGGACATAATCAAATTGTGCTTTTACTGCCCGAGGCGTTTAGAATGAGAACATTTTAAGTAACAGTGTTCCCTCCCTACAACGTCCCTCTCAACAACGAGTCCCTCTATACAACGACCAGTGCCGCAGTTTGCGAAACAGGTTGATTATATCTTACGCTGTTAATGCTGCAATATCGTCTGCATTAAAATGTCGCCTGCTCTTTTTCTAAAAGTTATAATTTGCCGTTTTTACAGAAAAAATAACGTATGCCCCGGTCACACAGACGGTCGGGCTTAAATCGGTACCCAATCGGTCGAATTATTTGCTGTTTTGATCGGTTGTCATAAGTGATTAAATTTCAGGCTTTCTGTGTGACCGGGTATCGGTGATAAATAATTCTTCAATCGGTGAAACGCCATCCCGCCTCCGATTGGCCACCGATTGGCAACTCATGAACTCCTATGGGCCACCGATTAAAAGCGCCCAACAACCTATCAATAATCGACGAATACCGATAAAATACCGATGAAATGCTGGCGGCAACTGATTGATCACCAACTGATCATCGATTGAACTGCCATTAACAACCGATGAAAACCGACGAGATCCTGCGTTTTAATTCTCATCTTTTTTCATCGGTGGTAAGTATCAGTTCATCGGTGCTTTATCGGTGTTTTATCGGTGACTCGTCGGTGATATCGGTAGTAGACAGGTTGTCAATCGGTTATTTGTAAAATATTTTCACCGATTGTGTTATTTATTTCCTATCTATGGTAGTATTTCTTCATACAAAAACTAATTTAAGAGAAAACAAGCAACAAATGTGAAATTTATAAAGCTCTAAATATCATCGATATGGTACTTTTTTGTAAATTTTGTAAGGGGAGATAACTCTTTTTACTTTAATAACTCAACTTTTTCAACACTGACCTTTCAATTTCTTTTCATATTTTGAACTGCCTTAGCATTGGCTTTCATTTGGTAGAATATAAGAAAAAGTTTAATACTAGAACTATTTCATTTTCAAACTTTTTTACCTTTTTTTCATAAAATAAAAAATCTCATAAAATCATGCCCAATAAAAAGCATAGTTTTGATATTCGAAGATCCATATTGTTCAAACCTAGTGCCTGCTTTGACTAAATTTGGTTTCTATATGTGAAAATACCACCATAGACATGAAATAAATAATGAAAACCCAAATTACCATGTTTGTTTTGTTTTGAAATAAATTTTACTGAAGCTTGTACTCTGAATGGGTAGAGTTGAGAGAAAAAGTCCAAATTTTACATACCTTTTTCAAATCGCTGTAGCTCCAAAAAAGGACACCACCATATATTTTTTTCTCCATTTTTTCATTCATCATAAATAGTTCTTCCAAAAAACAATGATAGAAAAAAAGTTTGATACTTTGAAAAAATCGCTTATGGGTTGGATACACCCTTAAACAGTTGGATCAGATCAGATGCCAAGCTATTATACATGTACTCCGGGTAAGGCAGTGAAGGAGTTATATAGCCGTTTTAATGTAAAGCAGAATAAACCATGATCAGACCCCTGGTGTCGACGACGTATAACGAGACAGCACGCCTCCATACACTCAAACCATATTACGAATAACTTTAAATTAAACATGCTGGTATGGAAGGGTGTACAGTGGAGAAAACGTTATTATTTCCCAATAAACGCGTTTACGCTAAAACTATTATTAACAGTGCAAACAGTTTGAAGCCAGACCAGACGCCGGGTAACCCGGCGTCTGATCAGGCTCCAAACTGTTTGCCACCAAGATAAACATGAATTATCAGAATTGTCCAAAGGTTGTACTTTTCAACGTTTGAATGTTTTGCGTTTGCGTACGTTTGCGTTTAAACGGTAAAGACTAACAGATTCTCCACTGTACATGTAACAATAGCAGACATTGCTATCAGGAAGAATCTCGGAGAGAGCGATTGTCAAGTACACAGATGCCTAAAGAAGTATTACCAAATACAGACTCTGCTCTTCAAGCTTCCACCGGCCTCAATACTGGTTCAAAGATATCGTCAACAGAAATTTTAAATCGAGAACCACTATAGGATTGACTAGTAAACACAACAAAAATAAAGTTGAGAGAACGTTATTTTCCCCAATAAGTTTGTAAACGCGTTTACGGTAAATATATTATTTCAATTGCAAACAGTTTGGAGCCAGATCAGACGCCGGGTAACCCGGCGTCTGATCAGGCTCCAAACTGTTTGCAACTCAGGTTAAAATGAACAGGTGGATATATCCAAAGTTGCCATTTTCTACATCTTAGTGCTCTGCGTTTGCGTTTCGTTAGCGTTTAAACGGGAAATAATAACGTTTTCTCCACTGTATCAAGAAGTAGTCAAATCGAGATAATTAGCAAAGTAAGTAAGAACTGGGAACAGGCAGTGCCGCTCCAGGGCCTTAACCATAGAGTTGGAAAGACGCTATGGATAGTTTATTTCATACTTTTCTACGTCAGTCTTTAATTTTTATCATAATTAAGGGTAGGGACTGGTTTGGTAATTAACAAAATATACTCAGTATTATTTTTAATTTATTATTTAATCTTATTAGTTCATAGATCATGCCTCTCTATGTCAGACCATCAATATCAATAAGGACCACAATGGAAATAAGAGATGTCTTTTCTCTTTTTTGTGTAATCCCACGGGTGGTGAACAACATTGTTCCTCATTCGTGGTATTTATAATCCTTGATATTGATGTGACTGACATAGTTCATAACACAACATATATATAATCATTGCAATTTTTATAAATTGTGTTTTGTTTTAAGATGTATGTGTGTGTTGTTAGCTATTGTCATGTTACATGATATTGAAATAAATCTATCTATCTATGATATTGAAATAAATCTATCTATCTATCTATTTCCGTTTAATCTTTTCGGCGCCAAGGTCGCATACAATCGTCATTACAAACGGTTTTGATCCTGATCAGACGCCGCGTTACCTGGTGTATGATCAGAATCCAAACTGTTTGACATTTGTATTGAACATTATCAATACATACAACCTTAATTCTAACTTTGAAACGATTTTGAAGAAAACAATATTGAAAGAGACGACAATATAGCGGTGAAGGGGGTAAAACTCTAACGATTTATATACAGTGAAGAAAACGTTATTCTTTCCCAATAAACGCGTTTACGCTAAAACTATTATTTGCAGTGCAAACAGTTTGGAGCCAGATCAGACGCCGGGTAACCCGGCGTCTCATCAGGCTCCAAACTTTTAGCCACCAAGATAAACATGAATTATCGGAACTGTCCAAAAGTTGTACTTTTCTACGTTTTAGTGTTTTGCGTTTGCGTACGTTTGCGTTTAAACAGGAAAGAATAACAGATTATCCACTGTAGCGCCGAAATGGTTAAACGAAACTTAACGCAAGTGCGTTGTAATACAATGGGGGAACTGATGATGTTTTAGAAATCTGAAAACAAAACTCTTTTTTATTATAAGAGGAAAACAGTTTAGAGACTAATACGACGGGTTTCCGGGCGTCTGATCTGGCCTAGAACTGTTGGCAATGAACATGATTGGTGTAGAACAACTACGTTTACATGTACAGTGGAGAAACCGTTATTATGTCCCAATAAATACGTTTACGTTTAAACTAATGTCTCAATTGTAAACATATTACCACTCTGATTGAATTGATTGTCAGATTTTTTCGCCATTTCACTGCAATGCTTTTGCGTTTCGTTCGCTTTTAAACGAGAAAGAATAATGTCTTCTACCATGTAGCAGTGTAGTTTATATGTGATGATTACAGTGGAGAATCTGTTATTCTTTCCCGTTTAAACGCAAACGTACGCAAACGCAAAACACTAAAACGTTGAAAAGTACAACTTTTGGACAATTCCGATCATTCATGTTTATCTTGGTGGCAAACAGTTTGGAGCCTGATCAGACGCCGGGTTACCCGGCGTCTGATCATGCTTCAAACTGTTTGCACTGCAAATAATAGTTTTAGCGTAAACGCGTTAAATGGGAAAGAATAACGTTTTCTCCACTGTTTATAAACATGTACGACTTTATCATTTGACAATGTTTAACATGGACATGTACAATGCACCACCTCTAGATGTACAAAATTTAATAAGCAACGTGTTCAATCTTATCTGTTTTTTTAATTGTTAGTTTATCATAGAAGTACGAAAGACCGGTGGTGACCTTCTTACTTCAGTTACAGCTTACAAGTTTCGACTTACAGGTTCCAAGTACAATTACAAATTCCGAATTCAAAGTTCTAACATCCAAGTCAGACCAACTTCCGACTTCGAAGTTTCAATCTTCGAGCTTCAACTTTCATACATCAAAGTTCATTCTCAGCACATGTTTAATTATGTCACAGTGATAATTGTGTAATCAGCGAATATGTACATGTAAACTCCCTGATTTTTTCAGTAAGTTCACGAAAACTCTAAATCTCCTAGAAAAAGGCGTAATTTTGAAGCTTTTTGAAAAGAATTTATAAATATTTTGCAGTTACATTTGGTTAAAGCAATAGACCATTATATTTAAAAAAAAAAGCATAATGTTTTAAACCAAAAGAAATGTCATTATATTACAATTCTATTTATTTGATGAAAAAGGGATATTTCATCAATTCCCTAAAAGCCCAGTGATAACGCGTAATCCCTAAAATTTCAATGATTACGCGTAAATATTGATTACACGTTATCACCGTAACATATACTATAATGTCAAAGGATAACAAGTCTGCTAGTAAATGGTAGACACATGCTAGTGGAAGCTACATGTAAATGGAAACAAAGTTAAAGCAGAAACCTTTATTTTTTAATCGTTTTCTAAAAAGGTAAAACTGTTATATTTCTCACTTTGCATATCTGATTATTCACATGTTTGGAAAAGAGAGTAGTTTTTCGTGTTTACAAACGATAGCCAGTGCGCATACTACGTCACGGGGGTCGCTTAGGTCATATTGACTAGTAAACAAATATGGCGTCGAAATAGGTGAGCGTTAAAACGGGTGCGCGGACGATAAATCCAAGAAATTATGAATACGAATGTTAGATTCTGTTTATAACATACAGTGGAGAATCTGTTATTCTTTCCCGTTTAAACGCAAACGTACGCAAGCGCAAAGCACTAAAACGTAGAAAAGAACAACTTTTGGACAATTCTGATAATTCTTGTTTATCTTAGTGACAAACAGTTTGGAGCCTGATCAGACGCCGGATTACCCGTCGTCTGATCTGGCTTCAAACTGTTTGCACTGCAAATAATAGTTTTCGCATAAACGCGTTTATTGGGAAAGAATAACAAATTCTCCACTATACATGTAACATGGCAATGTTGTTTTTACAATCTCGATACTAATTTAAGATTGCTAGCTGTACTATATAATCCAATGGATGACGCGTGAATGGACCGCCAAAATGAGCAATCATGCAAAATATAGATCCAGTGTGTATTCCGATTTTTAAGAATAAATCAAGGGAGAAAACATTCCCTGTCCCAATGCCTTCATATCTATAGCCACTCGAACGCCGATATAAATGTCGCTTGACGTCATATTTGTTTACACATTTTGTTAGCGCGTATGAATACACGTTTTAGTATGACAACCTCATTTCCATAGTTTGCTAGTTAACTACGAGAAATATTCAATGAGTGTTATTCAACGCTCGCACCGTACGTTGTGTTATAAATAAATCTAACCATCTAGTTTAATCCTTTTGCAAAAAAACAACAACCTTCGGTTAAGTTTTATTGTTAGGGTTTTGACTGACGAAATATTGATACGAGTGCCATAACTGTTAGGGGTTTAAGCATACGCCTGGAATAATTACTATGGTTGCCATGATGGTGCAGGAGTTCAACAAGTACTTTTATGTCCATCATTAAATCATTTGGTGCGAGCTTAAACTCAGCTCGAAACATTTTGCTTCTCAGATTATCTAATGGAGACGATGATATTTTTCCCAATAAACGTGTTTTCACTAAAACTATTACACATGTATATCATTTAAAAACAGTTTGGAGCAAGATCTGATGTCGGGTAACCCAACGTCTGATCAGGCTGAAAACTGATTGCTACATGTACATGTAGATAGATTAAAATAAATCGTGAGAAATTTCAATGAATTGTATATTTTGTATTTAAACGGGAAGGAATTACATCTTCTCCACTGTAATAATTTCTCTACATTTTCAGAACAATGCTATTTTCTACGTTTTGCTACAGTGGAGAATCTGTTATTCTTTCCCGTTTAAACGCAAACGTACGCAAACGCAAAACACTAAAACGTTGAAAAGTACAACTTTTGGACAATTCTGATAATTCATGTTTATCTTGGTGGCAAACAGTTTGGAACCTGATCAGACGCCGGGTTACCCGGCGTCTGATCTGGCTTCAAACTGTTTGCACTGCAAATAATAGTTTTAGCGTAAACGCGTTTATTGGGAAAGAATAACAGATTCTCCACTGTACCTTTCGGTTTTTGTTTCACTCTTATAATGCCAATGGCACAAATGTGTGTCTTTGCAAATACAGTGCTCCATCCCTACAACAACACCGAATGGGGGACACAGATTGTATGTACGTTATTATTTCATATATTGACGCAAACGAAACACAAACGCATTGCATTAAAATGGAGAAAAAGACGTAATTTTGCCAATTCTGAGTTCTGACTTTCTATTCTAATCTGAGTGGCACACAGTTTGGAGCCTGATCAGACGCCAGGTTACCATGCGTCAAATTTGGCTCCAAATTGTTTGCAAAGAAAATACTTGTTTTTGTGTAAACGTGTTGAATGGGAAAGGATAACGTCTCCTCCGTTGTTAAATCTAAGAAGCAAAAGGTTTCGCACTGACTGTAACGTTGATGACTATAATCTGGCAAGTGAAAGAGTTAAATTGAAAAACAATCGTCAGCTTGGCTATATTTGTGCTACAATCTCATCATGAATGGGAACGTTTTGTCTCTAATCATCACATACATTGGCAATTATTCCTCAGGGAGCTTCCATCGGTTCACCAATATTCTGTTCCAGATTATAATGTTTTATTTAATGCAAATCACGCCACTTTGAATTTATATGATGTATAATCATTCCCACAGGTTATGCCACTTTAATGACGATTACTCTATGTGTGTGGAATGCCGAGTTTGTTCGTTAGAATGATGTTGAGTATTGCTATGGTTTTCGGTTTTCTTAGCATATATACATTGTAAAATCTTTCTATTATGACCACTAAATTGAGTTAATCATTAAGTGTTAAAGAACGGTGACGGCTTACATCATTTTTTTTATTTTTCATGAGCATATTTATTTTTGATTGCTATGTAAATATGTTGTCTGTTTGTATGCTTGAACTCTTCAGTATTGGAGGAAATAAAGAAACTAAACTAAACTACATTTTATGTACATGTATCGATGTATACATCTCCGTTATTTATTTGTTCTTTTCTGTCTGTCAGTTCACCTATGTCTCCTGTCTTAGCTGTCTGCTTCCCTATTAATTTTTTTCCATGTTTTCGTTTTGGATGGAGGAGATTTAAAACCTTGGGATAATGTACAGCTTATTACGTTTCTTGCCATGATTGTTCAAGGAGGTTAGTCGTGCATATGGTCATCATATGCACCTGCCGCCCCTTTTGACCCGTCATTGCAAAACTCTACTATATATATATAATTTTTCTAAATGTACTTTTTTCCCTCATGGAAACACTTGTATTATAACCGTCTTTTTTCTCATTTTGTCATGTATTGATAATGTATTGTATTGTTTATAAGTACTGCACTTGCATGTAATGGCTCTTCTTATGGAGGATAATAAAGATAGCTATCTATCTATCTATCTACTGTCACATTGCTTTAAACCTGTCACCTGTACTTCGTATTATCCATTCTCCTTGTTTGTGTTTAGTGGTCGTACTTGGGAGGGTGTACTGTATGATATTAAAGTAAGATGTTTTGTAAGAAATCGCATCTGGCCTGATTCGAAACTTACATGTACATGAGAGATGATATGTTATTTTTTTACGATGAACAAGTTTGTATTACAATGGAGAAGTCTTTGTTATTTTCCAATACACGCCCTTACGACACAAACTTTATTTCATGTACAAGTGCAAAAGGTTCGAAGCCTGGTCTGACGCCGGGTAACCCGACGTCGGATCATGCTCCAAACTTCTTGTCTCTCAGGTCAATATTGAATAGTCAAGGTTTTTGCATTTTAATACAATGCAATACGTTTGCGTTTCTGTTAACGTGCAAAATGGAAAGAATAACGTCTATTCAACTGCAAAACAAATGAATGATGGAATTAGGATTTACGGCACTGCGAAACTAAAGTTC
Source organism: Gari tellinella (assembly GCA_922989275.2). Classification (NCBI taxonomy): domain Eukaryota; kingdom Metazoa; phylum Mollusca; class Bivalvia; order Cardiida; family Psammobiidae; genus Gari; species Gari tellinella. The sequence goes on along the minus strand of OV277856.1, from coordinate 99,147,628 downwards.
ATAAAAAGAAGTGTTGTAAAAGTACAATGTAGTTTATTGTCGATGGTCAACATTATCAAAGTATTGTTAATATGTCTTCTACTCCCATTTTTTACAGTTTAAATAAATAGAACTAAATAACTATATTGTGCTTAAAAACGAAGATCTATGTTCGATTGTGGAAATGTTACAGTAGGTCTGATATTAATCGACGGATCAGTTGAATACCCCTTGATGGGCGGTGGTGACAGGTGAGTGCTTGGTGCAAGGCATGAGTGATGAGGAGAACACTTCATTTGGTGGTCGCTTAATACAATGTTCACCTGATTTGAGTTAGTTTCTATATCATTAACTTATTATTATTGTTTGCAATTGAAATAATAGTTTTAGCGTATTTTAAAACGCGTCTTTTGAAAAAGAATAACGCCCTCTCAGCTCTATCTTCTATTATGTTGCAGCTGTCATGTTTTATCCAATGCAAAGCACGCAACTTTGAATTATTGGACTATATTTGTTAACAGTTTGGATCCCATTCAGACGCCCTATAATGCGGCGTCTGATCAGAATTCAAACTTTTTGGTATTCATATCTTTCTTAGTGTTAAGACCGATACTAATTTGTGTTACTTTTTGCAGGCGATTTATCTAAAGCAAACAAGTTTAATATGATAATGGTTAAATCACTTCCATACGTATTTGCATTTGATCATGATTTACCTGCCTGTTTGTTCGTTGCTGGTTTTGTATGTCTCGAAGCTGTTGTCCAATGATGAGTTTGTGGGGGTAATTTATGTTTAAATGTTCTCGAATAATGGAGTTTTATAATTGTGCAAAAAACGAATTCACCTGATTATTCTGAATGAAATCGTTCGGGGAGCGTACAATTGGGGAAAATAACTCCAACGGGTATAGCTTTTGTCGAATATTGGTTGTTTATATTCATAGAGTGACAGGCAGTTTGGAATCAGACCAGCCGTCGAGTTACCCGGAGGCGTATCTAACACCAAACTGATTTAGACTCTGACAAGGTTAGACAACCGGACTCCGATCCGGCTTAAAACTGTGTATATGACGTCAGAATTTTTCAGCACAACACTAAAGACTAACGTTTTATATTCCTATGTTCCCTTTCGGTACTTAGTTTCTGGGTTTTGTTGATTAACAGCTGAAATAGCAAACCACATATTTTCTTCTTGATTGGCTTTCTGACAAACGTTTTGCGTTGTAAATATTTTTACATTTGTACTTGTTCTTTGATATCTTTGGGAAATATGCAAATCTTAAAACTGTTTTTGCTATTCGAGAAAATCCTATTATATTAACCCCTTCACCGCATTACCTCGTGTACATGACGTCATGGCATTGAGGGGATTGGTTTATTTCGTTTTCAACACAATTAGCTGGTATAACCTGTCTATAGTAGATAAAACGTAAGTGTTTCCCGTTATGAGTGACCATGGCAATTTATTCTCTGACCAGGTTCAAAAATTGTTGGGCGCCAAGATCCAAAATAATCGTCAAAAGTGTCAGGGAATTGTCATTTCCTACACTTGCTCTGATCTTGCATTCCTGGTCGTTGCAACCAGTGAGAAAAACCTCACCATCCGCACTGTATTTCCTCGATGTCATATTACAACGTGCAATTAAGTAAAACACACAGTGGTGATCTTTTTGACGTGCCCGGTGTAAAGATGATGCTAGGCGAAATTTAAACTTCTTCGCCGTTTCGACGCCATGATAGCATCATGCTGGTAGCACCATCTTTTCAAAATTAGATGTAATGCAGTGTTACTGAATACAATATCAATACATGTATCAAAGAATTGATCAGACGCCGCATTGCGGGGCATTTGGTCTACCTTATGTCCAAACAGGTCGCGAAGTAGAATCAAGTAACTTTTTTCAACACGAGCTCTTGTACCCTAAGGTGCGTGAAGTTTGCACGACAATCGACACTCGATCTTTCACAAATGAAAGGTCGGCCAGCTGTCGAATTTCGACGTTCCGCATTTAAGTTTTTCCATAATGTAAAACAATTTGCCGATCGACATGTAAACTTTGCCATAATCGTCGAAATATTGTCGAAATTCGACGATCGTCATTCAACATTTCCTGAATATATTCACTATGTCGAACTTATGTCGAATTCCGACGTTCGATATTTTTTCGGGTGAAATGTTAGTCCAGCACGTTGACGGAACATCGGCATCACAAGAAGTCTAAAAACTTTCCTCTTTCTGTTGAAAACGACTAAGTCGGTCATAAATGTTAGATTGATAGTCGTCAACATAATCGCATCTACCTACCCCTATCAAAGAATATACTGCTACGTGCGACACGTCCATTACGTCGACTGTACACCCCAATTCGTCCGTCTGCGGTCGAAACGGTGTGTGTTGTTAGCTATTGTCATGTTACATGATATTGAAATAAATCTATCTATCTATGATATTGAAATAAATCTATCTATCTATCTATTTCCGTTTAATCTTTTCGGCGCCAAGGTCGCATACAATCGTCATTACAAACGGTTTTGATCCTGATCAGACGCCGCGTTACCTGGTGTATGATCAGAATCCAAACTGTTTGACATTTGTATTGAACATTATCAATACATACAACCTTAATTCTAACTTTGAAACGATTTTGAAGAAAACAATATTGAAAGAGACGACAATATAGCGGTGAAGGGGGTAAAACTCTAACGATTTATATACAGTGAAGAAAACGTTATTCTTTCCCAATAAACGCGTTTACGCTAAAACTATTATTTGCAGTGCAAACAGTTTGGAGCCAGATCAGACGCCGGGTAACCCGGCGTCTCATCAGGCTCCAAACTTTTAGCCACCAAGATAAACATGAATTATCGGAACTGTCCAAAAGTTGTACTTTTCTACGTTTTAGTGTTTTGCGTTTGCGTACGTTTGCGTTTAAACAGGAAAGAATAACAGATTATCCACTGTAGCGCCGAAATGGTTAAACGAAACTTAACGCAAGTGCGTTGTAATACAATGGGGGAACTGATGATGTTTTAGAAATCTGAAAACAAAACTCTTTTTTATTATAAGAGGAAAACAGTTTAGAGACTAATACGACGGGTTTCCGGGCGTCTGATCTGGCCTAGAACTGTTGGCAATGAACATGATTGGTGTAGAACAACTACGTTTACATGTACAGTGGAGAAACCGTTATTATGTCCCAATAAATACGTTTACGTTTAAACTAATGTCTCAATTGTAAACATATTACCACTCTGATTGAATTGATTGTCAGATTTTTTCGCCATTTCACTGCAATGCTTTTGCGTTTCGTTCGCTTTTAAACGAGAAAGAATAATGTCTTCTACCATGTAGCAGTGTAGTTTATATGTGATGATTACAGTGGAGAATCTGTTATTCTTTCCCGTTTAAACGCAAACGTACGCAAACGCAAAACACTAAAACGTTGAAAAGTACAACTTTTGGACAATTCCGATCATTCATGTTTATCTTGGTGGCAAACAGTTTGGAGCCTGATCAGACGCCGGGTTACCCGGCGTCTGATCATGCTTCAAACTGTTTGCACTGCAAATAATAGTTTTAGCGTAAACGCGTTAAATGGGAAAGAATAACGTTTTCTCCACTGTTTATAAACATGTACGACTTTATCATTTGACAATGTTTAACATGGACATGTACAATGCACCACCTCTAGATGTACAAAATTTAATAAGCAACGTGTTCAATCTTATCTGTTTTTTTAATTGTTAGTTTATCATAGAAGTACGAAAGACCGGTGGTGACCTTCTTACTTCAGTTACAGCTTACAAGTTTCGACTTACAGGTTCCAAGTACAATTACAAATTCCGAATTCAAAGTTCTAACATCCAAGTCAGACCAACTTCCGACTTCGAAGTTTCAATCTTCGAGCTTCAACTTTCATACATCAAAGTTCATTCTCAGCACATGTTTAATTATGTCACAGTGATAATTGTGTAATCAGCGAATATGTACATGTAAACTCCCTGATTTTTTCAGTAAGTTCACGAAAACTCTAAATCTCCTAGAAAAAGGCGTAATTTTGAAGCTTTTTGAAAAGATTTTATAAATATTTTGCAGTTACATTTGGTTAAAGCAATAGACCATTATATTTAAAAAAAAAAGCATAATGTTTTAAACCAAAAGAAATGTCATTATATTACAATTCTATTTATTTGATGAAAAAGGGATATTTCATCAATTCCCTAAAAGCCCAGTGATAACGCGTAATCCCTAAAATTTCAATGATTACGCGTAAATATTGATTACACGTTATCACCGTAACATATACTATAATGTCAAAGGATAACAAGTCTGCTAGTAAATGGTAGACACATGCTAGTGGAAGCTACATGTAAATGGAAACAAAGTTAAAGCAGAAACCTTTATTTTTTAATCGTTTTCTAAAAAGGTAAAACTGTTATATTTCTCACTTTGCATATCTGATTATTCACATGTTTGGAAAAGAGAGTAGTTTTTCGTGTTTACAAACGATAGCCAGTGCGCATACTACGTCACGGGGGTCGCTTAGGTCATATTGACTAGTAAACAAATATGGCGTCGAAATAGGTGAGCGTTAAAACGGGTGCGCGGACGATAAATCCAAGAAATTATGAATACGAATGTTAGATTCTGTTTATAACATACAGTGGAGAATCTGTTATTCTTTCCCGTTTAAACGCAAACGTACGCAAGCGCAAAGCACTAAAACGTAGAAAAGAACAACTTTTGGACAATTCTGATAATTCTTGTTTATCTTAGTGACAAACAGTTTGGAGCCTGATCAGACGCCGGATTACCCGTCGTCTGATCTGGCTTCAAACTGTTTGCACTGCAAATAATAGTTTTCGCATAAACGCGTTTATTGGGAAAGAATAACAAATTCTCCACTATACATGTAACATGGCAATGTTGTTTTTACAATCTCGATACTAATTTAAGATTGCTAGCTGTACTATATAATCCAATGGATGACGCGTGAATGGACCGCCAAAATGAGCAATCATGCAAAATATAGATCCAGTGTGTATTCCGATTTTTAAGAATAAATCAAGGGAGAAAACATTCCCTGTCCCAATGCCTTCATATCTATAGCCACTCGAACGCCGATATAAATGTCGCTTGACGTCATATTTGTTTACACATTTTGTTAGCGCGTATGAATACACGTTTTAGTATGACAACCTCATTTCCATAGTTTGCTAGTTAACTACGAGAAATATTCAATGAGTGTTATTCAACGCTCGCACCGTACGTTGTGTTATAAATAAATCTAACCATCTAGTTTAATCCTTTTGCAAAAAAACAACAACCTTCGGTTAAGTTTTATTGTTAGGGTTTTGACTGACGAAATATTGATACGAGTGCCATAACTGTTAGGGGTTTAAGCATACGCCTGGAATAATTACTATGGTTGCCATGATGGTGCAGGAGTTCAACAAGTACTTTTATGTCCATCATTAAATCATTTGGTGCGAGCTTAAACTCAGCTCGAAACATTTTGCTTCTCAGATTATCTAATGGAGACGATGATATTTTTCCCAATAAACGTGTTTTCACTAAAACTATTACACATGTATATCATTTAAAAACAGTTTGGAGCAAGATCTGATGTCGGGTAACCCAACGTCTGATCAGGCTGAAAACTGATTGCTACATGTACATGTAGATAGATTAAAATAAATCGTGAGAAATTTCAATGAATTGTATATTTTGTATTTAAACGGGAAGGAATTACATCTTCTCCACTGTAATAATTTCTCTACATTTTCAGAACAATGCTATTTTCTACGTTTTGCTACAGTGGAGAATCTGTTATTCTTTCCCGTTTAAACGCAAACGTACGCAAACGCAAAACACTAAAACGTTGAAAAGTACAACTTTTGGACAATTCTGATAATTCATGTTTATCTTGGTGGCAAACAGTTTGGAACCTGATCAGACGCCGGGTTACCCGGCGTCTGATCTGGCTTCAAACTGTTTGCACTGCAAATAATAGTTTTAGCGTAAACGCGTTTATTGGGAAAGAATAACAGATTCTCCACTGTACCTTTCGGTTTTTGTTTCACTCTTATAATGCCAATGGCACAAATGTGTGTCTTTGCAAATACAGTGCTCCATCCCTACAACAACACCGAATGGGGGACACAGATTGTATGTACGTTATTATTTCATATATTGACGCAAACGAAACACAAACGCATTGCATTAAAATGGAGAAAAAGACGTAATTTTGCCAATTCTGAGTTCTGACTTTCTATTCTAATCTGAGTGGCACACAGTTTGGAGCCTGATCAGACGCCAGGTTACCATGCGTCAAATTTGGCTCCAAATTGTTTGCAAAGAAAATACTTGTTTTTGTGTAAACGTGTTGAATGGGAAAGGATAACGTCTCCTCCGTTGTTAAATCTAAGAAGCAAAAGGTTTCGCACTGACTGTAACGTTGATGACTATAATCTGGCAAGTGAAAGAGTTAAATTGAAAAACAATCGTCAGCTTGGCTATATTTGTGCTACAATCTCATCATGAATGGGAACGTTTTGTCTCTAATCATCACATACATTGGCAATTATTCCTCAGGGAGCTTCCATCGGTTCACCAATATTCTGTTCCAGATTATAATGTTTTATTTAATGCAAATCACGCCACTTTGAATTTATATGATGTATAATCATTCCCACAGGTTATGCCACTTTAATGACGATTACTCTATGTGTGTGGAATGCCGAGTTTGTTCGTTAGAATGATGTTGAGTATTGCTATGGTTTTCGGTTTTCTTAGCATATATACATTGTAAAATCTTTCTATTATGACCACTAAATTGAGTTAATCATTAAGTGTTAAAGAACGGTGACGGCTTACATCATTTTTTTTATTTTTCATGAGCATATTTATTTTTGATTGCTATGTAAATATGTTGTCTGTTTGTATGCTTGAACTCTTCAGTATTGGAGGAAATAAAGAAACTAAACTAAACTACATTTTATGTACATGTATCGATGTATACATCTCCGTTATTTATTTGTTCTTTTCTGTCTGTCAGTTCACCTATGTCTCCTGTCTTAGCTGTCTGCTTCCCTATTAATTTTTTTCCATGTTTTCGTTTTGGATGGAGGAGATTTAAAACCTTGGGATAATGTACAGCTTATTACGTTTCTTGCCATGATTGTTCAAGGAGGTTAGTCGTGCATATGGTCATCATATGCACCTGCCGCCCCTTTTGACCCGTCATTGCAAAACTCTACTATATATATATAATTTTTCTAAATGTACTTTTTTCCCTCATGGAAACATTTGTATTATAACCGTCTTTTTTCTCATTTTGTCATGTATTGATAATGTATTGTATTGTTTATAAGTACTGCACTTGCATGTAATGGCTCTTCTTATGGAGGATAATAAAGATAGCTATCTATCTATCTATCTACTGTCACATTGCTTTAAACCTGTCACCTGTACTTCGTATTATCCATTCTCCTTGTTTGTGTTTAGTGGTCGTACTTGGGAGGGTGTACTGTATGATATTAAAGTAAGATGTTTTGTAAGAAATCGCATCTGGCCTGATTCGAAACTTACATGTACATGAGAGATGATATGTTATTTTTTTACGATGAACAAGTTTGTATTACAATGGAGAAGTCTTTGTTATTTTCCAATACACGCCCTTACGACACAAACTTTATTTCATGTACAAGTGCAAAAGGTTCGAAGCCTGGTCTGACGCCGGGTAACCCGACGTCGGATCATGCTCCAAACTTCTTGTCTCTCAGGTCAATATTGAATAGTCAAGGTTTTTGCATTTTAATACAATGCAATACGTTTGCGTTTCTGTTAACGTGCAAAATGGAAAGAATAACGTCTATTCAACTGCAAAACAAATGAATGATGGAATTAGGATTTACGGCACTGCGAAACTAAAGTTCATAAAAAGAAGTGTTGTAAAAGTACAATGTAGTTTATTGTCGATGGTCAACATTATCAAAGTATTGTTAATATGTCTTCTACTCCCATTTTTTACAGTTTAAATAAATAGAACTAAATAACTATATTGTGCTTAAAAACGAAGATCTATGTTCGATTGTGGAAATGTTACAGTAGGTCTGATATTAATCGACGGATCAGTTGAATACCCCTTGATGGGCGGTGGTGACAGGTGAGTGCTTGGTGCAAGGCATGAGTGATGAGGAGAACACTTCATTTGGTGGTCGCTTAATACAATGTTCACCTGATTTGAGTTAGTTTCTATATCATTAACTTATTATTATTGTTTGCAATTGAAATAATAGTTTTAGCGTATTTTAAAACGCGTCTTTTGAAAAAGAATAACGCCCTCTCAGCTCTATCTTCTATTATGTTGCAGCTGTCATGTTTTATCCAATGCAAAGCACGCAACTTTGAATTATTGGACTATATTTGTTAACAGTTTGGATCCCATTCAGACGCCCTATAATGCGGCGTCTGATCAGAATTCAAACTTTTTGGTATTCATATCTTTCTTAGTGTTAAGACCGATACTAATTTGTGTTACTTTTTGCAGGCGATTTATCTAAAGCAAACAAGTTTAATATGATAATGGTTAAATCACTTCCATACGTATTTGCATTTGATCATGATTTACCTGCCTGTTTGTTCGTTGCTGGTTTTGTATGTCTCGAAGCTGTTGTCCAATGATGAGTTTTTGGGGGTAATTTAAGTTTAAATGTTCTCGAATAATGGAGTTTTATAATTGTGCAAAAAACGAATTCACCTGATTATTCTGAATGAAATCGTTCGGGGAGCGTACAATTGGGGAAAATAACTCCAACGGGTATAGCTTTTGTCGAATATTGGTTGTTTATATTCATAGAGTGACAGGCAGTTTGGAATCAGACCAGCCGTCGAGTTACCCGGAGGCGTATCTAACACCAAACTGATTTAGACTCTGACAAGGTTAGACAACCGGACTCCGATCCGGCTTAAAACTGTGTATATGACGTCAGAATTTTTCAGCACAACACTAAAGACTAACGTTTTATATTCCTATGTTCCCTTTCGGTACTTAGTTTCTGGGTTTTGTTGATTAACAGCTGAAATAGCAAACCACATATTTTCTTCTTGATTGGCTTTCTGACAAACGTTTTGCGTTGTAAATATTTTTACATTTGTACTTGTTCTTTGATATCTTTGGGAAATATGCAAATCTTAAAACTGTTTTTGCTATTCGAGAAAATCCTATTATATTAACCCCTTCACCGCATTACCTCGTGTACATGACGTCATGGCATTGAGGGGATTGGTTTATTTCGTTTTCAACACAATTAGCTGGTATAACCTGTCTATAGTAGATAAAACGTAAGTGTTTCCCGTTATGAGTGACCATGGCAATTTATTCTCTGACCAGGTTCAAAAATTGTTGGGCGCCAAGATCCAAAATAATCGTCAAAAGTGTCAGGGAATTGTCATTTCCTACACTTGCTCTGATCTTGCATTCCTGGTCGTTGCAACCAGTGAGAAAAACCTCACCATCCGCACTGTATTTCCTCGATGTCATATTACAACGTGCAATTAAGTAAAACACACAGTGGTGATCTTTTTGACGTGCCCGGTGTAAAGATGATGCTAGGCGAAATTTAAACTTCTTCGCCGTTTCGACGCCATGATAGCATCATGCTGGTAGCACCATCTTTTCAAAATTAGATGTAATGCAGTGTTACTGAATACAATATCAATACATGTATCAAAGAATTGATCAGACGCCGCATTGCGGGGCATTTGGTCTACCTTATGTCCAAACAGGTCGCGAAGTAGAATCAAGTAACTTTTTTCAACACGAGCTCTTGTACCCTAAGGTGCGTGAAGTTTGCACGACAATCGACACTCGATCTTTCACAAATGAAAGGTCGGCCAGCTGTCGAATTTCGACGTTCCGCATTTAAGTTTTTCCATAATGTAAAACAATTTGCCGATCGACATGTAAACTTTGCCATAATCGTCGAAATATTGTCGAAATTCGACGATCGTCATTCAACATTTCCTGAATATATTCACTATGTCGAACTTATGTCGAATTCCGACGTTCGATATTTTTTCGGGTGAAATGTTAGTCCAGCACGTTGACGGAACATCGGCATCACAAGAAGTCTAAAAACTTTCCTCTTTCTGTTGAAAACGACTAAGTCGGTCATAAATGTTAGATTGATAGTCGTCAACATAATCGCATCTACCTACCCCTATCAAAGAATATACTGCTACGTGCGACACGTCCATTACGTCGACTGTACACCCCAATTCGTCCGTCTGCGGTCGAAACGGTGTGTGTTGTTAGCTATTGTCATGTTACATGATATTGAAATAAATCTATCTATCTATGATATTGAAATAAATCTATCTATCTATCTATTTCCGTTTAATCTTTTCGGCGCCAAGGTCGCATACAATCGTCATTACAAACGGTTTTGATCCTGATCAGACGCCGCGTTACCTGGTGTATGATCAGAATCCAAACTGTTTGACATTTGTATTGAACATTATCAATACATACAACCTTAATTCTAACTTTGAAACGATTTTGAAGAAAACAATATTGAAAGAGACGACAATATAGCGGTGAAGGGGGTAAAACTCTAACGATTTATATACAGTGAAGAAAACGTTATTCTTTCCCAATAAACGCGTTTACGCTAAAACTATTATTTGCAGTGCAAACAGTTTGGAGCCAGATCAGACGCCGGGTAACCCGGCGTCTCATCAGGCTCCAAACTTTTAGCCACCAAGATAAACATGAATTATCGGAACTGTCCAAAAGTTGTACTTTTCTACGTTTTAGTGTTTTGCGTTTGCGTACGTTTGCGTTTAAACAGGAAAGAATAACAGATTATCCACTGTAGCGCCGAAATGGTTAAACGAAACTTAACGCAAGTGCGTTGTAATACAATGGGGGAACTGATGATGTTTTAGAAATCTGAAAACAAAACTCTTTTTTATTATAAGAGGAAAACAGTTTAGAGACTAATACGACGGGTTTCCGGGCGTCTGATCTGGCCTAGAACTGTTGGCAATGAACATGATTGGTGTAGAACAACTACGTTTACATGTACAGTGGAGAAACCGTTATTATGTCCCAATAAATACGTTTACGTTTAAACTAATGTCTCAATTGTAAACATATTACCACTCTGATTGAATTGATTGTCAGATTTTTTCGCCATTTCACTGCAATGCTTTTGCGTTTCGTTCGCTTTTAAACGAGAAAGAATAATGTCTTCTACCATGTAGCAGTGTAGTTTATATGTGATGATTACAGTGGAGAATCTGTTATTCTTTCCCGTTTAAACGCAAACGTACGCAAACGCAAAACACTAAAACGTTGAAAAGTACAACTTTTGGACAATTCCGATCATTCATGTTTATCTTGGTGGCAAACAGTTTGGAGCCTGATCAGACGCCGGGTTACCCGGCGTCTGATCATGCTTCAAACTGTTTGCACTGCAAATAATAGTTTTAGCGTAAACGCGTTAAATGGGAAAGAATAACGTTTTCTCCACTGTTTATAAACATGTACGACTTTATCATTTGACAATGTTTAACATGGACATGTACAATGCACCACCTCTAGATGTACAAAATTTAATAAGCAACGTGTTCAATCTTATCTGTTTTTTTAATTGTTAGTTTATCATAGAAGTACGAAAGACCGGTGGTGACCTTCTTACTTCAGTTACAGCTTACAAGTTTCGACTTACAGGTTCCAAGTACAATTACAAATTCCGAATTCAAAGTTCTAACATCCAAGTCAGACCAACTTCCGACTTCGAAGTTTCAATCTTCGAGCTTCAACTTTCATACATCAAAGTTCATTCTCAGCACATGTTTAATTATGTCACAGTGATAATTGTGTAATCAGCGAATATGTACATGTAAACTCCCTGATTTTTTCAGTAAGTTCACGAAAACTCTAAATCTCCTAGAAAAAGGCGTAATTTTGAAGCTTTTTGAAAAGATTTTATAAATATTTTGCAGTTACATTTGGTTAAAGCAATAGACCATTATATTTAAAAAAAAAAGCATAATGTTTTAAACCAAAAGAAATGTCATTATATTACAATTCTATTTATTTGATGAAAAAGGGATATTTCATCAATTCCCTAAAAGCCCAGTGATAACGCGTAATCCCTAAAATTTCAATGATTACGCGTAAATATTGATTACACGTTATCACCGTAACATATACTATAATGTCAAAGGATAACAAGTCTGCTAGTAAATGGTAGACACATGCTAGTGGAAGCTACATGTAAATGGAAACAAAGTTAAAGCAGAAACCTTTATTTTTTAATCGTTTTCTAAAAAGGTAAAACTGTTATATTTCTCACTTTGCATATCTGATTATTCACATGTTTGGAAAAGAGAGTAGTTTTTCGTGTTTACAAACGATAGCCAGTGCGCATACTACGTCACGGGGGTCGCTTAGGTCATATTGACTAGTAAACAAATATGGCGTCGAAATAGGTGAGCGTTAAAACGGGTGCGCGGACGATAAATCCAAGAAATTATGAATACGAATGTTAGATTCTGTTTATAACATACAGTGGAGAATCTGTTATTCTTTCCCGTTTAAACGCAAACGTACGCAAGCGCAAAGCACTAAAACGTAGAAAAGAACAACTTTTGGACAATTCTGATAATTCTTGTTTATCTTAGTGACAAACAGTTTGGAGCCTGATCAGACGCCGGATTACCCGTCGTCTGATCTGGCTTCAAACTGTTTGCACTGCAAATAATAGTTTTCGCATAAACGCGTTTATTGGGAAAGAATAACAAATTCTCCACTATACATGTAACATGGCAATGTTGTTTTTACAATCTCGATACTAATTTAAGATTGCTAGCTGTACTATATAATCCAATGGATGACGCGTGAATGGACCGCCAAAATGAGCAATCATGCAAAATATAGATCCAGTGTGTATTCCGATTTTTAAGAATAAATCAAGGGAGAAAACATTCCCTGTCCCAATGCCTTCATATCTATAGCCACTCGAACGCCGATATAAATGTCGCTTGACGTCATATTTGTTTACACATTTTGTTAGCGCGTATGAATACACGTTTTAGTATGACAACCTCATTTCCATAGTTTGCTAGTTAACTACGAGAAATATTCAATGAGTGTTATTCAACGCTCGCACCGTACGTTGTGTTATAAATAAATCTAACCATCTAGTTTAATCCTTTTGCAAAAAAACAACAACCTTCGGTTAAGTTTTATTGTTAGGGTTTTGACTGACGAAATATTGATACGAGTGCCATAACTGTTAGGGGTTTAAGCATACGCCTGGAATAATTACTATGGTTGCCATGATGGTGCAGGAGTTCAACAAGTACTTTTATGTCCATCATTAAATCATTTGGTGCGAGCTTAAACTCAGCTCGAAACATTTTGCTTCTCAGATTATCTAATGGAGACGATGATATTTTTCCCAATAAACGTGTTTTCACTAAAACTATTACACATGTATATCATTTAAAAACAGTTTGGAGCAAGATCTGATGTCGGGTAACCCAACGTCTGATCAGGCTGAAAACTGATTGCTACATGTACATGTAGATAGATTAAAATAAATCGTGAGAAATTTCAATGAATTGTATATTTTGTATTTAAACGGGAAGGAATTACATCTTCTCCACTGTAATAATTTCTCTACATTTTCAGAACAATGCTATTTTCTACGTTTTGCTACAGTGGAGAATCTGTTATTCTTTCCCGTTTAAACGCAAACGTACGCAAACGCAAAACACTAAAACGTTGAAAAGTACAACTTTTGGACAATTCTGATAATTCATGTTTATCTTGGTGGCAAACAGTTTGGAACCTGATCAGACGCCGGGTTACCCGGCGTCTGATCTGGCTTCAAACTGTTTGCACTGCAAATAATAGTTTTAGCGTAAACGCGTTTATTGGGAAAGAATAACAGATTCTCCACTGTACCTTTCGGTTTTTGTTTCACTCTTATAATGCCAATGGCACAAATGTGTGTCTTTGCAAATACAGTGCTCCATCCCTACAACAACACCGAATGGGGGACACAGATTGTATGTACGTTATTATTTCATATATTGACGCAAACGAAACACAAACGCATTGCATTAAAATGGAGAAAAAGACGTAATTTTGCCAATTCTGAGTTCTGACTTTCTATTCTAATCTGAGTGGCACACAGTTTGGAGCCTGATCAGACGCCAGGTTACCATGCGTCAAATTTGGCTCCAAATTGTTTGCAAAGAAAATACTTGTTTTTGTGTAAACGTGTTGAATGGGAAAGGATAACGTCTCCTCCGTTGTTAAATCTAAGAAGCAAAAGGTTTCGCACTGACTGTAACGTTGATGACTATAATCTGGCAAGTGAAAGAGTTAAATTGAAAAACAATCGTCAGCTTGGCTATATTTGTGCTACAATCTCATCATGAATGGGAACGTTTTGTCTCTAATCATCACATACATTGGCAATTATTCCTCAGGGAGCTTCCATCGGTTCACCAATATTCTGTTCCAGATTATAATGTTTTATTTAATGCAAATCACGCCACTTTGAATTTATATGATGTATAATCATTCCCACAGGTTATGCCACTTTAATGACGATTACTCTATGTGTGTGGAATGCCGAGTTTGTTCGTTAGAATGATGTTGAGTATTGCTATGGTTTTCGGTTTTCTTAGCATATATACATTGTAAAATCTTTCTATTATGACCACTAAATTGAGTTAATCATTAAGTGTTAAAGAACGGTGACGGCTTACATCATTTTTTTTATTTTTCATGAGCATATTTATTTTTGATTGCTATGTAAATATGTTGTCTGTTTGTATGCTTGAACTCTTCAGTATTGGAGGAAATAAAGAAACTAAACTAAACTACATTTTATGTACATGTATCGATGTATACATCTCCGTTATTTATTTGTTCTTTTCTGTCTGTCAGTTCACCTATGTCTCCTGTCTTAGCTGTCTGCTTCCCTATTAATTTTTTTCCATGTTTTCGTTTTGGATGGAGGAGATTTAAAACCTTGGGATAATGTACAGCTTATTACGTTTCTTGCCATGATTGTTCAAGGAAGTTAGTCGTGCATATGGTCATCATATGCACCTGCCGCCCCTTTTGACCCGTCATTGCAAAACTCTACTATATATATATAATTTTTCTAAATGTACTTTTTTCCCTCATGGAAACACTTGTATTATAACCGTCTTTTTTCTCATTTTGTCATGTATTGATAATGTATTGTATTGTTTATAAGTACTGCACTTGCATGTAATGGCTCTTCTTATGGAGGATAATAAAGATAGCTATCTATCTATCTATCTACTGTCACATTGCTTTAAACCTGTCACCTGTACTTCGTATTATCCATTCTCCTTGTTTGTGTTTAGTGGTCGTACTTGGGAGGGTGTACTGTATGATATTAAAGTAAGATGTTTTGTAAGAAATCGCATCTGGCCTGATTCGAAACTTACATGTACATGAGAGATGATATGTTATTTTTTTACGATGAACAAGTTTGTATTACAATGGAGAAGTCTTTGTTATTTTCCAATACACGCCCTTACGACACAAACTTTATTTCATGTACAAGTGCAAAAGGTTCGAAGCCTGGTCTGACGCCGGGTAACCCGACGTCGGATCATGCTCCAAACTTCTTGTCTCTCAGGTCAATATTGAATAGTCAAGGTTTTTGCATTTTAATACAATGCAATACGTTTGCGTTTCTGTTAACGTGCAAAATGGAAAGAATAACGTCTATTCAACTGCAAAACAAATGAATGATGGAATTAGGATTTACGGCACTGCGAAACTAAAGTTCATAAAAAGAAGTGTTGTAAAAGTACAATGTAGTTTATTGTCGATGGTCAACATTATCAAAGTATTGTTAATATGTCTTCTACTCCCATTTTTTACAGTTTAAATAAATAGAACTAAATAACTATATTGTGCTTAAAAACGAAGATCTATGTTCGATTGTGGAAATGTTACAGTAGGTCTGATATTAATCGACGGATCAGTTGAATACCCCTTGATGGGCGGTGGTGACAGGTGAGTGCTTGGTGCAAGGCATGAGTGATGAGGAGAACACTTCATTTGGTGGTCGCTTAATACAATGTTCACCTGATTTGAGTTAGTTTCTATATCATTAACTTATTATCCCCTGAAACGTCCAATGGACAGTTCCAGTTGGCAATAAAGGCTGGTCCATTCTTAGACTATTTACATGTAGGATTATTTTTTGTAATAAATTGCAAATTGACAAACAGTGAAGTCCATGACCAGAGGGTTGCAAAGGACAATAGTACTTTTCACAGGTACATATTTGATAAAGGACGCATATATCCGTCACTAGGACTCAATTTGTTAATAGTATGTTTGTTTTCTATAAATGAAAGTACATTGTATATTATATAGTTACATGTTTTGTACAATGTATGCATTATATGTTAGACAGAACATTAATGCAATGTTTAATGCTGAAATAAAATGTATTGAATAGAGCGCCATTGAAAAATGAATATGAGATGAAAATGTATGTCCGTTTCAAACAGTTTGGCACCAGAAACCATGTAAGACACGCATCGGTTGTGGCGTCTGATCGAGCTTCATAATGATATGTTTGTGATTCAAATGTTAACTAATAGCCAACATTTTCAAGAAACTTTGTTTTTCTACATGTGATATTTTTTTCTTTTTTGTTCAGTTACTTACTTATTTTATTGCAATGTGTTTTGCGTTTCGTTAACGTTTAAACGGGAATGTCTTGTCCACTGTAACGCCTTTCCTACTGCATTTGCACCCAGTCACCACAATGACAATCAGACAACAGGAAGTAAACAAGTTCATTTACAGTTGGGCAAACGTTATTCTTTCCCAATAAACGCGTTTACGCTATTACTTTTACTCCCATTGCAAACAGTTTTGAACCAGATCAGATCAGTACCCGGTGTCTGATCAGGCTCCAAACTGTTTGCCACTCAGATTAAAATGAATAGATGGTAATATCCAAAAGTAGTAGTTTACTCCATTTTAGTGCAATGCGTTTGCGTTTTGTTTGCTTTTAAACGGGAAAGAATAGCGTTTTCTCTACTGTACAGTGTAGAAGGTGTTATTTTTCTCGTTTTTTAAAACGCAAACGAAATTTAAACGCAGTGCAGTAATATGTAGAATATCTACCTTTTAATCTTCACCTAAGTGGCAACCAATTATGAGCCTGAATAGAACCCGAGCTACCTTGCACCTTATCTGGCTCCAACTTGTTTGCAATTGAAATAATAGTTTTAGCGTATTTTAAAACGCGTCTTTTGAAAAAGAATAACGCCCTCTCAGCTCTATCTTCTATTATGTTGCAGCTGTCATGTTTTATCCAATGCAAAGCACGCAACTTTGAATTATTGGACTATATTTGTTAACAGTTTGGATCCCATTCAGACGCCCTATAATGCGGCGTCTGATCAGAATTCAAACTTTTTGGTATTCATATCTTTCTTAGTGTTAAGACCGATACTAATTTGTGTTACTTTTTGCAGGCGATTTATCTAAAGCAAACAAGTTTAATATGATAATGGTTAAATCACTTCCATACGTATTTGCATTTGATCATGATTTACCTGCCTGTTTGTTCGTTGCTGGTTTTGTATGTCTCGAAGCTGTTGTCCAATGATGAGTTTTTGGGGGTAATTTATGTTTAAATGTTCTCGAATAATGGAGTTTTATAATTGTGCAAAAAACGAATTCACCTGATTATTCTGAATGAAATCGTTCGGGGAGCGTACAATTGGGGAAAATAACTCCAACGGGTATAGCTTTTGTCGAATATTGGTTGTTTATATTCATAGAGTGACAGGCAGTTTGGAATCAGACCAGCCGTCGAGTTACCCGGAGGCGTATCTAACACCAAACTGATTTAGACTCTGACAAGGTTAGACAACCGGACTCCGATCCGGCTTAAAACTGTGTATATGACGTCAGAATTTTTCAGCACAACACTAAAGACTAACGTTTTATATTCCTATGTTCCCTTTCGGTACTTAGTTTCTGGGTTTTGTTGATTAACAGCTGAAATAGCAAACCACATATTTTCTTCTTGATTGGCTTTCTGACAAACGTTTTGCGTTGTAAATATTTTTACATTTGTACTTGTTCTTTGATATCTTTGGGAAATATGCAAATCTTAAAACTGTTTTTGCTATTCGAGAAAATCCTATTATATTAACCCCTTCACCGCATTACCTCGTGTACATGACGTCATGGCATTGAGGGGATTGGTTTATTTCGTTTTCAACACAATTAGCTGGTATAACCTGTCTATAGTAGATAAAACGTAAGTGTTTCCCGTTAAACGCGTTTCTGCAGAAACAGTTATGAGTGACCATGGCAATTTATTCTCTGACCAGGTTCAAAAATTGTTGGGCGCCAAGATCCAAAATAATCGTCAAAAGTGTCAGGGAATTGTCATTTCCTACACTTGCTCTGATCTTGCATTCCTGGTCGTTGCAACCAGTGAGAAAAACCTCACCATCCGCACTGTATTTCCTCGATGTCATATTACAACGTGCAATTAAGTAAAACACACAGTGGTGATCTTTTTGACGTGCCCGGTGTAAAGATGATGCTAGGCGAAATTTAAACTTCTTCGCCGTTTCGACGCCATGATAGCATCATGCTGGTAGCACCATCTTTTCAAAATTAGATGTAATGCAGTGTTACTGAATACAATATCAATACATGTATCAAAGAATTGATCAGACGCCGCATTGCGGGGCATTTGGTCTACCTTATGTCCAAACAGGTCGCGAAGTAGAATCAAGTAACTTTTTTCAACACGAGCTCTTGTACCCTAAGGTGCGTGAAGTTTGCACGACAATCGACACTCGATCTTTCACAAATGAAAGGTCGGCCAGCTGTCGAATTTCGACGTTCCGCATTTAAGTTTTTCCATAATGTAAAACAATTTGCCGATCGACATGTAAACTTTGCCATAATCGTCGAAATATTGTCGAAATTCGACGATCGTCATTCAACATTTCCTGAATATATTCACTATGTCGAACTTATGTCGAATTCCGACGTTCGATATTTTTTCGGGTGAAATGTTAGTCCAGCACGTTGACGGAACATCGGCATCACAAGAAGTCTAAAAACTTTCCTCTTTCTGTTGAAAACGACTAAGTCGGTCATAAATGTTAGATTGATAGTCGTCAACATAATCGCATCTACCTACCCCTATCAAAGAATATACTGCTACGTGCGACACGTCCATTACGTCGACTGTACACCCCAATTCGTCCGTCTGCGGTCGAAACGGTGCATCTTGACCCGTAACAAAACACGACCGTCTTCCAATTCCTTTGCAGGTGGTTATTTGCCTAGCGCCTTCGTTATCGATGATGGCGTTCCGTTATGAATACATCATGTTGAATACTCCTTCGAAACACTCCGCGTTCTCTCAGCCGATTTCGCACAGTTGTTAGACAGTCCGACCATGACAGAGGACGATGCTTGCGCCGTTTTAGTTGTAAAGCAATTACGTGGGTGACGTTGACGTCTTGCATTGTAGACGTAACACGCGGAGTTCCGAGATGTGGTATTTCCGCAAGGCTTCCTTTAACGTTGACACGATTCGCCTATCTAGCAATAGTAGATATCGCTACCTTAAAGACATCCCTAGATGACCTTTTGATTATAACGCCTTGCCAGACAATTTCCTTGCAATAATCATGGATATTATGGACATGTCGCTAGCAAAGAACCATTGAAGCTTCTCGTGTGAGACTCTACCTTTATATTTGATAGTTTGGTTAGAAATAACCATTGAAAATCACTAGAGCATGAGTATAATCTGGACCTCACCAGGTAAACTGAGATTGTGTTGCACACCATTTGACAGTTACATTGACACCTCCAGAACAATGGGGTGGTGGTCCCTCAATGGACTGAGGATTAGTCTTTAAAACTTCATCTGAGCTCAATGTATGAAATCCCGGCTTCAAGCATTCCTAAAATACACGTCTTTTTTCGTAATTTAAGTGTGGCGTTTTAATTAATCCAAATTTCCTAATTTTGTTGTGAATTTCAACATGTAATTTATCTAGCAAATACACCTGTTAACTGTTTTGCCTTAACAGCTCATGACAAACGCGCACGGGGCGCACGTGCAAATCATGCAGCACGCCATACTAGCCGACGCTCGAGTCAAAACGTGACAATCTTAACACGTTCACATGCGCGTATGACACATTGATATTAAAAGCCAAGTTTGATATCGAAAATATCAGAAATAAACAAATTATGGCCATTTTTCGTTGATGCATTTCTTTATCTCGTCAATGTATGTCCGTTTGATCAGAAATCATTTTGTCCTTTAACGCGTATTCTGCTTTAATTTCATTCTGCTTCTATAAGTAGTCACTTGTCATCAAAACTAGAAACAAGTTATCTGGGTAAATTATTGATTTAAATGTTCAATCCCTTCCCCGTTTAGTCTTATTTAGTATTAAAGACAAAAGGTTGCCTGAAAGCATGGTAAAGCTAAAGCAGAATGTTCCTTTAAAGCATTCTGCTTAAATTTCAGTCTGCTTAAAGCTACATTGTACCATCTGCTGGGGTATAGGAAATATCTTTTTTGCATTTTCATGACTATA
Source organism: Gari tellinella (assembly GCA_922989275.2). Lineage (NCBI taxonomy): Eukaryota > Metazoa > Mollusca > Bivalvia > Cardiida > Psammobiidae > Gari > Gari tellinella. The sequence goes on along the minus strand of OV277856.1, from coordinate 99,126,969 downwards.
CAAAATGGAACTAATTTCATATTTAGGGAGTACGTGGTTAAACATGGCATGTACACATATTTTGTAAAGAAACATTCAAAATCGACTTCACGTGTAAGTATGATGTGTTGTTCTTTTCTAATATACTTTGTACTCATTTGATTAAGTAACCAAAATATTGATACAGATGTCAATTGTTTGGATCTTCAGTAAAACCTCTCTATTATGACCACACAATTGTGTTAATTATTAGGTGTTAATGACAGGTGACCTTTTCAAGCAGGATGACAGTAAAGCAGAAAACGGCTGTAGTAGTTTTCAGTTTTACAATCGCCTTGCTTTTATTCCAGCTGTCGCCTGTCTTTTATACTAGCAATCGTCCTTTGTTTTAGTGGTCGTAATAGAGGGGCATTGCTGCATATTTCAATTACATGTATTTGCAACTGCCAATGTAGACAAGCTTTATAGTGAAACTGTTAAAACTTGATTAGAGTGTGTTCATGTCTATGGTTTAATGGTTGTGAAACCTTCTCTTTGTTTGAAAACAGTGAAGACCCATATTATACACCTTCATAAGGCGCTGATCAGTTTTCTTCTAGCAAATTTTGACATAATTATTTTATGTATAATAATACTCATTCTATTGCTTTTTTATAATTAAATGAGGCTTTTAAATAGTATTTAAGTCATATAGGGACGTCCAGCTTATTACAGTTGAAATACCTCAGATGCCCTAGTAGGATGAGATATATGCATGCACGTGTAAATTAATTTTCAGCATAACACCAGGGAAGTGAAAAATAATAAATAAGTTTATGTGATGACGTGGAGTTTAATAAATAACAATATAGCACATAAAACAAACTCATTAAAATCGTAAAACATGACAGTTAATCTTGAAGTTATGTTTCAGCTATTAAACAACTTCATCTTTGTAACTTTGTGTCCCTCATTACAGTCAAGCTTCTCCATCACGACTTCTGCAAAGTGTAAGTATCATGGGTTAACAGCATGCGACAATTTCATGATCAAATTTATCGTGAGGATTTTACCCCTTCACCATCATATTGTCATCTGCTTTAACATTTTTGTTTGCAATGTTGGTTCAAAGATATATTTAAGGCAGTATAACTTACTCAATTTCAAACCATGTTCCAAACAGTTTTGATCATGATCAGACGCCGCGTAACGCGGCGTCTGAACAGGATCAAAACTGTTTGCAAATGCATTTTTTGAGAGTGAAAGGGTTAAAGCATTGTATTTTCTGTTTTACGTTCGCCTTGCTTTAAAAAGTCACATTTCTTTTGTGCAATCAGTCAGGCTTCTATTCGTTTGAAATAGAGAAGCTTTACTGTACACAGTATACAGTGGAGAAAACGTTATTATTTCCCAATAAACGCGTTTACGCTAAAACTATGAATTCCATTGCAAACAGTTTGGAGCCAGATCAGACGCCGGGTAGCCCGGCGTCTGATCAGGCTTCAAACTGTTTGCCACCCCGATTAAAATGAGTCGTCCAAATTGTCAAAAAGTTGTTATTTTACTCATTTTAATGGACTGCGTTTGCGTCCGTTTGCGTTTAAACGGGAAAGAATAACATTTTCTCCACTGTAACCCCTCAGCATTGTCAGTACTTAAGACTAATAGTACTACAGGAAAAGGAAACAGATACGATTGGAAGACTCTATCCTCTCCCAACAAACGCACTTTTGCTGAATGATATATACTGCCCCCAGTTTGAACACAGAATGAGTGTATAATTCCGTGGTTTTGAAGCACGATCAGACGCTGGATTACTCGGCGTCTAATCAGGCTAGTTTGCGTTCAAATCGCTAACTGCCAATGGCGACAAAAGACGACTTTGCAAACAGTTTAGATCCTGATCAGACACCGCGTTACGCGGCGTCTGATCAGGATCCGAACTGTTTGACACTCGTATCAATATATCCCTAGTCATAGATCTACTACATTAAACCTTACTTTTAAACGTTCTTACAGACAACAATATTAAAGAAGATAACAATAAAGCCGTGAAGGGGTAAAACTCTCCCGAATAATGTGATCATGAAAATGTTTCACGGGAAGAATAACATCTTCCCCACTGAACTTGTACATGTAGACTTGACATTATACAGTGGAGAAAACGTTTTTCTTTCCCAATAAACGCGTTTACGCTAAAACTATTATTTGCAGTGCAAACAGTTTGGAGCCAGATCAGACGCCGGGTAACCCTGCGTCTGATCAGGCTCCAAACTGTTTGCCACCAAGATAAACATGAATTATCAGAATTGTCCAAAAGTTGTACTTTTCAACGTTTTAGTGTTTTACGTTTGCGTACGTTTGCGTTTAAACGGGTAAGAATAACTGATTCTTCACTGTACATGTAGAGCTGTATTCTACCAGGGTCGCCATGGCTTCTCCTCACACATGATCTCCTCTACCACACTATCACTAGAACTAGATACTCCCAAACCACTGTCCTCTGACACGTCTGTACTGTAGCTGAAACTATCTGACGATCCACTAGAGACACTCGATATCCTCCGATAACGACTAGATCTGGAGAGGTCCATCACACTGTAGACTGGAGCACTATAGATAGAACTGTCACTAACACTGTCACTAACACTGTAGGCAGATGTGTTGAGTACACTGTGTAGACCCTGCACTGGAGTACTGCAATGCTGTGGGGATGTCTGGACAGCTGGCGAGGAGGCCCGGCTTGCTGTTGGTTCTACAAGTGTCCTCTCTGTCTTCTTGACGTACACAGTGTGAAGATGGTTGCTCAGATGTCCCAGGGACTCAGGTGTGACTGCTCTGGTTAAACTCAGGTAACATATCGTCTCCTTGGCACAGTCTTTGAAGCCGCTATTGTAAGAAGATGCTTCTATTGCCATGGATACAGATGCTTGCTGGTGCTTCAGTTGTTGAAGATGGCTCACTGTCAGGTCCAGTATATCACTTTTGTCCATCTTAGAGGAGTTAACCTGTAAGAGAATAAAACATCAATATAAATAACAACTGTGACTCGTTACTCGTACTCTCTTCATCTGTATCTCAAAGAGACAACCAAACGTGTACAGTGGAGAAAGAATTATTTCTTCTAGTTTAAACGCAAGCGAAACGCAAGTTTACGCATTGTAATAAAACGGGGAAACTGACAGCATCTTTTAAATTGTGACCACTTATTTTAATTTCAGTGGCAAACAGTTTGGAGCCTGATCAGACGTCGGGTTGCCCCGTAACTGATCTGGCTCAAAACTGCATTGGACGTAATTTTTTAAGCGTAAATGCGTTTATTTGTAAGGAATAAAGTCTTCTCCACTGTACCAAGCGACATTTCTTTAACCCTATGCAACTGTCAATTCCAATTAAGTCTAGTCAATTTCGGACTATTTGGGTTCACATTATCACTATTGCAAATGACAAACCGTGAAGACCCTGATCAGATAGCTCCTAAATGAGCCATTCGATCAGGGTTTACACTGTCTACAAGAGGAAAATGTACTCTTCAAATATACACTGTTTGTTACTGACAATTTCCTGTATACTCGTCGCTAGGATAGAATGTTTAACTTGAAAGTAGGACAGGATAAAAAATAAAGCAGACAGCTCATGTCGAACGTTTTGTGTTATTTTCATTCTGCATTTAACAATGCTGTATAGATCAATTGCTTATTGGCATTGTTTTGGCATTTTAGTAGAGAGGTGACAATAAAATTTCCAACATCCATTTTTAACACCGTGTAGACAGGTAAGCATAACTTAAGCAGACAATAATATGCCGTAAAATAGGTTATTAGTCCATTAACCCATAGTCTGTATCTGCATGTAGTAAATGAAAACTGGAACCCCATTTAAAGGATGTTGAAAGTAAAGCAGAATGATCCTTAAGGAAACGTCTGCTTTACTTTTAACCCATATGAAAGAACCATCTAGAAAGATACTGGAAAACCCCCTTTGTCCTGCAATTTCACAATGCTTTCCTCGATACATTTAGTCTATTTATAATTTGAGGTTCATTGGGTAATGAGATAAACCTCTCCCGAAATCCTTACTTTCAACGCAATTCTTGTACATGTATTCTGTGTTTCACACATGTGACTGCTTAAAAGGGAAATGCGCTGCTGTCTGATTTATTTTTTTATGTGTTTTGTCTTTTATAATTTCCATAAAAGTGCATTCTGCTATGCAATTGAATCTTAAGTTTTAAGCTTAAGTCTTGTCTCTGTAAGGACTTTAAGTGCAAATTGTGCTATGCAAAAACTGTAGATTTCGATCATGGGGCGCCTAAAGGAGCATTGTCAGGGTCTGCACTGTTTGTCACATTGCAATATAATATACATGTAACCAGAGCACCGAAAACGGGTGCTGGAAGCTCGTACTAGAGAACAGAACATATTAAATAAAGATATATAATTGTTTTATGCTGTCTTGGTCATGGGAATTTGTAAAATAGCATTACTAGTTATTTTATGAACAAATTTTTTAAAGTGTGAAGTTAGAAATTCCGAGTTAGTTAAATTCTAAGTCAAAACAAGATTAATAACTCTGGAGTGACAAATCCTAGTGTTAAATGTCTTATTGGAATGTGTTTCCTTTTGATACTAAACCAGTTTTCCAAATTTCAAGATAATACCTTCGATTATTATTGAGAAAAATTAAGGACAATAACACTAAGAACGGAAAATTACAGGTTTACATCTACCTTATTGTAAATAAGGTTTTTTATACAGTTTATTGCACGGGTATTTAAAGTTTCAAGTAAATATCCTTGATATTTATTTCGAAATTTCATTTATAAATTACAATTAAAACATTGGTGAAACCTCTTAAATGGCAACTGCCTTGTTTTAATGAGATGTCCTTTAAACAGGGAATCCAAGTTTCAAATAGATACCTTCGATAGATATTGAGAAATAATTACCTTACAAAACCGAAATGCTGACAAAGCCGCGGACGACGGGGTGACGGCAATAGCTCGCTGAAAGTAAGCGGAATGCTCTTTAATGATCAATCTAGTTTACTTTCAACATGCTTAGAGTGGAAGCCTATCTTAACCCTTTCATGGTCAAATAATTCGGGAGATTTTTACTCATTCGCCGCTTTATTGTTGTCTGCTTCAGTATATTTGTCTGCAAGACACGTTTCAAAGTTAGGTTTAAGGTTGTATGACTTAATATATATCGATAAGAGTGTCAAACAGTTTGGGTGCTGATCAGACGCCGCGTTACACAGCGTCTGATCAGGACCCAAACTGTTTGCAAACGCGCTTTAAAGCGTCATTGAGAATGAAATGGTTACAAATGTAACCAGCTGAACAAAGGCTATGGGGCTAAGGCTGACTAGTGCTTCGGATACTTACATCCACTAAGGAGTCAGCTATCAACATCTTCAGCATCTCAATACTCCTGTTCATACGATCTCGGCGTTTCTTCTCCACCAGTGGCTTACGAATCTAAAACAAGAAAACAAATTACAGTAAAAACTCTCTATATACGACCACGAAAACCAGCGTCTTACGAATCTAAATAAAATGTTGGTCACAAATTGCATGTGGAGTTCATGGACTGATCCTCCTTGATTTCGAGCAGGACAGTTGGTAAGGAATAATTTTTAAGACTTCTGCGGTGGCTTTCTGCTTTACTTGTATCTAACTTGACCCATTTATGCCTGGACATTAGTATTGAAAGAATATTGAAAGGTTTCATTATTTATACAAATGTTTACAGTCGTGATCTTAAGACACTATTTCATCTGCTATGATCAGTGCAATAACAAATCCAGACTTACTGCACTGCAACAGTCTGCAGACCAAGCACTGTTGCCTACCCAGGATCTGTATCTGACCCGTGACTGAGTTAGGTCTGCATTGCTTAATATCTTATATACTACAGCTACGTAGAATGCTTTAGATGCATGTGGGTGTCAAAGACGTGGCGGGTACTTATCAACACTGTTTGCAATTCGATATGGCAGGTTTCTCATGGCACGGCTTATACATCAAACTGTGCAAAGACCTGTTACCCTCTACATCGAATCCTAGCGACGAGTATACTCGTCCTTTACAACTAACGCACATGTTAACAGTAACATACTGAGTCTATGGGCAGAGTCTGCACTGTTTGTTATAAATTGTAAAATACACACCTACGTAACGTACACTTAAAGTTTAAGGCTCCAGGGGTCATATTTACTGTACATTACCCTATTCACCCCCTAAACTTCCAATGGACAAATAAATACGAAAGACTCAAGCAGGAAACGTAACATAAACAATACACCCACCTCTCAAGCAGAACACACACACACAGTCATACCACAACAAACACACACACACACACAATACCATTCCTTCATCTACACACTACATAGAAAACAACACGCAAGACAAACATAAAGCAAAGTGAATATAGGAGCCCGCCTTGGTACGGTCAGTAGCAATCAATAACCGACTATAAATTAATTAATTATTAACAACCACTGTGGGGGTTAAACCTGGGTTTAGGGGCGCCCAACCTCACACTTATTTCTTATATTCACCTATAAAGACAAACAGTGTACATAAAATATAAACCCTGTTCCACAACCTCACAATCAAAAAGACCGCCAGCACAGTAATTAAATACATGTAAAACATTTAGCAAAAATTCTATGACAAGATCATTAGTAACATGGGAAAGAATTAAACATTCAAGCCCGTGTTAAAATAACCCACTATGGCAACGGTCAAATTGTACTCAAGCGACTAGTCTGTAGTTACGAGTAAGTGTAAGACATGGAAGGGTCTAGGGTACGACAGAGAGGGAGAGAAAAAACAAAGCACGAAAATCCGACATAATTCCATAATCTAATTAAATCCAATTATGCCCAGCTAATTGTTTACTAGTATCATCCTCTCTTAGCTGTTTGGTCATAAAAAGAAAAATTGCAAACAACTTTATTTACCGCTCATTAAAGATCCATCTGATCTTCATTTATACTGTTCGTCTTGGACAAGTGCACTGTTCGCTGGTATATTGTTTAAAGTTAGAAAACGTGTTCTTTACAAACTATGTACCAGTGAAGAGTACACATGTCATGTGCAAACAGTGAAGATCCAGATCAGCGGGCTCCCAAATAGACCCAATACATGTTCTTTGAATGTTTTTTATTTTTTAGATGAAATGTATGTGCACACCAGGGACACTATATTATTATCAAAGGCGGCATGACCGAACTGGACATTATACATGTAATTCAAAGGTTGCACGAACATTAGTTCGAAGACATCAAGAACCCAATGTTTCCACGGTCCTTATGTCGTAACTAAAAATTCGTATAAATCCAAATCTTCCTATGTTTGAAGAGGACACCTTCTTTGACTACATAATTGGAACACCAAAAGCGACTAAGTCAGTTGTTGTTTTTTTGCGGCGTCTGATCAGGGTCCAAACTGCTTGACACTCATTTTGATACTTCTTTTAGTTACGACATTATACACGCAGTGTGCATAATTTCGTGCTTTAGCATTTAATCTTTATTTGAAACAAATGTACCTGTCACGATATTGTTTGAGCATACGACCAGATTTGGCAATGAAACAGGGCTTCCATAAGTTGACACGAAAAATCCTAAGATTTCCAAATTTGTATTTTTCAAGTGCGATTTTACGAAATGTACCTTTACCAAATAGCCTGTTTCTAGCTTTGTTGACATGTGACAACTTAAAGCAGGCTGAAAGTAAACCAGAATGCGCCTTAAAGGCACATTCTGATTTACTTTCAGCCTGCTTTAAGCTACCATGTACCAGAAAAAATCCGGAGATTTAGGAAAAATCCGGAGAAATGGCAGCCCTGATGAAATGGTTAATAATGTACCAGTTTCCGGTCAAATATTGAAACATGAACGTACCTTTCTCAGATATCCTTCATCCATTGACCAAGATGATCTAGTAGTTCCAACCATCATTGAAGAGTGTGTTATACTTCTTGTTATGTTGTCTAAAACTCGTGAATAGAATGCAAGATGTGGTCACTTCGCGGTCAGGTCGAACTTTTTAAAGATATACTAACTCCAAACAATTATCACCGTTGATAGCGCCCCAGTACATTTCTGTTGTTAATAGGCTACTGGATGTCACGTGGAAAGTATTATCCAATGAAAATCATTGTTCAGTCCAGGAAGCACGTGCCGTTGACAGTTTGAGCAATCTCTCAACCAAGGCAAGCGGACAAGCCTTGAAGACGTGTGTCGCTTGCAGTAATTAGTACTCAATTGATTTTAATTGGCAACTTACGTCACATGATAGTAATTGTTTGTACGAGGATATTACAATTAATTCGTTAATCCACGAGCCTATTTTGTACTAATTGATATAATGACACTTTATTTCAAACAATTGCTGTAATTATGAAATAAAACTGATAATTAATACAGGCTGTGTTAATAATTTGCCTGCTAATTGCGACTTTACTGAAAGTTGCCAACCGTGGCGTCTGCTCAGGATCCAAACTGTTTAACCATCAGAGTTTACGTTTATTATTCCCAAATTGCAATAAAGTACATGTGCTGACAACAGTGAAGCAGATGAGATTGTAACACATTCCCTTAATGCATTGTACAGATACTTTTATAAATAAAGTATAGTAAAAATAATTCTTATAGTCTTGATAATATTGATAGAGTGTTTCTTTATTCAGAATTCAGGGCTGTCATTTCTCCGGATTTTTCCTAAATATTCGGGTTTTTTCTGATACATTGTAGCTTAAAGCAGGCTAGAAGTAAAGCAGAATGCGCCTTTAAGCGCATTCTGCTTTTCTTCCAGTCTGCTTTAAGTAGTCATATGCCAACAAAACAAGAAACAGGCTATGTGGTAAAGGTACGATTCGTAAAATCGCACTTGAAAAAAAAATGCAAATTTGGAAATCTTAGTATTTTTCATGCCAACTTATGGCAGCCCTGAGAATTATTTTGGATTTTTATTTTAGTGTAAATGATTTTATGTGTGTTTATTTTCCTCTTTATAGGCACATTATTTATGATTTCAGGTGAAGAGGGTTTGAGCGCACTATTCCTGTGAGAAAAGAGCGCTATATAATTCTGGTCTGATAATAATAAATATAATATATGAATGAAGAATAAACTTAATGGGTTAGAGGCTGAATCTGTTGTTGCTTTTAACGTAATATTACAGAACAGAACAGAACAGAAGAACATATAGCTACTGTGGTAGGTGCACACTATAACCCCCTATAATTTTGATCACGACCACTAAATTGTGTTAATGATTAGGTGTTTACGACAGGGAGTTGCTTAACGCATGGTTCTTTCGTGGCTTAAAAAGTGTACACTGTTTATTTTTATCGGAATTATCTGAATGAGGCTGCACATTTTCATAAAAGAGATTGATTGTTATTTTATTAGCCAATATATTAGTTCAGACGATAGATCTTCATAGTGCCGGTGAAATGCTCTTTAATGAGAGACATACATGAAAAAAGTGCATACTTATATCCTTTCCTGCATTAACCCTTTACCCCATAGCCTGTTTCTAGTTTTTGAAGACAGGTGACCACGTAAAGCAGGTTGAAAGTAAAGAGGAATGCGCCTTAAGGAGCATTCTGCTTTAGTTTCAGCCTGCTTTAAGTTACTATCTACTAGCATATTGAAAATACTTCCTATGATACATATTCATGACTGTACAAATGTATAAAATTCAGCTTATCTTCATCAATGACGGAAAACATTAATGCGTATTTATGAGGTAATGGGTTAAATTGTTATTTGCCTTGGTGGTGCGATGTTTCTTTCTAACAACAGTTTCGGTTTTTATTTTCAGCTCAAACATGCTGTGCCTGTTAAGTGTTTGCATGTATCTATCACATGTACCTATTATTATATTTCGTATTCTAACTATTCTCAGACAATAATTGCTGCTTTATAAACGTTCGTGTTTTCATCTCAGAAAATTCTAAAGAGTTAATAGAGAGGGTAGCAAGTTTTCAGAAAAATCTATCATAAATTTGGCCAGCTCAGAATTTTCTTTGTTTTTTTTCTCACCTTTCTAAGAGGGAATCCCCAAACGCTTAATTGAAATGACCGAAAACAACCTAAAGACAATAATGATATATTTTCTTAGAGAATAATCATCACATTTGCCGAGTTTAGAATTTTCTTAGTTCTTTTCACTTTCTTAGAGTAAATCATCAAATACTTAGAGTAAATTGCCGAAAAATAAGAGAATATTGTTCTATGTTGTTTCTGAGTTATGGAAAACAAAATTAGCATGAATCTTCCAGAGCATGGAAACAACCTTTTTGGTTGTAAAAGAATATTGATTTACTTGTACTTAAAATAGTATTTAAGTCATATAGGGACGTCCAGCTTATTACAGTTGAAATACCTCAGATGCCCTAGTAGGATGAGATATATGCATGCACGTGTAAATTAATTTTCAGCATAACACCAGGGAAGTGAAAAATAATAAATAAGTTTATGTGATGACGTGGAGTTTAATAAATAACAATATAGCACATAAAACAAACTCATTAAAATCGTAAAACATGACAGTTAATCTTGAAGTTATGTTTCAGCTATTAAACAACTTCATCTTTGTAACTTTGTGTCCCTCATTACAGTCAAGCTTCTCCATCACGACTTCTGCAAAGTGTAAGTATCATGGGTTACAGTGGAGAATGTGTTATTCTTTCCCAATAAACGCGTTTACGCTAAAACTATTATTTGCAGTGCAAACAGTTTGGAGCCAGATCAGACGCCGGGTTACCCGGCGTCTGATCAGGCTCCAAACTGTTTGCCACCAAGATAAACAAGAATTATCAGAATTGTCCAAAAGTTGTTCTTTTCTACATTTTAGTGCTTTGCGTTTGCGTACGTTTGCGTTTAAACGGGAAAGAATAACAGATTCTCCACTGTAACAGCATGCGACAATTTCATGATCAAATTTATCGTGAGGATTTTACCCCTTCACCACCATATTGTCATCTGCTTTAACATCTTTGTTTGCAATGTTGGTTCAAAGATATATTTAAGGCAGTATAACTTACTTAATTTCAAACCATGTTCCAAACAGTTTTGATCATGATCAGACGCCGCGTAACGCGGCGTCTGAACAGGATAAAAACTGTTTGCAAATGCATTGTTTGAGAGTGAAAGGGTTAAAGCATTGTATTTTCTGTTTTACGTTCGCCTTGCTTTAAAAAGTCACATTTCTTTTGTGCAATCAGTCAGGCTTCTATTCGTTTGAAATAGAGAAGCTTTACTGTACACAGTATACAGTGGAGAAAACGTTATTCTTTCCCAATAAACGCGTTTACGCTAAAACTATGAATTCCATTGCAAACAGTTTGGAGCCAGATCAGACGCCGGGTATCCCGGCGTCTGATCAGGCTTCAAACTGTTTGCCACCCCGATTAAAATGAGTCGTCCAAATTGTCAAAAAGTTGTTATTTTACTCATTTTAATGCACTGCGTTTGCGTCCGTTTTCGTTTAATAGGGAAAGAATAACATTTTCTCCACTGTAACCCCTCAGCATTGTCAGTACTTAGACTAATAGTAATACAGGAAAAGGAAACAGATACGATGGGGAAGACTCTATCCTCTCCCAACAAACGCACTTTTGCTGAATGATATATACTGCCCCCAGTTTGAACACGGAATGAGTGTATACTTCCGTGGTTTTGAAGCACGATCAGACGCTGGATTACTCGGCGTCTAATCAGGCTCCAAACTGTTTGCAATTCAGATTCAAATAAATAGAACACATGCAGTCAAAAAGTTGCAACTAGTTTGCGTTCAAATCACTAAATGCCAATGTCGACAAAAGGCGACTTTGCAAACAGTTTAGATACTGACCAGACACCGCGTTACGCGGCGTCTGATCAGGATCCAAACTGTTTGACACTCGTATCAATATATCCCTAGTCATAGATCTACTACATTAAACCTTACTTTTAAACGTTCTTACAGACAACAATATTAAAGAAGATAACAATAAAGCCGTGAAGGGGTAAAACTCTCCCGAATAATGTGATCATGAAAATGTTTCACTGGAAGAATAACATCTTCCCCACTGAACTTGTACATGTAGACATGTTATTCTTTCCCAATAAACGCGTTTACGCTAAAACTATTATTTGCAGTGCAAACAGTTTGAAGCCAGATCAGACGCCGGGTAACCCGGCGTCTGATCAGGCTCCAAACTGTTTGCCACCAAGATAAACATGAATTATCTGAATTGTCCAAAAGTTGTACTTTTCAACGTTTTAGTGCTTTGCGTTTGCGTACGTTTGCGTTTAAACGGGAAAGAATAACAGATTATCCACTGTAAAAAGGAAATGCGCTGCTGTCTGATTTAATTTTTTATGTGTTTTGTCTTTTATAATTTCCATAAAAGTGCATTCTACTATGCAATTGAAGTTTTAAGCTTAAGTCTTGTCTCTGTAAAGTGCAAATTGTGTTATGCAAAAACTGTAGATTTAGATCATTGGGTGCCTAAAGGAGCATTGTCAGGGTCTGCCCTGTTTGTCAAATTGCAATATAATATACATGTAACCAGAGCACCGAAAACGGGTGCTGGAAGCTTGACTTTCTCGTACTTGAGAACAGAACATACATTGTATTACATACAGAATATAATTGTTTAATGCTGTCTTGGTCATGGAAGTTTGTAAAATAGCATAACTAGTTATTTTATGAACAAATTTTTTAAAGTGTGAAGTTAGAAATTCCGAGTTAGTTAAATTCTAAGTCAAAACAAGATTAATAACTCTGGAGTGACAAATCCTAGTGTTAAATGTCTTATGTGTTTCCTTTTGATACTAAACCAGTTTTCCAAATTTCAAGATAATACCTTCGATTATTATTGAGAAAAAATAAGGACAATAACACTAAGAACGGAAAATTACAGGTTTACATCTACCTTATTGTAAATAAGGTTTTTTATACAGTTTATTCCACGGGTATTTAACCCTTTCCCTTATAGAAGCGACTTTTAGCACATTCATTTTATTCATCCGCTGAAGAAAATAGTTCCACATTATACCTTAGTGAATGTGTCATATTTAATACTTTCCTTATTCTAGCAGTTAATAGCTTAAAGTAGGTTGAAAGTAAAGCAGAATGCGCCTTAGGGCGCATTCTGCTTTACTTTCAACCTGCTTTAAGTAGTCACATACCTTCAATACTAGAAACAATGCTATCAGGTAAAGGGTTAAAGTTTCAAGTAAATATCCTTGATAGTTATTTCGAAATTTCATTTATAAATTACAATTAAAACATTGGTGAAACCTCTTAAATGGCAACTGCCTTGTTTTAATGAGATGTCCTTTAAACAGGGAATCCAAGTGTCAAATAGATACCTTCGATAGATATTGAGAAATAATTGCCTTACAAAACCGAAATGCTGACGAAGCCGCGGACGACGGGGTGACGGCAATAGCTCGCTGAAAGTAAGCGGAATGCTCTTTAATGATCAATCTAGTTTGCTTTCAACATGCTTAGAGTGGAAGCCTATCTTAACCCTTTCATGGTCAAATAATTCGGGAGAATTTTACTCATTCGCCGCTTTATTGTTGTCTGCTTCAGTATATTTGTCTGCAAGACACGTTTCAAAGTTAGGTTTAAGGTTGTATGACTTAATATATATCGATAAGAGTGTCAAACAGTTTGGGTGCTGATCAGACGCCGCGTTACGCAGCGTCTGATCAGGACCCAAACTGTTTGCAAACGCGCTTTAAAGCGGCATTGAGAATGAAATGGTTACAAATGTAACCAGCTGAACACAGGCTTTTGGGCAAAGGCTGACTAGTGCTTCGGATACTTACATCCACTAAGGAGTCAGCTATCAACATCTTCAGCATCTCAATACTCCTGTTCATACGATCTCGGCGTTTCTTCTCCACCAGTGGCTTACGAATCTAAAACAAGAAAACAAATTACAGTAAAAACTCTCTACGTATATACGACCACGAAAACCAGCGTCTTACGAATCTAAATAAAATGTTGGTCACAAATTGCATGTGGAGTTCATGGACAGATCCTCCTTGATTTCGAGCAGGACAGTTGGTAAGGAATGTTTTTTAAGACTTCTGCGATGGCTTTCTGCTTTACTTGTATCTAACTTGACCCATTTATGCCTGGACATTAGTATTGAAAGAATATTGAAAGGTTTCATTATTTATACAAATGTTTACAGTCGTGATCTTAAGACACTATTTCATCTGCTATGATCAGTGCAATAACAAATCCAGACTTACTGCACTGCAACAGTCTTCAGACCAAGCACTGTTGCCTACCCAGGATCTGTATCTGACCCGTGACTGAGTTAGGTCTGCATTGCTTAATATCTTATATACTACAGCTACATAGAATGCTTTAGATGCATGTGGGTGTCCAAGACGTGGCGGGTACTTATCAACACTGTTTGCAATTCGATAAGGCAGGTTTCTCATGGCACGGCTTATACATCAAACTGTGCAAAGACCTGTTACCCTCTACATCGAATCCTAGCGACGAGTATACTCGTCCTTTACAACTAACGCACATGTTAACAGTAACATAATGAATGAGTCTATGGGCAGAGTCTGCACTGTTTGTTATAAATTGTAAAATACACACCTACGTAACGTACACTTAAAGTTTTATCGTGGATCCAGAAGGGCTGCCATAAATTGAAATGAAAAATCCTAAGATTTCCAAATTTGCATTTTTCAAGTGCGATTTAACGAATCATACCTTTACCCATTAGCCTTTTTCTTGTTTTGTTGACATGCGACCACTTAAAGCAGGCTGTAAGTAAAGCAGAATGCGCCTTCGGGCGCATTCTGCTTTACTTACAGCCTGCTTTAACTTGAGCTACCATGAACTGGGAAAAATCCGGAGATTTAGGAAAAATCCGGAGAAATGGCAGCCCTGATCCAGGGGTCCCATTCATGGGGAGACGTTTACTATACATTACCCTATTCAACCCTTAAACTTCCAATGGACAATTCCATAATCTAATTAAATCCAATTATGGCCAGCTAATTGTTTACTATCATCCTCTCATAGCTGTTTGGTCATAAAATAAAAAAAATTGCAAACAACTTTATTTACCGCTCCTTAAAGATTTATCTGCTCTTGATTACAATGTAATACTGTTTGTCTTGGACACGTGCACTGTTCGCTGGTATATTGTTTAAAGTAAGAAAACGTGTTCTTTACAAACTATGTACCAGTGAAGAGTACACATGTCATGTGCAAACAGTGTAGATCCAGATCAGCGGGCTCCCAAATAGACCCAATACATGTTCTTTGAATGTTTTTTGGTGTTTTTTTTAGACGAAATGTATGTGCACACCAGGGACACTATATTACATTTGATATGAAGGCGGCATGACCGAACTGGACATTATACATGTACATGTAATTCAAAGGTTGCACGAGGATTAGTTCGAAGAAATCAAGAACCCAATGTTTCCACGGTCCTTATGTCGTAACTAAAAATTCGTATAAACCCAAATCTTCCGATGTTTGAAGAGGACACCTTCTTTGACTACATAATTAGAACACCAAAACCGACTAAGTCAGTTTTTTTTGCGGCGTCTGATCAAGGTCAAAACTGCTTGACACTCCTTTTGATACTTCTTTTAGTTACGGAATTATGCACGCAGTGTGCATAATTTCTTGATTTAGCATTTAATCTTTATTTGAAATAAATGTACCTGCCACGATATTGTTTGAGCGAATCCGCGTCAAAACGGCCGGGTCAAAACGGCCCCCAATATGGCCCGGGTAAAAACGGCCCCTATGATATTATATTGATATTGATTCAAGTATTATTGGGATTATTATGAATTATGGTAATATGATAAGTATTATACGTTCGTGAAAATGGATATCACTTACCGGTAATAATAAATTGGAACATACAGAACATGACAATGTAATAACATTTTAATAGCCTGTTGTCCCGTTTGAGTTTCTCACCATTTGCTACATGAATATTCATGTAAGTGCAAAAGCTCATCATCACTCTTCCCGAACATCATAATAATACAATCCGTAGTCTATAAACCTTTATGATTTTAACAACTATGGAATGGATTGATGGACCTTATTTCCACCTAGAAATTTTAGTAAAACGGTACCCTGAACAGTTTTCCGGCAGCTACGACGTAACTGCGTAAATATGATATAGATCTAACTACTATAAAGTTTTTATATATTAAAGCAGGTCGGTTTTGCTATACAAAGTATTAACATAAAGCCATAGAACCCCTTTTATATAATTGATTACTACACGACTTATCATACTTTTGGTATAAAAACTGTAGGGTGGGCCGTTTAGACCCGGGGCCGTTTTGACCCGGTACCGTTTGAGCATACGACCAGATTTGGCAATGAAACAGGGCTGCCATAATTTGACACGAAAAATCCTAAGATTTCCAAATTTGTATTTTTCAAGTGCGATTTTACGAATCGTACCTTTACCAAATAGCCTGTTTCTAGCTTTGTTGACATGTGACAACTTGATGCAGGTTGGAAGTAAAGCAGAATGCGCCTTCAAGGCGCATTCTGCTTTACTTTCAGCCTGCTTTAAGCTACCATGTACCAGAAAAAAATCCGGAGATTTAGGAAAAATCCGGATAAATGGAAGCCCTGATGAAATGGTTAATAATGTACCAGTTTCCGGTCAAATATTGAAACATGAACGTACCTTTTTCAGATATCCTTCATCCATTGACAACGATGACCTAGTAGTTCCAACCATCATTGAAGAGTGTGTTATACTTCTTGTTATGTTGTCTAAAACTCGTGAATAGAATGCAAGATGTGGTCACTTGGCGGTCAGGTCGAACTTTTTAAAGATATACTAACTCCAAACAATTATCACCTTTTTATTAACTCTAAATGACTTGATAGCGCTCCAGTACACTTCTGTTGTTAATTGGCTACTGGATGTCACGTGGAAAGTATTATCCAATGAAAATCATTGTTCAGTCCAGGAAGCACGTGCCGTTGACAGTTTGAGCAATCTCTCAACCAAGGCAAGCGGACAAGCCTTGAAGACGTGTGTCGCTTGCAGTAATTAGTACTCAATTGATTTTAATTGGCAACTTACGTCACATAATAGTAATTGTTGGTACGAGGATCTTACAATTAATTCGTTAATCCACGAGCCTATTTTGTACTAATTGATATAATGACACTTTATTTCAAACAGTTGCTGTAATTATGAAATAAAACTGATAATTAATACAGGCTGTGTTAATAATTTGCCTGCTAATTGCGACTTTACTGAAAGTTGCCAACCGTGGCGTCTGCTCAGGATCCAAACTGTTTAACCATCAGAGTTTACGTTTATTATTCCCAAATTGCAATAAAGTACATGTGCTGACAATAGTGAAGCAGATGATATTGTAACACATTCCCTTAATGCACTGTACAGATACTTTTATAAATAAAGTATAGTAAAAATAATTCGTATAGTCTTGATAATATTGAAAGAGTGTTTCTTTATTCAGAATTCAGGGCTGCCATTTCTCCGGATTTTTCCTAAATATTCGGGTTTTTCTGATACATTGTAGCTTAAAGCAGGCTAGAAGTAAAGCAGAATGCGCCTTTAGGCGCATTCTGCTTTACTTCCAGTCTGCTTTAAGTAGTCACATGCCAACAAAACAAGAAACAGGCTATGTGGTAAAGGTACGATTCGTAAAATCGCACTTGAAAAAAAATTGCAAATTTGGAAATCTTAGTATTTTTCATGCCAACTTATGGCAGCCCTGAAAATTATTTTGGATTTTTACTTTAGTGTAAATGATTTTATGTGTGTTTATTTTCCTCTTTATAGGCACATTATTTATGATTTCAGGTGAAGCGGGTTTGAGCGCACTATTCCTGTGAGAAAAGAGCGCTATATAATTCTGGTCTGATAATAATAAATATAATATATGAATGAAGAATAAACTTAATGGGTTAGAGGCTGAATCTGTTGTTGCTTTTAACGTAATATTACAGAACAGAACAGAACAGACGAACATATAGCTACTGTGGTAGGTGCACACTATAACCCCCTATAATTTTGATCACGACCACTAAATTGTGTTAATGATTAGGTGTTTACGACAGGGAGTTGCTTAACGCATGGTTCTTTCGTGGCTTAAAAAGTGTACACTGTTTATTTTTATCGGAATTATCTGAATGAGGCTGCACATTTTCATAAAAGAGATTGATCGTTATTTTATTAGCCAATATATTAGTTCAGACGATAGATCTTCATAGTGCCGGTGAAATGCTCTTTAATGAGAGACATACATGAAAAAAGTGCATACTTATATCCTTTCCTGCATTAACCCTTTACCCCATAGCCTGTTTCTAGTTTTTGAAGACAGGTGACCACGTAAAGCAGGTTGAAAGTAAAGAGGAATGCGCCTTAAGGAGCATTCTGCTTTAGTTTCAGCCTGCTTTAAGTTACTATCTACTAGCATATTGAAAATACTTCCTATGATACATATTCATGACTGTACAAATGTATAAAATTCAGCTTATCTTCATCAATGACGGAAAACATTAATGCGTATTTATGAGGTAATGGGTTAAATTGTTATTTGCCTTGGTGGTGCGATGTTTCTTTCTAACAACAGTTTCGGTTTTTATTTTCAGCTCAAACATGCTGTGCCTGTTAAGTGTTTGCATGTATCTATCACATGTACCTATTATTATATTTCGTATTCTAACTATTCTCAGACAATAATTGCTGCTTTATAAACGTTCGTGTTTTCATCTCAGAAAATTCTAAAGAGTTAATAGAGAGGGTAGCAAGTTTTCAGAAAAATCTATCATAAATTTGGCCAGCTCAGAATTTTCTTTGTTTTTTTTCTCACCTTTCTAAGAGGGAATCCCCAAACGCTTAATTGAAATGACCGAAAACAACCTAAAGACAATAATGATATATTTTCTTAGAGAATAATCATCACATTTGCCGAGTTTAGAATTTTCTTAGTTCTTTTCACTTTCTTAGAGTAAATCATCAAATACTTAGAGTAAATTGCCGAAAAATAAGAGAATATTGTTCTATGTTGTTTCTGAGTTATGGAAAACAAAATTAGCATGAATCTTCCAGAGCATGGAAACAACCTTTTTGGTTGTAAAAGAATATTGATTTACTTGTACTTAGAGAAAAATTATCTTAGAATGTTTCAGAATACGGGCCAAGATCTATAATTTGCATTCACTCTGAAACTGAGCGAGACAATATAACACTTGGCTAAAGTAATATCGTAGTGGGTGTAAACAGTTTGGATCCTGATCAGACGCGGCGTCACACGGCGACTGATCATGATCCAAACTGTTTGCAAATATCCGTTGTACTCGGGTTACAGCAGTGAATGGGTTAAGCAGTTAGAGAGCAACAACCAAAATACATTGGCTTATTTCAACGTCGCTTTATAAAGGTTTAACTGTTGATTTAAACATCGGGAACAAACCTAATGGCGTATATTGGAGATTATTACTTCAATGGCAAAGCAATCAGATCCGCTTACGAGCACAGGTCATCTAAAACCAACACTTTCTTAACCTTTATAAAGCTAAACTTATGTCTGTTTCACAAATGTAAACGACGTAAAGTCTCAAAATTAAGTTTACTACTTATTAAAAAGACAAAAACATATACAGTTTAGCAATAAATAGTTGGGATTCAGTTCCATTATCGAGTTTTCGCGCCCCCTGAACAGGATTCAAACTGTTTGCAAACGTAAGGCAATTGTTACAGAGTATCACAAGGATTCTGAACTTATCTTCCCAGCCCACATGAAGCAGCCAGACAGATTCCATTTGATATGCTTTATGGTAGACAATTAAAAACACCAATTTTGTCGAGCAAGCCGAAGTGATGAGACTATCCTTAACACAAACAGGCGTTGCTAAATAAGGCAAAACCACCAATAAATTCCGAATAAAACAGCAGTAAAGTTTAAACACGAGATAACGTGTGGAGAGGACATATTTTTCTATTTAAATGTAAGATATACATATACGGGGAATGCATGATTTTCTGTTTAAATACAAGATATGTAAGAGTATAAGATATAAGAACCACTCCTTAAAGTACGTATCCACAACGATAATTAAGATCGAAACATTAAATCCTTACTTTTCAGTGGAGAAGTAAAATAGATATGCTTGGATGAGCATCTGTGGAGTAGGAGGTCAACCATGTACTACTGTTAGAGTTAAACTTGCATAGCTATATGTTAAAACACACACAATGATTGTAAACTATACGAAATAAACTTTTGGAAAAAAAAAGAAAAAAAAAAAGATATGTAAGCGTAATGTAACACACGAAAAATGAAGAAAGAAGCACTTTGGAGAATAGTATATTACTTCAGTAGAAAACAGTTTGGAGCCTGGACAGAAGTCTATCTAGTCAGTGTCATATCAAGCCATATTGTAGGACACCGTTATTCTTCCCCGTTTAACCCTTTCACTACCATCTTTTCGTGAGATTGTTACAAATGTACCCCTTCACAGTTTCATTGTCGTCTGCTTCAATTTTGTTGTCTGCAAAGTCGTTTCAAAGTTAGAAAATAAGGCAATTTGACTGAAGAAATTTCAAAACGAGTGTCAAACAGTTTGGATCCTGATCAGGCGCCGCGCCACGCGGCGACCAAACTGGTTGCAAACGCGCTTTAAAGCGCCATTGAGAGTGAAAGGGTTTAACACAAACCAAACGAAAACGCAATGCAGTGAAATGTAGAAAAGTGCAAGTTTAGACATGTCTAACGACTTTAATGTCCCCGCGACGATAAGTCGGGGGATACTGTTCTACCACTGTCTCTCTGTCTGTCCGTCAGTTCGTTCAGTACTCACTATCTTTGTGTTAGGTGGATTTTTGCTTGGCTAGCCACATAGCCTAAATTTATTTTGGCTCTAACTTCGAAATAGAATGATCCTTACCCTATTCCCAGTTATGGCCAGGTTAATGACGCAAGAAATGGCCAGGTCAATGTTTTTACTTACGTATGTGGCTTGTTATAGATTTATGAGTTTGGGCGACGTCCGTACGTCTATTCCTATATATTAAGCACAAATTGTCTCACTTACTCATCATAAAGTTTCTAAGCCTCAATCTTTCTACCTTGCATACTATTTCCATGGCACTATAAAACACACGTTTTGACATGTTTTAATTTTCACAGAACTACATGTTCAACCAGTTGAACTTTTTGCAGTACATGTATAAAATGTGTGCAACGGTACATACTTTTATTCTGTCTAACTCCTAATACAAGAGAACTTCCCACTGTGTCGTCGTTCAGGGACTTAATTAGACTAGGGAGTTGACTCTGTTTATTAGAACGAAGTAATTCCCTCTGCCAGGAACTGAAAGGAAGGCGTATCGGTGATGTTGACCCCAAGCGCTGCTTTGCAATGAATAACGGATAAGCAAAGATCATCATCCTGAAATCATTATCATCATCTCATATTATATCTCAGTTTTGTGAACGATATAAAAACCTGGTAAAGTGGTTTTGCGTAATAGAGGGAAAAGATGACATTATCCCAGTGCTGCTCAATCGAACAAATAAGATACAGTGGAGAAAACGTTATTCTTTCCCGTTTAAACGCAAATGAAGCGCAAGAGCATTGTACTAAAATGCAGAAAATGATAAGTTTTTCATAATTCTGAATGTTGATTTTACCTGGATGGCAAACAGTTCGGAGCCTGATCAGACGCCCGGGTAACCCGACGTCTGCTCATGCTCCAAACTGTTTGCAATGGAAATAACAGTTTAGCGTAAACGCGTTTATTGGGAAAGAATAACGTTTTCTCCACTGTATACATGTAATCGCAATTTAGCCTAATATCCCCATCTCTGGATTCACTATTGAAAGTCTTTCATTGCAATATCTATAGATCAGAAGAAGTCTTACCCTGACTGTGTGAGACGCTTACAGTGTATTCATGTACATGTACATGTATATCCTTTGCGAACAGTGTAGAACTCAACCAAATGGTTACGGATTGCACCCTCGTATCAGAGTCAAATTTGTTTTATCATATTTTCAAATTGGTAGGACTAGACAATTATAGTCAATAAAGATTGGTAAGTTTCAGTCAAGAGAAAAAAATCAGCATTTTAAGAATTGTATGTAATCTCATCGTGCCCGCAATGGTAACAATCGCTTTCAGAATTGTCTGTTGATCGATGGTAAATGTAATCGACGCCTAGACATTATCAAAAACTGGCCTTCAGTATAATTAATGACACTCGTTTTTGCCTATTAATAGGTGTTTAATGCAGGTGGCTGAAAGCAAGGTGAAAGTAAAACAGAAACGTTCCGATAGGAGCTTTCTGTTTTACTTTTATCGTGCTTGAACTGCCATTTGTCTTGCATGCAATTATAATTACATGTATCCTTCCCTTTAGTGTTCGTATTGGAGGGGTGTGACTGAATTCGTCTTTCGAAACGGCATGGACGTTGAACTTCGGCTGATTGTTGGTTTGTTGTAAACAATATTTTATGCTGGTCACTGCCACTATGACGTCACACATGTACACGTAATAAATCTCATACTTAATTAAATACAGTCACACCATTCAAGGTTGACTGCATGATTTTTCTTTCTGAACGTTAGATTTTGAGGTGTGTGAAGTTTGCACGACATTCGACAATTCGACATCCGACCTTTCACAAATGAAAGGTCGAACAGCTGTCGAATTTCGACTTTCGACATTTAAGCTTTCACATAATGTAACAAATTTTGCCGATCTACAAGTCAGCTTTGCCATAATGTCGAAATATTGTCGAAATTCGACGTTCGACATTCAACATTTTTAAAACACATTACTTTGTCGAACTGATGCCGAATTTCGACGTTCGACATTTATACAAAGTCTGAAATTGTCGAACTAGGGTTGAATTTCGACGCTCGACAAACTGCAAGTACGGGAAAAAGTCGAAATATTGTCGAAATTCGACGTTCGACATTCAAACTTTCTTAAACACATTACTTTGTCGAACTGATGTCGAATGTCGACGTTCGACATGTATACAAAGTCGGGAAATTGTCGAACTAGGGTCAAATTTCGACGTTCGACAAACTGAAAGTAAGGGGAAAAGTCGAAATATTGTCGAAATTCGACGTTCGACATTCAAAACTTCTTAAACACATTACATTGTCGAACTGATGCCGAATTTCGACGTTCGACATTTATACAAAGTCGGAAAATTGTCGAACTAGGGTCGAATTTCGACGTTCGACAAACTGCAAGTAAGGGAAAAAGTCGAAATATTGTCGAAATTCGACGTTCGACATTTAAAACTTCTTAAACACATAACTTTGTCGAACTGATGTCGAATTTCGACGTTCGACATTTATACAAAGTCGGAAAATTGTCAAACTAGGGTCGAATTTCGACGTTCGACAAACTGCAAGTAAGGGAAAAGTCGAAATATTGTCGACATCATTTCAACAGAGGGAATTTGTTTAAGGACGTCGAATTTCGACAATATTTTGACAATTTCCCTTACTTGCAGTTTGTCGAACGTCACACCTCGTCCCTAGTTCGACAATTTCCCGACTTTATATAAGTGTCGAACGTCGAAATTCGACATGAGTTCGACAAAGTAATATTATTAAGAAGTTTTGAATGTCGAACGTCGAATTTCGACAATATTTCGACAATTTTCCTTACTTTCAGTTTGTCGAACGTCGAAATTCGACCCTAGTTCGACAATTTCCCGACTTTGTATACATGTCGAACGTCGACATTCGACATCAGTTCGACAAAGTAATGTGTTTAAGAAGTTTTGAATGTCGAACGTCGAATTTCGACAATATTTCGACTTTTTTCCTTACTTGCAGTTTGTCGAACGTCGAAATTCGACCCTAGTTCGACAATTTGCCGACTTTGTATAAGTGTCGAACGTCGAAATTTGGCATGAGTTCGACAAAGTAATGCGTTTAGGAAGTTTTGCATGTCGAACGTCGAATTTCGACAATATTTCGACTTTTCCCTTTACTTGCAGTTTGTCGAACGTCGAAATTCGACCCTAGTTCGACAATTTCCCGACTTTGTATAAGTGTCGAACGTCGAAATTCGACATCAGTTCGACAAAACATGTGTTTAAGAAGTTTTGAATGTCGAACGTCGAATTTCGATAATATTTCGACTTTTCCCTTACTTGCAGTTTGTCGAACGTCGAAATTCAACCCTAGTTCGACAATTTCCTGGCTTTGTATAAGTGTCGAACGTCGAAATTCGACATCAGTTCGACAATGTAATGTGTGTTAAAAATGTTGAATGTCGAAAGTCGAATTTCGACAATATTTCGACATTATGGCAAAGCTGACTTGTAGATTGGCAAAATGTGTTACATTATGTGAAAGCTTAAATGTCGAAAGTCGAAATTCGACAGCTGTTCGACCTTTCATTTGTGAAAGGTCGAATGTCGAAATGTCGATTGTCGTGCAAACTTCACACACCTTAGATTTTGTCGATATTTTACTGACAGAACTTTAATATTGTTAAACCTTTCACTATCAATGACGCTTAAAAGCGCGTTTGCAAACAGTTTGGAACCTGATAAGACGCCGCGTAACGCGGCGTCTCATCAGGAACCAAACTGTTTGACACTCGTATTGAAATTATGTCAGTCATACCGCCTTAAAATTTACTTTGAAACGATATTGCAGATAACAAAATTGAAGCAGACGACAATGAAATGGTGAATATCTCACGAAAGATGTGGCAGTGAAAGGGTTAAAAGTTGTTTAATCCTGGTCACACGCTGCTTGATTTGGAACCAAACTGGTTGCCATTACTACTGTGGCAGTGAAACGTGAAACATCATATTGAAACACTTAGAGATGTTAGAATATAACCTACATTTTAACCAATCAAACTGCCTTTACACTCCATTAAGTACGGCACTTAATCACTAAGAATTGGGTTGTGTTTCGACGTCGCGTGGTGTCTGCACGCGGTAAAGATAACTCCACCCGCGTGTGCGTGCATGCGTGCGTGCGTGTGCGCGCATGTGTGTGTGCCTTTCTGTGTGTGTTTTATGTGTGCTTTGCTTTGTTTTTTATGTTTGTCTTTCATTTGTTTGTTGGTTTGCTTATCCACCGTTTTGCAATATTCATGCCTATGCTTTTGAGTTTACCTGAAAATGCAAAAGTAACCGAATAGTTTCCGATTACCCCATAGTCTTTCTTGTAGGTTTGAATAAAGGTGACCACTTAAGACGGTCAGAGAATAAAGCAGAATGCACCTACAGGCGCGTTCTGCTTTACTCTCCGTCCGTTTTAAGCTACATGTACCATATGCTACGATATAGCGAATAGTTCTTATGCCACATGTTCATGACTGTATAAGTTGAACTATACTGAATGCGTCCCTATGGGGAAAGGGATAACCAGTATATTGTTATAAATGCATGTTATAAGGTTCTCAACCAACCAAATTGATAGTTTGCCTGTCTGTCTGAAATCAATTGATTGGTTTGTGGAACGATTGGTTAATTGATCGATTGATTAGTTCATTGATTGACTTAGTCACCCATAAATTACTTTGTCTCTTGATTGATTGGTTGATATACTGATTGATTGAGCTCTTGAATTAAAATTTTCTTTGTTAACATTACATGTAACTCCAATTAATTGGTTGGTTTGTTGAAGTGTTGATAGAAATATTGACTGATTGATTGATCGGTGAATTGGCCAATTGGTTGATTTGTTTATTTGTTAACCTATTGGCTAATTGATTATTCTCTTTATTTACTCCATTTATTACATGTAACATTGCCTGTCTGTGTTCAATTAATTGATCGCTTTTGTGAATTATCGATTGATGGGTTGATTGATGAATTGATGAGTTGATTGATTGAATAATTAACTAATTTGTTTATTAATTTATTGATTCATCTGTTAATTGGTTGATTGATTGACTAGTTGGATAAGTGGTTGACTTACTGGTCGATTGACTGGTTGGTTAAATATTTGGTTGATTAAATGGTTGATTTATTCATATTTATTTACCTATTTATTTAGTTATCTATTTATTTATCCATTTATTATTTATCATCTGTTTATTTGTTTATAACTACATGTATATCCTGTTTATAATTTGTCTAACACACCTTCACCGATGTGCTTCAAATCACCAACAGCCTTGACCAAAACAATTTGATATTTTTGATTACTTGTTCTATGTTCATTCCTCATTTCACATATGTATGTGCCGAGAAGATTGAATAAACTGTAAACTGTAAACCGTAATAAGTCACACCACGAGCCTAAATGACCCCAAGTCAAGGGCACTGGACCGTTTTTGTGTATTTTTGAGGTAATGTTTCGAACAAATTTTTGATACTATAATTACCATAACGGTTTTATTATTTAAAATAATTTTATGAAACCTTCGGTCAAACTAAATCAGACAATCATACACAGAATACGCAATTTAAAATTATATTATTTTACAAAATGACAAAAATATAGGTAACATTTAACTCTTGACGAACATATCATAACAAATGACATTACTGTTACATGTATGTTCAAGAGGTTTTGTTGAAACCAAGAACACATTTTGTTATATCAAACCAGGCTATAGTTGAAGCAATTAAAATAGATGTTCATGTTTTAAAATCAAATTATAGATATAAGAATCTAGAAAAAAATCCATAGCGTTCGAAAATCATGTCAACCTTTTTCATTAGCAAAATGAATTTTTTTATTTTTTAAACATTGAGATTTGAATCAGCTGAGCCTTTTAATTTTAACCACAGGTACTTGACACATACTTTATTATCTATTAACCCCCCCCCCTTTTTAATTTTTTTTTTTTTTATTATACTTCTATTATAGATACAAGGTATATATAGACCAAGAGAACGACAGAAAACTGTTTTATGCTTATTTTCGTTATAATTCACGTACTGTGGCGTTATTTGACGGAATTTGATGAAATAAAAAGTAGATATTGATAAATTAATCCTTGCCCGAGGATACCACAAGAGAATATCGGCGATCGAGTCTATTTTAGCATCAGTTTAAGTGGATAGTAAAGACTAGGTGTCGAATTGCGCTGTTTACCTTGTATCTATAATAGAAGTTTAGTAAAAAAAAAAAAAAAATTCTTTTTTAAGGGGGGGGGGGGGGGGGTGTTAATAGATAATAAAGTATATGTCAAGTACCTGTGATTTTAACTAAATCTTATTTATATTAAAATTCAGACATAAACTGATATATTTCAAAAACAAAGTATGGACAGTTTACTTTTAAAAAAGTTAGTAGGTAAGTAATGTTTGAAAAGTGCAATGTTCTAGTGCCTTTGAGAAGGCTCATTTAGATAAGTATTGTGATTTCTTCCGTAATGTGATCTTATCGTGCTTTATACCATCGTATAGGTGGGAAATTGCCCTTTCCAACGATATATCGCACATGCATATTACAATTATTATTTCGAAGTTATTCATGGAGTTGCATTAATTATGAAACACCCCTCGTATTTAAGCAAAATAGTTTGCTGGGATGCCGTGAGAAAATGCAGATTTTTACGAAGATGAACATTTTTTATTTTTATACAGGGAATCGGATATTGTTTTAGCCCTGTATTTCTTTAGATTGTATCGATCGATGACAAACGATTTTTTACAGGTTTCTTAATACTCTAGTGTTAATAATAACTGCAAGGCCCCGTATATAACGGGATAAATTAGCAACAAGACCCAGGGAATACGCAATTCTCCCATGCAATGTCAGCCGACATAGGGGTTTAGATCATTCTCCATAAATGAATAATGGCTTTTGCATGGTCAGCTATTGTGATAAACTATGAAAAAGTCGATTTAATATTATTGGACTTTTTTTTCAAGTAAAAAAATTGGAGAAACTCCGATTTCTTTCTTTCTTTTTTCTTTTTTTTCTTTCCTTTTTTTCTTTTTACCAAATTCAGCTCCCGCATAAGCTCCAGCAAAGTCAATTTTCAATCGATGGTTATTCAAACCATCATTCAATTTGGAGCTTGAATAAACAACTTGCCTGGATAAATCCGATCTCACCGCTACAGTTGAGAAAACGTTTATCTTTCCCGTTTTTATAAAAAAAACGCAAACGAAACGCAAACACAGTGCGGCCCTTAAATGTAGAAAATGGCAACTTTTGGATCGTTCCACCTTGTCATTGTGATATGACTGGCAAACAGTTTTTAAGCCTGATCAAACGACGGGTTACCAGGCGTCTGACCTGGCTCCAAACTGTTTGCAATGGAAATAATAGATTTAGCGTAAACGCATGTATATGGAAATAATAACGTTTTCTCTACTGTACATGTATCTCCTTGTGACGTACAGAAAATATACCAGCTTCAATTGGGATTCAAACATGGGTTTTGTTTAAACATATTTTATTTCCATATACATAAGGAAATGGGGTCGGATCACAAGTTCTCACAACATTAGATTCGATCCTCCTCCTAAAAGCATGGGTCTCCTACATTCTGCACTAAAGCTCTACTGCATGTACCACATCGCTTTAAAAATATGCTTTATAGCGAGGTAATGATACAGTGGAGAATCTGTTATTCTTTCCCGTTTAAACGCAAACGTACGCAAACGCAAAACACTAAAACGTTGAAAAGTACAACTTTTGGACAATACTGATAATTCATGTTTATCTTGGTTGCAAACAGTTTTGAGCCTGATCAGACGCCGGGTTACCCGGCGTCTGATCTGGCTTCAAACTTTTTGCACTGCAAATAATAGTTTTAGCGTAAACGCGTTTATTGGGAAAGAATAACGTTTTCTCCACTGTACCACATTGCTTTAAAAATTTGCTTTATAGCGAGGTAATGATAATGTGAAACAATACATGTACTACACCACTCCATTTTAGAAATTGTCATATGATTCTGGAAGTAAGAACATCTGTATCACGTTCAAATATGTATCTCTATACCTAACCGTGGATTGTTTAGGTTGAGAGACCATGTGGCAGACTGAAACTATGCCATCTTCGACTAAAATTCGAACCTGTGTCTCTTGAATGCTAGGCGAACGATCTGCAACGTCGCTATAATAAATGACCCCTTATTATACTTTGTAGGATACATCGATAACATATGGTTTACAGACTGAGACTCGAATCTGTATCTCCTGAAGGCTATGCGATCGCTGTACAACGTCGCTAACACAACTAGAGATACCGAATAAATGCCACCTGATTCTATGCAGCGGATAATACACGTACGTTATTCTTTCCCAATAAACATATTTACGCTAAAGCTATTTATTTCACACCTACATCGATTAAACCAATCGAAAGCCCCTCTTTCTACCACGTGACGGTACAAGAGAAACCTATATTGTACCGGAATGTTAAAAAAAGCTATCACAGAAGGCCACAATCAGAAATTCCATATCATTTTCGTATTGGACTGGACAACTCTTCCGGCACTCTGTTCAGAGTTACTTCCCTTGGCATATCACACGTCTGCTACAGTGCTCCCTCTCTACATCGACACCCAATGGGAGACACAGATTATGTGTGTTGCTCGGCGGGAGTCGTTATATGGAGGGAAAATAAGATTTGTCTTACATTTGCAAACAGCATGAATCCAGACCAGACGCAGCGTAACGTTTGTCACTCGTCATTTTATTATATCAAAACGTCAACTTACAGTGGAGAAACTGTTATTCTTTCCCGCTTACTGCGTTTCAAACGCGTTTTAAACGCGTTTAAAACGCGTTTAGCGTTTATGCGTTTACATGCGCATATAAACGCGTTTACTTCGTTTATAAACACAAGGGAGATAATCCATGTCGGTCAGGCTTTCCCATTCAGAATTTATTCCTTATTTCAGCCAAAATAGCGTTTTGCCATCTTTTATACATGTATACAGCTGAGCTAGCTGTGATCTATGAACAGTAGTTACTTGTCGTTATACATTGTTAAAGGCACAATCCCGCTCAAATTGGTGTTTAAAACGTATATGTGCATTTGCTATGTATTAAAATAAGTGAAATCGAGTGTAAGAAGCCTGCCATATGCACCCACTTCGTAAAGAATCCTACCTAAATGTGTCGAATTCTTATCGTGGTGGTTTATATTATAAGCGGGTTTGTTTACAAATAAGATTACGGGCTGGTTCCGAGAACTTTCGAACGATTGCATAAAGGTCACGTGATTGATTCGGCCGCGATAATGTGTATACATTACATCAGTTTAGCGGCCAAACTTAAAGGAGTTGTCTCTCTTTGGTTGTAAAGCACTCGATTTGTTGT
This sequence comes from Gari tellinella, assembly GCA_922989275.2. Lineage (NCBI taxonomy): Eukaryota > Metazoa > Mollusca > Bivalvia > Cardiida > Psammobiidae > Gari > Gari tellinella. Next base: position 99,096,713 of record OV277856.1, on the reverse strand, counting down.
ATTGAATTATGCAAATGAGCTTTACCGAGTATGTCCGTAAATTTTCGTCGCTATTCAAAAATAAACAAACTTGATTACTTGTTTCCACAAATTGCTCTGTTCGTTAGCAATATTGCTTCAAATATCACCACGTATTACTTCTTTTTATATGGAACGCTTACGATAGTGACATAAATTTCATGTTAGAAAAATGTTCGATTCTGATTATGTGGGAGAAATATAGTGGCTTTAATTATACAATTTGTTTCAACCTAAAACCCGCAGATGTTGAGCTGCTGAATATGTGTTTTCTGCTTTACTTTTCGTCATTAAAATATTTATGTGATTAATAGATAATAATTTCTGCGCTGTAGGATCCAGATCATATACCGGAAGAATGATATTATTTCAGATATTGAATTCTACACGTACCTTCTGTAAACTAAATCCATATAGCTCTTTACATGACACAATGTATTCTAACACTCTAAAGGTACCCACTTTAGCCCTAAGGCACATGTACGAGGAGCAGTCATGGGTAACTTCCTGTCATAACGTCCCTACTAAGTTGCGCAATCAGCCTCCCGCTGGGATTTTCTCGCTTTATCAAACAGTATACATGTATATTTGATCTTGACTAACTGCCGCATGATAAGTGATGAAATTAAGACGGTTCATAGCAGGGGGGAGATTTTCAAACCGTATCATTGATTGGAGCCAGATCAGACGCCGAGTTTCTAATCAATTGACCTGAACCAATGCTTGGATCCATATCATACGCCGAGTCACTAAGTTTTTGGTCTGAATCAGTGATTCGATCCGGGTCAGACGCGGAGTTACTAAACATGACTGGAATGTCAGTTATTGGTGAAGGAATACCTTTCGGGGGGTTTTCATTCGTATACATGTAATTGATCGGTCTCGATAATAACAAAGGTATGCCGATTGAAACGCATTTATAAACGGAAAATTCGCTTATAAACGCAAAAATCCACTTATAAACGCTAAACGCGTTTATCGTTTATCGTTTCGTTTGCGCATCGTTTGCGCATCGTTTGCATATGCGTAAGCATAAACGGGAAAGAATAACTGTTTCTCCACTGTACATGTATATGTAACTTTGAGAAAGACAGCAGACGATTAAAAAGCAGATGGTATTGCAGCCACGAAGGGTGTTAGTCATAATTGCCCAATTTAGGGAACTGCGACAAGGATCGTTGTAAGGGGAATGTTGTTGTTGGGAAGGAAGTTGTAGGGAGGGAACACTGTATTTTGTTTTTGTGGAAATTCAAAGGCTAGAAGGAATTGCAAAACAAATAAATTCATGTGGTTTCTTTTGTCATTTTATAATTTTATGGTGTGAAATAAAGAGGTAATTTAACCGTGTTGAGTACAATACTGAATTCAATTGGACTCGTACACAGCAGTCATAATCCATATTGGACTCGGCTATCGCCTCGTCAAATATGAATTATAGCTGCTGTGTCCAATAGAATTCAGTATTGCACTCGACATTGTTAAATAACCTCTTAATATTCCATTGCAAACAGTTTAGAGCCTTATCAGACGCCTGGTAACCCGGCTTCTGATTAGGCGTCAAACTGTTTGCCGCTTAGATTAGAATAGATAGTCAGAATTGTCAACAAATGTATGTTCCTACATTTTAATGCAATGCGTTTGCGTTTCGTTTGCGATTAAACGGGAACGAATAACGTCTTCTCCCCTATAATACATGTACATTTCAATTAATGACTGAACTTTTCAGTTATGTCATGAAATGACTGATTACACAGATTGACTGTAACATATATACATATATGTATCCTCGAGTGACCAATGTCGACGCACCTGCATGTGATAGAACGTTTCCTCATATCGGCTACATTGCTAAAGTATAGTTAAGAGCCTAATCAGACCCCGAGTCACGAGGTTTGTGATCTGGTTGAAAATCGTTTCCTATGAATGGAATATTTTTATATACATGTATGGTTAAAGCGTATATTAAAAAAGTATAAAAATAATGTTTTCCTGCACGGTAAAATAAAATTGTTGTTTTTAATAGACACTAAAACAGAAACATGACGCATATTTCTGCTCGACCCTTCTTGTTACATGTACATCACAAACTCCATTCAAATAGTCGTAATATTTAACGGAACGGCGTGTACTTTCTGTGAATCGAAGGGAAACCATCGCCTAAGAATATGTTAAATATAATAGCAGGAGTAACCGCCCGTACTTGGTAAAATTGGACTAATAGGTGCATGTTATACACTAAAATATCTGTATTACAACTTCTAAAAAGAACGCTACATGTAACTGAATAAAAGTCAGGTGACAGCTTAAAGCTATCACATTGTTTTAAGCATACACCCGTATTAAACACATGTTAATGCAGACCATTAAGTGCACCACGGGTGTGTACCAGATAAAGTGTACTGTAATCTATATTACTCGTACATGTACATGTATTCCTTCCAGTTTAAACGAAATTAAATAAAACGCAATGCACGAAAATGTACAAAGTACATGTGTATCTATGAATTTCACAAACAGCGGCTGGTGACCGTGAAAAACCTGTCTTTATTTTCTTGCATTTATTCTGGAATGGTGACAACATTTGACACAATTGAGAGTTAAAACTTCTATACGCACGCATGCATGCATACAAATACCATATTAGACTAACTACAGAGTGTACATGGATTCCGCCCATTAAAAGAAAATGCATTAACAAGCGCAACAACGGTTGTGATTTATAACATAATTTCTGTCAATTAAAAAAGTATAACAGGAGCTTTTTGTGCCATTTCTATGTCGATCAAATGCAGGGCGCTCATTATGAGTTTTCTGTATCATTTTCCTTTATTAAGCATTCACTTGTCTTCAGCGATATTCAAGTATTCATCCTATTTTGATTGGTTGTCTCTTACTATAGGATTTACAATTCGTTGTGATACATGTATACACTCGCTTATTCTAAACAAATGTACATGATCATCGGTGATCAGTGGATAACTTATTCTTGACTACTTGTAACGCAGCTGAACGCAACAACAATGCAATAAAACGCTGAAAGGAAATGGTTTGGAAATTGTTGACATGTAAACAGTTTGTTTTAGTGTATCAAACAATCTGACGCTATTTGGTGCTCCAAACTGTCGTGTTACAGCCCAAACATGTTTATATCTAGCAAGAATAACGTCTTGCCCGTTGTTCAACAGCTGTCAATTGAACGACAGAGTTTAGTACACCAAACAAGTAGACATATTGTCCTCAAGAGGTCATCGTAGTACAGATACGTTTAAAGTCGCTAAGAGTTAGCCTCTTGACAACTGAAACAATAAAACGCACACGTTTGTTTACATAAACCTATCATTTTTACAGTTGACAACACGCTATTCGTCTCCGTTTAAAGGCACACGGAGCTAAAGCGCATTGCAGTAAAATGTAGAAAATTACAATGATTAGAAATTTCTTACGATGTATTTTAATCTGAGTGGCAAACAGTCTGAATCCAGTGACGAGTTCAGTAAAGAAATCGATGGCCGTCGATGGCCATCGATTGTGAGTTGGCTACCGGTCTGGAATACAGTGGAGAAAACGTAATTATTTCGTTCAAACGCAAACGCATTGCAATGAAATATAGATAATGACAAACTTTTGACAATTCCGACTACCAGTTTTAATTTGAGTGGCAAACAGTTTGGAGCCTGATTATACGCCTGGTTACCCGACGTCTGATCTGGCTCCAAACCGTTTGCAATGAAAATAAAAGTTTAAGCGTAACCGAGATTGTTTGGAAAGAAAAGGTTTTCTCTACTGTACTCTGCACGCTGCACACAAGGCACACACTGCTAACCTAAACAGCAAACAGTGGTAACTGAACACGCTACTGGTAAGATGCCAAGTTACCAACTGTTTGCAAAGGAAAGAAAAGTTTTAGCGTAGACGCGTGTTTTGGGAAAGGTTATATAACGTTTTCTCTACTGCAGTACATGTAGCTCATTCTGTTCCATATATGGAGATGGGGCACATTAAATAAGTGTGTTTTCAGGATTTAATTTATATGACAAATTGGATGAAATAATTACTTGCGAGCCGTTTTTAACCAACGAGTTCAATAAATTCAATGCTGAAAACACACGATTTTGATATTCTACATTATTTATCCCATAAACAACAAATTACACACAAGTCTGAACGTTCTCACATTCACGTTTGCCTCAGCTACGTGCGTTGGGAATTAGATAAGTCGTAACTGTTGATAGGTTTTATTAATCCATAATAAAAATAATAATATCTAAATGAAATAAAGACAAACACCATAATGTGTTGTGAAAATACGAAATAATTTGCAAGTTCTCCTGAATTTCGTTATAAGTGAGCACCACTGTACTCTGTATATGTACAGTGGAGAAAACGTTATTCTTTCCCAATAAACGCGTTTACGCTAAAACTATTATTTGCAGTGCAAACAGTTTGAAGCCAGATCAGACGCCGGGTAACCCAGACGCCGGGTAACCCGGCGTCTGATCAGGCTCCAAACTGTTTGCCACCAAGATAAACATGAATTATCAGAATTGTCCTAAAGTTGTACTTTTCTACGTTTTAGTGTTTTGCGTTTTTGCGTACGTTTGCGTTTAAACGGGAAAGAATAACAGATTCTCCACTGTACACTGTTTGCTAAGGTCACGTACACTCGTTGCTAGGGAAGGGTGTGTTAAAGCAAATGCAGCTCGGCGTTCAATTGGGATAAAAAAATGTTTGACAATTTGATACTTGTTTTAAGATAATATAATATAACACGCCCCTATATAAACAATGAGGGGACATTTTAATAAAACGCACACGCGCTGTACCGTCTTAAAGTGACGTCATATGGCTTCGAAAATGCGTACGACAAGAAATGTAACGCCGTTGTTTCGGTGCGAATTTGGTTAAATTGAAGTGTTAGAATCGAAATAATAAATCAATACCAGTGTTTTATCGTGCAATAAACACGGATAGTCGTTGAGATGCTGGTTATTAAATCACTCGGCATTCGGCCTCATGTTTTTATTACTACATATTTCAACTCCTGCCCGTGTTTTTTTTGCACGATAAAACACTGGTATGAATTTATTATTACTTAAATAAATACAAACGACACTATTATTAGACGACAAATTGGCTGTAAATGAGCATGGTACAGTGGAGGAAGTGTTATTATTTCCCGTTTAAACGCAAACGTACGCAAACGCAAAGCACTAAAACGTAGAAAATAACAACTTTTGGACAATGCTGATAATTCTTGTTTATCTTGGTGGCAAACAGTTTGGAGCCTGATCAGACGCCGGGTTACCCGGCGTCTGATCTGGCTCCAAACTGTTTGCACTGCAAATAATAGTTTTAGCGTAAACGCGTTTATTGGGAAAGAATAACAGATTCTCCACTGTACAGTGGAGGAAGTGTTATTTGTTTTCATATTTAAACGCAAACGAAATGCAGTTAGGCCTACATGTAGACAATTACAATTTCTAGAGTTTCTAACTATTTTTAGCGTAAATGTGTTTTTTCTATGAAAGCACTGTACATTCTTCTCGATTCATATATCAGACCCATGGTCAAATCAATCAACATGTACAGCGATAAATCATATAAATGTCACATGAGGTCAGATTTACTAGCACATAATCGTCCTTTGTACATGGTTGTGGTGTCATTTACTGAAAACACCACCACACCACCCCTTATCATGCTGAATTATTGTCTCCTTAAAAATTATGTCTGCATTAAATCAGTGTTCGTGCTTTATTTTGAAGGAACACTCATTATGATTTCATACCGTTTTATTCAAGATCAGACACCAAGCTACAGTACTGAACCTTATTAAATTAAATTGATAATCGGAAGCGAATTGCCATCGAATTGCCATCGAATCGCCATCGAATTGGGCGCTTCTAAAAGCAAACCGTGTTTCACGCGATTTTTCAGAGGCGGTTGTGACAAAAATGGAATCGAAAAACATTAACGAAGGCATATTTGCAAATATTGGTGAGATACACATTTCAGGCAAACTTAACGCGTAAATTGCGTTGGAAAATATTCACAATCGAATTGCCATCGAATTGCAAGCGAATTGCCATCGAATTGCAAGCGAATCGCTAAAATTGTTAATTTAATAAGGTTCAGTACTGTACATGTACATTTGTACCTGGCGTCTTATCAAGAGTGTAACTGTTGCCAATACAATGCTCCCGCTCTATATCGACACCCAATGGGAGACACATATCGTTGTGTGTTGTTCGGAGGGAGTCGTTTTAGAGAGGGAACATTAAAATTTGGCTTACATTTGCAAACAATTTGAATCCAGGTCAGATACCGCGTAAAGCGGCGTCTGACCTGGATTCAAACTGTTCGTCACTCGTCATTATATTTCTTCTATCACAATCACCACTTATATATAACTTTGAGAAAAAAACAGCAGACGACAATTTTAAGCAGACGATAATGCAGCAGTAAAGGCGTTAGACATAATTGTCCTATTTAGGGAATTGCAGAAAGGATCGCGGTTAAGAGGGAGTCGTGGCTCAGAGGGCCGTTGTAGAGAGGGGACACAGTATCGCTTTTAACATAAAGAGGGCCAAAACAACTATACTCCAATCAAAATATTCAGGGATTGTGTTAAACCCTTCGTTGTTGTGACGTCATCTGCTTTAAACAATTATCTTCTGTTTTTTATAAGGAAATTAAGACTTCAGAAATTTTACAGCAGGCATATAGATCTATACGTGTGCCTAACAATCTGGATCATGATAATATGCAGCGTTAGTTAGGTTTTAATTTTGAATTACGTATAATGTCCTCCCTCGTTACAACGGCTCTCCGAACAACGATTCCCTTCTTACAACAATGCTTGTTGCTGTTCTCCAAACAATACAAGACAATTATATGCCTAACTATTTCACTGGTACATTGTACATGTACATGTACAGTAGAGAATCTGTTATTCTTTCCCGTTTAAACGCAAACGTACGCAAACGCAAAACACTAAAACGTACCCGGCGTCTGATCAGGCTCCAAACTGTTTGCCACCAAGATAAACATGAATTATCAGAATTGTCCAAAAGTTGTTCTTTTCTACGTTTTAGTGTTTTGCGTTTGCGTACGTTTGCGTTTAAACTCCACTGTACATAAACCCTGCCTTCAGATTTCTTTTTGTTTCTCCTAAATAGCATTTCTCACACGTCGCACCGTCTCTACCCTAATATTTGATGTGGTATATCGGGCAATATACTTCTTCTTTCTTAGTTTTGTCCTTTGTGTGAACTAAGATCTGGCGGAGAGTTATGTAGGGCTTAAAGCATACGCTGTTTTTAGGTTTCCTGAAAACTTTCTTCAGTGTTTCAGCCTTTCACTTGATATATGGTAGCACAATGCTCACTTTTGAGTCTCTCTTCCCATTGACGGCTTTCTTGTTCTTATCCTTTCTCTAACTAAGGTTCTTGGCGACTTTTCTCATGGCCTAATTTGGACATTTGCACACTCTCAGTTATTTTTTGGTGTACTGTCGTTTAGGTCCCTTGTATCTGATGTTACTATATCTGCTCGTTGATGTAGAGTTCTTACAACCCCGATTTTGCGTTCAGTTGGATGTGCAGAATTTTAAGTTTTAATATATTGATCCGTATGTGTGTCTTTTCTGAACACTGTTGTCTTAAGCGTACCGTCTTGTTTCCTGATGTTGTAAGTGTCAAGAAATACCAAAATGCCAGGGATTCATTCACCTCTTGCTCAATAGTAAATTTGATGTGTGGGTCGATGTTGTTGATATGTTCTGTGAACTCTTCCACATACTGCCACTTTTGCTTGATGTGAGTATCGTCCACATAACTGTACCACCAACTCGATATGTTGGTTGCTGTCGATAGTGCCAGAGACTCGAAATGTTCAATGTATAGGTTACACACTATTTGAGACACAGACGACCCCATAGCTGCCCCATGGATCTGAGTGTAGTATTTCAATCGTAGACATACAGTGGAGAATCTGTTATTCTTTCCCGTTTAAACGCAAACGTACGCAAACGCAAAACACTAAAACGTAGAAAAGTACAACTTTTGGACAATTCTGATAATTCATGTTTATCTTGGTGGCAAACAGTTTGGAGCCTGATCAGACGCCGGGTTACCCGGCGTCTGATCTGGCTCCAAACTGTTTGCAATAGAATAAAATAGTTTTAGCGTAAACGCGTTTATTGGGAAAGAATAACAGATTCTCCACTGTAATAGGTACATTTCAGACACAATATATAAATGGCCAACTTGTTTCTGAAGTAGTTAGGTGAAAACTTCTAGGTAAAAGTTTTCGATATTTGGGTGTGAATTTGAACAGTTAAAATAGAACACTACCGCACAGTTAAACTTCCACCAGAATTTAAGGTAATATTATATCAACATCTTTACTTCCGTTTCCCAAGTGTAATGGTTCTTTATAAACAGTTTGAATCCTGATCAGATGCCGCGTAATCGACGTTTGACCAGAATCTAAACTGGGCGACAATAATTGTTTATTTTAGGAAAAAAGAACAAAACATTTTATTTTTGAGAAATAAAAGCAGACGACTGTTGGTTACCACAGTTAATGTCATATCGTTGAATTGGCAATGAACAGTAACATAATGATTTGCTATTATATATATAACACTGACTAATCATTGACTGTTCTTGCCCCAGGCAAGTACAAAACAATCATACAAGAGAAAGCGACTGATTAGAAGAGCATGTTATGTACTTTTATTAAAAAAGGCAGAATCTTAACCCCTTCACTGATTTACCTTCAAGTTGAGTACAATGGGTATTTACAAAAAGTTTGGATCCTGACCAGAAACCGCTTAATTGGGGTACAAACTGTTTGACACTCAGTACAATATTTCTCTAGTCAAAATACCTTCAATCTAATTTTGATCATAAAAGCAGACGACAACGAAATTAATACATACATGTATATAGATAACTATAATAATAAGATACATGCAAATTTCTTTACGCGTTACTTGTTTCAATTCTCATTGACATTTGAAAGATTAAATGTATTTAGGGTTGTGTTTCGGGTTGTTGCCATATATATCCAAAGACTAACTCACATATATAGAGGTATAATGCCATGACAAAGATTTATTCCGGACGGCTAATCCTAATTTAATGGGATCAGTAGGGGCTATCCTTCCGATTCTTGATGGCTAAACACAGACTATAGTCGGATTTTGACCCGTGAGATGTGACCTTTTGGACGAGTCCACCCGTAGAGGTAAAACATGTCACAAACTATGACTTTGTTTAGAAGTTCTCTACCTTTCATGGTATACTAAGGATATAATGACTTTTGTATTGAAATTAAATCAATAATCGAGTTAGACTAATAGGTAGCTGGTTAGGGTACTTGCAATAGTGTAAAAGGCTGTGGGTTCGATTCCCAGTAGGGTTTCTTTTTTTTTAAATCATTATTATAATGTTTTATTGCATTAATTTTCAAACAATTACTTATTTGAATTGTTCAACAAATTATGCAAAATGTGTCATGGTCATCCTAAACGTTAAACTTTGTGAGTTTTAAATGTATGAAAAATGTTACCCTATGTGGCCAGTCTTTCACTTCTAGAAAACAATTGCATTAATTCTATCTCTGACGTGACAATGGGCATTTCCAGTTTCCAATTAAGTCTAGTTAATGTATGATAATTGAAAAATAACAAACAGTGTTGCCCTGATCAGAGTGCTGCTTAAGGTGCCCTCTGATCTGGGTATTCACTGTTTACAAGGGACAAGTGGAGTACACTCTTTCTAAATGACGAGTATACTTGTCGTTAGGGTTAAATGTGTTAGGTACCTAGGAATACCTTTAAGGTTACCCCATATAAGTTAAATGGGATTCGGATTAGATCCAATGGAATTTTAAATCGTTTCCGCTTCTCCTTCTTACAAGTTCGTAGACGTTTTCTACAGTACTGAACCTTATTTAATTAAATTGGTAATCGCAAGTGAATTGCCATCGAATTGCCATCGAATCGCCATCGAATCGGGCGCTTCAAAAAACAAATCCTATGTTTGAATATTTTTACGCGAAGTTGTGAAAAAAAAGGAATCGAAAAAATTAACGAAGACATATTTGCGAACATTTGTGAGATACACCAATTCAAGAAAACTTACCCGAGGGTAAAGTTAGTATTTTGAATCGCAAGCGAATTGCCATCGAATTGCAAGCGAATTGCCATCGAATTGCAAGCGAATCGCAAAAATTGTTAATTTAATAAGGTTCAGTACTGTACAAGCTTCCTTGCCATGGGAATTTAGACACTTGAAGCGGTGGTTTTTGACTGTCGTAGCATTTTTAGCTTAAATAATGTGGTTATACCGAAATGTAATAAGAAACTGAATAATATATATTATTTCAGTAATGAACACTTACTAAAGGTTCCTTGTAGTTATCGTCATGTGTAGTATTAAAATGCTATTCCCAACCAATAAAAAATAAATAAATAAAGGATTCACTGGGTTTCGAACTCATGACCTTACTCAGTAAAACACTACTCTACTACCACGACCACGATGACATATAGGTCTCAAAATCTTATTTTAAATATCAAGTTAAGGTTTGAACCCTAACCTACCCATAACATGGAATGGTTGCAACTTCTATAAATAGAAAAGCTCAGTCACGGTTCAGCGCACAAAATTTACCTAATAGTGGTTTTCTTGTTTATGTTTTTATTGTGTCATTTTAATTTATTACATGGGGTTCAAAAATCAAAACTATGTGCAGCGCAGATTAATATGAGCCCTATACATGTACATGTGCATGAACCTGTCATTAAAAAAATGAAATTGTAATACTATTACATTTCGATTGTACGAGCTTTTGATTTGTTGAAAACGGAAAGTATAACATTTTAAGTTTGCGTATGAAGACGAGGATTGACTGTTCCTATTCCTACATGTAGCTAGAGTATACAGTGCTCCCTCCCTACAACGGCCCTTCAAACAACGATTCACTTTTTACAACAATGCATGCCGCTGTTTCCCCAAACAAGACACGCATATCTAACGCTTTCACTGCTGTACTATCGTCTGCTTAAAATTGTCGTCTGCTGTTTTTTTCTTCAAAATTAAGTATTGTGCATTTTGAAAGAAGAAACATGAAGATGATTGACAAACAGTTTGCACTCTCTTAGGATGAATAGGTGGATATATCCCAAATTTGTCATTTTCTACATTTTAGTGCAATGCGTTTATGTTTCGTTTGCGTTTAAACGGGAACAAATAACGGTTTCTTCACTGTATTAGTTCCTGTTTGAACGCAAACGAAACACAACAGCATGCAGTAAAATTCAGCAACGGTCAATCTTTAGAAATGTCTAGCTATTCATTTTCCTGCCGAGTGGCAAACAGTACGGAGCTGGTACATGGTTGCATGGAGTAATTACAACACTGTCATCTCACGGTTAATTACACAAAACCACTAACGACATGCAGATGGATTTCTGACAGAATATTACATGTCCTTCTGAATGCCGAATAACATGTCATCTGCTGAACAGATCGCCCCTTTCATGTCTGTATCTACTAATATACAGCGGGGAAGACGCAATCAAGAGGAGCAATTGACAACGTTTTAAAGCCATGTTTGTAGTATTGAAAATAGGTGACCGGCTGAAAGTAAAAGACATCCAGATTTACGTTCGACCTGTTAAAAGCTACCGTCTGCTAGTATATGGTACATTATTTATTATGACACATACCTATGACTCAATTAATTTGAGCTATTTTCTTCAGTAGTGGCATTAATTTAATGTGTCAAAATGCGCATTTATTGAGTAGTGGGTAAAAATGGTTCAAAGACAAACTAGTCGAAATTTAAGGCCTTTCGCATACGGAAGTCGGTCTTGCGGGCGAGCGGATAATTTTTTTATGCGTCTTGACGACATAGACATTTTTCGTAATTGCTCATACATGTACTAGAAAATTAATATAAAGGAAATGTTGATACGATTTAGTATAATCCTTCATAGCGCAGTCAGTAGAGTGATTGGCTAGCAATTGAAAGGTCGTAGGTTCGAGACCCATCCGATCCAAATATTTTTTTAAGTGTTCGATTTATTGACTTGTCAAACCATAACGCAGTGATCATGTTATGCTTATCTTCGTTGATTAGAACTAGTGATGTTATATACGGTCCAATTATATGTGCTTTTTTTACATGTACGTTTTAGTTTAATGACTTACAAGTCAATAAAATCGGTATACATGTACACGATGTGATCGAACTATAAAGCCACACATTGAAGCTTATCAATACTCCAACCTTTTCAAGATCGATATTGTCCATTATTATTATGTTTAAACAATATATTAAACCTTGTATGTAAGTCCATGGATAAATTATAATGCATTTTAATGATAGAATTTTGATTTTAAGGTAGGTGACTGTATCTCAACATCAAATTTCCCACATTTTGATAAGAAAATATATTAGTACAACAAATCATGACTGTAACATTTTCTAGTTAGAGAGTTAAGCATAATGCCCCTTTAACAGCTTTCTGTAGTACTCTTGTCCTACATTCAGCTACATGTAGGAGTAAGGCGTATACTTTTATATGGCACATATGATATACTTATTTTGAGATCGCTCTAGAGGCTTATTGTAAAGGTTTGCTCTGCTTTCTTAGAAAATGGACCTAGTTGACACAATAATAGACACATTCGGTCGAGGACAGGGCGTACAATATAATCACTGCGGAACTATTGTTCCGTGTGAGAATCTATGCATTTATTTCTGTTTTATGACATTAATCATGTATGACACGTCCATGAGTGGTCACTAGCTTGTCATGCAGCGAGACTCAGTGGCCAAACATTTTACGGTGTTGTAATAACCATATCTTAACAGCCATTGTGAAACAGAGAGATGCAACGATTTCAAAAACGCTTATAATTACAGACTATCCACAGTGAAACGGAATATATATATACATAACACAATGGAACTCGATGGATTATAGCTTAATGTTTAACCTCTGTAATCGTCAAATAACCAAAGGTAATCTTTTTATTTTATTGAAAAACATAAACATTCCATACTGCATTACATGTACCAGTTCCACGTTGTCATCTAATTTCTACTTTTATATTATCATCTTGTTTATTTCCCTGCTTATTTTTATTATAAAATTATGCTAATTATCATATTGTTCTTTCTATACCAGCATCTAATTGTTTGTCCTTATTGGCTTTTGATGATGATCGCTGGCATCATCTACAGTCCCATCGTCATCAACACCACATCCATCACCCTCACCATAATGTTTACCAATACCGCAACCACAAACAACAACAACAACAATGGCATATATTATATATAACAAACATATTCATTTGATTAAGGTAATAGTGCACGGCCATATTGAATTCTGGCTATTGTAGCCAACGTTGAGGTCAAATGCTACTCATGCTTTACAGAGATGAGTCTCAATCAAAACACACAGTCCAATTCAAAGCATGTGTATATGTTCTAACACTGACAAAAGCTGCCTCGCTAATTATTTACAAGCATTAAAACAAAGGGATTTTTTGGGCACGTGCACCGCACTGTATAGCAAACAATTCAACAGAAACACTATGACAAATTGTAACCCGGTTCTTCATTGAGATGACAGGAATGTTATTTTCAAGCATTTCTTTCTGAAAAGGTGTTTTGAATATATTTACCACGTGTCGTGAAACAAATCCACCGCCATTTTGAAGCCAAAACACGACATGTATAGTGAAAGGTGGTACGACTATTTTGGATATAAAGCTCTGTTCCTACGTTGATCATACACTTTTACTTGCTTTTCTACAAGGCGAGAAATGAGACTACAACATGCACGTTTCTGATTCCCAGATCAATATTGTTTTTTATTAGAATCTCTCTCCTGAAAACCTGTTCGCTTTTGTTTACATACAGGCTAAAAGATGACGCCGAATCACTCGTAATGGAAGAAATATTATTGCGCTCCAAAACTACTTTCGCGAAAAGATCGTATTTATTTTCATAAACATGAACGCCATTGTTTTAGATACAATTTTTCTAATTCAGATTCAACTGTTTTGAAGACGAAGTCGAAATCTATAGCGTTTTAGATAATTTTGTTGTGATTTTTTTCTTCATAGCCGAATAACTCATTTAAAGTACAAACGACAATACTGATCCCGGCTTTGCGCAAAAAGTACACATTCATACCATATAGATTATAACATATATGCGAACTAAACAATTAATTTCCAAGCATAAAATCAGAAACGTATGCTAACATTTGCATAATCGCACTAAGATCTGGTTCAAAACCAATAATACAATACAGGTATGATCTAATTATATTGGCGTGAGTTAACGATGTTCGTTTGATAAGGGCGAACCCTCATTGTTGCTTACAAATGGGCTGCCTTCGGAAATCTTGAAAATCCCGTGCAAATTGTGTGCAACCACCAGGTATAAATATCTTATCTACGGTGTGGTGTTTGGGTCCGAGTTAAAAAATTTAGCAAATTTCTCTCAACTCAACTCAACTCAATTTTATTTCGGCTTTGGTTCAAAGTTAACATGAACAGCTAAAGCATCAAGTAATATACATACATAATAAAGAATATCAAAATAGGTTGTGTCAGTGAGGTCTTATAAGGATCAAAAGTAATTATCATTTAAGTATAGGAAACGACTACTTTAAATAATTTCATTTGTATTTAAAGGGCATTCTACTCATCCGTTTGGATCCTGACCTGTCATCCTGTTTCTGAATGACTGTTCTGGATCCAAACCGTCATTCTGTTGTTTATATTTTCGAAAAAGACAGCTTATATCTTTATTAACATAAATTTTGTATTATACTAAACATTTATATGTAATTAGCACTAATGTAATTGTAGATAGGGCGCATGTGAGAAACAAACTGCTTATAGCACGGATAGGGACTCTTAGTTAATATAATTATTGATGAAAACTGATTAGATGCAGAGAAAACGCCGATTTATTTAGAGTCTTATCTGGATCTAAACCGAATGTTAAGAGAAATAAAATATTACATTTCAGACATACCGAGTATACCGTATGAGAAGATATCATATCGAGTTCTAAGCCATACACAAGAGAGTAGAAATGCATTGTTACGAATCATATCGCCACTCTTGTGTGAGACGTAATCTGATAAGTAACCGTATACAAAAGGTTTATGTACCATCATTTGATTTACATCTATACAAACAAAGATTATTCATTTGAATTATAATCGATCTTCCTTCCAATGGGGAATAGAAATTTTCCCCTTGGGAAAATAAAAGGGGTTATGGTCAAAGCGTACGATAGTCAAAGCAAATCGAGTCAAAATGTACCCTTATTTGGTTGAAGCGTACCACATAAAGGATATGTAGGGGGAAAGTTCAATACGGTATTATGTGATAATTAATTGATTTTCGCACATTTTATACCTGTAAATGCGTAATTAGTGTATTTTACAATAAATTTGCTCGTTTTCACCCATACACATACTTATCTAGCACACGACGAACAGTTATGGCATGTGCATGCATGTGTCTCTTATTGTTACATTAAATATACTATGCCAAACTGCCAACGCAAGACCTCCAAGTTTCCTTTAATTTTCATATCAGAGCGTTTATTTTAAATCGGTGGAAAATATGACACAACATTATTTAATACTTTTATTTGTGTTTTTAAATTGATGTACTGTCCTCAAAGTTGTTAATATTGGCAACGAATTTTCATTGACACTTCTGACGAATAATAACTATCTATCCAAACGTATCGCTAATTTCTGGTTAACATTCCCCATTGTGTCGGAATTTGCCGGTTCCTCATGATAATTACCCAAAAAGCGTCCGCTATAGAGAATCGTGAATTTCCGTAATCGACATTTATTTTTAGCTCCCTTCATGCCATTTAGAGCTACATCAGTTTGGAGTGAATGACGAAAAATGCCACGCCCACATACGAGACAAAAGGTTTCTAATCGCTATAAGCCTAATGAAAAATAATACCATGTTTAAATCTGGGAAACAGACGTCGCGCTGCCGCATATCCCCATTAGATATAATTTAAACAAAGAAGGAACGGATCTATACATGTTTGTTGACAGTGCATCAATTGTTTCTATCAATCGTACACAAACATTTTGTCATCAGTTTTCGCGAATTAACGATAGCACACAGCGTATTTCAATAGAATTTAAACATATCGCTAATCATTTAGAAAGAAAACATACAGTATAAGAATGACAATCCAATTTCATGACAAAATTCTATTTATTTAAGCATTTTGGTCATGTTTGTACGTCCGTGAATTGATTAGACCAAACATCTTATAAGTTTTCTCGGAATTATGATAGAATTAGCAGAAAGAAATGCCTTTGAAACAAGCCATGTTAAAAAGTCAAAATATTTTGGAGTAAATACAAATGACATTCTGATTTAGGATTATTTTAGATTTACATCTACAAAACATGTCTGTATACAGGAACATGGGAAAACAGTACAGAGTACAGACCCAGATTTGAGAGATCTTATGATCTTGTACTGCACTGTTTGCAATTTTCTTTTTCAAATTATTATAATGCTTAATTATTCATCATCATGATAATCAGAAAGCAAGTGAATGTAGGTAAACTGTTTCCTTTACTTCTCTGTCAAACCGTGCATTGAATTTGTTTCAGAGGTTGACTGAGATATTAGTCCTTTTTGTATCTACCTTATACATACAGATTCTAGCAAGGATTTCTTTATATATCATAGTCAATTTAGTCACACAGCAAAATTGATAAATTAAAAACAACGTTTTAGCAGGCTCTTTATCTTTATAACACCACTGAAAAAGTGCTTTAAAGTCACCCAGACATTAAAACTTTAAAACATTTCGACACCCTCCACCTGCCCCGGCGCCTTCCAGTTTTTCTGGGGAGAACCCTGGTCAAATGTAGATCTATTACGGCGAAATCTCGAAAGGTATGGCACAATTGCTTAAAAACTATATGCTGATACATATACATATATATCAGTATCGACAATGGAAAAAGGACAGGTATATAGCTGTGTCATTAGCGAATAGGTGATTTAAATTCCCCCGGAGATCATTAATGTAAATGTGGAATAGTAATGGGCCAAGAATATTGCCCTTGGGGACACCCGATGGAACTGGGATGGTGGAGGACATGGGAATATTTGAAGCTACTGGCAGAGACCTGAGAGACCTGTCCTCTTATGTCATAGTGCTGTAGCTTGATCAGTTATTTTTCGTGATTGGCCATATTTAATCTTGTCCGCTTTCTAGCTCTTATACTTTTCATCCAAGTATCATTACCCTTGAAAAACTATAATTTGTCAATTTTAGCCTTGTCCTATTTGGGACTCGAGAAGTTTTAAGCTGAATTGTAAAATCTTTCTGAACATGTTGATATGAATGTGTAAAACCTTGGCCAACTTTGAAAGCCGGCTAAATTGGATAAGGCATACTCATTTATAACAAGAATGACACCATTTTAACCCTGTTTTCTCTGTTACTGAAATAATTTTCATGGGATTTAGCCAGATTTTCGGACAGTGTTTGCAATACCGGTAGTTCAGTATTTGTAATGCTGGTAAGAAGGTCACGAATGACCACGTCATATCCTCTTTACCCCTTGAATGATTTTCATTTAACTCTAACTGTTGCCTTTGTTGATACTATGCTTTGAATTTAAGCAGTTTACTCCTCCTTTTGTGGGATATTTTCTGACTTGGTCAGTGTACTAGTTACATTTGGAATCCACAATGGTTTGTACAGGTACTATGTAGCATTCATTTGATGTTTTTAACGTTGACAATGTTTGACCACCATACTTTTGAAAGGACTTATTTCAATTACATGTGCTAGCCAATATGGAGAATTGAAATTCTTGGTGATAATGGGTATAATGTCAGACTATATAGTGTTCAAATGGACTTTCAAAAGAGAAAATAAGGATTCCTTGCACCTAGGGCACAGTTTGAAAATTACTATGCCATAGATAGTTTTGGAATTAGTTAGCCGCAGATGTTGGTGGACGTGCCCAAAATTTGGTAAATTTGGAGGTAATTTCTTTTCACTATAAAAACGTTTTTATTAATATCTATAAATGCAAATGAAAAGAGGGATATATTTATCAGTTGTATAGAGTGACATTTTTAGGGGTTGAGCAATATCTGTGCCGTTTTCACCATAAATGCACCGACACTACTTGTTTTGGTGGCCATCTTGATTTGCACTGCACTATTACCTTAAGTACATGGTACATGTATATTCTAAAGGTTTATGTTGTCTAACACACCATATACAGCGGAGAAAACGTCATTATTCCCAATAAACGCGTTTACACGAACACTTTTATTTCCTTTGCAAACAATTTGGAGTCAGATCAGACACCAGATAACCCGGCGTCTGATCAGTATCAACCCCGTGTGTCACTCAGATCAAAATAACTAGTTAGAACTGTCTAAATAATTATGTATTGTTTCTACATTTTACTGCGTTGTGTTTGCGTTTATAATAGCATCTTATCCAGTGTATATGCATACTATTCTATCGATTTACATAACCCATCAGTGTTACAGTGGAGAAAACGTTATTCTTTCCCAATAAACGCGTTTACGCTAAAACTATTATTTGCAGTGCAAACAGTTTGGAGCCAGATCAGACGCCGGGTAACCCGGCGTCTGATCAGGCTCCAAACTGTTTGCCACCAAGATAGAAATGAATTATCAGAATTGTCCAAAAGTTGTACTTTTCTACGTCTTAGTGTTTTGCGTTTGCGTACGTTTGCGTTTAAACGGGAAAGAATAACAGATTCTCCACTGTAGGTCTTATAAAATTAGCGTCTTCAAACAGTGTGCTCCAGACCACGCCGCGATAAGTTCTTTCGATGTATGTTCTGAATTGCTTGACACCCATCTACATGCTTATTTTTATTCAGTTTGAATAAATTAAAAACACATACGGACGTAATGGCGGGGTTCGGGCATTTTTCCTTTGCCTTGACCTTTGAATGCTTTGATATCAGTTATATGAATTTTCTGAGCATAGTCCCTATCCCATACACTGTACCACCTAGGGAAGAAGACGTTATTATTTACCGTTTAAACGCAAACAAAACACAAACGAAAAATGAAATATAGGACAATATTTTTACAAGTCTGACTTAATCATAAGTATAGTTTATCATATTATATGATTATGAGTATATTGTGAATGGGGTATTTCGGAACTATTACTAGCAGGTGCCTTGAACGTTGACCTTAATTATGGAAACAACTTATCTTGATCATGTGTTCTATTGCACGTCAGTTAGATTAACCATAATTTGTGATACAGATAGCAATATTCCAAATAGGTAATTTAAATAGAATTTAATTATGAAATTGTCCTATTCTAATATATCGACCTCTAAAGGCCTTTCTCAAATAAAATCATTTCCAAATACACGTCATAATTATGTTTGTTTTATGGATGGTTTTACGACTAAATGCATGTAAAAAAATGTGACGTGTATTTAAACATGATTTTTTCTGAAAAGGGCCCTTAAAGGTCCAACTATTTGAATAGAGCAATTCTATGATTTAATACATAAGTTATGTGTGGGTACATCTGGTGATGATGGAGTGTCGCGTATCATTTTCAGTTTACTGTTACGTGTACATGTACCTAGACATTGATCTTTGATCTCAATCACATAACAATCTTGCCCGGAGCACAATATTATATTTATAATATATACAGTCGAATTTCGATATCTCGAACTCGCTTAACTCGAACCGTATCCGATAGTTCAACACATGAACTGCATTTGTTCATGCTCGATTAAGTCGAACATACCCACATTTCAAAGTTAAAACGTTCGAATGTTCCGAGTGTGATATATCGAAGTTCGACTGTATTTCCTAAACTAAATTGGCAGGAGTACATCTTAGTATTCAGGAGTGTCGTGTACCGCTTTGTTCACTGCTCAATTGAAATTGGCATAGCAGTACTTCTGGACAATAGTTGTTCGATGACAATATTCTTAAACCACACCAGCGCCCGTAAAATGTTCAGGTCATGGTTACCTTTACCATGATAGTTGACGTCCGATATAGAATAACTGAAGAAGAGTTTGTCTTGGGCATACTTCCAACCCTACATCTGCTAGAGCTACCAAGTGTGTTTTTAAGAGCAGTACTGTATCTGTTACTTTGTGATGTAAAATGCTCCGGGCAGGCCTTTCTCTCTACATTATGTCGAAGGTTATGGTTAAGGTAGCAGTCTGCTGAATATAAGTTCTTACTGGTTACTCAAACACCCCAAGATGTATTCAACCAATATTTCATATCCATAGCTTTTGTTTTTTAGCAAATTCCCTTCGTAAAGCTTTTTTCTTTTGTTTTTATACATAATGTGAAGGCCAAGGTCACAATGACTTAATATTTTACGAAATACTCATTCATCCCTAAATATGCAAATGTTTGTATCTTTAGCTTATGTGGTACAATTCATATATATATGCTATGAACAATACGGACATAGACGGACAGACGGACGCACCCACGCACTGTTCGATCATTTTACTAGTAATTATTCGTCCGAATCTAAGCTTTTGGTGCAAGAAATATTGCGATGAGCCCTTAATTCACCAAAAATATACTTTCCGTGTAACAAACAAGAAGCAGCACGCATTTTAATATGACCAAAGCCTTAAATATTGGCATTTTAGGAGACGAGAAAATACCGCCATATATTACTGTAAACTGTACTTGGCGAATGTTTATCAGGTACAACAAAACTTATTGAAACTGTTTAAATGAATGTGCATTAATTAGTAATTTGCTTTTTCGGAAAATGGAAGGGGTGACTTCATCAGCATTCGAGGCCATAAGCCATAGACGTATATCCAGATAGTAGTTTTACGTCATACGGTTTCTGTGCTGGTTTTAATGCGTTATGTTTAAAATAACTGATCGAAAATGCATGTATATATTTATGTAAACGCATGTCTTTACAACGCAATCCTTCCTACATATAACTGATTAGTCGCTTAAAAGAATGTTTCTGTGCATACACATACATACGTGTTTTGGGAGGTTGTTTTAATACAGGTCTGACTATTGTAAATCAATCAACATTCTGTGTGATAGATATACATTGTACGTACGTTGACTGTCTACATGCAGTCAGATAACTGTACATATACATGTACATTATATCATACATATACATATAGGTTAAACATATATATAGCAAAGAATATGCTCGTACACATAAGCAGACACAGGGAAGACAGAGAAGCATTAACGTAGACATGAGAATTGCCTTCATTAATGATAGATTACTTGAGAGATAAATATATTGCCTTCTTTAAGGATAAATTACTTGAGATATAAATAAATAGATTGATTTGACTGATATATTGAGCTAGTGCTTTATAAAAGGTTTGACGGACAGATATATACAAGGATACATATGTTATAAAAATTGAGAGGATGAATCTAGGCTATTTAAAACTGTTTTATTTACTATATATTGATTCGTTTGTTTGTTGTTTATTTGGTTAATAGATTGTTTGATGGACCTATTGATTGACAAAAGGTATAATTGAAAGACGGACTGGTGATTGTAACGTTGTATGGATATATAGATGCATGCTTGCTTTGTTGATTTGGATTGATTGCTGGGTGGATATAAATATATTGACAATGAGGCAACTGCTTATTGGTTCAGTAGCATAAATGGACAGACTGATTAAACGCAAATATCCTTCGATATCAGTATGTTTGCACTTTTTGATTTCACACTCTGAACCAAATGTGAACTGCATCCATTCAATCTACGTAGTATGACCACACTGACATTCGTAAGCAGTTTGGACCCGGGCCAGACGCCGATGAATGGGTATCTGATCAGGTTCGTAATGTATACAGTGGAGGAGACGCTATCCTTTCCCGTTTAAACACAAACGATACACAAACGCATTGCAATACAATGTAGTAAGAGACAACTTTTTGAAAATTCGAAATTTTCATGTTTATCTGAGTGACATCCAATTTGGAGCCTGTTCAGACGCCGGGTTACCCGTGTCTGATATTGCTTCAAACTGTTTGCAATGGAAATAACAGTTTAAGCGAAACTACGTTTGCCGGAAAAGAATAACGTCCATTTCTTAGCATCTGACCAGGTTCTTAATGTACACTGGGAAAAAAAGTTTAGTCATACATTAAGGATGCAAACCATTCTGTGGTACATTCTATCACTCATGCTGTATAATGATAAGAATAACAAAATGTTACAAAACAGAAAGAAACACCAACGATGCTTTAAACATTTGTATAAAGGCAGGTAATGCCCATTGTATTGAAGTTGCTTTATGAGCCATACGTGAGATGTTAGTCAAGTTTTCTCATAAACGTTAGCAGTAACGTTAAAGTAAGTAGCAAGAACAGAAAACCGCAAATTTGGTTTATAATTCTTTAGCAGTTTGTGTACATTCGTCCGCTGAAAAACGATTTTGCAAGCCACACCCATTTGCATTAAAATTAGTAACTTTAAAACAAATTAAACTCGAAACCCAATGCGATAGAATGCGACCCTATTCATTAGGTGCCTTACGTTATTTTCAACCGTTTCCTTTTTTCTTTGGTATTGCTTTCCCGATCTACACAAAACGGAAAATGTTGTCTTTTTGAAATCCCACATTAAACAACTGACTTCGCAGTATAAATGCCGCTTGAGTCTGAATAATAGAAAATACAATAAAGTATTTGTTCATATATATTGTTGATATGAAATGAGAAACAGTGCACTCTCTAGTGAGACCCCTAAAATTGCAGCGTCGCATTACTACAGTGGAGAAAACGTTATTCTTTCCCAATAAACGCGTTTACGCTTAAACTATTATTTGCAGTGCCAACAGTTTGAAGCCAGTTCAGACGCCATGTAAACTGTTTGCCACCAAGATAAACATGAATTATCAGAATTGTCCAAAAGTTGTACTTTTCAACGTTTTGGTGTTTTGCGTTTGCGTACGTTTGCGTTTAAACGGGAAAGAATAACAGGTTCTTCACTGTAGTAACTAGTTTCTTCACTGCTTGCGAATGTCTACGTTTATCTAAACGATAGGCAGTTGTGGGTTAAACAATATATCAGAATTTTTTCTGGTACTGCTTTTGTCTTACGTTATGCAACACAAACTATTCTTAGAGAGCAATGCTTATTGACAAGCGGTTGCTTGTTACAAGCTCAGACAGTTGCCAATTTGTGCCTGAAACAGTGCATAAAGGACTTCTGGGGTCTTCCTCCACCTGTAACTAGCTGGACGTCGCGATATGACTGAAATACTGTTGAAAGCGACGTAAAATCAAAACAAAACAAACAAAAACCAAACAAGCTCAGAAACAATTTCGGATCAAATATCTTGCGAGAGATATTAGTTGTTTATTTTACATTTCGTCTGCTGCCTGCGAGCAGTTGCAGTGGATATGTTAGTATTTCCCACTTTAACGCAAGCGAAACTCTAAACGCAATGCAGTAAAATGTAGAAAAATAAAATTTTAGAAATGCCTAACGATTGTTTTAATATGAGAGGCAAACAGTTTTGAACCTGATCAGACGCCGGGTCACCCGGCGTCTGATCTGGCTCCCAAACTGTTTGCAATGAAAATAATATTTTTTGCGTAAACGTGTTAATTAGGAAAGAATAACACATTCGCCATTGTATATTACATAGATGTGTCATCATATCATTGACAAACCAGGTTACTTACGTGACCTTGCAAACCTACCGATATCCACACTTGCGTGGGATAGTTATTATAAATCATTCTTCTGTATGAAATGTGAGGAAAGCAATAACTTCCCTTGTCTGCCGTCAGTGAGTTATGACTTGTATGACGCCTAATCATAAACAAGGAGCCAAAGGGTGATATCTCAGGCGATAGAAGTTGTAGATAACAAATGTATTTATTGAACCATTGAAATTGGCTAGAAGTGAATATCGCTGGACGTAGTATAAGTAACGATAGTTCATGTAACGGTAGTTCATGTAGTAGTAGTTGTTATTAGTAACCATAGTAACAGTAGAAGTATTAGTAGTAGTACATGTATTAGTAGTAGTAGTAGTAGTAGTTAGTAGTAGTAGTAGTAGTAGTGGTAGTAGTAGTAGTAGTAGTAGTAGTAGTAGTACACATGTAGTAGTAGTAGTAGTAGTAGTTAGTAGTAGTAGTAGTAGTAGTAGTAGTAGTTAGTAGTAGTAGTAGTAGTAGTAGTACATGTAGTAGTACTAGTACTAGTAGTAGTATCAGCAGCAACAGCAGCAGTAATAGCCAATGAAGTACTGGATATTGAAATAAAAGTACTGTACACTGTATTAGAAGCGAATTTGTACATGTATGTTGATATTATGTATTTTACTGTTTATTGAATCAAAATACTGTTTGACGTATTTTTGCTACATGCAAAAACTCCCACTTTAAAAGGACAATTCAATTGATATTGGACTTTGCATTATTTACACTTTATTCATTATTATCTATAATTTCTATGCAGTAAGACTCTCTTCGACCTAAGCGAAAGTGCACTTACAGTGGAGAAAACGTGATTCTTTCCCAAGAAACGCGTTTACGCTAAAACTATTATTTCCTGTACAAACAATTTGGAGCCAGATCAGACGCCAGATAACCCGCTGTCTGATCTGGCTTCAAACTGTTTGCCACTCAAATTAAAATGAATAGGTGGAACTGTCCGAAAATTGCCATTATCTACATTTTAGTGCACTGCGTTTGCGTTTCGTTTGCGTTTTAACGGGAAAGAATAACGTTTTCTCTACTGTACATTATAGAGTAGATCTACAGTCAATCTTGTATTAAGCCACCACCGGGCAAATACTCAATTATTAGCGGTATAAAATATACATAATGTATCAGACTATGGTTTTGTTTGACTGCCATGTTAGCATTTATCATTCAAAAGGGAATAAAAGCAACTTAAAAATACCATAAGGACAGTAATTGTTGGCTTTAAACTAGCCAGCCAACTGTAAAGCGATAATTCTGTACATAAGCAAGGTGATGTGTACATGTATAGTCGGATTTTGACCCGTGAGCTGTGACCTTTAGGACGAGTCCACCCGTAGAGGTAAAACGCGTCACAAACCATAATTTCGTTCAGGAGTTACCTACCTTTTATGGTATACTAAGGATATTGAGCATTTTGTATCGAAATAAAATCAATAATCGAGTTAGAGTAATAGATAGCGTGTAAGGGTACTTGCAATAGGGTAAAAAACAATAGTAACATGTAAAATGAAAACTCTAATTATGGCTTTCTGCCTTCTTTTCATTTGTCTTGCTTTACTCAGTATACAGTGAACACTGATTAAAGGGTTCATTGTTTGCAGAGGACAAGTGAAGTCTTCACAGGTTACCTGTATCTGTTTAACTATTGCACTACCAAATGTTTCTTGAGATTTTTACCCCTACATCGTTTCATTGTCGTCTGCTTAAATTTTGTTGTCTGTTATGTCGTTTCAATGTTAGATAATAAGGCAGTATGACTGAAATACTCGTCGGTCGAATGGAATGCGTGAAGTTTAAATCAAACCTCAATACAACTTATTTATCTCAGGTTCCAAGGTTATAAAGCGTTTGAGTCGAGTCTGAGTGTGTTCTCAAGCATTTGATTGGTCAGATTTGAGCCCAGGCTCAAATTTGACCAATCCAATGCTTGAGAACTACTTGAGACTGGACTCAAACTCTTTATAACCTTGGAACCAGTATCAATGACCGATTTACAAAAGTTTAACTGTCTATGGGCATGTTACAGTAGAGAGGACGCTTTTCTGTCCCATTTAAACGCAATCGAAACACAAACCCATTGTACATGTATTAAAATGGAGAAAAGTACAACCTTTAGACAATTCTGTCAAATTATTTAAATCTGAGTGACAAACAGTTTAGAACCTGTATCCGGATCCAAACTATTTGTAATCGAAATAATATTAATCTATAAAACTGTTCTTTGCTAATATTTCGATCTATTTGGAATATTGTTTATTTATAAATAAAAATAATAGATTTTTGTGTAAATGCGTTTAATTCGTAAAGAATACCGTCTTCTCCACTGTACATACTGCACCAGTCATGGTACAGTGGAGACAACCGCTATTCTTTCCCATTAAACGCGTTTACGCTAAAACTATTATTTGCAGTACAAACAATTTGGAGCCAGATCAGACGCCGGGTAACCCGGCGTCTGATCAGGTTCCAAACTGTTTGCCACCAAGATAAACATGAATTATCAGAATTGTCCAAAAGTTGTACTTTTCTACGTTTAAGTGTTTTGCGTTTGCGTACGTTTGCGTTTAAACGGGAAAGAATAACAGATTCTCCACTGTAATGCATTAATGATGCGTTTGTTAGTCGTTTCGTCGTAATGATCAATCAGTATTGTGGTTTTTTCGATCATTAACATTTCACCACAGTACACACATACCATTACTGTTATTGCAAATGCCTTTCTTTACAGGGAATGAGAGTTCTAGATGTTTCCAAATGGTTGATATATAGATCATGACAGCTTGCATGTACATGTACTTTACCTCATTTCCCCATACATGTAGAAACGCCTTTGAGCGAATTGGATTTATTCATCCATAGAACAAAATGGTGCCAATTCATAAAGTCATAAACATAATATAGTACAGTACAAACAAATAAATGTTTTCTATATCTTAGCGGATGGTATCTTGAATCGTAAAACAGAATGCGCTTTAAAGAGGCTCGCAACCGGATTTAGCATTTAAAATAGTAATTTGTAAATATATGTCAAATGCTTATATAAATGGGTAAGATTTAGTTTAGGATAATAAATTCTGTTAAAAATGAATTTAAAAAAAAAGAAAAAAGAAGCTCTGGTGGGATTCGAACCCGTGACCCTCCATGCGGAGACAAACATGAAAAAAAGGAAACGCCTTTACCCACGCGCCTACTGACGCTCTCTATCTATATGGCAGCGAATTAACGTACTTCACTGGTAGCGATTGATAGTACATAATTCGACTCGGGTTTATGTCTGAGCCCGTGTGGAGAAGCAACAACAACAACTATACCGTCTACTAACGCTATAGAAAAACGATGGAAAATATCTAAAAAATAAGATTCGGTGACGATTCTTGAGACTGTTTTTGGACTGATCATATTTTTTTAATGTCAGAAGCCAAATAATGCCACAAATTTGCTTTTATTTGAGTATTTTATTTTATTTTGACAAGTACACCATCCGGTTGCGAGTCCCTTTAAGGCGCATTCTACATGTACTTTACTTTCAACCTACTTCAAGTGCTCACCTGTCATCAAAACTAGAAACAGAATATGTGGTACATGTTATACATTGTATGTAAGCAGCCACTTTCAGATGAACGGTAATTTAATCAGCGTTTAAGGGAAAAGCTGATGTATTTTCTGAAACCCATTCCACGTTGTAAACGATTAAAGTCGGCATTACAAACAATTTAGTTCTAGATAAGGCATAAGGCGGCGGCTGATCTAAATCCACATTGTTTTGCACCCTTATCAATAGTTCTACAGTGTAAAATCAAAGATTATTTGGATTTTGCATTAAAAAGTACTTTTCAAATTTGGCAGTGACATTGTTAATAATTTCCCTTACACTAGCACCTTTACATACACCACTCTGCATAGAAACGCATATTCAAGATTCAGTACCATTCTAAAGAAGAACTGGTTCTAATGTTATAAGGCTTTTGCCATAAGTTTGATTTGCTTGGTCAGAGTTGCTAGGTCAGATTTGAGCTTTTACTGTCAGACTTAACTCAAACACTTTATAACATTTGAGCCAGAAGTATTGTCCTACACGCTGACAAATGACAGCTTAAAGCTCTTACTGCGCTTTCTGTTTTAATGTAGGCAAACATTTGTTTAACACTTAATTTAATTGATCTAAAAGCGCATTTAAACTGCAACGAATATGCCATGTGTTTCGGAATGACCAAGCGATAACTGGACATGTATTATTTATGGAGTGACGCTCGCACCAATGTCACAGCTTACAAGTAATGGCCGTCACTGTTGCAACTGCGTGATTCATTGCTAATCACGATCACTTGGATCTTAATTGTTATCGTAATTATTTATGACGACCAGTTTGCTTGATGCACTTCCTTTTCATGCTAAATTGATATGACAATGTTTTACCTCACGGTCACGTTTACAGTTTACAGTTTATTTGTTTATTTAAGTCTCATCATGGTTACAATACATATATAAGTACAGACATACAACTAAAATAAAAACCATGCCATTCTTTATAGAATTACAAGTGACTGTACTCTTTAAGAGTAAATAGACATATAATATGTATCACAAATATCACATGATATAATATACAGATCTACATGCTCAGGCTTATCTATATAAGCATATTGAGCGGATAAAAAGCAAACAACAACAGCTAATCTTACAAGGAAACGCTTTGATACGTTCTAGACACATCAAAACTTCTGCTTGTTAAAATCTGCTTTAAATGCCCATTTAAACATTGACAGAAAAGGTAAGCCAATAAAGCAAGTTAAAGAACGGTGTAAAAAATCGAATATCACCTAAAATCAGATTTTTGATGAACTAATTAGCTGATCCTGTATGCATTGTTTAAACTATTCCAAATAACATTTGTATACAGACTAAAACAAGGTTTAACATTATTTACTAAAAAATGAAGATCTTCTATTAAGAATATTTAAACAGGTTTTGGCACTTATTCTGATTAGATCAGGATGTGTAAGAATTATTCTTAGCTTATCATTATCATTTGAAGCACTAAAACCATCCACAATACGTTCAGCTGTTTTGATGAGTGTATCCCGTATGCCCTCGTACAATGGACAATGAAGAATTACATGTTTTTCTGACTCTATTTGATTACATAAAAAGCAGTTGCGTTCTTCTACAGGTACGTTTTCATATCTGCCTGTTTCTAGTCTAAGGGGGGCTACCCCACATCTAAATTTGCAAAGTGATGATCTATGTCTAGGTGGTAAAATTATTCTGCAATATTTTTCAAAGGTAAAGTCGAATTTAAATGTAGAATATGTTCTCAATTTATTTCCGCCTTTGTCCGTTGAGCCAGTTTGACTATTAACAATAAGACGCCATTCTTCAACGTACTTGTCCATCATACGGTTCTCTAGGTTACTACATAAATATGATTTTGACTCCTTACTAGCAAGATTGGTACAATTATCAAGGTTATATTCTTTCAATTTACACACAACTGTATGAAACCAGTTTTTACAAGATATTCCTGCTGACGCAGATGCCCATAGCGCAATGCGTTTGTTAATGCGAACTGGTAACGTGTTACAAGTACGGCTCCAAAGTTGTGCGATATGTTTCCATTGGCGGACAATAGGAGGCTGCCACCCCATCTCACCCACCAATGCCGCGTTTGGTGTATATTTACCCACACCAAGAAAAAACCTCATTGCTCTATTCTGGACGGCATTGATGCATGAAAAAGACCGACAACCCCATATTGCAGCACCATAAGCTATTACAGGCCAAACAATGGAGTCGTACAGCTTTGAAAAAACTGAATATGGGACTCCACCAGCGAGTTTACATTTAGCTATAATTAGACCGAGTGCACGACTTGCGCTTTGGGCAACCATTTTAGCGGTTATATTAAAGTCTAAATGTTCAGTCAAAACAATGCCAAGGTATGTATACTTTTCAACCAAGTCAACAACATCGTTTCCACATCGGAAAACGCAATCTGTTTTAAGTTGTGACGGATTTCTAAAATGCATGACCTTACTCTTTGTGCAGTTTATCACCATTTTGCTGGTCAGACACCATTCATTCAATGCATTTAGCAGAATTTGTAAATCTTGACTAGACTCAGCAAGTAAGACTATATCGTCTGCATACATAAGAAGACATATTTTCTCTTGTTCAATACTAACACCAATGTCCAACGACTTTAAATACAACGCAAGGTCGTTTATATAAAGGTTAAACAATAAAGGTGACAAAATACAACCCTGTCTTAAACCAACATTTACCTCAAACCATTCAGTTTTGTGTGAGTTTACTCTAACACATGATGATACAGAATTATAAAGTGACTTTATTGCAGTCAACATTTCTACCATGGATACCAGTTTTATTTAGTTGAGTCCACAGTTTCGACCTGTCTATAGAATCATATGCCTTTTTGAAGTCTATGAACGCACAGAAAGTAGACTTTTTAAGTTTTCTTCTAGTATCAACAATGTTACAAAGAGATAAAATATGATCTGTAGTACTTCTCTTTTTTCTAAAGCCATTCTGTTCATCAACTATCTTATTGTTACTTTCGGTCCATTCAGACAATATAGAGTTTAAAATACTACAGTACATCTTGTACATTGCAGAAGCTAAAGCAATGCCTCTATATGAAAGTGGGTCCCTGGGGTCAGCAGTCGCCGATTTTGGTATAGGATTTATAATACACTTCGCCGAAGAAGAGGGCACAATGCCTCGATTAAAACAAATATTAAACAATGCATGCCAAAAACAAATTGAGGCATCGTTTTTAAGCACTTCTGATGGAATACCGTCATAGCCAACTGCTTTCCCCAAGTTTGCACTTTCGACGGCCCTTTTTACCTCTAGAATACAAATTGGATCATTAAAAGGTATGTCATCATATACTCCTTCATTTGTTAGGTCATCACTAACATCAGATACATTGCCAGATGTTCGGTAAGTGAAGAGGGAACTAAAGTCGGTCTTCCACTTATCTAGAATATCTGCAATATTACAAGAGTTACTACCATCTTCAAGAACTATTTCCATAGGTATAATCTTTTTTCTGTCGTTACGTATGCCAATTTTTCCTAGGCGTTTCCAAAACACTTCACTGTTAGGTTCACAGTCAGCTAGAAGATCTGACTGTAAAGAGTACCAGTAAAGTCGTTTTGCTTTCTGTACTTCACCATCAAACCTTTTACGTTTAGAAACAAAATTAGCTTTTAGTCTGATTTTATCGTTTCTGCCTTTACATTTAAGCCATTCAGACTCAGAGCTACACATGTCATTCCAAAACGTGGTGAGATTAACTGACCACCACGGTTTAGCTTGTCTGTGCTTCTTTTTACAGTTAATACCGGTAAAAACAGTTTTATGTGGTATGTCCTTGAGCATATTATCTTTTAAAAGTGTACACCAATTCTGATAAAGAGAATCCATTTCAGTCTGTGAGTTAACATCATACTCTATTTTACGTATAACATCATTCACTTTCTCAATATCAACAGCTTTAGTTAAAAATTCATTTGACATTTTTTCAAAATCAAATTTTATATAAGACTGTTGAGCTGATAAATTACGATCTTCAATAGGATCAATACCATGGTTCAAAACTATTTCCCAGCTCAGCAGCGAGTGATCAGGTAAACTGGTTGGTGATAATGATGCTATATCATCAATGCTATTTACAACATCTGTAGCTCTAATAACTTTAAAATTTGAGAAACAGTCTAAATTATCGTGCATAATAATACAATAGTCAACAACTGCCTTCCCTCGTGTTGATATAGAAGTGAAATCATTCATTACATGGTTCCGACCATTAAGCATGCACATGTTTGAATTGATAAGAAACTCGACAAGGAGCTCACCATACGAGTTTGTTACAAAGTCAACCACGTCCCGTGGGGGAACATTATCTACGCCACATATATAGTCTTCTAAATCCCCACATCTGCCATTAAAGTCACAACATATAAATATCAATCCATCATTTTGGTACGAATAAATATCAGTCAAAAGTTTATCATAAAACGCATGTACATCAAATGCACGTGACGAATTCTCAGGCGGCAAATAGCAAACATGTAAATCAATTTACCCCCATACATAGCCAGTGTCTAGCTGTGAATATAAGTTTCAAGTTAAAGCAGGGTGAAAGTAAAGCAGAATGCAGGCTAACTTAGGGTGCATTCTGCTTAATATCACAAATGATTATTATGAGACATATTTAATGACTGTATAAAGTGGAACTAATTTCTGCAATGGAGGAATTAGTCAAAGACGGAAAATGCGTATTTATGGGGCAATGGATTAAAATATAGCACAATGCACTAGTACGGTCACTCTTAACCCCTTTACATGTACCCCTGCCTGTTTCGAGTACAGTGATACATGTAACATGTACATGTACAGTGGCGAAAACGCTATTCTTTCCCGTCAAACAAAATGCAAACGCAGTTCACTAAACTGTAGAAAATGGCAACATTTCGATATTACCAACTTTTCATTTAAATCTGAGTGGCAAACAGTTTGGAGCCTAATAAGACACCGGGTTACCCGGCGTCTGATATGGCTCCAAAATGTTTGCAATAGAAATAATAGATTTAGCGTAAACGCGTTTATTGGGAAAGAATAACGTTTTCTCCACTGTATAAGCAACAGTTTTGATACTGATAAGATAGGGTGAACTCGGTCTGTTATCAGGATTCCATCTGTTTGAAATCCAGGACGATATTATCTTATTCAATTGATCTAAAGTTTAAATTTCAAAGCATATACCGTTTAGTAAAAGGGTTTCCTTAAAAACTGTATTTGAACGAAACAACTTAAATGAGCTTTGCAGGGATCAAACAAAATTGAAGTACCCACGAGTTACCACTCATCCACGGGCCATTCTTTGAGAAAACGATGGGGAAAACCACACCAAGATTCAGTGATTTTTATTGAGAGTGTCATTTAAACCGATCATAATGTTTTATATCATAAGTATGCACGATAATGCAAATGCACCATCCGTCTCTTTAACATATGAACAGCCTTCTGTGTCAGTTTCAATAAGAGGACAGAGGTCGGGGTAAACAGAGGGACAGACGCTACATGTATTACATCCAAATTAAATACGAACGCACACGTAAATGTGAACTCACACGTAATCATTGAAATGTAAAAGCTTATATAAATGTTTTTTTGTGAAATGTTGACAATTTATATTTTAGCTCAAGCGCGTTTATTGGTTATATATATATATATCTTTAAACAACCACCTGTCTTTGGAACTACAGTGGAGAAAACGTTATTCTTTCCCAATAAACGCGTTTACGCTAAAACTATTATTTGCAGTGCAAACAGTTTGGAGCCAGATCAGACGCCGGGTAACCAGGCGTCTGATCAGGCTCCAAACTGTTTGCCACCAAGATAAACATGAATTATCAGAATTGTCCAAAAGTTGTACTGTTCTACGTTTTAGTGTTTTGCGTGTGCGTACGTTTGCGTTTAAACGGGAAAGAATAACAGATTCTCCACTGTACATAAACTTGTTTTGTATATGCTACAGTGGAGAATCTGTTATTCTTTCCCGTTTACGCAAACGAACGCAAAACACTAAAACGTAGAACAGTACAACAATAATCGTCTGCTTTTGTGTCTCAAATTTAAATTTTATGTAAATTGACCAAAGTAATATTGCGACAAGTATTAACCCTTTCACTCTCAATGACACTTAAGAGCACGTTTGCAAACAGTTTGGATACTGGTCAGACGCCGCGTCACGCGGCGTCTGATCAGGACTCAACATGTTTGACACTCGTACTGTATCTATATGTTTTAAATCATACTACATTGAATCTTACTTTGAAACGATCTTACAAACAGCAAGTTTGAAGCAGACGACAATGAAACAGTGCAGGGGTAAAAGAACTCGCAGTATTTTGCAGTGAAAGGGTTAACAATTTGAAAAGAAAACACGACAGTGAATAAATAAACCTTTTTTTATTTACAGTGGAGAAAACGTTATTCTTTCCCAATAAACGCGTTTACGCTAAAACTATTATTTGCAGTGCAAACAGTTTGGAACCAGATCAGACGCCGGGTAACCCGGCGTCTGATCAGGCTCCAAACTGTTTGCCACCAAGATAAACATAAATTATCAGAATTGTCCAAAAGTTGTACTTTTCTACGTTTTAGTGTTTTGCGTTTGCGTACGTTTGCATTTAAACGGGAAAGAATAACAGATTCTACACTGTATAACAAATGAAATGGTTCATAATTCATGCACGAATGTTAAGACGAAATTATTGAGTTGTCGATCTTTTCATGATAATTTGCATTCATAGATTGTTTAATATCGATAGGCCGTGTAGCTCTGTTTTGACCATTCTCAAATGGTAACCATATAAAATGATACTTTCTTTTCATAGATTGTTAAGATTAATATCGATAGGCCGTGTAATTCTGCTTTTTACCGTTCTCTTTAGCAACAAACCGATGATAACGAAATGAGCTGTTTATGCAAAACCGATATTCAACCTGCCATGAATGATACCTAACCCATTCACTGTAATGAAGTCATCTGTTTCAAACAACGACCGTCTGCTTTATTGCTCAAATAAGATTTTAAGTACAATTTTAAGTACAATGTACTATCTTAACAAGTGCTAAACTCTTTGCGTCCTGACCAGAATCATTATATAATACCTATTGTCTGCTTTAAGCGATGACCTGCTATGATATAGTAAATATTTCTTGAAGCGCATATTAATGGCCGTGTAATGGAAATATTTTCTCAAGTGTGAGAATAAAAAAAATGCGTAACATGTGTGTTTATTGGATAATGGGTTAAAACTATCTGTCCGATGTCACGTTACATGTAATTTGTACTGCAACAGTAGAGTAGTGCTTAAACTAAAGTCACAATAAGACATATTGTCTGAATGTTGAATAGGTGGTTGTTTTACATGTATGTAGGGCTATAGTAATAGAGAGAGTTACTTAGGCGTTTTTGCAATGCTTTTTGTCTCTTATCAATCATCCATCGCGTTACGCGGCGTCTGATCAAGATTGAACCTGTTTGCAAAAGCACTCTATGACGCCTTTGAAGGGGTGAAAGGGTTAAAATACAGTGGAGAATATGTTATTCTTTCCCGTTTAAACGCAAACGTACGCAAACGCAAAGCACTAAAACGTAGAAAAGAACAACTTTTGGACAATTCTGATAATTCATGTTTATCTTGGTGGCAAACAGTTTGGAGCCTGATCAGACGCCGGGTTACCCGGCGTCTGATCTGGCTCCAAACTGTTTACACTGCAAATAATAGTTTTAGCGTAAACGCGTTTATTGGGAAAGAATAACAGATTCTCCACTGTACCCTTTAACGTTGTAGACTGCATACCGTAGACCAAGTATTTTATCATTGTGTACTGTTGTATGAATAAATATACATGTATCTATCCTACTATATTTATTTCTATTTTCAGAACTATGGTCGTCATGAAAGTGTTTTTATTTATTTTGGTCATCTTCTACAAACAGGGTAAGTTTAATTTTAAGTTTGTTTCTTTTAATCTAGAAACAATTGACGTATTTCTCTTTTATCATGAGAAGTTATAGTATTATTAATATTATTATTATACCAGATTCATATATATATCGCTCTTATCACACAGGAATTTCTGCATTCGAAGGCGCTTCACATGAGGCATGCCATTATATACATGTAATTACAAAGTGAACACAGACAAATAACTATATTTAAGAAAACCACATCCTATCGTATAGATTTACCTGAAAAGAGAGGACGTTATTCTTACCAAATGAACGCGTTTGAGCGACAAAATGATGTTCAAATGATTATATTTACAATCACCCAATTCTAATTCCTTTGAAAAAAAAATGCTGTTCATTTCGTATAAACACCACTTTTCGAGAAGGCGGGACTTGTTGATAAGTTTCGAAGGGGAAGCGGGCATATACAGCTTTCATTCGCGAATTAATCGTTGGAACTTTGACAGCAAACACTTGGCGGATTTTTCAAAATTTGTTCTTAACTGATCTATGCCTTCCTATTAGTGAAAACCATGATTCCCGACTAAATTTCTTCTTTATTAATGAGTTTTATTGCACGAAAATTGACATACCTTATAAACAGCGGCTATCTGCATTTCTTTATGACAACAAACACGATATATGTATCCTACTTTTAAATGACGTGACTTCCAATGACGTCAAAATTCGGCATTTTTCGCGTCAAACTGTCAAGTTGTTGACTTAGAATGTAATCAATGGAACTTACTTTTCTGCTTTTGAATGTACACAGCTTCAGTAAATCGGTCATGGCTGTTCCGCATACATGAAGGGTTCACATTATTCGTGTAATCTACCTCTAATGTGGATAAAACATGCATGCGTACTAGCAAAATATTTTTTTTTAAGCCAGAATACCGCCCAAATTTATGTTTAAATCGCGCAATTTCTTATATAAGAACATTTTCTATATATTAAAACTAAGCGAAATCCGTTGTCAGGTGCCTGAAACATGCCCCCCTTTCTTTAAGAACCATACATAAATGTGCCGATTTCTTATCGAGATGGTTGGAAAAATAAGCTTTTTGTTTACATAACAAATCTTCGTGTCGGCTTCCGAGAATTTCCGCAAGGTCGAATAAGAGTCACGAGATCGATCCGATTTTCCCGACTTGTCTGGGTTATTTTTAGAACAGAATAGTTCATAACCATTAAGGTAACAGTGGAGAAAATGTTATTCTTTCCCGTTTAAACGCAAACGAAACGCAAACGCATCGCTGTAATACGCATAAATGGACAACCGTTAGACAATTCTGACCATTCATGTTAGTCTGAGCGGCAAACAGTTTGGTGCCTGATCAGACGCTGGGTTATCCGGCGTCTGATCTGCTCAAAACTGTTTGCAATTGAAATCATGGTTTTAGCGTTAACGCGTTTATTGAGTAAGAATAACGTCTTATTTACTGTATTTCTTCTTCCTAAACAAGTTTGCGATAACACACCTTCAGTCCATTGAAACATTGTGGGGTTAATCAGACGCATGCTACGTGTAACCCGGCAAGACTGCAAACCTTATGCTACTAAGATAAAGTTACAGTAGATAATACGTTATTCTTTCCCAATACACGCGTTTATGTTCAATCTATTATTTCCATTACAAACAGTTTGGAGCCAGATCAGACACGGGTAACCCGGCGTCTGATCAGGCTCCAATCTGTTTGCCACTAATGCTAAAATGAATAGGTGGAACAATCCAAAAGTTGTCATTTTCTATATTTTAGTGCACTGCGTTTGCGTTTCGTTTGCGTTTAAACGGGAAAGAATAATATTTTCTCCACTGTAAATCGACAGCAATTTCACAATATTCACTTTCAACGTTCAACATCCTCCCCCTCAGGTAAAGGTATTTTCTGAAATATTATTTCAACACTATAACTGCTCAACCAGAGGTATGTGAAGAGAAAGACGTCATTAAACCTGTCATTGCCAACTTTATTGTGAGTTTTTATCCCCTCACTTTCATGTTGTCGTCTTCTTCAATATTAGTCCGAATTGTCGGTTATAAGTTAGATTTAATGTAGTATGGCTGAAAAAGGCTTGAAAGAATTGTTTAACAGTTTTATTCCTGTTGAGACGCCGCGTCAGGATCAGGATCAATTTTTTTTCCCATATGTACCTTTTGACACATTTTGACGCCATTGACAGTGAATGGGTTAAGTGAACAGTTGGTTATTTAGTAAGACGTCATTGAACACGATACATCACATATAGTACAACACTTCCTTTGACGTTCATTAGCAGTTAACCACATTTTCACATACAGTGGAGAATCTGTTATTCTTTCCCGTTTAAACGCAAACGTACGCAAACGCAAAACACTAAAACGTTGAAAAGTACAACTTTAGGACAATTCTGATAATTCATGTTTATCTTGGTGGCAAACAGTTTGGAGCCTGATCAGACGCCGGGTTACCCGGCGTCTGATCTGGCTTCAAACTATTTGCACTGCAAATAAGAGTTTTAGCGTAAACGCGTTTATTGGGAAAGAATAACGTTTTCTCCACTGTACAATAGAACCCTTATATTACGACCACTTATTGATGTAACGATTTCGGCGTGTAAGGCAGGTCGATTATTAAAGCAACGTGAAAAGTCAGGAAAAAAACTCATTCAAGAGCGTTCTTCTTGTCTTCCACATTGAATTAAGCTCTACACGTAAAATATGTGCATGTTAGATAACAATTAACAATACTGCCACTCTTCTGTGTAGTACATGTACATGTACCTGAAGCTCCTACACATTTTTACATATCTA
Organism: Gari tellinella; assembly: GCA_922989275.2. NCBI lineage: Eukaryota > Metazoa > Mollusca > Bivalvia > Cardiida > Psammobiidae > Gari > Gari tellinella. The sequence goes on along the minus strand of OV277856.1, from coordinate 99,058,528 downwards.
TGTACTTTTCGTTTTACATCTAATATACGGATGTATTATACAGTATATAAGACGTTATTTGCTGTTACGCTATAAATATGGTAGCTGGTTCAATTAATGAGAAAGTAAAGCAAATAACTTTGGGCTTTCTGCTTTTCTTTCATTTATTTTCAAGATCTACATGTAAAAGTTGTGTTTGTTACAGTTGAGAAGACATTATCCTTTCCCTTTTAAACGCAAACGGAAGACAAAAACAGAAATGCAGTAAGACGTAGAAAATTACAAATTGTTGACCACATGTTTTCCAACCATTTACTAATGTTGGAATCAGAGTTGCAAACAGTTTAGAGTTTAGGTTTACCCGGCTTCTGATCTGGCTCCAAACTTTTGCACTAAGAATAATAGTTTTAGAGGAAACGTTTTTATAGGGAAAGAACAGCGTCGTCTCCATCGTAACATTTAACAGTACAATCACTCATCGGCGTAGTACATGTACCTTAAACTCTCACACCTCTTTGAGGTAATTGTGTTGTGCATGAAATATTGAGATGTACAGTGGAGAATGTGTTATTCTTTCCTAATAAACGCGTTTACGCTAAAACTATTATTTGCAGTGCAAACAGTTTGGAGCCAGATCAGACGCCGGGTAACCCGGCGTCTGATCAGGCTCCAAACTGTTTGCCACCAATATAAACAAGAATTATCAGAATTGTCCAAAAATTGTACTTTTCAACGTTTTAGTGTTTTGCGTTTGCGTACGTTTGCGTTTAAACGGGAAAGAATAACATATTCTCCACTGTATGTATACACGTAATATACAGCGCGGAAGACGTTATTCTATAAACACTTTAACGCTAACATGTCTTTTGTATTGCATACAGTTTGGAGCGAGATCAGACTGTTAACTGTTTGCCATTAAGATTAAAATAAACATTCAGCTTCATCACAAAGTTGTAGTTTTCGACATGTCTTGCACTGTATTTGCGTTTCGTTTGCGTTTTAAACTTGAAAGAATAGCATCTACTCCACTGTACTTATAGTTCATTCACCGGTCTCAGTTTATCTTTGTTATGGACTTGATATTCAAAGTATAACATAATTATGGTTGTTCAATGTTTGGCAAAGGATAACCTTTGGCTCGCATAGCTTTTTGCATCACCTTTTTTCCTGTAATTAGAATTCATTTGGTTGTACAGAGAAATAGCAATATGTCTACAGAACAGAACTAAACAGAACAATCATTTATTACATTGAATGACTGCGGAGTCTATTATTTACTCCTTTTCCGGACAAATTGACGGAAGTTTTGAGTTTGGAATACAAACTAGACTGGGAGTTACTCCACATCTTATTACATGTACATGTATCTAAAAGTGTTCCAAACTGATTTACCCCCCTGGTCATGTATTGCTGTTTCATTTGTCAAACTGTCCTTAGCTGGACAACTTATACCATTACTATATAGATACTAGTTTTTACGCCTTTAATTAATTTCCCTACTGAAGAAAATATATATAATTTATATAGTAAAAGGTATTTTCGAAATTCTAACAATGAAATGTTAAATCTGAATGCACCATACGGCGCCTTCTGTCTTTCTTTAAATCTGCTTTACGTGGTCATCTGTTTAGAAATAGGATATTGAGTAAATGGTTGTATATGTATCACTGCATACGACAGGTACATGTATATGCAAATGTAGCCGTCAAAGCTATGTCAATACTAGTTCAAATCGATACGTGCAGAAGACGTGATTCTTCCCTAGATAACGTTTCTGAAACGTTGAAACAAACAGATTGTAAACATATTAGAGCCAGAGAAACAGGGTAACCCGGCGTATGGTCAGGCTTCAAAATTTTTACTACTCAAGTTTAATGCTTAGAAATAAACGTACATTTTCAAAATGTTACTACATTGCGTTTCGTTTCGTTTAGGGAAACAATAACGTCCATCACCGAGAATGTACTAAACAATACCTCATTACCATACTTGTAATGTTTATGTACAGTCAAGGCCTTTGTTCGGCGATCATACATGATCTGTATAGATAAGCGTGTGCTTACTATAAGAGTAGTGCAAATGTAATGTACATTCTTGGTAATGGATTTGATAAAGCCGTCACTTGGCATTATAAACCAGAATACCATGAAACCCCTGAACTCCTCGACATACACAACACAGCTGGTTAGTGTACAGTGGAGAAAACGTTATTCTTTCCCAATTAACGCGTTTACGCTAAAACTATTATTTGCAGTGCAAACAGTTTGGAGCCAGATCAGACGCCTGTTTGCCACCAAGATAAACATGAATTATCAGAATTGTCCAAAAGTTGTACTTTTCTACGTTTTAGTGTTTTGCGTTTGCGTACGTTCAAACGGGAAAGAATAACAGATTCTCCACTGTAAATGATACACGTGACTTATGCAGAAATAACCTCTTCACTGCCATGACGTCATTTGCTTATTTGCTTTAGACAATCGTCTTGTGCATTTATTTATCAATTTTCAATTTTAGTTATTTTGCTTAAAGGAATATTGAAGTGAATGCCAAACAGTTTGGATCAGATTCAGACGTATCGTTGCGCAGCGTCTGGTCAGGGTGCAAATTGTTTGCAAAAATATGAGTGGTAGTGAAAGGGTTACATGTAAGTACAATGACCCGAACCTTTATGTCATCATAAATTATAATATTTATCATCTCCTGTCGTAACCAATTTACGCCCACATTTGCTATGCATATTTGCCGAAATTGATCGATATTTGTTTTAACAAAAATATCAAAACAATTTTAACAGTTCAGGCACAGAGATACTCAATGAACGATCTGGGTCCAAATTATCTTGGTTAGCCAAACTAATTAAGTGGAGAAAATGTTATTCTTTCCCAATAAACGCGTTTACGATAAACTATTATTTGCAGTGCAAACAGTTTGGAGCCAGATCAGACGCCGGGTAACCCGGCGTCTGATCAGGCTCCAAACTGTTTGCCACCAAGATAAACATGAATTATCAGAATTGTCCAACAGTTGTTCTTTTCTACGTTTTAGTGTTTTGCGTTTGCGTACGTTTGCGTTTAAACGGGAAAGAATAACAGATTCTCCACTGTACGTGGTCAGTTACAAAAACACAAAGCCCTGCCGGTCATATAACAAGAGGGCCAGAATGGCCCTTGATCGCTCACCTAACCATGGTGACACGAGGATGGGTCACGTGATTTCAGAAAAGAAGATTTGTAAAAGGTGACCCCCAGGGAGGGGCCAATTTTGATCCCAGGGGCAAAATTTGAACAACTAAGACAGAGGACCTGTAAACGATGATATGTGCAAAATATCTAAACTTAGTGTACTATGGTTTCAGACAAGAAGATTTTTGAAGTTTTCATTGAAAAAATCTATTTTTAGCTCCGGTGACACAGATATGCAACAGACCAGAACCAATTCATCCATATATGTGAAGGACCTCTAAAAGTTACATCATGCCAAATACCAAAGCTCTTGCCATATTGGTTTTTGAGTAAAAGATGTTTGAACATTTCCCTATGTAACTCTACGTAAAACGGTGACCTCCGGGTCGGGCCAATTTTGACCCCAGGGACAAAATTTTAACAACTTTTATAGAGGGCCTGTAGACGATGCTATGTATAACATATCTAATCTCAGTGTACTATGGTTTCAGAAAAGAAGATTTTTGAAGTTTTCATTGAAAAAATCTATTTTTAACTCCGGTGACCCAGATATGCAACAGACAGAACCAATTCAACAATATGTGTGAAGGACTTCTAGAAGTTAAACCATGCCAAATATCAAAGCTCTGGTCATATTGGTTCCAGAGAAAAAGATGTTTGAACATTTCACTATATAACTCTATGTAAATCTGTGATCCCCGGGGCGGGGCCAATTTTGACCCCAGGGACAAAATTTGAACAACTTTGATAGAGGATCTGTAGACGATGCTATGTGCAAAATATCTAAGCTCAGTGTACTATGGTTTCAGACAAGAAGATTTTTTAAGTACTCATGGAAAAAATCTATTTTTAGCTCCGGTGACCCAGATATGCAACGGACCGGAACCAGTTCAACAATATAAGTCTAATACCTCTAGAAGTAATACCATGCTAAATATCAAAGCTCTGGACATATTGGTTTCAGAGAAAAAGATGTTTGAACATTTCACTATTTAACTCTATGTAAAACGTTGACCCCTGGGGCGGGGCCAATTTTGATCCCAGGGGCAAAATTTGAACAACTTTGATAGAGGACCTATAGGTAATGACATGTGCCAAATATCTAAGTTCTGGCTCTTGTGGTTTGTGACAAGAAGATAAGATTTCCTTATTTTTTCACTTTGGTTGCCATAGCAACCAGAGTTCTGCATGGTTTCAAATTCTTTGAACACCTTTGAAAGAGCTTGACCCAAGGAACATTCCTGTGAAGTTTGGTTGCAATCAGGCTGGTAGGTTTGGAGAAGAGGATGTTTGAAGAAATTGTTGACGCACGACGCACGACGACGGACGCCGGACATTGACTGACCACAAAAGCTCACCTTGTGCACTTTGTGCTCAGGTGAGCTAAAAATTTAACTCCTTCAAGATTGAATTAGGAGACACTAGAGTGTGAATACAATGTACATGTTGTCTAATACCGAAATAAAGCATTTTATAACACATCCGACCGCTCTGCTCGTGGATAAAGCCATTTTTTTAATTTTGGTAACACACACATGTTTATTACACTGTCCGGCCGAATAATATTTATACGCGCTGTCAAAACATCCAAAAATGGCGGAGACTGACCTAGCTAGCAACGACCGGGTGCCAAAAGACTGAAGGGGACTAGGAACAATACAATAAACGGTATTCAGAGGTATCGGTACATTTTATACGGTATGGATCCTACGATACAATTGACCTCGAGTATCTGCAGTTTACAGAGAGACAACCCAACATCAGTACCTACGTCAGGTGAAGCCGCATGGGACGTAACGTTCGAACTGTTCTGTCTAAAGTTTGGTCATATACAAATCCAGATCGCTGTCATGTTAATATCATTATCTACAAGATTTTAAACCATTTAGCAGAAAAAAACCTACCGGCTACTCTAGTCCAAGCCATCCTTTCACGATTCAAAGATGAATAACAACAATCCAATCAAATCAATTAATGCTGTTACAGTACTAAATCTTATTAAATCAAATTGATAATCGCAAGCGAATTGCCATCGAATTGCCATCGAATCGGGCGCTTCCAAAAAAATCCTACGTTTGAATATTTTAACGTGAATTTCTCGAAGCGGTTGTGATACAAATGTAATTGAAAATATTAACTAAGGCATATTGCGTACATTTGTGAGATACACCATTCAAGAAAGCTTACCCGAGGATAAATTTAGTAGTTTGAATCGCAAGCGAATTGCCATCGAATTGCAAGCGAATTGCAAGCGAATCGCAAAAATTGTTAATTTAATAAGGTTCAGTACTGTATCTGGTCCTAAAAACATCTCGTTTATCTACAACACAGTCATCTAAATTCATTACAGCTCAAAAAAATTTCGAAAATTTTATAGTCCAACACAGTTAATAGCGAATATTCTCCTATTCATGCACAATCCTATGCCACTACTACAGAATCTAGGTCATCGACCCTCTTTGGCGGTTTCAACATTTTTGGCGTTCCGATTCACGGTAGAAATTTACATATTCACAACAGCACAAAAGAAGGGCCAAATGTTCCAAAAAAATTTTTTTTTAAATCAAATCGACATTGATGAGTAGAAAAACTGTATTTGTGTCTTCGTCAAATGTTGAGAAAAAATTACAGCCTCATGTGCTAGTACAGTGACGTAACGACTGTTTTTCCTTATATGGAAAATATTTGTGACGTTATGATGTGACGTGTTTAACTGTAACTCAAAATGTATTTCGACGTGATTTTTAATCAACTTTCACAGTTTACTTAATTATCAGAAAATCTAAATCGAATAATGGCTTATATAGTGACAATAAAAAATAAAACATTGAGGAATTCGTAACTACTTTTTCCCAGGCACTTAGAAAACCTCATTACGCCTTCCATTCATGGTTTCTATATAAGGAAGACTTTACTACAACCTACCTAACTCCTGAAATATTGGCTGTAAATATGAGTGTGTTTTGGAAATGTTATAAATAGGATCTTATATTCGTGTTCATATTTATTTGATTTATTAAATTCGTCTTTTTGAAACGATAAAAAACTCGCTTAAGCTCGTGTTTTATCGTTTCAAAAAGACTCATTTAATAAATCAAATAAATGTGAACACTCATTTAAAATCCTCTATTTATAGCATTTTTAAGTACAATGTACATGTACATCACCAGCAGATAACTCTTGCAACAATTATTAGACTTCAGCAATAATTGCACTTCCCCAATTACTTAATATACATTTATGCACTCGAATACATTGAGTGTAATTGTAATAAAACCAAATTTAAAATTGGAGTTGCTTGAGTGTTAACTGTTTAATATGGCAGTTTCAGCACATCAATGTCACATACATGTACATGTACATGTAGCTCTTGATCTATTGGTCCGATAATTTGTGGTCATATACAATCTGGGCAAGTTTGAAGAAGATTTGGAAAAAAATGAGGCGTCATTTTTCGCGATAGGGCAATATCTCTTAAATGCCTAAATCAATCTGGAATAATGATATGTTCCACAATGCTCCGCTTAAGAAAGTTTCATACAAATCTGCTGATCCGTTTCAGAGATATAGGTACAGACGGAAACCGAGCGCTAAGACGGACACACCTAAAGCATCACCCCTCTGCTCCCGACAGGGTGATGCAATGTACAATAGCAAAGCAGAAACCCACTTTTGAGTATTATTGCCATGCATTAATCCGCTTTACCCCGGTAACAGTGGTTATTTACAGTGGAGAAAACGTTATTCTTTCCCAATAAACGCGTTTACGCTAAAATTATAATTTGCGGTGCAAACAGTTTGGAGCCAGATCAGACGCCGGGTAACCCGGCGTCTGATCAGGCTTCAAACTGTTTGCCACCACGATGAACAAAAATTATCAGAATTGTCCAAAAGTTGTACTTTTCTACGTTTCAGTGTTTTGCGTTTGCGTACGTTTGCGTTTAAACGGGAAAGAATAACAGATTCTCCACTGTAGTAACGTGTATTTATAATTATTACGAGAACAATGTACATGTACATGTAGTAGATGACGGTGCATAAAAAATATTACAGTAAAACTTCTCTATTACGACCACTAAAAGGAAGGCTAATTGACCACATAAACGACAAAGGACGGTTTAAAGCATGGTGAACGTAAAACAGAAAGCTCCTAAAAGAGCTTTTTTCTGTGTAACGTTCACATTGTTTTAAGAAGTCACATGCCTTAAACACCTAATAAATAACACAGCTAAGTGGTCGTTATAGAGAGATTTTCTGTATTTGGTACTAGAAATATCAGGTTTGGGAGTGACTGCCATTTGTAGGGAGTTCTGTTTTCGGAGGTTTGTTTTTTTACTAGTCTTACATATATGTTTGTTACAGTATCCGGGTATTTGAGGGTATGCTACTACACAAACTGGTCGCAATACAGACCGAGCGGGGCGCAGTTCACGCCGGACAATGTGGACCCCAGCCTCTGCACCCACATCATCTTCGCATTCGCCAAGTTGGAGGCAAACAAGCTCGCTGCATTAGAATGGAACGATGAAACATCGAGAGGCGCAATCGGAATGTAAGTAATAGTTACGTAATCATATTTTGCGCAATATATTGCCGCTTCTCTTAAGGACCCGGCTTGTAATTGGCTTGTCACCACCTTCTTGTCGACGGCATTTGCAGTTGATCGCACACATAGCGTTCGAATGGCGATCGTGCAATGTCGCTATCATTATAGTTTTAGCGTGGTTGGACAAAATACTACGAGTGACCTCTCGTAGTCGTAGATGGTTATTATCTGGTAACAACTAATTTGTGACTGATGTGTGACCGCTTTGCGAATAGATATAAGACTTATCTCAAAGACTTAATTCTCCGCATTCGTAGGCCAAATGGTTTTGCTATATATAATGTTCTACATTTTATTGCATTACGTTTATATTCTGTCTCACTGCACTACAGTGGAGAATCTGTTATTCTTTCCCGTTTAAACGCAAACGTACGCAAACGCAAAGCACTAAAACGTAGAAAAGTACAACTTTGGGACAATTCTGATAATTCTTGTTTATCTTGGTGGCAAACAGTTTGGAGCCTGATCAGACGCCGGGTTACCCGGCGTCTGATCTGGCTCCAAACTGTTTGCACTGCAAATAATAGTTTTAGCGTAAACGCGTTTATTGGGAAAGAATAACAGATTCTCCACTGTATATGGGAGAGAGCAAAGCCTGCGTCAAAAAATTTCTTGTAATTCATCATCAACCTCAATAACATTGTCAGTATTTATAACAGTAGATAATAAAGAATGAAAATATGTAATTTATTTTCCCTTATACCGCTGACATTTAACAGAATATTCATAACATGAGCTAAAATCACTCCTACATAGACAGACACGAGATTATACTGAGAGCAACACGTCTGGTACAGTGGAGAAAAACGTTATTGTTTTCCAATAAACGCGTTTACGCTAAAACTTTTATTTCCAGTGTAAATGGTTTGGAACAAGATCAGAAACTGGTTAGCCCGGCGTCTGATCAGGCCCCAAACTATTTGCAGCTCAGATAAAAATAGATTGTCAGAATTGACAAAAAGTTGTAATTTTCTGCCTTTTATTGCGATGTGTTTTATACGGGAAAGAAAACATGTTCTCCACTGTACCATGGTTGATTCACTAGGGTGTTGGAACTGGAACGAGAAAAGACAAGATAAAGAGTCATAATGTCTATAGGCGCATTCCTCTACAGTCAAACCCTTCACAATTTTGAAAGTCGACTATAAAATCGCTGTTTGCAACAATTCTCCCAATAACGACACCTAGACTTATTTTGGATCAAGAAGAGACGCCAAATTACTCGACGTCTCATCTGGATCCAAAATATCGTACATGTAAGTGTTATCACCAAGTTGCCCGTAGCGTGAAAAAGATTAAACGCCAATTCATAATGAAGTATTTGAATTAGCAGATAATTCTAGATGCTTTCTGCATTAGCTTGTCCTGCATTGGCCAGTTTCTCGTTCGTAAAGATATGCAGATAGAGTTGGGAGACAAGTTACCCTAACGCAATGCAATGAGCTGAAGAGATGTCAAACTTTAGATATTTACGATCTATGAACATCTAGGTAGCAAACATTTTTGAGCTTAATCAGACGCCAAGAAATGGGCGTCAAGGTTTGCTACATGTATAAAGTGTTTACAAATATATATACAATGCTCCCTCTCCACAACATCACCAAATGGGAGGCAAATATTTTGGGTGTTGTTCGAAGTTGTTGTAGGTAGGCAAAATTAATACTATTAGAGTGAAAACAGTTTGAGTCCAGATGTCATACCGGGTAACGCGACGTCTGATCTGATTCAAACCGTTTGTCACTCGTCGTAATAGTTCTTCAAAATAGTCAATATGTAACTTTGAGAAAAAACAGCTGACGAAAATGTTCAGAAATAAGCAGAAGATATTGCAGCAGTGAAAGTGTTAGTCCTACGTGTAGTGTTTTGGGAACAGCAGCAAGCTTTGTTGTACAGTGGAGAATCTGTTATTCTTTCCCGTTTAAACGCAAACGTACGCAAACGCAAAACACTAAAACGCAGAAAAGAACAACTTTTGGACAATTCTGATAATTCTTGTTCATCTTGGTGGCAAACAGTTTGGAGCCTGATCAGACGCCGGGTTACCCGGCGTCTGATCTGGCTCCAAACTGTTTGCACTTCAAATAATAGTTTTAGCGTAAACGCGTTTATTGGGAAAGAATAACAGATTATCCACTGTATGTAGGTACTCGTTGTTGGGAGGGACATCATAGAGATGGAGCACTGTAGTTCTTGTCAAGTTAAGCACACGCGCTTCTATAAGGGAATAGTTTATTGACAAGCTGCCTCTCTCAGGATTGGCTGTATATGTATCAGACCTAAACGTTCTGCATGGACTTCAGAGGGTCGATTTATTATCAAAGAAATGACCTGGAACAGATATTGTATCTGTTTTTTACATAAGCATTATAATAGCATTGGACAGTATCAGATCATGTATTCATACATGTACATATCGGGGTTCTCAATGACTGAACGGAACATGCGTTTGCGTAAAATATATGTATATTGTCAAAAGTGTATTACGTAGCATCAGATCTGTTTAAAGAAGCATAATGATATTTTAATGCAAATTACTGCTTACCGCATTCAACTGCCATCTTTATTACTCGTACATGAGCCATGTTCCCGGTATTGGACGCCACTACATCGTCCGTTAAAAACAATGCAACCTCCCTACCTCCAAACAACGATTCCGTATTTACAACATTGCTTGGCACTGTTCAAAAAAAAAATACCATTCTTTTTAACTATTTTACTGCTGCAATATCGTCTGCTTAAAATATCGTCTGCTGTTTTTTCTCAAAGTTATGTACTGGATATTTTGACAGAATAAACATTAAGACGAGTGGCAAAAGTTTGATACCAGATCAGACGCCGTACGCGGCGTCTGATATGGGGTCAAACCTTTTGCTTATGTCAAGCCATTTTAAGCACTCTAAGGGTATTAATTGTTCCTACCTTTAGCAATTCCTTCGACAACGCACTAAATCGTTGTCTCCTATTGAGTGTTGTTGTAGAAAGGAAGCACTGTACATGTAAGTACCAATATAACAAACTCACTGATGGTGATATTATACATAGTTTAAATTAGAATAATGGTAATACAGAGATATTCTAAAGCAGATTTCTGCTTTACTTTCAGTCTGCTTTAAGCTACCATATACATGTACTAGAATATATTAAATATTTGTTATGATACATATCCATTACTGTATAAATTCAAAACTATATTATTCAGTAGATGAATATATAAAATGCGTAACAATGAGTATATATGGAGTAACCTGAAAGGCTACATACTAACACTAGATTATTGTTACATGTACTTGGATATTTGGTCCATGAAAACGACGCATACCTTTTAGGTCTTATACGGCCAAATCTTGTATTATACATTGTATCAACGCTATGAAACAGCGGAGACGACGTTATCTTTTCCCAAAATTACGCGCTTTTGATATACCAGTTACCGCTGCATGTATTTGGATCCTGATCAGATATCGGATACATGTAACCTTGTGTCTGGTCAGATTAAAACGTGTTTCCCACCAAGATAAGGGTAAATCGTTAACCCTTTCACTACCGAAGTCGAATAAAGTCGACTTTACAAACAGGTTTGATTAAAATTGTTTAACACTTGTTTCGATATTTCTTACGTTATACTCTCTTAAATCTTACTTTGAAATGAACTTTGCAGACAACACTATTGAAGCAGGCGTCATAATAGCGTGCTAGAGTAAAAACATCACGGTTAATTTGGTGCCGAAAGGTTTAAGATTGTCACAACAGGTTACATGTATTTAATGTGTTTGCTTTTAGCTTAGTTCAAACGGGAAACAAAAACGTTTTTATGAGCATCACTGGTATCGACCCTTGCTTCTGAAATTGTATATCCATTATTTATAACTAAGTTTTATAAGAAAAGTTATGCCGACCTACCGAGCCGTATATTTTGACGACTGTAATGGAAACGAACTAATTGTTTTCCATACGCATGATTCGTGGTTCCTCAATGTCTGATCAGTATATTACATTTGACGCTCAAACGTTATTAAATCTTTTACTCTTCCAACTCAAACTGATAGTGAGGAGTTTTAACATTCATCTCTATATTGTCATCTGCTTAAATATTGTTACATGCAAGGTCATTTCATAGTTAGATATAAGGTACAATGACTTGAGAAATATTGATACGACTGTTCAACAGTTTCGGTCCTAAAAAGACGCCGCATGACAAAACAATTGATAGATGGATACAAACTGTTTGCAAAGTCGGTTTTATGCGACTTCGGTGGTAAAGGGTTAATACAGTGGAGAAAACGTTATTCTTTCCCAATAAACGCGTTTCCCCTTAAACTATTATTTGCAGTGCAAACAGTTTGAAGCCCGATCAGACGCCGGGTAACCCGGCGTCTGATCAGGCTCCAAACTGTTTGCCACCAAGATAAACATGAATTATCAGAATGGTCCAAAAGTTGTACTTTTCAACGTTTTAGTGTTTTTGCGTTTGCGTACGTTTGCGTTTAAACGGGAAAGAATAACAGATTCTCCACTGTACAAGGACAAAATGACATCAGATGGAACTATTTCGAGAAATTGAACACATACTCGTTTAGTGTACATTGTATGTGTTTCATTGGAAACATTGTGAACTTAAGACGTTGTCCTTTATTGTGGGATTGTGGGGTAAACGTTACATTTGTTTGTGTACTATTTAAGTTTATCACATTCAGCAATAGCTTCGAGTACACGCGTGATTTACAAAATAATATACTTGTGTGGAGTACACTTGTCAAATGCAAAAGCTGCATACTCTTAATACATGTACTACTGGACTTTCCATCAACCGTGTCAGAGGCGACTGAGCTAAAGAAAACTAATCGCAAACGCAATGGGGCTAGGATACATGTATGTAGAATTAAGGCAGTAGAGAGGTTAAGACGCTAAAATCATAACCTTTACTGACTTTCTCTTACATTGGTCACCCATGTAAACATGTACAGTGGAGAAAACGTTATTCTTTCCCAATAAACACGTTTACGCTAAAACTATTATTTGCAGTGCAAACAGTTTGTAGCCAGATCAGACGCCGGGTAACCCGGCGTTTGATCAGGCTCCAAACTGTTTGCCACCAAGATGAATTATCAGAATTATCAGAATTGTCCAAAAGTTGTACCTTTCAACGTTTTAGTGTTTTGCGTTTGCGTACGTTTGCGTTAAAACGGGAAAGAATAACAGATTCTCCACTGTACGTTTACCACGTTTAAACTCTTTGTACGCTAGCGGTTGATATGTCCCACAGTAGATCCATTGCGTGGCGTCTCATCAGGATCCATACTGTTTGACATTCTGATCCTGTGCGGAATAGAAATTAAGGAACTTCTATTTATAGAATAGTAGCAGACGACAATTGTTGCAGACGAAAAAAACAACACAGCACGCAAAGAGTTAATAGCAGACAGTTTGTTATCACGATAATAATTGCATAGAAGATGTAACCTTTAAAACTTGTTATTCAACATGCATTGTTTATGAACGGTTACAGAGGTGTGACACTCGGTAACAGTGGAGAAGATATAGAAAATGACAGGTTTTGAAAACATTTACATTTCAGTTTAATCCGAGTGGCAAACAATTATCTCCTGCTCGGACGCCTGGTTACGTTTTTAATCAGAACAGAACACAACAGTATATTTATTACACGTAATTACAGTGTATTACAGTTTCTGGTGTTTTACAATTTATAACTTATCCATTTATGCTATCAAGACATCATAGATGTATGAACGTTTTTATTATTAACTTTTTTTTTATAATTAATTCAATTATATAATTATTATAGGTAAACTTATGTATATTTTTTTTATCATAAACTCATTTACTGAGAGAGCATTAGTCTACTCTATTGTAAAAAAAACTCACTGGCATGACCAAACTCACATGGTTTGCCAAACACAATTGCATCCTGATCTACTATTTCAATCTGATTGGGAAACAGTATGAAACATGACCACCACTGGCTTAGTCCGGTGTCTGATCTGGCTCCGAACTGTTTGGAATTGAAATAATAGTTAGTTTATTGTAAACGCGTTCAATTGGAAAGAATTACTCGTCTCCTTGGTAATACTTAAGCGAGATCAACCAACATCAATTCGTATGGCAAACTCTTAAGAATTGTGTGTACAGTAGAAAAAACGTTATTCACTCCCATGAAAACGTAAAAAACGAAACGCAAACGCATTACAACACAATGTAGAAAAAGACAACTTGTTGACAATTCTGATTGTTTATTTAATCTGATTGGCAAACAGTTTGGAGCCAGATCCAAACTGTTTGTAATGGAAAATATAGTTTTAGTGTTAACGCGGTTATTTGGAAGAAATAACGTTTTCTCCTCTGTATATGTAGACTATATGATTGATCATGTTAGACAACTTGATATTCAAATTGATAATTAATATCAATTTGACGCCGTAGGGAATGAAAGTGGGAGACAGTGGATGTACTTGGATGCTTTGTGTCTTTCTTTTAAATCAGATACAATGGATAATCTGTTATTCTTTCCCGTTTAAACGCAAACGTACGCAAACGCATTGCACTAAAACATAGAAAAGGACAACTTTTCAACAATTTTACTATTCATGTTGATCTGAGTGGCAAACAGTTTGGAGCCTGATCAGACGCCGGGTCACCCGGCGTCTGATCTGGCTCCAAACTGTTTGCAATGGAAAAAATAGTTTTAGCGTAAACGCGTTTATTGGGAAATAATAACATTTTCTCCACTGTAACAGTAAATCCTCGCTTTTAAAACTACTCAACAGAAAGTTCGGTTATGATTTTAAAACAAGTAACAATTCAAAACAAGTTCATAGTGAAGCAAAGTGCCTAAATACGTTTTCCTATTACTTCCATCTTGCTTTGAGCGGTCACCTAACATGGACACCGAAGGCACACAGTAGGTATACAATATACTTTCTCGCTCAACGCGTTTGTGCTCAACCATATATGTCCATTGCGAACAATGTTGAGCTACATCAGACGTCCGGTTACCGTGCTTCTTATCCAGCTACTGTTTTGCCACTCACATAAAACCAAATATAAATTTCATAAAGCTGTCATTTTCTACATTTCATCTCATTGCGGTTGCGATTAGTTTAGTTTAAACGGGAAATAGCGTATTATCCACTGCAACAAATATTGACCGATATCTTGATAAGCCCCACTTTTCTAACATTTACAAACAGTTGGATCTTTATAAGCTAGAGCTAAACAGTTTGTCTCTAATAGTCTGGTTGTTTTACTTTAAAAACATTTAAGTTTATTTTGTATGTTTTCGCGGACAATATATTTGAAACAGACAACAATTCTAGGCGATAAAGGCTAAGTAGTCGCTAAAGCGGAGGTACAATGTATAGTGCAAATCAGTATCGCACCATTATGTCTATCTGCCGATATTTACATTAAACCCTTCAATGTCTGGAGGTCGTCCATTTTACATGATTGTCGTCTGCTTTTATTTTTTCGCAATCTTAAAGTTTAGGTATTTTGACTTAAAAATAATGAAATGAGTGTCAAACAGTTCGGGCCCTGATCAGACGCCGCGCCTCGCGGCGTCTGATCGGGTACCAAACTGTTTGCAAATAGGCATTGTACTCGGGGTAAGGCAATGAATGAGTTAATATACATTTAGGAAGATGTGTGTAAGTATCGTTTTCAAAAATACCTTTACTATAGGGCAGAAGGTTATTATCTCCAGCTTAAAACGAATATTGTCACAATACAGTGTACACCATTAGTTATGATATTTAGGGAGAATGGTTTTTATACGTGTGGCAAACTGTTTAGAGCCTGATGAAATGCCGTGTTACCTAGCGTTCGATATAACTGCAACTGTTTCCGATGAACATAAGGTTTATACAAAGGGCATTTATTGAGAACAAATAATGTCTTCTTCAACATCATTTGTCATTATTGCAACTGTTGTACAGCCCATTGGATAATAAGCAACACACAAGAAACCTTCCAACATTGCAGCGGTTTTGTGGTTTGATTGTGATAGGGAATGTTATTTGTTTATTTGACTAATATCGTCCTCTCAGTCAAGGGTAAAAAGGAACGCAAGACTGTAGTTTTGACCCCTTGCTCTGTTCAGGAAAAGCGTCCCTCCTCATCATCGCGACTCATCATTCAACGGCGCTACGACCTATACGACCGATGCATTGGCGTAGTATCGTAAAATCTATCTAACAAGAAGCAACACGTGCTGTTCATTCTTTGCGATACCATGAACTTTGTTCTTCAAATGCCCCTTTATTTTGAGCTCATGTATCATAGTTGTGGCAAATGAAATACAGGAGTTCGAAGTACATGAATTTTGATTTTTGCATAGTGGAGAAGATGTTGTTCTTCCCTTATACATGTAAACACATTATTTAAAAAAATATTCATTCTCTCGCAAACAGTTTGGAGCCTGGTCAGACACCGGGTATCCCCGCGTCTGACCAGGCTCCAAATTGTTTGTCACTCAGATATAAACGGAATATTACTATACTTTGCATATCTTATGCACCGGATCACTCGAGTTGTGTGTGTAAAGGCTATATCCAACGAGACCGGAGGTCGAGTTGGATATAGCCTTTACACACACAACGAGAGTGATCCGGTACATAAGATATGCAAAGTATAGTAATGTTCCTTTTATTATATACCTCTTATAATAAAAAGAAAATGAAAAATGATAGAAATGTTTCGATCGTTACTATAAATAAACGGGATTTCCCATACGTCACACTTCGGGGAATGGCGCGTGAAAGTAAATACTCGCTATTACGACCACTAAAACGAATGCTAATTGATTAAATAATAGAGAGGTGACAGCTTAAAGCTTTAAGCGGTCACCTACCGTAAACACCCTAATACTTAACATAATTTAGTGGTCGTAATAGAGAGGTTTTACTGTAGTTCCGAACTTCCTACTACACAGTAAACGTTCTTTTCCCATTACACAAGGTACATGGGTAATACGGAATTTTCAATCCGTCAAGGTGTATTTGTTCGATAAAATACAGAAATATTTCGGGCATAACATTGGTAGGTATATAATAAAAATAAATATCCAGAATATTTTCCTGAATAACGTCTTTTCCGCTGTAACACGCAGATATAACTTATTGGCCCTGAAGCTACTGTTTGACTTATAACATCACACGACTTACGTTATCATCCAAATTCAGTTATTGGCCATGCAATTCTCATTAGTGGAAATTCTTGTAAGAAAGGATATTATATAAAAACGAAGTTGAAACTGAAAATGATAAATTAACAATTTATACCTTTGTCAGATGGTGTCTCTAGAAGCCATTATATCTGGGTCGACCATGATTGTCTTTTACCCGTTTGTGGACCGCCTGACCTTTGAGAGTTTCCATTGTAAACAATTTGGGGCAATATCAGACGTTGAATAACTCGGCGTCTGATCAGACTGCAAACTGTTTGCCCCTGAGATTGAAATAAATAGTCAGATATGTAAACAAATGTAACTACAGTGTACATGTGTATCCGTTGCATACACTGCGTTTAGCGTAATCTTGGCAAACGCACTTTTGACAGTATCATACATGTACATGTGTACTCAGTTCATCTAGATACTTAGCAACATTTTTACTTTTTACCGTAGCTGCACATAAAAAAGGTTTGTTTGTGACTGTCATACATATAACCGCAATTGGATTTGCGATTCCTACATGTACTCCTGAGACTATGCATGGGATAAAAGGTAATGTGATACGATATCAAATTAAGAAACAACTAGATATGCTATAAGTAGAACTCGCAGATCGTTTTCAAAGATAGCTAACAACGTAGATCCTGCACTATTCGGTATGTTCAAGCCTATTTGTACTCGTGTCTCGACACATACTGACATAATTAAGAATAACAATATACAGTATACTTGTGCTAAACTGTCACCAAAAGAATAAATTGACAGTCCTTTAGAGAGGTACATTGTACATGTTACAACTTTATCTAGTACAAACCATGTAAAATGTATCAACAAGTCGATTGCAGTTCTTTGCCATACTCATAGCAAATACATGTACAGTGGAGAATCTGTTATTCTTTCCCAATAAACTCGTTTACGCTAAAACTATTATTTGCAGTGCAAACAGTTTGGAGCCAGATCAGACGCCGGGTAACCCGGCGTCTGATCAGGCTCCAAACTGTTTGCCACCAAGATAAACATGAATTATCAGAATTGTCCAAAAGTTGTACTTTTCTACGTTTTGGTGTTTTGCGTTTGCGTACGTTTGCGTTTAAAAGGGAAAGAATAACAGATTCCCCACTGTATGTAAAATACACAATGTTTCTTCATTAAATGAAATATGTACACAGGCTGTATTGTATCTTAATTAATAGCAACATTAAGATGAATGGTTGCATGGTTCTTCGTTTGGCTAATCAGCCCTTCAAGTGTGTGCGTTTGACATTAAGCTGCCCTTCAGGGAGCGGAAAATAGGTTTAAATCTTAAGGTAACATTTGCATCCGTGCACCTCGACTTATCAACCGGTAATTCATCTGATATTTAAAATTCCATGAGCGAAATTGTAAATTATATTTAGGTCAGATAACTCATTGAGAAACTCGACATCTCACATGCATTCAAACTATTAGACAGTCACGCTTGTATTTCCTAAAGCAAAACTGCACTGGATTAAATCTTAAGAGTGTTGCAGTTGTATAATTCTGAAGATTGAAATGGTATAACACGCTAAAGTATAAAGAACTAAAACTCAATTTGCAGTTTTAAATACTGATAATCATTTCAAAATGAATTGTGGATATTTGTCTTTGAAAAGAGCGTTTAAAAAGTGCTACTTGATCTACAGATTTGATTTACTCACATTTCTTCTAAATGTTCATAACGTTTTTTCTACAATTAAGAAATAAATATAATTATGATGTTATTGTATGTATTAAGAATGGCTATACTGCAATAATCTGCATGCGATTACCAATTTGCAAATTAATCCCGAACGCCTACATTAAGTTTAATCTCCTCCAAGTTAAATTCAATAATTTGAAAGTCGAACATAAACATTAATAAAGTAAAAAAGTGACAGGTAAGTTCGATTTGTAAAAATATTCAAGTGGCAAAAACAATTGCTAAATAGTTTCAAAGATAACATGTTCGGTAGTCATTTGTTTCTTCTGCGATATAACAAAATACAATTATTTAAATGTACATGACGGTTTAGACGTGTACTTTAAGCATGTAGGCTTTCAATCATGGAAACGCTTTGTCATGTCCGTAATTTTATCATTATTTATTCTAAAGCAGAAAACGTTCCTTTGTGCACCTATTTTACCCTGGAGCTTCTAATATACAATTCCAGTTTACAATACAATTCAGTCCAATGGTGACCATTGAAGATGTTTTTATAGTATGGATTTTAAACATTTTGAGAATGACTTACAGTGCTTACCCTTGTCAGAGGGTTCCTGCAAGAGTCGTAAGATAAAGTCATTCACTATTTGGGTTACACGTATTACTGGATAATACAGGATAATACCAAATAATAGGGTGTTATACATGTATAATGTTTAGTTCATATAAGCCAGTTTTTACAAAATCTATTGATTTAAAACCTTATATGAGGCTTTTTAATGCATTTTAAATCCAATAAACGTTCACCTCAAGATAATTCCTAAGGTCCTTCGTAATCCTAAATATTTGGAATTTAAACGAAGGAAAACTACATGTACCTCTTACAATACTTTTGAAGGCAACTTGAGGGTTGTTTTGACTGAAGAAATGTCGATGCTAGTGTCAACCAGTTCTGATCCTGATCAAACGCCGCGTAAAGCGGTGTCTAGTCAGGATCAAAGATGTTCCTAAGTCATTTTTTGGCAGTGTAATAGTTAAAACCATATAAAACCTATTATTCGGTATTATCTGGTAATACGAGTAACCGTGGAAAGGGTTTATTTCCACGGACAAGTGTGCTCCTCACATGATAGATGCATGTATTCGTCACTAATAGGCTCAATGAGTAAAGTAACCACTATCTTAACCAATGGCAAAAACCTAAAGAAAAAAGAATACATTGAATGGCATACCCCGGTATGATATACAATTACTTGGCATAAAAGTACGTTTTTTACAGCCTGACATTCAACATTTAATTTTCGCCCACTTCAACTACGTCTCAATTGAAGACTTGTAAGTTGCGTAAAATGCAGGTGCTTATTCAATCGCAACACATCACATGTCCTTCCCCCGCCTGTCACGTACACACATATACAGATACAATTTTATCTTGAGTTGGACTGTTTATAAAATATAACATTAGCTATGAATAGTTATGACCTTTTGACGCGATTGGTTCATTAAGGTTTCTGTAGAATGAAACATTTCTTTTCGCACATCGTTTTGGAAGAGTTTTCTCTAATAGAGCCATGCCAGGCGCTACGTAATTATTGAATATTAATGATCTTCTGCAAATTTTGGCACTTTCAGGCTGCATTGAAAATGAAACCCGACAAAATGCGGCGTATTGTAAGTTATAAGAGAATTAAAGTGCACCACCTAGTCAAAAGTACCTTCAAACATATTTATAAAGTACGATTTATAACGCTTTTGTTTTCAATGACGTACTATTTTAAGTTGTGATTTGCTTTGACGAGGCGTTTCGCACTTAAAACTTAGTGGAAATGCCTACATTGGTTAATACATACTAGTTCATATTTCTAAGTTTCCAAGCAGAGCGCCGCGAAAAAACGAAGTTGGAAATTACCGATTAATTACGATTGGCTGAAACCTAAACCAGCCTGATAAGTAGTAACAGCTTTGAAAAACACGCATTTTCCTTATTCCGAACAAAATACACGTGTTCTCTACGATTGAACTTTCCCCCTGAAACAATGCTTCTGCTAAAACCCTTATGTCAATTTTGAAAAAAATTTGGGCCAAGATCAGACGCCGGGAACCACGTCATCTGATCAGGCTCCAAAGTGTGTGCCACTTATATTTGAATGACTCGCTAGCGTTTCCGAAATATTTCAGTTTTCTTCAGTTCTTTGTGTTTCGTTTCATTTAAACGAGCAAGTAAACAGGGTTCTTAACTGTACTGTTACTGTTTCGAAATCCAACATCAAGGGTAGTGTTTTCTTTGTATAAACAATGAGTTAATGACATTTGGTACGTGCATGTCTGGCGCAGGTCAGCGTGTAATACGACTACTGATGCTATGTGTATCCTTTTACTACCAGAATAGCGCCTGTTTATACATTGTCGTCTGTTTTTATCTCACATAATTTTATTAACAAGGTTCTGATTGGTAAAACATCGATAGGAGGGTCAAACAGTTTGGCGCCTGGTCGGAAACCGAGTGTATCGATGTCTTATCTGGATCAGAACTGTATTAAGCGCCAGTTTAGTTTGAATATGCATTACAATGGATTCAATTGTTGTTCGAGAACCAAAAGGCGGGTACCACCCCCTCAAAGTGAATTTAGAATCAATTAAGGGTTTCTATTACTTTGAGTGTTGCTCGATCCGGAAACCAGCGATCATGGTAATTGACACGTCAACATAGCTGATACATCGTCATTGTGTGATAGACATGAAAAGGTTGAGTGACATCACAGCTCTACTTTGCTTAGTCATCGCATTTTTTATTTTCTTTAATATCCATTATGCCGAATACAAGTACAATGCTACCGGTTAATGTGTCCGTGCAGTAGAACGGCAAAGTGTTATGTATAAAGGAGATATATGTCAAACCAGTTTAGGTCTGTAATGAGCTTCGTCTTGTCATTACCATTGCCCATATAAAACACCGTTTCTTATCATTAAACAATCTTCTCGTGCGTCTCGTGGTTGTTAATGAAGCAACGACAAACAAACACATATTGGTATACTAAATAACTAGTCCCTTTTTAGGAAACCCAGAAGGCAATGCCAGTATCTTTTTTCAGATAGAAGTCGTTTGAGCAATCTGCTTTAACAAGCGACACATCTATTTGCGTGAAGTTCGCGGACAATTGTTTATTGTCGGTTAGATATCAAATAAAGAGTTATCAGTTGTCTATTCAATTGGTTATTCGATTACATGAAAAAAGGACGAACAGACAGCTGGTAAGTGACACATCTCAAAAACAAGAATACATCTAATTGGTTGAGCTAGCTACGTGTACATGTATAGGTAATGTAAACGATCCTTAAACAGCTTTTTACATCGAGTCGGGCTGTATACGTAGAGGTCATCGATTTTGAAACCATTTCTGAAAAAGCATTCTGAAAAATCAATTATAATAATGTACGAAGAAGTTATGTTAAATACAGATACGAGTATTTATAAAAGAAACACTCAAAAATACTAAACGTATCACATCAGTATTTCGATTACAATGTACAGTGGATAATCTATTATTCTTTCCCGTTTAAACGCAAACGTACGCAAACGCAAAACACTAAAACGTTGAAAAGTAAAACTTTTGGACAATTCTGATAATTCATGTTTATCTTGGTGGCAAACAGTTTGGAGCCTGATCAGACGCCGGGTTACCCGGCGTCTGATCTGGCTCCAAACTGTTTGCACTGCAAATAAAAGTTTTAGCGTAAACGCGTTTAATGGGAAAGAATAACGTTTTCTCCAATGTACATGCAATTATCAATAGGTTTCAGGTTTAATAGACGTTTTGAAGCTACAGTACTGAACCTTATTAAATTAAAAAAAATTGCGATTCGCTTGCAATTCGCTTGCAATTCGATGGCAATTCGCTTGCGATTCAAAATACTAACTTTACCCTCGGGTAAGTTTTCTTGAATGGTGTATCTCACAAAAGTTCGCAAATATGTCTTCGTTAATTTTTTCGATTACTTTTTTGTCACAACCGCTTCGGAAAATTCGCGTAAAAATATTCAAACATAGGATTTGTTTTATGAAGCGCCCAATTCGATGGCGATTCGATGGCAATTCGATGGCAATTCGCTTGCGATTACCAATTTAATTTAATAAGGTTCAGTACTGTATTCAAAAACATTAAGAAATAATTAGTAGTCCTTTAAGAATGGTTGTACTTTTGTGTAGCATACGGTACATGTAACAGTGATACAGAAGGTTCAGGAAGGAGTCTGTTTGCATTTCTGGATTTTTTGCATTAACTCCTTTATTGCAAAGTATGTTTTTGCAAACAACTTGGATGCAGTTCAGACTCCGTGCTATGCGTCATCTGGCCGGCATTCAAATTGTCTGACGTTCATTTAATATTTTTAAATCAATATATCTAGATTACATTTTAATTTTCCCACTGTATTTTGTTATAATAGTATCTGTTTTTCAATATAAAAGATGACTTCACATGCCTTCTTTTAGGGTATACGGAAAAGTCGGATTTAATTGTTGAGTGTCACTGTTCTGTATGCATACCATGATCAAACGCCATTATATCGTATAACGAAAGAGGGTGGTATGTTGCAATCAACAATGCATCGTGATTAACAGACATAACACTAGGCGTCGGTGTCAGTTATCGTGCTGATCGCTAACTGCACTCTTGTCGGGTTTTATCTAATTTATTGTTGCATTACCCAATGTGCATTTTTTCAAACAGTTTGGAACCTGATCAAACTCCGAATAAAACGACAACTGTTCGACGCTCATTTCGAATGCCTCGTTTGACAAATGAGGGTAAATTATACACATAAAATCAAACGAAACTTGAAATCGAGACGATATAACCTTAGAGTGACGTAGCTTTGTTACTCTACATGCAGACTGATCTGGAACAGTTGTACGAGTAATATGCGCAAATGTTCTTTATCACATAATTTGCGGTCTGGGAGTTGCATAAAGCGATTGTATAAATATCGTAATCCACTAGTGGAATATCGTTTTTTGGGCTCCGGCCTAACTTGTTCGTCTATAAGCGTTGCATGTAGCGGGGTGCCAAATGACGTCATTTACTATGACGTTAACGTAAACAACGTAACGTTTGGCGGAAAATCTATATAGCGTAGAGTCTACAAACTACGGCTTCAAATCAATGTAATAGGTGCTTGAACTTGTAATGTGATAAATAGAATATCACATTCGTGTTCATTATTTATCATTTTTAATAAACTCGTTGACTAAAATGAATATGACGCTCGCCAAGGCTCGCGTCATATTATTTTAGTCAACTCGTTTATTAAAAATGATAAATAATGAACACTCATACAATATCCTCTATTTAATCCATACCATGCAAGATTGTCTTCAAACATCCGAAATGTGGTCTGAGAAGTAATTAAATATCAGAGCTATGCGTTTTTAAAGGAAAACAAACACCAACAAGCGCATCAAAACGTTTAGATGCCATGGCAGCACACCGGAGTACCCGCAGAGCTGCCATTAATTGATCATTTAAAATCCTAAGATTTCTTAATGTTTAATTTTTCAAACACGAATTTACGAATCGTACCTTTATTCCATAGTCTGATCCTAGTTTTGAAGACATGTGCAGGTTGAAAGTTGAATATTATTTGCAGCCTGTTTTAAGCTGCCATCTGCTAGAATAAAACTCCGAAGATTTCGGAAAAACGGAGAAAATGGCAGCCCTGTACTCGACGTCTGATATAGTCCAAACTGTGCAAATAGTATCATAGTCTTTAATATGACTCTTACACCATCGAGGATCTACGGTCATATTTGATCAAAAATATAAATTGTAAGTAATTTAATTGAAGACATATTGAAATAAGTATCAAACACAGTGGAATTTGAACAGACGCCGCGTTACGCGATGTCTTACCAGGATGCATCTGTTTTCAATTAAACATTGAACTCGGTGTAAGGCAGTGAAGGGGACAAAATAATTGTTTTTCTTAATGAAAAAGCGTAAACCTTCCTAATAAGCTATATACAGTGGAGAAAACGATAAGTTGTACTTTTCTATGTTTTAGTGTTTTGCGTGTGCGTACGTTTGCGTTTAAACGGGAAAGAATAACAGATTCTCCACTGTAACATTTCTTAAAACTGGATATAAAGGGACAGTATTTTGGAGAAAAAGTTATTATTTCCCAGTAAACTCGTTTACGCTAATCTATCAGTTCCATTGCAAACCATAATGGGGCTTGATCAGTCGCCGGGCCTGATTGCAAATAAGATTGATATGAACATTCAGAATTATTGTTTAAACTTGCATTTTTCAACATTTTATTGAAATGCGTTTGCGTTTCGTTTGCTATTAAACGGGAACGAATCATTTAATAGCCACTGTATTATCACTTCAGAGGTTGGTGAAAAACAATTCGCGGTTCTACAGATTCTGCATAACGACTTGCACTCCGGAAGAGGGCGCTGTAGGCAATCGAATAAGACACAACACCCACCACACTAAGCTTACGTTCTAACTGTCAACCGTTGTTGGTTTCACACGATTCAGTGTAATTAATAAATTCCTTATTGATTACACCAACCTTGCAGCAGCCGTATACTTGTTACTGACCTGGTTTTTGCGGAAACTCGCAAAGTTTCGCACAGCAGCCTCAGGACTTCCGTACGAATTTGCAAAGGTCGCAAGGCAGTCGTTAC
This sequence comes from Gari tellinella, assembly GCA_922989275.2. Classification (NCBI taxonomy): domain Eukaryota; kingdom Metazoa; phylum Mollusca; class Bivalvia; order Cardiida; family Psammobiidae; genus Gari; species Gari tellinella. Next base: position 99,033,223 of record OV277856.1, on the reverse strand, counting down.
ATCGCCGGTTGAATATTTATTTCTTTATTTTTTTATTATTATTTTTTTTTTGGGGGGGGAGGGGGTCTTACCTTTCACTGCCTTATCCCAAGTACAATAGTTATGTGCAAACTCTTTTCATCCTAGTCAGACGACGTGTTACGCGGCGCCTGGTCAGGATAGGAACTGTTTGATTCTCCTTTCAATATTTCTAAATTCAAAATACATAATGTTTAAGTTTGAGAAAAAGTAGCATACGAGAATTGTTCAAAACTTATGACTCGGCAGTAACAGTTTTAAAATTGGCAACGAAATGCATACCAACAACTGCCGCACCGCTCACGCTCAAATTTATATTGCGCCGTGCTTTTGCTATTTTCACATAAGAAGTGCACTGCCCTTGCGAACACATTGTAGGTGCCTTTCGTTTTGTCGCAGGCGTGGCACATGACGTCTGCGATACATGTAAGTGCGCAAATAGCACCGAAGTTTTATTTTAGTTTCTACGACCGATACGGACCTGTCCTGACCTAATGTTATTGTACTTTTGTTACAACACAACCAAACTACAGTAAAGTCTCTTTATTACAATCAATAGTAAAACGTAAGTTATTCTAAATGTTGCTTAAAGCAAGGTGAAAGAAATAGAGAAAATCCTGTAGGAATATGTTTTATTTTACCTTGCTTCAAGTTGTTAACTGTCTTTCATACTATCAAAAGCCGCGTGTTAGTGGTGGTATCAGAGATGTGTAACTGTATATTAAAATATCGCAGTGCTAATCTGAGAGAGGCTTTTTGTTTAATGGTTGATCACGAAAGTTTAACCCCGTCACTGCCATTATTGCATCGATTTTTAACAAGCGTCAACTTGCTTTAATTTCTCATATCGAAAGTGTGTATGGTGTCTGTATCTCCATGCGTTATATTTGAAAATATAGATTGGTGTGAGTTGAAAGGGATGACATATGACTAAATATAGTAATTAAATTAAAACAAAGGTTGAACCTATATACATCACCTCGTTAACTTTATATCTACCCGTATTTCAAAGCTGAAACGTTGGTAAGACCGGCATATTTGACTGATTTTAGCTCGAGTTGTTGAAAAGAAATACGGTTCTATAGTTACCGTAATCGATTTTTGACTTTTATTTCATTTAAGGTACGATAAGATAAACAACATGAAGAAACAGCAGCCTAACTTGAAAACCCTGCTGGCGGTAGGAGGATGGAATGCCGGAAGTCTTCCCTTCAGCGACCTTGTGGCAACCAAAGACAGCCGACAGACCTTTATCAACTCTACCGTAGCGTTCCTTAGGGCAAGGAACTTTAACGGTCTTGACATTGACTGGGAGTACCCGGCTAGGAGAGGCGGGCGACCAGCAGACAAGCAGAACCTAGTTACTTTCCTAAGTGTAATTATTATGCTTACATATAATCTCACCTGAGCACGACGTGCTCAAGGTTAGCTATTAGGATCTCTGGATGTCCGTCGTCCGTTGTCAGTTGCCCGTCTCCCGTCGTCCACAATTTGTTTGTTAACACTTAAGTGTCTTCAAATATAATTGGATTTTTATGAAACTTTGTTAAGATGTTTGCCTTCACATCATATAGGTCAAGTTTCAATGTAAATCTAGTCACTAAGTCAATTCTTAAACAAGAACCTTGTTCACACTCTATGGGCAGTTAAGAATACGTTATTATTTCCCAATAAACTCGTTTACGTTAAAACTATTATTGCTATTGTAAACAGTTTGGAGCCAGATCAGACGCCGGGAAACTCATCGTATTTCTTGAGGCTTCAAATCTCATTAGATTTTAATGAAACTTAGTCAAAATGTTGGATGCGTTTAATGTTACAGGAAGGAAGCTGGTATGTGTTTTTTCTTCTTCAATAAACTCGTTGGCAACGCAGTTACATGTATATGTACGGTTTGAAGCATGGTCAGAAACCCAGTTACACGGGATCAGATTTGGCTTAAACTTGTTTGGCAACCAAATCACAACACATTCGATAGAACATGATACATGTATTTTTAGCTCACCTGAGCCAAAAGCTCAAGGTGAGCTATTGGGATGGCCCTGTGTCCGGCGTCGTGCATCGTGCGTTGTCCGTCGTGCGTCGTCCGTCGTCGTTAACAATTGCTTCAAATGACATCTCCTCCTACAGTGGAGAAAACATTATTCTTTCCCAATAAACGCGTTTACGCTAAAAACTATTATTTGCAGTGCAAACAGTTTGGAGCCAGATCAGACGCCGGGTAATATGGCGTCTGATCAGGCTCCGAACTGTTTGCTACCAAGATAAACATGAATTATCAGAATTGTCCAAACGTTGTACTTTTCTACGTTTTAGTGTTTTGCGTTTGCGTACGTTTGCGTTTAAACGGGAAAGAATAACAAATTATCCACTGTATACCGCTTGACATAATTCAAATAAACATTACAGACATGTTTCTTGGGTCAAGCTCTTTCCAATTTGTTCAAAGAATTAAAAACAATGCTGAACTCTGGTTGTCATGGCAACCAAAGTGAAAAAATAAGGAAATATTAAAAAATCTTCTTGTCAAAATCTGCATCGGCCAGAACTTAGATTTTTGGCACATAACATCATCTACAGATCCTCTATCAAGTTTGTTCAAATTATGCCACTTTGGTCAAAATTGGCCCCGCCCCAAGGGTCACAGTTTTACAAAGAGTTACATAGTGAAATTTACAAACGTCTTTTTCTCTGAAACTAATACGGCCAGAGCTTTGATATTTGGCATGGTGACACTTCTAGATGTCCTATACCATATATGTTCAAATGGTTTTGGTCGGTTGCACAACTAGGTCACAAGAGCTAAAAATATAATTTTTTTCAATGAAAACTTAAAAAATCTTCTTGTCTGAAACTACAAGGGCCAGAGCTTGGATATTTGGCACATAGCATCGCCTAGAAGTCTTTTATCAAGTTTGTTCAAAGTATGTCCCTTGGGTCAAAATTGGCCCGGTCCCGGGGGTGACAGTTTTACAAAGAGTTATATAGAGAACATTTCAAACGTCTTCTTCTCTGACACTAATATGGCCAGAGCTTTTATATTTAGTTTGGTGACACTTTTAAATATCCTTTACGTATTTTGTTCAAATGGTTCTGGTCTGTTGCATATCTAGGTCAGTCCTGGACATAAATCATTATCTCCATTTTTCAGCTATTCTCAGGTGAGCGAAAAATGCCCCATGGGGCTCTTGTTGAAATTGTAGTAAATATCTTTTCAACTTTACCATTGATAATGGTGCATTATAGCATGAAAAAACATTCACCTGGAAAAGTTTAGCGACCATTAAATTAAATTTGACATTTCATTTGATTACCCATATAGCGACATCATGCATCAATAGATTAAAAGAAAGCTCCTATAAAGTTTCTTTTTTTACATTGAGTTTTAAAAAGGCGTTTTCACCAAAACTCTTACATGTTTCTCAATTGTAAACAAGTTGGAGCCAGATCAGATTCAAACTACATGTACATTGTATTTGAGACAAACGGTATATACATGTAGAGACATTTGCAGTTTATTCTCACCTTACTTTGTCAACCCGTGAATGATAATAACTACAGTAGTACTGAACCTTATTAAATTAAATTGATAATCGCAAGCGAATTGCCATCGAATTGCCATCGAATCGCGCGCTTCAAAAAACAAATCCTACGTTTGAATATTTTTACGCCAATTTTCCGAAGCGGTTGTGACAAAAATGGAATCGAAAAAAATGACGAACGTTTGGGAACGTTTGTGAGATACACCATTCAAAACAACTTACCCGAGGGTAAAGTTTGTACTTTGAATCGCAAGCGAATTGCCATCGAATTGCAAGCGAATTGCCATCGAATTGCAAGCGAATCGCAAAAATTGTTAATTGAATAAGATTCCGTTGTTAATGAAACAACACGTTTGTGCTATCATAATACCCATCTAAATAAACATACATGTAACATAAAACCAATTGTTATCGTGCTATTTCAACCGTAACTGCTTCTACCCACAGAAACAGCATAATCTCTGGCGCAAGGACACCGTCACGAGTGCATCATGTGTCAATATAACTTTGTCTACTACTGTACGTTTATTTAGGATACAATATCGAGCATTACAGTCATACAGTTCCATACATATACACTTTTGGCACCGATCAAACTTGATTTTTTCTAAATTCATTGTAATCAACACGAAATTCACAAGTTTTCATAGACAATACATTATACAGGTATACGATGGGCAGTCACGTTACACACTGTAGATGACTGCTTTCATACGAGAAGCTTTACTGACGAGTGGCCACCCGGCGTCTGATCAGGCTCTAAGGTGTTTGCTTAGGAAATAATAGATTTAGCGTTAACGCGGGACATAGGACAGAATAACGTCTGCTCCATTGCATAGTCAACATTCAGAACCAATGATAAATATCACAGGAAGTTACGCTTTTTATCCATTTAATCCTAAGTAAATGCAGACGCAACCGCATAATTTATATAAAACGATATTTTATTGACTGTGTTCACAAGATATGAAACTCCTGGTGACATACAATCTGGACACTGATTAGACACCGAGTTACTTGTTTTCTGTGCAGCCTCCAAATTGTTAGCAAGGAACGCCGTTTAGTCAACACAAACCTAGAAAGAATAACTTCCCAAATCTGTGTTTGTATTCGTTCAGTAGACCATTATATTTAAATGTGAGTTCCTTTGTCTGACAGCTTGAATATTTGGTTATGTTTGTGCATTGGCACCAGGAATTCCAAACTCAGTATATCAAATTCAGAAACCGTTGTTTGAAAAAAAAAGCTATACCTCCCTTGGGCGTCATTCAACATATGACTTATTGCGTGTCTTTAACCCTGTAATCGCCGTTTTTATTTGATCTTAACCCATTTATACCCAGTGAATTATTGTGTTTATATATTGGATGAGTCCATTTCCTATCAAAGGGATGTCTGGCCAAACTTTTCATTTTCATTTTGTTTTATATTGAAATTCCTATCAGCAAACAGTGTAGTCTCTGATCAGAGTCTTCGTTGTTTGACTATGTCCCATATATGGGATCGTGGGCACAAAATTAATGGGTTAATAACAATTTTAATCTTTACTGGACACTGGTTGAGAAAAACGTATTTATGCATATCTCGGGATTAATGACTTATTTTGCTACAATTGTTACAATTGCTTTAACTAAATTTTATTTTCGATAGGAACTACGAAGGGAATTTGAGCAAGAGTCGTACCACACCGGAAAAGAACGGCTTCTACTGACATGCGCAGTTCCGGCAGGGAAGGTCAATATTGATGCTGGTTACGACGTGCCAAATGTCGCAAGGTATTTGTTTAGACCCATTTCACACTGTAATTTATTATATCGTAAGGTGAACCACACATTCCATCGAAGAATAGTGTATGGGTTGGTGTGCTTATGTTGTCACCCCGGCGACGGCGTCCGTTAACGTTTTGATGCAAGTGTTGATATTCATTATAACAACATTAACCCTTTCACTCTCAATGACGCCATAAAGCACGTTTGCAAACCGTCTGGGTCCTGATCAGACGTCGCTTAACGTGGCGTCTGATCAGGATCTAAATTCTTTGCACTCGTATTGGTATGTTTTAAGTCATACTAGGTTGACTCTTACTTTGAAACGATCTTGTAAACAACAAAATTGAAACTGATGACAATGAAACGGTGAAGGGGTAAAGGAATCGCGGAAAATTTGGCAGTGAAAGGATTAAAAATTTGCACGAGGACGCTTATGATTTGGAACAAGTGTTCCCAATTAGTTGAGCATTGATGGTACATTGTATATAAGAAAAAATGTATTTTGAATTTCTCTTATAATTTGACTGGTACATTTGTATTTAAATTAGCGATTTGGCTGAAATCTTGAGGTTATGGTTTTGTTGCAAGAGTTGTGATGCACTTATACTACATGAATATTTTGCACAAGGAAGGTGATATTTGGAATTCAGGTTTTCATTGTGTTGAACATTGATGTAGTGTAGTTGAAACGAAGTGCATACCGAATTTTCTTTTCTTTCACAGTTTGACTTGTTTTGGACTTAGCGTTTTAAGCTGATACATTTTTTTTATGAAAAATAAAAAGCAAGTATCAAGTTATAGTATACGTTCAGTGTGAATGACCTTTCAGCCGACTGAACATTCTCTCCTCTGATCATTGAGCCATCTTACCAACAAAATTGAGCCCTGCTAACATATGGCGCGTATGCAGCCTTGTTGCTGGTATAATAAAGACAAGTCACCTACCCTTTTCATATTTTTTACCGGGACATGTTTCGATGTATAGAATTGACCTCCCGAGTCATATTATATTATGCCAAATCAAGGCCCACGGACAGTTTGTTTTTCTACGTCGAAAAATGTCCTCCGGTGTCTCGTTTTAGAGAGGGCACTTTCCGTCATTATAACGGCTCAGATCTTTCACAAATACCCATTTTTACCCCCCGATGTAGATGCAAAATAGGCGGTGCATATATTGCGCAAGAACATTCTTGTACATCACCGGGGGTCTCAGAAAAATCCTCTGGTCGAGTGTTTAACCCACTGAACCACACCCGCCGATAATTGGATGAAGGTTATTTATAAGCACTTATTTACAAATGTTTGTAATAAGCGAGATTTACTGTTACAGTGGAGAATCTGTTATTCTTTCCCTTTAAACGCAAACGTACGCAAACGCAAAACACTAAAACGTTGAAAAGTACAACTTTTGGACAATTCTGATATTTTATGTTTATCTTGATGGCAAACAGTTTGGAGCCTGATCAGACGCCGGGTTACCCGGCGTCTGATCTGGCTTCAAACTGTTTGCACTGCAAATAATAGTTTTAGGGTAAACGCGTTTATTGGGAAAGAATAGCGTTTTCTTCACTGTATGCACCAGCTCTTTTTTCAAATAGGGAATGCCTTCTTAACCCTAATCATGCTTAATTCACATCGCTACAAACTGGTCGTCTGCGAAACAACTAAAAAATTGTATGAGTGCATGAACAAAATCTAGCAAATTAGAGCTTAGCGTGATAAAGGTTTATGCAAGTTATCATTTTCAAACTACACGGACCAGCTACCTTGAAGAAAAACTATATATACCCCTGTTATTATTAGAAGACCATTTGGTATTTGATTCCTGTGACATTGTATTTATTAACCAATTTGCCCTAAAACCAAATGCAGATTCTATGGATTATCCTGCAATGGAATAGGAATTTCTAAAGATGTTTTCAACACTGAACAATAGTATTAAACAGAAAGGTTGAAAGTGAACCATGGGTTAAAATGACATTTAAAATGTTCTAATGAACGCAATGACTTACTAATTAAGGTTGTACAGGAAGAATACGTTATTATTTTCAATGCAACACATTTATGCTAAAATAATTATGTCCTTTAGAGAAAAACAGTAATGCCTAATCAGGCGCCAATAAAGATGGTGCCCATCATTTTTCTCTTTCAACTCTGTATAAAAGTTCAATTATTTCTTGTAATTTTATTGAGACGTTATTCTTTCCCGTTCGTTTAAACGCACACGAAACACAAACGCATCGCAAAACAACGTAGAAAAATACAATTATTTTCGACAACTATGACAATTAATGTTATTCCGAGTGGCAAACAGTTTGGAGCCTGATCAGACACAGGGTTAACCGGCGTCTGATCTGGCTCCGAAATGTCTGCAATGGAAATAATAGTTTTAGCTTAGACGTATTTATTGAGAAAGAATAACGTATTCTCAACTGTATTTGCATTGTTAACATTGCAAATATGTTTTGTTTCGTTTAAGTTGGAAATAAATTCCTCTTTCAAATGTATATATACAGTGGAGATGACTGCATTTGTTCCTTTAACAAAATGCAACTTCTAAACATTTATGAATAAAAGCAGGCAAAATATCTAAAGCAGACCATTTTGAGAGACAATCTTACATACTTGGAAAACTGAAATGAATGCCAAAAGTAACAGTGTCAAATGATAAATTACACCAAGATATAGGGCATGCATACCCTTATGTAGTCACTTTTCTAACTTGTTACAACGTTCAAATCTGGGGATGATCTCGATCAAAACTGTCTGCAATGAGCATCAGCTTTTGAATTTAATATAAAAGTAAAGTATCAAGTAAGTATCTTCTTTCAGCCTGAATGACCGCTCAGCCGACTGTACATTCACTTTCCTACATTTGCTCACTGTTAGAATACTGTTTTTCCAGTGTAACATTCCCTGTCCACTATGTACTACTTAAATCAATGGATTGTTTTAAAATAACAGTCCAAGTAAAGGCATTTAATCGTTCATCGTTCTTCCTCATCACGTTTGTTAAGACCAATAAAAAGCTGTTAATTTTGTACATTCTGTAGCATTTTACTTTTAATTATTTGATACGTGGTCTAGTGATTATCGAATGTTGTTCAGCAAACCAATATAACACTACCTCAGATATCGCTGATGCTGTGTGCGTTTAACATGTACGTACTTGCAGTGCTACCTCCCTACAACAGTCCTACAACAATGCGTGCCGCTGTTCCCTACACAAAACACGCATGCCATTACGGTTTCACTATTGCAGTACTGTCTACTTTTTACGTTTTAGACATTTTGGCAGCACAAAAGCATACAGTGGAGAAAACGTTATTCTTTCCCAATAAACGCGTTTACGCTTAAACTATTATTTCCAGTGCAAACAGTTTGGAGCCAGATCAGACTCCAAACTGTTTGCCACCAAGATAAACATGAATTATCAGAATTGTCCAAAAGTTGTACTTTTCAACGTTTTAGTGTTTTGCGTTTGCGTACGTTTGCGTTTAAACGGGAAAGAATAACAGATTATCCACTGTACGTTTTAGACATTTTGGCAGCACAAAAACATAATTACGAGTGGCAAACAGTTTGAATTCAGTTCAGTCGCCGTGTTACGCGGTATTTGATCTGCATTCAATTAGCTGTTTTTTAATGTAAGCCAAGTATTCTAGTGTTATTAGTATTCCCTTCTAATAACAACTCACTTCGCGCAATATTTGACCCCCTATATATGTTGTTGTAGAGAGGGAGAGGGAGCACTGTATTAGCAGTAGACTAATCACTCATTGGTCCCTTAGAATTTAGAAAGAACAATTCCTATATCAACATAAGTTCAGTGCATTTATTAATCATAAGGGTTGATTTTAACAACATATTACAAATTGACAAACGGTGCAGACTCTGATTAGAGAGTATTGATCAGAGGTAATGCTGTTTGCATAGGACGAGACATCACCATACATTTCACTCTAGACTGGATATAAGGTATACGCGTTATTTTGGATTATGGAAGAATAAGGATCTTGCTAAAAGCAGGCCAAAAATAAGGATGACAGTGGAAAAGACGTTATTTTTCCCAATAAACGCGTCAACGTTAAAACTAAAAGCGCCGTTGCAAACAGTTAGGAACCTGATAAGGCGCTGGGTAATATCATCTCTATGTTTTGATACTGTGGTCTGCTCAGCTTTAAAAGCAAATGTTGTGTCCTGAAAGACACATTATCGATAAGAGAATTATTATATTTGTATTCTGATATAAACCCAAACTATTTGCAAATGGGACTAGCGATGAAACTTTTACGCGTTGCATACATATATTGACAATGGTTTCATTTTGTTACCCATTTAGATATTTTCTTCTCATTTCAGAAGTTTAGACTTTATCAATATTATGACATACGATATGCACGGATCGTGGGAGTCTGTCACGGGACACAACAGTCCCCTTTTTGGAAGGATTGGTGAGAGTCCAGAGTCTGCTCTGCTGAATATGGTAGGTTGGTAGTAACTCGCGTTTAACCAAATACTCCATAGCTACACACGTTTACGCCTTTAGTTTATTCCTCCACTGAAGAATTTTGATGAAATGTTTATAGTATAGCAGGACCTAGACTGTATACATTGTAGCAAATAAGGCGAACGACCCATGCTGCTTAATTTTCAATCTGTTATAGCGGGTATCTATTTTCAATTCTAGAAACAGGCTATGGAGTATAGGGTTGATTCATTCATCCCTAAACCTTCAAATGACCCATGCGCGTTTCCCATTTAGTCAAGTTAATTTTTTACAATGAAGGGTTATGTTGTGCAGATTTTTTTGCAAAATGACACCAGTATAGACCCTGATCTACTATGTTTGTATTGGACATATCTACTCTAAACTAGGGTAAAATATGAATACATGTAGGTTTGATGTTCTAACTGAAGTAATTGCTCACATTTCGTCTGTCGAAATACCGTCTGTTTTGAATTTGTTGCATTTCTCTAAGTTGACTAAATATAAAGACTGGTAACAATCAGTTTGGATCCAAATCAGACGCCGAATTAATCGGCGTCTGACCTTGCTCTCAGCTGCTTGAACATACAGGTCGTGTTAAGATCAGGCAGGCGACTGATTAGTGAGTCATCCTATAGTGGAGAATCTGTTATTCTTTCCCGTTTAAACGTACGCAAACGCAAAACACTAAAACGTTGAAAAGAACAAATTTTGGACAATTCTGATAATTCATGTTTATCTTGGTGGCAAACAGTTTGGAGCCTGATCAGACGCCGGGTTATTAGGCGTCTGATCTGGCTTCAAACTGTTTGCACTGCAAATAATAGTTTTAGCGTAAACGCGTTTATTGGGAAAGAATAACGTTTTCTCCACTGTACAGGTCGTGTTCAGGACAGGCAGGCGACTGTTTAGTGAGTCATCCTATTTTCGTCAATATCCGTATTGAATTTTATCTTTAACACTACATTTGATAAATAATGATACAATTGAATTGAGTAGAAATCAAGACATATTTATTGTCTGATATCTGTATATTTAATATTTACAATAGTGGAATCGTTGAATATCTAATTTAAACGCAACACTTGATTTATATAAACAGTGGTACATGTATTCCTTCAGGCATTGTGTAGAAGACGTTTGTGTCTAGTTCATGTTCCACACTGTCCACTGCTACAGTGGAGAAAACGTTATTCTTTCCCAATAAACGCGTTTACGCTAAAACTATTATTTGCATTGCAAACAGTTTGGAGCCAGATCAGACGCCGGGTAACCCGGCGTCTGATCAGGCTCCAAACTATTTGCCACCAAGATGAACATGAATTATCAGAACTGTCCAAAAGTTGTCCTTTTCTACGTTTTAGTGTTTTGCGTTTGCGTACGTTTGCGTTTAAACGGTAAAGAATAACAGATTATCCACTGCTATACTATCGACTGTCTGAAATTTGCCATCTGTTAAAACTTCTAGCCGGACTTCAGATTAGAACGACTAAACTGAACATTTTCAACCCTTCTGTTAATCTTTCACTTTCAAGTTTTATATTAGTCTGCTTTAACCCTCTTACCGCAAAATATCGTCTGCATTGGTAGTGTCGTCTGCCGTATTTTTAAAGTCAGATTGGGGGGGGGGGGGGGGGGGGGGGGGGAGGGCTATAGAAATTTCGATACGAGTGTCAAACAGTTTCGACCCTGATCGTACGCCGCGTTAAGCGGGTCTGATCAGGATCCAAACTGTTTGCAAAGTGGCCTTGTGGGGCCAATGACAGTGAAAACGTTGATGCTGACAAAAAATCGACTGTTTTTAAGATTTGGATCTAAACAGTTAAAACTTATGACATAAGGACGTTAGCACAGTCTCTTTGAAAAACGCACATTATCAAGAGATCGGCTTTGGCTTTCCCAAACACAATGATAAAGAAATCTAAAATGAGTTTAATGCGAGAGACTTTTTTGCCTACGCAAACGTCGAACCATGTAAATAATTATAAAGTACAAATTTTATAAAATCTGAAAGCACCAAGCTTTCAATTTACGATGTGCGTATGCTTAGCAAACTAAATGAATGACTTGATGCGATATCAACACATACCGTAAGCTTAAGGAAAGGGCAATATAATACAGTGGAGAAAACGTTATTCTATCCCAATAAACGCGTTTATGCTAAAGCTATTATTTGCAGTGCAAACAGTTTGGAGCCAGATCTAAACTGTTTGCCACTCAGATTAAAATAAATTATTAGGATTGTCAATAAATAGTCTTTTTCTACGATTTAGTAAAATGCGTTTGCGTACGTTTGCGTTTAACCCTCGTCCGGACCTTTGGGGTCCATTGCACCCCAGTGGCTTTATTTTTACTAGAAAAAAGTAATCTGCCTAATGACGTTGATGACGTTTTCCGACATTGTTCCTATGGCTGTTTTTGACACTTCTGTGAAATACGTACTTAATAGGTCAATTCGCATAGATTTTATTTTCAAAACACTTCTGGGGTCCAATCGGACCCCAGAATTTTAAAGGTAAGTAAAATGTATTTCAGGCCATTTCAAAACCGTTCCTTGTTGTTTACAACTACAATAATGGCATTTATTGAATACTAGATAGCCCCGACAATAATGTTCCTTAATTGTACATATCAAAATATATATTTCATGATCTTGTCGTTGAGTTACTTCCCTTGGATATTATAACCCCGGAGCGCAAAACCGCGATTCAAGGGAATCACACTGTATGGAACGAATACAATTCTATCTGACATCAAATTATCGAAATGATTTCAAGATTCAAATAAGTAAACTGTATTATTCTTGGTTCTGGTCCTTTCTGGAAGTTTCAATAGCAGTCATGGGCAAATATTGGTGACCTTGACCTTTGACCTTGGACCTATTGATCGTTGGCCAACGAGGTCTTGTCGGTCGTTATTTAAGACGTCTACTTCAATGATTTATTGCCATTTTTCAGTATACAGATTCAGATATATAGCTACAGGGGAAGAAAAACATACATTAGACAAACATGCTCCATTTAGGATGTATGGCAAACGCTTGTTCACCAGTGGCTTAACCTAATGTTTGATACAATTTCTTGTTATTTCATTCATGAATACAAATTAATGTAATAGATGATAATCGCAGGAAATTGACGATATTGTTCAGCTTGGACGCTGTTTTGGTTACATATGTTCCACTAATAATGTTTTTAAGTCAGTCGTGGTTAACAGTTGTAAAGTGACCCATGTTATAATGCACAAATATTTTTGTCATTTTCTTCCAAATATTTACATAGTTTTGTACAAGATACACCATTAATGTAACAAAATATATATCTAGTCATAAATATGTCCACATTTCCCAATCTGTACATTTTCTGCACAAGTTATTAGATAAAATTCGATTTTAGAGCAAAAAACTTAGTTTTTTGTGTTACTATGGTCGCTGGTTGCCATGGTAACAATGAGAGCAACGTTTCGGTTGTATCACCACCATATAGCATAATCACATCAATTTATAAAGCGGCATCAGTTATGTTTTAAATGCCCATCTTGATTTAGAAAAATAACAAAAATGTACAATGGGGTTCAATGGACCCCAAAAGTCTCAAAACGGAAGTTTTTGCAAGGTCCGGATGAGGATTAAACGGAAAAGAATAACGTTTTCTCCACTGTACGCCGCGTTTACGGTTTTTGGCAGGACAAACAATATTTCCGAAAGCGCATATAGGTGCTTTCTGCATTACTGCAATTCTCCACTAAGGCATCACTATTCTTAAACCGCCATGTTCTAGTGTCGCTGTGCCTAAGTTAAATCATAGGTGTACATTCTTTTATACTGCAATTGTGCATGATTTAATTAATGCCACATTGGCGAATCTTATTTGTTTGTTAACTGAATCAAAGATATTAGTCCGGCAGAGGGCTGACTTGACCTGGAAATGCCGTCCTAAGTTTTTTTCTCGACTGATTCTACTTGATCATATGATACTTATTGAAAAACCACCGGGTGCCACTTTGTCACCCTTGAGCATTTTCGTAAATTCAAGATGGCGGCCAAAATGGCTGCCGAAAGGATTTTAAACAAAATAGCACAAAAATCAGCATTAAAATTTCCCTTTTTTAAATTGATTTGACCTCACCATAATGATAGTAATTATTACAGACACGATTCATGTTTTTAAAATGTTACGGGTGACATCTTGTTACTCTTGAGCATTTAAGTGTATTCAAAATGGCGGCTAATATGGCTACCTAAACTATTCTAAACATCAGCGTTCATGGTTTGGTTTTCTTAACTGATTTGACCCTATTATAATGATAGATATTACTGAAATGATGATACATATTATTGAACTGTTACGGATGCCATCTTGCCACCCTTGAGCATTTCTGTATATTCAAGAGCCCCAAAATGGCTACCGAATTTGCTTTTAAACAAAATAATCCAAAAAGCAGTATTCATTGTTTTTTTGTTTAAACTTATTTGACCTCACCATAATGAGAGTTATTATTGAACGGACAATTCATGTTTTAAAACTGTTACGGGTGACATCTTGTCACCCGTAAGCATTTCCGTTTATTCAAAATGGCGGCTTAAATGGCTATCAAAATGCGTTAAAAACTACTCTGAACTTCACCATACATAGTTTGGTTTTCTACACTAATTTGACCCAACCTTCATGGAATTTATTACTGAAATGATGATACATATAGTGGACTGTTACGAATGACATCTTGTCACCCTTGAGCATATCTGTATATACAAAAGTGCGACTAAATTGGCTACCGAAATGCTTTAAAACAAAATGGTCAACAATTCAGCATTCATAATTTCTTTTTATTAATTGATTTGATCTCACCATTATGATATTCGTTATTGAAATGATCAAAATAATTATTGGAATGTTATTACGGGTGACATCTTTTTATCATTGAGCGTTTCCGTATATTCAAGATGGCAGCCAAAATAGTGACGGAAATTTTGTTTAGCAAAAAAAGTCCAAAAACCAACAACCATACAGTTTTTATCCATAACTGTCTCGATATCAACGTAATTATACTTACAATTAGAATTATGATACGTATTGATGAAATGTAACGGGTAACATCTTTTCACCCTTGAGTATTTCCGTATATATTAGATGGTGATGCTTATTATTGAAAACATGTAATACTTGTTATAGAACTGTACGAGGATGACATCTTGTCACCCTTTAGTATTTCCATATATTTGAGATGGCGACCAAAGCGTTGACCGAAATGCTTTAAATCAAAATAAGTCCAAACAACAACATTCATTATTTCTTATTTTGAAATGGTTTTACCTTTCCAGAATGATATTTATTATTGAGAGAATGATACTCATTATTGAAATACTTCGGGTGACATATGTCCACCTTCGAGCATTTTCGTATTCAAGAAAGCAGCCAACATTGCGATAGAAAGGCTTAAAATATTCAAAATGTTCAAAAGTCAAAATTAAATACACAATGTAGTTGTTTCTTGACTGGTTCTTTTTTAGCACCTGGTATTTGTTCATAAGAGCGCTTTTACATTTATCCCAAGAGACCTTCCTACCTAATCGTGGTTCTGGGGCTTAATTGTCATAGGAATATTTATGTGTATTTGACCTAGATAATGCCGGCTGTCAAGAACTAAAAGGAAGGCATGTCGGTGGTTTTGATCCCATGCGCTGATTCGCAACGAATGTGACTACCGGGGTAGTCGAAATCATATTTCTGAAATCAACATCATCTCATCTCATCACCTCTCATCAGTTATTGGCGCCATATGATTTTTTCTGTGTTGCAGTACCCTAAAACCCGACTCGTCCATGTATGCATTTACATATCAATATTTACGTTCTACAGGGCATTCTTCCTTGACAGTCACACATTGCTCAGTTTAAAATTTAACTATAGCGTTATGACAAGGTTTTCGGTCAAAGTCGTTGGCTGTGAAGATGTTATCCGTTTTTCCTTCCTCCAGCCAAATAAATACGAAATACTCTGCTGGGTCAAGGTCAGGTAGCTTGTTTACTCAAATAAATGCCTAAATCAAGGTAGCAAAGTTTTGCTGATGTTTCATCGCTAAGCTATGTGGTCTAAACTTGAACGCGTGTTTTTCAGATATGAACTCGAAGAACTACTATCGCTTGTGAAATGTAGGTTTCATGAGAAATGAGGGGTACAGATTTCATAAACTTCGTAAAACATTTTCTAAATTCTTTTATAGAAATCTTCCTCTCATTAACAAGTATAAATGTAACTTAAAGTCTTTTCTGCGGCAAGGTATTTCACATCCGGAGTTTTATGGTGATGTGATTTACAGACTTCGTAAGATTCTTGGACATATGCATTTTCAAAACCTATTTGTGAAACGTATTAGATTTTTCCTCAAAAAAGATTATGATCCAACTATATTGCTGCGCACTTCACGTTTGGTTATCGATCAATCTACAATTGATAACTATGCTTTCCTCTTTGGTTGTGCGACGACAGACAGGGCTTAGCACTACATGATGATGTATCTCTAAAGCCGTCCTTAACCGGGAGAGTTATGTCGGATTTTCGTGCTTTGGTTTTTCTGTCGTACCCTAAACCCTCCCATGTCTTACAGTTACTCGTGACTACAGACTATTCGCTTGAGTACAATTTGACCGTTGCCATAGTGGGTTATTTTTAACACGGGCTTGAATGTTTAATTCTTTCCCGTGTTACTAATATTCCTGTCAGAGAATTTTGTTAGATGTTTTACATGTATTTACTTACTGTGCTGGCGGTCTTTTTGATTGTAAGGTTGTGGAACAGGGTTTATATTTTATGTACACTGTTCGTCTTTATAGGTGAATATAGGAGATAAGTGTGAGGTTGGGCGCCCCTAAACCCAGGTTTAACCCCCCAGTGGTTGTTAATGGTTAATTTATAATTAATTATTGATTGCTGCTGACCGTACCAAGGCGGGCTCCTATGTTCACTTTGCTTTATGTTTGTTTTGCGTATTGTTTTCTGTTTGGATTGTGGAATTGCGTGTGTGTGTATGTGTGTGTGTTTGTTATGGTATGACTGTGTGTGTTCTGCTTTAGAGATGGGTGTATTGTTTGTGTTGCGTTTCCTGCTTGAGTCTTCTTTCGTATTTATTCAATAGAAACATAACGTCAACCGATAAGTTAAAACTTTCCTTGCAGCAGTTCAAGTTCCAATTGCAAAGTTGTCTGCAACTGTGTTACATCCTGAGAGAGTATATTCAGGAATAATGTCCTTAACAATGTCCATATGTTTGTCCCATTCAATATCAATATTAATAATAGATTTGATTAACATTTTATTCGCCCTTCTTGTTTTATAATATGACTGACAGCTTACCGGTAGGATTCAAATAATTTCTTGTGCATTAGAATACCTACTACACAATGATGTTGTCTACCTCTTAATCTGTTGCTTTCAAATGTTTTCTTTCTGACATGATACATCGGCTTGTTTAAGCTTGTGTTTTTACCTATTATCGCTAGCTTATTAATGTGTGTGTGCTCAATTTAAAAAGTCTCAGCATCTAGAATGTAAGAGACTATCAGCTTCATTAACTGTTTTTCAGTGGTAGTAAGATACACTGATTTTGGTAATATGCTGTTAGCATGCAACTGATAGCAATCGATTTTAACCTGTTGCTCTCGTAGACTTATAGAAATGTCAGTGCTGTATATATAGGTCAACATTGCTGTTGTCATCCAACTTAAATGTTGGCGATGTAGTTCTGCACAGAGCCTTTTGTGGTGTATATCATAAACATATAATAACAATATCAATCCGTCTATGGTGACTGTCTACTGGTCCTATTTTTGTGTTAGAAACCCCTATCTGGACTTTGTTTTGAATTGCTTTATCAAATTTTGTAACTGTCATATCATTATGATTACCAAACAGTGCTGTTGGAATAGGTGTCATTTCATGGGACAAAACATCTCCGATATCAACCTCGTGGCTGCTAGCTTGAAAACTGTCTAGGACTATTGAGTAGATTTCACATGATTTGACCTACCATGATCACATTCTTTTGGTCACGGTGATTTGTTCTCTTGAATCTTGTTTGTCCAATTCTATTAGCAGTCCCTAGCCTGGTTTCAAGCTGTTATGCACATCATTTGATTCCATTTCTTCAGTATCAATGTTGAAAACGACATCTTTATCAATTTCTTTATCAATCTAACAACTACAGTTTTTAAAAGCACTTTCAACTGACTTGCTCACAGTGCATATAACTATGTTCTTCCATAAGTTGAAGTTTGGGTGCAATAGAACCCCTTAGTCAAGAGACATACATCCTTTATGCACTCCGATAGGCTAAAAAAGACAACACTTTAATAACGTTTGCGCTCTAGTGTGTACAAATTTGAATATGTATTTTTCCAAACGTTCACAAGTTAAGTAAGGCTTTAAGTTTTAGGAAGATTTTGATTATTGATGAAACTTAAAGATAAAACTACCAGATTCAATTCAGGTGAGAGATTTTATGGCCACCATGGTCCTCTTGTCTTAACGTGCCTTCCGTGTCGTTTGCGTTGTTTTCTAGTTTCCGTCTCCCTTGTGCCCCTCAAAGTCAGTTTCAAGATCACCCCTGTGAGCCACCATGATATCAAAGTTTGCTTGCAGCTGATTGTACAAGTGAATCTCTAAAGCCTATGAGTATTTCTGCTTTATCATAATATTAATTATGCAATCGACCACATGCCCATGGCACATAAAGGGGATTTCAATGAACATATGACATATTCACTTTTATATACCTCGTCCATGCCTCATCAAATCTTCGTTTTCAAAAATATTCTGAGCACTGCTCTTCGGAGAGCCTTCATTTCTTTCAGGTAAGCCATGCCACATCTGCCATTGTTAGTTAACATGATCTGAATCGGAATTTTAAGGCAGCATTTCACTATATACTACACTCTTTCAAGGCATCAGCAACTATAAAGGCTAAGCCACTGTCTGCCATTAATCTACCATCATCAGCAACTAAGCTGATGAGTAAGTGTATGCCACCAAGCCTATATGATAAAAATGAAATATTTTGACGCACAAGAGCATGAGCAATTACATGACCCTAGCTGCTGGTACTTATTCCAAAACGACCAAAAAAGAAAACAAATGTCTAGACACAGAGGTCAAGGTTAAAGATCAATGTTAGTAATTTACTATTGTAACTTGTTTTACTCGTTAAAGTGCACATACACGTGATGTTATGTGACCGTAATTGAAGAAATTAGT
The DNA here is from genome assembly GCA_922989275.2 of Gari tellinella. Classification (NCBI taxonomy): domain Eukaryota; kingdom Metazoa; phylum Mollusca; class Bivalvia; order Cardiida; family Psammobiidae; genus Gari; species Gari tellinella. Next base: position 99,014,157 of record OV277856.1, on the reverse strand, counting down.
CCAAAATTGACCTATTTAACAAAGCAATTTACAAATGTCACAGAGGTCAATGACAAAGGTCAATGTTATCAAAACTGCAATGCAACATGCTACTTACATTTAGGTGTATCGATAGTTAAAGTTTCATTGATAAAATACTTAAACTTTCAAGGGATTTACTCGGTATTCGATGCCGGGGTATAGAATAAAAGGCCAAATTTCGTAAAAAATGGTGGGTGGGGTAAACCGGAAATATATCAAAATGCTCAAGGGTGACAAGGTGGCACCCGGTCAGTTCTGAATGACAGTGCTTTGAACTATCAATATCAATCAAGAAAAAAACTTAGGACGCAATTTCTAGGTGGACCTCAAAATCCTCATTTCTCTGCCGGACTATATACATGTTTCAAAGGAAGATTCACTTACATGTATTTGAAGGAGATATTTGTGGCATAAACTCGTCTCTAAATTAATGTCATAGTGGCATTGCGTGAATTTAAAAATTGCAAATGGTTAATGGGCCAATCAGAGGTTGGTTTTGAAACATCAACCATGTTTGTTATGATCCATTTAAGGTTGATGACCCCTTATCGGCTAATGTCGGTCAATAGCGATACTCTACGGAAAGCGATCGGTCATTCTCGTCAACTGTTGTCCCGTTCGAACGAGGCTTTAGTATGGTTCGGAACGGACCGACAAATGACGAAAATGGCCGATCCCTGTACGTAAAGTTGCGATTTTGACCCAATCTCATTATGGGTTCCTAACCATAAAATAAATAACACATTAAAATTTGCATAAGACTGTTATTTTCTACAAATTAGCGTACTGTGTTTACATGTAACAATAACTTATACGTGTAGCATTGTTCCCAATTTACAAGTCAATACTGTACTAATATAGCGCATGGGATGTTTTTTTTCTTTCAAAATGAAAGTAAATACAGACACATTGCATTCAAATGTAAAAAGTAACAGCTTTTCGAAAATCCAATTTTATCCAAGTACATGTAGCACGCATTTTGAAGCCAGGCTCCGAGGTTATGAAACTTTTGACTTGAGTCTATACTCGTTCCCAAGCATTTGATTGGTCAGATTTGAGCCTAGGCTCAAATCTGACCAATCAAATGCTAGGGAACACACTCAGACTCAACTAGAACACTTTATAACCTCGATGCCTGTTCAGACGTCTGAATATCCAGCGTCTGATCTAGCTCCAAACAGTTTGCAATTGAAATAAATGTATAGGTATGATTCCGTTCAGTAGAAAAGTAGTATGATTTCCTATTTTTATACAGTGGAGAAAACGTTATTCTTTCCCAATAAACGCGTTTACGCTAAAACTATAATTTGCAATGCGTAAACAGTTTGAAGCCAGATCAGACGCCGGGTAACCCGGTGTCTGATCAGGCTCCAAACTGTTTGCCACCAAGATAAACATGAATTATCAGAATTGTCCAAAGGTTGTACTTTTCAACGTTTTAGTGTTTTGCGTTTGCGTACGTTTGCGTTTAAACGGGAAAGAATAACAGACTCTCCACTGTAAAGTTTAACATCAAGTGAACCTTTAACTATGTCGTTCCGTGAAAAACATGAGCTTATTACGCTCTCAAAATGACAGGAAAACTGTCCATTAGGGTTGTTTAATCGATTTAAGTCATTCACCCCCTGAACCTTCAAATGGCAATTCCTATCTCTTATTTGGTCTTGTCCATTTTCGACCATTATATGTGTCTTTATTACAATATGTTGCTAAATGACAAACAGCATAACCTCTGATCAGAAGGCAACCAACATGGTATGAATGAAACACGTGTAAAGTTTCCCGATATCAGTTTGTGAATTGACTAGTACACTCGCGGAAAGGGGTGAATGAGTTAATTTACTTGCTGTAAATTTTCTGAACGACAATTTTAAATGCAAATCAAGCAGAAAAACAACCTCATTCCCGACGGTTCTCATAATTAATGTAAATTTTGTAATTCCGTGAACATTAATTCAATATGTCCCCGCAATAACGATCAGTCTATCGATAAACTGATTTCTTGGTACATCCCTTTCATGGTCAAGTTTATCGTGGAGTAGTTACAGTGGAGAATCTCCCGTTTAAACACAAACGTACGCAAACGCAAAGAACAACTTTTGGAAAATTCTGATAATTCTTGTTTATCTTGGTGGCAAACAGATTGGAGCCTGATCAGACGCCGGGTTACCCGGCGTCTGATCTGGCTCCAAGCTGTTTGCAATGGAAAAAATAGTTTTAGCGTAAACGCGTTTATTGGGAAAGAATAACGTTTTCTCCACTGTATCCCTTTACCGCAGTATTATCGCCTGCTTCAATTGTGTTGTTTGCAATATCGTTGCAGTATAACTGACGAAATGTCGGAACGAGTGTCAAGCAATATGGATCAGGCGGCGTCTGATCAGGATACAAATTGTTTGCATACGCACATTTTGACATCATAGACAGTGAAAGGGTTTACGCCAGCGGTCTTTGAATCATGGTTAAAGTCAAGCAAAAACACTGGATAATACTTCTTTCTCGTATAATTTCTTTTCTCGTTACGCAGTTTCGTCATTTTGATTGTCAACGGTTTGGTTCATTAAAAATGCTGTGCTATTTGGTATCTGATCTGATTCTAGACTATGTCAAATACTTGTCTATAGTTGCAATTACGTAGAAGGAACGTGACACAAATTGAAAAAATGGTCCGGTTATCTGTCTGTCTATCCACAAGTTTAACTTTTGCCATAACTTTATAACTACACATGATAGAGACTTGACATTTTGCATGTGTACTGAACTCAAAAGACTTTCCAGCTCAGTACAAGTTGAGTTATGTCCGACAAAGGTCAATGTCATTTAAAGGTCATTTGAAGGTCAATTTGACTGCGCTTTACAGTTATCATAACTTTATAACTACATGTGGTAGAGACGTCATAGTATGCATGTCTACTCAACTCTAAAAGCTTATGCGCTCAATCAGTACAAGCTGGGTCATTCAGACAAATGCCAATGTCTTTTACAGTGGTGAAAACGTTATTCTTTCCCGTTTAAACGCTAACGAAACACAAACGCAATACACTAAAATGTAGAAAATAACAACTTTTTGACAATTCTGCATCCAAACTGTTTGTACGGGAAATAATAGTGTTAGAGTAAACGCGTTTATTGGGAAAGAATAACGTTTTCTCCACCGTCATGGTAACATCGAGGGACATAGTGTTTCAGAAACACATCTTTTTATTTACCTATAAACGCGTTTATGCTAATACAAATACATGTATGTACGTTTTAACTCTCTGCACGCTAGCGGCGGATATACATGTGTCTGCCACAGTGATTGCCTTTGCAAACAGTTTGGATCCAGATGAGACGCAGCGTAACGCAGCGTCTCATCAGGATCCAATATGTTAGATACACGTACTCTGACCATGTTTTGAAAAGAAATTTAGATGATTCTATTTTTAGAACAAGAGCAGACGACAAATGTTGCAGACGAAAAAATTACCCAGCATGCAAAGAGTTAAACCGATTGGCACTAAATCAGACAACGGGTCTTAACTGTTTGCCACTGAAATTTGGATAAACCGTTAGACGTTAAAAACTTTTCTACATGTCACTGTTTACGAAAACACGAATAACACCGTTTCAACTGTATGATTATACTTATATACTATATCCTACATAGACACAAACAATTATAAGAGATACGTTATTTAAACAAACTTAATGGAAACGTGATGTACTAAAATTATAATGCTAATATTTATGTTAGCAAATACAAGTTAAAAAATGTCACTAAATGTTTTCATTTCGGTGGTACTAATGTTTTTCAAGTCACATAAGACATTAACCCCTCACTGCCAAATATTTCGTGAGAGTTTTATCCTTTCACCGTTTCATTGTCGTTTGTTTCAATTTTGTTGTCTACAAGATCGTTTTAAAGTAAGGTTCAAAGTAGTTTCACTTAATACATATCTATACGCGTATCAAACAGTTTGGGTCCTGATCGGACGCCGCATTACGCGGCGTCTTATCAGGATCCAAACTGTTTGCAAACGCGCTTTAAAGCGTCATTGAGAGTGAAAGGGTTAAAATGTAGTTTGACGGTATTGAGACGCCAATCCTTTCTTATAAATCGTTTAAGTTTTGACATTTTACAGTTAATGATTCAATATAAAATGACAAATTTATGTTAAACAAATAACACAGACTTGTGATAACTCTCGAAAGCAGAATTTGCCCATATACTCATAAGTCACGGCAATGCAAATAAGGTAAATGCCCTTTTAAAAATGTAACTACAAATGGCTCCAAACGTGACTTTGCAAACAGTTTGGATTCTGATCGGGCACCGCATTACGCGACGTCTGATTAGAATCCATACTGTTTGATACAGTGGAGAATCTGTTATTATTTCCCGTTTAAACGCAAACGTACGCAAACGCATTGCACTAAAACATAGAAAAGGACAACTTTTCGACAATTTTGACTATTCATGTTGATCTGAGTGGCAAACAGTTTGGAGCCTGATCAGACGCCGGGTTACCCGGCGTCTGATCTGGCTTCAAACTGTTTGCAATGGAAAAAATAGTTTTAGCGTAAACGCGTTTATTGGGAAAGAATAACAGATTCTCCACTGTACGTATACAGTATCTATATTCCCTTAGTCAAACACACTTAATCCGACTTCAAAATATTGCAGACGACATTATCAATACAGACGATAAAATGGTGATGAGATGGCTATGCAGTGGTGAAAAATTATTCTTTCCCGTTTAAACGCAAACGAAACACAAACGCGTTTCACTTAAATGAAGAAAATAACAACCTTTTGATATTTCTCACTATTTATTTTTATGCGTCTATACTTGATTTTTTGGCCAAACTATAGTAAAATTTACATTTAATATATTAGTGAACTAACAGTAAAAGTGACATATAATATATAATTGAATTAATACATGAAATTGATAGTTAATGATAACAACGTTCACTCATCTATATATAATGTCTTGGTAGTAAAAATGGATAAGATGTATATTGTAAAACACCAGAAACTGTAATGTTTACGTGTAATAAATATACTGTTCTGTTCTGTTCTGTTATTTTTATCTGTGTGGCAAACAGTTTGGAGACTGATCAGACGTCGGGTAACCCGGCGTCTGATCAGGCTCAAAACTGTTTGCACTGCAAATAATAATTTTAGCGTAAACGCGTTTATTGGGAGAAAATAACGGTTTCTCCACTGATACATGTAACAGGACGAAAAGACTTGGCAATGAAAGTGTTAAACAATATGTTGCATGTGTACGTGCGTGTGTATGCATATATTACAGTGGAGAATCTGTTATTCTTTCCCGTCTAAACGCAAACGTACGCAAACGCAAAACACTAAAACGTAGTAAAGTACAACTTTTGGACAATTCTGATAATTCATGTTTATCTTGGTGGCAAACAGTTTGGAGCCTGATCAGACGCCGGGTTACCCGGCGTCTGATCTGGCTCCAAACTGTTTGCACTGCAAATAATAGTTTTAGCGTAAACGCGTTTATTGGGAAAGAATAACGTTTTATCCACTGTAATTGTTTTATTGAATACATGTATGCGTATATTTATTGTTTTATTGAATACCAAAATGTTTCAGGACTGGGCTGCACAATATTGGTCAAGTCAAGGTGCACCGAAACACAAGCTGATAATGGGCTTCGGATTGTACGGTCGTAGTTTTAAACTAGCATCTCCAGCCAACAACGGCATGGGAGCAGCGATTTCAGGTGCCGGTCGACCAGGAAATTTCACCAAAGAAGCTGGTTTTATGGCATACTATGAGGTAAGTTGGATCCAGAGCATTCTACAGTGGAGAAAACGTTATTCTTTCCCAATAAACGCGTTTACGCTAAAACTATGAATTCTATTGCAAACAATTTGGAGCCAGGTCAGACGCCGGGTAACCCAGCGTCTGATCAGGCTTCAAACTGTTTGCCAACCCGATGAAAATGAGTCGTCCAAATTGTCAAAAAGTTGTTATTTTACTCATTTTAATGCACTGCGTTTGCGTCCGTTTGCGTTTAAACGGGAAAGAATAACGTTTTCTCCACTGTAAATATCATGAAGTATAATGTCGTCTTCTAAAAGAGTGTATCCATTTCATTTGTCAAATGTAGATTTAAGAGAATTTGATACATCGATATAAATATTACACAAAACTTTGATCTGATCTGGATCGAGACTGTTTCTGAGAAACTGCTTATTCATAGCTGGCATTGACATAATTATGCTTCTATCAGTGGGTATCTTTCGAGCGAGCCACTACATTGGTGAGGCTATATTTCCATGCCATGTAGATGTATTGCCCTTTCTCTGTCCCTCTCTTTCTCTCTATTTATTTATTTCTCCTCTCTCTATCTTCTCTCCCCTCTCTCTTCTTTTTCTTTCTCTTTCTTTTTCAAACTCTTTTTGTTCTATCCCACGCTCTCTCACTCTTTGTCTTTATCTGTATTTCCCTCTACATATGTCTTTCCTTGTTAGTCTCTTTTTCTCTTTCTCTTTCTCTGCTCTCTTCTAGTATTTCCCTTAACATAGTTATACATAGTTTACAACAGACACACTGTTGAACTTTTAGCCAAAACATGTGTATCGGGTTCAGCGAATTTCCACTTTATAAGTACTCATATTATTGCATGGCTGATCTCTTTAAGGTCTGCGAAGAGATGAAAAACGGAGCGACTCGCATGTGGCACCCGGAGCACAAAAGCCCTTATCTGTATAAAGGCGACTTATGGGTGGGGTATGACGATGAACAAAGCATTCGTGAAAAGGTAGGTACTGTCGGAATACAGGGCTGCCATTTCTTCGGATTTTTCCTAAATCTTCGGATTTTTTTTTAGTACATGGTAGCTTAAAGCAGGCTGAAAGTAAAGCAGAATGCGCATTAAGACGCATTCTGCTTTACTTCCAGCCTACTGTAAGTAGTCACATGCCAACAAAACTAGAAATAGGCTATGGGGTAAAGGTACGATTCGTAAAATCGCACTTGAAAAATGCAAATTTGAAAATCTTAGGATTTTTCATGTCAACGTATGGCAGCCTTGTGAATACTTTACACAGTGGACGACTGTCATTGTAACAATTGGGCAGACATTATTCTGTTCCAATAATCGCGTTTACCCTACCACAAGTACAGTGGAGAAAACGAAACGTTATTCTTTCCCAATAAACGCGTTTACCCTACCACAAGTACAGTGGAGAAAACGAAACGTTATTCTTTCCCAATAAACGCGTTTACCCTACCACAAGTACAGTGGAGAAAAAAACGTTATTCTTTCCCAATAAACGCGTTTACCCTACCACAAGTACAGTGGAGAAAACGAAACGTTATTCTTTCCCAATAAACGCGTTTACGCTAAAACTATTATTTGCAGTGCAAACAGTTTGAAGCCAGACCAGACGCCGGGTAACCCGGCGTCAGATCAGGCTCCAAACTGTTTGCCAACAAGATAAACATGAGTTATCAGAATTGTCCAAAAGTTGTACTTTTCTACGTTTTAGTGTTTTGCGTTTGCGTACGTTTGCGTTTAAAGGGACAGTATAACAGATTTTCCACTGTATATCAATTGTAAACAGTTTGGAGCCAGGTCAGATACCGGATTGGATGAACTGATACATGTACATGTAGGCGTACATGTATCTAACGATTGACATTTTTTGCAATGTGTTTCGTTTATACGGATTAGAATAACGTCTCATCGGCTGTACCGATTCAGCACTCAATTAATTACTACAGAAGTTATTCTTTCACGTTACAGTGGATAATCTGTTATTCTTTCCCGTTTAAACACAAACGTGCGCAAACGCAAAACACTAAAACGTAGAAAAGTACAACTTTTTGACAATTCTGATAATTCATGTTTATCTTGGTGGCAAACAGTTTGGAGCCTGATCAGACGCCGGGTTACCCGGCGTCTGATTTGGCTCCAAACTGTTTGCACTGCAAATAATAGTTTTAGCGTAAACGCGTTTATTGGGAAAGAATAACGTTTTCTCCACTGAAACACGCAAACGAAACGCAATCGCATCACATTAAAATTGAACAAAAGACCTGAGTGACAAATAGTTTGGACCCTTCTTCAACTGTTTGCAAACATGTCAGACGTCAAGTAACTCTAGGTCCGACTAGGTTCCTAAATGTTTAACAAGCATATTGGGTGTAAACAAGTTAAAATCAACTGAGGAATAAGTTCACTATTACAATTTTTGACAAAACCATTTTAACATTGAACATCCACACATCACCGGTTTGACCTCATTTATACGGCATGACGTTATTAATATTTCATATGTTGAATTTCGGTTGATTTACAACATGTTTTGGGCTTACTTTATTGCAGTTAAAGTGTAACAAAAATTCATAGGCTGTTCCATTATCTCTCAACTGTAAGTTTATAGATAACACAATATGTATTTATTTACTAGGGTACAGTGGAGAAAACATTATTCTTTCCCGTTTAAACGCAGACGAAACGCAAACGCATTGCAGAAAGAGGAAGAAAATAACAACTTCTTGACCATTCTGAATGTTGATTTTACCCTGAACGGCAAACAGTTTGGAGCCTGATCAGACGCCGCGTTACCGCCGGGTCATTGGAAATAATATATTAAGCGTTAACGCGTTTATTGGGAAAGAATAACGTTTTCTTCACTGTAAAGGATTACCTTAAATGTAACTCCAACTCTGACAATTCTCACGAAACAAAATGGCAGTGAAAGGGTTAAAAGTGTGTCCGCTTAACACAAGTTTGACATTGTACAGTGCAGAAGACGCGCTTACGCTAAAACTATTTCTTTCGTGACTATTTTCTCCTTTGCAAACAGTTTGGAACCAGATATCAGACGTGGGGTAACCCGACGTCTTATTAAGCTCAAAACTGTTTGGAACTCAGATTGAAATAAATGGTCAGAACTGTTACATGTACCGAGTTGAAAATTTCTACCTTTTATTTCAATGCGTTTAGGTTTCGTTTAGGTTTAAACACGAAACAATAACGTCTTCTCCACTGTAAGTTGGTTTATTGGTCAACTAAATTTTATTCAAATAGCCTTTGTACATGAACATGTACAGTGGAGAAAACGTCATTCTTTCCCAATAACCGCGTTTACGCTAAAACTATTATTTGCAGTGCAAACAGTTTTGAGCCAGATCAGACGCCGGGTAACCCGGCGTCTGATTAGGCTCCAAACTGTTTGCCACCAAGATAAACATGAATTATCAGAATTGTCCAAAAGTTGTACTTTTCAGCGTTTTAGTGTTTTGCGTTTGCGTACGTTGCGTTTAAACGGGAAAGAATAACAAATTCTCCACTGTACATGTAGCTGTAACCTTTTTTGTCATTTGCTGTAAGTTAGTCTGGTGTAAGAGTTTGAAATGCGATAGCATTTTAATATTTCATAAGATGACACTTTTATATCGCTATTGTTAATGTAAAACTATCTAATGGAAAAGCGGAATTGGTTTTAAGATAAGCTCTGTTAAAACTTTTTAGGCGCTTTGAGCACATTTTTCTTTTAACCCCTTTTATACTGATATTTTTTTACATGGACTACTTCGATTCCGAAAATTGACCAGTATATATTGATATTTAGGACTGGTTTTAGAATATATTATAGGACAATAAAAGCAAAACAAGTATTGTAGACTCTGGTCAGAGGGTGTCTGATTGAGTCACTCCCATCAGCGTTTACGCTGTTTGCAAGTTTGTATATACTTGTTTCTAGCATACAAAGGATTATGCTATTGAATCCCTTCACTGCCATGACGTCATCAATTTTAAACATTTGTCGTCTGCTGTTCTTTTTCTCAAATATAAGTTAAAGGTATTTGGACTCAAGTAATGTCAAAATGGGTATTAAAACGTTAGAAACCGCCTAACGCGGCGTCTCATTAGGATCTAAACTGTTTGACAATAACCAGTGTATATAATACAGTGGAGAATCTGTTATTCTTTCCCGTTTAAACGCAAACGTACGCAAACGCAAAACACTAAAATGTAGAAAAGAACAACTTTTGGACAATTCTGATAATTCATGTTTATCTTGGCAGCAAACAGTTTGGAGCCTGATCAGACGCCGGTTTACCCGGCGTCTGATCTGGCTCCAAACTGTTTGCACTGCAAATAATAGTTTTAGCGTAAACGCGTTTATTGGGAAAGAATAACGTTTTCTCCACTGTAAGCACTGAAGGGATTAAAGGCACATGAAATCTTTAGGCAATAGTAAGATCATAGATAAAATGTTGATTTACTCGATTTTCTTAATGTGATTCCTTATCATTAGACAAACAATGCTTACTTATTGATGGAACTTTAGAGGTTATTCTGAACGCCTACATAAACTTTGACATTTCACATAAACAGTGGAAAACATGTTATTCTTTCCCGTTTAAACGCAAACGAAACGCAAACGCAAAGCACTAAAACGTAGAAAAGTGCAACTGTTGGACAATTCTGATAATTCATGTTTTTCTTGGAGGCAAACAGTTTGGAGCCTGATCAGACGCCGGGTTACCCGGCGTCTGATCTGGCTCCAATCTGTTTATACTGAAAATAACAGTTTGAGCGTAAACGCGTTTATTGGGAAAGAATAACGTTTTCTCCATTGTAAGAGATATACATATTTGATATACATTTGTGGAATTCCACAATCTGAAATTTTAGTGCACACAATTCTTTAAAGAATTGTATAGTCTGTAAACAAGTAGCATACAAGTAGCATTCTTATAAACATGAATATATAGTTACAGTGGAGAATCTGTTATTTTTTCCCGTTTAAACGCAAACGTACGCAAACGCAAAACACTAAAACGTTGAAAAGTACAACTTCTGGACAATTCTGATAATTCATGTTTATCTTGGTGGCATACAGTTTGGAGCCTGATCAGACGCCGGGTTACCCGGCGTATGATCTGGCATTAAACTGTTTGCACTGCAAATAATAGTTTTAGCGTAAACGCGTTTATTGGGAAAGAATAACGTTTTCTCCACTGTAGATATTTGCACGGTTATAACAATTATAATTACAGTTTTTAATCTATCATCGCCATCCGAATTATAATCATCATCGTGACTGCTATAATGATCGTTATTATTTTCATCAGATTTCTCATTTTGATTATAATGATAATAACAATACAGCGCTCCCTCTCTAAAACGACACGCAATAGGAAATAAAAAAAATGTATTCGTTGTTCGGATGGAAACGTTATAGGGAGGGAAATTGGCTTACATTTGCCAACAGTTTGAATCCAGATTAGACGCCGCGCAACGCGCCCATTCAAGCTGTTTGTCACTCATCATTTCGTGTTTTTCTGTCAAAATTGTGTTCATTGTGTAACTTTGAGATAAGAGCAGACGACAATTTTAAGCAGACGACATTGCAGCCGTGAATAGATTGGACATAATTGTCTTGTTTACTTAACTGCGACAATGATCGTCGTAAGGAGGGAGACGTTGTTGGGAGGAAGCGTTGTAGTTCATATAACCATTTTAGATTATTTTAATTATCATTACAGTGGAGAATCTGTTATTCTTTTCCGTTTAAACGCAAACGTACGCAAACGCAAAACACTAAAACGTTGAAAAGTACAACTTTAGGACAATTCTGATAATTCATGTTTATCTTGGTGGCAAACAGTTTGGAGCCTAATCAGACGCCGGGTTACCCGGCGTCTGATCTGGCTCCAAACTGTTTGCACTGCAAATAATAGTTTTAGCGTAAACGCGTTTATTGGGAAAGAATAACGTTTTCTCCACTGTACATGTATTTTATCGTCATTATCATTGCATCGTTATTAGGATAATCATCACCATGCCATCGTCAATAAATTGCAAATACCATTTGCAAACCAATATATATATATATAGTGTTTCCTCTCTACAACGACCCTCCAAACAACGACTCCCTCCGAACAACTACCCTTGCCGCAGTTCCCTAAATTGCTTTTACTGCTGCAATATTGTCTGATTAAAATTATCGTCTGCTGCCTTTTCTCAAACTAACATATACGCGGAGATTTTGATAGAAATTTTTTTATATATAATGACAAGTTACAATCAGCTTAAATCTAGACCAGACGACACGCGACGCGGCTTCTGATCTGGATTCAAGCTGTTTGCAAATGTAAGCAAAGTCTTAATTTTCCATCTGTATAACGACTCCCTCCGAACAACACAAAATCTTTGTCTCCCATTAGATAACGCTGTAGGGAGGAAGCACTGCAATGTTGGATTCTATGTACCTCCTATAGTTTGAGATCCTTCCGACTTTAGAATTTTAACCTGTTTCAGATGCAATGGCTAAAGACCGGTGGATATGGTGGTGTAATGATATGGTCACTTGCTCTCGATGACTTTTCCGGAACGTTTTGCAGTAAAGGACGGTATCCTCTATTGAATGTTATCAAGAATGAACTGAAAAGTACACCAAAGACGTCCCAATCTAGTGGGTTGCCAAGTTTAGGTAGCAATCTCGCTACAATGCCACCGGTTGTCGTGTCTGATAGAATTCACCAAAGCGGAGTGGCCCTTAATATCGGACAGAATCTGGGCATGAATAATATTCCGGCCTCCAATACATTCAATGATATTAATACATTTTCAAGTGGCATTGTACCAAGCGCTCCAGGATTGCCTGTTGGCATGAATGCAGCTATAAACAACCTTCTACTAGAGCAGATACCGCCTGCAGCGGAAGTGATCGCCCCACATGTAAACACTGCTCCCGCAGTTCAGAGTTCCAATGTTCCGGTGATGCTGAATGTGCCACCAGACTTAGCTCAGATAGTTTCACAACATGCAGCCCCTTTCGCGGCGCCATTAGAACCATCTCTTCCTGCTATTTCAGACATGGCTGGGCAGCCAGGCATTTCTCAACCCATTCAAAACGCCATTGTGAACGAGCTTCTTCAATTAAACAATGCTCCAGCCCAGGCTGCCCCTGTACAATCGCTTCCAGTACTCCCAGCCAACACTATAGACGTTCCCGCCGCAGTACTATCGAGTGCATTGAATGAAAATCAGAATGGAAATTTAATCCCTGCAATGAATGGACTTCAAGCAGATCTGCTGCAAACTAATGCAATTCCAGATATCATAGCTGTACAAAATCCAACGCAAGGTTCTATAGCACCTTCAAATATTGCAGTCATATCTAATATTCCCAACACTGTTGTGCCAGCAGCAGTTCCTGCCATAGTGGCTGTCCCACAAGGCGTTGTTTCATCCGCGACCTCTGCAGCCTCAAGTGCCGTGGCTGGTAGACCAAACATAAACTTTTCATTTTCATCTAGTTCAAGTAGTAGCAGCAATTCATCGTCGTCGTCTTCTAACTCGTCGTCTTCAAGTTCCGTTAACCTAGGCCCAGGACATTCAATTGCCGCAGCAATTCAACAGGCACTTCAAGGCAATCCTTCAGATGCCGTTATCATAGATTTACCTTCTGACCCCGTAGCTGCCTCGACTATTCCTATAGTATCGCCCCCATCTCAAGGAGGGAGTATTATTTCTATAGCAGAACCAATTCAGCCCGCCTCTCAACCTGTAGTGCAACTCGGAAGCGGTACAGGAGGTGCTATCATACCCATAACATCGGTAACAAGTTTAGAAGAGCTACTCTCTACTTTGAATACTAATCTTCCTACGGCTAATGCTGTGTTACTTCCTGAGCCAAATACCGACCTCACACCCACTGTTGCAGTAAGGGAATTATCTGTCGCAAATGTACTACAAGCAGCTGGTCTAGGCAATACAGGAAGAACTATCCAGGGTTCACAAACTCTTCCCACAATTCGCTTAACAGGATCTTCTCCAACGATTCGATCAATACCAAGGCCTGTTTCGCGGCCCCGGACATCGAGAGTTCAGCCTAGACGAGGCACAGGGAGGACAGTGCGTGGCGGAGCATCTCAGCGAGCTAGATTGTTGGCTGCCGCACTGAGAAGAGATCCCGCACTACGAGCCAGACTACTTGCTGCTCGCCGTAGACGTCTAGGAGGTTTGACGACTACAGGTCGTCTCCGATCCGGCACGCCATTAGGTTCTTCACGTTTTACTCCAACAGCAGTAGCTCCTCTACAACGCCGTCAGCTCAGTCAAAGTAGACGTTTCTCTCAATCCCAACCAAGAGCCGAACGGACGTTTTCATTTGCAGATACTCGTCGAATCAGAGGACAACCATCTCGGACAGTTCAGAGATCGCCGGATTCCTCAACAGCAAGAAGAAGAATAACTTTATCACCTTCACAGATGCGTGCATTGAGAGCACGACTAAGAAGAAGGGCTAGTTTACGTGCTGCTAGGATGCAACCTCAAGTGTTTTCTACTAGAACGACTGGAACACAAGGACTGTTTTCAAGGCCACGAACGCTTCGTGATTCAGGAAGAACTACCTTTTCAAGAGATTTTATGTCCCCATTACGGGGTCTCACTTTATGAGAATGTGTTGATATAGTTTACATACAGTAGGGAAAACGCTTTATTCTGTTTCAAACTCTATTACAGTTGACCACTGAGTGAAAATGCAGATGATCGTTAAGAAGAAGACAGCTACAGTGGATAATCTGTTATTCTTTCCCGTTTAAACGCAAACGTACGCAAACGCAAAGCACTAAAACTTAGAAAAGAACAACTTTTGGACAATTCTGATAATTCTTGTTTATCTTGGTGGCAAACAGTTTGGAGCCTTCTGGCTCCTAACTGTGAGCACTGCAAATAATAGTTATAGCGTAAACGCGTTTATTGGGAAAGAATAACGGATTCTCCACTGTAATTGCATTGTAAACGTAATACCGAAGGCATTGAGCTGCAAAAACTACACTTAATTGCCTTTGAGGTTGTCACTTTTATACCTATTAGGATGTATGTCCATCGCTTACAGGTTGTAGCCTGATCTGACGCAAAGTAAAGTGGACCAGCCTTCCAATCATCTGTCACTGATAATTAACTCAACGGTAAAAATATCGAACCCTTTTCTTCATAAATGCGACTTTTAGCGCATTTAATTTATTTATCCACTGCAGAAAATTGTTCCGATGTATACAGCTATAAACATGTACCAAGAAAAACATTCCCGTTTGGTGGCAAACAGTTTGGAGCCTGATCAGACGCCGGGTTACCCGGCGTCTGATCCGGCTCCAAACTGATTGCACTGCAAATAATAGTTTAAGCGTAAACGCGTTTATTTGGAAATAATAACGTTTTCTCCACTGTATTTCTAGATTTAACGCGTTCATTGTACATGTATTTTCTCCACTGTACTACAACAGCATTTGTTAAAAGCAGATTACATCATGACAGTGAACGGGTTAACCCGTTCATCATCAAATTATTCGTGAGAACATTTACTCTTTCATTGTCATCTGCTTAAATTTTGTTGTTTGCAAGATCGTTTCAAAGTAAAAATCAGTGTAGTATGACTTAAAACATATCGATACGATCGCCAAACAGGATCCAAACTGTTTGCAAACGCGCTTTTAAGCATCATTGAGAGTGACAGGGTTGAAATTCATGCGTCTTAAGATGTACAAATATTCTTGTTTATATTTAAATGATGCTTAACGAAAACGTGCCTGCCTTTAGAGTGATTACAACAATGTAGAAGACGTTATTATGTTCCGTAAAAAGCAGACGATGCGAAAACGCATTGTAATAGAATACAGAAAAATTATTTTTTGACAATTTTGAACTTAGCTAAATACGAATAATGTATTTGATTTTAAGGGGCGAATGAGTTACGGTAACACAAGTTTGAATGTAACAAGGAATAAACAAATGAGTGATACAACAGAAAAGAAACGCAAACTCAGTGCAGAAAAAAGTTGAAAGTTTCAAGTTTTAGAATTGTCTAACTGCTTACTTAAGTTTGAATAACAAACAAAGTGGAGCCTGATTAGTCGCCTTCTACTGTGTACAGTAAACGTAATAGTTTTAGCATTAACGCGTTTATTCGGAAAATTAACGTCTTCTCCACTGTAATGTCTAACAAGCAGCGTTCGTCTTACAGTGGAGAATATGTTATTCTTTCCCAATAAACGCGTTTACGCTAAAACTATTATTTGCAGTGCAAACAGTTTGGGACCAGATCAGACGCCGGGTAACCCGACGTCTGATCAGACTCCAAACTGTTTGCCACCAAGATAAACAAGAATTATCAGAATTGTCCAAAAGTTGTTCTTTTCTACGTTTTAGTGCTTTGCGTTTGCGTACGTTTGCGTTTAAACGGGAAAGAATAACAGATTCTCCACTGTAAAATGGTTTACACGACAGTATACATGTACATGTAGGAAAGCAATCGAATAATTGGCGATCTTCAATATTATAGCGAACAGTAATGTCAACGTAAATATTATACATATAACTATTGCAGAGATATTGGCATACACTGCAAGGTTCACTTAACAAGGCTACGTGTAAACCATTGCTTATAAGTAAATGGAAGTAAATCATTTAGCCGAAACCTTGACTACTCTACCTAAGGGTTTTCGTAATGACGGGAATATGTCTAGTACATATATGCTATACAGTGAAACACAGATTCTAACACTCACATACAAAGCTATGTGCAATGATTCTCCAAGGTACAGTACTGAACATTATTAAATTAACAATTTTTGCGATTCGCTTGCAATTCGCTTGCAATTCGATGGCAATTCGCTTGCGATTCAAAATAATAACTTTACCCTCGGGTAAGTTTTTTGAATGGTGTATCTCACAAATGTTCGCAAATATGCCTTCGTTAATTTTTTCGATTCCATTTTTGTCACAACCGCCTTAGAAAATTCGCGTAAAAATATTCAAACGTAGGATATGTTTTTTGAAGCGCCCGATTCGATGGCAATTCGATGGCAATTCTATTGCGATTATCAATTTAATTTAATAAGGTTCAGTACTGTACATTGTCAATATGCTTGACGTGTATAAACCTCGAAGAGAGCTGCGGTCTGCGACTAAATCAGTATCACTGGTTGTACCGAGGAGTCGTTTGGTGAGGTTTGAAGATAGAAGTTTCATGCATGCAGCCCCAAAGCTCTGGAACAGTCTACCATCAGACATCAGAGATGCGAGCTCAGTTGCAGTCTTCAAAAAACGTTTGAAAACACAATTCTTTGATATATGTTAATATGTATTTAGGCTTTGCCTATGGACGGAAAAAAGCAAAATTGTATTAATGAAAACGGAATAGATCTATCGCCAGTGTGTGATCAGTGCTCTTGTATCAGTTCGTTGTGTATTCCAGATCACACTCGAGGCTACGCCTCTCGTGACTGAGATCTGGATTACACAACCGACTCGAACTTTTATTATAAACCTAAATTGTAAGGGACAAGATCTATCATATATTGTTACCCAATTATATAAGCACCCGTGTATACAATGTTAAAAGTTAAAACTCCTCCGTACAGCTATATTATCAGGGCTGCCATTTCTCCGGATTTTTCCTAAATCTCCGGATTTTCCCCCAGGATATGGTAGCTTAAAGCAGGCTGAAAGTAAAGCAGAATGCGCCATAAGGCTCATTCTGCTTTACTTCCAGTCTGCTTTAAGTAGATCTAGTCACATGCCAACAAAACTTGAAATCGGCTATGGGGTAAAGGTACGATTCGTAAAATCGCGCTTGAAAAATGCATATTTGGAAATCTTAGGATTTTTCATTTCAACTTATGGCAGCCCTGTATTATAATGCAATCTGAAACTATTTTTGGAAGTCATCTGACCACCAATAATGACGTCATTATTTTGTATTGATGACGTGTGGTAATCCGTTAATTTTTATCGGTTCGATTGAGAAGTAGCTTTTTGCAAATAACGTTCATTTTTAGCGTTAAAGGGTATGGATTGAACTGTTTGAAAGTTTGTCATTTGGAGGAAATCATTACAAGTGAGTGTTGTGGTTTATTCATTCTTAAAATGGTTTAAAAATATCACCGAAATCGGGAATTCCGATACGTCACGCACAACTCTTCGTAAAAGCCGTGACATCATCATCCAATATGTCAGCCCCCATGTTTTGTAGTTGCCTAGTTTTGAGGAAATTATTCACGCGCAAATCAAACACTTTTCAAAGTCTATCAGTGATTAAATAGAATTGGAATACCTTTGATTTTATCGTGCATTACTTAAGAACGGAAAAAAGGCAAGCCTTTTTTCCGTATTAGAAGAATGTAGGTAATCAATGACTGCTACCTCTGGGCTGTGTTCTTGCTGGGGATGCTGTGGGTCTGAATGTCAGTTCTGGAGTTGTACCATTGACCTTGTGCCTGTCTGGTGGATCTTGCTGGTAGGTATTGCCCAATCGCTTTGAAACCGTTTGGCTAGGGGTATTTGGTGAAATTCTCGGACAGCTTTATGTTTATGAACTAAGGGTGTACCACGGCCATAGATTATACAATACTCAACCAAACAACACGGAGAGTATTGTTTTAAACATTCGTTTTACGACTTGTGAACTGCTCTCCGGCCCTACACTGAAACAAACAAACAAACAAACAAACAAATTCAACGAAACAACATGGAGAGTATTGTTTTAAACATTCGTTTTACGATTTGTGAACTACTCCCCGGCTCTACACTGAAACAAACAAACAAACAAACAAACAAACAAACAAAAAACCACTCTGTTTTAATCATGCCATTGATCTTTTAATTATTTGACTCATTTTAAAAATGATTTTACAAACTTACTATAACAATTTTATAATCTTGGTAATAATATTGAAAGAATTTCCATGTTTCCATGCATCTCAATATTGTATCATTTTTATTGTGAATGTATTTATTTGTCTTTCTTGCTTTGTAGGTACATTTATATAATTACATGTGAAGCGCTTTTGAACGCACAACTCCTGTGTGAAAAGAGCGCTATATAAATCGGGTATAATAATAATAATAATATTACGACCACTAGCAAATAAAAGCTAAATGTATAAAAGACAGTTGGTAACTTAAAGTCTAAATAAGCTTTCTGTTTAACTGTTCTCTTGCTTTAGGCTGCTACATGTACATATCTAAATAACGAACACAACTTCAGGTCGTAAAAGAGAGGTTTTAACTGAATACAATATGGCTAATGCACATATCCTTCTTTGTAAATAGTCAGATGATTGAAAAGTAAGTTATTACATGTACCATGTATAAAGTGCCGTAGACGATATTCTTCCTGTTTCAATGCAAATGAAACGCAAACGTTATGTAATGAACTGTAGAAATAAATATTTATCTTTTAAGAATGTCTATATCCATTTCAGTCTGAGTGGCAAACCTTTTAGAGCTTGATCAGACGTTGGGCTACCCAGCGTCTGGTCTGTCTCCAATTAATTTGCAATGAAAACAATAGCTTTAACTCAAACGCTTCTTAGACAAGAATAACGTCTTATCTACTGTTTTGCTATGTATAATTTGTATAATGTGATGATGTTTTCATTTATGTTAAGCGTGTGTGTATGTGTGTATTTTAAAATGAGTTCATACTTGTATATACAACTACTCAGTCCTCAGCCTCCAGGGGAATTGGGAGGAACATTCAGTTGTCTCGTAGTTCGATGCTATGCAAGACAAGACAAAACTACCTGACACATATGTAATTGTTTCACGTGTCAAACTATATATTAATATATATATGTCGAAAACAATGTAAAATAATGGCATGTCCAAATGGCGAAGACGTAGATGAGACGACGCTATTGCGACGTCTTATCAAGATCTGCGCTGTTTGCCACAGTGAAGAAGACGTTATTCTTTCCCATTTAAACGCAAACGAAACGCATTGCAATAAAATGGAGTTAACAACATTCTTTGACAATTCTTACTATTCATATTAATCTGAGTGGCAAACAGTTTTGAGCCTGATTAGACGCCGTCAAATCTGGATTTAAACTGTTCTGGCACATATACCAATATTTATTACTAAAACATTAAGTGTTAATTTGAATGCCATTGCAGGCGACCTTTTAGCCGATGAATTTTTGTCTGCACAATGGTTAATACGTTAATAAAACATATTAACATACATAAAGTACATTTGTTAATTTGCCTTTCGGTTAATCTAGGTGTCGATTTGTAAAGTTAGTGTACTAACTTGCATACCCCCATAACGTCACAACCTCCTAGAATACTGGTCGGAACGCATTCTCCACAATATATCCTTCTAACACTAAAGTCGAATCTTAAGTTGTTTCAACACGATTATCAAGCAAATGAATCGAAAATCTTCATTACTGTACGCTTCTACGTCCGCTCGATTGTATTATTGCGCGCTATGTCAAATGTCTCAAAGGACCGGCATTTTCAAGCACCAAGCTATCTAGGAAAGTATAAGTAACTCTCCACATGACAACGTTCTCTCTGATAAGAAGTTTGTACAGTGGAGAATATGTTATTCTTTCCCGTTTAAACGCAAACGTACGCAAACGCATTGCACTAAAACATAGAAAAGGACATTTTTTCGACAATTTTGACTATTCATGTTGATCTGAGTGGCAAACAGTTTGGAGCCTGATCAGACGCCGGGTTACCCGGCGTCTGATCTGGCTCCAAACTGTTTGCAATGGAAAAAATAGTTTTAGCGTAAACGCGTTTATTGGGAAAAAATAACGTTTTCTCCACTGTAGATGATAACCCCGAAGCCGGTTATTAAGCGTATTGTTCCGTCATTACTCTTGTAATTTACGTTTACATCCTATTTCAAAATGACAAATACTGCAGATCCCGATCATAAGACTACTACATGGATCCTCTGTTTAGAGTCTACACTGTTTGTATAGGACTAGTGCACTCTGTAAATAACGGACATCCTCGGCGCTATGGTTTAATCGGTTAAGACAGTTAAGGTGACAAAACATCGGTATAGGTACATGTATGTACATGTATGTCAAACAGTCTTAGACATATTTTTTAAAATTGAATAAAATGTGATATGTTTCTGTGTACTAGTTTATAGTTATATTAAAAGACAATTTGAATAAAATGTTTTTACATGTACATGTACCATGTTCTTGCTTTCCACATGACAGACTGATACACATTATAACAACACTCAATCTGCTATGTTTAATACTAAATGATGGACAACCTTCACATGCTAATGAAACATGAGCTACAGTGGAGAAAACGTTATTCTTTCCCAATAAACGCGTTTGCGCTAAAACTATTATTTGCAGTGCAAACAGTTTGAAGCCAGATCAGACGCCGGGTAACCCGGCGTCTGATCAGGCTCCAAACTGTTTACCACCAAGATAAACATGAATTATCAGAATTGTCAAAAAGTTGTACTTTTCAACGTTTTAGTGTTTTGCGTTTGCGTACGTTTGCGTTTAAACGGGACAGAAACTGTATATAGCCTGTTTACCTGTGTTTTCGCCACCCTTAGCTATATTTTTCGCGCATGCGCTTCCTGATGTAACATTTCTTACTTGTTCACGGATCTAATTCTGAACTGAACCTTCAATAACACGAATATATACAAATAAAACTTGTGAAATAAATACAAATGTGAATAACTGTACCGTTTTCGAACGAGGTCATTGCTCTGAATCACCGGGATGCTTTCTTGTCAATTCACCACCTCTGATTGGTCGTTCAATAATTAGGTCAATGTAGGCTCTGTCAGTATGTTATAGTTTGTTTCATGAAATTTGAACATTGTTTAATGATTTTGAAATATTTAATTTTTTAAAAGTAAATATTAACTTTTACAACCTTACAATAAAAAAGTTACAACGGGCATATAGAGTTAAAATTACCAACATGTCCTTTGATTTGAAACATTTTGTGAATTATTGTTATTTTACCTGTTTCTTTCGCATTTTCGGCGCTTGCAATCTTCCTTATTGACACTGTCCTAGTATTCGGATATCCTCTGTAGTTTTCGGACATCCTCGGTAGCCTGCTCGTGACGGAATTCTAAGTTTTGCTTAGGTGGCGAATTGACAAGAAAGTGGCGAAATGACAAGAAGCAAGGATATATTACATGTAACCTCTTCACTGCCATATCCCGAATGCACTAGTGTTTTCAAACATTCTGGACCCTGATCGGAAGACGAATAAACCCATGACCAGGGTACAGACTGTTTGAAAATGATGTAGACGATTATTCAGTTAAATTTTCTCGAAAAAGGCAATTGAAAAATGAAAGCAGGCAACATTTTTAAAACAATCGACTTCAATGAATTGAAAGGGGTTAAATAGATGATGATTTTTCAGTTCGGAAACACCATTTTTATTCTCCGTAAATGCGTTTTTGCTACATATGTTATGTCCATTGCAAACAGTTTATAGCAGGATCAGACGCCTGGCTCCGAGGTTATAAAGCGTTTTAGTTGAGTCTGGGTGTGTTCCCAAGCAGTTGATTGGTCAGATTTGAGCCTAGGCTCAAATCTGACCAATCAAATGCTTGGGAACGAGTTTCGACTCAAGTCAAAAGCTTTATAACCTCGGAGCCTGGTATCCCGGCCTTGACCAGACTCTAAACTGTTTGCCACCCAGAACAAGACGAATGATCAAGAAGTTCAATGAACTGCAATTTTCTACATTCATCACACTGCGTTTGCGATTTGTTTCATTAAACGGGAAAGAAACACGTCTTCTCTACTGTACAGTGGATAATCTGTTATTCTTTCCCGTTTAAACGCAAACGTACGCAAACGCAAAGCACTAAAACCTTGAAAAGTACAACTTTTGGACAATTCTGATAATTCATGTTTATCTTGGTGGCAAACAGTTTGGAGCCTGATCAGACGCCGGGTTACCCGGCGTCTGATCTGGCTCCAAACTGTTTGCACTGCAAATAATAGTTTTAGCGTAAACGCGTTTATTGGGAAAGAATAACGTTTTCTCCACTGTAGTAATGGATTATTGGAATGACACGTATGGGCATTGGCTCTGGAGAATGTATTATTTTGTTTTTGTTTTTTGGGTAATACGTCATCTTGAATGTTAAATGTCCTTGAAAATTTCAAACGCGTTTATGTCAGGATATTTGAAATGAAAGCGGAGAAGACGTTATTCTCTCCCGTTTAAACGCATACGGAACGCAAACGCATTGCATCAAAATGTACAATATGACAACCTTTTGACAATTTTGATAATTGATTTTGATCTGAGCGGCAAATAGTTTGAATTAACCGGCGTCTGATACGGCTCAAAACTGTTTGCAATGAAAATAATATAGTTTTAGCGTAAACACGTTTATTTGGACAGAATAACCTCTTACCAACTGTATTAAAAGTTTTCGTTGCCATTTTAAATCCATTACATCTTACATGTACAAGAAGTCATTTACTAGTTTAGTCAACGAAATAACTCAACAATAGTATATATTAAAGTAACGACGAAAATCAATAACATTGTCATGCAGGCAACATACTGATCAGACATCGTGGTTATTGGTGTCTTTGTACATTGGAGAATCTGTTATTCTTTCCCGTTTAAACGCAAACGTAATCAAACGCAAAACACTAAAACGTTGAAAAGTACAACTTTTGGACAATTCTGATAATTAATGTTTATCTTGGTGGCAAACAGTTTGGAGCCTGATCAGACGCCGGGTTATCCGGCGTCTGAGCTGGTTTCAAACTGTTTGCACTGCAAATAATAGTTTTAGCGTTAACGCGTTTATTGGGAAATAATAACGTTTTCTCCACTGTAACTGTTTGAAAATGTAAATCATCGATAGTACTGAGCTTGATAATTATGCTACTTTTTGTAAGGCAAAAGAAAACGTTCAGACTTTGAATGGAGCACATAAGGTGAAGAAGATGTTATTCTCTTCCAATGAACACGATTTGTTAGAACACTTATGTCCATTGCAATCAGTTTGACTACAGATCAGACGCCGGGTAACCCAGCGGCTGACCATTCTCCAAACTGTTTGTTGTTCATATTATAATTAAACGCTAGATGTCTAAATATTGATAATTTCTACATTTTAATGCAATGCGTTTAACATTCGCTTTGGTTAAAACGGTAAATATTAACGTCCCCTCCACTTTAATTGATACAGTCTCTCCTGAGTATTAGGATACAGGTAAGTGCAGTGCAGTGCAGGTTCAGTAAATAGGTGTGTGTACACTCAACATAATGAGTTATTGGTATGAAGTATTGCTTAATTTGTTTTAGGAGAATGCATAAAGACAACTGTTTTTATTAATGACATAATTGAGTTCCTAACAAATAGCGATCCTAACAGCTATCTATCAACATACATAATACTATCTCAATAATCTTCTCCACATACAGTGGATAATATGTTATTATTTCCCGTTTAGACGCAAACGTACGCAAACGCAAACACTAAAACGTAGAAAAGTACAACTTTTGTACAATTCTGATAATTCATGTTTATCTTGGTGGCAAACAGTTTGGAGTCTGATCAGACGACGGGTTACCCGGCGTCTGATCTGGCTCCAAACTGTTTGCACTGCAAATAATACGGAAAAAAGGCTTGCCTTTTTCCGTTCTTACATGTAAGTAATGCATGATAAAATCAAAGGTATTCCAATTTTATTCAATCACTGACAGACTTTACAAAGTGTTTGATTTGCGCGTGAATAATTTCCTCAAAACTAGGCAACTACAAAACATTGGAGCTGACATCTTGGATGATGACGTCACGGCTTTTACGAAGAGTTGTGCGTGACGTTTCGGAATTCCCGATTTCGGTGCTATTTTTAAACCATTTTAAGCATGAATAACCTCCAACACTCACTTGAAATGATTTTCTCCAAAGGACAAAGCTTCAAACAGTTCAATTCATACCCTTAAACGCTTAAATGAACGTTATTTACAAAAATCCACTTCTCAATCGAACCGATAAAAATAACGGATTACCAATACGCCATCAATATAAATAATGACGTCATTATTGGTGGTCATATGACTTCCAAAAATAGTTTCAGATTGCATTATAGGTGTACTGAGGAGTTTTAACTTTTAACATTGTATACACGGGTGCTTATAGATCTATTTGAGTATTTGGTTTAACAACATATAGATATTGTCCCAAACAATTAAGGTATATAATAAACGTTCTAGTCGGTTGTGTAATCCAGATCTCAGTCACGAGAGGCGTAGCCTCGAGTATGATCTGGAATACACAACGAACTGATACAAGAGCGCTGATCACACACTGGTGATAGATCTATTCCGTTTTCATTAGTATAATTTTGCTTTTTTCCGTCCATAGTTAAGGCCTAAATACATATTAGTTTTACCGTAAACGCGTTTATTGGGAACGAATAACGTTTTCTCCACTACATCGTCAACACGACAGTAGACATTTTGATTCTTATTTAAACCAAATAAAACACACACACAATGCCAAAAGACCCGAAAAACAACAGTTTCTAACATACTGAGAATCTATTTCTGTCTCAGTGTCAAAAACGTTGTTTTAAGTAGATTTCTAGTTTTAAGTGCAGTGTCTAAATTTCACCAAACACATTTCTCTCACAATTATCTCTCTCCTACAATTCTGACCACATCAATGGCCAACATCTGTCATTGCCAAAATACCTTAATGTCATACAGTGGAGAATCTGTTATTCTTTCCCGTTTAAACGCAAACGTACGCAAACGCAAAACACTAAAACGTAGAAAAGTACAACTTTTGGACAATTCTGATAATTCATGTTTATCTTGGTGGCAAACAGTTTGGAGCCTGATCAGACGCCGGATTACCCGGCGTCTGATCTGGCTTCAAATTGTTTGCACTTCAAATAATAGTTTTAGCGTAAACGCGTTTATTGGGAAAGAATAACGTTTTCTCCACTGTATGAGGTGGGAAGGACGGAGTGGGTAATTTGTAGTGTGTGTAAGACTGATGTAACTTGTTTAATATCAAAGTTAAGACCGGATCATTATAATTTAAATGAAAAGGTTGCGAAAGCAAGCAATGATTTACATGTTTATTAAGTACGTAATGAAAATGTGCAAGCAGGTAGTAAAATGCATAGCGATTAAAGTTAATCCACTTATTTATTTTATCCTGATATTTGAAATAACCAACTCCAGCTTTGAATTAATTCTATTTTACTATCTAGGGTATTTTTATTTACAATTTCCCAATGACAAACATGTCAAATCCTGACTATGGTCTTTCTCGGAGGATTCCTTTTATCATGGTCCTCGCTATTTTTATAGGGCAAATTGACCTTTAACATGTATGTATACATGTACTCCTCGTTAAAGTTCGATTATATCCCATTTGAACGTAAACAAACCGCAAAGCAGCCGCATTAAAATGTAGAAAATTACAATGTTTTAAACTTTAACGATTTATTTTAATTTGAGCGGCAAGCAGTTTGAGTCTGATCTGGTTCCAAACTAGCAATGGAATAAAAGAAGTGTAAACGTTTTTATTGGGAAAGAATAATGTCTTCCAAAATGCCTTCGCCTTTCACAGGTTAATATACTACCAAGGTCAGTATATATTACAAGGTTACTTCTTATTCCTAATTCAAACAAAATATTCAACAATTGCAACTTATGATGACTACTATATGATCGATGGACTGTTCAAATAATGAATTATATTTCTGTCACGGTAAATTTACATACTACTCAATACTAATTTGGCAGAAATCACCAAACTGTAAAAAATGAATTTAAATACTTTGGTAGGTGAGATAAGAGGTCAGAGTTGTTTTTGCATTTCTGACAGAAATGGACTTTCGTAGGACATTGCCTGTTCTGTTCATACTTTGGCTGCAACAGGGTAAGTATTATTTACTAGTGATTCGATAAAATGTGATTGTTCTAAAACAATTGTAAACAGTTTTAGCTAGATTAGATGCCAAGTAACCCTGTTTCTGATCAAACTCCAAACAGCCTGCTTGTCAGACAGAAAAAAATCTTCAGAACGTTAAAATGCTGGCATTTTCAATGTGTAATTATGCATTTACGTTATGTGTCAATTGAACAGTAAATACTAATTTTTTCTCCATTGTAGAAATAATTGATCGTCCAAATTGTACAGTAGAAAAGACGTTATTCTTTCCAAATCAACGTGTTTACTCTCAAGCTACTGTTTTAGTGTAAACAGTTTGGAGTCCAAAAAGACGACCGGTAATCCGGCGTATGATCAGGCTCCAAATAGTTATACTAACATTAAACTAAATGGTGAGAATTGCAGACAAACTGTTATTTTAAACGTTTAACTGCACTGCGTTTGCGTTCCATGTGCGTTTAAACGGGAATTGATAACGTCTTCTCCACTGTAGCAATTAAGTGTTACAGTGGAAAATCTGTTATTCTTTCCCGTTTAAACGCAAACGTACGCAAAACGCAAGGCGCTTAAACGTAGAAAAGAACAACTTTTGGACAATTCTGATATTTCATGTTTATCTTGGTGGCAAACAGTTTGGAGCCTGATCAGACGCCGGGTTACCCGGCGTCTGATCTGGCTCCAAACTGTTTGCACTGCAAATAATAATTTTAGCGTAAACGCGTTTATTGGGAAAGAATAACAGATTCTCCACTGTACACTGTGTTTCGTTAAGAGTCAGAGCAGAACAATTGGGGTAATCTTTTGAGCGGTTTTTCAATGGATACGATAGTTATTCCCAGAATAAAGTATACATCCGTTTAAACTCCCGCCTAATGAAAAATTACTTATCTGCCGAAAATGACACAATACAATGTAACACTAAACTAAACGAAAACCAATTACACTTTAAACAGTTCCCTATAGCTTATAGCTTTATATAGCAATATGTGTTTATATTCGATTTCGTTGAAATGACGAACAAGAATGTCTCGACTGTATAGTTTAGGGAGTTTTTATTCTGTCCTGTTTCAGGTAATTTGAAAACAAAACACTTCATTATAACATTTGACTACAGGAGTAAACACTTTGAAGCCTTACAAGGTACAGAGTACAGTGGAGAAGATGTTACATGTATATCAGACGCTAGGTAACCAGGCATCTGATCAGTATCCAAACTGTTTGCCATTCATATTAAAATATATCGTCAACAACTTAAAACCAGTTTTATTGTTTTTATTTTATTGCATTCTTTTTGAGTTTTGTTTTGTTTAACTGAGAATTAGTGACATTTTGTCTCCTGTATTATTGAACGTTTACGGGGTTTATTTCCAGTATCCGGGCTTATCCGGGTATGTTATTTCACCAACTGGTCTCAACATCGCCCTGGCGTTGGCAAGTTCCTACCAGAACACATAGACCCGTTCCTGTGTTCCCACATCGTGTACGCGTATGCCTGGCTGTCGGGAAATCAGCTTGTCCCAACTCAAAAGAACGACGAACCTTCTCTGGAAGACCCTGGACAGTAAGAAAGCTACATGCTCATTCATGTTTATGTAAAATAATCGCTCAAATTCAGTTGGACTATCGAGGGTATTCATACACATGGTAACTCATATGTAAAAATACATATTAATATATATTATATATTGCTCTTTTCTTATATTTCGAAGAAAAAGGCTATAAGAGGTCGAAATATTAGAAAAAAGCAGTATAATTATATAGTGATATTTATTTAATTCCATATCTGGAATATTGAAAAAAAAATATTTAAAAATATACACAAACAAACGTGAAGTAGTAGGTTCCTTAAGGAGCCTTCATCATTATGTATGTTTTGTATTTAACTGCTTTCCCTCTCTAAAGTGACATACGCTTTTCATAGAGAGGGGTTGTAAACATTTAATATTATTCGATATTCTCAGTATATACAGCTGCGTTATTTTGTTACCTATTGCATTTGATTACAATAAGATTTGGATTCAATGATGAAATGGTTCTCAACAAAAATTGCTACATTTCTTCCTGGTCGTTTAAATCTTTGCCACACTTGAATTTGCAAACAGTTTGAAATCTGATTCGACGCCTCATGCTGCGGTGCCTGATCAGGATACACAGTGATTGAAACTCACACCAAAATATTCACAATATAAACTATTCTAAACTTAATTTAAGAATGAAAAAAACATACGAATAGTTACAGCGGAGAATGTGTTATTCTTTCCCAATAAACGCGTTTACGCTAAAACTGTTATTTGCAGTGCAAACAGTTTGGAGCCAGATCAGAAGCCGGGTAACCCGGCGTCTGATCAGGCTCCAAACTGTTTGCCACCAAGATAAACATGAAATATCAGAATTGTCCAAAAGTTGTTCTTTTCTACGTTTTAGCGTTTTGCGTTTGCGTACGTTTGCGTTTAAACGGGAAAGAATAACACATTCTCTACTGTAACCTATGTGCTAGACGGATGTTTAGTTAATTGATCATGGCAATGAAAACCATTCTCTGTATACATATATTCTTCAAATATCGTGTACGAGTACGAACAGTACCTTAAGGCGCATTCTGCTTTACTTTCAATCTGCTTTGAGAAGTCACATATCTTCAATACTAAAAATAGACTATCAAGTAAAGGGTTAAAAACACAATGAAAAGCACAGACAGTGTAAATCAACTTAGAAAATTTACAGTTTAGTAAATTTTTTACCTTTTTATGGGGTTAAAGCAGACGAGAAACCGTTGCAATGACAGGGTAAAACCAGTTTAAGTTCTGGTCAGACGCCGAACAACTCTGCGTCTGATCAGGATTCAAACCTTTTTTAACTTGTTAATATTGTATTTTTGAAGTGAATTGCAAAGACGATTGATTCTAAAATACAACTGAAACACACTAAACGTTGCCATACAATTAGAACTATTTTAAGTTGCAAGGTGACAATACCTGTTTAGAAGACTTTACACCTTGACGAGCGTTACAATCTACATGTATGACGCGACGGCTCGTATATCTAAGTGCACCCCTTCGACTCAAAACCTCAATTTCTAGAGATGTAGCATAAGGGGGAAATTAAATACTAAATACCTCGTAAGTTTCAAACATTCCTAAGCAGGAAAGATATTCTGTATATTTTAAAACACTGTAGACTCAGTTTGAGGAGCATTATGGTCAGAGTTCGCCCTGTGATCTTTAACCTTTTTGTTAATACTTATACACGTTGCCCTAATATCAACATAAATTGATAATTTAAAAAAAGGAAAAAAAACTGAACACGGTAACTCTAAAGTTGCGCAAAAGCCTACTACACACAAAAACGTCTGTAGGAAAACACTTGTCAACAGGATATGCACATGTGACATTTGACAAACATGGAAGGCGTTATCTATGAAAATAGATATCGTTTGCAGTTTGTCACCAAAACCAGCTCTAATTTAAGCCTGAATGTCTAAACAAATACGACGGGAGACTCGTAAACCGTACAAACGAAGAAAACAAGAACTATATCAAATTACGTGACAAATGCATCGCAAGTTTTATATTGACACTATAATGTTTTGTAGGCGGACTGTAAAATGTATTTATCTACATTATTTGAAAATGGTTCGAGACACTCCCCGTTCCTAGATTTTTTCATATACCAAATTCAGTAGTAATAGCTAATTTTGTAAATACATGTATGCTCCAGAACAGATATTTCCGTTATTGAAATGATAGGTCAAGGTTATAAAGTTACCTGAATGTGACACTTGATACTCCACCATCCTTAAATGCCCTTACATACCAAATGTAGAATCTGATATAATCTACCATATACGAAATAAGCTCCAGACAATAGTTTATCTATAAATCAGATAAAGGTTAAGGTAGAAAATAACCTGACATGAATTGCGAAACTATACAATCACAAGATATACTGACACAAATACGTTCGTATCCTAAGCTGATGGTGTAGAGGAAACAATGCTATAGGAAAACCTTTATATAAATTAAGTCAAAGGTCAGGGCCACAGTGTCTTGAAAATAATAGTGTATTTCGCCATTCCAAGATGTACCTAACCAGCAAATTTAGGAAATGGACAGGCGGACGAGCACTCATACAAGTCACTCAAATGGTGTCCCATGCTATGCGTTATGGGCACAGATATGCCTACGGTGGGTTTCAAAGAAAGGTATTAGGAATTGACCACCCAACTTCCACCCAATTTCGAAATGCCTCTCCAGTTAAACAAACTTAACCCGCTAAACCTACATTTGGCAAACAATAGGCTTGTCAATAGCCATTGAATAGTCTGATTGCAATGGATGTAGATGTCTCTAGCCTAAGCAACCATCAAATGGTTATTATCTGGCGATGCTTCAAATTGCTTTTCTACCTTTACTAGTTCATGAACTTTCCATAAAAGCACAATACGAATAACAAAGTGTGACCTCATTTTACAGATATTTTCTCTAAGAGGTCTTAGCACCATCTCGGCTCTCCGGTATAATTCAAATCAATTGTGCCTTATTTAAGTAACACAAATATATTTATTTAGTTCTAGCTAAGTGTCACTCTATGTTTTTCTAAAATTCATGCACATCTGACAAATGCAAACCTGACAGGTTGTCATGTGTTACTTGAGAAATATATTGTGGCTTCAGGAGTCTGCTACATTTTGATATGGGTTCAATCGGTTCAAACAAGAATATTCCACTGAAGCCCACACCAAAACACCACCAAATCAAACACATATGATGCTTCGTAAATACTGTCTGGCACACACAATTAATACACTCAAAGAAGCAGAGTGAACGTTTCATAGTAAAATGCTTTTTTGGTGTTATAAGCATTTAAAACTAGTTCTACGAAACTGTCAGTTTAACTACGTCATAGATTGTCACTCATCCTCTTGCTGCGACAGTCATGGACCGTCTATTTGGTTGGGACGTCACAAACATATGTTATTTATTTAAGTTATTAGAGGGGGTGTGAAAGTACGGATGAAGGAGGTATTACATTGCTTGAACAAAACGTAACCCGGCGTCTGATCAGGCTCCAAACTGTTTGCCACGCGTATAAAAATAAATAGTAAGAGCTATCAAAAAGTTGTTATTTTGTACATTTTATAACGATGCGTTTGCGTTTCGTTTGCGTTTAAACGGGAAATAATAACGTTTTCTCCACTGTACACCGCTCAGTGCGATTAGATCTGCATGCTCACAGCATTGTCATTTCTTGAACCTTACTGCACGAAGATTTTGTTTAGTTTTGATTAAACGGGAAATAATAAGCCGTTTTGCATTGTATGACTCCATCGGGAATCGGAATTAGCGACATTCTGATTTATTGTCGGAAAATCTACCGACTGAACCACTGAATAGGTCATACCAATCGTCGATGGTAATGCGGCTAATCTTGATAAGAACTAATAAAATCTATGTTTCGTAACAAATCAGTTTGAATTATGTGTCGTCTTTAATACATGTTGTTATTGATGAAATAAATTTGTAAGTTCCTTGACTGAGATATCTTTAAATAGGACTGCGCCTCTTCTCTCAGCAGCACATACACTAAAAGGCTATTTCACCACAGAAAAAAATGATAACTATCATTATATTATATGTGTTGGTTATTACAATATAGAACGCTGCTTATTAAATAATTGTCTGTTATAGGTTTTAACCAAATTTAAACTTTGCCTGAAAGGGAAGTAACAAATAGAAAAACGCTTGATACTGTGTTGATCTCTTCACATCTGATTTAAATTTGACCACGTGGTTATTTGTGAACTAATGAGAAAGTAAAAGTAGTCTCTTTATAACCTGGCCATGGTCGAAAATGAAATACGCAGAATTTAAGGTTTGGAAACGCTTACATGTACTATATTTAGTGATTAATCAAATAACGTGATTCGCAAATATCTAAGTAATTTAAGCAAACGAATTGACTCATCAGTATTATTTGATATTCATCACTAAGGACATATGGCATTGAATAGAAGGTAACAACGTTTCAAACGACGTTTAAAGTTGACGATAACCTCTCTCATCCTCTACCGAACCGTATATTTCCAGATATTCAAAAGTAACCCAGCTGAAGGAACTCAACCCCGAGCTTAGGGTTCTTCTCGCTGTAGGCGGATGGAATACGGGAAGTCTTCCGTTTAGCAACATGGTTTCGTCTTCGGAGTCCCGTACTGAGTTCATCAACTCAACGATCCAGTACCTACGAGACAGGGATTTTGACGGGATAGATCTGGACTGGGAATATCCAGGCATACGCCGTGGACGGTCCACCGACAAGGCCAATCTAAACAGTCTTCTCAAGGTGTGTTAACCCATTTATACCCAGTGGATTCTTTCATGTTTTTAAATATTGGATTAGTCCATTTTTTATCAAAGGGATGCCTGATCAAAATTTTCATATTCATTTCGTTTTATTTTGAAATTCCTATAAGCAAACAGTGTAGAATCTGATCAGACGTCGCAAAATGCGGCGTCTGATCAGAGTCTACATTGTTTGCCTATGTCCCATATATTGGATCGTGGGCACAAGTGGGTTAACTGTAAAAACATATACAGTCAAACCTCGTTATATCGAACTCACTTATCCTACATGTAATTACCCAATAAATACGCCACTGTACGCCTTAAATTTATTCTTCTGCTGTAGAAAATAGTTCCACTTAATACAGTCAAGAATATGATCCATACTAATTGTTTTCTATATCCTAGCTGTTGTAAGCTTAAAGCAGGATGAAAGTAAAGTACAATGCACGTTTTAGCTTTGAAATGTTCAATTTAGCGAAATAGTTGTTGACATGTAACTGAAAAAATACGGGTTATTTGAAACAAGCGCGTTTGACATATCCCAGAGTTGCTGTAGTCAAGTTGTGAAACCCGACCACTCCTTAACCCTTTCATTCATGAAATGTCAAATGGAAAATGCCAGTTTCAATCAGACTGATCCATTTTTTTTTATATTTATGTTATTTGTCAATGTACTGCAATATGGCATCAGATCTGGGTCATCATAATATTCATAGAACAAGTATTTTGCACAGGTACATGTACCCTGTTTACAAATAACGCGTTAAAGCGTGACTATGGTTACAGTACTGAGCCTTATTAAATTGAATTGATAATCGGAAGCGAATTGCCATCGAATTGCCATCGAAACGCCATCGAATTGAGCGCTTCTAAAAGCAAACCGTGTTTCACGCGATTTTTCAGAGGCGGTTGTGACAAAAATGGAATAGAAAAACATTAACGAAGGCATATTTGCAAATATTGGTGAGATACACATTTCAGGCAACCTTAACGCGTAAATTGCGTTGGAAAATATTCACAATCGAATTGCCATCGAATTGCAAGCGAATTGCCATCGAATTGCAAGCGAATCGCTAAAATTGTTAATTTAATAAGGTTCAGTACTGTATAAGAATTAAAAAAAATGTAGTGACTACAATAAGGCAAGGTTACATGTACAGCCCCATGCATGGCATACATACATGTACAGACGATAAGTCCTATAGGAGATTGCACCTTCAATGTTATCTGCATTAAGTTACCGTGTGCATTTAAAAAGTGATAATGCATCAGCTTTAGGTGGTCGCTAAATAAAGGATGGACCATAGTCAAAGGTCCAATATATATTATTATTTCGATGACAAGCTGCCATGTGAACACAATTGAAAACTGTTTGAACACAGTTTTGAACTTACACAATCCCTTTTTATTAATATTAACACTGATAAAGTTGTGATTACGTTATTTTTCCCGGTAAACGCGTTTATTATTATTTCTATGCAAACAATTTGGAGCCTGATCAGATGCCGGGTTACCCGGCATCTGATCGTGGTCCAAACTGTTAATAACCCAATATAGATACAAATGTAATCAGAATTGTTAAAAGGTTGTCCTTTTTCTCCATTTTATTGAAATGCGTTTGCGAGTCGTTTGCGTTGCAATGGAAAGGAGTAACGTCTTTTCCACTGTAATACTAATGATTACAAACATTTCTGATACAGATTAGACACCGAGAAACTCAGCATTAGGTCAGGGTCTTCGCCCCTTGAACACATTTCCAGGTTTCTTTTTACAGTTGTCCCGCAACTTATTTCTATAAAATCAATAGATGATAGACTGTCTTCAAATAATGTTATGACAGTGAGCGAAGATACTTCTTAGACTCTGATCAGAGGCCGCATTATGCGGCGTCTGATCAGTGTACACTGTCTGCTGATAGGAATTTCAATATAATACAAAACAAAAATGAAAGTTTAGATTTGGTAAACTGGGCGGAAATGGGTAAGAAAGGCATAAATACCAATGTTCACTTTTTTCGCAGACGATATATTAGTCTGGTACCCGACTTCTTCACAAATTACGTCAGGCAATTCGTAATAATGGCCGCCTCCATGAAATAGAGAAAAGTGGGTGGAGTTATATGAGTTGTAATAGGGGGTTTTCTTATTTTAGGTGGTTCACAATATCTCATTGTAACCTACGGGTTCAATGTTATTCAAAACTAAATTACAAATTCAAACATATGTGGTAAGCGACTGAATTCAGCAGAAATTCGTGCAACGAATCATTTTAAAGCACTCCTATTTGCGGTTATTATAAATAAGTTGGATTACATTTTAGTATATTGTATCGTTGGTGTAGTGGTTAGCGTCCCTGCTTCTCGTCCAGGCAACCCAGGTTCGAATCCCAGCCGGCTCAATATTTTTTTACTCTTTATTTGGAAATGTATTTTCAATATAAAACGTTAAATATATTTACGATCGAATAACACCTCTAAGAACATTGAAATGTAAATTCAATGAGTTTAAAAATGTTGATGAAATCTCAGAATTTCCTCAATTTTCCCCTCCGGAACCTGAACAAATTTAAAAGTGTAGATCTATATGTAACCGAATGAATAACGACGACGTATTAGAATCTGTAAAATTTGAACCTATAGCATTGATTTCTCTATGTTTGGATGGAATTGATCAAAATAATTTGGAAGTTATACGGTGAGACAGTGGCAGGGTCAATGCATTAATTGGTAGCCAATCTATGAAGGCGTATAGCTTTGTTGCTAATTAAACTTTGAGTGGTAAATCAAATATTAGTTTATTGGTTTTCCGAAAAATAAATCATTAAATGGATGACATTTATTATTTACTACGTTTAAAAAATTATGACCAAAAAAGAAAAATACATTCCGGTAACGGGAATCGAACCTGGGCCGCCTGGGCGAGAAGCAGGGATCCTAACCAATACACCAACGGCTCAGTACGGAGGTTAAATCAAACTGATATATATATAATAGCCGAAAATAAGGTTAGTGTTCCAACAAAATGAGACAACTTAAGGCCAAACGCGTCAAATTCATGGTAACAAAGTACGATAAATCAAGAATCGTTACTTAACGAAATTGTGCGTGTCGGTTACCTCCCGTGGATACTTTCGGTTTCTAACAATCTCTATAAACGTGAAATTTAGTGTGAACCCGAGAACACATACAGACATTAGTTATCGCTTGCGATCCAACGCTCAACCAATCAGAGCACGACACCCATATTTCGGTCAAACTTTAGACGCGTGGTGCTATGTTAAATTGTGTTCACGACGTCATTTGAATTGGAAACAGGCTGACTGGCACCGAGTTCTCTTTCGTGACGAATCTCACCGAGCAATGCAGATGGTAGGCTACACAAATTTTAACATTCAGGATTCAGCAGTCAAGATTTGCGACAGGCTTCACAGACAAGCGTGGAGGACTGAGGTACTTATTAAACGTTACGCTACGCCGTAGAAATGTAGCGTGTACATGTATTGGTGCAAATAGTGGCCATTCACGATATTAATGATACTGAATACAACTTTGGACTTTTTATGATAATTCATTAAACACCTAAACATTTTAAGAAAAAACAACTTTTATTCAGACCCCTACCAACTTCTTCATTACATCACTCGAAGAAAATTCTTCACAGCAGTATGAGGTTAACTGATATGGATTAAAAATGATAAACTTCATTTTCGGTATAGGTTTTAGACCATCAACATTATAACTTTCCAGCAAATGTTCCTGTAATCGTGTGGGACGTTTCTACTTTTGCTCAGTATATGTAAAAAAATACTTCAAATGACCCCACATATTTAAACCTTGGACAACATTTCTCGACAGGTTTCTTTCCAGATATTAAGCTTCAACTTCTACCCTACATACTCATATCAGTATACCCCCTCTAACTAGTTGGGGTTCGGGGACTTGTTCCCCCGGGGAAATTTTATTCTTAGATGGCTTCAGAAGCGTTCAGGGTCGTGCTGTGCATTTAAAACAGGTAAAATACTAATAAAAATCCATGTAAATGTTCAACTTAAAATAACAAATTATTAATGATAAAGGATCATATTTGTTGACGTTGTCTTCCGGCTATTAGCCTAGTCTACCTCTACCCCCTCTAATAAGTGTAGCACTTTTACTAGCGTGTCCGGGGCAAGCTTCCCGGGATATCTTTTAATTCTATTGTCTTTGGTGCATTCTAGGGGCGTTTTTTTTATATAATATATGCTTTTTTTTTACCATTTTCTTATTATCCTCACCTAAAGCATTTAGATCTATTTATGAAGTTTGATCCATTTCTTAAGGATATATTTTGATTTAGTAAGTGTATTCATTGAATTTGAGCCAAAAACAGTTAAGAAAAATGCACATACTTCAGGCAACACACTCTAATGTATACACTTTGCATCATACTTTTAGTAAGCATCACATTTTAACTGTTTTATAGTCTGTTTGTGCCAATTATTACTTAACATTATTTCAGAAAGCCAAAAATAATGCATGCCAACTCTTTGCCGAGAAAATATTTCAAATACCTATAGACAAAAAAGAATATTATAACCTATGTTTTTACTTTTTACCATGGTACATGTAATAAGGTACGTTCGAAAAACCTATGTAGAAATGTTCATAGAGTTCCTACGAAGATTTCAATTTGGCGCGTATGTCCTTAGTTCAATAATAATCATACAATCTGGCGAGGTTTTATTTATCCGAAATGTCAACGGACCTGTATAATATCCGATAATAGGTCTAGTTTTGAAATAAAATTCGTTGCCCGAATTCATATTGAATTCAACTGGTTCGCCTGTATTTTTTGATTGATAATGTAACTTTGTATAAAACTGTTCCCATTTACTACAATGGCTTATCGTGAACCACCTAATATAAGAAAACGCCCTATTAAGCTCATATAACTCCACCCACCGCTTATCATTATGGTTCCCGGTTTCCTCTCTTTCATGGATGCCGCCATTTTTGCCCGTTGCCTGGCCCTAACTGTCTGAAGATAAAGGGGCATAACCAGGCTAACGATATATTTGAAGCAGACGACACTTCAGTATGACAAGGGTTAACATACATTTGTTTTCAAGGTGTTGCATGTGTTTTTTCACCATCGCTATGTTTTATTTAGATGTGTCGTACTGGTGCATTCCGACTGGCATCATGTGTATGTAATCACTCCTCTCCCAAAGTTAGTTGAGAAAACGATTTTAACTCCTGATTTCAATCAAATTGAAATCACCGGAACAATACAGGTCTAATGGGTTTTTGCTCCTGTGCAATAAGGGATGTGTGTTTAAGTAGCATTACAACCTTTCTTGAGCGGTGCACCAGTACGTTCAAAGAGGGTTCTCTGACGGCTTTGTTACTACATACAGGGTCAATATCATGCTTTCGAAGCTTTCTGTATTTATTTTGTAATACAGTAAGCTGCGATATTTCTGAAAGAGATACATGAGTTAAGCTGCGATATTTCTGAAAAGAGATACATGAGTTATTCTGAGTGTCGATGAAGAGAGGTTTTACTATTAGACATATGTAGCACAAGTGTCAGGCTGACCCGACAGAGCGTCGCCGTGTGTAAGTGCTTTACACTAAACGCGTGAATAAAGCAGACAGGTCACTTGGGTACAGTTGGTGAAGACGGCATTCTGTCCCTATAAATACGTTTGTATATTAAACTCTAACTATTGTGGGTTATTAAGGTTCCTTGTGGATCGTTTTAGTTACCAAAACATGAACCATTATACAGTAAAACCTCTCTATTAAGACCATTAAATTATATTAATTATTAGGTGATTATGACAGGTAACTGTTTAAAGCAAGGTGACAGTAAAACAGAAATTTCCTTTAGGAGCTTTCTGTTCTACTGCCACCTTGCTTTAAGCTGTCACCTGCCTTTTATACAATCAATTAGCCTTCGCTTTAGTGGTCGTAATAGCGAGGTTTTACTGTACTTGGAATTCTTGGTAGTTTAATAAATAATGTTTTACATTAGCAAACAGTATAGACCCTGATAGGAGGGCTCATACAGGAACCATCTGATCTCGGTCTACACTTTTTAAAACATGTAATGAGTATATTTTAAAAAGGTCTACTGATTTGAAAAAGTTAAAATACTCATAGCCACTGCAAGCGTTTTGGAACCTGCTAAGACGCCGAATAATTCAAACTGTTTGCCATTTTAATAAAGATAATCTGTATACTTCTTTCTACCTTTAATTGAATTTGATTCGTTTAAACGGGAAAGGATAACGATTGGACCTATATGATCAGGATCGCAACAGTGTGCAAACACTCAATGTAATCGGGATAAGGCAGCGAATGGGGTTGATTGATACAGTTGAGAAGACGTTATTCTTTCCCAATAAACGCGTTTACGCTAAGTCTCTTATTTCCATTGCAAACAGTTTGGAGCCAGATCAGACGCCGGGTAACCATTTTCTACATGGTTGTGCACTGCGTTTCGTTTGCGTTTGAACGGGAAAGAATAACGTTTTCTCCCACTGTATCAGTCCAAACTATCGACAGAAACCTCTCTATCTTTTATGCAGTCAATTGGCCTTCATTTTAGTGGCCGTAATAGAAAGTTGTTGCTGTACATGCATTTACGATATGGATACGTATCCCTTATATTTATATAATGGACAATGCGATAATGTTTGCCTATAAACCGCTTTTTGATAAAAAAAATATTGTCTCAACTGCAAAGAATAAATAGGTTTGCTTATACTCCTTTTTGTAATAAAGTTGGGACAATGTTTGTGCCTATAAGTCATTAAATTAGATATTGTAATTATGACAGAATGATATTATGTGGCTGATTAATTTGGCCATTCGCATCTACATATACATATTTTATTGGTTTTCGCAGTCTATTTTGTTCTAGAGACGGTATTCTTTCCCCTTGAACGAAGCAAAACGTAAATGCAGTGGACAGAAACGAAGACAAATGGAGTTAATTTGACATTTTGTTAACTTTTTCAAATTTGAATGACAAACAGTAAGGAACTCATTCAGACGCCGTGTTTTCTGACTTCTAGTCTGGCCATAACTGTATACATTTGAAATAATCTTTTTAGCAAAAGCACAACTTTACTTTCGAAATCGAAAAATAGCGTCCTCCCCGCTTAATTACAGTGCTCCCTCTCTACAACGACACCCAGTGGGAAACACATATTGTGTGTGTTGTTCAGAAGGAGTCGTTACAGGGAGGGTAAAGACTTACCTTTGGAAACAGCTTGAATTCAGTTCAAGTAACGTGGCGTCAGATCTTGATTCAAGCTGTTTGTCACTCGTCATTAGAATTCTTTCTATCAAAATGTCCACTTATACATGTATGTAACTTTGAACAAAAAAAGGCAGACGACATTTTTAAGCAGAAAATAGTGCAGCAGTACAAACGGTAGGGAGCTGCGGCAAGAGTCGCTGTAACGAGGGGTCGTTGTTTGGATGGACGTTGTAGGGAGGGATCACTGCACCTTTAAAATTGCGACTTACAGCGGATACGACGCGACTGTATATCCCGTTTAAACGAAAATCAAACGCAAACATGTAGAACATTGCAACTTCCAGATAAAGATGACGATTTGTTTTTAAATTAGTTCGAGTGACAAACAGTTTTTAGCCAAAAAAGGCACAAGGTCACCATACGTCTGATTTTTCCACAAACTGTTTTGCAATGGGCCCAATGGATTCAACATAAACGCATTTATGTGGAATAAATTACGTTTTCTCCTCAGTGTCAAATTCGTAGAAACCCATAGCAGTTTTTGTTCGGTCAAAGAGCTGAAAATCTATAGTTCAGAGTCAAACACATGCGGATATTAGACAAAAACTATCATCCTTGCTGCGAACGGGCTAATAGTTCTTACTACTCACCTATGGTTCAGCTCATTTTATTCTGTAACTTGAACGGCTTCTTCCAAAGGCTTTGCTGGACATACCCTTTTCACAAACATACGCGAGCATGATATTGCTATTTCAATGTCTTCATTAGATTATTTCTTCGAATATTTCATTATAATATCTTCAGATGTAATATAGACAAACCGTATTTGTTCATATGTCTGATTTTACTATTTTCATTTCAAACAAAGTAGACCCTAATATACCACCGGAGTTTGAGGTTTCTTTTTTACGGTTTGCACTGTTTACAAATGTACCAATTTGTCATTCCCAAGCGTTATCTGTTTAAGCTCATAGTGACATGTTAACGTGTCTTATACAAACAATGTATATGGTGAAGAGTATACTTTGCCCAACTCAACCTCCAGTATCCCTCTAAGCTAGGTTAGTCATTTGGCAATATATTTCGTTAAGGAATATAAAAAGTTAAATATGGACAAAACTTAATAGTAAACTTGAATTGTTCCTTTGACATGTAAGTGGTAGCTGCTTTAATATACAGACCGTGCACGTTTTGTCTACTACTACATGTATGTATATTGTGACCTTCTAATGTACTTTGATTGTGAGCATATTTAAGGGCAGAATATTTTACATGTATAAGATAAATAATGTCCTTAATTATACCTTTATACGAAATCCATAGCTAATTATCTTGTTAGTTATTCCATGTTAGATTAATCAGACTATAATAAATATGGTGTTGGTAATAAATCTCTGAATAATATTTAACGAAAATATGACATAGACATAGACATAGTGGTGGGTACACGAACTGTTGCTTTTTCTCGTTTAAGATAAACGCAATCACAATGAAAACATCAGGTTATATTGTGATCATGATGATATCTCAATGGAAAAGACGCTATTCTTTTTCATTCAAACGAAACGCAAACGCATTGCATTAAAATCTAGCAAATACATGTAACAGCATTTCGACAATTCTGAATATTCATCGTCTCATCGGGCTCCAAACTGTTTGCAATAAAAATAATAATTTTAGCGTAAACGCTTTATTGGGAAAAAATATCGACTTCTCCACTCGTTGTGCCCTGCGACTGATTCGACTCCACATAGTCCTGTGATCAGGATCTGCACTGACTGTCACTTTGCGATGTATTGTAAAAATCATAAATTGTATAAACTGGTCAAGACATAATAATAAAAAAAAGATTTCATTAAAATATTTGAGGAATTGGTTAGACATATAGCTTTTGAAGATTATGCAGACGATGGTACATAAAGTGGAGAACACGTTATTCTTTTCCAGTAAACGCGTTTACGCTAAAACTATTATTGGCCATGCAAACAGTTTGGAGCCAGATCAGACGCCGGGTAAAGTTTTCTCCACTGTACATGTTGATATATGCTGACGACAACATGGCGTTGATTTTTGCAAAACGTAGGACAAATAAGTTGGTGAAATGGTGACGATTTATGATACTGTCTTTGCTTTTATCTAAAGCTATAATTCTATTTACGTTAGTTTTTAACACATTGTCCCCTGAAACTTTCAATGGACAATTCCTGTTTGCAATAAAGGCTGGTGCATTTTAGACTATTCAGGGTTGTTTTTGTAATCAAATTGCAAAATGACAAAACAGTGAAGTCCCTGATCAGAGGGCTCATGCAGTAGCCCTCTGATCAGTGACTTCACTGTTTGCATAGGGCAAGTGTATTCTTCATAGGTACACATTTGGTAAAGGACGCATATATGCGTCACTAGGGCTCAATGAGTTAAAATTGCAGCTTCTTATTACACTCGTTTTTGTTATGTCAAATTAAATGCTTTGCATGAAGAAGTTCTTTTCTTGACAGCTTGCCATTTTGCATTTTAAAAAATAGTCTTGTTTGCTTGAGTAATTGTTGCCTCAGACTGTGTCATTTTGATTGATTAAGAATGGAAAATAGCAAAGGATGAAAAGTGTCGTCTGCTAAAAAATGTCGCCTGCCACTATTGCTATTTCTATATTGAAGTTTTTGCATGCAGGGTAGTTTAATATGTTAAGAGTGTTGTCTACAACAGTTCTAGAAATTGAATTTTCTTAAGTTCTTTTGAAACAGGATCAGAGGGTCAAATCGCTAAACGCGGTGTCTTGTCTGGATCAAAACTGTTTACAAGGGTAATCACTGTGACACATATCCTCCGCTTTCATGGTAAGAGTTAAATATTTGTCAGAGAATCCATTACGATTGTTACACCTGATATACAGGATACAAAGATAGACATAATAATATGTGCTTCAAAATTGTTTTAGCAAAATATTTCGTAACCAGTGTGGACATTTAAACTACAAACATCATCTGGATACAGTGTGGAATACATCATTATTTCCTTTCAAATGCGTGTATGGTAAAAAAGAAATTTATGTTCGTTGGCGCCAGATAAGACACCCAGGGCTGCCATAAATTGATCTTAAAAATCCTAAGATTTTCCTATTTTATATTTTTCAAGCGCGATTACTTAAAACAGGTTGGAAGTAAAGCAGAATGCGTCATGAGACGCATTCTGCTTTACTTCCAACATGCTTTGAGCTACTATCTGCTAGGATAAACATCCGGAGATTTCGGAAAAATCCCGATAAATTGCAGCCCTGGACTCCGAGCTACTCGGCTTCTGACAAGCTTCCTTAATGTTCACAACTCAGTTAAAACCTTGAAACGGAAGACATACTTTAACATGTTTTTGATTTGCTTTTGCGTTTATTTACGATTAAACTTCCTTAGTCTTTGAATAAAATGAATTAAAGTTGTAGTAAGCGCATTTGTCTAAGACCCTTAACCAAATCATGTTTTAAAAATCAGCGTACTAAAATAAGTCAAGGAAGTGAAGAAAAATGATTTACTACTGTCATTTATTATCCTCATACTAATCACCAGCATACTATGAGAAAGATGTATTGTTTTGTTACCCTCTAACATTTGTGCGAAATGTCAATGACAGAAGAAAAAGGATGAACATTTTGCATTCCATTTCAAGGTTAATTTATAATAATTAACTAACGGTAGTCCATTTCAAATATATCAAGAAGTAATCTACGATTGCAATATACATGTATTAATATTCGTCCTTTCTTGATGCATTAACTCCATTATTTATTATACAGTGGAGAATGTGTTATTTTTTCCCAATAAACGTGTTTACGTTAAAACATTTATTTCCACTGCAAAAAGTTTGGAGCCAGATCAGACGCCGGGTAACCCGGCGTCTGATCAGCCTCCTAACTGTTTGCCACTCAGATAAAAAATAATAGTTAGAAATATCTAA
Organism: Gari tellinella; assembly: GCA_922989275.2. Taxonomy (NCBI): domain Eukaryota; kingdom Metazoa; phylum Mollusca; class Bivalvia; order Cardiida; family Psammobiidae; genus Gari; species Gari tellinella. The sequence goes on along the minus strand of OV277856.1, from coordinate 98,969,873 downwards.
AAATTGACATTTTCTACGTTTTAGTGTTTTGCGTTTTTTAAACGGGAAAGAATAACGTTATCTCCACTGTACTTTCCTCTATCTCACCACTATCGTCATGACAATAAATATCGACAGGTGTTCCACCACCAACACCATTTCTACATATACCACGATCATACTTCCGTCATCTTATATTTTGCATATTGACGATGGATAATTGATCACGGACAAAAGTAATGCAGAACTATCTTTCAGGAACTATTTGTTTTGCTATGGTCCTGAATTAGAAGCATATTTTCATTCAACTGTTTTGGCCTCGATAATAACCTGTTTATTATGAAGTCATCTCTAAATGGAACGGAATAATGTTTCCTGTCACTAAATTAAACTCAGTGAAATTAAAACCAGTTTTGATGCAGCTTATATAGAAGCATCGTACAGCGCACCTTCTCTACAACGAAACTCAACGGGAGACAAACATTGTGTGCGTTTTTCAGAGGGAGTCGTTATAGAGAGGGAAACTGGTTTATATTTACAAACAGCTTAAATCCAGATCAGACGCCGCATAACGCGGCGACTGATCTGGATTCAAGCTGTTTGTCACTCGTCATTACTTTTTTCTGTCAAAATGTCCATTATGTAACTTTGAGAATAACAGCAGACGACAATGATGGAGTCGTTGTTGGGAGGACCGTTGTAGGGAGGGAGCACTGTATCTCATGTGTAACCTTTATTTCACAGGAAATGAGAAGTAGTTTCAGAGACGAGTCTGTCGATACTGGGAACGAGATGTTGCTCATGACAGCCGTCGTTCCACCTGGGAAGTTTTTTACGCATGCCGGATATGACGTACCGGTAGTAACAAGGTCAGACATACATTCTTTATAATGTTTAGACAGAGCTACCATAAGTTGCTCAAAACATAGTTTAGAATTAGAAATTTTCAAGCGCGATTGTAAGCATCATACCTTTAACCATTTCGCTGCCAGGCTCTATAACACCAACATAACTATACAAACAGTTTGGATTCAGATCAGACGTCGCGTAACGCGGGGTCTGATCTGGATCTAAATTGATTGAAACCCATATTTATGTCTCCTTCGTAGACAACGCCTGGAATTCGGAATTTTAAAGCAAGAGAAGATGTCCGAAGATTTCGGAAAATATCCGTTGGACTAGAGATACTTATTAAGAAAATCAAAACATTTTGGAAATATCCGGAGAAATGGCAGCCCTGTTTTGAATGACTGAAAAAGTTATGCTTTTCGTGCAAACGCTGTGTCTTATCAGGGCTCTGAATATTTCTCAGCAACAGTGGCAAATGTGTTGAAACAATCACCTTTACGTTCGATGCAAACAGTATAGAGCCAGATTACACACCGGTTAACCGGGAGTCTAATCAGGCTCTAAACTGTTTGCCTTTTGGAAACACATAATTTATCAGAAGTTTTTGAAAAGTGTTGTTTCATTCAGATTGTGTGTTGTTTATGTAGAAAAGAATAACACCATTCCACTGTAGAGTCCAAGCCTGCATGGAAATATACCATAACGCATTTAACATACAGTCGAACTTCGATGTCTCGATTTCGGCTAAGTCGAGCATATCCATATTTCAAAGTTAAAACGTGGCTAAGCCACGTTTTAACTTTGAAATACGGGTATGTTTGACTGAACAGAGCACGAACTAATGCAGTTCCTGTGTCGATAAATTGAATAGTTCGAATTTAGCGAATTCGAGATATCGAAGTTCGACTGTATTCTCTTGTATTTCTGCATCAACCTGATCGGTGTGGATAAATTTTCGAATGTCTCTTGGAGGCAATTTACTAAACTAGTCAAACCACAAAGTTTAGTTCAGATATCAAACAATTTAGCTTTGGAAATAGGTCCCCTATCTGGAGACCTGTGTGACCACATTCAAAGCAATATTTCATTGCAGCGGCTGACATTGTTAAACAAACGTTGCATTGTCCCTTACGCAACTCCCGCACCTAAAATCGATTTGTAACAAACAAAATCAACTCATCATACACAGAACAATGTTGTAAACAGACGTGTAGTGACGCAAAGATTGCATCAAATATATATCAATGACGTCAACATATATAGTTCCATACTATCGAAAGGGATGTCTTTTCGAATGTACTTTGATGCAGTATCGTGTCTTCGTCCTAAAACGGAAGGCATGTTGGCGACGGTCAAGTATTTACCCCTTAAAAGCAAATAAAGCTACAACAGAAAGTCCGTACATGTTCTACATGGCTTCATTTCACCTTACTTTAAGCTGTGACTTGGTTTTAATTCTATCTCCGAGTATTTGTTGAGACAGTCGCAGTGTCGGGACCTTACTGTACCAATACAATCCTATCAATGAACATAAATTGGATGTTGTATAAGCTAGAAATATAGTAAGCATTTAATTCTCTCATCTGATAGACTCGTTGTATTAATATTGGTGTAGGATGTTTGTTCAATGCCAACAAAGTAAATTAGAAATGTTGTACATTCAATATCTTCCTATCAACTGCGAATTGTGTAATTTGTTGGCCCAGAATCTGTGAATAGTGATAAAAATGCTCTAGATTATTATATTTCATTATGTCTAGGCCGAATACTTTTTTTTTTCGAATGTTTCGATCTTGACCAAACCTGAGTCAATTGTCATCCTGTCAGGATAAGAACTGCTTTGCACATGTATCTTCTGGTTGTGTATAAGTTCGAGGTTAAGTCGTATTCAATGGTGAAAATACATTTGAAATGTTTATAAAAAAATAATGTAATGGCAATAAAGGATCCCCTAGAATATCTTATGGTCAAAAGTAAAAAGATTATTCATTTTTCCTGTCAACAATATATTTCATTATATTCACAATGTCCAGTAAGCCGGGACAAACGATTCAGTCTGAACCTCTCAAGATAAAGGAACATTAAAGTGACATGAAATAACCTGATATATAAGACACCTTATAAGAAACCTGACACCTTCAGGATTCACCTTCCTGTCGAAAGTGAAAGCCACGATTGTATTTAAAGCGTTAAAATTAGATGCCGAGCAATTCAGAGTCCTATAAGGATCCCAACCTTTTTCATATTTGTATTGCAGTTTAACATGTAGGCCTTAAATCTATATTTGAAAATTATGCTACATGCGATATATTTAAAAAAAAAAACAAAAAAAAACACAAAATCAGATTATTCCGATATATGGTACTAGATCATGTGTTTTATAAACTTTGAGAAATCGCTATTGTTTTTACGAATATGGGGAAATGCAATAAGTTTAGAAAATGCCATGTTCTTGCAAAAGGGGATGATTTATTTTGATCTGAGTAGCAAACCCTTCTGAGAATGATAAGTTTCTCCTAAAAATTGTTGTAGTTTTAACTCGTGTGTTAGGGCACAATAAAGCATTCGATTCGTACAAACGAGTAGTAGATATACATTTAAAGTGGGATGCAGTTTACATTGAGTATTGAATACATTAGATATATGGCTGATACTCGTTGGCTCATGCATATATTTTTAGATTTTATAGTGGAGAAAGTTTGAGTTTTGGCCACCAATGAGTTTACGCTAAAACTATTGTTTCTATTGCAAACAATTTGGAGCCAGACTAGACGTAAAATTATATTAAAATAAATCGTGAGATATTTCTAAATGCTATAGTTTTCTACATTTTAGTGTATTGTGTTTGTGTATTAGTCGCATTGAAACGGGATATAATAATAATTGTTCCACTGTACCAGCTTTTCTACAGCCTATTTTACATATGTTTAGTTTGGCAAAGTTTTATTTGCCACTGCTTCAAAGTTAAAACCTGATTAATTAACGTTAAGCATTATATTTTATTATACTGAAACGTAAAGTCCTTACTTATGATTGGCTAAGGGGCCTTAGACGTGAACCCATGTATCATGTGAGTTGACAGGGTCTATAGAAATGCAACTGTGTGATTGGCTGACTAGTACTTCAGTCTTGCTTTGCAGAACAATATATGACTCTTTAATCGATAAATGTTGAAATGGTTTATAATAATTCTTTTGACCAGTACAGACTTTGCAGTATAATGAATTTAGTATACAGTTTCTCTCCAGCGTACATGACGATTTATTCCCGGCTAGTTCCCGGCTAGTGAAATCATGTAGCCCTTGCCTAATGGCTCGGGCAACATGGTTTTCTTCAGCTGGGAATTAATGCTCATGTACTCTGGGAAGAAACTGTATAACTTATAATGTGTAAGTCCGACATCAGTGTGTTTGTGTTATTTGTGTTCAGCTGTATAATCAACCTGCGTACGTTTGCCTATGATTTTATAACATCAAAGGTTCTTAGAAATTGAAACTTAGCCGAACATGTTCACTCCTACAGGACACATCTTGATATTAGGCGTTTTGTACGATGTTTGATCAAAATTAAAGTTGATAACATTTGTTGTTCTGTAAATATACAATTTACAAAACAGGTCTTCGTTTAAAAAAAAACATAGACGGCATTTAAATTATTAGTTTATTTTAATACGGTCACATCCTTTCAAGAGAAACACTATATTCCTTTCCAATAAAATAATGTTGCTATAAAATGAGAATATAGTTCCTTTTTCAGACGCCAAGTTACTAAACAGGTGCAATCTCTTCGGCTTTTCAGATTAAAAGTAGTACTCAGTACTTTTAAAATTCAATAAGACTACATTTTCAACTAATTATATTAGTAATCTCATGCATTATACCAAACGTAAAAACGTCGATTTCAAAACACAAACGTTCTTGAACAGAGTGAAACACTGTACTGTTTTCAAACACTATGGCAAACTATTCTGGAACCAGATAAGAATCAAAACTTTTTGCAACTCATTTAAAAAAGTTTTGGACATTTTCTGACATTTCATTTAGTGTTTGCCTACTTTTATTCAAACGTTCTCCAACGTATCATTTATTATTGCTTTGTTATTGTCGTATACAGTTTTGATTGTACTGCAACTCTATATGTAGTGGAGAAGACGCTTTCCTTTCTTAATAAACGCGTTTATGCTTATTTTTTGTTTGTTTTGCAAACAGTTGGGATCCAGGTGAGACACCGGGGAACCCGGTGTTTGATCAGGCTCCAAACTGTTTGCCATCTAGCTTGAAATGAATAGACATTTCTTAAAATGTAATTATCCACCTCTTGCCGTTGGCGTTGTGTTTCATGTGAATTTAAATGGACAAAGACTAACGGTTTATGTATTTTTGCGTTTATATGTGTACCAAAGCCAGTTACAGTGGAGAAAAAGTTATTCTTTCCCAATAAACGCGTTTACGCTAAAACTATTGTTTGCCACCAAGATAAACATGCATTATCAGAACTGTCCAAAAGTTGTACTTTTCTACGTTTTAGTGTTTTGCGTTTGCGTACGTTTGGGTTTAAACGGGAAAGAATACCAGATTATCCACTGTAGTAATGACATTCAGTAGGTTGAAAGAAACCTTTGATACTTTAACACAATTTGACTAGACCTTTCCGGACATTCTAATCCAGATGAGACGGCGGGTAGCTTATAAGGAGTCTAGTTGTTTTTTAACTGCTCCTTTTGTTTAAAATGAGTAAAACTTTCTTTTACGTGTTATAAAAATGATATTTCGAAAGCAGGTCATATATTGACGAGAGAAAGGTTGGCCATGGCCTATGGGATTTGAACAAGGCAAATACATTAACACGCCTTGTTTTCCCCCTGCTAATACTTAGTGATTACAAATGCAATATCTCATTTGATAATTGCGTCAAATAGAAGAATTGGGTAAGACAATGTAATTGATTGACATGATAGCTTATGTTAGCGACAGGTACACGAACGTAGAAATACAATTGAGGGAAGTTATTATTTCCCGTTAACACGAATCAAAACACAAACGCAACGCAGTTGGATTTTTTGGAAATGATGAGGTCCCAAACATATTTTTAATCTAAATGGTAATATGTTTGACTGAACAGTCTTCAAATAGATCTAGTTTGCAATACATTGCTTTGTCTTAGCAAAAAAGGAATTTTCTTGTTAGGAATAGCGTCGAACCCATTGTATCTAACCAATTCATGATCAAATTATCGGGGGGGGGGGGATTTTTACCGCTTCACAACTTTATTGTCGTCTGCGTCAGTATTGTTGTATGCAAGACACGAATCAACGTTAGATTGAATGTTATCTGACTCAATAAATATCGATAAGATTGTCAAACAGTTTGGTTCCTGATCAGACGATGAGTTACGCGGCGTCCAAAACTGTTTGCAATTGCGCTTTAAGGCATCACTGAGAGTAAACGGTTGAGCCATGCAATGATAGCGACACTGATTGATTTATAAGATAGGTATTCGGCCGTAATAGACTTACACATTACAGCTACGTCAACGTCTACAGCAGCCCTATATGCAACTACCCTTATTATGTAACTATGTCATACATATAACTAGGTCCTACATGTAAATAAGATTCTATAAATGTAAGTTACAGAACTGCCGCATATGTAGCTAAACATCGATGAATGATGTAATAAAACGACGACCCTTCCACATAAGCTGTATGATTACATATCTAACGAGCAATAAGTATTTCTAGGACCTATGACCAATTTTAATGAAAAGCATCATCACCATCGTCATCATTCTGTTACATTTACGTAGTACACAAAAGTTACATATTGTGTCGTGGATTAGTAAATTGTATTCTTCTGTGTTGAAATAGACGCTTAACCCTTTACCTGATAGCATTGTTTCTAGTATTGAAGATATGTGACTACTTAAAGCAGGTTGAAAGTAAAGCAGAATGCGCCCTAAGGCGCATTCTGCTTTACTTTCAGCCTGCTTTAAGCTAAAATCTGCTAGGCTATATAAAATATTTGTAATTGTAATTGTTCATGAGGGTATAAACTGGAACTATTTTCTTCAGCGGATGAATAAATTAAATACGCTAAAAGTCGCTTCTATGGGGGAAAGGGTTAATGACATATCTTGAAGACAATGACATCTTAGCAGACGAGCAAAATGGTTTCAGAAAGAATCGTTCATGTGAAGATCACGTATTCACGCTCAACAGTATTATTAAGAACAACAATTAGGTTTTCACAGCATACATCGATCTTAGACGCTGTTTTGATTATATAGACAGAGATATACTACTGTATAAATTATTGTTAAATAAAAAAGACGGTAAATTTTACAGTTCAGTTAAAAACATATACGCAATATCAGTGTCTTGTATTCCCATAAACAACAAGCTTACGGACTGGTTCATGTGCTCGACGGGGGTAAAACAGGGCTGTACTTTGTCGCCGACACTCTATTCCGTGTTCGCGAATGACCTTATTAGTGAGGTCAACGACCTTGACCTATGATTTGACATAGGAAACCGGAAGTTGTCAATGTTGGCATATGCAGACGACATTTGTTTATTAGCACAAAATGAAAATGATATTCAGTCAATGTTGGATGTTGTTCATAACTGGTGCAAGCGATGGCGAATCTTAATAAACACGAACAAATCAAAATGCATGCATTTCAGAAAGGGTAAAACAGAACGCAGCAATCATCAGTTTAATATCTGTGACAACGTACTTGAAACAGTGGATAGTGGTTCTACCTGTTTCAATTCTTAACGGTAAAAAACCTGATCTGTACTGGCTTAATAATGAGCGCTCATATTTACTAAGGTTCATTTTCACATAGTATTCACACCCAAATATACTTTTGAAACGTCTTCCATGACAAGACTTGTTCTGCTGCTCTGGGGCAAGGGTGTGGCCCTATGTCCATACATCGAGCAGTCTACTTGATTACACGTCTTGCCCTATAGATTTTAGACAATTGAGTATGAAGTCCACCGAGACTTACAAACAAGCGCTTTTCATACTCATGTTTTGCCCACTTAAGCCTCTTTAACTTTCAAAACAGTGCCTCATCAACTGTCAACACAACATATTGTTAACCCACGGGCAAGAACAACATGCCTACACTGTCTGACAATTGTGTTTAGCGTGTCTAAATCATGTGCAGGAGCTTGAATAAATCTAATTAATGCGAAGGAGCTTGTATACGTTGCATATAACCTACACTTGTTATCTCATGGTTTCTTATTACCAGTGTTTAATTGCACCGTGTCCTAGCAGCAGTCCATTCTTCTTGGATGAAAAACGCCATATCGCTCTCCATCGAACGGGTGGATGAAAGATTATCCGATAATTCAGAGAACCATTTCCTTTTTGTTTCATTTGTTGACTTGGGTTCCCTCTTACCCTCTGGTATTCCTGCTGGTAAAATCGCCTCCATTATTTCAGGGACCTGTAATGTAGTTCGTGTCGATGGGCGTAGATCTTGCAAACCCATGACGGATTCTGGACCCATTTGCCACCAAGCTAGCTGGGTAGCATGATAATTGTTTTTGGCATCAAAACTAGCATCATCAATGTCAGTGTTATCACATGTTAAGTAAACAAATATATCAGGAATGAAATGTGGCGGCGTTGACTTACTGCCCAGTCTCTGGATTCATTGTTGTCAATGTTTTTCTGGCAAGAGCAGTGTCAACTTGCAGGACATTATCCTACCTGATAATGTGACCTGTATTGTTAAATAATTGGACAAGTTTCCATGATCTAGTTTCCCGATGAAGGGTATTTGCCATGGCGTGGTATTTTTGGGTCCAGTGTTTGCCTCCACTGATGTTATAGACTTAATCTTGTCTAGTGCTGAGAATCGTGGTTTGCAGTTACAATACTGCGTACCATGATTCTCAGCATTGCACAATACTGAACAAGACACATATGCCTGTTCGTCGTCCTCTGGATCAGTCTCGATCAACCTCTGCCCTCCAAACTTCAAGAGAATAAAACCCAGAAAGAGACTCTCGGGCACAGAAGATATCATCTCATTCTCATTAATTATAAACTCTTTATACAATGAATGTGTCATAATGTCAGATTTCAACTTTTAGGCAACATATACCCTCCCCAGAAATAAGTCATCGCCATGGTTATACACATGTCATCGGAATCGGTCTTCGGTGTCATCTGTGACTAAACCATAACGTGTTGAAGTTTCAAACTTGAAAGGTACAAGCAATGTTTGCTAATGCCCTGAATTGTCTTCTTTGACATGTGAAACTAGCTTCTCCTTGAAAGAGGTTCTTCTGCTTTTTAAAGAAGCAGGAACTTCTACACCCGCAGTTTCTGTTAATGAGCAATATGTCTTCCATACCTCGTACAGCTCTAGTACATGTGCATTTTCAGTTCAAAAACAAGCCACTGCATAGCTTTGTCGTCATTGACTGAGTGTTACTTTGTCTATGATGTGAGTCTGTTGAATTTTACGAAATACCCAACATTGTTTTCCCTTTTGATGCAATGAGATCATTAACTCCAGCAAGACGGATACTTAGAGTTTAGTCAAATTTTGAAGCTTCGAGAATCTGTTCACTCATATTTGTAACAAGTGACAGCTTGTTTTTTGCATGAGAATTCTGGCAAAAACATTCATGCCTTCCAGTTCATGACATACCAAATAGAACTACTAGATGTTCTAGAAATGCGTATTTGCTGTTGCTTTGCGACAGTGTTACTACACCTGCTTCGCGCCTATGTCTGCCTCAGCAAGTCTTGAGATATGACTCTTACTCGTGTTTTGTGCCAAACCAAGGCATGACTAGCACTAGAACTTGATAAAATTTGGTAAATTGCGACTCGATTATTTGGATCTATAAAGTTTTGCTTTGAATTAGCAGCATCTACTAGCGACGAACCCCCATTTTCTGATGCCTTTAGTAGCTTGTTCTTCTTTTCCGTTTGGCAAATAATGCACATTCTGAGTGCTTAACCCCTGCCCCTTTTGAGATTACACGCTGCTTCCATTTTGTTCGCTTTGCAAATACGCTACATCACAAGAAACACTATTGGCAAATAGTTTGAAACTACAAGTGTATAATTTGATGGCTAAAATCAGATGCAAATTGCAAATAACAGTGGTATTTTGATGATCTTGAGACAAGCAGACAATCAATGCTTACCATTTAAATAGCACTGCCGTAACTGAACATTATGACATTTTTCTGCTGGTTATTGCTGGACACTTTTTTCACACGGACACTAGAAACTAAGTGCACATGAATATTTTAGTTGAATACAAAGAAGACATATACCTGAAATAGACTCTTCTGGCTGCATGTATTTAAAACAGTTTGTATCTTTAAACAGTATTTCTTTGAAAGTGATTATGCTTTTAAAACTGAACGAAACTGAACGGACAGGTTATTTCAGCAAAAACTATTATTATCATAAATAAGGGATTTGCAACTTACATATGCACTATTACATTTATGTACATTTATGTAGGATATACATACATGTATTTCCTTTGAATGGCGGCATAATTATAATTTGCTCTACACCGACAATACAAAATATGCATGCTACCATAATATGTGATTATTTCGGTATTCAAGAATAATCTGTTTGATTGGATCTATGTTTTTATTTGAAAACAAAGAATTGTGATGTAGAATATGTCCTTATCTGAAAAAATAAATGTTAGACATAGGAATAATGAAAAGAAATCACTATCGGTAAAATAGAGACACGCAGCAGACTTACACTATAGGCAACTGCATGAATCCACTGATACCTTGGAATATATACATTATTGAGACTCCTTCTAAAACTATATGTAATAACATGAGTATGTTTAGAGTATATTATCACTTGAATTCAGATATTAAGGGCATTGCTAAATTCTAATACAATTGTGCTCATACATAAACTATGTTTCAGTATTTATTTGTCCTCATACAAGTAATTATCATCGCGTTGACCATGTGCCTAACACAGTATACTTTTAGGGGGTTAGAAATAGAGTTAGTGGCGGCCATTTTGTATTTCCGCCATTTTGACCTTAAAAACTAAAGATAGAGCTTGACAAATAAAATATTTCAATTCAACGCACCAAAATTATTTAAAAAATAAATGTTTGCAAACTTTTAACACGAAATGTCTCCGACTCCATTATTATTTACAAGTTAAGGGGGATTACACAAAGAGATATCAAAGGCCATTTTGTTTTTCGCCATTTTGACCTTAAATACTAAAACCAGAGCTTATAAAATGGCATATTTTGATTCAGCACACCCAAATTATGTCAAAACAACTGTTAGATAACTTTTAACACGAAATGCCTACTACTCTTTGATTATTTACAAGTTTAGGGGGTTATTATATAAATAATTTCGGCGGCCATTTTGTTTTCCGCCATTTTGACCTCAAATACTAAAAACAGAGCTTGGCAAATGACATATTTAAATTTAGCACACCCAAGGTATGTACAAACAACTGTTTGCGAACTATTAACACGAAATGCCCACTACCTTTTGATTATTCACAAGTATAAGGGGGTTAAAATAGAGTTTTTGGAGGCCATTTTGTTTTTCGTCATTTTGACATTAAATATTGAAAATTGAGCTTGGCAAACGGCATTTTTGGCTTCAGCACACCCAAATTATGTAAAAACAACTGTTTGCCAACTTTTAACACGAAATGCCTACTACTCTTTTATTATTCACAATTTCTAGAAATCCGACTAGTCTATCTAGTTACGCGACTGTTACAATCGTGCACTATGAAAGTGCGACAAAACCTCTCAATTACGACCACTATATTGCGTTAATTATTGGTTGTTTACAACATGCGACTACTTAAAGCAATGTGACAGGAACGAAGGCAAAGTGATAGTCTAACGGGCAGGTGGCAGCTTATAGCAAGTTAACAGTAAAACATAAACTGCCTGACACTTTGCTTTAAGAAGTCACCTGTTGTAAACAACTAATTATTTCTCTTCTCGCATTTCTTTAAATCTCCGGTTAATATGTCCATCTTTCGCCAACTATACACATTTAAATTTGAGGCGGATATCGTTCGCAAGCATTCGATTGGTCAGATTTGAGCTTTTACCCAGTCTCTTCTCAAAAGCTTTATAACGTTGGACATATGCGTGTTACAAATATAGATATCATCAAACCGTGTAAGCAAAGATACTAGGTGTCTCAACTGTATCCAAAAAGGTCGTTCGTTATCAGAAAATGAATACAGTATATACAGTGGAGAATCTGTTATTCTTTCCCGTTTAAACGCAAACGTACGCAAACGCAAAACACTAAAACGTAGAAATGTACAACTTTTGGACAATTCTGATAATTCATGTTTATTTTGGTGGCAAACAGTTTGGAGCCTGATCAGACGCCGGGTTACCCGGCGTCTGATCTGGCTCCAAACTGTTTGCACTGCAAATAATAGTTTTAGCGTAAACGCGTTTATTGGGAAAGAATAACGTTTTCTCCACTGTATTACAATATATAACAACTACTTACTTTTGTTAATCATTAGTTGTTTATGACAGGTGACTGCCTATAGCTAGTTGACAGTATAACAGAAAGCTCATCTAGGAGCTTTCTGCTTTACTGTCACCTTACTTAAGGCTGCCACCTCTCCTTTATGTAATAAATCAGCCTTCGTTTTTGTGGTCATAGTAGAGAGGTTTTACTGTACATGTAACGCTGCAACGACAAATTGTTATGGTTGTTACATTATGTGTACGGACTACATGCATGCCATATACTATACGTGATCAAATTGATCAGAGTTTCACTTACCTTTGTTGTCTGCAAGTGTTGTAAAACCTAGCTTTGTGTATTTTAGTTGAAGAAATGCAAAGTAGAGTGTCGAACAATTTGGATCCAAACCTGCTTGTACATTAGTTCGCGATCAACAAGCTAAGCGTTAATTTAAAACAACATTTCAACAATTGTTATAGTTGTGTTTAGCTTTGTATTTAGAACACGTGCCGTAGATGATTATTTTTGAAGTTTTGTATTCAGTTTACTTTTCGTTCAGCTAGAATATCCAGAGGAGAAGGTTTCTCTCTTAAATAAGCGCGTTCATGCAACAACAATGATGTCAATTGCAAACAGTTTGAAGCTTGATTAGCTTTATTCGAATCTAAATGAAAAATACTTTGAAGTCTTGTCGAACGTCGAGTGACTCGACGTCTACACTTGCTTTAACCCTTTGCCTGCTGGTCGCGACTTTATTGATTTTTGCAAACAGTTTAGATCCAGATCAGACACCGCGTAACGCGGTGTCTGATCTGGATCCAAACTGTTTGACACTCTTCTTTAGGTTTCTTTACTTAAAAAATGTGTAAATCTAAATTTAACAAATTTTGCAGACGACAATTTCGAAGCAGACGACATCACCGCAGGATAAGGGTTAATATGTTCGCAATTATCTTGAGACATTGAAGAGAAAATCATGTTTTGTCTACAAATCGAGGATGCTCCTCTATACACATTAACCCTTATCCTGCTGCAAATTCGTCTGCTTTAAAATTGTCGTCTGCAAAATTTGTTAAATGTTTGCAAAAACCAGTTTAGTTGCGATCAGCAGGATAAGGGTTAAGATATACAACCGAACTGCGATATGCAACGCTCCTCTTAGTCGAATATCCACTAACTTGTGCAGTTGTGTTTTCAATCTTTCGAGCTTACCTTAGTATATCATACATCATTCTGTTGAAAAATTAGAATGTAATAAATAATACAGTGGAGAAAACGTTATTCTTTCCCAATAAACGTGTTTACGCTAAAACTATTATTTGCAGTGCAAACAGTTTGAAGCCAGATCAGACGCCGGGTAACCCGGCGTCTGATCAGGCTCCAAACTGTTTGCCACCAAGATAAACATGAATTATCAGAATTGTTCAAAAGTTGTACTTTTCAACGTTTTAGTGTTTTGCGTTTGCGTACGTTTGCGTTTAAACGGGAAAGAATAACAGATTATCCACTGTATGTTTTAATTTTGAAATAGGGGTATATTCGTACCGGTATATTCGGTTTAAATGACATCCGGCTATGGAGTCTCAACTTTATTCAGTTTTGAGCCAGTTTTAACAATGCATAATATTTTCCTTTGGCCCAAAATCTCATTTTCCTTGGTGATTCTCGTTGATGTGTAACAAATAGCATCAATCACATTGTCAAATCGCCGCCGTTATACAGTCAAGCAAGTATTCAACCTAAACCCCCATAATGTTGAATTGTCGTCTGCTTCAAATAAATCGTCTGCGAAAACCCATCAACCAGTTGGTATACATTTTTAGAAAAAAAATAGAGCAAATTGAAATATAAGTGCCAAAATATTTCGATCCAGATCAGACGCCGCATATCGCGGCGTCTGATCTACAAACAAACTTTTGTCGCAAATATTAGCTAATTCGAACTTTAGTTTTACGATTTTAAAATATCGTCCACTGTAAAGTGTCGTCTGGAAATAAGCCAAAAACAAGTTAACAATGTGAAAACGTACCTCCTTACCAATAACAGCGGTCATGATGAAACAAATATTTCTATTGCAAACAACTTGGTGTCTGGTCCGAAGCCTGGCAATCCGACTCATGACCCGACCACGAACTGTTTGCAACTTAGATTTAGATACGTCGCCAGCATCTCCGAAAACCTGTCATTATCTACATTGTATTACCTTGCGTTTGCGTTTCGTTTAAAACGAAAAGAAAGTTACATATTCCCTTTGTAACGCACTTGTTACCCTTTCACTCTCAATGACGCCATACAACGCGTTTGCAAACAGTTTGTATCCTGGTCAGATGCCGCGTAACGCGGCGTCTGATCAGGAACCAAACTGTTTGACACTTTTATCGATATTTATTAACTCATACAACCTTAAATCTTACTTTGAAATGTGTATTTCAGACAACAATACTAAAAACAGACGACATGAAAACGGTGAAGGGTAGACATCACCCGAATAATTTGATCATGATAGGGTTACAAAATAAATAAAGAACAATACATGATTGACAAGCAAGTTTGATCATGGTATACGCTTTGGAAATTTTATACACGTATAACTTGTTACATGTAATACTTTAGTTAGTATTATGCATAATACTTATCTTCAGCCTTTAGTACAAATACTTTTTATGCAAAAATAAAGAAAGCGCATCATAGCGATCATCATCTAAGCTACATAATGTAAATGAAAGAGGTCAATTGTATTGCTTTGATATATATTTATGTGTGTTTTGCACATTCTCAAATGAACTAATGCTTACAAATTTGATATTATATAATAACTTCGCTAACACTTGTATTATCGAGATTCCCTATCAAAACTTAAACTGAACTGTTTCAGATTTGAAAAAAACAAAACAATATCGAGTTTATGTTGAAAGACATCGTAAAATAAAATGTAAATCAAAACATTTTTTTTCTAAAGGGTAAATATGTTGGAGGTAAAAACGGCAGGAAATTTCTGATATGTCGTCAAACTGTTTGCTAATGCACACAAGGGTATTCGTATAAACGTGTCAACCGGGATAGAATAATGTCTTCCTGACGGTATCATGTATTACAGTCACGGCTCCCTCTCTTCAACGTTACCCGATGGGAGACAGAAGTTGTGTGCGTTGTTCGGAGGGAGGCGTTATAGGAAGGGAAATTGGCTTACATTTGCAAACAGCTTGAACCAAGATCAGACGCCGCGTAACGCGGCGTCTGATCTGGAATCAAGGTTTCTGTAACTCCTCATTAAGTTTTTTATATAAAAATGTCCAATATGTAACTTTGAGAAAAACAGCAGACGACAGTTTTTAGGAGACGATATTGCGGCATAAAAGCGTTAGACACAACTGCCCTGTTTAGGGAACTGTTGCACAGGTCGTTGTAAGAAGGGAGTCGTTGTTTTGAAGGCCTTTGGAGAGAGGGAACCCTGTATGTTGTGATGACCAACAGTAAAGCTGAAACTGCTGTAATGGAACCTTTTTTCATATTTAAATCATGACAAGTAAAAACCATAACAGAAACATTTTAATAAGGCAATTGTTAACAGGTTGAAAATAATATGTTTGAATGAAAGTGAAAAAATTATACTGTTTTTTGCAGCATGTTGGACTTTATCCACGTGAGGACGTACGACTACCACGGGTCTTGGGATTCTAAAGTTGGCCATCCGAGTCCGCTTTATCCTAGTGCAAATGAAACAGGAGATGACGCCCTTCAAAATATGGTAAGCATTTGTGTTAAACTGGCAACGTATCGCTTATGGTTTTGAAATAGTTCATGATGCTGGTAATTTAATATTTTAGGTATCATTTTCATCAAAACACAGCACAAAGATGTAAGTGATTTGTTCGTACTGTGTTTTGAACAAAATGATACTTAAAGTATCGCTAATTTGTCAACCGAAGAGAAAACATATTTACTCATCGACCTCATTCTCTTTTGGTCGCACAGACTTATCAAATCTGTTCAACTATTAGAGCTTAAAGAACTACTGAAATAGAGCATTCTCTATTTTCTAAGTACATGTACATCAAAACCTTGCCACACTAGTCTGATTTCAACAATAATTGCTCTTTCTCAAGAATTGTTACTTACATGTATAAACATTGTGTGCAAGCACTATTTAACCTCCCTTTAAAAGTATAGTTGCTATAATGTAAATATTGTTACCTATAGCATTATCAACACATCAAGGGTAGATGACTCTTGATCTATTGGTCCGATTTCAGCCATAATCAAACTTATATATCCAAAAGATAATGGTTATAAACAATCTTGTTCGATAATTATTGGATAACATTGTGGCATCTATAGAGTGTAAAGTTAAACACTTCAATTGTTAGCGACAGTCCTCGAATGATGGTCGATAGACTTTCAAGTCAACAAAAGCTTACTTTCAGCTGCATTAGTGAGCTGAAATTTCAACTTAATTAATTAACAAAATATCACCAATATTTATGCCTTGATCTCCTTATCAAAATATATTTGAGGCATTTTTTATGAAACATTGATATGATTTTAAAATACTTTGCATCCGAATAGAACGCCGAGTTAGTTGATGTCTGAGCTGAATGTCAACTGGATACAAATATAGTTCAAATATTTGAATAAATCGCGCGGTGAAATACTTGCACTATGAGTATGGCACACAGTGCCACACAATGTAAATTCACATGACTAACACAATTCAAACAATTCAGATTTTGTAAATTAATTAACGTTTACCTGTATCATGCCTAGTTGAATTATTTGCTAGCTTATGTGTAAGATACACAGAGTGTCAATTAATCTAAATCCCCACATTTTGCAACACTTATAAAATAATCACATCCAGTGCACAGAGGGTGAGGAACATGGTGACATTCGGTTATAAAAGCAGTTATCGTGCCACACATTTACGTGTCACACTGTGCTCACTAATTACTCGAACTATAGTAAAACTACTCGGTGTTTTTACCGTTATCCTGCCTTTATATCGTCCGTTTTGAACGAGAAGTCGACAACATGAGATATTTTAAAGTGTTTGCAGAGAATGGTTGCCTACTGGTCCAGCCTTATTGAAGATATAAATGTTAACACTACCCCAAAATTATCAACAACGGTATACAATTTTATATATGCTAATCACATAACGAACGGAATTACTTCATCATGGCTTAATTATGTAAAGGACATTCTGTGTTCATCTGGCTTTTCAGGAATTTGGTATGATCAAAGTTTTACAAATAGAAAATGGTTAATAAAATCTTCCCACCAAAAGTTTAAAGATATCTTTGTACAAAAATGGCAAGCAGATATAGAAAGCTCATCCTCAACAAACATTTATAAAATACTAAATTCAGAATTTAAACAAAGCAAATACGTATCACTTTTATCTCCCTATAGTCCGATTTTGACCCGTGAGCCGTGACCTTTAGGACGAGTCCACCCAAAGAGGTAAAACGCATCAAAAAGCATAAATTCGTTCAGGAGTTACCTACCTTTCATGGTTTACTAAGGATATTGTGCCTTGTGTAGCGAAATTAAATCAATAATCGAGTTAGAGTAATAGGTAGAGTGTAAGGGTACATGTAATAGGATCAAAAGGCTGTGGGTTCGATTCCCAATAGAAAGTATTTCTTTTAAATTTTACTTTTTATGTTTTTTTTGTATTATTTTTCAAACAATAACTTATTTGATTTGTTTAACATATATGCTTAATATTTCATGGACGACCAAAAACGTTTAACTTTTTGAAGTATTGAAAGTTTTAAATGTATGTAATTTGTTTTCATTTATCACTGAAATTTTAACGGGCAATTTCTGTTTCGAGTTAGGTCAAGTTAATGTATGTCAATTGAAAAATGACAGACAGTGTTACCCTGATCAGAGTGTTCCTTAAGGAGACAAGTGAAGTACACTCTTTCTAAATGACGAGTATACTTGCCGTTTCAGTTTTATTGGATTCTAAATCGTGTCTGCTTCTTCTTCTTACAGGCACGTAGACGTTTTCTACAAGCTTCATTGCCATGGAATTTTAAACTATTGACGCGGTGTTTTTGTCTGTCGTACCATCTTTAGTTTGAACTATGTGGTTATACAAAAATGTAATAAAAATTGAATAATATATACATGTGTATTATGTAAATACTGATCAATTACTTTATGTCCTTGTGGTTATCGTCATATGTAGTATAAAATACCTTTCCAAACCAAAAACATAAATAAAAAAAACAGCATCCACTCGGTATCGAACCCATGACCTTACTCAGTAAAACGCTATCCACGTGCAGCAAGTACTCTACTCTCTCGACCACGATGACAACTATAGGTATCCAAATCTTATTTTAAATATCAAGTTAAGGTTTGAACCCTAACTTACCCATAACATGGAATGGTTGCAACTTCTATAAATAGAAAAGCTCAGTCACGGTTCAGCGCGCAAAATTTACCTATACCTATGTAGAAACGTCATGGCAATGATTACTAGAAACCACAGACTTCCTATTGAAATGGGGAGATGGCAAGGAATCCCTAAGAATGAAAGAAAATGTTTAAATTGTAATGCTATTGGAGACGAATTTCATTATCTTTTAACTTGCCCTGAATTCAATGTATACAGAAGTCAATACATTCCTTATTATAAAAGGCCAAATATGCTGAAATTCTCAGAATTATTAACGTCCGAGAGCAGACCAAAACTCCGACGACTGGCTCTATTGATTAAAAACAGTATTTCAACTGTAAATAAATAGCTCCTATCTATCTATCTATCAATATGTCTGTCTGTCTGTCTATCTCTCCCCCTTTCTCTCTCTCCTTGTCTCTCTCTGTCTCTCTCTATCTCTCTATCTAGTATTCCTCTAGCTATTCCCTCCCTCTTTCACTCTTTGTTACTCTCGCCTATCGTCTTTCACTCGCGATAACTGTGGAAATCCATACTGTAACTTACTTACCTGGACATCGATCTCCTACATATAAATTCCTTTATATCCATGTTCTTGCCGTTACTGTCCGTGTTTTTTCTCATACTTGAATAAACACGGGCTTATGTGCACGCTTACCACCATTTCATTAAAAGATGACAGCGACGCTACAGTATATTTACAATGTTCGCACGGGTAGTCCCACATAATGTTCTCCGTGCAACAGATCACAAATCAAATGACACCTACAGGCAGAGTGGGTCTGGGTCGAACACAAACTGTTTTATGTTTGATCGAGGTCCAAACTGTTTGATAATCAATTGTATTGAATTGCACTGAAAGTAAATGTCATTCTCTTACAGAGTGGCTCACATCATAGTATTTACAGCTATTTAAAGACGAAGTTATTGTGCACTAAACCGATTTTGCATTATTTGTATATGTACTTACAAGTACCTATGTAAACCCACTATATTACCTGTATGTTATTAAACTTGAGTTGTGTATACTTACTAATTTGACTATACTGTAAACGAAAGAGACGTTAGGAGTCGTAAAGATTCCTGCCTTCTCTCTGGTTTACAGTGGCCAAACTTGATTTGAATAAGTCATATATATATTGTTCGACAATATTGACCTGACGTTGAACTTTATGCATGAATGAATTATAAAAAGATGACGCAGTATAAATCAATATTCGATAGCTTACGTACAATTTCGGTTTGTTTCGGCTGATTACGTCGAACTTGTTACAGTTGTAATCCGCAGTGGATTATATGTAACTCTCCACATTGAGCAAGTTCAAAAGATTATTGTTGATAAACTATTATTCCCGAGTCTCCTAGTATAATCGCATCTACTAAAACGCACCATGTTGCGCTTTCGAGTGGGTTTTAATCCAGGTAAGATCATCGATGTTCTCACCTGCGACTCTTGCCAATATATACCTAATTTACAACCCCCAGATGTAACTAATCTGCAATAGGTTTGTCGTTAGAGCAAGGGATTTGTAACATCGAGGTTCCGGTTTCGAATCCCGATAGAGGGCAAACTATTTTTATCTTATAAAATGTTATTTTATAGACCAAACAGACGCTATGACATAATGTTTTTAAAAATAACAAAAGAATCGTGTTCCAATCGATATAAATGTTGTATGATAACTTAAAAGAAACAGCATAAATAGTAAAAAAAAAAAA
Source organism: Gari tellinella (assembly GCA_922989275.2). Classification (NCBI taxonomy): domain Eukaryota; kingdom Metazoa; phylum Mollusca; class Bivalvia; order Cardiida; family Psammobiidae; genus Gari; species Gari tellinella. The sequence goes on along the minus strand of OV277856.1, from coordinate 98,949,426 downwards.
AAAAAAAAAAAGGGGGAAAAAATGTACGAGTATTGCATGGGATTCGAACCAATGGCTGTATGGAAAAATAATCTATAGTCATCTTCCTTACCACTTGCGCTAAATACCTGTCGATATTTGTAGAACCGGGCAATGCTATATTTTCTCGGTGCCGATGTGGTTACAATGTGCGTTCTCGTATAAATGATAACGAAGTGTTCCGAAGCTATATTTAGAAATGCAACAAAGTGTGTAATTATGCTAATAGAGGTCACCAACGTCATGTCAATATTGTCGAACAATATATAGAACACTATGTGTTTGATGCAACTCTATGTTGGTCTAGGCAATAATTTCGCTTTCGCTCATTGTCAAGAGCAACAAAGGGGGTTGCAAAATACAGGGCTGCAATAAGTTGACATGAAAAATTCTTAAGATTTCCAAAGTTGCATTTTTCAATTTGATTTTACGAATCGTACCTTTACCCAATCGTCTGTTTCTAGTTTTGTTGACACGTGACTACTTAAATCAGACTGGAAGGAAAGCAGAATGCGCCTGAATGCGCATTCAGCTTTACTTTCAGCCTGCTTTAAGCTACCATTTACTAGAAAATAAAAAAGAAAAAAAATCCGAAGATTTACGAAAATTCCGGAGAAATTGCAGCCCTAAAAATATTCATATGCAGAATAATTGAATGTAGTATTAATTTGCAGTAACGAATGTATCTTTGTTTGTACATGTTTAGATGTAAATCAAATGATGTACATAAATATTTTGTATACGGCCATTTATCAGATTACGTCTTACACAAGAGTGGCGATATGATTCGTAAAAAAAGCATTTCTACTCTCTTGTGTATGGCTTAGAACTCGATATGATATCTTCTCATACGGTATACCCGGTATGTCTAAAATGTAATATTTTATTTCTCTTAACATTCGGTTTAGATCCAGATAAGACTCTAAATAAATCGGCGTTTTATCTGCATCTACTCAGTTTTCATCAATAATTATATTAACTCAGAGTCCCTATCCGTGCTATAAGCAGTTTGTTTCTCACATGCGCCCTATCTACAATTACATTAGTGCTAATTACATATATATGTTTAGTATAATACAAAATTTAGGTAAATAAAGATATAAGCTGTCTTTTTCTTTTTCGAAAATATAAACAACAGAATGACGGTTTGGATCCAGAACAGTCATTCAGACACAGGATGACTGGTCAGGATCCAAACGGATGAGTAAAATGCCCTTTAAATACAAATGCAAGTATCTAATATAGTAGTCGTTTCCTATACTTAAATGATAATTACTTTTGATCCTTATAAGACCTCACTGACACAACCTATTTTGATATTCTTTATTATGTATGTATATTACTTGATGCTTTAGCTGTTCATGTTAATTGTGAACCAAAGCCGAAATAAAATTGAGTTGAGTTGAGTTGAGCATTCCAAAACAACACCGATATAACTGTCATTTGAACCCTGTAGCGTGTCCAGTAAAGAAATTGATGGCCGTCGATTGCCATCGATTGCGAGTTGGCTACCGGGCTCAAATACAGTGGAGAAAACGTTAATCTTTCGTTCAAATGCAAACGCATCGCAATAAGATATAGACAATTACACCATTTTGACAATTCAGACTACAAGTTTTAATCTGAGGGGCAAATAGTTTTGGGCCGGATCAGACACCGGGTAACCCGGCGTCTGATCTGACTCCAAACTGTTTGCAATGAAAATAATAGTTTAAGCGTAGCCAGGGTTATTTTGGAAAGACACCCGTGACAGTTACTCCGTGTTTCAAGGCTTCAACAGGTAGAAAGTTAGTAGACTTATCATAAACTTTACAGAGACTTGGAGGTTGCACTGTATACAGGATGGGGAGACCATATTCTTTTCCACTAGGTGCATTTGTGTTTAAAACCTCATTATTCTTGGCAATCAGTCTTGAACAATATGTTACCAGGGTTTTATAAACAATAAATAAACACGTTTTGCCGGTTCAATGAATTTGTAATTCTATCCAAAACAGCCTGGAACAATAGGAATAATATAAATATCACAGACTAAAGGTACATGTACATTATTGACAGATGCAAGGAACAACCATACTAACTGGGCATCATGTATCAAAGAACTGTTATATAGGTATGGTTTTGGATATGTATGGGAAGACCCACTTTCTGTTATTCCAAATGTATTTATATGTATATTTAAACAAAGAATAGTTGATTGCTTCCAACAGGAATGGGACAATTCATTGCAAAACAATAATAGTCTTATCATATACAAACATTTGAAAACCTCGTTTGGGTATGAAAACTATCTAAACATGAATATACCATACAGTACACTTAAATGTGTGACACAGCTACGTACTTCTTGCCATAAATTGAAAATTGAAACTGGTCGGTATGGTAGACATCGTATAGAAAGGCATCTAAGATACTGTGATGTATGTGACACTAGAGACATTGAAGACGAGTTTCACTTTATATTTATATGTGAGAAGTACAAAGTTATTAGACAAAGATATATTCCGAATTATTTTCGAACCAAACCGAATATGTTAAAACTGACTCAGCTTTTAAGTTCCAACAATGAAGTTGTAATTTCAAAGCTAGTAACGTACGTTACATGCGCACTTAAAATACGCAGCAATCTTCTTTCTGCTTAAAGTATTTAGTAATTAATCAAAATTTACCTTCCGCGTAATGAAATATGTCATATGACATATGTTCTTTCTGATTTGTTATGTACTCAAGTGGTTTGCTTGACTTTGATTATATCTTGATTTTGTACAATGTATAGGGATGATAAACTGTATGTTTAAATCCGAAATAAAATGTATTCTATTCTATTCATGTAACTTGAATATTTAAGTCAATGCAGTAATTCCACGATTTCCGTCGCTTGTTAAACAAGCTAAATAGTAACAGCCGTAATAAACAGTTCTCTAAATATAAACGGTAACTTACCAGGCTATGGTACAATGTACATTAAATAAATTTATTAAGTAATAGATACACGACGGGTTTCGCCTTAAAAGTGTACGGTATGAATCGTAATGAGACTGTTTGCGAGGGCGACAACAAATCGACCGAGGCGAAGCCGAGGACATATTTGTTGTTCGTCCGAGCGAAACAGTCTCATTACGATTCATACCGTACACTTTTAAGGCGAACGAGTCGCTGTATCTGACTTGTACGTATATTTTAATAAATACCTTACACCGAGTCAATAATGATTGTGGTCAATGTAATATAGCAAACTAATATATCCATTTCTAAAATATTGAAATTAACGTAAACCAACTAACTATTATTTTCATTGGTCCTTTTTATAACTTGCACGAGCATTCCGTGCAGCCTGTGTGCTGGGTCATGCCGTAAAATAACTACGCATTTGTTTGTCTGCGCTCAGAATAAGTATTCAGCTAGTCAGGTAAGCGCTGTATTTATCAATTTAGGTGACATCTTATTTTAGGCATTTAGCTTTAAGGTCAATAAATTTTATCATTTTAGCCCGTTATAATTCCTTTTCCGTTCCTTCATAATCAAACCAAGGACCAGATATTTTTCTCCTGAACAGGCACAATATTAAATAGCGTTGTTTTACTCTTGCACTGCCATATTGTCGTCTGCTTTGAAATTGCTGTCTGCACTTATTTTTCAGCGAAAAGTTTCGAGATTTGATTGCACATATCAAGTGTCTATCAGTTTGGATCCTGTTCAAACGCTGAGTTACTGTGTGTTTGATATTGATCCAAACTATTTGCAAAAGTTCATTGTCCCTTGTCGTGCTGAATTGCCCTCTGCTTCAAACTTAAAAGTATCGTCTGCGGAGAATCTCAAAAGCTTTCTTATGCTTTTCAAATTAAATTTAAAAATGAAAATCAGTGCCAAACAATTTGGATCCAAAATCACATGCCGCGTTACACGGCGTCTTCTATGGATCAAAACTGTTTGCAAATGTTAGCCAAGCGGTACTCACAGTGGAAAAAACGTTATTCTTTCCCAATAAACGCGTTGACGCTTAATCTTTATTTTCCATTGCAAACATTTTGGAGCCAGATCAGACGCCGGGTAACCCGGCGTCTGATCAGGATCCAAACTGTTTGCCACTCAGATGAAAATAGATGATACAAAATGTAAAAAAAGTTATTATTTTCTATTTCTTTTATTTTGTGTTTTGCGATTGCGTTTTGTTTGCGTTTAAACGGGAAAGAACTACGTTTTCTCCACTGTAGCATTGCAAGGGTTACCTCGTCAATTCCCGGGCACTGCAATAGTTAAACCTGTGACCGCATGCTCACCACGTGCATCACGCCCGTAAAAAGTATACAATAACAGAAACTAAAACAGTCCGGTAACAGAAAAAAGTGTCCGGTATCAGACGTAAGAGGACACTTTTTGAATAGCTCTGCGGGGGGTATCTGCGTATAATAAAAAGTTGCTGTGAGCAGCAATGCTAATAACTGTTGACTCTATAGACCAAGTAAGTAGGTGTTGACACCAAGACATCTAAAATACGAGTGCCGGGTTATTGCGGTAAATTAATTACGTGGCTGTTAATGCGGGACAGATGGGATGATGGGAAATTAAGTGCACGTGCAAAGTGACAACACCCTCTCTCAGAACCTGTCTTACATGTACAACTCTCTCTCAAGCAAACATACGACGGGTTGCACGGTAGATCTACATGGACAGAAATGACGTAGTACGCTACAATCTGGTCAACACATATACAGTGAAAATACTTTATTCTTATATGTTTAAAAGTAAACGAAACGCAAACGCATTGCATTTAAATGTAGGAAATGACCATTTTTTACGATAACGCCTATCCATTTTAATCCGAATGGCAAACAGTTTAAAGCCTTATCAAATACTGGGTTACTCGGCATCTGATCTGGCTCCAAACTGTTTGCAATGGAAAATATAGTTTTAGAGTAAACGCGTTTGTTGGGAAAATAACGTCTTCTCGACTGTAATACGCATCTGGTCAGGTTCCAAATTGTTTAGCATTCAAACAAATTAGATTTATAAATGTTCGTACGTGTTGTTTTCTACATTTTATTGTATTTTATTTGTGTTTAGTATCGTGTTAACGGTAAAAAACATGTTCACTACTAGAATGAGTGTTTGTTTATTTTTGCTTCAGTATTCCTCCATACAGTACTGGCTAAGTCTCGGGACACCGAAGGAAAAACTTGTTGCTAGTATCGCCCTCTACGGTCGATCCTTTACGCTCCTGGATAGCGCTGCTTTCGAAATTGGTGCGCCTGACAATGGCAGTGGCCCGGCGGCCCCTTTCACACGGGAACCAGGGTTTATCGCATATTATGAAGTAAGTGTTTTATGAATAGGATGTTGCATAATATGTGATTTAAGTATAGGTTAGTGTCTATTAGTCGATTTTAACAAAAATTAAAAGTCAAGCGAGGGGCACCCGAGCGACTTTTAATCTTTTGTTAAAATAGACTAATAGACACTAACCAATGTAGTGGTTGAAATTATTTTTTGGTACCGACAAAGAGCAATGCCGTCAATTGGAGTAACAAAACGTTTGTTCTTCCCGAAACACCCTTTTTAAATAGTACCGACAAAGAGATGTCAAAGGACATGGACATACATGTACCTTTAAATAAAAACAAATATCAGTTCATTTATATCCTTTCCAAATTAGAATGGTTTGCGCCGAAATGACAATCTGCGTTTCATTTCTCAGCTGGACGGATAGGCTCCAGATGCAAGCATAATGTTTTACTTTCTGTTTTACTTTCACCTTGCTTTACAGTGGATAATCTGTTATTCTTTCCCGTTTAAACGCAAACGTACGCAAACGCAAAACACTAAAACGTTGAAAAGTACAACTTTTGGACAATTCTGATAATTCTTGTTTATCTTGGTGGCAAACAGTTTGGAGCCTCATCAGACACCGGGTTACCCGGCGTCTGATCTGGCTCCAAACTGTTTGCACTGAAAATAATAGTTTTAGCGTAAACGCGTTTATTGGGAAAGAATAACAGATTCTCCACTGTAGGCTGCCATCAGTCTTTCATACAATCAATTAACCTACCTGTTAGTGGTCGTAATAGAAAGGTGTTGCTGTATATACTTTTCTAATTTTAATTGCATAGTTCTTGCATTTGTATCAGTTAAAACGGCAAATCACCATTGATTATTGCTTAACCCTTTACTCCATAGCCTGTTTTAAGTATCGAAGACAGATGGTTGCTTAAAATAGGCTGAAAGTAGAACAGAATGCTCCTTTAGGAGTAGTCTACATTATTTTCAGCCTGCTTTAAGATACTATCTGCTAGGATATAGGTAATATTTCTCATGGTGCATATACTTGACTGTATAAAATTGAGGAGGATCAAATCAAATGCGTTAAAATGTGTATCTATGGAGTAAGGGGTTAAGAGAAGTAGCACTGTGCTAGTTTACCGTTAAGACAATCTTTTTCTAATTTTGTATAATTAAATATCTACATTCACTATCACTAAAAATGTTGGGGTTTTTTTCTGGGGTTTTTCTGTTTATTGTAGATTCCCCAAACCCGACATTGCACTTGCAATCTGTTATTTAGTCATCTAATCAAAGGCTCTTCGAGATTCTTTGAGATTTACCGCCTCCTAGTACTTCAGACGGCCCTACCGAAAGAAACAACTGTGAATAAACCCAAATACGCATGCGCAGGATTAAATGTTTTAGTCGTTGTTTAGTGTTTGATAGTACTGACTTACAAAAATTGATCCTCGAAAAATTTCCAAAATACTCAACTCTCATTGGTCAAAAAATAATTTCAACCACTAACTCACGTTGAAAGTCGGCGATAAGAAATAATATTGTCACCTACTGGCTCTCTATATATTCCGCTAGTAAATTATTTTAAACTTTCAAATTCATACTAACGCCATCATTAACACGTTTCACATAATTTCTGAGACATTATTATTTCTATTGGTCGGCAATCTTTAGCCGGTCGGTTCATTGCTGATTGATGGAGGTAATGTGTGATCGCCGTTTTGGGGATTGTCTTTTATATGTTTATTCATTGGGGTTTTCAGATCTAATGGTAGTTATTTTATCTTTTCTCGCTTTGTAGGTACATTTATTTTATTTCATGTGAAGCGCTTTTGAACGCACAACCCCTGTGAGAAAGGAGCGTTATATAAATCTGGTATAATAATAAAAGTAATAATTACTGACATAGACATTGTTTGTGGAGCGACCAAAGTGAGTTAATCTTACACGACAGAAAAATGACAAAGCGAAATGCTTAGATTCAATTAATGACACTAAAATGGAAAAGAAAGTTTAGTCAAATTTGAAACATTTAGATAGTTCAACTAAAATTGACAATACTTTGTGCTTTAACCCATAAGATAAAATTAAAAAACAAATCTGCAAATTGTCACCAGATTTCGCTTAACTCTTCAAAGTCGTTCTTATCTGACTCCTCCGATTCAAATTCTGCATCCAACGCATAGTTTATTCCCAAACTTGGCCATGAAATCTCACAATTTGCTTTTTTGTAAGCTTACCAAACATTTCTTTGAAATTGTTGCTAGAGTTTATGTAGTATTGTTGTAGCAGAAGACAGAATTAGAAACTATTGTAGTGTGATCTGTAACAGTATCGAACTACAGTCGAATTTCGATATCTCGAAAACGCTTAATTCGAACTATCCGATTTGTCGACACATGAATTGCTCGGTTACAGTGGTAAATACGCTATTCCTACCCACTTTCCGCGTTTCTTACGCTTTTATTATCCGTTTCGTTAAACGGGTTTCCTAGCCGTTTCTTTACGCGTTTCTTTAAGCGTTTAAAAGAGCCCGGATGTCGGTCTTAATTTTTATAAAGAATACTCCTGAAATATTGACTCGGGTCATTCACAAAGTGAGCAAAACATCAAATAGTCCGACATTTCATGCGGTAAGTAAAGATTGCAGTCGTTATCGTAGCGGCGAGTCCAATGCAAGTCTGTCGCGACGGGTGGTTTATTGATTTATGAGTATGGTGTCACTAATCGGATTAGTGGGTTTTTCATCGATAAGATCCGAAATCTCCACGTGAAACGCACCAATCGCAACATCTCTGGTATAATCGTTTATTTACGCGTTTAAACGCGTTAAAATCGTTAGGCGTTAAGCGTTCGTTAACCGTTCGTTAACCGTTCACTATGCGTTTCTTACGCATAGATTAACGCTTAAATGGGTAGGAATAGCGTATTTACCACTAGTAGTCAAACGTACCCGTATTTCATTCCATGCCATTCATTTTAACTTTGAAATACGAGTATGTTCGACCTAACCGAGTTCGAGATATCGAAGTTCGACTGTATATTAGAATAGAAGCATTGGATGGATATGTATTTCTAAACTTTATTCACATAAATGTATATGGGTGTGTGCAAGAGCTCTTGTGAAAATCCGCAGAGACTTTAGATAGTTAGGTTTTGATAAGCGCTGACACTTCTTTGATGATATAGAACAAAAGGCTAATACAATAACAGTAGTTCTATGTTTAAATCTTATTCTTTATCAGTAGGTTGTATCAAAATCAAAAGGTGATTCATCTTGCATTTGATCTAGTTTAAACCTGTTTGAGGGAGCATGTATTATTGTTATTATTATCATTTATCATACACGATTTTATATAGCGCTATTTTCAGACAGGAGTTTGGCGTTCATAAACGTTTCACGTCGACTTATATACATGTAAATGTACCTATGAAGCGAGAACAGAAAAAAATGGTTATGTGAAAGTCAGAAAAGCATTCATCTCAAAAAGAAAGCTTAACCCTTTTAACCCTACATCCCTCTGTAGAATTACTGAATACATATGAAAACATTGTAGACCCTGATCAGAGGGCTCCCATAGGAGCTCTCTGATCAGGATCTGTACTGTTTGATGTTTTCGTTATTTATTTTGTTGTCATACCAAAAATGCAACAGTAGACTGGTTCAAATACCTGTTCTACAAGAGTCAAAAGGCTTATAAATACCAATCAGAGATATTCAGGGTTGAAAGGGTTGATAAAACTCAGATTCTGAATATTCTGTTCATGCTGAGATGCCGCTTACTTCCTTTTACTGTCTAACTCCGAGTACAACTGTTATTTGCAAATACAGTAGAACCTCTCTATTACAACTATCAAATTGTGTCATATATAAGTCGCTTAAGACATGTGACTGCTTAAAGCAATGTGAAACAAAAAGCTCCTATAGGAGCTTTCTGTTTCACTTTCACATTGCTTTAAGCTGCCATCTGTCTTTTAAAACAGATAATTAGCTTCTGTTAGTGGTCGTAATAGAGAGGTTCTACTGTACATGTAGCTTGGATCCTGGCGCGTCATCTGATCAGGATTCAAACTTAATGCCGCTCATTTCAATACGTGTTCAGTCAAAACACCTAAAACTTATTTTTTAAAGATTAAAGCAGAACAAAATTGTTTAAATTTTATGATGTAATTGCATTGAAGGACAGTTCATACATGTATTCATACAGTTACTGATAGTAAAATGTAAACCATGCACTAGGGACTATTTCGTGAACATATGTAGGCATTTATGAATAGTTTTGTTGAAACCTTACGCAAATATGTAGATATATTTTATTTGATTGAATCTGTTTAATCCGTAATATATATGTTTTTATTCATATTCAGTAAATGTATATGCTTTATAACAAAATATGTTACTTTAAAAAGAAGAAAACTTAGAAAGTGTCACGCGCTGACATTTGCAAATGTATGTAGTTTGATTCCAAACGACTACGGTGTATGTGTCGCATCAGGATATGATCTACTACTTATGATACTAAGATATATTTTGGTATCCACTCTTATATTCAGCATCAAAGTATGATATACTTCTAATATTACTAAGAAATATTTTTGGTCGCCACGCCCATTGACCTTGATCTTTGTTTTATTTTTACACGTTTAGTCGAAGGTATGTCGCTTTTATCTAAGTACATTCAGTTTTTAATTACAACGTGATAAGAATATAAAATTACATTGTTCCCACCTACAACGGCCCTTCTAACAACGACTCTCTACTTAAAATGACCCTTGTCGTAGTTCCCTAAACAGAACAATTATGCATAACCTATTCACAGCTGCAATGTCGTCTGCTTGAAATTGTCGTCTGCTGTTCTTTCTCAAAGTTACATAATGGACGTTTTGACGGAAACAACTTAGTGACGAGTGACAAACAGCTTGAATTCAGATCAGACGCTGCGTTACGCGGCGTTTGATCTGGATTCAAGTTGTTTGCAAATTTATTTCTTTATAACGACTCACTCCGAACAACGCACACAGTTTTGTCTCCCGTTGGATGTCGTTGTAGAGAGAAAATGCTGTACAAGTTGTCATTAGCACGTATTCAAACTTGTATAAGCTCTATTCTATAGAATCATGCTCAGTCTTTGAAACACCAGATATCTGCAAGAAATGCTACAATTTACAGAGTTCTCTGGGAGTTGTCTGCGTTATATGATATTCTACATTAAGTAAGAACATGAAGTCAAACTGTAAATGGTTTCTCTGCTAAATGATTTGAGGAATGGTTGTACAGTGATCCCTCTCTACAACGACACCATATGGGAAACACAGAGCGAGTGTGTTGTTCGGAGGAAGTCGTTACAGGAAGGGAAAATTAAGACTTGACTTACATTGGCAAACAGTCGTCAATATATTTATTCTATCAAAATGTCTACGTATATGTAACTTTGAAACCAACCAGCAGACGACCATTTTAAGAAGACGATAATGCAGCAGTAAAAGTGTTAGACATAATTGTCCTGTTTAGGGAACTGTGGCAAGGGTCGTTGCAAGGACAGAGTCAATGTTTTGAGGGCCGTTGTAGGGAGGGAGCACTATATGTCTACCCTTTTTGCGCCATTGCCCTTTTTGTTTTAACCTTTTTACCATATTACCGTACCGTTTGCTTTAAAGGTATCGTATTAGTTAAGTTTATATTTACAAACCTGAATTAAATTGAAACACATGCAGATTGATACGAGTGTCAAACATTTTGTATTCTGATGATACGCCGAAATACTTGGCATATGGTCAGTATAGAAACTGGTTGCAAATGCAACTATAGATGCAGTAGCTCTAAGTTTCAAACTTTTGAATTGTCGGTGACAAAATAACGATATTAATTTCAGATATGTGAACTGCTCAACAACGGCGCAGTGAGATACTGGCATGACGAGCACAAGGTGCCCTATCTAATTAACGGAACCACATGGGTTGGCTATGATGATGCCGAAAGTATAGCGATAAAGGTACAGTATGATCAATACAGTCCATTCCGTTACGGCTACTATAACATATCTAATGATTTAATGAAATGCAGGTGACTGATTAAAGCAGAAGCATCGCTAATTCAATAGAAAAAGTAATTTCTATAAGCAAATCAATTACTGGTTATACGGTAAGTTCTAAAAGTTAAGCTGTTCTGTTAATTTCACAATATAAAACATTCTGTTTTTAAGAGTAGAGCAGATACAACACTATTCCTTCCAGTTTAAACTAAATTAAATAAAACACAATGCAAGAAAATTTACAAAGTACCAGCTTCTGGAAACTGCTGATGACTACTTTAACTCTGAGTAGATACGGTTAGGAGGTCCACCAGATACCGGTACACAGGATGCAATAGTGTTTAATAGTCAACCACGATTGCGTAAGGAAATTATAATATATCCACTAAGTACTGTTTTAGTAATCGTACAGTTTTAGATGTCATGTATATATATATGAAAAGGACAGTATTAGTTTCTAGACAGATTTACTCCCTGCTCTTCTTTTCCTTTTATGTGTCACTATTATATCTAATCGTTGTGTGGGTAAAACTAGAGTCGAAACTATTTTACAAGAGTTCCAATTCTTAACAAATGTCCAGTAATCGGTGTCCGATTAAACTTAAGATCGCACTGTTTAAAGAATCGTAATTATAAACATAATTTTGCAAATGTTTGGATCCATATCAGACGCCGCGTCACGCGGCGTCATATCTAGATCTAAACTCTTTGATACCCATATTTTTTCCCTAAGAAAGAACACGTATAAAATTCCAAATTTTAAAGTATTAAAATAGTTGCAAAGGCTATTGTATTTGGCTTAAAGCAGTAAAGAATATTTGAATGTTTCGTTTAAAAAATATTGTTTCCTATTTTACATCGAAGGTTCGATGGCTGAAAGACATGGATATTGGTGGGGTGATGATATGGGCTATGGATTTAGATGACTACACAGGACAATTTTGTGGTAAGGAAATATTACCACTGCTAACAACCGTTAATCTAAAGATGGTAGAGAGAAGGCTCGGCATTAAAAACGAACCCGTAGGTGTAAGCACCAAACGTGTAAACTCAACCATCAAGGCTTTCATTGAGAAGATGTTAGAAAGCAGAGCTAGTGTTAATGATATACAAGGATTGGCAACATGGAATACAACTGACGGTATACCCGCATCTGTGTTGAAACTAGCCGACACAGTGACAGACATTAAAACAGCTATGAAAAGGAATTATGTTCCAATAGACAACCAAATCACCGCAAATGCTACAGGAAAAGGTTTTCCATTAGATATATCGAACGATATATCGAACGATAAATCTCCGTTAAATGCACAACTCGAGGGCGCAAAGGATAACGAACAACTTTTCTCATATTTACAGACAATTATCAAAGGTAGCCCTTACATAAATTCAACGCATATTTCAAATGAGGACTTTCTGCAATTCCTTGAAAAATACTCCGGACTGAAAATGAGCTACACTGCAAAAGAAAATTCAACTGAAATTATTAAAACAAGTCCAAAAAGGGCAAAGCTGAGAGTAGTAGAAACGGTTAAATCAGGCGTGTTTTCACCTGTTCTATCACGAGCAAGCACGGTTGGGAGATTAGATATGCAACCAAAAATATCATTTTCGATTGGGAACAGATTCAGTTTACAAACTGTGCCGTCTACTAGTGCTCAGTTTGAGTTTGGAAATAAGAAATCAAGTATTAAGACAGCGGATGGAACGCAATCAGATATAACACAGACGAACAGGTCTCTTACGGAAAAGGTATTTCCGACTAATGCACATCCTAATGAAACGACAATCACTCATAATTCCTTAGCAAACAGGAACATACAGTCAGTTAATTCTAATCAAAAGCGTCTCAATCGAATAGGTGTTTTGCCAGATGACCAGACTCCAAACACATTTCTACCACGACACAGCACTCAAGATAGAGTCGGAGATGTGGTGAGTATTCAGTTACCATCCAACAGAGAAAGTGAGCAAACTGAACCCTCATATTTCCAACTAAATTCAAACGATTCTTCCAGTATAACAATAACAGATGCAATCCAGCAACAATATGCTAACAATACAATTATTGATAAAGTATTGAATAATACAGAACCACAACCTTCCCTATCCGACAATGTTCAATTAAACAATGAGTTTAAATCAAACATGACAAACCAAGTTGCAGAGGCTAGTGTTGTCAATCAAACACTTGATATCATATCAAAGCTAGACAAAACTACCACACATGATCTACAATCAGCAAAGTTCTTACCTTTAGCGGGCAGTAGATTCGGGTCGTCTACTACAAATTCAGATGGCATCAGTAAACACGATTCAGTGTCTAACAAAGTTGATCATATACGAAATACATTACAACTCCGGGCCACTGCAGCCAGAAAGTCGAACATTATCAAAATACAAGACAATACTGTGGAGTCTTCAATTTCCTTCCCTCCTATATTACAACTTAATCAAGAGAGTTTTGCCAGTAACCAAACAAATTATTCAAGTCAACAAAGAAACACTTCCGTTTCTGATACTGACAAACATCCGCATGTTAAAGAGCATTCGTTACCATCAGACATTACCCCATTGTCAAAAGGCATTAACTTACCAAACATAAACAAAATGTCAGGCACAAACGGTGCAAACCAAAACAATAATATATTGTCCGGACAAAATAAGATTGCCAAAGATAATCTAAACCTAGAGAGAACGGCGGATAGTATAGATGGCGGAGGTAAGACCAATGTCAAACAAAAAACCAAACCCGATCCTATGGACGATATGTTCCTGGATATTCTGGCTATTCCCTTGCTTCCGAGTGATTCTTCACCACTTCCGACCAGTTCGGAAACGAAAATAGTTTTAAATGAAACACATATACCACAAGATACAATCAATATAATGCCAATTATTAAGCAACTTGAAAAAAATCTAGATGTGTCCAACAAGTCTAACTCCCCGAGTTTAATTCCAGAAGCGAACCCGACGATAAACGAATACAATTACAGAAATTTGGGCATCACAAACGAACAAATTATTTCCAACCAAAACAAGTCCGGTGACAATGCATCTAATGCTTCAAAGTTATCCAGCCATTCAATGGACCATACTTCACCAAATAGCAATTTTCAAATGACAAATGACCTCAGTGTAGCACAACCAACAAGGGATACAGAACAACACATAACAAGTCCACAGACGAATACTCAAACTGCCTCTGAGATTATGTCTAAGCAGGGGAAACAGGTCGACTTGAATCAAAAGAAGGCTGCTACAGTAAACAGAACTAACGAGATGGACATAAACAACTTCAATGATATAGAAAGTAGGATGTTTGAATTTGAACCATCAAGTACATTCCATAACGGTATGAAGTTAAAATCAAAGTCCGTCGTTGATTCCAGCAAAAATATTTCGCCACGTACAGTGACACTGCAGCTACTGCAAAATGCAGATTCTGGAATCTTTCCGTCATTGTTGTCTGACAAAAATGGAAAACTGTCTACTGCTTCATCGAATACGGGAATGGGTGTATCTGACAGGTTATCCGCGGACAAAAACCCGGGTGTGTCATATGAGATAACGAACCGTGCGGATCCGATTCAAAAGCAACATCTATCAAAAAGCGCTAATGGTTTGGACAAGGTTTTACCGCAACTGTCTAATATCCAGCAGTCTAACCAAGCCCAGAATTTAGAAAAAATGCAGAAATTTCAATCAATTGGAGTGGATACAAAACAAACACCTGTACAAGAAAGTGAACCATGGCACATAACTCTATTAAAATACAACCAAGGACTTCGACTAAAATCAACGTCTATGACTTCGAACGACAGTGTTATAAAGACAAGTCCGAAACGCGCTAGACTTCGTCATGTAGAAGCAGTAAGAAGGGCGGTTTTCAGCCCTATGATGTTTACAAACAAATCACCAGGACCAATTACACTAGGCACCACGTGATCTGAACAATCTCACCATTGAACTTAATATCTTGATGTTATACAGATTAAACCGTTTATTCGAAGAAATGTCGATTTCAAACTACCAAGAAATGAATATATTCATAAAACGGTAAATACACAATTGTTTCGTGTTTTAACGAACTATTATGAATACGCAAGGTACCACAATGCGAAAAATGATAGTTTGTCGAAAATGTTAGATTTTCTGGACTGGAAGCAAAATCGGACGCTTAACCCTTATCCGGACCTTTGGGGTCCATTGGACCCCAGCGGTTTTATATTTGCTAGAAAAAAGTATTCAGCCAAAGGACGCTTATGCCGTTTTAAGACATTGTTCCTATGACTGTTTTTGACACTTGTGTGAAATACGTAATAAATAAGTCAATTCGCGTTTATTTTATTTTCAAAAATCGTCTGGGGTCCAGCCGGACCCCAGAATTCTAAAGGTTAGTAAAATGTATTTCAGGCCATTTTAAAACCGTGCCTTGTTGTTTACATTTACAATAATGGCATTTATTGAATACTAAATAACCTCGACAATACTTTTCCTTAATTGCACATATCAAAATATATCTTTCACGATCTTGTGATTGAGTTATTTCCCTTGGATATTATAACCCCGGAGTGCAAACCGCGAGTCCAAGGGATTCACACTGTTATGGAACGAATACAATTCTATCTGACCTCAAATTATGCAAATGATGTCAAGAAGTGTTCTGTATTTTTTTTATTCTGGTCCTTTCTGGAAGTTTCTATAACGGTCATGGGCCAATTTTGGTGACCTTGACCTTTGCCCTTGACCCTATTGAACGTTGGCCAATGAGGCCTGGTCGGTCGGTATTTAAGGCGTCTATTTCAATGCTTCATTGCCATTTGTCAGTATATTACATTCAACTATATAGCTACAGGAGAAGAAAGACATAAAACAGACTTGTTCCAATTAAGATGTATGGTAAACGCTTGTTCAGCAGTGGATTAACCTAATGTTTGATACAATTTCTTGTTATTTTATTCATGAATCAAAATTAATTGAGTAGATGATGATCGCAGGAAACCTCAAATCATATTCCATTACAGTGATACAAATATCTGGTGTAGATCATTGATCAAAGCAGACCGTGGTTATACCTGTAACTACGTCTAAGACACTATCATGACGCTCATCAGACATGTGATGATGTGAAGCAGACATATTTATGAGTAGTACTCAAGAAATTGTGTTAAGCAAATGATATTCAAAACCCTTATATCTTCACCATTTGAAGTTTTGTGTGTCTTACTTTCATTACATGTGTTTACATGTACCATACTTAGTTTTATCACATATATTTGACATGCCACTGTCTCAGTGTCAGCGTCGTGAATCCTGCACGGAGCTAAGACATGCACGCGACAGGTCAAATAAGTTGGACAACTATTGCCATGAAATAATTGGAAGCAGAAACAAAGCTTAACAAATTGACTATATTGATCAGGTGGGAAGCTGGTTTGGTTACATATGTTCCACTAATAAAGTTTTTAAATCAGTCGTGGTTAAAAGTTGTATAGTAACCACGGTTAATATGCATAAATATTATTTGGGGTCCACTGGACCCCAACCATATTTTTTGTCATTTTCTTCCAAATATTTACATAGTTATGTGTAAGATACACCATTAATATAACAAAAGGTATATCTAGTGATAAATATGTTCTCATCTCCCCATCTGTACATTTTCTTCACAAGTTATTAGATAAAATTCGATTGTACAGGAAAAAACTCAGTGTTTTTGGTTACTTTGGTCACTGGCTGCCATGGTAACAATGTGAGCAACGTTTCGGTTTTATCACTACCATATAGCACGAACACACAAATTTATACTGCGGCATCAGTTATGTCACAAATGCCTATCTTGACCTAGAAACGGACCCTAAAAGTTTTTGCAAGGTCAGGATGAGGGTTAATTGTTCGGCGTCTGAAATGGCAATAGACTGTTTTGCAATTGACGGCAATTGCAATTTAATATAAAAAAAACAGCATTTGTTTGGAAATAATATAGTTTTCCACAAGGTTAACTAATGGTCTGAAAAACTTAAAGATAAGTTTATAAAAAAAAATGTTAAAATGATTAAAGTTTTAACTCAATAAATATATAGTAATATTTATATTATGGATTCGAACTAGTGTGTCAAAGGCCCAACACTTACGGATATTACAAGAGCATCTCTCCTAACTGCATTTACGGCTTACAGTGTTTTTTGTTTTGACAGCGTAGACGAAAAAACACACAAATGTATAATCAAAAACTTTTGAACAAGACCAATAAGTTGGCCTTTGCAAAATATAACTATGACGATCCGTAAATGTCTGTCAGACAGAGTCTGCTACAAGTACGAGTAGATATTATTGAACTTACTAATGTTTTGAATTTCAGTCCGATAAAGCGAAATTTATCTGTATGCATTTTTAAAAAGTATGTTCTGATAAAAACATGAATGATTAGCAAATCTTGGAGAAAACCATATGGCTTTAATCAAGGGAATTAACTCTTGTAATGACCTAATATGAATTTGCGCAACGCATCTTCAATATGAATGTTACTAACCAAATACGGTTATTATAGGGTCTACTCAGTTGACCAATGGGATGTCTAGAATTTAGTAGGAGAAAAGATAAATACACATGTGGCTACTTCTGTAACGATGTAGGGGGCTTCATTTTAAAAGAAGTTGGCAATTTGCCATCTAGGTTTTTAGTCTACTTAAATGGCAGTCAAAACAGGTTTAAGAGTATGCTGGAGGGGGTGGGGGTTGGAGTGATAATTTTGCACAAGGACCTTCCTGTACTGCTGCCATATAGTGTGTTAAAGGAATATACCTTCACAGTGTATGAGGCGTTATTCTTTCCCGTTAACCAGATTTGCCGTCTCGTCTTGCATCGACATTACTTACTACAATCTAGTATGCTTTGATGCTTAAAATAATTGCTGCCCTGGACCATTCTCAATCCTCTCATATCATTTAACCTTGACCTTGACCTAATTTGGACTTAAACATGATTTTTAAAATATTGACAAGGATGCCTCCGGACGCATAAGCCATTAGCAGTCTTTTTTATTTAGTTGCTTTTTTTTTCATTTTGTAAGTTTAAAGTAAAGCGTTTGTATAAAGAGTAACAGAACGAGTTTCAAATATAAAAGTGACGACGATATAATAGTAATAACTTGGCTTATGTAAAGTAAAGCTACATACTTGTATATTTATGATTGTTCTACTAATAAACTTATCTTGTATCGATTATCTTTTGTTTGATTACACTTCAGTATGATTTGATCTGTTGCTTTAACTATTTTAAAAACTAAGTAGCGCTTGTTGGTTATAAGTTTCCTGGTGTATCATTTCAGTTACCAAACCATGAATCAGTCTACTTGAAGTTCTGGATAGTTTAATAAATATTGTTCCAAATTAGCAAACAGTGTAGACCCAGATTAGATAATTCCATATGAGCACCATGAAATGGGTCTACACTGTTTGCAAATGTTATAAGTTTATTTAAACAGGCCCATGGTGTAGAAATTGTAAGAAATGCTATTAACAAAATGGACGCTAGCGACAGTAACTGTATAATGTACAATAACTATTGCCCTAAATATGATATTGTCTATCCAGATTAAATGAGCCATTTGATCAGGATCTGCAATTTTTGTAAATTAAGCAATATACCAAATAACAACCCTGAATAACTGTAAATTATAGAAGCCCAAACCGTTTGCCACTCATTTGTAATAAATTGTAAACCTTTTTTCCGAATGCATTTTCATGCTCTCTATTGTTACAGTCGGGAACATGTTTTTTTCCCCAATGAACTCGATTTTACCAAAAGTATTCATTTCACATACAAATGGTATGGAGCTAGGATCCAATGTTATAAAATTTTTGAGTTGAGTCTGAAATCGTATTGGTCAGATTTGCCTTTTTGCTGAGATTTCAGACTCGGTTCAAAAGCTGTATAACCTTGGGGCCAGATCACACGCCGAGTAACTCTGCGTCCGCTCAGCATTCAGGTATTTTGCAAGTCTTTCAAAACGATTTGCGCTAAAGTTTGTTTTAACCGGGTCAGCATGACATCTACTGCACATTGTACCCCACTGTGTATACAGTGGAGAATCTGTTATTCTTTCCCGTTTAAACTCAAACGTACGCAAACGCAAAACACTAAAACGTAGAAAAGTACAACTTTTGGACACTTCTGATAATTCATGTTAATCTTGGTGGCAAACAGTTTGGAGCCTGATCAGACGCCGGGTTATCCGGCGTCTGATCTGGCTCCAAACTGTTTGCACTGCAAATAATAGTTTTAGCATAAATGCGTTTATTGGGAAAGAATAACGTTTTCTCCACTGTATAAATGCCGCTCCAAATGTGAAGTAGGAAGTCATACTAATGCACATTGGAGACGACGTTTTTCTTTCCCAATAAAAGCGTTTACGCCTAAACTATTATTTCCAGTGCAAACATTATGGAGCCAGATTAGAGGTCGGGTATTCAGGTATCTCATCGGGCTCAAAACTGTTTGCAACTCAAATTAAAATAAAATATGTTGATTGTGAACAAATTTTTATTTAATGCATTTTATTGCAACGTGTTTGCGTTTCGTTTGCGTTTGAACTGGAAAGAAAAACCGTCTTCTCCAGTTTAAGTGTAGAAAATCGCGGAACGCAAATAAACTATGCGATCAAAATAAAAAAGGTACATTCTCATATTTTTCTGTAGGTATATAAATTTTTTTCATAGCCTTTCCACAACATTAATTCACTCGTGTGATTTTGGTTAGTTTGCCTGTTTTCCATCGTCTGCTTATCCCTCTATATTTGGCATATTAGTCAGTTTATATATTACAGCCTGCTTCCATTTATACAATCTAGGATAACGGTATCTTGACTAAAGTAACTATGAAATAAGTTGGAAACATTTTGGACAATATTTAGATTCCGAGTATCTGTATCTGAACTAGATCAAAACTGTTTAAATACATGTATTTCAAGTAAAGGGGTTTCCTTGGATACGCGCTTGGTATCAATTCCACTTGATTTTTTATTCCTTGTGACTTTTGAGCAAAATCATTAAGCCTCTCAATTCTGCGATGCTTTTGGGAGCGCTCGCTTATTAGCAATTAGGCGAAATTAAATCGGAAACATGCTCATCCAAGGCGGTGATAATAACGCTACCATTACGCCCTTCTAGTACATGTACAACTAGCTCACTACGATTTGTTAACGACGTCACGGGCAGGTGGCTGCTCAAAGCAAGATGGAAGTAAAGCAGAAAGCTACTGTAGGATATTTCTACTTTACCATCTTACTTTCGCCTGCATGAAACATGGAAACAAGTTTGCTATTTAAGTAGCATGTATAACAGGACGTTATTGTATCTCGTTTTTTCTGAATATTTAGAAATTAAGGTATCATGTTCAGAAATAGTGAGGTACAGTCGAACTTTGATATATCGAACTCGCTTAACTCAAACTATCCGATATTTCGAAACATGAATATGCCTTATTTCAAGCTAGGTTAAGGGGAACAAACCCGTGTTTCAAAGTTAAAACGCGGCCTAGCCGCATTTAACTTTGAAATACGGGTATGTTTGACTTAACCGAGTTCAAGATATCGAAGTTCGACTGTAGTTAGATGTGAAACAAACATTATACATGTTTAGACTTAGAAACTGTTAAAGAAGAATCTTATACATGTATAACAGTGACGAAAATTCCCCATAAAAGGCCTATCTCTTGCTCAGCAGGATGTCAATTGGACTGTTTATTGTTGTACGGTCTAGTAGGGTCCCAACATGCTAGATACACAATTGTTACATCATATTACCCAGAGGCCCCCAGATGTATCATGGTCTAGGTTACTATGTAGTATTAAAGGTAGATAAGGGATATATAGCTGACCAATTTCAACACTGATTGCTTTTTACATAATCACTCAGTTTTGTTCCAGCTCATGTGCTTTGTAATTTGGAACCAGTTTGGATACAGATCAGATGCGACATTATTCCGCATCTGATATGGATCCAAACTGTTGACAAATAACATTCAACTCACAATCAACAACATAAGGGTAAATTGCACAGCTATCGTCCCCTGGAATGGTCAACATCTATCAATTAGTACCCTGCTGTGCTAATTGGCTTGCAATAAGCATACCCTGATCTTACATGTATCTCCAAGTATCAAGCTGTGTTGGGGGGGGGGTAATGCTATGAGAGACTTGATTTACCCCTTTAAAGGCGTTTACTGTTCTTTCAATTGCAAACGGATTCGAGCCTAATCAGACGCCTGGTTATCCGGCCTTTGCTCAGGCTCCAGACTGTTTTTCGCTCAGATTTAAATAAATAATCAAAATTGTTGAAATGTTGTCGTTTTCTCCCATTCAATGCAATGCGTTTTCGTTTTATTATTACAGTGGCACGAACTCCGTTTGAACGACGGAAACCAATTCGCACAACAAACCTATTTAGTAAAAATGTAATTTCTTGAAAATGTGTACGATATTTTACATGTTTGGTTATTAACGTTTTCCCCCGCCGTAGACTTTCCTAAAATAAAGACCTTACGATGGTGATAATTTTTTACATATGATACATGTAACCCATGTGCCCGCGATCCCATATATGGGACATAGGCAAACAGTGTAGACTCGGATCAGAGTCTACACTTTTTGCTGATAGGAATTTCAATATAAAACGAAACGAAAATTGAAATTTATACCAGGCACCCCTTAGATAAAAAAGGGTTAATCCAATATATAAGAATGGAAGATTCCACTGGGCGCAAAAGGGTTGACTGCTACGTTTCTGTATTACTAAGACCGATGTTCGTTGTGAAAAGACGTACTGACATGCATTTACTGCACATGTAGCTGTAGATATAATTACATGCACCTCTATGTACATCTGAGATTAACGCTAATAATCTTAACTTAACGTTTAAGTATAAAACAAGCTATGATAAATAGCCAATTAATTGCCAAGTTATGATTTGTTTTAGAAATGTTTATAATTTATTTTAATCAAGCTTAGAATATTATTTCAACACTTTTTAGGATACACTTTGTTTATGCGACACTTCGTGTCTAGTTTTGTTTCCCAATATAAACCTGTTACACGTCATATGCGAATTTATGATAACATTATTGAGGATAATTGATTCGGATGTCTGATTTATAACCCTACTAATTGGCACTACGGTGAAATTTCAAAAGGACACTATAGTACACACTACATTTAAGAAATGAATTGCGTACTTCCGGCATTCATGAGCTGATGGCACTTCCATGCTTTTACTAGCAAAGTGCGTGAAGCCCGAAGGGCTTCTCGCTTAACTTTGCTAGTAAAAGCATGTGAGTGCCATCAGCTCATGAATAACGGAAGTACGCAATTTATTTCTTATATTTATATTCCATCGTGAGCTGAAAAATGAACCAGAAATGTACATAACCGTTCTAATAGACACTTTGCCCGTTGCTATGCGTTGCTATCGTAGTAACGATCTCTATATATGGACTGAAACTAGTCCCAATCACATATTATATTTACTGGATAAATTTAGACTTTTAACCGGTAAACTTTCTCGTTATGTTTAAAATCCCTTTTGAGATATCTAAAAGCACACGAATTTACGAAATACTTGTATGATAAGCATCTTAAATTTAGGTTGCGTTTTTTAAAACCGATTTACTCAAACGCCATACTTGATTACTCCGCGTTAACCGCGCCTACCATACGGACTTCTCTGTATCGATTTAAAAGTGATCAGTATAGCTCCGCCCCTAAACCAGTCGGCTAGAACTGGATTTTAAGTGAGCATTCATTGAAATATGCAAGTCTCTTTTTAGAATAGTGTTACAGTAGTAAATACGCTATTCCTACCCATTTACGCGTTTATCAATGCGTAAGAAACGCATAGTGAACGGTTAACGAACGCTTAGCGAACGCTTAACGAACGATTAAGGCCTAACGATTTGAACGCGTTTAAACGCGATAATAAACGAATATACCCGAGATGTTGCGATTGGGGCGTCCGTTTTCCGTTTCACGCGGAGATTTCGGATCTTATCGATGATTGCCGTTTTCGAAAAATCCGAATGAAACGGGTTTATCAAAAACAAGAATCAATTTGTCACTGGAGCATTTTCGCGATAAAACTCATATTGTAATGCGATTTTTGAAAACATTTTCTGTAAATGAGACGCCTCTTATCAGGATCTAAACTGGTTTCGCTTACAGAATTTATATAAATATAGACAGTTTGGATCTCGATCATAATGCTGAGTGACTCGGCGTTTCATCGAGATTATATCTGTTTGATATGTATTAGAATAATTCCTTCCATGTTGATTTCTATTCAAACGGTTTGAATCCAGATCAAACGCCTGGCTGTATAGATCGGCATAGCATCAGGATCCAAACTGACAGCTTTGAATAAACCCAATTACTTTTCATAATACATGTAGTTAACACTATCGATTTAGATGTAGATGGGACGCCGAGCAGTTCGGTTCTTATGTTTTACAACTAAGAATGAAGCATACGGTCTTGATTTCATTTTTACAGTTTGGCTCTAGATGAAATGCCGAGTTACGGGAGTCTCATCCATATTCAAACTATACAGATATATTTTATTTTGATGAGAGAGTATAATAACTGACACATCTCGCATATAAGATTTGGTTTATTTGGTTGATATTCCAATCAACCCCAATTAGGATACTTACTTTGATAAGCCGTAGTTTTATTACCCCCCTATCTGGCTTGTGACGCAACACTGTAAGCGGCTTGCCCTGTGATGTAACATGCATGCCACATGTGCTATTTGGAATTCCGCATGTTCATAGTAATAGTAATAAACACAATTTACAGAATCCTTTTTAAACCGTATCCTTTATATGGGAAAATAAATGTATATTCATAAAACTCTCACAGGATAACCTTTCGTCTTAAGGAAAATGATTTCATAAAATTTTGTAAGATTATATTTACTCCACAGTAACGATATTTACTAAATTCTTAAGTAGGATAAGAGCGGCCCGCAAGTCATACATGGATTATCTCCCTTTCTCCATGATTACTCCCCTTTCATCCGGGCTCTTTTAAACGCGTTAAGAAACGCGTAAAGAAACGGATAGTAAACGCGTTAAACGAAACGGGTAATGAACGCTTAACGAACGCTTAACGAATGCGTAAGAAACGCATAAGAAACGCGTAAAGTGGGTAGGAATAGCGTATTTACCACTGTATATAAGGACAATGCGGGGCGAATGTAAATATTATTGTTTCCCAATCAACGCATTTATGATGCGTTGTACAAGACATTAGTCTTTCCAAAGAAAGGCTTGAGCGTTAAAACTTTTATTTCTATTGCAAACAGCTAGGAACCAGATCAGACGCCGGGTAAACCGGCGTCTGATCAGGTTCCAAACTGTTTGCCACTCAGATTAAAATATATAATTAGAAATGTCTGAAAAAAATTGTATATTTACTAGATTCTGGTTACGCGGCGTCTGATCAGGATCCAGACTGTTTGATACTCGTATCGATATGTTATAAGTCATACTTCATTGAATCTTTATTTGAATCGATTTTGCAAAAAAAACAATGAAGCAGACGACAATGAAATGATGAGGAGGGTAAAGTACTCTCGGAAATATTGATAGTGAGAGTGTTAACCCCTTCACTGCCTTACCCCGAGTACACTAGTACAGTGGAGAATCTGTTATTCTTTCCCGTTTAAACGCAAACGTACGCACACGCAAAACACTAAAACGTAGAAACGTACAACTTTTGGACAATTCTGATAATTCTTGTTTATCTTGGTGGCAAACAGTTTGGAACCTGATCAGACGTCGGGTTACCCGGCGTCTGATCTGGCTCCAAACTGTTTGCACTGCAAATAATAGTTTTAGCGTAAACGCGTTTATTGGGAAAGAATAACGTTTTCTCCACTGTAATTTGAAAAGAGTTTGGATCCTTATCAGACGCCGCGTAAAGCGACGCCTGATCAGGATACAAACTGTTTGACACCCATTTCAATATTTCTTAAATCAAAATGCCTAAAAATTGAATTTGAAAAATAAAAGCAGACGACAATTGTTTAGTATTGATGACGTCATGGTAGTGAATGGGTTAAACGGAAAAGACTAGCGTCGTTTCAACTGTAAAGGTATATGTCAAATGAACATTGGTTTGAGCCAAATGAGATGCCGGGTAGCTTGGCGTTTGATCACATCCAATATTATGCTTGCTATTCAGATTAAAACATTTAACATTTTCTACATATTTTGCATTCCGTTTGCAATCAGTACGGGAAAAGGCAAAACTGATATATTATCTTTTGGGAACATGTTAATTGCGATACTGTGTATAGTTAATTATTATTTTCTCCTTAAAAATTAAAAACATAGATAATGTTTTCGATTTCAACTAGTGACTAACTGTTACAGCTTCTAAGGTGCATGCACTGTGCAGTCTGTTATTTTCACCCGTGTAAACAAAACAAACAAATGTATTGAAACGTACAGTGGAGAATCTGTTATTCTTTCCCGTTTAAACGCAAACGTACGCAAACGCAAAACACTAAAACGTAGAAAAGTACAACTTTTGGACAATTCTGATAATTCATGTTTATCTTGGCTCCAAACTGTTTGCACTGCAAATAATAGTTTTAGCGTAAACGCGTTTAATGGGAAAGAATAACGTGTTCTCCACTGTATGACATGCTATTATCATATGAGTGGTAAACATTTTTAATTCTGACCAGACACCGGGCTACTCGGTGCCTGATCATGTTCCAGGCAGGTACATGTAGCAATTGACATAAAGCTTAAAGCATATTGAACGAATTTCCTGGCATATGATACAGTGGAGAATCTGTTATTCTTTCCCGTTTAAACGCAAACGTACGCATCGCAAAACACTAAAACGTTGAAAAGTACAACTTTTGGACAATTCTGATAATTCATGTTTATCTTGGTGGCAAACAGTTTGGAGCCTGAACAGACGTCGGGTTACCCGGCGTCTGATCTGGCTTCAAACTGTTTGCACTGCAAATAATAGTTTTAGCGTAAACGCGTTTATTGGGAAAGAATAACGTTTTCTCCACTGTAACGTCTTCTCCGCGTTACCTCAGAGTAAAAGATTAGTAGTTTCGCTGGTGTAATTTGTCAGAAATATTATCCTCTAATTATTACTTAGTTTACACTAATTATATGGGGAGTTTGACCAAAGTCTAATTATGCAAGCAGTGATATGGAACACATTTGGAATTCCTTTGATTCAAGTCCACAGATTATGATCAAGAAAACTTAGCATTCGTAAAGTTCATTGACAGGTCAGAGATTGAACAATATACCGTAAATCAGGGATTGTTGATCGGATTTGAGGTAACGTTTGTTTTTACATGGATACATGTACAATACGCTAGAAAATGCACGTAAACATAAACATCAAGGATGATAACACATTTAGCCAAGCACCGGGATTTGAATCACAAATATTTTACATGTTGCAAACTTTTCACATGTACAAAACATTTAAACCCCGACACAAAATAACAGATTTAAGAACACATATTAACATTCGCTCTATTTAATTCCATTGCAAAAAAATGACGTATTATAGACGCGATTTCTGGAGAGGGCGTGACTTGTGGGTATCATGCGGAGAGGAGACGGGGCTTAAGGATCTACTCTCCACGAATCATTTTGTTGCATTGCTTCAGTTATGCAGGTTATGACTGTTCCTACCAGGGTACAAATTATTCGTATAAACAATATCTGATTTATTAAAATTTAATATATTTACGCAGAAAAAATATTTATTATTTACAATATTTGCAAAGAAGCATATTCATTTACATTATAAACAGTCATTTAGAAACACATAATTACTTGGTTGAAGCTTAAACGCACATAGGTCGCATCTTAGTCCTATTATCTCGATCAAGTTGTGCTAATAGAAACAATAGGGGGCGTACGGGGCTGGGGAAAGGTATTGGACTGGTCGCGCAGAGCGAGGTTTGATCGCAAGAGAGCGAAGCCAGATCGCATGGATCGAGCGAGAATCGAGCAGGGGTCGAGCAGCACGACCATGCGCGCGATCAGTTCACGCTCGAGAAGACTGAGCCTCGCTCATCACCGCTCATGTTTCGCTCGTCCCTCGACCAATGCGTTCTTTCCTCGACCATGCTCGCGCTTTCGACGATCTCCGTGAGACTTTTAGATCGTAGCTCGGTTTTTTGACATGCTACGGTCTCTTATTCCGGGAGACCAATCATCGACCATGTGCGACCACGGGAGACCAAGGTACGACAAACCCTCGGTCAACTCTCGACTACGTGCGACCTGCGGCGACCAATTCACGCTGTGAGTTCGCAGCTCAGTCTTCCGGGAAGATGTCTTTGTGAAATGACATTTCAAAACACAGCTTACTTCTAATTTTTCCATCTAATCCTGTCTTGTGATACATGTATCTATTTGGAATCGTCTTGAAACGACGATTCCAAAGAGATTTCACACGACAGGATTAAATGGAAAAAATAAACATTTATTGATACTTACGACTGTTTTTGTCGTACGACGATTCGTTAGACGGAACCCATATCTTACATGTATGATACAGTGGAGAATCTGTTATTCTTTCCCAATAAACGCGTTTACGCTTAAACTATTATTTTCAGTGCAAACAGTTTGGAGCCAGATCAGACGCCGGGTAACCTGGCGTCTGATCAGGCTCCAAACTGTTTGCCACCAAGATAAACAAGAATTATCAGAATTGTCCAAACATTGTTCTTTTCTACGTTTTAGTGATTTGCGTTTGCGTACGTTTGCGTTTAAACGGGAAAGAATAACAGAGTCTCCACTGTAATCATAGATTCTATACTTGAGGGTTTCGATGAACAGTAACTTTTAACCTATCGTCTGAAGATTCAAACTCTGTGGCCGAGTTATACGGCCTCTCATCTTGATCCAAACTATATGCAAATGCATGTCAAGTCACGCTTATCAAAACTATGAAAATATGAAAAAAAAGTATTGAACCGCCTTTGTAACATAGTGTTAGCTTGTAGGTGGCCTTTCTGATTAGATATAACATTGTCAGTAATTAATGAAGAAACTTGGATCACCATATGGAGGATTGTACGAGTATTATGACGAGTAAATGTGATGATGATGTCAGCTAGGCGACTATGGTACTACTATTGAATATTAACACTGGGTTCAGGTTTCAGATATTTACTCCGGTCATAATTGAATTACTGTATTAAAATGTCGACCAAGATAATTTGTTATTTGATCGTACAATGGGAAGGACTGCCTAGATACATGTACAGCAGAACGTCGATAACCTTTGATTCTCTTTCGGATCCAAAATAGGTAACGTATTTTAACCCGTTCGGCGCCGTAGTCGAATAAAGTCGACTTTGCAAACAGTTCGGATCCAGATCAGACGCCGCGTAACGCAGCCTCTGATCATGATCCAAACTGTTTGACACTCTTATCGTTATTTCTTAAATCATACAACCTTAAATGTAACTTTGAAACGTTCTTGCAGACAACAATACTGAAGCAGACGACAAAGAAACGGTGAACGGGTAAGATCTCCCAAATTATTTGGCGCCGAAAGGTTAAATATTACATCGGTTAAAATGCTAACAGTTTAAAGTTTACCACAGCGTCCAGACAGCACGTGCAAGAAGACCATGATAATAAGTTATTTGTTCCAGTTTATGCGAAACGGAACAAACATGCAATGCATAAAACGACATGTTATTAAAGTTTGGACAACAATCAGGTCCCAGACAAACGTTGGCAGACTCGTCGGACGTCGAATGAATAATTCTAAACAATTGTTATTTCGTCAATATATACTGCATGTGTTCCTTTCTTAGTTATACAGTGTTCCCTCTCTACAACGGCCCTCCCAACAACGACTCCCTCCTTACAACGACCCTTGCCGCAGTTCCCTAAACAGGACAATTATATTATTATTATTATTATACCAGATTTATATAGTGCTCTTTTCACACAGGGATTGTGCGTTCAAAAGCGCTTTTACTCCTGAAATATCGTCTGCTTCAAAATGTCGTCTGCTGTTTTTCTAAAAGTCGATATTTGACGCTCCCTCTCTACAACGACACCCAATGGGAGACAAAGATATGATCGTTGTTCGGAGGGAGTCGTTATCGGGAGGGAATTTGGCTTAAGTTTGCAAACAGCTTGAATCCAGATCAGACGCCGCGTAACGCGGCGTCTGATCTGGATTCAAGCTGTTTGTCACTCGTAATTAAGTGTTTTACTTTGAAATGGTCAAATATCGACTTTTAGAAAAACAGCAGACGACATTTTGAAGCAGACGATATTTCAGAAGTAAAAGTGTTAGATATAATTGTCCTGTTTAGGGAACTGCGGCAATTGCCGTTGTAAGGAGGGAGTCGTTGTTGGGAGGGCCGTTGTAGAGAGGGAACGCTGTATTTTCATATAACTTAACACATTCAAACTTCATGACTAGTATGCCCGTCATTTGCAAACATGGTACCTACCAATCTGACATTTGCCCTATGCAAAAAGTGTAAACCCAGATCATATATATAATTTAGGAGTCATGTGATAAGGGTGTGTACTATTTGCCATTTTCCAATATACTGTAATGATAGACCCTAGATGATCAATAATGGACTAGCTTTAATTACGAAACGGAACTTTCCTTCTGAGGTTTAAGGGGGAATGATTTAATCGGTATCTAATCAGTCTCCAAACGTATTTGAGCTAAAATATAAAACAACTAAAACGTTGTTTCCATGCTGTAGATGAAGAGAATTCTAATTGATTTCTATCACTCAGAACTGTAAATTGTCACCTGTGTAATTTAGTTGAGTCTGAGTGAGTTCCCAAGCATTTGATTGATCAGATTTGAGCCTAGGCTCAAAATTGACTAGTCGAATGCTTGGGAACGAGTTTACACTCAAGTCAAAAGCTTTATAACCTCGGAGCCAGGTATACCACTTCTTTCGTTGGTACTGACTGCTCAACTTGTGCTGGTCACGTGATCTGGTTGCTTTCATTCGTTTTTAAAGGAACGTAAACACAAACGCAATGCAATAAAAAATGGAAAAACAGATATTGTCTTGCAGAGAGTGACAGTACATTTCAATCTGATTGGCACACATCAGGCGCACGGTTGCCCGAATAATTTAGTACATGCGAGTTTGCAGGGAAACAATTTATGACACTGACTCTTTCACTTCCAACGGTGCCAAAAGGCGACGAGGCAAACAATTTAGATCCTAATCATACCCCGCGCCCATTGGCGTCTTTATCAGGATCCAAACTGTTTGACACTCGTTTCGATATTCTTAAATCTAACTTTGAAAAGATTTTGCAGACATCAACATTGAAGAAGACCATAATTTCGCGGTGGAGGGGTAAAAACATCACGATTAATTTGAAATCAAAAGTGTTAAATGTAAAAAAGTGATGCCCATTGACTGACATCGTTTAACACTTTCTGTCCCTATTCAGTCCGCTATCGGATGAGCAACATGTATCGAAGCGGTCTAAATTCAATCTTGAACTTGCTCGTCAAGATACATTTTTCAAGAAATTAGCAAGGTGAAAAGATTTCCAATTAAAGCTAACTAAGTGTCAATTATGCGTAAATGGGGACAAAAACTTTTGCATGAATCTGCTGATCGTCTGCATCGTTATAACACTATGGGCGAACGTTTGAAAACACTTACAGTTTCGGCACTGATGAGACGAGAAACTCAGAGTCACTTTAAGCGGATCGAACGTGTCTAAAACTGATCATTTCAATAATTTGGAGTAAATGTATATGTAACTATCTACGTGAAATAGTACTGTAAATGTCATATTTATATGCCGAAATTGCACAGCGAGTTAAAGGTTAACGAGGCTTGATTGGCTCAAATTTCATTGATTGATCTTAATTTGTCAAACATAATCAAATACTAGAACGGCCGCCACGACCAAACACGACACGATCTCCCCGACTGAATAATCAAATTATCAAATATTTCTCGAATATAGCTCATTACATTACGGATGTCAGAGGGGTTACAGGCATATTCTTCTTGACCAAAATCATTCAACTCCAACTACGGATGCCAAAGATAAACAGTTAAGAGTCTGTTCAGACCCGGGGGGTTTGTTCAACAAAACAACTATGTTTCACACGAATTTGGCATTCAGATATATGCCATAGTTGCAACAAACAGAGGATGTAATTTAAATAAAGCTTTTTTGTGAAAAAGGGAAATTATTAAACTCAACAGTTGACCTAACTGAGTTTTAAGAAATGTACGCATATATGTAAAATATATTTACATAAATGTAGTAGTTTGGCCCCCTGACCCTTTCACTCTCAATGACGCCATAAAGCGCATTCGCAAACGGTTTTGATCCTGACCAGCCGCCACGTTATGTGGCGTCTGGTCAGGATAAAAGCTGTTTGCCATTTGTTTTGATATCACATCAGTTATACTGCCTTACATTTTACTTTGAAACGATATTGCAGACAACAATATTGAAGGAGATGACAAAATGACCATGGCGATGAAGAGGTAAAAAACGCATGATAAATTTGACCATCAAATGGTTAACCAAATGCTGCAAAACGTGTTGAATATTCATGTTATCACATCGTAACTCTTATAGTGTTGGAATTTGAGGTAGGTGTCAGTCATGTAGAATGGAACTACACCATATCATTTATTGGTATTCTTATCCGTCGTCATCTGTTGTTGGAGTATTGCCATATTAGTTGAAAAAAAGATTAACGTTTAACACCATATACGACTTGTAAGGATCCCTGCAATTCAACACAACTAGTGTGATTCATTCTCTGTTGTTTTCACGATTGCGTTACACTTGTGTGAATCAATCAGCCTATATGTCTTCCAATAAATTGTTCGAGTTACTTCAAGATAAACAAAACTTAAATTGTTGGTAATAAATCTTAAACAAATGAGTGTGGCAATGTTGGAAGTTGCAATCATAACATACCATAACATAACATACGTTTATTGTAGTATAAGGCCTCCGGCCCAGAATACAAATGGCTGATAAATATAAATGACATAATAATAAACATGTAAACATGTGTTGCGTGGACATTCGTATACAAAAATGTATGATCTTCGCAGTTTAGGGTCCCAGATAAAATGTGTATTTCAAGGCTAAGTATTACCCACAACGTATTTAGCGATGAGTATACTCTTCATTTACTAACGGTAAACATATGACTAAAGGCACAGTTGTGCTATGCAACATAGTTTGCAACAATGCAGACCCAGATTTGGGTGATTCCTATAGGAGCCCCGATCAGTGTCTGCACGTCTGTCATTTGAAATGTTGTTTTGTGATTGCAAGTAGCCTCTCCGTGTTGTTACTTATAACTAGAATCGTCTCTTGAAGAGCCCTTTTGCCTCGTGAAGACGATTCCATTGAGATGCAACACATGAACATATAGAGAAAGTGATTAAATCTGGAGCCCTGTTGGTTATCAATATTGATTACTAATCATATTACATACTACATTGTATAGTGTTGTTTAATAAGTACATACGTCGAGCTTCGGAATCTCGAACTCGCATAAGTCGACCTTGCTTTATAATATCTGCTGTTTAATTACTTTGTTTCAATATCACATTTAAATCTAGCATGTCCGTGTTCCAAAGCCAAAACATGGTTAGCCACGTTTTAGCCTTGAAACACGCACATGATCGACTTGTACGAGTTCAAGATATCAAAGTTACATGTACACTACTTAAAACATATTCAAATATCTATAAAGTAACTTAACGCAACACAATAGATTTGTTGTCCGTTTTCCTGTATTTACACTTACTATAAGCGTCTCTGTTGATAACACATACTGATTTAATCATTGAGCAATCATAGAGTCTCTCAGTTTAAATGCTCTTGTAATAAAATTAGCGATTGAGAGTGTATCTCTTTCACTAGCTTCAGTCATAATGTCATAAAACAACATTAAGTTAACTGTCCTTTGCAACCATGTAGGTTTGAAATACTCTTTGCGTAAATCACTGTACGCTGGGCAGACTAGAAACATGTGAAATTCGTCCTCAACGACGTTGATCTGATTACTATGACACAAAAGGGCAATATCTATATTCTCTATCTATGTTTAAGTGTCTACCTTTTTCTATCATAAGCCCATGTCCTGAGCATCTAAAATTTGAGATATTTCGTTTCATTGTATATGGCATTTCTATAAACAAGTATCGTTCTGGTCCTAATAGCGTTTTAAAATGCTTATAATGGTGACCTTTAGCAGAATTGTCAATATCTTCAAAAATGTTTTGAGATCCAAGCGTAACCGAAGCCATTTTCAAAGAGTAGATGTTTCACAAACGTTGCCCATGTTTTTCGCCCAGTTTCATCGAGTCTTTTAAGCATTAGATAGCATTGTCTTGGGTATCTGCTATTTTCCATATGTAATAATTTAGTCCAATATCGTATACACCTGCACATGTAAGTCACATATATCGGATAACGACCACATTCACTTAGAGC
This sequence comes from Gari tellinella, assembly GCA_922989275.2. NCBI lineage: Eukaryota > Metazoa > Mollusca > Bivalvia > Cardiida > Psammobiidae > Gari > Gari tellinella. The sequence goes on along the minus strand of OV277856.1, from coordinate 98,915,556 downwards.
AAAGTAGTTAGCTACTGATCTGTTTAAACCACATATCCTTTTACAAAAGTTGTTGTGAACCCTTTCAATGCTCTCTGAGTACTGATATCCCCATATTTCTGATGTATAACACAAAATAGGTAACACCATTGAGTCAAATAACTTAAATGCCTCCTTGTAATGGAAATATCCGAAGTAGTTGTTGTGTCGAAAAATGTTACATACAGCTTTACTAGCTTGTTTAGCTAGTGTTTCTTTAGTCATAGTCCAGCAGAGTTTGGGGGTAAAATATGCCCCAAGATATTTGTAATAAGGGACGACCTCGAGTTGAGTTCTCTGATAAAACAATTTTTCATAGCTACGTAGAGGTCCACCATTTCGAAAAACAATCACTTTGGATTTGTCCGTATTTATTCTCATACCGGTTGCATCGCAAAAGTTTTCAATGTGCTGTATTTGTCGTTGAAGATTCACTGTTGTGTCTGCAAAACCGGAAACGTCGTCAGCAAACATTAACGCATACAGCTTACCAGTTACGTCTGTTACGTATATACCATTTGTAGAGTTTGCTTTAAGGTAGTTAATCAGATCGTTCATGAATAGAGAAAATATTATCGGTGAAGACACACAACCCTGTTTCGTTCCGATTTCACAGCTAAAGAACTCTGTTAGACCACCTTTAACATTGACACAATATTTAAGCTGGCTGTACATCGATTGGAAAATAGATAAGTATTTTCCTCGAATTCCGTTTCGTTCCATACATTTATGCCAAAGATTTATGTGCAAACAACTGTCGAAAGCTTTTAAAAAGTCTACATAAAAGACATAGAATCTTCCACCTTTTCGTGTAATATATTTTTGTATTAAACTCTGTAGGTTAAAGATATTGTCAATTGTAGAGTAGCCTTGTCTAACGCCCGCTTGTGATTCGTCAATTACATCATTTATATCACACCATGAAGTTAACCGTTTACTCAAAATGTTCACAAATATTTTGCTCAAATTTGTTGACAATGTTATAGCTCTGTAAGTGTTGCAATCGTGTTTTGAGCCCTTTTTGTGGCGTTTGTCGTCAGACAACGCCACAATGTCAGTACTGAATTTCAACAATCGTATCACATGCTACAGTCGATCTTTAACGGCCATCAAAATGAGGTTATCTAGGTCTCAAAGACAGGTGACTGCTTACTGCAGGTTGGAAAAAAATGCAGACCGCTCCCATAAGACCCTTATTCACTACATCTGACCTGAATAAAAAGCCATCTGTCTTAAATGTGCACTTTACTTCCTCATTGCATGCTCGCTTAAAACAGGTAATACTGAAGTCGAGTTTGATACCTTATAACAGCCAATAGGCCTATTCCGACCATGACGTAATAACAAATAGACCCTCAATATATGGGCGATTGCTTAACTAATTTATCACATAAAACGTAGAAAGTAGGTCTGGAGCATAATTCCACTCGGGTACGCTTAAAATTATTTGTATTTGTAATAAAAACAATTACAAGAAAAACTCAAATAGGAATTATGCTAAGAAGTGGGGTCGCGCCGTGCGCGGAGCGATACAACAGGACGGGCCCGTTCGATTCACTGTCCGGAACACGTTCCAAACCTGTTCCAGAACAGCTCTCAATCGAACGCAATTATTCTATTTAGAACAGGAAGTTGAAAATTCAAAATGGCGTCAAAATAAAATAATGATTGCAGTTAACCCAAAGTTGTTATTGTTTTTCTTGCTATCCCGTCCAGAGAATAGTTTTGAATCAAAGAGCAGCACTAAATTAGTACCACTGGCTAAATTTCTTAAAATAATCACCATTTTCATCCTCATTATACTGAAGAACATTTGTGCACCAGTCAAATTGTAGCGCTTATAATGTAACCACGTCTGTGTCGGAGCACAGGAACTTGACACATTTATTTTTGTAAAATAATGTTTGTTTTTTACTATATCATATAAAACAATTGGTATAACCAACAAGAAACCCTGTATAAAAATTAGATAAAAATATGTCATGTACTTGTGCATCGGGGTTGGTGTCAGTTAAGGTTTTGATGCAATTGTTGAAATTCCGCTGGCCAATTTGACCCAAAATATTACTATGCACATTTGTGCTTGAATGTTGCTTCAGGAGTGGTGAAAAACACTCCAAAGCAACATTTATAAAATCTGGCGTCTCCAATTGCTCCGATTGCCGCCATGTTGATGACGTCACTGTTCCGACTGCACCACCTCGAAAACCAGAACAGTTGGAACATGTCCGGAACACTGTTCCACTGCATTCGATTGATGTTCCGTCTGTCCGGAACAATCGGAACAGTGAATCGAACGGGCCCAAAATTAGTTCCAAAAGTCGGCACAGTTGGTAAGTAAAAATGTCAAATTTTCGTAATATACTCCAACATACACAATTTCAACTGATCAGTTAAATTCTCTATGTAATTTATTAATGTTTTATGTACTGAATTTAGTTGATGAATTAGTAATACGGCCTTATGAAAACTTATTGCCCAGCCTTAGCTCGTTACGGAGTGGGTGGGGGAAAAAGTGACAGTCGGTTATGTTCGCGTAAAGCCTTTACTAAAGGCAAAGGCAAGCTTTATTTAACGTCGCATATGGTAAATAATCAACATAAGCTCTGTAGAGCTTTTATTGCGACAAACAAGGTATCCATTAACATGCATACTTACCTGGGCATTACATTTACCTTCCTAGTACTACCCTTTCAATGCCGAGCGTCAGGCAAGGGAGTTACTAGTACCGTTTTTATAATGGTCTTTGGTATGACACGGCCGGGGATCGAACCCACAACCTCCCGCCTCGAAAGCGGATGCTCTACCACTGAGCTATCGAGGCGTAACAACCATCTTTTCACGGATGCAATATTACTTTTCAAGCCTTTTGGATCCTTATCAGAAGCCGCGTAAAGCGGCATCTGATCAGGATCCACAATGGTTGACATTTTTTTATTAGTTTAAACTTTTAGAACAGACGACTTTTCAAGAAAAGCTAGCTGATCAAAAGCCACCTTTTAACGGATGAAAGATTTGCTTTCATACATTTTAGATCGTTATCAGAAGCCGTGTAGAGCTTAAGATCCACAATTATTGACACTTATTTTTAGAATAGACTATATTTGCTTTAATGCTTTTTAAATATATCTGGTAGTGACTATTACTATTACTTTTGATCAATTTGGATCCTGATCAGAAGCTGCATAAAGAAAGGCTATCTTTTGCATGATAGGTGCTCAAATTATTTTCAAGCAGTTTGGATCCTGATCAGAAGCCGTATATGGCGGCATATTCTCTTTTCCAGTCATCCGGGCATTTAATGTCATACAGGGGCGTGTCTGGGCTTACCCACTCACGCACATGCGTAAAGTTAATTGACAAAGTCGAAAATTTAAAAACGCTAAAAATGCAATAAAAATCACCACCTTACCCGGGTGAGGCATAAATCTTTTTTTTTAAAAAGTGTCTTTAGTTTACATCAAATTTTACACAACGCACATAATTCATCCTCTGATAAGGTTTCAGGTTGTCAACTACTCAGTTTACGAGAAAGTAGATTTTACCTGGTAAAATTGCCCATAACAATTTAAGGTGTTTCTTACAATTTTAACTATTAGTAGCAGAACTTTGACATCTATAGATATATGTTAGTATTATACATGTTTTGAATGTGCGAAACGCCCCCAGAACGCACCAGAGACCATATAGAAATCAAAATTTTCCCAGGGGAGCATGCCCCCCCACCTACACACATACCCTAGTAATAATATGTACACTTATTGGTGAGGGTAGGGGTTAGAGAAAAATTGCCAGGAGATAATCAATCAAAAAATATAAAAGATTATGCAGTTCATGTTATTTAGGAGTCGACCTCTTAAATATTTTTATGGTAGTAATTTACCTGGTTTGGATGTGTAAAATGCACCAGAGACCATTTAAGAGTAAAATTTATCCAGGGAGCTTCCCCTGGCACCCCTATAGTAAAGTTGCATACACTAATTGTGTTTAGCTACGCCCCTGGCATGTGCCCCAATTGTATTTTCCTCTATACAAAGGGGGAGGTCAGGAGAGCAAACATCTTTCTCTGTATTTTGATATGCATTTCAAGCACTCATTCAAAAGTGTAAAAAAGTTTTGAAAATGCATGTTCATGTATGTATAACAAGTACAATAGAAGGAAAAGTCAAGGGAAAGTAAACAGACAAAGGTGTAACATGAATAGAGGATAATGCAATTGCAGTTGGTGATATAAAAGGTGGAGGCAGAAAGTATATTTTGCTTCACTAAAAGTGTGGACACCTTAAATAGTTTAACAGTTTAATTCAAGCAAAGAATATTCTTATAGCTCTAATATTTTGTGTTTTGACATATTATCTAAAAATGGTTTATGTATTTTATGACATCAAACAGCCCTATGTGCATTGTGAGGGGTATTCATAATATAAAAAAACCTTTCTAAAACGATAGTTTAACTATCATTTTAGAAAGGTTTTTTGTATTCTAAATACCCCTCCAAATGCACGTACGGCTTTCCAACGAAAAAACATTTCCCGGGGGAGCATGCCCCCGGACCCCCTACCCATAATGCGTAAACTTAAAATTGGTCCAGACACGCCCCTGTCATATGCATACTCTTGGTCCTTCATTCGGATGGCGTCAGTCTTACTTGAGAAAAAATTAAATCTAATTTTCGGTAAAATCACGCTTTTGCAACTTATGTAAGACCTTTGTAGTATTCATAGGACCTATTCAGATAATAATGCGTAAAAATGAATGAGATGAAAAGCGAAGCTGTATACTAGCTTATATGTAGATTTCGGGTTTGTTGTCCCCGAGTGCACATGCTCGCTAAGTGTAAACAAACAGAGTATGACGTAGCACTGGAAAACAGAATTGTCAGGATCAACATAATTGTTGACACTGACACTAATATTAATATTTCGAAACATTGTGAACTGATGACCATAATGGCAAATTTGTTCCTAATTACTAAATTTTCAAAGATAATGCTTTGTCTTCGCATCAACTTATAACAAATTGAATGTTTCCCTATATGTATATCCTTTTATCCTCTATGTGGTACGCTTCGACCAAAAATGGTATTGTTTGAATCGGTAAGCTTTGAACATAACCCGCTTAACCCATTGCCCAATAAGCTTGTTTCTAGTATCATGATACAGGGATAAAAGAAATGGAATTTGTCACTCGTCCTCAAGTTAAAGTTTTGACCCGTTTGAGATTGACGCTAACAAAAACTATAAAACTGGAATGACATTTAATTTCTATGGCAGCCCAGTTTTGTGACATTTTGGGGTCCGGTAAGCGATATTCGGCCCCCTTTCCAAAGTAAAAAAAAAATACTTTTCCTAACATTTTGTAAAATACCACAGTGCTTAAAGATTTCTTTGCAAATTACATTAAAACTACTGTTTTTACATATTTTACAGATTTTACATCACTTTTGAGGTAGATGGTGAATCTACAACATACCTTGCAGATGCATCTGTGATCATTAGTGGAGATGATGAATTCAGAAGGTAAATTAAGCATTAGATCTTTTCTAAAATGTTGTTATAATGGGTTAAATCAGGGCTCCAGATATCATAAGATGCAGTACTACGGTACCAGGGGTCGTGAGTTCGATCCCACGCCGGACGAGCGGTCTGACTAGGGGATTTTTTTCTGAGTCCCCGATGATGTACAGGAATGTCCTTGAGCAAGACATGTACCGCGAATTGCTCCTCTCCACCCAGGGGTTAACATGGGTACCTGTGAAGGGTCTGAGTCGGTACTGCGGCTGCATTTGACTGCGCCATATGTTAGCAGTGCTCAATATTGTAGGCAAGATGGCTAAATGATCAGGGGAGTAAATGTACAGTCGGTTGAGCGGTCATTCGGACTGAAAGTAGACTATAACTTGGTATATTACTTTTTTAGCTCACCTGAGCCTTCGGCTCAGGATGAGCTATTGTGATACCATTCCGTCCGTCGTCCGTCCACACTTTCAAACAACATCTCCTCAGAAACCACTGACCCGATTTCAACCAAACTTTGTCAGAAGCATCAGTGACAAGGGGGAGCGAAATGTTGTTCAAAGATTTTGTCTAGAGTTATTCCCCTTGCTTTGGGACCAGTTTTTCTAACATGACCGTATAGACAACTTTTAATGCATAAGAAAATCTTTAAAAATCTTCTTCTCAGAAACCAAAAGGCCCAGACCTTTGATATTTGGTTTGTATCATGACCTAATGATATTCTACCAAGATTGTTCAAATTTTGATCCCAGGGCTTATCAGTTTTTCTTAGGAAAACCTTTGAAAATCTTCTTCTCTGAAACTGTATGGCCAGGCCTAGATCATTAATATTTGACATGTAGCTTTGCCTTATGGTCCTCTACCTAGATTGTTCAAATTATGACCCCCGGGTCAAAATTGGCCCCGCCCCCGGGCTTATCAGTTTTACATAGAGTTATATAGGAAAACCTTTAAAAATCTTCTTCTCTGAAACTGTGAGGCCTAGATCTTTAAAATTTGACATATAGCTTTGCCTAATGGCCCTCTACCAAGATTGTTCAAATTATGACCCCTGGGCCAAAAATGGCCCCGCCCTTGGGCTTATCAGTTTTTCTTCAGAAAACCTTTAAAATTCTTCTTCTCTGAAACTGTATGGCCCAGATCATTCATATTTGAAATATAGCTTTGCCTTATAGTCCTCTTCCATGATTGTTCAAATTATGACCCCCGGGTCAAAATTGGCCCCGCCCAGGGGCTTATCAGTTTTACATAGAGTTATATAGGAAAATCTTTAAAAATCTTCTTATCTGAAACTGTAAGGCCCAGATCTTTCAAATTTGACATGTAGCTTTGCCTTATGGTCTTCTACCAAGACTGTTCAGCTTATGACCCCTGGGCCAAAAATGGCCCGCCCTTGGGCTTATCAGTTTTTCATAGGAAAATCTTTAAAAATCTTCTTCTCTGAAACTGTAAGGCCCAGATCATTTATATTTGAAATGTAGCTTTGCCTTATAGTCCTCTACCAAGTTTGTTCAAATTATGACCCCCGGGTCAAAATTGGCTTCGCCCCGGTGCTTATCAGTTTTACATAGACTTATATAGGAAAACCTTTAAATTTCTTCTTCTCTGAAACTGTAAGGCCCAGTTCTTTAATATTTGTCACATAGCGTTGCCTTGTGATCCTCTACCAAGATTGTTCAAATAATGACCCCCGTGCAAAAAAATGGCCCCACCCTCGACTTATTAGTTTTTCATAGGAAAACCTTTAAAAAAACTTCTTCTCTGAAACTGTAAGGCCCAGATCATTTATATTTGACCTGTAACTTTGCATTATGGTCCTCTACCAAGATTGTTAAAATTATGACCCTTTGATCAAATTTGGTCCTGCCCCAAGGCTTATCAGTTTTATATAGACTTATATAGGAAAAACCTTTAAAACTCTTTTTATAGCTATATATATCACGATATTGTTTTGCCCAGTCAGCTTAGGTGCAATGTTCTCAGGTGAGCGACTTGTGGGCCATGGCCCTCTTGTTTTTGTCCTGCAGGAGGAGTGGAAAATAATGTGTATGATCTATCAAATTGTCTTTATCCCCATAAATTAGCTTTGACATGTTTGATTTTTTAGCTCACCTGAGCCAAAGGCTCAAGGTGAGCTATTGGGATAGCCCTGTGTCCGACGTCCGTCGTCGTGCGTCGTCGTTAACAATTGCTTCAAATGACATCTCCTCCTATACCGCTGAACAGATTTCAACCAAACTTAAAAGAAATGTTCCTTGGGTCAAGCTCTTTCAAATTTGTTCAAAGAATTAAAAACAATGCAGAACTCTGGTTGCCATGGCAACCAAAGTGAAAAAATAATGAAATCTTAGAAATTCTTCTTGTCAAAAACCACAAAGGCCAGAGCTTAGATATTTGGCACATAGCATCACCTACAAGTCCTCTATCAAGTTTGTTCAAATTATGCCCCTGGGGTCAAAATTGGTCCCGCCCCGGGGGTCACTGTTTTACATAGAGTTATATAGTGAAATTTTCAAACGTCTTCTTCTCTGAAACTAATATGGCCAGAGCTTTAATATTTGGCATGGTGACACTTCTAGATGTCCTTTACCGATTTAGTTCAAATGGTTCCGGTCGTTGCATATCTAGGTTACAGAAGCTAAAAATAGGTTTTTTCAATGAAAACTTAAAAAATCTTCTTGTCTGAAACTACAAGGGCCAGAGCTTAGATATTTGGCACATAGCATTGCCTACAGGTCCTCTATCAAGTTTGTTCAAATTATGCTCCTGGGGTCAAAATTGGCCCCGCCCCGGGGGTCACAGTTTTACATAGAGTTATATGGTGAAAATTTCAAACGTCTTCTTCTCAGACACTAATATGGCCAGAGCTTTGAAATTTGGTATGGTGACACATCTGAATATCATTTACATATTTTGTTCAAATGGTTCCAGTCTGTTGCATATCTAGGTCACACGAGCTAAAAATAGATTTTTTCTATAAAAAAAAAAATCTTCTCGTCAAAAACTACAAGGGCCAGAGCTTAGATATTTGGCTCATAGCATCACCTATAGGTCCGTTATCAAGTTGTTCAAATTATGCCCCTGGGGTCAAAATTGGCCCCGCCCCGGGGGTCACCTTTTTACAATGAGTTATATAGTGAAATTTTCAAACGTCTTCTTCTCTGAAAGTAATATGGCCAGAGCTTTAATATTTGGCATGGTGACACTTCTAGATGTCCTTTACCTATTTTGTTCAAAAGGTTCCGGTCGGTTGCATATCTAGGTCACAGAAGCTTAAAATAGATTTTTTTCAATGAAAACTTCTTGTCTAAAACCCTAGTACCCTGATCTTAGATATTTGGCACATAGCATCATCTACAGGTCCTCTATCAAGATTGTTCAAATTATGCCCATCGGGTAAAAAATGACCCTGTCCTGGACATAAATCGTTTTCTCCATTTTGTCAGTTATTCTCAGGTGAGCGAATATGCCCCATGGGGCTCTTGTTTTCATAAACCTTTTCTGTCGGTTAATCACGCTCAAATCGGATGTTGACTTATCTAGGACCCAATCGTAACATCTTGGCCAATTCCAAATTCTGTTGGCAAAGCACTCTGAACAGGAGTATAGCAGAAACTTGTGAGGTGTTCCGACTGAGCCAAAAAGACCTAGGCCATTGTTTAAAACACGGACCTTTCTTGCTACCAGCGGATAAGGCCGTAATAACGCCTACACTATATCAACAGCCACCATTAATGTATCAAATCTGAAGTAGTTTATATTGCTTATTTCATTTATACAAACTTAAAAAGTCTCTCGATTTCATACTGACCAATTATTAACGTTTTATCACAAGAATAATGTGACCGGAATGGTCCGCCTTGAAGACACTACCGCCATTTTGAGAAAATTACTTCTGTACGTCTGTATAACTGTAAAAATATCCGATCTGTAAGAAGTTTTTTGACACAAAAAGTAGTAGTGTTCTGCCATAATCCTTTGCATAAATGTTACTCAGGTGTAGTAGATGTGCAAGACACATATTTCAGGTCTCTGTGACCTTGACCTTTGGCCTTGAAATTGGTCTTGAAATTGGCAGCCAAAATCTTGTACTTTGAACAACTCCTTCAACTTCAACCTGATTCACTTGATATAAATGTTACTTAGGAGTAGTATATGTGCAAGACACAAATTTCAGGTCTCTGTGACCTTGACCTTTTTCCTTGAAATCAGTCTTGAAATTGGCAGGCAAAATCTTGTACTTTGAACTCCTCCTTCACTTTAAACCTGATTCACTTGATACTTGGCATAAATGTTACTCAGGAGTAGTAGATGTGCAAGACACAAATTTCAAATCTCTGTGACATTGACCTTTGGCCTTGAAATTGGTCTTAAATTGGCAGGCATAATCTTGTACGGCGACTTCCTCCTTCACTTTCAACCGGATTTACTTGATACTTGGCATGAATGTTACTCAGGAGTTGCAGAGTGTCATATACCATTTTGAAATCATTATGACCTTGGCTTACACCTTTGACCTTATTGTAAAACCTTATTGAAAACGTCTGCAGAGTGTGACAGAGTGCTGTATAGGGGGGGTATTTTTCACCTTTAGTGATAGCCGTTCTAGTTTTGAAAATAGGTGACCACTTAAAGCAGGCTGAAACTAAGTAGAATGCGCCTTTAGGTACATTCTGCTTTACCTTCAACCTGCTTTAAGCAACGACCTTCTAGTATATAGAAATACATGTATTTCTTATATTGATACTGTATTCAGGACTTTTTTCTTTATTGGAAGAATAAAGTAAAGGCATTAAAAGGTGTATTTATCTTATTCAACACTGAATAACTGCCATATGAATATGATGAGTGCTATACTTCTAAAACTTGGCTCAACCTTTATTTTATAGAAACAGGAACTTTGTGACATAGTTTGGATTTTGATCAAGTCTCAAGTTCAGTGGGGCCTGGTCTGGATCCAAGCTGTTTGCAAAAGTTTTTGATATTGGTATTTATTGCTGGAACCAGTAAAGCTAGGTTAACCCCAACCCTCCTAGCTCTGAAACTATCCCGTCTGCTACTGTTCTAAAAATAGACTTTTCTAAATTTCTTTTCAAAACATGGTCAGTGTGTCCCACATTTTGGATTCTAATAAGACACCACATTACCTGGCATCCCATTAGGATCCAAACTGTTTGCATAGGTTACTATGGTTACAAGGTGTGCATTCTAAGAGCTAATCAGGTAAAAATGGTATTGATGAGTTTTGCAAATTGTTATGAGTTGTCTACCGGTAGATGAAAAATGTGTGACAAATTGTACATGCACATACTATGTCAGAGCTCCAGACAAGGGGAATATTTTGAAAACAATTTTTTATGCTTGCTCAAAAATATATGGTGTGACTACTCATTCTCGAAGAGACAATTTTATTGAGTAGTCAAAACAAAGTTTAAACGTTAAGGAGGAAATGCTGAAAATATTTAGTTCAGTCACTCTTATCTGGAACCCACTGGTAGGCATGGGAAAGTAAATTTCAGATATATAGAAGACTCTTTCTTTTCAGACACCTTTTAAAAGTGCATATCAAAGTCAAAAGTCAGGGCTCCAGATAAGAAGGAGTAAACTCCAGTTTTTAAACATTTTCTCCTGCATTTCTGCACCAAATCCTATGGTGTGACTAAAAGAGACACTTCTAATGAGTGACACTGTGGGGTTTAATGCAGAAATAAAGATTTATGTGTTTAAAATACTTCCCTTATCTGGAACTCTGAAAAGCTAATTTCAAAAATTGCCTTCATTTATTTTTTATAGGAGCAGAAAAGAATGCGCAAAGAACTGGAGGATGAGGGCAAAGCTATGAAATCTCTGGAACACTTGCTGAAGAAGTTCCTCAAAACACAGCATCAGCAACAGACAACAAGTCAAGTTGACATGGAAACAGAAGACAGTCACTCTTGATGGTGTGACGACAGTATATAGGTGTAATAGCTAGACACTTGTTTGTATCTGAGGAAAAAAAAGGAACTGAAGCATTTATTTAAATACCCGAATCACTTTCGTAAGACTGTCATGATAATGGGATGAAGTGTAGTATTTATTACAGTCAAACCTCTGAAAATCGAATGCCTCTGGACTGAGAAAAAAATATCGGATTAGATAGGTTACCGGTACCCGAATCAATGACATTCGTAAGACTGTCGTGATAATGGGATGTGTAGTATTTATTACAGTAAAACCTGAAACTCGAATGCTTCTGGACTGAGAAATAAGATCGGGTTATATAGGTTTCTGGACTGAGGAAGTTTAGCAGCCACTTGGAAGGAGTTAAATCGTCAATTATATTACCTTTTCCTTCACATTAGAGCGCTTTAACCCATTACCCCACAGTTACTTGACACATTGACACATACTTTATTATCTATTAACACCCCCCCTTAAAAAAAAATAAAAAAATTTATAGTAAAAAAATAAAAAAATATTTTTTTTTTTAAAAAGGGGGGGGGGGGGGGGGGGGGGGTTAATAGATAATAAAGTATGTGTCAAGTACCTGTGCATTACCCCATAGCCTGATTCTATTTTTGAAAATTTGTGAAAATAAAATATTCAGTAATGTGTTGAAATTAAGTTTCAGCTTAAAGCAAGATGAATGTAAAGCATGCTGCTTTACTTACAACTAGCTTTACGTGGTCACCTGTTTTCAAAACTACAAAATGTACTGCCATGCTAGCCATTAACATAAACCTATGGCAGAAGACTATTGAAGCATTTGCGTGTTTACACGTTTTATTGATCTTATAATATCTATTACTTTACATGTTTTTTGGCTGACTCAATACACTAGTTTCATGTAGAATTATTACTTTATTAAAATTTTGAGAAGACATATGATCTTGTTGTTTAGTAATGCCAATATACGTTTTCCCTGTATGAGTTGAAAAAAAGCATGTTTATGCCACGCTACAAAGTAGTGCATGGCATATAGTGTTACCCATATTTGTACATCTGAAGCTTTAAAAAGAGGATTTCACTTTAGCTCTGTTGTTGACGTTGACATGATACATTGCAGGTTAGCTCAGATTTTATCCCTTTGACCTTCACTAGCTTTGTTTTTAGCTCACCTGAGCACTAAGTGCTCATGGTGAGCTATTGTGACCGTGCTGTGTCCGGAGTCGGCGTCCGTCGTCCGTAAACTTTTCCTTGTGAACACTCTAGAGGCCACAATTTTGGGCCAAACTTCATCAAACTTGCTCCAAATGTTGGTCCTGACAAATTCTAGGTCAAGTTTGAAAGTGGGTCATGTGGGATCAATAAATAGGTCATTAGGTCAAATCATAGAAAAACTTGTGAACACTCTAGAGACCACAATTTTAGGTCAAACTTCATCAAACTTGCTCCAAATGTTGTTCTTGACAAAATCTAGGTCAAGTTTGAAAGTGGGTCATGTGAGGTTAAAAGGTAGGTCACTAGGTCAAATCATAGCCAAACCTTGTGAACATTCTAGATGCCACAGTGTTTACACTATAGCGTCTAGAATCAGTGAAAATATGACAAACTATTTATATATGACTTCAAGTCCTCAGATGATTTGGGTTATGGGCGAAATCCAAATATAAAACTATTTAGTTCATTTTACTCAGGGGAGGGATAAAGGGTCATCATGACCCTCTTGTTCTTTTAACCATTTCACTGACATGACTTCATCCATTGTTAGTTGTTTTATTTCTCTAATTTAGTACTTATGATTAGGATACAAACTGTTTGCAAATAAACATAACTTTTGGTAAGGCAAAGAAGCGTTTAATAGTATGGACCAAGTATTGCAGTTGCGATTCAGATAGACATCTTCGTGATTTTAGTTACATGAATGACCCCATTGGCCCAGTGGTTTTAAAGTCATTGTGACGATCACTCATCTCTGAATTCCAATTTTCATGAGAGTAAGCCTTCCAGCTGACTTGCAAAAGAGTGGAGGTTCTACCCAGTTGTTGATTTGTACCCATAAGTGTATAAAGGACATCTTAGGTCTTCCTCCACCTGTATTTAGCTGGATGTTTCGATATGACTGAAATAGAAGCGACTTTGAATTCTAGGTTTTCGAGTTTTTATCACTTTTGGACTGCTGGTAAATTCCGCAACTTTACAGACAAACGCCACATCTGTACTATCAGTACTTTGATTATGTATCGGTGTGATTATATGTTCAGTCCATTCTGTGGGAAAATTACCCCTGTTGAAAGCACTATTAAATACATGTATGTCGGTTAAATACGGTGCCACAATATGTATGGTACTTTTGTACATTTCCATGCTAATACCGTCTATACCCGATGCACAATTGCCGCGTAGCGTATGTATCGTCGATAACTTCCACTTGTGTTATTTGCTCGTTTAAGCTATCAGCGTTTATTATATACCTATCGATGATTTATAGAGATTTCTCAGTTAGATAAATCTGATATCGTCACTGTTGATATCATCACTACATGTAGTGATGATATCACTTTTTGTGACGTCACGTCATAATTAGTTTAGTGACGTCGCGGTAATCAATTTTTTGTGTTTTTTTCTGTTAAAACGTCATTATATAAATATTAGATGGCAGTTTGCGTGACATTCAAAGTGTCAACCCGAGAAACAGCATGTCACCCCGAGGCGTAGCCGAGGGTGACATTCTTGTTTTCGAGGGTTGACAATTTGAATGTCACGCAAACTGACATCAAATATTTATTTTATTACACCGAGCTTATCAACCCTGGCTTTGGAATCGTTTTATTCGTCTTTTATAAAATGTGTTGTGAATAACATTTTAGCGCGGACATGTACATAACGCGGGAAATGACGTCGCCGTCTTACGACGTCACATTGTTTATAATTATATTACAAGAAACAAAGAAGAACGTTATGATAAGTAAATTGAAGAAACAGTGTCTTTACATTGACTAGGTGGCACATATCCTCTTCCGAAATGGTGGCAAATCGTTATGGAATGGACAACAGGAAGCAACTTGTACAGAAAATGCCAAAAGTTGATTAGAAGTTACCACTCTTTAAAACGTTCCAATGTATCCTATAGCGAACTTCATGTCAATGCTGACAGTACGTTTTCGGACGGAGTATAAAAGTAATGTCCTTTAGAGTGACGTCACGAAAAGACTATCATAAAGAGTGACAGTATATTTTGGATAGATGTAAAAGACATGCAAAATATTAACTGTAGGTCTATGGGAAATTAACATTGTAACTCAAAGCGAGGTGTAATAATAAAACATATATAATAAATAGAATAATCACTACAAATGGGTAGAATCCCTGCGAGACACATTTGTTGAGAGATTTCAAAACTTATACACGGCTTTTATACAAAGTGCGATAGACAAAAATTCACTAACAACGCTAGATACATTCACGTCGATTTGTTTATTTTCTTTTTTTATTTCGTTTACTGATTGTTCGAGTGCATCAAACTTACTATTTGTTTTTCTTACTTCAGACCGTATTTCTAACAAAACTGATGTCATATTAATATCACTGGTTGTGTCATTTTCTGATTCAGAGTCTGTTTCATATCGGTAATCTCTTCTGTCGTCATTTGTAACAGTATATTGTGATGCATGGTAAGCGGTATGTGATGCTTGAGGGTTAAACCATGATGCTAGTGAGGGTTGTTCTATGGTGTGGTCGTGTGTGCCATCGTTCTGTGATGGTGGGATTGAATCGCCGATATGTGCGAGGATATCAGTTCGAACCCCGACTGAGCTAGCAATGTGAGTCGCTGTAGACCCACGACCTCTATGTCGACCGGATGTTGCCGATCGGCTGACAGACTGCTTCCGACTCGTGCGATCTCGGAACTCGGGGGCCAGTGCCTGGATTCATTTCAATACACTGGGTAACGAGTAATAGTAATAGTACTATTCTTATACATAACGCAGGGTCTTCCCCAGAAAAATTGGAAGGTGCTGGGGCAGGAGGAGGGTGCGGGAGGGGGTGTTACCCCCTTCCGTATGTCGAATTTTTTTGAAGTTTTAATGTATAAATGGTGTTCCCTGAGCCACTTTAAGCATTATTAAGATAAACAGCCTACTAAAACCTTTGTTTTTATTAATCAATTTAAAGTTCTTTATGACAAGAACTTGCTAGAATCTATATCATAACGGTAGATACAAGGAGTATAGAATTACTGATACTGATATGTTATTTTGTTTACAAAAAAACTATACATCTTAATTCTTATAGATGAAAGGGTTTGACAGAAAAATATAGAAAGACACATTACCTACATTGGTTTACTTGCTTTCTGATGTTATAATCTATAAATAAGCATTAGATTATAATTTGAAGCAAAAAAAAAATATTATTTTTAAACAATATGTGTGTTTGCTTTATATGTTGCCAACTTGCCACGTAATTATGTTAACATTATGATTTTATGATAATTTGAAGAAGACAATTGCAAACATCGCAGTACTAGATCAGAGGGTTTTTATAAATAAGAGTTTTCAAATCTTGGTCTTCACTGTTTTCCTATATGTAGATACTTTTTGAAGTTTTTGTACAGTAATCCTGAATGTCATTTGTATTTCCTGTTAATTTTTTTGACTTTATATCTTCATTTCTATCTTCTAGATTAAGTTCTATCACAATTTAGAAAAAAACTGTGCTTTGCTTAATCACGAATGTACAACATGACTAAAATGCTTAAATAAACCACCTTTTATCATAAAATCGGATTATCTATGTTATTTCTTATGCTATATTTTCTATCTTGTTGGTTGGGGATACTCTCTCAGACTTTGAACCCAACAGCTAGGGTACATAACTTTAAGTGGAATATTATTTCTGTTGAAAAATGCTATCGTTAATTCGCGAAAACCGATGACAAAATGTACGTGCACGATTGAAGGAAAACAGATGACAAGCTAACAAAATCATTCATGCTAACTTTGAAGTTACCAACACAGCGATATTTCGGGAAAATATATAACTATCCTATTTCAAACAAATAGATCTACGTGATAATTGAATAAATAGGCTTGATCGATTTTGATTACATTTGATTTCATAAGACACAGAAACCATTTGTCTCGATTGTGGGCGTGGCATTTTCATCACTACAAACTGCTATGAGCTCAAAATATTTACGATATGTGTATGGCACTCGGCGTTGCATGTGTACCCGTATGTGTACCCGTATGTCTTTTACATTTTAGAGGCTGTGAAAATGACCCGAGCCGGGCTCTCCATAGTTGAGCGTTTATCCCCATTGTAGGATTAGTCTTTACTGTTCGTAATTACCACTTATTGTTACTGCTGTATGGTAGATATAACTGTTCTTGTAACTGTGACTGGTTCTGAACTATTAACTGTTCTTTACACTGTTGTTACTCTCATAATGTAGATAGGGTCAATCATGCGTGACGAACCGATAGCCAATGGAGAGGTGAGCACATCGCACTTCTTAATTTGCAATATACATTGTCCTTTTACTACCAAGTTAAAGGTATCTACAAACCAATTTGCAACAAAGGAAATAACTTTGAATATCAATAAAATGTTTATCTTGAAGATTAGCGATTAGGTTTCTTCAGCATATGTAGAAAAAATGTTCTGCTCACCATTTATCCAAATTTATTCCATTATACCATTTTTCAAAATTGATAGTAACTATGATATTTCAACAGAGAAATGTTTTGCTCCATGTTTATACCGGAAACGGGTCTTGTAATCAAATAAAATGTTTCGCAAAACTTATTCGTTGAGCATTTGCTATTGATTTTGGAAGGCAATGACTGAATATAATGCTCATTAACCACATCATAGATACTTTTGCAATTATTGGTATTGTAAAATGATTATATGATTATGTATACAATACAGCAATATTCGTATTAGTTTAAACATATTTTATTCTTATAAATGTACAATACATTTAAAACATATCATAGTACAAAAGGATTAGGTCGAAAGCAAAATGCTTATGGAGACCCTGTCCTCAACACAGATAGTTTTCGAAGGTGGAACAAATTTGTACAATAACACCTCTCCATCACGACCATCTAAACTTTTCAAGTTGGTAGTTTTAAGGACAATATTCGTTCTAATCGACCACCGAAGCAACAAAAACATGTGCTGAATTCATACACCTTATGTATGACTTTTTTGCGGTCAGTTGTGCTTATACATGAAGATCACCATATATCTTCATATAGTTTGGGGCTCAACACATGTTTGACTATTTTACAAACGATATAATTTGTCCATAAATGCGCGTGTGCCCAAATTTGTGCCTACGATCCCATATATGGTACATAGGCAAACAATGTAGACTCTAATCAGATGTCGCATTATGCGGCGTCTGTTCAGAGTCTACACAGTTTGCTGATAGGAATTTCAATATAAAACAAATGAAAATGTTGACCAGGCATCTCTTTGATAAAAAATGGACTGATCCAATATATAAACATGGAAGAATACACTGGGTATAAATGGGTTAATCAGCTATGTACGTTGCAGACCACTTGGAGTCAGATGAGACGCATAGTTACATACTCCAACTATTTGTCGCCCATTTCTTAAACGGGTTTACTGCAATGCGTTTGCATTGAGCCTCGTTTAAATATAAAACATTTGCGTATACTCCATTGTATTCTAATATTCAGTTTATATCTAAGGTATGCAGGACTAAGGATGCCTATCAAATTAATGAGATTAAAGGAAGCTGCTACAGTGGAGAATCTGGTATTCTTTCCCGTTTAAACGCAAACGTACGCAAACGCAAAACACTAAAACGTAGAAAAGAACAACTTTTGGAAAATTCTGATAATTCATGTTTATCTTGGTGGCAAACAGTTTGGAGCCTGATCAGATGCCGGGTTAACCGGCGTCTGATCTGGCTCCAAACTGTTTGCACTGCAAATAATAGTTTTAGCGTAAACGCGTTTATTGGGAAAGAATAACAGATTCTCCACTGTACGATATGTTCAAACAAACCAACTATAAAGCAACCACCATTCTAGTGATTTTGTCATAAATAACTGGCGTAAATATTCAGAAAGCAAGTACTATTGACTAATAATAGCGACTGTAAAACCTTATAATCCATATGCTTTACAAACAGTGGCAAAATTAAACGACTTTTAAATTAATCGTACATAACTCAAAACAACAATCAGTCAGAATTGAAGGGGTCAAACAGAACGGCTTCTTATCAGCTGATGAGAGAAACCTGGCTTAAGATCAAGGGCCCGTTTCATAAAACTTCGTACGACAAAAACGGTCAAAGTGATAACTTTAAAATACATTTTATTCCTGATTTTCCTATCTAATCCTGTCTTGTGGCATCTCTTTGGAATCGTCTTATCAAGACGATTCCAAAGAGATGTCACAATACAGGATTAGATGGAGATATAAATATAATCATTGAGACTTTTATAATCTAACTTACGACAACATTTGTCGTACGAAGTTTTATGAAACGGGCCACTGGGCTCCCAATGAATGTTAAGTTGACGTTAGCGCAATACAGATTAGAAATCAAATTCAAGTAACATATATTTATGTACACACATCACAAACTCACATGCAGGAAAGATCCAATTAGTTATGGGTTTCCCTGATTATTTATCAATTTGTTGTGGTTGTTTTGAATACACAAGGAATGTTGATAGTGCGTGACTATTAGTCAGGATTTCATTAAATTATGTCTACTTTATTAACACTTTTACTGCCATGACAATATAAGCTTTAAACATTTGTCGTTTGCTTTCATATATCAAATTTGAGTTTAGGTTTTTGACTTTAGAAATATTAAAATGAGTGTCAAACCAATTAAATCCTGACAAAATGCCGCGTGACGCGAAGTCTGATTAATATCTCAAGTGTTTCAAAATAACCGCCGTGGTTTGTGAACGACTGCAGAAAGGTTAATCTTCTTTAGAATGTTTATGAATTCTGTTCAAAACAATTTTGATCTAAATGTAATTTAATCAAAGTTTTATATAAATCCAAATTTTATATCACACTGGCGACTTTTTTATGAAATAACTATACAGCTTTCTATTTCTTAAGAATAGAAGGTACCTTGCGTAGTGAAAGTTAAAGAAACAATTAAATAAAGGCTTACATCAAGCATAAAGCAGCAACAAGAAAATGTAAGTAGGTGGTCGAATCAATGCCAAGCAGGTACCAGTACTGAACCTTATTAAATTAAATTGATAATCTCGAGCGAATTGCCATCGAATTGCCATCGAATCGCGCGCTTCAAAAAACAAATCCTACGTTTGACTATTTTTACGCGAATTTTCCGAAGCGGTTGTGACAAAAATGGAATCGAAAAAAATAACGAAGGCATATTTGCGAACATTTGTGAGATACACCATTCAAGAAAACTTACCCGAGGGTAAAGTTGGTACTTTGAATCGCAAGCGAATTGCCATCGAATTGCAAGCGAATTGCCATCGAATCGCAAAAATTGTTAATTTAATAAGATTCAGTACATGTACAGATTTTTGTCTAGAAATTATTGATATTCCAATCCCTTAGCCCGCATCAGAAATTGGTTCTTTTGAAAATGCAACAGAAACAATCAAAACATGTAAGCTGCACGTAACTCACATAATTACGGCAAAACCAAAGAATGTTCCGCTGCAATGGTTAGAGCCGGTACATGTAGCTGCTTATCACTTGTGCAAGTAGAAAATGATAGTTTATCTACAAGTATTATAGTTCTGCTTAACATTGACCCTAGATTGTAACTTTACTTGAATAATCTTCATTCGTTTATTTTGAAATCTAAATGCAGCCGGTACGTGAATATGTGTTACTGTACAGTGGAGAAAACGTTATTCTTTCCTTATAAACGCGTTTACGCTAAAACTATTATTTGCAGTGCAAACAGTTTGAAGCCAGATCAGACGCCGGGTAACCCGGCGTCTGATCAGGCTCCAAACTGTTTGCCACCAAGATAAACATGAATTATCAGAATTGTCCAAAAGTTGTACTTTTCAACGTTTTAGTGTGTTGCGTTTGCGTACGTTTGCGTTTAAACGGGAAAGAATAACAGATTCTCCACTGTATACATGTAATTTTAAAAGCGCACTGCGTGACATAGAAATATTGACTATATGCCGAATATCATTCACAAAAGAGGTGCATTTGATATGGTAGGGATGGTGATATTCTTTCCTGTTTAAATGAAAGTTATCGCAAATGGAAAACAAAATATTGAAAATAACAGGTTCTTGAAAATGATAAAGCGTTGTCCATTCTTAGTTTCAAGAACGTAAAATCCTATTAAAAAGTATGTTTACACGTGAACTGAGTTCGTGCTCAGCGAGGTTTTTTAAGCGGCGTTTGAGTTTGAATCTCAGGGGAGCACGACTCAAGCAGTTGAGTACGATTTCAAGCTGACCATGAGATCGTACTCAGGAAATGTTTATACATGTAAGCACAGGACCAGATATGTCTATAAATTGTTTGCGACACGTGTTAACGGTGCGTATATCTACTGGGCTAATTTTCCACTGCACTTCAAAATATGTATGTACAAACCCGTAAGGTCTTCAAACATCAACCAAATGTCATAACCTTTTATGGAAATCATTTTCATGGACCAGCAGTTTTTTGTGTAATAAATGTTACCAAGGTAATTGACCCTCTCTTGCTGACCACTGAACATGATCAAAAATGTAGTCAGAGCAACATACACCTGTCTTTTGCAAGGGACATCATTGATATAGGACAAATGTGGCTTTTGTGGGGGGGGGGGGGGGGATATAACGTAACATGTGGTAAAAGTGCCTCTTAACAATCTCTCTTCCGCAGTATTGTCCGCTTTGAACAAGTTTTGTGTTTTTTGTTCAAATTTGATCAAATTATGATTTTTCATGTGAAAATATTTCCTCACTAGCTTTCATTCACACCATTCATTACTTGTATTTCTTTCTTTATCTATTTCCTCAATAGCTTGCAGTAGTTCGATTATTCTTTAAGAGTGTTAATCTGTGACTGAGACGTGCTATATTCATTGATGAGCAGTGCCATGACAAAACCAGCATTATTGCGTTGCAACATTGTAATTGTACAGACAAGCACCGTTGTCATCACAGGCTCTGTATTTTGCTTTGGTATACACTACCAAATACCTTATATAATACAGCTACATAAACCATCTTTGATGCATGTGGATGTGAAATAATGTTGATCAAGGCAAGCCTGTCGTTGGTGCGATGGCTAGCCTTGATCTACACTGTTTGCAATGCAATAAAACAGGCTCTGTCATGTCACGGCTCAAACTTTGGTTTCAATCCATATACAAAACGTATATCCGGAGTATGAAGCAATATACTAGTATCCTAATTTTTCCAGGTATTAATTGAAACGCCGTTTAAGCTTTTAAACACGTTAGACCAGTTAGTAGCTCCCTATTGAAACAGTTTGGACCCAAATTAGACTTACATAATGCGGGACATGATCAGGTTCAAACTTAAATCCTGTTTATGTAATTTGATAAAAAGACTAAACCGATTACAAAAGGCAGACGCTATTAATTGCAGAAGATAGGCACTCTATGTTATGCTTGCTCTGATCTGGATCTAAAGTGTTCACAAGTACAAGTCAAATCACGATAGCCAAAATACAGTGGATAATCTGTTATTCTTTCCCGTTTAAACGCAAACGTACGCAAACGCAAAACACTAAACCGTTGAAAAGTACAACTTTTGGACAATTCTGATAATTCATGTTTATCTTGGTGGCAAACAGTTTAGAGCCTGATCAGACGCCGGGATACCCGGCGTCTGATCTGGCTTCAAGCTGTTTGCACTGCAAATAATAGTTTTAGCGTAAACGCGTTTTTTGGGAAAGAATAACGTTTTCTCCACTGTATGGGTTAAATGCGATCACGCTGATACATACATGTACAGTAATTTTGTCTATTACGACCACTACACTTAAGGCTTATCGATTGTATAAAAGACAAGTGACATATTAAAGCAAGGTTACAGTAAAACAACAATCTCCTTCAAGGGCTTTACATTGCTTTAACCCTTTACCTGAAAACCTATTTCTAGTATTGAAGATAGGTGACCACTTAAAGCAGGTTGAAACTAAAGTAGAATGTACCTGCTTTACTTTCAGCCTGCTTTGAGCTTTCATGTGCTTAAATATAGAAAAAATTCCCTATAATATATATTCATGACTTATTAAATTGGAACTATTTTCTTCAGAGGAGGAACAAATTAAATACGCTTAAAGGCGCTTCTATGGGAGAAAGGGTTAAGCAGTCAGGTGTCGACAAGAGCTACTACATAATAATTTACATGATTTAGTGGTCGTAATAGAGAGGTTTTAGGTTTTACTACATGTATATAATTATTGATTTATTTCTTGATTAATTAATTAATTAATTAACTTTCATTTTCGAATGTCTATCTTTCTAGCGAACTGTCCGTGTACAGTGGAGAATCTGTTATTTTTTCCCGTTTAAACGCAAACGTACGCAAACGCAAAACACTAAAACGTAGAAAAGTACAATTTTGGACATTTCTGATAATTCATGTTTATCTTGGTGGCAAACAGTTTGGAGTCTGATCAGACGTCGGGTTACCCGGCGTCTGATCTGGCTCCAAACTGTTTGCACTGCAAATAATAGTTTTAGCGTAAACGCGTTTATTGGGAAAGAATAACGTTTTCTCCACTGTATCTGTCTATCTATTTCTGTATGTATGCCTGTATATTGTAATGGGCATGCTGCCCATTGAGTAATGGTTACTGATGGCCAGTCTCTTTAATGTGCTTCGACCAATCATATCACGAGGGACTGACCCTTAGTCCAACCCCTAATTGATCTTGGCAGCGTGTGAGAGAGAGTAAGAGAGGTCAGTAGTGTACAACCTTTAGACAAGCATTCATTATTAAAGAAGATTAGAAATATTGATAAAAAGTGAAAAAGTGCATTCCCGAGGTCTTAAAATCACTACAATATGCACAATTGAAATCCGATTTGCAAACTGTTTGGACCCTGATCAGACACCGGGTTACCAAACTGTTTGCAATGTAAATAATATATTTACTTTAAACGCGTTTGATCTGGCTCCAAACTGTTTGCCGATCAGATTAAGATAAATGGTCAGAATTGAACAAATGTTTTATCTTTTGCATTTTATTGCAATACGTTTTCGTTTCGTTAGCATTTTAACAGGAAAGAATTACGTCCTCTCCACTGTATTGTTTATGCAATAAAACACCGAATTAAAATAAATAACCTCATACATACGTAAACACGAGCTCATGCACGCGCATTAGTACATGCATACACGCACCCGCAGGTTAAAAACCATCAATAACAACACCCAAAAAACTCTTTACTTACAAGTATACCGTAATTGTAAATCTTTACAAAAAAGAACACGGCGCATGACAGATTTATCACAATACTAGCTTTGTTTCTACGTAATGTTATTCATTATGCAAATGAGCGTCATGCATGCCTTACCACAGGCGTGATGTACAATGAGATCTTTATCGTGGTCGGCGTGACAGGGTGTGTAATAAACTTGTATCACACATAATCTCAATACAGTATGGAAATGAAACAGATGTAGAGTTGACCCGTTTTCTATAATGTGAGATCGAAGTTCGGACATAACGTAACAGCATAGTAAGTTATGATTCATTACCTTAATTACAGTAAGACTTTGTCGGCCACTCGAAACAGAATATAATTCAGTCCTTAGTACACTTGGTTATGTAATGCGTTATAAAGGTACAACAGAAATGCCTTATAGTAGTTTTATGCTTAACTTTAATCCACATTACACAACTACTTTCATGGGTATTATTAGTTTTAATGCATGGTTGGTTAATACAAGTTAGATTGTAATTCACCAATATTATGCAAATAAGAACCATTCATCAAAGTAAAGAATCTGCATTAAATACAGTTCAATCTTGTAGCAAGACACAGAGATGAATACGTTATAAGACATTCATTTTGAACCGTACGAAACGCACACGCATTGCTATAAAAACATGTAGAAACTGGCTGGTTCTTGGGAATCCTTAGGATGTATAGATGGGGATGCCAGTTTGGAGCATTTAGTTTTAAACAGTTTGCACTGGAAATGTTTTGTTTAGCACAAACGCGTTTATTGGGAATGCATAACGTTTCCTCTGCTGTATGCTGTGCTACTGTTAGGTCAAATGACAGCGACATCCTGAACACCGGTTTTGTTTCAATATTTAAGATAGGTTATTTCTAAAAGCAGGCTTAAAGTAAAGCGTAAATGCTACTGAACAGTATCGTTATTCCAAACTTACATTCTGTTAAATGGGTACAGCTTGTCTTAAATACCATCGATTTACATACATGTACGTATACATGTACAGCACTTTTGATGAAGGGCCAGTAATGCACTTAAAATCAACAGCATGTATTCAATTTATTGTCTGATTTGATTATCAATTACCTAATGAAGTGCATAGGCATTCGGCCCGTTGGCTATGACACTATCCCTAGCTGCTATAACCCCCCTCCACCACCACCAAACGTGGATAAAATACCCTAAAATATATCCATACATTCAATAATCATCATAAAAGAACATTTCCTGAAGTTTCGTGAAATTTAAAAAAAAAAAAATGTTTCGCTAATTTATAAGTAAAATAGTAAAGGCTGCCATGAAAAAGCGCCTTGCAGAAGCAACCCTCAAGTTCCCAACCCTGTCATTTTGTCAAATCTTGGACGATCTGGACAGATGATGGCTCATTGTTTACAGCAAACAGTTTTCTTTGACGATAATTGGTAAACAATTCAAAGCAATCGGCGACTCGAAGGGTGGGGAGACCCCTTATTCGGAAACCATCTGTCACGCAAAATTTTCCCAAACAAACGACTGGTTGCCCAGTCAAACTATTATCATTCTAGCGAACCCGAGAACCAGCTTCAAAGCAGGAAATGACGCAAAAGTCAAGCGCCTCAATTGGTCGTATTCGAATCAGGACAACATTTAGCGTTAGTTGGACGTGTTGTCAACAGGTTCTATTCGAATCACCACTTGATGTTTTCCGTTGACAAAATGTTGTCAAACCATCAAATCGTTGACCACAATTTCGATTCGAGTCGGGTCAAAAACGTTGTCATCAGTAAATCTTCGAGCATTTTCTCCGCCTAGTTTTCGTTGACAAAAAATTGAATGATTCGAATACGACCAATGATATCATATCCGTTTGTCAACCGAAACTAAACGAAAGTTATCTAGAAATTTATTTCGTAACAGAAATGCTCATTTACCGATAATTCAAAAGGTATTTATTATATATTTCATTTTCTATTAATTACCCGTACCATGGTGTAATGCATGGTCGCAAATGCACTTGTTAATCGCTGAATCAGTGAATGACTGACGAACAAGTCCAAAAATTAAGGTGACAGAAGGATTCCGATATAAGGTGCCTATCGAACTTTTTATTGCTTCACTTGTGCTAGCGTCTTGCTTGGGCTGTGAGCTAACTTTCTTTGAACAGAACTGTTAAATGTAAATAATAAGCCATCATTTGTCAAAATCGGCCCACAAATGACAAAATGACAAGGTTGGGAAGTTGATGGCCCTGAATACACATCCACCTTTTCATTGTATACATACATGATACGAATTTTTTTTTTTTTAAATTCTTGAAACTTCTTGAAACTTCTCGAAACACTTGTTATGGATGTTTGTTGAACATATGGATGTATTTTGACTCATTTTGAAAGATTTATGGGGTAGCAGCGAGGGGGGGGGGGGTCATAGCTTACGCGCCGAAAACCTGTGATGAAGTGCACGTACACGTATAGTTGTTTAATCTACACATTTAAAATTATAGTCCACTAACTGTCATATTTAAGTGAATATTTAGTTCTAGTGTTGAGATGATTTTTTTTATTGTCAATATTAATCTGAAATGTGCAACCCGCCTATAAAATGAAACCGTCCAAAACATTACCGGGTGCGATCATTTGAGGTTATTAATATTTAACAACCAAGTTTAAATCACGTGCGAAATACTGTAACATGTTGATCAATTTTAAAAGTTATTCTTCCCCGTTTAGACTCAAACGAAACGAAAATTAATGCCAAAAATATAGAAAATGTCACCATTCTGACTGTTCATGTTAATCAGATTGGCAAAATGTTTGTACCTGATAAATTGCCGGGTTACCCGGCGTCTGATTACTCTCTTAACTGTTTGCAATAGAAATAATAGTTTTTTGCGTGTTGGCGTTGTTTTCAATGACATAAGTTCGTATTTTTCATGTTCATTTTATTAAAGCAACCAGTTTCTTATGGTACAATGAGAAAACTACGAAATTTGTAGATCCAGAATCTGCAGATCAGGATATTCTCTGTTATTTTGTTTTGTTCATTTCAACTATTGCAAGAAATTTCACGGGACAGCTGTGCTGAATAGAAAACAAACTGTACGCAGTTTACATATGAAAAGTACATTTGTCCTTTGCTAGATACAGTTAACATATTTCCACAGAGTACTAACAATATTCTATACAAATAATGTAGTCACAGATCATAAGATTTCAAATAAAACCTGTTCTAACAGTTCATCAGACTTTCCTATTTTCTTACTTATTTCAAATGTTTAATTTAATATTCATATTCTTAACTGACCAGTCGTGTATACTAAACTAAAATACTATTTATGTTAACATTCCTCTTGTGATTACATGTATGTGATCTGAGAGTAATAATTGAATTGTTCTGTTCTGTTCACATACGGAAACAGTAGCTGTAAATGTTAAGTGGAGAATCTGTTATTCTTTGCCGTTTAAACGCAAACGTACGCAAACGCAAAGCACTAAAACGTAGAAAAGAACAACTTTTGGACAATTCTGATGATTCTTGTTTATCTTGGTGGCAAACAGTTTGGAGCCTGATCAGACGCCGGGTTACCCGGCGTCTGATCTGGCTCCAAACTGTTTGCACTGCAAATAATAGTTTTAGCGTACAGTGGAGAATGTGTTATTCTTTCCCAATAAACGCGTTTACGCTAAACTATTATTTGCAGTGCAAACAGTTTTGAGCCAGATCAGACGCCTGGTAACCCGGCGTCTGATCAGGATCCAAACTGTTTGCCACAAAGATAAACAAGAATTATCAGAATTGTCCAAAAGTTGTACTTTTCAACGTTTTAGTGTTTTGCGTTTGCGTACGTTTGCGTTTAAACGGGAAAGAATAACAGATTCTCAACTGTAAACGCGTTTATTGGGAAAGAATAACGTTTTCTCCACTGTACCTTAGTTGCTTGATTGAATTAAACGTGTGATTTATCTTTTTTGACTTGTCCTAACAACTTGTTACATTACCCTTGTAATGCTTACCAAGGAACATTATATCAGAAACTAGAAATAATATAAAAGATACCTTTCTGCACACATGTAACGCGACTTTTGATTTAAAACCGAAACTTTTAGATTCTCGTTTCAATTCCTCTGACGTTATTGTATACAATGGAGAAAGCGTTATTCTTTCCCAATAAACGCGTTTACGCTAAAACCTATTTTTCCATTGCAAACAGTTTGGAGCCAAAACTGTTTGCCACTCAGATCAACATGAATAATCAAAATTCAGGAAAAGTTGTCCTTTTCTATGTTTTAGTGCAATGCTTTTGCGTACGTTTGCGTTTAAACGGGACAGAATAACAGATTCTCCACTGTACATGTAGTTGATGGAGATACATTAACGCAGCTGTATCCACGGGTATCTTTTATTTTCTTATATAATACATGTATAAATTTCAGTCTGGCTCTTGATTAGACGCCGCATACAGTGGATAATTTGTTATTCTTTCCCAATAAACGCGTTTACGCTAAAACTATTATTTGCAGTGCAAACAGTTTGCCACCAAGATAAACAAGAATTATCAGAATTGTCCAAAAATTGTTCTTTTCTACGTTTTAGTGCTTTGCGTTTGCGTACGTTTGCGTTTAAACAGGAAAGAATAACAGATTATCCACTGTATCAGCTCTCGTATTCATTCTGATTTAGACTTGCTCCATACTAAATCATTGATAAATTCAAGATACAGAAAGCAAACAACAACCAAACATAACTCGTTTGACCTGATTAATGTTAAAACAGCGTTTATACGTTCGTATATATATTCGATTTGGGAAAACAGATGTCGTACTCCTAGACGAAACCCACCATTCCGGGCTGAAAACGGGTCCGTTATCCTAGATTCGCCACTACCTTTTTTAAACGGGTCAGACTAGAGTATTTCCACTGTATTTGAATATTTAACATCTACAGTCAAAACTCGATACTTCGAACAAGCGTTAGTTTGAACATGCCAATATATCAAAGTTAAAACGTGGCACAGCCACGTTTTAACTTTGGTATACGGTTATGTTCGACTCAAGAAACTTATGAATAACTGGTTCGATCGAGTTCGAAGTATCGAGTTTCGACTGTATATGCACAACTATGGTATTATCGATATAACACCATTAACTGGTGTAGGTGGCTAGGGCATAAAGTCGCATATTACAGGATAAATGAAGAACGAAATGCCCTTAAAATGTTGTATCTCATTCTTCGTCCCTTTGACGTTTTAAACTGCAAATGAACACTTTAAGTTTTCAATTTAATCTAGTCTATATTTTACAATTTATGGTGTTTTTAACGTACACTTGACAAACGGTGCGTATCCTGATCAGAGGACGCCTGAATCAGCCCTCTGATAAGTATTTACATTGTTTGCAAAATATCGATGAGTTGGCTTTTACGTCACATGGACACGAAATACATGTAGATCACATACAGTGGATAATCTGTTATTCTTTCCCGTTTAAACACAAACGTACGCAAACGCAAAACACTAAAACGTAGAAAAGAACAACTTTTGGACAATTCTGATAATTCTTGTTTATCTTGGTGGCAAACTGTTTGCACTGCAAATAATAGTTTTAGCGTAAACGCGTTTATTGGGAAAGAATAACGTTTCCTCCAATGTATAACCGATGCATGATAAGGGATGATGAAATGCGATGATGGTGATTTCAGAAAGATGATTTCGGCTTATTATTTCATTCGTTGCAGAGCAGCACATGGGACCAAAACCACTGACCTACTTTCCTTTTAGTTCTTTGCAGAGAGGATTATCTCCGTAAAATAAACAGAAACATGCCCTTTGACAATTGATCCCCAAAACCGCGACACGATAGGAGGGTCTCATGGGAGTTTGCAAAAGACAGGCGTATTCTGCACCAGTATTATGTGTCTTATTTGTCAAATATGCATCATCGCGATACTTGGAGTTAATGGGTGTATCCTGAGATTTCACATTACTGTCATTCCTGATTGACATTTTTTGAAGTCAGGTAGGTTCCATATCAGCCACTTAGTAACCCATCTTTTTATCAGAATCCAAACTGTTTTGCGTCGTGATATATACGTCGTATATGTATTACTTGATGCATCAGCCATATTATCACATTCAACCATAGCGACGAGTAAAGTCATCAGTATCAAAACAGTCTACCCGTGAAGAGTGTTTTCGTCCAATGCAAACAGTGTTTACCCTGATAAAAAGACTTTTGAAAATACCATTCATGAGGATCATCGCTGTTTGTCATTTTGCAATATATTGTTAAAATCAACCCTAAATATTGAAACGTGGAATACACTTGTAATTTGGATATGTCCATTCAAGTGTTAGGCATGTATTAGGGAACAGTTCTAATAAAGGGTAATATAATATTCAACACGGCACATTTGTCAAAATGTGTCGGAAAGGAAGGGCGCTCTGACACATTGAACATGATCCCCATAGACTATGCACAAAGGGAACTTTGCCAGAAAGAAAACATGGACATATATCCTATTTTAAACCATAATTGGTGTTAGTCTCTGACAACAATCACAGGATTTAGGCAATCTTGATCTTGCCATAAAGTATACAGTGGACACACGGTATTATTTCCCATGAAACGAATTTATGCTAAAGCATTTTTGTTGCATATCGGTAGAAGACAGACTAAGAGCTGGATACCCGGAATCAGATCAAGCTCCAAACTATTTACCAATACGATTCATATAATGCATTGTGTTTTGGTTTAGATTCATTTAAAGGGGAAGAATAAACTTATCACCAATGTAACAAGGAGTTGTCAAAGTGACACATTTTAACACGACTTTAACTTGGGATGTCAGGTTCACGCTATACCGTGCTCCCTCCCATCATCGACCATCCAAACAACGTTTCCCTCCATACAACAACGTTTGCCGCTGTTCACCAAACAGGACAACTCTGTCTCACTTTTACTGCTGCGATATCATCTGCTTAATTTAATTGTCTGCTGATTTTCTTAAATTTATTTACTAGGGGACATTTTGAGAGAATATAATGACGGGCGACAAATTGTTTTAACCCAGATTAAACGCCGCGTAACGCAGTGTCTGATTTGGACTCAAGCTGTTTGCAAATGTAAGCCAAATCTTAATTTTTCTTCCTATAACAACTCCCTCCGAACGACACGCCCAATTGTTTTCTCCTCTTAGGTGTCATTGTAGAGAGGGGGCACTGTAAATGGTGATGGGATAGGACGCCAACTAAACTAGTTTATATATTTGTTATATCAAGTAGTTACTTCATTCACGTAGGGTACAACCGTCCTTGCAGTTCTTCATATCGAATGCGTTTGTTGTTTTTATAATGCGTTTGTTGTTTTTATAATGTGTTTATTGTTTTTATAATGCGTTTGTTGGTATTATCTATCTTTCTCACCTCTTCTCACATATTAAGTGCATTTTGTCAAGAACGGGGACATATTATTAGTGGGATAGTGGCCGATGTGTAATACTCTCGACTGCAGTACCAAGGGTCATTAGTTCGATCTCTCAGCAAACCAGCGGCCTGACTAGGAGATTATTCCGTATCCACAATGCTTGAGCAAGATATGTACAGCAAATTGCTTCTTTCTATAAAATAATTCAATTGGGTACCTGTGAAGGATCTGAGTCGGAACTGCGACTGCCTACGCGCCAAATGTTAGTAGTAGTCAATACTGTAGGCAAGATGGCTCAATGATCAGTGGAGTGAGTGTACAGTGGAGAATCTGTTATTCTTTCCCGTTTAAACGCAAACGTACGCAAACGCAAAGCACTAAAACGTAGAAAAGAACAACTTTTGGACAAATCTGATAATTCTGGTTTATCTTGGTGGCAAACAGTTTGGAGCCTGATCAGACGCCGGGTTACCCGGCGTCTGATCTGGCTCCAAACTGTTTGCACTGCAACTAATAGTTTTACATGTAGCGTAAACGCGTTTATTGGGAAAGAATAACAGATTATCCACTGTATAGTCGACTGAACGGTCGTTCGGGCTGAAAGAAGACTATAAATTGGCACTTTACTGTAATAATCAAGTACGTGTTAAAATAGTCTTACTAAGGGGAAACAATGTTGTACGAGTAAACAAAACAGAACCAAAACGAAATGCCGTCGAAGGAGTAAATAAATGGAATTTTTAATCATGTTTTTTAATCATGTACATGTATACGATTAGTTTTAATTCAAGAGGAATATATACTTGAGTCTGTAAACTTGGCGTTTAATCAGACTAAAAATTATTTGTCAGTCAGATTTTAACTATTCGTCACCATTTCAAACAAGACTGTGAAATTCATAATTTTATTGGTACGAGTTTAGGTACGTTCAAACGTAAATGTAACGTCTTTTCCACAGCTGCCATTTATCTGTATACAAATTATGTATTTTATGGACATCACAAAGAAATTTCCCCAATGCCCTTGATGGAAGATTACATTCATTACATATTTCAATGACAAACTACAGATGATGCAATTTTAAATTTTGTCAATACAGCAAGTTATTTCATACAATATTGTAAACAGTGCAGGGTCTGATGAGAGGCAGCCAATGGTGGCGTCTCATCCAAATCTGCATTGTTTGCTAATGTCTACATCTGTAGACAATATGCTTTAGAGGAATACAGTGGATAATCTGTTATTCTTTCCCAATAAACGCGTTTACGCTAAAACTATTATTTGCAGTGCAAACAGTTTGGAGCCAGATCTGACGCCGGGTAACTCTGCGTCTGATCAGGCTCCAAACTGTTTGCCACCAAGATAAACATGAACTATCAGAATTGTCCAAAAGTTGTATTTTTCTACGTTTTAGTGTTTTTCGTTTGCGTACGTTTGCGTTTAAACGGGAAAGATAACAGATTCTCCACTGTATTGCGTACGTTTGCGTTTAAACGGGAAAGAATAAAAGATTATCCACTGTAATAAGTTTACACATGTCAATGTTTATATATGAGTAACGTTGAAAGGCGCGAATATTTTCGGAAAACAAATGTGTTTTTATGTGCTTCCTTTAAGGAAAGTCGTACACAAACTGCTATCATCTGCCATGTTTTAACATTAAAGTCAGATTCATCCGTTGTAGCATAATGCTCAAACAACACTGCAGCTGTATGACAAATTAACATGCTGAATCCCTTAACTGGTTTTTAGTCCGAGTACATGGTCATCTACAAACTGTTTGACTCTCAAAAGATGATTACTGGATAAATCTGCTCCAAACTGTATTTCAAAATATATCATAAATTTAACCAAAAAAACGCAGAATGTTAAAAACACAGAATCTTGAAGATATAAAGTCGACGTTTATAGTAACCTAAGTATGCTGAATGCTAGTACGTAATTGTGACATGACATTCCGCTATCTAATGACTTAACCCTTTAACTCTCAATCCCGTTTTAATGCGCGTTTGCAAACAGACGCCACGTTACGCGCATCTGATCACGATCCAAACTGTTTGACACTCGTATTGAACTTTCTTCGGTCATAATACCTTTTTTATCTTTGAATCGACATTGCAGACGAAAAAATTGAAGCAGAAGACAATAAAACGGTGACGGGGTAAAACTCTTCCGAATAATTTGATCATGGAAGGGTTAAAGAATCCACATTGCATGTGATAAATTTTTTTATTGTTTGCGTGATGTATTGTCCATGTGCTCTAAGCAACATTTTTTATCTGCAATGCAGTTCTTTTTACTATTATTTTTGTGTGTATGCCTATATGCTAACCTGTGTTATAGGCGTTTGTCCAAATGTCTGTCTGCATCTACAATGTCATATACTGACATTTGTGACAGCTTGTGGTTATATCTACATTAAAACGATGTTAATACTTCCCTTTTAAACTCAACTTATTGCCAAAGTAACGAAAAATTCCTAAAATGAAATAAATTTATCATTTTAGATACTAAAAGAAAATGAGTGTTAGTATTAGTTTCGAACAATTTGGAATCTGGTCAGACTCCAAACTTCTGTACCATTTTATTATCTCTTAAAGACATACGCTTGCAAATCAAAAATGTTGAAAAAAAACTTCTTAAATACCTTGATTACTATATATTTTCTGGTTTGCAATGCATTTATAACCACAAAATGAATTTTGAAAAGTTCTTGTTGGTAAATTAGGTGAAATATAGTTCTTTCCGTACAGGCACTGTTTCAAGATTTGAAAAAACTGTCCCGAGTGGCATTTTTTGAAGAAAACATGTTTTTGTTTTTATCAGCAGCACTGTAAATTCTTGAAGTAACTAAAACATTATTAAATGCTGTTGTATTAACATACACTCATATATTAACCAATTTAAGCAAATATTTGGTGAATACTTCTCATTTTCAGGTCAACAGAGACCTAATTTGGCTAGTGGGGGAAGTATTTTTTCTGCAAAAAATCTAGGGGGTAGGGTTAGAATTTTGACAATTTTTCATAAATAAGCATGATGACACATAGGTTTCTGTACATTTTCTGATGGGTATTGGAGTAATTATCATTTCTGCCAATCTAGAAAAATTATTATGGGTGATTATAAAAATTTAGTAATCTTTTAAACATTTTTATTTCGAAAAGGGAAAAGATTCTTATAAAAGAGAGTGTCAGTGTAAATTTTACTTCCCAGTTATTCTTTAAATTATTTCATTTTACCAGTAGAATCACTTTGGTATACTTCATTTATATCAATTTGATGAAATAACACTTGACTCAACATGAAATATCACCAAATTAGCAAAGAGAGACACTTAAAGATAATCAGCTGCAGTTTTGACATTTATTTCTCAGCGGTGTTCAAAAATAATCAAGGATCATATTTGTAAAAGCCTATATTTGAAAATTAAGCACAATAACCCAATTCTTTTTTTTTATTTTCTTTCTTAAAATGGTTGAGTGTATATGTTAACAAAGTATAAATACATTTTTATGGACATTTCGTTTGCACTTGTATGTCTTTAAAGCATTGAGTTTATATTGTTGGTCATCGTGTTCCCTTGGGGATCATTTTAGTTACATTATAGATCTGTCTACTTGGAATTATGGGTAGTTTAATAAATACCGTTCTAAAGTAGAAACCAATGTAGGTCCAGATCAGAGGGCTCCTATTGGAGCCCTCTGATCTGGGTAATCACTGTATGCAAATGAGTATATTTTAAACAAGTCCATGGTGTTGAAAGAATTAAGTTATATCGTTTATAAATCAAGCAGCTGGATTCGAAAAACTTTGAACTTTCGTATATTAAAGTCGCACAATACAGAGTACAGTGGAGGAGATATTACTCTTGTCAGTTTAAGCGCAAACGAAACGCAAACGCATTGCAATAGAATGGAGAAAATAACATTTTTGGCATCTGACGTTTTGTTAATCTTAGTGAAAAACAGTTAAAAATAAATACGAAATACTCAGCCTGATCAGACGTCGGTTTACGCAGAGTCTTATCTGGCTCAAAACTGTTTTCAAGGGGAACATAGTTTAAGCGTAAACACGTTTATTTGGAATAAAAAACGGTTTCTCCACTGTACATGGCTGCTTATTGTCTTATTGTGTGAACTTGTAGAATAAGTTCACATACATAATCCAAGGACAAGGAAGGAACGAGTGCAGGTTAGGTGGAGTGTTGATGGTTTCAAATATTTTCTCATGGTTTTAGTATCATATTGTCATTGCGATATGTAACAATGTGGTTCGCCGTTAGATCAAGAGTTAACTTCCGGTGTTGTCACAGACATCCAATCCTAACTTACCACCTTTGCTTCATATAAGGTATGTGTCTGTAATTACAATTCAAAGATGATCCAAAAAATACAGCTTACTCCGTTATTCAGGCTATCCATTTACATTCATCAGTCTCAAGCTTTCAACTTCCCATCACATTCGGAATAACTACAATGGTAAATATACATAGACATATACATATCCACCTGACCGATATGTACACATTGGTAAGCACATATTATTACCACAAATAAGGCAAAACTTAAAACTATGAAAATGGACTCTAACCATGACTGATGAATAACAAGATCACATTACCGGGGGTGTTGGTTATCCCTAGATGTTTAGAAAGAATGTTGTAAATGGTTAAAAGCCCTCATGGAAGGACTTATTGTGTTGGATTGCAACGTTTGCAACTGATTGTTTACTAAATTCAAGCAAATTAAGTACTTGAAATGAAACTTATGTAGGTTTTAAGGTATATATGTACATATTAAAGTATACGACCGAAAATAACAGGATAGGTGATACAATGTTACGCAGTTTAAAAATAAATTATGGAAACAATTTTACGACTGCTTAGTTCTGACAAGGCAACGTATTTCAATCCGTACATAATTAAGGGTTTCCTTAAAACGTTCCTTGTAAGTTTAGGGCGTGGACGATTCTCAATTGTTAGATTGAGAAAAAATAGACTAGCATTGTAAAGAATTATAATTTGGTAAATATTGTACACGTATCCCAAGACATGTCGCGCACAAAGAAAAATGGGTTATTCTTTCACGTATAAACGCAATGATAAACGCACGCGTAGTGCAATAAATGTAGAAAAATATCAGTTTTTAGAATTCATAACGATGTATCTTTATCTAAGTGTCAAACAGTAAGGAGCCTGATCAGACGCTAGATTACAAAGCGTCTTGTCTGACTACAAACAGTACACAATGGTAATAATAATTTTAGCATAAGTGCGTTGATTGGGAAAGAATAATGTTGTTTACACTTAATAAAGAGGGCGTGTAATATTAAAGATGGGTTCACATGAACAAGCACAATTATATGTACAGTATGTGGCCGCAATACATCTAAATTATAAGCACATGTCAGAAAACTTACTTTTATAGTTTTACTGAATTTAAGTATATCAACTTCATTATTATTAGGGGGAACTATAAACATTCGAAAAACACTTATTATGTTTTAGTAGTCAATTGCCGTTGAATGTAATGTTGTTTTTTCAAGTGGTTGACAATCACTCATGTCTCACCACATCTGAGGAAATCTCCTGTTTTTGTCGAATTATATTTAAATTAAATTAAACTTAAATCTATAAGATCTGAGGATAGCAGTACGATCATATAAAATACTCTAGTCTAGTCTGAAGCGACTACTACATGTACAATGTGACCCTGCATAGGCGCGTCTCCACATACACGTGACCGGTTTTGTCTGTGAGCAATTTCAGCGCATGTACAGGACGGTCTCGCGCACCGCATAGACATGTCGTCCTGTTACATGTATTGCGCTGCAGGGGTGCATTTTTGCCGCATTTATATGTCTAAAGT
Organism: Gari tellinella; assembly: GCA_922989275.2. NCBI lineage: Eukaryota > Metazoa > Mollusca > Bivalvia > Cardiida > Psammobiidae > Gari > Gari tellinella. The sequence continues at coordinate 98,878,390 of OV277856.1, read as the reverse complement.
ATTCATCATACATTTAAATAACGGAGAATACAATGTAAAACGACTGTAATGACAATAATGATAATCAGGATGTTGACGATAATGATAAGGATGATGATAAGGATGTTGATAATGATAATGATGATGATGATGATGGTTATGGTGGCGGCGGTGAGGGCGGTTGTGATATGTGTTGTGCTGGCCTTGGCGGTGCGTTAATGGCCCTCTCTCTATATGGCTGAGAGGTCCTTTTGTCCGTCCTGTTGTTCGCACGTCTCAAAATGTTATGCGTGCGTAGCTGCTTTACTCTTTGAGAAATAAAATCTCAAACAATTACATGTGTTTGTTGAAATGCAAAGTTGTGAACCTGTGTCTGACAGATGTATAGCCATTGAATAAGTCAAAAAGGAGATTTTCTATACAAGGTTATATGTATAGATAGTCTCCAAATATGCTTGAAAAGAGTATTTACGTGTTGCATGAGTTTACAAAGTAAGGTTTCGGATTAATATGGTTTTCAGACTATTTTAGTATCATTCACGTGTCAAGTTCAATGTATATGAAATATACATACAGATACAATTATTCTAAATAGTTTCAAATTCTACATTCGAATACACTAACAATGAATATCGTTATCTTAGAATTTATCTATATACATATGTTAGTAAACTATTGGTATTCTGTTCACTCCATACCTCTGTATAAAATTACAAACCATCACCACTGTTCTCAAGTAGTAGATTTAATATGGGTGTTGAACTGTTTTGAGTCTGAATGGGCGCCAAACTGTTCGCAATGGAATGAATAGTTTTAGATTGAACGTGTTTAGGAAATAGTAACGTCTTCTCTACTGAACACATACAATATAACGTGTTGATTTGAGTGCACGAATGTGCTATACCCGCTATTACCTATAACGCTAAGATACTGTACATTGACCCTTCGATTGTGTTTGTTGGAATACCTTACTACCGATTTTAAATATAATATACAGACACTAGTTTCGTTGTTTATAATTACACAGTCAATATTATAAACCATTTAATAAAAGATCCATGTACAGCATTTAAAACATGTGAATGTTTCAAAAGGATGCACTGATAGTAAACATTCCTACAGAAGCTTTTCGCATTATCTATATCCTACTAAAACGGAATCCACGCTAATTATTCGGGTATTGCTTATTACAATATTGAATGTATGTAAAACAGCCGAAATCTCAGATTCATAGTTCGCTGTTTGTACAGTCATATGATTAAAGATGAATCTAGGCAAACAATAGATTATTTACGACAACAATATTTTATAAACAGAACATAACAGAACAATATTTAAATCAAACCACAGAGAATAAAATACGTTTTAGTAATAAAATGTGAAACAAAACATAATTAATTATCATTGAGGCATTGAGCTATTGAATAGTCAAATTTTGATGTAAGGGATTAAGATATTTCAAGATATAGATCAGTACTATTGTTTGCGATGGAGAATGATGCATTACCCTGAACAAGTTGTGGCAGAAGCGGAAGAAGAGTACAACCATGAGAGTAATGCATAATTTGTATGTACTCTTAACAAGTGCAACAGAGGAGCTCAACTAAACAATAGTAAAATAATATATCGTAAATGACTATAAAAAGGACACGTTGTTGGTAGGTAATCAATCATTTAATTTGATATTACTTTCTAATGTGCACGTTATTAGACATTAAGATAAAACATCTCAAGGCGTCTTAGAATTAAATTAAACTGCATTCTGTTACCGCTGTAAATAGCGTGAAATTTGGACCTTAATAGCAACAGTTGATTTATGTGAAGGCATAAGCTGCACCAGAAATATGTGGAAAATGTTATAAACAAATTAAATGTGCACTTTTAAAGTCAGTAGCCCTTTCTATGCAGGAGACCAGGCTCCAAGGTTATAAAGCTTTTGAGTTCAGTCTCAAGTCATTCATAAGCATTCGAATGGTCAGAGTTGTGCCTAGGCTCAAATCTGACCAATCAAATGCTTGAGAAAACACTTAGACTCAGCTCAAACGCTTTATAACATTGGACCCAGTATATCTGTATATACCATTTGCAAGTAGCTAGATCCTAATCAAAGGAGTCCAAAGGCACTGTTGATTTTGTTTTCTCTGAACTATTTTGCTAACAGATAACCCTAAATTTTTCCATACACTGGTCATTTTCTAAAGGTAAAATAGTCCATATGATCACTTCAGGCTGAACAAAAGTTAGCTGTTAACAGTTTTTACGATTTAATACAGTAAAAGGAAAGATAAACAGACAGTCAAAGTATTTCGTTTTGAGAAAATATTTAAGAGATTGTATTTGATAATGATAAAATAAATTGTACATGTAGTTTACCCCGACACCACTTCAGTTGCGAACAGTTTGGATCTAGATAAGACGCCGTGTAACGCGTCTTCTGATCATGTTCCAAACTATCAGCCACTCATATCTATGTTTTGTTTAAGGAAAAACTTATACATGTATCATTCCATATTTGATAAGTAGAAGAGGGCAAACAAATGTAATAGACAGGCCTTTACGTCATAATGGTAGTTATAGTGATGATGTATTATGTGACCCTACTGATCACATAGTTGAACCTCTTCACACCCTATTCAGTGATCAGTATCGGGTGTTTTAAAATAAAGTTTGAACTGCATTATAACTAACGAAGCATGCGTAACGAAAACCTTGTCTTCACCGTTATTTGAAGGAGAATATATATCTCAGAAGACATGTGACAGGTAAATCCAACGGACATTACCATCCTATTACTCTATAAACAGTCATTTCTACACCTTTTGTTAATTTCTCCGTTGGAGAAAAGGGTCCATTTCATACGGTCATAAAAATATTCAATTATCACAGTAGATGTTAGGTTTCACCAAACTGAAAGTAAAGTCCTTTGCTCCTTATGGAGTATTCTGTTCTACTTTCAGCCTTCTTCAATCGCCAATCTGTCTTTTATACTGTACACACGCTATTAACCTTTACATGATCAAATTATTCGGGATATTTTACCCTTTCACCGCTTTATTGTCGTCTGCTTCAGTGTTGTTGTCTGCACGATACTTTTCAAAGATAGATTAAAAGTTGTATGACTTAATATATATCGTTAAGAGTGTCAAACATTCTGATCCTGATCGGACGCCGATTTACGCGGCATCTGATCAGGACACAAAACTGTTTGCAAACGCTTTTTATGCATCGTTGAGAGTGAAACTGTTAAGGAAGGCGCAATATGGACTCTTTACTCATGAGCGATCGTTTGTCGAACATGAAATAGTCAAGGATTAAACAACACATAATATCATCTTTACTATTCTGAAAATGCAGTATAATTCTACAATAAAAATACTTATTTTGTAAATATTTTGCAATTATTTAATACTGTTGAACATTCGACACCTCTCTAATTTGTAAACATATGTGAGTGTCACGCGTTGAGTGTCAATGCCGATAACATTTACATTTGCATACAGTTTGTACCCTAATCAGACGCAGCCAACATATCAATAAAAACAATTCCATATTATAAGATAAAAGTAGACGAACATTTGAATGAGACGCTTTCGCGAGAGTGGCTACCCTAGAAAGGATATTACGTCATAATGGCAGCAAAAGGATTACAAGAGAATAAAGGATAATGGAAACTTAATGCACGATAAACTTATTTCAACATATTCCACGTTGAATTTGTACTGCATATTACCTTTTAATAGCTACCAGTTACATGATGTAGTGTTGACTTGATACATGTATTAAATGGTACAGTAAACCATATGAAGGAAAGACAAGTGTATATTATGACATATATATTTTAGCACTGCATGAGTTATTACAAATTACAAACGTGTTCTTCTTTATCAATCACATACTGTATTATTTTCTTTTCAGATGAACTCTTGGATATTTTTCGTACTTTTGAGTGCCTTTTCAATCCAAGGTTAGTATATTTCCAGTCCAACGAGTTCACTTTCAGCAAGTGACTACAGACTGTGCATGATAACAAACTGAATAAAATGCATTCCCACCCATGTATGTCTATTTGTGTGACATGCAGACAATGAAGGGTTTTCCCATGCAGTATATTATTTCATATGATGTAGCAAACAGTGTAGATACAGTGGAGAATATGTTATTCTTTCCCGTTTAAACGCAAACGTACGCAAACGCAAAACACTAAAACGTAGAAAAGTACAATTTTTGGACAATTCTGATAATTCATGTTTATCTTGGTGGCAAACAGTTTGGATCCTGATCAGACGCCGGGTTACCCGGCGTCTGATCTGGCTCCAAATTGTTTGCACTGCAAATAATAGTTTTAGCGTAAACGCGTTTATTGGGAAAGAAAAACAGATTCTCCACTGTAATGATGAGACGCCGATAACTGCGGCGTCTCACCAGGGTATACAATGTTCGTTATTGTCTACTTTTAACAATATGCATTAATAAGATATGAAAATAGTTAATGAGTTTGACTAAAGAATGCTGGACTTTATTATCCTGTTGCAGCCTAATTTATGCTTTTTCAAAATGAAATGTATATCAGTAGTGACAAATACCCCTGCAATGCATCGTAGTTTTATAGGAAGAACATAGAAATTAGTACACGACACGCCGCCATCCAAAGATATACCCACACATTAAAATATGTTTATCAAGCTGTTGTGGCATACCGGTAGGAAACCTTTTTCCGGTTTGATATTGTTTATTACTTAGGTCTAAGCTCAATGACTAGGTTACGTTGACCTGAAAATGGTAAAAATAGTTCTTATATTAGAACGTACTGTGCGATACAGATCGATGAATTCAGCTAGAGACGTTCTTGACGGAAAAGGACGATCTTACGAATGTATATGGCTACTCTCTAACTGACCACAAATTCGACGAACTTAATGGCTGTATGATGAAATACAATTTATAATGATGAACAGAACAGAAGAACAGAACAGTATATTTATTACACGTAAACATTACAGTTTCTGGTGTTTTACAATATACATATTATCAATTTTTACTATCAAGACATTATAGATGGATGAACGTTGTTATCATTTACTATTAATTTCAAGTATTAATTCTTTAAAATATTAAATGTAAATTTTACTTTTAACTCATTATATATTAAATGTAAAGTTTAATATAGTTTGGCAAAATAAAAATCAAGTATAGACGCATGCGCACATGCGCATACATATGCGAGCTTATGCCCACATACGTACGCTACATTTACCATTCATGGAGCTCGTGAAAACAATTCCTTAAACATGTGTATGTGTAAATGCACATATATATGTATGTGTAAATATATAGTATCACTCTACACAATGCACCTAAGTCTATTGCACTTACATACACATAGCTATGCATAAAGATATTTTAACCTAGATAATTTAACTAAACATGTATTAACACATATCAGTTTACCATTTGTTTTCCGTGTATAATTTTGTAGTATAGAATTCAACATATATATACATGCATCTACAAGAAACTACTCTCTTACTAATACATAGTACTCATATAGGCCCCGGTCGATTGGAGTGTCTAATAATATATGTATATGTACATGTATGTATACATGTATGTATACACGTATGTCATATGTTAACATGTATACCATATTTAGTGTTTAGCGCAAATAATACAACAATACATGTGTACATATGTTACCTAAGGTGCCTATATATGCACCAAACATATATTCTCTCATTCTCATCATATATCTGAATCGCTACTATTATACAATATTTACAAAGTATATGTATATACATAACATTTCTAGGCATCACGCATTACCCCCGTTTAATATATCATAACGTAAATTGTAAATGATGTAAAGTGTAAACATGCCAACTGTAATTTAGGGTGTCTAAATTAAATGACATTGCTACTTAAATGATACTGTACTGTTGACAATTGACCATTGATGTTTGCATAGGAAATATACAAATCAGTACGTCCCTAATACAAACCGACCTGACATGTTTGCACACTAAGAATATGACAAAAATGTATTACTCTTGTTTAAACGTCATCCACGGCAAACACGATAGTAATTAATACAGAACCAGTTTGGAGTCTGTTGCGCGCTAACTAATTCGACGTCATATTGATTTCATTTCAAACATTTACAATGGGTATCAGATTTTATGGATATGTGCATTAGTACGGGGATTTATAACTTCACCAAGTGTACTTATTTCGCCCACGTCTGACGGTAGAAATGTTAAACAATAACGCAACGTGTGTGTTAAAACATTACTTGCCACTCAATAAAAAACGACTGTCATTTATGTTACGCACGGCTTTTTGTAATTCACGAAATGTCTCCGGGCAAAGCAGTCATTGTTTTAAACGACCGATTTGTTATATACACTACCTGGGTAATTTGATTAACTTTGAATGCTTTGCTTAAAGGGCTCATTTTAGGCTAATAAAATTGTCATAGATACAATAATATGTTGGATAGAAACCGCGTCATTGTCGGCCCAGTAGATGTTTCCTTTTTTAGAGAATCTTAGACACCATGTTTATTATGCCGTCGTGATTCACTTGTCTGTGTGTGTGTGTCTCTGTCGGACTGTCTGACAGCATAATTACGAGATTGGTCATAACTTTGGAATTCCGCTTGATAAAGGCATGATACTTGGCATGTGCACTCAACTTAAAGAGTCATTGAGTAAAACTTCGGTGCAATTAGGGTCATTTAAGGTAATTAGTAGGATCATTTAGAGATCAACTATGCTGTATTTAGACTAATCTATTATATTCAGAACTATATGGTGTAAAATGTTCATGCTTGGCATGTGTACTCGTTTCAAGAAGTTTAAGAAAGTATAGTTTCTCACAAACACATCTTGTTTAACCTATACGTTATTTCTTTTTTTAAACACACCTTTCAATATTCTTAACCAATCGACAGTCCTTTCTGGTGGCTAATTTAAAAAAACCTAAATATAAAAAAATATTAAATAAAGACAACCACACGTCTGTATGTCTCATAGATCAACGACAAAAGTCGAGATCATGCAAACGAGAGATCGTGGGAATTTGATATTGATTCATAAACACATCTGTGTTTAGATAATGCGACTTAAATTCCCAGTAACAAACAATTAGTAAACCGATCAACCACCGTTTTACACTGCTGAATTCAAAACAACATATTCCAAAAAATCTAATTGTGGACCAAACATTGAATACGCTGATCAATAAGCTCTCTAAGACGCCCTCGTGTATATTTGAAACATATACGTGTACAAGCTTTTATCATAGAAACGGTTGAGCTTAAAAGGCAATATATTGATTGTTTCTAAAATGGGTACATGTATTTAGCTCAAGTCGTTAGCCAGTGAGTATCTTTCTGTTCTAGGACATTAGTTAACAACTCTAAAAGATACGTAAATTAAAAACAAGATGTATAGTCAGAGTTCCTCACAGAGCTATACATCATTCCTAACATTGTTCAACCCTTTCGTGATCAAATCTATTGGGTGAAGTTTACCCCTTCACCGCCATATTGCACGTTGCTTCAATATTGCTGTCTGCAATTTCGTTTAAAGTTAAATTTAAGGCAGAATGACTGAAGAAATTTTGAAATTAGTGTCAATAGTTTGGATCTTTATTACGCGGCGTCTGATCAGGATCCAAACTATTTTGAAACGAGCCTTTTTTGCATAACAACATTACAACATAGTTTTCGTAAGTGAGAAGTTAAACATACATGTAGCAATACAGTATTTATATATATTTCACTTCAAACGCAGTGACAGTGTCTTTTGTTATAGATCTTTCTTTTTTTATTTTCGATTTAAACCTTTGGACAATATAACGCAAAACCAGTTGCAATCTCGTGATCACACGCTAACATTTTTAATCTGAATTTGAACAGGATCTAAATACTATTTGCAACTTTAAGTTGTTTCCGGTGTTCCTTACATTCTAACATATACGTATGTCTAGTTAAAAGACAAGAATCAGCTTATATAAGGTCGGAGGTATGCTGCAAACTTATACAAAAGGGTTACTTCTATCAAGCTTGAACCACCTTTCTTGCATTGAAAATCAAATACAGTGTACACACTTAGAGTTGTTTAAGTACTTTAACATGCATTATAATACAGTTACAAAGTACATCGCTCCCTCTCTACAACGACACCCAATGGGAGACACATATTATGTGCGTTGTTCAGAGGGAGTCGTTATAGGGAGGGAACTTATTTTACATTTGCAAACAGCTTGAATCCAGATCAGACGCCGCGTAACGCTGTTTTTCACTCGTCATTATAGTTCTTTTGTCAAAATAGTAACTTTGAGAAAACAGCAGACGACAATTTTAAGCAGACGGTACTGCAGCAGTAAAGCGTTAGACATGATTGTCCTGTTTAGGGAATTGCGGCAAGGGTCGTTGTAAGGAGGGAGTCGTTGTTTGGAGGGTCGTTGTAGAGAGGGAACACTATAACACGTTTTTAAACATCAACAGTTTTGTCTAATTTGTCTTGGCGACTATTTTAAACTCCATATTTCGACCACTAAAATAATTTCAAACCAAATGTACTGTATACAGTGGAGAATCTGTTATTATTTCCCGTTTAAACGCAAACGTACGCAAACGCAAAGCACTAAAACGTAGAAAAGAACAACTTTTGGACAATTCTGATAATTCATGTTTATCTTGGTGGCAAACAGTTTGGAGCCTGATCAGACGCCGGGTTACCCGGCGTCTGATCTGGCTCCAAACTATTTGCACTGCAAATAATAGTTTTAGCGTAAACGCGTTTATTGGGAAAGAATAACAGATTCTCCACTGTACAAGACAAGTGACAGCTTAGAGTAATGTGAAAATAAATAGAAAACTACTTAGGAGCTTTATGATATACTTTCACTTAGCTTTAAGTAATCATCTGTTTTAGACACCTGGGCCCGCGTAGGCACATAGTCAGAGCCCACCTGTATGCTAAAACACAGTTAGTTAATCATGTAGTAAAAATTCAATGTTTAACTCTCAGCAAGGGATTTAGCATACAGCTAGGCACTTACTACGTGGCATGCACCTGGGCCTTGGTGACTTATAGAAATTAGTTGTCGAAATGGAGGGGATTTACATGTATTTCTTGTACATCTTCGTAGAAGTTTAACTCTACCGTTGTCATTTTTCTTAACATTACAGGTTGTGTAGCTTACCGAGTGGTCTGTATTTACACGAACTGGTCCCAGTATCGCCCAGACATAGGCAAGTTTCTGCCCGAAGATGTAGACCCCTCCCTCTGCACCCATATTATATATGTGTATGCTAAATTGAAGGGGAACAAACTGATAGCTGCCGAGTGGAACGATGAGGGTAATCAATGGAGTGAGGGAATGTAAGTGATTGTTCATGGGATATTATTTATGGGAAAGATACATTATTAACCCTTTCACTGCCATTATGACCTCATAACCGAGCTACAGTGGAGAAAACGTTATTCTTTCCCAATAAACGCATTTACACTAAAACTATTATTTGCAGTGCAAACAGTTTGAAGCCAGATCAGACGCCGGGTAACCCGGCGTCTGATCAGGCTCCAAACTGTTTGCCACCAAGATAAACATGAACTATCATAATTGTCCTAAAGTTGTACTTTTCAACGTTATAGTGTTTTGCGTTTGCGTACGTTTGCGTTTAAACGGGAAAGAATAACAGATTCTCCACTGTAACACATTCACTGCAATATCATTGTCGGCTTGCGTACTTATCGTCTGTTTATACTAATGAGTCAGTTTAAGACATACAGTGGAAACAACGTTATTCCTTCCCGTTTAAACGCAAACGAAACGCAAACGCAAAACACTAAATTGTAGACAAAAAAACAATTTTTCGACAATTCTGACCATTGATTTTCAGCTGAGTGGCACACTGTTTGGAGCCTGATCAGACGCCGGGTTACCCGACCTGTTATATTGTTCCAAACTGTTTGCAGTGGAAATAAACGTTTTAGTGTAAACGCGTTTTATTGGCAAAGGATAACGTTTTCTCCAATGTATGTATACAAGTGCCAAACAGTTTGGATCCTGTTAATTACAGTGTTTGGCAACAAAACGGTTTATCCTAACAGTTACGTCCATGCTACAGAAGACACACTTGTGTAGTCAAAAGATATTATTAATGAAAAGTTGTAATGTAAAGCAGAATGTTGGCAAACTATTTGTAATGGATCAGTACATTCGTCGCTAATGTTTAAATATGTAAACAGGTCTCTCTCTCTCTCTCTCTCTCTTTCTCTCTCAGTATGTCTATGTATGTCTCTTCCTGTCTCTTTGACTGTCTCTCTATCTGTATCTCTGTCTATGTGTATATGTCTCTCTCTGTCTCTCTGTATCTCTATGTTAATATAGGTTTCTCTGTATCTCTGCATCTCTCTCTCTCTCTCTCTCGCTCTCTGCTCAAAAGGGTTCGAGGTTTCACTGTAATGTCCTTTAATTACTATTAGGTTTGACAGAGTGCAGAATCTTAAGCAGTTGTACCCCGAACTCAAGACTCTACTGGGTGTAGGTGGTTGGATGATGGGGAGCAAAGAATTCAGCCGATTGGCCTCCAGACCAGGATCGAGAAGAATGTTTGCCACCACGACTGTAAAATTTCTAAGGGACAGAAACTTTGACGGTCTGACAATAGACTGGCAATACCCAACAAGACGCGGTGGTAAACCCTACGACAAGAAAAATTACTCCCTTTTACTAAAAGTAGGTACCGATTTTGAAACAAATATACATGTATGAATTCATTGCAATGCGTTGTAATAAGCTTTACGATATTTTTTAAAAACAAAACAAAACCACACGTGTTTGGTTAAATAAAGGTAACAATTCTAAAGCAAGGTTCGGAACGCACCGTCACCGATATTGACCAATATTTGCCCGACCTCGATAGGGGTCCTCAACTTTATGTAGTAATTGCAGTATAAAATATTGTAGTTGTAGTTGTTGTTGTTGTTGTTGTTGTTGTTTTGGTGGTAGTGGTAGTGGTATTAGTAATGGTATCTGTTGATGTTGATGTAACTGAATTACTTGTACATGTAGCAATAATTGTAAAAGTAGTAGCATTTGCAGTAGAAATAGTAGTAGTGGTGATAGTAGACGTATAATTATCATTTGTAGTAGTAGTAGTAATTTCATTTGTAGATAAAATACAATTACAGTAGAAGTTTTAGTAGTAGTAGTAGTAGTAGTAGTAGTAGTAGTAGTAGTAGTAGTAGTAGTAGTAGTAGAAGTAGTAGTAGCAGTAATAGTAGTAGTAGTAGTAGAAGAAGTTGTAGTAGTAGTGGGTGGTAGAAGTAGTAGTAGTAGTAGTAGTAGTAGTAGTAGTAGTAGTAGTTATAATAGAAATATAAGTAATAATAATGTAAGTGGTGGTCTTAATATAGCATCAGCTCTGATATTAACATATTATGTCATCGTGGAACTTGTCCCGTTTTTGACACTATGTTAAACAGGTGGGGCGAGATCACGTTGTTTACATTAATTAGAAAAATAGTGCAACACGTCTAAACACGTGTACATGTATGACAATAGACGCCTATTTGTCAGCCCAGCATTATATTTAGTAATTAATTGACTTCAGTTTTACTTAGTGTAAAATTACGCAATAATATGAGACAGATGAAAACATGTGAGGTGATTGTCTGGCATTGACGTACAAGCACTACCTATATTGGACAGTAATGTGTAGGTGGAATAGCAACAAACGTGTTTTAATCGTGTATTTTGATTGTGGTACAGTGGAGAATCTGTTATTCTTTCCCAATAAACGCGTTTACGCTAAAACTATTATTTGCAGTGCAAACAGTGTGGAGCCAGATCAGACGTCGGGTAACCCGGCGTCTGATCAGGCTCCAAACTGTTTGCCACCAAGATAAACATGAATTATCATAATTGTCCAAAAGTTGTACTTTTCTACGTTTTAGTGTTTTGCGTTTGCCTACGTTTGCGTTTAAACGGGAAAGAATAACAGATTCTCCACTGTAGTTTGCTGCTTTAAAAGCAAGTGTAGTCGTTTTTTAGAGGCTTTGCAATATACTAGGTCGTTTGCTGTTCAAAGACTGGTTACATTTAAGATGTGTTACAATCGTGTACGAACGTATGACATGCAAGGCAATTTTGACTTTTAATAGGATCACTTCAAGTTTCCTTCTTATTTCCATTCAAATCTGACGTCACAAAATAATGGCCAACTATTTGCCTACCTTGATGACTTTTGTTTCACATGGTTGAAACATCACCTTGGAAAACCCGTTATAACTGCTTCTCTCTGAACGCCGAACCCAGTGATTGTATTTGTTTTCAGTTGATACATGTAGTATGTGGGATCTTAACCGTTTCATTACAGTGGAGAAAACGTTATTCTTTCCCGTTTAAACGCAAACGTACGCAAACGCAAAACACTAAAACGTAGAAAAGTACAACTTTTGGACAATTCTGATAATTCATGTTTATCTCGGTGGCAAACAGTTTGGAGCCTGATCAGACGCCGGGTTACCCGGCGTCTGATCTGGCTCCACACTGTTTGCACTGCAAATAATAGTTTTAGCGTAAACGCGTTTATTGGGAAAGAATAACGTTTTCTCCACTGTATCAATTTATTCGGGATAGTGTTACCTCTTCACCGCTTTATTATCGTCTGCTTCAGTATTATTTTCTGCAAGTCAAGTTTGAAAGTTCAATTCAAAGTTGTGTGACTTAATATATATCGATAAGAGTGTCAAACAGCGTGGTCCTGATTAGACGCCGCTTGACGCGGCGTCTGATCAGGACCTAAACTGTTTGCAAACGCTTTATGGCGTCATTGGGAGTGAAAGGGTTAATAATACAGTTAGACATCCGAAAACCGGACCGAGCATAGATATTTTAAAATAGGTTTCTGGGAAAATAGATGCTCTGCAATTTTTCAAAAGATGTTTTTTAAGACGGATATCAGCAGTAAATCAGAACGCCCATAGCAGCTTGTTCTGCATTTACTCCAGTTTTAAACTCAGTCAAGTCCATTCTTATATATCTGGGGTTCTTTTATTAGTACAAAGAAAAATAATGGACTATAGTAGCCCTCCGATCAGAATCTTTACTGTTTGCAAAGGATACATGTTCTCCACAGGTACAATATAGAACTTTTTATTCTTTCCCGTTTAAACGCAAACAAAACGCAAACGCGTAGTAGTAAAATGTACGAAATTGCAATCTTTTGACATTTCTCACGTTATATTTTAAGCTAAGTGCTAAACAGTTTGGAGCCTGATCTAACGCCGGGTTACCCGGCGTTTGATCTGGCTCAAACTGTTTTCAATAGAGATTATAGTTTAAGCGTAAATGCGTTTATTGGTAAAGAATAACGTTTTCTCCATTGTACACTTTTTCTGAACAATGAGTACAGTGGAGAATCTGTTATTCTTTCCCGTTTAAACGCAAACGTACGCAAACGCAAAACACTAAAACGTTGAAAAGTACAACTTTTGGACAATTCTGATAATTCATGTTTATCTTGGTGACAAACAGTTTAGAGCCTGATCAGACGCCGGGTTACCCGGCGTCTGATCTGGCTCCAAACTGTTTGCACTGCAAATAATAGTTTTAGCGTAAACGTGTTTATTGGGAAAGAATAACGTTTTCTCTACTGTATACTCCTCGCTAGGGTGAATGTGATGAGCAACCACATTTCATATGCGCTCTGTTTGCCTCTTCGTTGATGTTTCTGGGTTTGAGAATAATCACTGAAGTTTCATTGTGTTACAATGTACATACAACTCTTGTGTAACAGAACACTATTTACATTGCAGGAACTGAGACGAGCATTTGACAACGAGGGAAAGCGGTCAAAATCAGCTCCTTTGATGTTGACGGTTGGGGTTTCGGGAAGTAGAGATATCATTGACAGCGCTTATGAAATAGAGAATATAACAAGGTGTGTGATAGATAAAACTAATTATTACAGTGGAGAAAACGTTATTCTTTCCCAATAAACGCGTTTACGCTAAAACTATGAATTCCATTGCAAACAGTTGGGAGTCAGATCAGACGCCGGGTAACCCGGCGTCTGATCAGGCTTCAAACTGTTTGCCACCCCGATTAAAATGAGTCGTCTAAATTGTCAAAATGTTGTTATTTTACTCATTTTAATGCACTGCATTTGCGTCCGTTTGCGTTTTAACGGGAACGAATAACGTTTTCTCCGCTGTACGTAATGCTCTATATAACTTGTAACTCGATAGTTTGACTGCTTTGCTGTGTTGTTTTGACATTACCTAATCCAGGGGAAATAGTTTTAACCGTTGCCCTCTAGGACAAACTATTTCCCCTGAGCGAAACAGGTGCATAGAAGTTTTAAAATCAGGGTCATTGAGAAGTTTTCCGGTACCCGGGTTTGCCGTATCGGCCTCGGGCAACAGTTCGAAAGTCTTCCCTGCTACCTCGGGACAAATTTGTTGAATGTTCCGCTAACACGCATGTAATAACTTTATAATATCAATTATTTATATAAAAGATTAACACTATCATGTGAAATTATTGAATGAAAACATTATTGACTCTCAGTTTCAAATGTAAAGATACTACGCTAACCGTATAAGTGTCGATACAAGTATTGCCAACACGATACATGCTAGATATCTTCCTGAACATTCGCTCATATCATAATTCTAATTGATAATGACCTCAAGAAATATAGAACACATTACATGTAACTGAAATAAGTATTACTCATATTTGTTTATGTTGACGATTCGACTATAGTTAGTAGAATCCTTAGGATGAATTAGATTATTTCAATACCCCAGACTCCAAGAAAAGTTGATTTTTTCAGAGTACACAAATGAGAAGAGTTAATGAGTACACATGTAACACACATATTTGCTTATCATATACTCTAACTCAGTTGGGTGGAAATATTTTTAACCAACGTACAGTGGAGAATCTGTTATTCTTTTCCAATAAACGCGTTTACGCTAAAACTATTATTTGCAGTGCACACAGTTTGGATCCCGATCAGACGCCGGGTAACCCGGCGTCTGATCAGGCTCCAAACTGTTTACCACCAAGATAAACAAGAACTATCAGAATTGTCCAAAAGTTGTTCTTTTCTACGTTTAGTGTTTTGCGTTTGCGTACGTTTGCGTTTAAACGGGAAAGAATAACAGATTCTCCACTGTACATGTATATCAAACAATAATAATAATAATAATAATAATAACGACTTTATTTCATGTGGATTACATATTTGGTATAGAACAAACAAACCAATTTTCAATATGGTCCACAAACAAAATTAACATATATACAACATGAAGGAACACAATTACAAATCAGTATTTTTAAACCTTTGCAAACAGAGTGGACCCTGAAAAGACAGTTCCTGTAGGAGCTCTCTACAGGGACCACTCTGTTTACTTAAAGCATTTTAAAGATTAAGCTGAAAATGATAATGCATACATAAGTGTCATTATGAGAATTCAGGATTTGTTATCTATACATGAATATTGAGTAGGTAGAGGCAATATAAAGCCAAAAAAACCCGACGATTTGACAAATAGCAAAGATCTAGATCAATGAAATTTCATAACAAACGGGAAGGAATATACCAAAGATACTTCAAACCCTTTACTCCATGGTATATTTCTAGTATTGAAGAAAGGTGATCACTTAAACCAGGTTGAAAGTAAATCAAAATGAGCCTAAATGTGCACTCTGTTTTACTTAAAACCCGCTTCAAGTCACCATCTACTAGAGAACATAAAACATTTTTCATGAAACATATCTATGTAGTAAAGGGTTAAAGCAACATGTAGGTTTTAATCAAGATCCATATTTATATCATAACTTATATACATAGAAGCCCTTACAAGCAGCTAAGGCATTGCTCAGTCATTAACCCTTAGCTCAACGCATATTCAAAAAATTACCCCTCATTTTATGGATACTATTCAAATCATTTATTCTAAAAGTAGAATACAATGAATTTGAAAACTTAGAATGTTGTCTATTTCAGAATAATTTCTTCTTCTAGCAAACAATGTATACTCTGATCAGAGAGCTTCTTAAGGAAGTATCTCATCTGGGTCTACACTTTCAGCAAAAACTACTATCGACATAATTAGCGGGCTAAAGGTTAATAGTGTAACAGCCGATCAGGGGTTCAGCAGCAAAAACAAAGCCTACATGTAACCATCGCAACATTAACCCCTTACCGCACATGGCATAGTTCAAGTTTTGAAGACAGGTGATCACTTAAAGCAGGTTGAAAGTAAAGCAGAATGCGCCTTAAGATGCATTAACCTTTATTCAGCCAGCCTTAAGTTGCTAAGATATAGATCTAGCAAATATTCTTATTTAACTTTTTGTAAATAATTATGACTGCACAAATTGAATGCGCTTAAAGGCGTTTCGATATGTGGTAACGGGTCAAGGAAAGCGATGGTTAGACTGGCACCTTAGGAATAGTGATATAAACCCATATTAAACGTAAAGAACAGCTTACCGTTCTTCAGCTGCAAACTACAATATGCGGCGTATAGAAACCTTGGCGCCTTGTAATAAAGTTCATGTACAGTAATCTACCTTGTTTATATAAATTTAAACTATAGTGGGAAATGAACTTTCACCCCTGAGCAGCAAATTTTCATCACTATACATGTATTACATTTTGAAGCATTATGAAGCATAACAAGAGACTAC
The DNA here is from genome assembly GCA_922989275.2 of Gari tellinella. Lineage (NCBI taxonomy): Eukaryota > Metazoa > Mollusca > Bivalvia > Cardiida > Psammobiidae > Gari > Gari tellinella. The sequence goes on along the minus strand of OV277856.1, from coordinate 98,861,692 downwards.
ACTATCTGTCTAATTTAACCCATTTAAGGTATGAAGTTTTAAATGAGGCAAGTGATTGAGCATTTCTTATGTTCAAAGGCAAGTTATTCCAAACCATAGCTCCAGAATAGGCAAACGACCTCCTGAAAAATTCAGACTTTGGTCTGGGAGAATATAACTGAGAATTTGATGAAGACCTTAAATTTCTATCATGCACATTTGACTTTAGTGTGAACAAATCATATAAATATACAGGTGCCAAACCTTTGAATACTTTGAACATTAGAGTAGCTTTGTGAAATGTAACTCTTTCCGGAAAAGTCATCCAATTAAGTTCTTTGAAGAGATCAGCTGAATGGGCAGTTTTATCTTTATTAAGGATAAGCCTTGCTGCACGTTTTTGAAAACGAATGATTTTTTGTTCTTGCGATATTGAACAGTTTCCCCAAATAACGCAACAATAGTCGAGATGAGGTAAGATGTAGGAGTTAAAAAACATTTTTCTCAATGGTATAGTTAGAAATACTTTGATTCTTGAGAGGAGGTATAATAAGGAGTTACACTTTTTAAATATGTTATTGATATGGCTATCAAAAGATAAAAATACATCAAAGGTGACACCGAGTAACTTCTCCTCACGACTGCAATGGATTTCTTCATTTCTAAATGGGATTGGCAGAGCAATATTTTGAATGCCTGCAGATTTAGATCTTGATGTAATGTACATGGATTTAGTTTTTGCAACGTTAATTGACATTTTGTTCTTTTCACACCAATCATTAACGTTAAATAGATCTTTACTCAACGAGTTTGCTACAAAGTTGAGAGAAGCATTATGTACTGACAGCGTTGTGTCGTCTGCAAAAATGTCTGCAACAGAATGTGTACATGCAGATGGTAGGTCATTTATGAATATCAAAAATAAAAGAGGACCTAAGACTGAGCCTTGTGGTACACCAGATAAAACAGAAGTTAGCTGCGAGGTTACTCCAGATACATGCGTTTGTTGAGATCTATTATGCAGGTATGAGGCAAACCATGAACATGTCTTTTGGTTAATATTGAAATGTTTTAACTTTTCCAAGAGTATCATGTGATCAACCAGGTCAAAAGCCTTAGACAGATCTAAGAAGATTGAACCTACAATCTCATTACTATCGATGGCTGCAATCCAGTCATCTATTAATTTTACTAAGGCAGCAATGAGTAACACAACCGTTTGCTTATCACACACTCTAACTTAATTAGGTGGAAATATGTTTAACAGAACAGAACAGAACATATTTTTATTCTTTGACTTATACATACAGTATCTCGTCAATACAAAATAAATAATATTAACCAACGTATATCAAGCAAGGAAAATGTTTTATTGGTATGTTTGGTAATACAGTGGAGGAGGCGATATTTTTCCCATTTAAACGCATTAAAACGCAAACGCATTGCAATCAAATGCAAAAAAGTGTCTCTGAGTGGCAAACAGTTTTGGGTCTGATCAGACGATGGATAACCCGGCGTCTGATCTGGCTCCAAACTGTTTGCAATTAAAATAATAGTTTTAACATAAACATGTTTATTCGATAAAATAACGTCTTCTCAACTGTAGCTTGCCACTCAAAACTTCTATTAAACAGAAAAACACTATTCAGACAATCGACTGATCTGTAATGGTTTTTTTTCAATACTAGTGTACAAATAGGCATACCAGTTTAATACGGCATTACACATTAGATAGAAACACACCAACTGACCTGGAAAACAAACGATATTTCCATTAAGCTGCAAGTGAGACTAATTGTAGTGCCATTCAGTAACGTTAACATTTGAAAATTCACAGAACTGTAGCTGTAGGTCATTAGCAGTGGATATGGTCTGATTAGAGTCTACACTGCTTGCATAAAGAATAATATACATTTCACAGGTACACTTTTGTAAAGGACACACGCTCTCGTCGCTAAGGTTCAGTGGTTTAAACAGAGCTTAGTAAAACAAAACGTTTGGTGATAACCCATTTTAAAAATGTATATTTCATAGTATATAACAGTTAACTAATTCACCACTGTAATCTTTAATGGGCAATTCCAATTTAAAAACAAGTCTAGTGAGTCCATTATTGACTTTTAGGTGTTTTTTTAACAATATATTTTAAAATGACAAATAGTGTAAACCCTGATCAGAGGGCTCGTTAAGGAGCAATTTGATCAGGGTCTCCACTGTTTGCATGGGGCAAGTGTAATCCTCCAAGATTCATTATTTGTAAATGACAAGTAAACTCGCTGAAAGGGTTTAATGTGTTAAACAAGTGCATCAGTTTAACTCGGCGTCTGGTCTGGCTTTCAACTGCTTGCAATGGACATCAGTGCACGAAGTACGAACTCAACAGTAGCGTGTTATCTCCTTTTGTATTTGACGTGTACATGTACACGTATGTTTTATTTTGCTTTTGATGACGTTTACAGATATACAGACTTTATCAACGTCATGGCTTATGACTTGCATGGTTCATGGGATAACTATACAGGCCACCCAAGTCAACTCTATGCAAGAAAAGAGGAGTTCGGACCGTCTACAGAGGTCAACGTGGTATGTCTAATAATATTTCATTATGCAAAAAATGTTTAACAACTATAGCATACGGTCGGTTTTCTATATCTCGATTGCGCTTAGTCGAAAATGTATGTATGTAAACGGCAGTTCTATTTTAACGATTTCTAGATGCTATTGCAGTCTGTTAATACGGTATGCAAACTACAACTGTTTCGTGATATATTATACCCTTTCACCGTTTCATTGTTGTCTGCTTCAATTTTGTTGTCTGCAATGTCGACTAAAAGTTCAAACAGGCAGTATGAAATGACCTCTCACTCGCAATGAATCCATAAAGTGCGTTTGCAAACAGTTTGGGTCCTGATCAGACGCCTCGTAAAGCAGTGGTGTGGGAAGTTTTAGTACATTTGTTAACCCTCAACATGCAAAAACGTTATAATTCAGATTAAACGCCACATACTCTTGCGTCTGATCATGATCCAAATGTATGCGTTATGATGCGTCTGATGTAGATTCAAGCTGTTTGAAAATTTAAGCAGAGACTTAACTTTGTCTCCCTATTTACAAACCCCCGAACAACACACGCAATCTTTATCTCCCAGTTGGTGTGGTTGTAGAGATGGAACACTGTTATGAAATATTAGAAACCACAATTTGCATGTTCACAATCCCACGCCAAATCTTATTGTTTAGACTGTTACGTACATGTACTTGTTTGTATTAACGTCTGTAAACACGTTGAATATTTAAACCCGTTCACTGCTAATGGCGCCAAAATGCGCATTTGCTTTGAAAATTAACTGTCTGACACTCGTTTTGAAATTTCTGCTGCAATACTCCCTTGAACATTAGATACAATGATGCAGACAACATTATTGAAGCAGACGACACTAGGGCGGTAAAGGGTAAACACCTTGATCATGAAAGGGTTAACGCATTCAACTAACGCGTCAAAAACAAATTATAAAACTGTCAAGAGTATACATGCCCTACGCAAATAGTTTAGACCCTGATCAGCTCCTGTTTGTAAAATTTTGTTGAAATCCACCCTTATTATTAACAAAACTAGATGTAATTGTAAATTAAAAGTGGTCCATTTAAAGTATGGGGGTGCATGAATTAATTATTTTCATCGCCGTAGCCGCTTTCTGTCGACTTTGAAAACAATTCAAACTCTGATCAGACGCCGCATAATGCTACGTCTGAACGGGAACAACATAATAATACAATCATTTCTACTTTTCATCAGTCATTTTACCAAAATCTAACTTTGAAATAGATATGCAGACAGGTGTTATAGCCGCTAGAAGGTTGAAGCAGACGACAAAATACGACAATATAAGGGTAAATAAGGCGTCCGTCAAATAAAACTACTGCTAGTTTATATGTATGCTAAGGGGATATTATTTGACAATCTTAGTCTGCCAATGCAAATTGGCCTTTATTTTTGGCTACGTGAACTAGGATCCCCCTTTTTATTGATTTGATTACTCCAAATGCACTAACTAAGTGATGTTTCTGAGTTCAGTTTTCACCGAAGACGTTGAATATTTAAGTCGGAATTTGTTGAGGGCAATTTGCATGTCATTTTTCAGTATGATTTGATTTGCATAGCTATTTGGAACAGGATGCCGTGATGAGGTATTGGATATCAAATGTACCTGACCGCAGCAAGCTTGTCCTCGGTACGTCATCATATGGCCGCTCCTTCACCCTCAGGAAACAGCGACACAACGGTTACGGTGTTCCTACTAAAGACCCTGGTTTAGCAGGAGAGTACACAAAGCAGCCCGGAATGTTAGCTTACTATGAGGTAATGTCTAACATATGCCATAGACCAATCATTCTAAATTTTGTATTCGTATACTTATATAAAATGTTCTTTAAAGAAATCGTTGACCAACTACGGCCATCAACCGTGCTCAGTTTACCAAGAACTATCCTGTTTGCCACAATAGTTGACCAACACACGTGAATAAGTATTAGGTAGAAAGTTGACCCTAACAACAAAATAAAACAAAATGCGACCAAAGGAACAATTTGCTTGCCCTTCAACTGTTGTTTAGAAGTTTCTGTTCAATAAACCGACCTTGGTATTTGATGTATCGAACAAAGCAACTTACAATTTTATAATTATTTTAATACTTTTTATGGATTTGGATTTATTTGTTAACGTCCGGTTCTGCCATCTATTAAATAATTGAACGCCCCATAGAGAGGGAAGCTGATACAGAACCACGGGCGCTATGCCCTAATCTGTTTATCGACAGAAATCTATGGTTCTTTTGGAATCCTAGTGTGAAGCACTGAAACATCGGACCTCTGTTTAAAAGTTCTCACCCGAAGACATTGGCCTGGCTAGGGGTCGAACTCTCGATCTCTGGTACCGCAGTCGAGAATGCTACCCCTGGACCAAGTCCGCCGGTTTATATTTATGTGATAAAACTGATGCATGTCAGTGTATTAGGGCGCTTTTGCGTGTGTGATTCGATTGGTATATAATTTGTTCTTGTTCGTGGAAAAGTTTATGGACATGGGACGCAAACTTTTCATGAAAGTTAACGCTTGTTCATTAAGGCGATATCAGCGGTGAACATTAGTTGACTACCGACTTCTTTACGGAAGTTAATGTACATCGATGATAGGAATGAACAGAATTTGGCAATGATGATAATTATCATGTTTTGTTTATCGTTTGTTTTGTTCACAAAATCTGTATGTCAGTCAGTAAACATGATATACACATAAATGTTTAATGCTTAAATACGATTTCAATGTGGATGTTTTGTACCGCGAACGAATACAGTTTACACTGTCTAGTTCAGTTTGAAATGTGTACGTTCTTTCAACTTTTGTTAGTTGACATATCAAAGCAGTGGAACCATAAGCGGAATGTGATTATTCAATGTATGACAACTCAAATGTGGATGGTTTCTGTTCACGTCCTCAATAACATTGCAACCAGTTGTTCAATACATTTCCTTTGTTTTTGAATGTCAGTGCGTCAATGTCAATGAAAATGTTAACTATTGCTTCAAAGTAAACACATATAGTGTATAACACCCTACCCCTTATGAACCTATATCATCTAAACTATTACATTGACTGACTATTTATATAAACAATTACATGTACATTACTTATTACATAGACTAATAAAGATATCCTTAGGAATGAGCGCATGCTTACTATTTATATATAACATTCCGTCAACTGTGAAACTATATTTTATATCATTATACGTAAATTGCCATCCGTGAGAGAGTGGTTATAGTCAATGTGACGTTCCTAACTGCTGTTGATTCAAAACTCAGTCAGGACACTTCTGATATATTTCACGAGAGGAAGTGTTTTATCAGCTTGTCGAATATCAGTGGTTCTATCTAGTTGTCGTTTTGTGCCTGATACACCGTATAACGGGAATTGTGGGTCTTCCTTCATCTGTTATCAGCTGGACCTCCCAATATTACTGGAATACTGTTTAAGCGACGTGATATTAAAGCATTACCACCAAATCTATACGAAAAGGGCATTGGTCTCTTCCCTTCATTAATAAGGGATTGTACGATCACCATACACGTTTTAATAGTATAAACTGCTTTAAAAACATCTATTTATATTTCTTAATCTCTTCATTTTGATAAAAAAAACTTTACCACTATGCATTTCAAAAAGTTTTATCTTGATAAGAGAGTGAGAAATTTGGTGTTCAATTTAGAAACAATATGATTGCAATTGTTATCGTTGTCAGTTTAGGAAGATTCCTAAAGTTGCATTATATGTTGCATTATATGTATACCTTATTATATTTTGTATTTCTATATATAGCGCTGTAGCCAATACCCTGGTGCAACACGGGTGTGGGATGACTACAGTAAAGTAGCCTACTGGTACAGTGGTGACCAATGGATTGCTGGAGAAGATGTAGAGAGCATAAAGGCCAAGGTTTGTCTCCTTTATTTGTTTGTGACGTTCGCTCTAACATTGGCTGCATTGCTTTAATGATAACGCTTAAACTATTGATAGATCAACCGATATGCAATGATTAATTAAAAGCTTCTACATACTCAACATTTATTCTTTGTTTAATTTAAAAACGTTTGCATGTGCTTCATATGTCGTTGAAATAAATGTGAGACCAATGTTTAGACTTTGCAATACTAACACGAATGTAATAGCCTGCTTATTTTGTGTCCGTTTGTTAACAAATTACAGGTTCGCTGGATGAAACGATTCAATACCGGTGGTATTTCAGTATGGTCACTAGACACGGACGACTTCTACGACACATGTTTAAATGGAAGTTATCCGCTTCTTGCAGCAATCCAGGCCGAAATCGCTGCTCCGTTTACTTACACTACCAGTACGTTGGCGACGTCTACTGAATATCTCGATACCACCTTTCCTACAACAAGCTCAACAGCCGATACAAGCATAAACACGTTTTCCACACAGAAGGTTACAAATAAACAAAATATGAACACAAAAGGAGCTGCCGATAAAGACAATATGCCATTAAAAATGAAAGAAAAACAGCACAAGTTGAAAACGACCGATTCAATAAAATCTAGTCCATCTAAGAAACAGCACAAAGCGTCTAAACGCAAAGAGACTCCAGATCAATCACAACGATTCAGGAGTAGGAACGAGAAACCAAACACTGACAAGACAACTTCAAAACAAATTCGTGAAGGAAACAAAATAATTGTTAGAAAAAAGAAACCAAACGCGGAGCAGAAACATATTAATGAGAGCTCTACAAAAAGTAAAAATAAAATATCAACACAAAAGAAGGAAACTCATTCTCCTGTTCAATCTAAGGATATCAAAAAAGGGAGTGATAAAATAAATACAAAGCCCAAAGCAGAACCTTTGAAAATGGAAGTTAAAACAAAACATTCTGTGAATAGTATTGACGAAAGACCACAACAATCACAAACTGGAAAGAAGTCGCCCAAAAAAGCCAGAAAAGCAAACGGAAAAGGAAATGGGAAACGACGAGGTCGAAAGGTCATACGAAAGAAACTTACAAAGAAACAGATACAGATGTTAAAGCGAAGGAGAAATCAACGAAGACAAAAACAAAAACGAAAACAGCTCGAAAAACTTAAAAAGATGAAACGTGGCAATTAACTTGTGTCTGATGTGAAGCACTGTATTGTTTTGTGTGATGGTTTTACTAACCAAATATATTACATGTGCAATTATATGTACGTTTGTCAGAGTTTTTATATTCATTTGTTTTACTAAAAAGAATAACCATTCAGTAAGGTATACTGTTTTGATATAATACGCTCTACTAATGAAGCTGTCATTTAAAATGCTTCATAATCATTTCTGTACTTGATTTGCCATTCGTCTTAACACATTAAGGTAGGAACCATCCAATGAGTATTGCAGCTTGCACACCCTTAACTCATACATTAAGGTACATGTTTTCCTTATGAAACATTTTCAGTGTCAACTGCAAACAGTACAGATTCAGATCAGATGCCGAGTTACTCTGTGTCTGATCCGGCTCCAAACTGTTTGCTGTTCAGGTTAAAACAGTTTCCGACTTATTTTGCTACTTTTGATTGCATAATGTTTGAGATTCGTTTCGATTGAACTAGCTAAAACACAGTTTTCCTCATGTAAATGACATAACTACAAAATACATATCTTTGTTAACGTAACAATATATATTCATGAATAAGAAATAAGCAATAAACATGTTCATACAAGAAATATCAACAAACAAAACTACTATAAATGTTCATAAATCTTAGCTAATCACAAACTTAGGCATAAATATTATTAAGTACCAATTATAGCATAACCAAAACTTGCTAGTACCAAATACTTTTACCAAACATGTTTAAAATTCAGACTTTTATTATTACTATTGTGCCTAGCATCAACGATAGTGGGCGTTTTCAGGCAGTATAGACCCAGATAAACCAACGTAAGATTTTAACAGACGCTCTAAAGTACTCTTGATAAGTGGAATATTTAGCTGTTTAACCTTGCGTCAGATTAGACAATACACTGTTTGTAAATAATATAGTGTTCCTTCTCTACAACGACACCAAATGGGAGACAAAAGATGTGTGGGTTGTTCGGAGAGAGTCGTTATAGAGAGGGAAATTGATTTACATTTGCAAACAGCTTGTATCCAGATCAGACGCCAAAGAAACGCGGCGTCTGAATTGGATTCAACCTGTTTGCCACTCGTCATTTAGTTTTTTTCAAATGTTCAATATGTAACTTAGAGAAAAACAGCAGACGACAACTTTAAGCAGACGATATTACAGCAGTAAAAGCGTTAGACATAACTGTCCTGTTTAGAGAACTGTTGCAAAGGTCGTTGTTTGGAGGGAGTCGTTTGTGGGAGGGCCGTTGTAGGGAGCGAACACTGTAAGTTATTAAATCGCCAACTTTTTTAATATACTTTTTTTCTAACTCTGAGAAAAACAGCTTATCCAATACAAGAGAAAGGCAACATCAAAAATATATATAATTCTCCTATCAAACACAACAACGGTCAAATCACACAGATTACCCTGTGTACACTACATCTGAAGGAATAGGTTACTGTTTTCATGTTTAATTGTATCAGCGAAGTGTTGGTTTTGCAGATGAAGCTTATCATAATAGAGATACATTAATGTATAATCGTCTGTGCTCTACGGGTGATTTTGTTGCAACTGTAGCAAACAGGCAGGATCCACAGTCTCGTCTCACTGAACGTCGTACAAAATTACTGGACGTAAGTCAAAACTTTAAAATACATCTAATTTCTTATTTCTCAATCTAATCCTGTATTGTGACATCTCTTTGGAATCGTCTTGGAAAGACGATTCCAAAGAAATGTCACAAGGTAGGTTAAGATGGAGACATAAATAATAATCGATAATCTTATAATCAGAATCACGACAATATTTGTCGTACGACCTTTAGTAAGACAGGCCCAAAATAATATATCGATTAAGCTTAAGTGCTTAACACCCTTATTAGTCAATAAAGGAAGATACAAGGACTGAGATAATTGTTTGAAAACAGGGGGCCGTCAGACAAAATGTCGTACACAAATATTGTCCTAAGCTTGATTATAAAATTCTCGGGGTTTTATTTGTGTCTGCTACTAATAATGTGTGGTGACATGTCTTTAGAACCGTCTTTAAAGGAAGATTTCAAGGAGATGTTACCAGACAGGAATAGATACAAGAATAAGAAATAAGATTATTTTAAATGTTTGACTTACGAACGTTGTTGTCGTACGACTTGTCGTAAGACGGACCCCAAACCTAGATAATGATAATGTATATGACCATACTAAGTAACACCTCTCAAATAAACCCACAACCTTTAGACTGCAATACACTGTGGAAAATGGTGTTCTTTGCAAACTTTGTAAAACAAAATCCTACAACAACAATATTTCCATTGCAAACTTTTTCGAACCAGATTAGACGCCGGGTAGCTTTTCATTTGATCAAGATACGATGTGTTTACCACTTGGATCAATGTGGTTCTTACGTACGTTCTTAAATCTGTAATTTTCTAAATTTAGATCATAAACGATGGATATATCATTTTCCGTCTTTTAATTTGATTTCAGTTTCGTCGATTGATGTAATTTGAGTATATCCATAATGTTATGTCCATGTTAACATTTACCCGCCAAGTTTAACCGCAAACTGTAAATTTCTCCAAAAGAAATATTAGTCTGCTAAAAATTGTAGTCTACAATGTCAGGACAAATTTGATTGTATGAAGTCTTGACTCATGAATCTCGAAACAAGTTCTAAACAGATTGATAACTGATCTCACACCTATTTGCATTTATGAAGTCGCATTTAGTAGCTTTTGTTATAAAAAGATTAAAATGTAAGAAGATCTATACATAGAAACATACAGTGTTACGTCCCTACAAATGCCCTCTTAACAACGACTCCCTAATTACAACGACCCTTGCAGCAAGTCCCTAAACAAGACAATTATGCCTTACACTTTTGCTGCTGCAATATTGTCTGCTTAATATTATCGTAAGTTCTTTTCTCTCACAGTAACATATAAGTGGAGATTTTGATAGAATACATTTAATGACAAGAGAGAAACAGCATGAATCCAGATCATACGCTGTGTTACGCGGCATCTGATCTGGATTCAAGCTGTTTGCAAATGTAAGCCAAATCTTAATGGTCTATCTCTATAACGACTCCTTCCGAAAAACACACACAATCTGTGTCTCCCATTAGGTATCGTTGTAGAGAGGGAGTATTGTATTCAAAAGGTTGGTTTGATTGTAACTTGTAAAGACATATTGGTTTGCTCATTAGATCATCATAAGACTCAGTTGCAATTTAACGTTCTTTAATACAGAAGGTTTTACTGATAGCATAACCGATTTATAAGTGAATGACCGTGCTTGACATTTCGGAAACAGTTACAATTGTAATAAACGAAATGTTACTTTATTTGTTTGACAAAAGAATTGTTGAACAATAAAGTATATATAGTGTAACTTGACACCAGTTTCCTTTAACTCATTTACCCCTTAATTTGTTAATGGTCAATTCCAATTTCAATATAAGTATAATCCATATTTGACTTTTAGGGTTGATTTTAACAATACATTTCAAAATTACAAACAGTGTAGACCCTGATCAGAGGGCTCCTTAATGGGACAAGAAATATCCACACAGGTATACTGGTTTTTGTTTTAAATGACGAGTAGTATACTCGTCGCTAGGGTTGAATGTGTTAACTAATAGACTATATTGCTATATGTTTGCGTCCTGTACGAACAATGAACATACACAGTGCATACACAAACCAATGTTTGCACTGTTTGTCATTTTGCAATTCATGCAAAAACAAGAGGCCAAGAGGGCCACATTTCGCTCACCTGAGACATTGTACCATAGAAGCTGACTGGGCAAGACAACATTTTGATATAGCTAATATAACTGATAAGCCCCGGGGCGGGGCCAAATTTGATCCAGGGGTCATAATTTGAACAATCTTGGTAGAGAACCTTAGGGCAAAGCTACATGTCAATTATAAATGATCTTGACCTTACGGTTTCAGAGAAGAAGATTTTTAAAGTTTTTCCTATGAAAAACTGATAAGCCTGAGGGCGGGGCCATTTTTGGCCTGGGGGTCATAATTTTAACAATCTTGTTAGAGGACCACAAGGCAAAGCTATATGTCAAATATTAAAGATCTGGGCCTTACAGTTTCAGAGAAGAAGATTTTTAAAGGTTTTCCTATATAAGTCTATGTAAAACTGATAAGCCCCGGGGCGGGGCCAATTTTGACCCAGGGGTCATAATTTGAACAATCTTAGTAGAGGACTATACGGCAAAGCTACGTGTCAAATATAAATGATCTGGGCCTTACGGTGTCAGAGAAGAAGATTTTTAAAGGTTTTCCTATGAAAAACTGATAAGCCCGAGGGCTGGGCCATTTTTAACCCGGGGGTCATAATTTGAACAATCTTGGTAGAGGACCATGAGGCAAAGCTACATGTCAAATATTAATGATCTGGGCCTTACAGTTTCAGAGGAGAAGATTTTTTAAGGTTTTCCTATATAATTCAATGTAAAACTGATAAGCCCAGGGGCGGGGCCATTTTTGGCCCGGGGTCATAATTTGAACAATCTTGGTAGAATACCATGGGGCAAAGCTACATGTCAAATATTAATGATCTGGGCCTTACGGTTTCAGAGAAGAAGATTTTTAAAGGTTTTCCTAAGAAAAACTGATAAGCCCCAGGGCGGGGCCATTTTTTGCCCGGGGTCATTATTTGAACAATCTTGGTAGAATACCATTAGGTCATGATACATACCAAAAATTTTCTTATGCATTAAAAGTTGTCTATACGGTCATGTTAGAAAATCTGGTCCCACAGCAAGGGAAATAACTCTAGCCAAAATCTTTGAACAAGATTTCGTTCCCCCTTGTCACTGATGCTTCTGACAAAGTTTGGCTGAAATCCGGTCAGTGGTTTCAGAGGAGATGTTGTTTGAAAATGTGGACGGACGACGGACGACGTACGCTGGACGACGGACGGAATGGTATCACAATAGCTCATCCTGAGCCTTTGGCTCAGGTGAGCTAAAAACCCAAAAAAACTTCTAGTCATAACTGGGCTATACTTGGTTAAAAAATTGAATTGTCTATCAATGGTCTCGTATGAGGTAAATGAATACTTTAAAACTAGCTTCTGTATTACGACCAATGACATGAAAGGTAATTGGGTGTTCAAACAACAGGTGACAGATTAAAGCGAGATGACTATAAAACAGAAAGCTCTTGAAGGAGCTTTATGTTTCACTGTTACCTTGCTTTTTGCAGTTACCTGTCGTAAATACATAATTGGTACAATTAGAGAGGTTTTAGTGTACGCACAAAATGCATCATTGATGCGTTAACTAAATCATAACACCTTGGACTACGGTACCAGGGGTCGTGAGTTCGATCCCCCGCCGGACCAGCGGTCTGACTAGGGGATTTGTCTGAATCCCCGATGATGTACAGGAATGTTCTTGAGCAAGACATGTACCGCGAATTGCTCCTTTCCACCCAGGGGTTAAAATGGGTACCTGTGAAGGGTCTGAGTCGGTACTGCGGCTGCATTTGACTGCGCCATATGTTAGCAGTGCTCATAGGCAAGATGGCTCGATGATCAGGGGAGTATATGTACAGTCGGCTGAGCGGTCATTCGGACTGAAAGAAGACTTTAACTTGGTATATTACGTTTTTTATATGGACGATCATGGTTTGTGCAGAAAAATGTATTTGTTGATCATATTCATATGCATACATGTATTAGCTGGTATTATTCGATTTTTCTGACTTGTCAGAGTTATTTTTAGCACAGAATAGTGAATAATTAAAAATAGGTAAGCAAGGTAACATCGAATATATAAGTGTACACTTTCCTACTTGAGATAAGAAAGATCCTCGTGCAGCACGAGACCGCTGTGCCAACTTATTATTTCCAAATCAACGCATTTATAAACTAAAACTAGTATTTCTATTGCAAACAGGTTGGAGCCAGATCAGACGCCGGATAACCCGGCGTCTGATCAGCCTCCAATATGTTAGCTACTCAATTTAAGAATATAGTTACAATTTCTAAAAGTAAGTTTAGTGCATTGCGTCTGTGTTTAAACTGGAATGAAACATGTCTTTTCTACTGTACATCACGCAAATAAAGACAGCTATCCGTATCTCTAGCTGGCTGTACGGAAATCGTCAAGTACAATATGCATCCCTTTTAGAAATAAATTTAGAGTGTTCCAATCTAAAAATAACTCTCACAAGTCAGAAAAAACACTAATAACAGTTGAGCACCATTTCAAAACTTAAATCAGAACAAAACAATTACGCAAAATAAAAAATAAGTACACAGTCGATCCTCGATAACTTGACATCGCTTATATCATACAACGCTGTATTTATACACACACACACACACACACACACACACACACATTGAAATACGGGTATGTCAAGGCTCTTGATAAGAGGGAGTTAACTGAAAAAATCCAATACTTTCTCATTCATTTCAGCACCAAATCCTATCATGTCACTTCTCATTAGAATTGTCTCTAAAGTGTAGTGACGCCATAGGGTTTCATGCAAAAATTAAAATTTTTGATTTTGAAATACACCCCCCCCCCCTTATCTGCAGCTCTGGTATGTTCTCCTCATTCGAGAGATGGTCAAATACTCTCAACTGCAAAAGTACGGGTGAGTTTTAAGTAGGCAAATGCGAGGCATTGAAGAATGACTGGTACATCATTATAAGTATATTGGATTTAAAATCCATCTAATATGTTTATTTCAAATCAAGTTTATATTTGGTATCCTATTTTTGAATTTGTATGAGCCTTGGTAATTTTATAAATTGAATTGAAACAGATGTAGATCATTAAACATACATCCATTTACATATTCATATATAGATTTCTATATGCGTCTTATATTTTGGAAACACTACTTTTATTAGTGGACTATGTTGTGCTACGTGGAGCCTTTCACGCTCAATGACGCCAAAAAGCGCGTTTGCAAATAGTTTGGGTCCTGATCAGACGTTGCGTTTCGCGGTATCTGATCAGTTGGCAACTGCTTGACATTTCTTAGTCATTCTGTCTTGATTTTAAAGCTGAATTATATTGCAGACAACAAAAATGAAGCAGACGACAAAGAAATGTTGAATGGGCAAAACTATCACGATAAATCTGGCAGCGAAAGAGTTACAGAAGTTTTATTTTAGATTTCTTCAAGCGATTTACCCTCGTCAATAATCAACCATGTCAATCCTAAAATTATTTGACAGGGTTTGCACCATTCGGTAAAAGATTAAGCAAGATAAATCATACGTTCTAATAGTTTACAGCTGTCTTTTTTATTGCTGCTGCATTAGAAAGTATGCTTTATACAAGTATAACGTTTTGAAGGATATTACCGTTGATTTTATACTCAGGTTACTGCTTTGTACCTATCGCAAATTTATACAATAGCACGATGACTCCTTTTTTATATATTATATGTTCATAGAGATGATCTTGAATGCTTCTTCCATTACTGATAAGGTGTCAAAGGAATTTTTCCTATATTACGAAGTGTCGCATGAAAATGTGATATATGCCTAACATGCGACCTACTTTAAACAGGTACTTGTCGTAAATTTGACAATTCGAGCACTACGCAACTATGAAACTTTACTTGGTTTAATACCGTTACAGGTAAACTGGATCAGACGTAACGATATCGGAGGAATTTCATTTTCTTCCATGGACATGGATGACTTCTACGGCGCGTTCTGTACTGGAGACATTTATCCACTTTTGACTGCCATAAACGAACAGTTTACTGTACCATTGCCTCCTTTAATACAAAGAGATGCTGAACCTAAACCTACATTTACAATGTCACCATCGCCATCAGCAGAAACATCATTTACGACGCCAAGCACTTCAACAGAGACAGTAACGGAACTAGTCTATGTGTATTATGATATGACTGAATTTCCGGCAAAAGAAGTAAATAAATCCGTACTATCTTCTACAAGTTCCTTTACAAAACCAATAACAATATCGACACGGCAAACTTCTACATCAACACAATTACCAAAATCGCTATCTTCATCGCCTCGACCACTGACATCAACGGCATATGCAGCATTTACACAAACAACTCCGCCAACGGCATTTTCATCGTTTACACATACAACTCAACCGTCTATGTTAATTCCCCCTATGGACCATATACCAACACAGACTCCTATTATGATATCCGTATCGAAAAACCAAAGTCTTCCCTTGGACCAATTAGTGCTGGTCAAAAATATCCCTCATGAGAAACAACAATCCGCTGTACATACTGGATCCGTTGTAACCAACACAGGCTTCAAACCACACACTCAAAAACGGGTTGGATTGACCATACCAAGAACAATATCTCCTTCGGTGTCTTTATCAAAGCCCATGAGCCCTGTACAGCAGCCTCCAAAAGTATCCTTGCAAATTCCAACAGGAAATGGAGATCAAGTGAAAAGACAAAGATTGATGAATGATATCCTATCATTTGTGTTTTCGAGCGACCGTTCTGGATTCAGACAAGGGCCGGTTTTGCAAAATCCACATACAGCCGCCGCACAGTTTCTATCTAGAGAGAGACTTAACCCGGTTCTGCCTAACATAAAACTAGACGGAAACACGAACAACAATAATCACAATCGAAAGTCCTTCCTACGTATTTCACCTCCTGCTAGAACCGCTAGGTTGGTATTAGGTGGAAGTTCACATAGTGGAAACGGCATGGTTCGGCCGAATTCTAAGAGGATTAAGACAGCAAATCTTGTTATACCAGATAATTTAAAGATATCAGAAACGCTTGTTACTAATACAAGAAACTGATAAAGGTTTATAAACTGCCCTATAGAATAAATAAACATGTACAGTTTTGCAAAATATACCGTGGAGAAAAATTATGCAGTGACATGAAGAATATGGCGGGTTTTTATTTTTAGAATATCATTATGTTCGAGTCCTGATGATTTGGCATATTGTCTTCTACATATATCGACAAAAGTGGTCGCTAAGTGTAAAGACAATTCATTCGAAGTTGATTACATTTAACAATTCTGATAGCCAAGTGTGACAACACTAATATTTAACATCAAGATACGATTTATAGTGTGTCCGCGTCTACTTTTCATCCTGACTTGTGACAAAAGTATAAACATTCTATGATTCATAATTAACTACACATTAGATTGCAAGTTATGGTATAAACAACAGTTTGAACGCATGTAATATTTTATAAGATAAACGTGTAGATCTCGTGCACATCGTCATAATTGAGGTTCACAGGTTGGTAACGTTATTTGTATTTAGTGTGTAACCCGATGCTGTATGAGATGGGGAAACAGGCACACGATACTGAAAAGTATTCAGTGGACAACAACAACTTGTATTCAGTGACAACAGATTAAAAAACACGACAATCTCCAAAATCAAGTGATTATCAATAAAAAACAATTGTACAAACACTACAGAATGTCTCTATTGGAAATGTTTGTTTACTCCAGTGGGTACTTAATACACACTTTAGAGTGACTGTATACTGAAACTCCAGACTTAACATACAACTAAAAGTGTTATTTTAAAAGGGTTTGAACACTAGAAATGATGTTCGCCAAATTTTAATCACCACACTAGAAATCAATTAATTACATGTACGCGCACTTCTTATGTTGGTGTGTGTAGAACAAGTAATATACTTATACACGGTTTTGGAAACCATAGCAGCTATCGTGTACGATATATAACCCAAACAAACGTTTGCAATAACCGAGATAAACGTCAAAGTCATGGTCGCAGGTAATTTAAGATGGCACGCGATTGCTAGCCATGGGTTTCACACACATAGTTTGCTTTCATTTATTGATGTGGCATATCCTTACAATATACTGTTTCTATAGTGGAACCCAATGATCAATGTCAAAGTCAAAGTAACGGGGCATCTTAACATCGCATGTACTACTTCACATGTACTCATACACCAAATTAAGCATAAATAGCTAATGTTGTATAGGAAATATTCCCCGAACATTTATTTTCTATAATTGATGTCGAGATCAAGATCAACGTAACCTGAAAATTATGCGAGACCCTCCACAATTCAATGGTGTACCTTCATATAGAATTTTGAAAAGCCTGTCAAGTTTTATGTCACCGTGGTCAAGAATGGTATTACTTACTTATTTAAATAATTATGTACTCACATACCAAATTTGGTATATCTAGCTTATGTAGTGTAGATTACTATCGCTGGAAAAGTGTTTTGCAATAACTGTGCTTTACTTGAGGTCAAAGAATTGATATTGGTTCGTTTTTTTGTTTTGCATGTTAACTGCCGTTTCTGCCATTTACTGACTATTTGGACCCCGAAGAGAGAAATGTTTGGATACAGAAAAGCCGGGAGCGATGTCAGACTCTTATTAAAGACAGATTTCTCTCGTCCGTTTTTGATTCTCAGTGTAAAGAACTGATACATCGGACCTCGGTTTATAAGGTTTCATCCGAAGGACTTGGTTTGACGGGGTTCAAACCAACGACCATTTGGTACCACATTCGAGTGTTATACTACTGGACCACGTCAGCCGATGTTTTGACCAAACCAAAATCAAGACCTGAAAATGTTACCAAGATTCTACCGTTCAAAGATGTACTTACTAGTACAAACTATATCTTGAATTATTGGCTAATGTAAAATATAGGAAATGTGTTGCCGATAAATGGGACACGGACGGACGGACGGACATACATATATACATACTCATGTCAATTATTATTTGCGCAAAGAACTTAGCGTTGGGGGAATACAACGTGTGCATGATAAGCTGATAATTTATTCCCTTTGACTCGTTATTCGAGATGTTTACCACTTCATCGCTATATTGTCGTCTGCTTCAATAATATTGTCTGCAAGATAATTTCAAAGTTCGATTAAAGGTAGTATAACTTACGAAATATCGATACAAGTGTCAAACAATTTGTTACGCGGCATCAGATCTGGATCCAAACTGTTTATAAAATCGCCTTAATGCGACTTCGGCGATGAGAGGGTAACGAATATGATCATCAAAGACAAATCATGAAAATCATATTTGAATATATCTTTCATATACACGTATGTACATTCAGATGTATTTTATAAGAAACAATAAATGTTTTATTAAAATAACAGTATACTCTTTTAAATTCCGCCAAACATTTAAGACTGCTCGAGCGAGGACAGTTACATTTAGGCTAAAGTTTTATTAATCGTTACTTGGATCAACACTGAAAATCTATATTAAGGTTGTTCACTAAGTTCGTATAATTTCTCTTTTATTGTTTGCCGTATGTATGGAAATGTATAATGTCATTGTTCATACAAAGTTAACATGTGTTGTATGTATTATTGAAATAAATATACACAATTATCCTTATCTGCCAGACGTGCTTCTCAGGGCACGCCAATATTTTGCTAAAACATAATGACTTTACCTATCAAACAGTGAACAAGATAGTCTCATAACTAGCACCTACATAGTAGGATATAATAAAATCACTGTCCTGGTATATTGTTCATGCAGTCTTGATTTGAAGGTCTAGTGTTGAATTTGTTATATATGGCATCTGTGAGCAATCATCCTACTAACGTATACATGTATATGGTTAACGATATCTATTTATCTTACTGTACAATTCACATGTAGCAAAGCCGTATAACGACTGTTATACAATAAGAACGTAAGTAACTCCTTCAAGCATCATTACAATGTGCTAATAACACTGTTATTCAGCACCAGATCACTTCCTAGGTGTTTGACACATATATGTCACCCTTCAAAGTGAAAGCAAGCAAATTGTCAGAAGAAGCAGTCCTTGCAGTGCAGTACTTAGCAAGGTCGATGCCAGAGTGTTTTTGACACGAGTGAAAAGTTTTATTCTAGTTACCATATCGCAATAGTTCTTTTTCTATTCTGTCATTGACATGCGTAACATTTAGCACGCATATCATTGCTTCTGTCTGTCATATGTGTCGTCAGTTGTTTATCTGCACGTTCCTTTAGAAATGTTCTTTGTAGTGTCAAACTTAGCGTTTAAGCATAGCCCAAATGTCTGTTACAGTTTCTACCGATGCACATATAGCATGGAAAGTAAACAATCAATTATCTAAACGTCTTAACAATACGTGTATATATATGATAACTAGTTTAAACAGTTGCGTAATATCAAGTTGAATATTATTCTAACATGTTCTAAACCCATTCCTGGATGTTGCCATGAACTCTCCATGTGTGCTTGCTGGAAGATGCTATCATGTATAACACGGGTGATATATATACACAAAAGCGGCTATTCATACAATAACAGATTTCCTATCAAAAACTCAACAATGTAGACCCTAATGAGCCGTTGAGTAACTTAGCGTTTAATCAGGTTCCATGCTGTTTTCCAGTGTCTTCTTTATCAAAGGTTAATTCAGCTTTCGGTTAGAATTTCTCTTATTTGAGTTCTACTCTGTAAGCTACAACACAAACAGCACATATAATTCGTCTTTATTGTTTATTCTTATAGTAAAAAGAACGCTTTGTAAACTGAACACTTGATAGAAACGATAATGTCGGCCTTTAACTCACTCAATCTCTATGACGCCAAAAAGCGCGTTTGCAAACAGTTTGGATCCTGATTATGATCCAAACTCTTTGGCATTCGTTTAGAAATGTCTTCAGTCATACTGCCTTAAACTTCGAAACAATATTGCAGACAACAATATTAAAGCAGCACAATGCCACCGTGAAGGGATATAAACATCACGATTACTTTGGCAGCGAAAGGGTTGAATAAGTTTATAACAGATGGCAGCTTCATGCAATACACATGTTAGGCTGACTTTCATCTTACATTAAGCAGTCACCTGTCTTAGTTTCAAATGAGTACCCAGTTTAGATAGGAATTACTGTATTGTCATGCGGACATCATAACAAGACAATTATGTAGATCTATGGTATATTTGGAAAAACGAAAAAAACTCTCTATTACGATCATTCAAAAGAAGCCTAATTGACTGCATAAAAGGCTGGTGACAGTTTTTAAAAAGCAAAATGGACGTAAAACAGAATGCTCCTTCAGTAACCTGCCTTTAAAACACATGATAATGAACACACTTAAGTAGTCGAAATAGAGATGGTTTTCCTGTATCACATTTTTAATTTGAGTCGTTCCGTACAGTGGAGAATTTGTTATTCTTTCCCAATAAACGCGTTTACGCTAAAACTATTATTTCAAGTGCAAATAGTTTGGAGCCAGATCAGACGCCGAGTAACCCGGCGTCTGATCAGGCTCCAAACTATTTGCCACCAAGATCAACAAGAATTATCAGAATTGTCCAAAAGTTGTTCTTTTCTACGTTTTAGTGCTTTGCGTTTGCGTACGTTTGCGTTTAAACGGGAAAGAATAACAGATTCTCCACTGTACCTGTTTTTGAACGTTTTTTAAAACCCTTGTATGTCAACGTTATCGTCTGCTTGCAAACTTCATCTGCAAAGAAAATTTAAACTGTATGTACTTTCGATAGCTGATAAGTCAAATCAAATTGCAAACAGCCTGGATCCTAACCAGACGTCCAGGGAACTGGTATCTGATCTAGACCCAGGCCGTTTGCAATGATGTAACTGTATCATTCCAACAATGCTTACAGTGGAGAATCTGTTATTCTTTCCCGTTTAAACGCAAACGTACGCAAACGCAAAGCACTAAAACGTAGAAAAGTACAACTTTTGGACAATTCTGATAATTCATGTTTATCTTGGCTCCAAACTGTTTGCACTGCAAATAATAGTTTTAGCGTAAACGCGTTTATTGGGAAAGAATAACAGATTCTCCACTGTACCATGATTCGTGTTTACTCGTGCTATACCTCTTGTTTGGTGAAGCAAGTTCACATGTTAACCATTTAAAGAGGTATACTGCACTATCACTCGCAGAGTTACTATTGACTTATGACTAATCAACCAGTTTGACTGTAACAATAACAGATGTAGATATGGAGTAATTCCATCGTTGAGATAAAATTCTCTGCGTACCATGTGAGCAGATTATTGGCTGAATCGTTCCTACTTCTATTTATTGATCACTGTCGCTATATATTAAACCATTGACGGAACTAAGGGCAGCAGTGTTGTTTGAAGTTTCCTGTCACCGGAGAAATAGCAAGGAGAAGTCTTTCTCCGATTAAGTTGAGGTGCCGAGTTTGTTGTAGCTAATGACTTCGATATTTTATTTCTAGAAGACTGTAAATTATATGTAAGCACCAAACCCCCAGTTTTGGAGAGGAATAGACATGCGACAGCTAATAAGGTAACTAAAATGAATTTTGATTGCAACCTAAAATGTTTGAGCGGCCTTAATCCTTTCACTGCGAATGTCGACACCATGGACATCTGTAAACTGTTTGGATTCCTGATCATGTTATGCTGCGTTGATCATGATCCAAACTGTTGAAATTCATATGTTTCTTAATGTAAACGCAATACAATAAAATTGTATAAGTAATTACAGACGAAATATATTAGCAGACGATCATAGTGCTGTGTTATAAGTCATAATGACAGCGAAAGGGTTGATACAGAAATGAAAGTCTTATTATTTTTTCTAATAAACGCGTGTGTGCAAAACACCTTTATTACAAACAGTCTGAAGACAGGTCAGACGGCGGGTAGCCCGTCGTCCGATCAGGCATCAAGCTAGTTGCCACACAAATAAAACAAACTATCGTCAGAAGATTGAAAACTTTATCTTTCCTTAAAGCTTATTGCATTTCGTGAGCATAAATTTTCGTGTAAGCGGCAAAAAATTACTTTTCCTTGCTGTATGCTTTGTTTTTTGTTGATATCTTGTGTAGGGGATACAGAAATATTTATCTATTTATTAACCGTGCTTATGGTAGCTAATGACTGCATAGGCGAAACCTTAAAGGAGTGTTAAAGTCAGATCTAATGTATTTGGAAATGGGAACGTCTATGCCAAACCAGTTGTATCCAAACCTTAAACATATTAGGCTTCAAACTTCAGTTTTTTTCTTAAGCCAATAATGACATTGAACATAATTTGCAAAATAAAAAAAACTCGTTTCAAGCATCATTCGAAGTTTAAAACTAAAAAGACCTAGACGGAGTGTTTAAACATTATTATAGTTACTAAACTGATAAGGATTCAGTCTTGTTGATGCCTGTATTTCAATTTTTATTTGGTTAACATATCATTTTAATTTAACAACCGATTCAGACGATCATTCTTATGCAGGCAAGTCAAGTCTTAGGTTCCTGTCGTATGATAGAAAAATATTTGCATTTATCTCATTCAGTACAATATTATATTTTGCTTTGAGAAATGTATTCTAATTGTAATGCTAACATATAGAATATATTTACTTTAACTAAATTAACAGTGGGATATAATTTTAAAATAACTGGAATCTGTTTCTCACATTTGATACCGATTTAACACTCGTGTACATGCATCTAATTTCTTTTTTCTTACAGTTGTAATTCATAGGTTGTTAATATATCGCTTGACATCCTATACTATATTTTCTTTAATGTTTTGGAACTCTTTGGTTTCTCAAAGTTGGTACTTATGGAACTATTATGTATAAAAGCAATTTAAATGTTTCTTCTTACAAATTTAATTTATAGGTTATTAAAAGAGTGCTTGCCGTCCTTTACTACATTTACTTTAACAATTAACATTGTCAAACATTTTGATCTTATTGAGACTAGACATTAACACTGTTATAAACCTCTCCAAAATGATTACGTACAAGGCTACACCATATTAGCAATGTACAGTGGAGAATCTGTTATTCTTTCCCGTTTAAACGCAAACGTACGCAAACGCAAAACACTAAAACGTTGAAAAGTACAACTTTTGGACAATTCTGATAATTCATGTTTATCTTGGTGGCAAACAGTTTGGAGCCTGATCAGACGCCGGGTTACCAGGGTCTGATCTGGCTCCAAACTGTTTACACTGCAAATAATAGTTTTAGCGTAAACGCGTATATTGGGAAAGAATAACATATTCTCCACTGTAACTCCATATACCATAGCTTCGAGCTTATGTAAATCGTAATTTGAGTTCCGATCTGCCATAAAGGACATGGGCTTGCTTCACATATCTTAACTACTATAATACCGTAACTCCGTAACTACGATCAATCAACAAAAAATATGTTCCGTGTTTAAGGCACGTAATTTCATAAAACAGGATGGAAATACAGCAGTCACTCCTAATGGGATGTTCTGTCTTACTCCGTCCCTTTTGCCCTAAGCTTATACCTTTGTTGACCACCGTCGTAATATGTATTAAACAACATTTAAAGCAAGTTGTATCGGTATTTTACTGTACTTATTGTCATGAGGTCGTTCTTAAACGTTGCTGCCTCATATGTACAGGCTATTTGTTAAAGAAATACGTAACGATGGAAGAAATTAATTATTAACTGCATGTCGTTGGTTTATAACATGGCGCATAAATTGTTCAAATTTTAACAACACGAAATTATTTAAATAGGTGAGCAAGGTATGTTATGGTAATAAGCAGTCTGGTATTACAATGAGCGACAAAGAATTGGCTGCAAAATATCAGTTTTATAGATGGACATGTATTGGGGTTTTTAAGCCTACAGTGGAGAATCTGTTATTCTTTCCCAATAAACGCGTTTACGCTAAAGCTATTATTTGCAATGCAAACAGTTTGAAGCCAGATCAGACGCCGGGTAACCCGGCGTCTGATCAGGCTCCAAACTGTTTGCAACCAAGATAAACAAGAGTTATCAGAATTGTCCAAAAGTTGTTCTTTTCTACGTTTTAGTGCTTTGCGTTTGCATACGTTTGTTTTTAAACGGGAAAGAATAACAGATTCTCCACTGTATTCATGCGAAAAGGATGTCTAGCATACATATAATTTCATTAAGATTATGGTTCGTTTTAATTAAACGAGAAACACTAAACTCATACTTAGTGTACAATAAACAAACGATGCAGAAAGTTGCAATGGTATACAGATACGATGATGCAAACGTTCGACCATTCAAAATATTCACAAATGTCGTTGCTGTTGAAAAAAAGGTTTTAATTCGCTTTAACAGTATTTCAAACATATCGCGACTCCAGGAGAGAAGGTGCCAGATCAACACCTCATGTACATCAATCTAAAACTATAAGGTATTGATCTAGACATGTGAAAACTGACAGAATTACGAGAGTTATAAATATTCTGGATTTTAATGTTTTCAGTACTTGGACTGGCGGACAAATACATCACTTTACGGTGTATTTATCAATCACTTGAATCCTTGTAAAAAAGTAACACTTGTTGGCAGCTTTCTACTGTATTATGTCAGACTATGGAAGTGGTTTATATTCTTGTTTGCCCGTTGACAAAGCTTACGTGCTCAAGAAACACATGGGGTGTTATCACAAATATGGTATGCATATTTGCAAATTAATCATAACGCGATCTGAATTATTTGAATTATGATATTTAGTTAAAAATCTATTATAATGCCTGTGCATAAAGCTATATATATAATATATTTGCCTGATCTACGTACATATCATTGTTTTCTCCACAAAAATGACACTCTTTGGTACCCTAAACAATAGCTAAACGAAATGTAAAATCACCCAACACTTGAAAATGGCATGCAAATGGACGACACATTGTTCGTAGATGTTATTGTGGCTCAGAACGAATTAAGATACCAATGAACGTACACTACTGTCAGTCAATACGATATATATACGAGCCGTGTCAAGAAGAAATCTGTCTTATTGCATTGCAAACAGTGAAGATCAAGGCCAACCGCTGCGTCTTTGACGAGGGGGCTGGTCTTGATCTACACTGTTTGACACCCATATGCATATAAATCATTTTGTGTACCTGTTTTATATACGGTATTTAGTAGTATAGATTAAACTCAGATACAGAGCCGTGGATGATAACGATATTTGGTCTGTACGATGTTGCAATACAATAAGTCAGGTTTTGTCATGACACGGCTCATATCTATATCAATATCCGCTAAAACTTTAAATGGAAACTACCGATTTCCAATTAGATCTTGTCAATTAATGCCAATTTAGGGTTACTGTGTGCATTATTTGCAAAACATCATGCAGAGAAGACACAGGAGTCCTCTGATCAAGGTCTACACTGTTCGCATAGGACAAATATTGTCTTCTAAGACACACTTTTTTTTTATGACGTTTTCTCGTCGTTCTTGGTAAATACGCTAACCCTTTTTTACGTTACTCGCTGATATCAGTTTAAAATAGTTTGGATACATATGAGACGCCTATAAACTCGATTTTACATATTAGTTTAATGCTGCTTTTGCTGTTGACGCACTTTTCTGAATTGGCACACATCAATTCAGAGTTGGATGATACAATTCGGTCACGTGCTAAAAACTATATACTTAACTAATGTAAGCTTAAATGATTGTGTTGAACACAATATGTATACAGTTTTAACCCTCGTCTGCCAAATTATGGCATTTTTCAAAAGAGTTTTTTTTGTTTGGTTTTTAAATTTAAATTGAATGTTATTAATCAAAACCACCATAAATACCAGTGTTAAAGAAGTTAGAACCTGATCTGACACCAAGTTACTCGGCAGCTCGTCTAAATTTAAACTTCTCTATTCTAGTTGAGAAAAAAAGGAGTAGTGTAAACTAATATCATCATTAATACAATATTGTATCGGTAATTGTCAGAGTCTGACATTTGCACTTAAACGTTAATGTAGTAAATGTTTAAGGTGACAGCAGTGTTTATTTTCGGAAGTACATAAGTTATCTATAAATATAGAGTGGAACCCCTCCAAACCGGAACCTCTTAATACCGAGTTTCTCTCTAAACCGGACAAACACTTTAGTCCGGTTTCCAACACATCTTTAATTCTAACCAATAAACTTAAAGCAGGTTGAAAGTAAACCTGCTTTAAGTGGTCCGCTATATCCCGTACTAGAAATAAGCTATTGGGTAATGGGTTAAAACTCCTCTAAACTGGAAAGCACTAAACCGGAACTTTATGGAGTCCCTACATACAGTGGAGAATCTGTTATTCTTTCCCAATAAACGCGTTTACGCTAAAACTATTATTTGCAGTGCAAACAGTTTGGTGCCAGATCAGACGCCGGGTAACCCGGCGTCTGATCAGGCTCCAAACTGTTTGCCACCAAGATAAACATGAAATATCAGAATTGTCCTAAAGTTGTACTTTTCTACGTTTTAGTGTTTTGCGTTTGCGTACGTTTGCGTTTAAACGGGAAAGAATAACATATTCTCCACTGTATGTCCTCACACATGTACGGTTTCTCTGTATTTGTGTAACCTCATTTGACTTGTCTATACTGTATGTGACACGTATGTACTCTTATCCGCCTTACTAGTATATATCATGAGTGTGCGACCACTTTAACAGCCATATGGTCGTCTGCGTCAATATTGCTGACGGCTATTCTATTTCAAAGTCAAATTTAAGGCGATATGACTGATGTAGTATCGAAGCGCGTGTAAAACAGGCTGAATTCTGATCAGACGCCGGGTATCAGGTGTCTGATCTGGATCTAAACTGTTTGTAAGGCCGACCTTTCGACTACGGCGATGCAACAGTAAACTATGAAGTGCTGGAAATGTTAGGTACAGTGGTGATCTTAAATAATCACCTTTGCGCCAAACAACTATTTCCGTTGCCACCCGATATGGTCGCCACTCTAGTTAAATTCATCTGTGTTTGTTTTTAATATCATGTCGTTTTCTACATTTCACTGCAGTATGTTTAAATTATTATGTCGTCTCTATTGCAGTGTACTGATTATCACATCTGATTCTGACATACTAGCATGACCCAAAACATGAGAAAATATTCATGTAGCGAATCACTTTTCACGACTAATTACATAGGTCGGCACTCTCGGGGTTCATTAGAAAGCAAACTCACAGCCATGAATGTTAACCACTTGAAGCTGACTGTTCCGAATTT
Source organism: Gari tellinella (assembly GCA_922989275.2). Classification (NCBI taxonomy): domain Eukaryota; kingdom Metazoa; phylum Mollusca; class Bivalvia; order Cardiida; family Psammobiidae; genus Gari; species Gari tellinella. The sequence continues at coordinate 98,834,066 of OV277856.1, read as the reverse complement.
GCAATGTAGCTGATATTTAGACAAATCCTTTGAAATTTGTGAGTTTTAACCTGTAGCACGAAAAGTAGTTGACGTTGATAGAATGTACCGAACATATAGATTGTTGATACAACAGATGGTATAATTATGTACTTCCGGTTTGAAAATACATGTATCAACAATTGGACAATATATTTGGGATTCAGATGAATCGCCGATTTCCTCGGAGTGTTACCTGAATTCAAACCATATGTGAACATTTTAGCGAATCCGACTGACAGATTATGATGAGACCATACAGTGGGGAATCTGTTATTCTTTCCCGTTTAAACGCAAACGTACGCAAATGCAAAACACTAAAACGTAGAAAAGAACAACTTTTGGACAATTCTGATAATTCTTGTTTATAATGGTGGCAAACAGTATGGAGCCTGATCAGACGCCGGGTTACCCGGCGTCTGATCTGGCTCCAAACTGTTTGCACTGCAAATAATAGTTTTAGCGTAAACGCGTTTATTGGTAAAGAATACATGTAACAGATTCTCCACTGTAAAAGTATTAAAAGCGGATTACACATAAACGTTTCATTGTTCTTTCGTTTAATTTGGCAACCGTTAATGTGTTTTGTTTTAATCCCTTTACTCTCAATGACGCTTTAAAGCGCGTTTCCAAACAGTTTACGCGTAACGCGGCGTCTGATCAGGACCCAAACTGTTTGACACTCTTATCGTTATTTAGTAAGTCATACAATGTACAACCATAAATCTAACTTTGAAATGTGTATTGCATAAAACAATTATGAAGCAGACGACAATAAAGCGGTGAATGGGGTAAATATCTCCCGAATAATGTGATCATGAAAGGGGTTAATCTATTTGAGAGAGTTTTATTGTGGATTTTTTGGTCACAAACACAAGATGATTAAAACGTACCTGTAGCATTTATCCACCAACTGTTAGTTTCGTCAGCTGACTGGAAATTAAAACAGATAAAAATGCGTTCTTTATAACTGTCCAAAAACTCACCGATTTTGCTACTCAGTTTTGTACATACATACACGAGGATACTTGTTGGCACATTACATATTATTTCAATTATATAAAGAACGCAAATAATCAAAGTGGCATTGTACGGTTATTGAAATTATGTTAGTTAATTTTGTTTTGCCTTCTTCTAACTACACCATGCGACACACTTTGTGAAGATACTTGCCACTTATATTTTACTGTTCTTATGCTGTCACATCGGTGAAGACTCAATTTAGCCCATATCGATACATGTACATACATTTCTAAATCGGTACGTCCACTACAAACAATTTGAAACATCTCCAGACGCCGGGTAACCTGGGTCTGTTTAGGCTACAAATTGTGTGCTTGTGAGATTAAAATATAATATTTTACAGTTTCCAATTCATGTGGTTTATTGAGGTGCATTTTTGCACGGCGTTTGTCTATAGTTTTGTTAAACCCTGTCTCTCTTTATGATGCCTTAAAGTGCGTTTGAAAACAGTTTGCGTCCTGATCAGACGCCGCGTAACGCGACGTCTGATCCGGACGCAAACTGTTTGACACTCTTATCGATATTTATTAAATCATACAACCTTAAATCTAACTTTGAAGCGTGTCTTGCAGACAACAATACTATAGCAAACAATAAGTTGTGAAAGGGGGTGTAAACATGAATGATTTGATCATGAAAAGGGTTAAACTAGACCAATTGACATTAGTCTTCCCAACTGTAAAGAAGTCACGCCTACAGGGGAAAAAACGTTATTTTTCCTCAATTAAACTATTATTCACATTTGCAAACAATTTGGCGGCTGATCAGGATCAATACTGTTTGCTATTTACTGTTTAGAGATTATGTTATTTATGCAGCCTTAAATCTAAGTTTGAAACGATATTGCAGACAACAATATAGCAGCACACGGCAATATGGCGATGAATTGGGTAAAGGTATCACGATAAATTTGATCATAAAAGGGTTAAAGCCAAACGAGGTTGTTTCAATGCGATATGGCCTTTGACAGATTCCACTTATTGATTTCTTTTTATCCCTTTATATCCCTTTAAAATGACTGCTTTAACCCTTTCTTATCATTATCAGCCTTAAACTAAAATGTCCAAGTTATGATTTCGAAACAACATTCAAATCAGTTTGAAAGCTAATATTAAACCGATAGGCAAACAGTTTAGATCCTTATTAGACCCCGCGTCTGATCTTGATACGACTTGTTTGCCAAAAGTAGGCTGTTGTCGAATATGACACTGATTCACTGTGACTTATGTCGGTGATATTGATATTTGTAAACAATAGGAATCCGATATAATTACCATGTGACTCGGCAACCGATCAGAATCTACTCTAACTGGCATTCGTGTGTACAAGGAAATGCAAATACCATTAACCCAAGAACAAAACAGACGGCAATCCAAAGCCGGAGCAATCCTAACTCTGAGTGGATCAATTAACGTTTGAATCCACTACCTCTCAAAAGAGATGCTAGAGTCTTATTTAAAAGCAGACGACAACGACAATGCCTAGCTTCTAGCTGTGAATGGTTTATATAGGATTACGTTATTATGGTATTGAAGAATCGAAAAGTAGAATTCATTCAAGACGATGCTTTGGACAGAATTCTCTTACTTAAGTTGAGTTGCATTCAGCTATAGAGATAGCATGTTTGAATGCGTATTGTCAATCGGTCTAGTGCTGATATCCTGTGCATTGAAATTGGACGAAATCTGACAAATACGACTTATTTTTTTATATCGAGTGCATCATTAATTTAGAATATTACCTGTAATCAAAGGCTATCGTGGCACTGATTGACGTATTAGAGCTACAGGGGATATAACTTTATTAGTTTCCGTTAAAACGTAAACGAAACGCTATGCAGTAGTAAAATGTAGACAATTACACCTGTACACACTTTTACCATTTACTTTTATCTGATTAACAAGTTTGAACAATATTAGACGCCAGGTTACTGTTTGCAGTGGAACTAGAGGGCTGCCATAAGTTGATTTTGAAAAGTCCTAAGATTATTTTACTTCTATTTTTCAAGCGCGATTACTTAAAGCAGGGTGAAAGTAAAGCAGAATGCGCCTTAATGCGCATTCTAAGGCGCATTCTGCTTTACTTTCAATCTGCTTTAAGCTATAATATGCTGGGATAAGAATCCGAGAGTTCGGAAAAATCCCAAGAAACGGAAGTCCTGGAATTTACATTTGTAGCGTAAACGTGTTTACTTGGAAGGAGTAATGTATTCTCCCTTTTAAACTCGTTTTTGTCAGTAACGCAATATGTTGTTGGACCTATAAGCACCGTTTTGAAGGAGGTTATGATACCCTGTTCTGTAGATGTGTGATACAGTGGAGAATCTGTTATTCTTTTTTTTTTTTTTTTTTTTTTTTTTTTTTTTATACTTTATACTTTATTCACCCCGTCCAATCAGTATGCAGAGGGTCGGGGTGGGCCATCCCTCAACATACTTTACAACATTTGAAAGAAGAACATGTTATCCATTACTGTAAAATCTCTCAATTACGACCAATTAAAAAGAGACAAATATTTCTGTAAAAAGACAGCCTTTAGTAAGGGGAAAGTAAAACAGAAAGCTCCTACTGGGGCTCTCTGTTTTACTGTCATCCTACTCCAAGCAGTCACTTGTCGCATACACCTAGTAATTAACCAAGTTTTGTGGTCGCTTACAGAGAGGCTTCACTGTATAATGCAAACAGACATATATTTGAACATTTTAAAGATACTTTAAACTTTTTCTATTAATACCATTATATTTCTACTCTATTCATTCTTCTCTCACTCTCTCGCTCTCTATTAATATGGGGTATGGAATATTTATAAGTATAAAAATATTTTTTCTTAGTGATTTTACTCTCGCGACTTCTCTCCCCGCCGAAACCATGTCAAACTATTTGAGTTATCGTAGCTTTTGCAATTTTAAACAAAATATGATATTTTTAGGTATACTGTCAGGGTTTTTCTTATGAGTAATCTTTATCACACATATTTGGGGCTATTGTGCTTTTTGTCTATTTAATCACTGTCCAGAAGATGCATATATTTGTCCCAATATTTGATTAAATTTTCTGTTCTATTATTCTTTTGGGCTAAGTATTTTATTGGTTGATAGTGTGTTTTAGTTTTGTTCATAAAAACAATGACAGATAGTGGTTTATTGTGGAATTTGGATAGAAAAATATAGTGTTTTAGCTGAATGAAGAAGGAAAGATCTGAATAATTCTCATTAATGTTAAAGATAAAATGTTTCTCCTCAAAGATACAGGCTGTGCCTTTTGATAGGAGATATTCTTTGACTTGTTTTAAAAATTCCTGTGTACTTGGGCAAGACCAGAGCATGTGAACAAGGTCTTCTTCAACCTGACAAAACTGGCAAAATGGACTTAAAATTACATTAATGGTAAACAAGTACTTTTTGGTAGGTAATATATTGTGGTTGATTCTAAATTGGAACCATTGTAAAGAGGTTTTAGTCGAAGAGTTAAAAGGGGACATGAATATTTGTTTCCATGTTTCATTTTCTATTTGATATTTTTTGTCCCATTTCAGTTTAGCCGTTGCAGAATCATCATTTTTATTCAAAATACTGTAAATGTCTTTTGTGCCCCTTTTACTTCTTATCAAAAGAATCTGTTATTCTTTCCCGTTTAAAAAGGCAAACGTACGCAAACACTAAAAGGTAAAAAAAAAATGTTTATCTTGGTGGCAAACAGTTTGGAGCCTGATCAGACGCCGGGTTACCTGGCGTCTGATCTGGCTCCAAACTGTTTGCACTGCAAATAATAGTTTTAGCGTAAACGCGTTTATTGGGAAAGAATAACGTTTTCTCCACTGTACTTATATTAATAATCGGCAAAATACACGTCCATGACATTTTTAAACTAAGCGTTTCAATATCCGAACTTTTTACACTCATGAAACATCCTTAGAGTGTTAGCCTTTTACCAGACATAAAATCGTCTGCAAACAGTTTTCTTCTGGAATCTTAAGCACAATTTAAATATTTTATACACGCTTAAAATCTAATATAAATTAGAGTACAGCAGGCGACAACAATATAATGATATGTGTACATATTTACAAAATATGAGTGTATTGAGAGTGATTTATTTTGGTAGTAAAGGGCTGAGTAATTAGTTGACTGTGTTAGTGATCTATATAATTAAGATACGGTGTAATATAGAAGTAGACAATACGACATCAGTTGTAATCTTGTTTATAACTGTATACCCTTTCGACTGTATTGCAATGAGATACGGTGTTAGTATATACCTTGACATATACTTGTGATATTCATCTCTAAGGATGAATTGTGCAGATTTTCTCTAGTGAAGTTGATTTGCATTCAGATACAAAGCGAACGAGTGTTTGAATACAGTGGAGAAAACGTTATTCTTTCCCATTAAACGCGTTTACGCTAAAACGTTTATTTGCAGTGCAAACAGTTTGTAGCCAGATCAGACGCCGGGTAACCCGGCGTCTGTTCAAGCTCCAAACTATTTGCCACCAAGATAAACATGAATTATCAGAATTGTCCAAAAGTTGTACTTTTCTACGTTTTAGTGGTTTGCGTTTGCGTACGTTTGCGTTTAAACGGGAAAGAATAACAGATTCTCCACTGTACGTGTTGCCATTCTGTCTAGTGCTGATATCCTGTGAATAGAAATATGACGAAATATGAAACATATAATTTGTATTTTTACATCAAATGCATCATTGAATAGGAGTATCAATGACGATCCAATTTGTCATCATATAAGGTTAAACTATCACAATTAAGTCCGAATAACGTAAAATTAATTGCGTTTATCCTCACATGTAAGAATATGTAATTTTGGAGCCTGATCAGTTTAGAAGATTTATACTTTCCCAATACAAGTCTTTGTGCTAAATCAATTATTTACATTTACAAACAGTGTGGAACCTGATCAGACGCGAACGAATCAGGCGTTAAATTATGCTTAAATCTGACCTTTCAAAATGTTGTCATACAGTGGATTAGACGTTATTCCATCCCATTTAAATGCAAACGAAAACCACTACCAATGTAGTAAAATGCTGAAAATTACAATGTTTACACATTTCTTACTATAAGTGTTAACATGAATGGCCAACAGTTTATGGATTTGTTCTGGCTCCAAACTGTTTGCAATGGAAATGATAGTTATGGCGTCAATGCGTTTATTAGAAAAGAATATCGTCTTCTCCACTGTATCTATTATTGCGTATAGTGTTAGCTGGAGAGATGAAGTACAGTGGAGAAAACGTTATTCTTTCCCAATAAACGCGTTTACGCTAAAACTATTATTTGCAGTGCAAACAGTTTGGAGCCAGATCAGACGCCGGGTAACCCGGCGTCTGATCAGGCTCCAAACTGTTTGCCACCAAGATAAACATGAATTATCAGAATTGTCCAAAAGTTGTACTTTTCTACGTTTTAGTGTTTTGCGTTTGCGTACGTTTGCGTTTAAACGGGAAAAAATAACAGATTCTCCACTGTATGTAGTCTACCATGTTCTTCATAGCATTGTCAGAAGTGATATGTCAGGAGAACACGCCTATACCCTTGAATAAAAATAGCATGTACAATTATAGACGGAATGTCACCACAATGTGTTGCCCGGGGTCTTGTATCAGTTCGAATTGGTTGTGTAATCCAGATCACTCAAGAGGCGTAGCCTCGAGTGTGATCTGGATTACACAATCTACGAGAACTGAAACCACACCCCGGATCACACACTGTTGTGATATTCCTTTAATTATATACATGAACTGTTTGGGCGTAGATCTATATGCTGTTCAACCGAATATTCAAATAGATCTAGATCTAAATGCATACATTTATGCCCGTATATGTTAAGACTACTGCATACATAATTATGCAGTCTGCAACTATTTGTGGAAGTCATATGACCACCATTAAAAACGTGAGGCAATATGTCATTTTTTAAAAATAATGACGTTTTGTTTTGTTCTCGCCTTAATCAGACATGTTTTGTTGGTTCGATTGAGAAGTGGCGTTCATTTAATTGTTTTTAGAATATGGATTGAACTGTTTAAAGCTTTATTCTTTGGAGGAAAACATTAGTAAAAGTGAATGTTGTGGAATAATCGCGTTTCAAACGGAAATGAAATGTTCAAAGTCCATCAATGTTTGATTTCAATTTGCTTTTAAAAAGCATCGAAACCTGGAATTCCGAAACATTAAGCGCAAGGCTTCTTTATATAAAAAAGATCGTGTATACATGGTGTTGCATAAAAGCAACTTTACGCCACCATCTGATGCAAACCATCTGATATGGAAACATATTGTTGGGTCGGTATTTGCTTGTATATATTGGTACATTGGTAAATACGCTATTCCTACCCACCTTACGCGTTTCTTACGCGTTTCTTACGCGTTTATTATCCGTGTCGTTAAACGCGTTTCCTAGCCGTTTATTTACACGTTTCTTTACGCGTTTAATAGAGCCCGGATGAAAGGGTCATCACTTAGCCGACGAACCCCTTAGCCGAGACTGCATTGGCATGTGTCTCTTAATTGGCCTAATCAATCCACAGGTGCCCTGCTTAGTGTACAAAACACTGGTTTAACCATGTCAGCTAAACGCTTGGTGTCACAACCGATATACTATTAGCAAGCGTTTTGGTGATTCTGATCAGTGTTTTGACAGCTGCAACACACAGGTCAGTTCCCTACTCAGACCCTCAGTAACTTGGTTACCATGGAAATATAAGTATGGTAAAAAATATTAAGGAAAATATAGATCACTGACTGTTACTGTCACCATGAAGAGTGGCTTAATTAATTTTCTACACCATATCCTGTTTCTAGTTTTGAAGACAGGTGACCACTTAAAGCGTGTTGAAAAGTAAATCAAAATGCGCTTTAAGTTAAGGCACATTCCGCATGAAACGGACGCACCAATTGCAACATCTCTGGTATAATCGCTTATTAACGCGTTTAAACGCGTTCAAATCATTAAGCGTTAACCGTTCATTAACCCTTCGTTAACCGTTCACGTTGCGTTTATTACGCATAGATTAACGCGTAAATGGGTAGGAATAGCGTATTTACCACTATATATATTAAATGTCTAAACATGTATTTATATTTTTATTTTCTGTCTTGTCCATTTAATGTGTATTTTGACCAGATTTGTTTTCATGTATATGAATATATCATATACCGGCCAAATAGGTTTGATAGATGTTATCCTGGATGTAACAGCCATTCGATCTCTATAATATACTGTGTAAACAGTAGTCCAAAATACATGTTTTGGAGTTGATTACAAAGTCTAGCTTTTACCCAGTAAACTGTCGCTGTGTGCTTAACGAACACTTATAAGACATTAAAAATTAGCAATGAAACTTAAATATCTATTAAAAAAGCATACTTTAAAAATTATGTCGCGCATGTTTATTTCAGCCTAATAACACGCCATATCAACCATTAGCTGGTCGCTAGGTCGGTATCATTCCGGCGGAGACTCCGCCCTCTTTCTATCTGGCTGGAACCAGTTTCGATGTGTAGGTTCATTGAGAAATGACCTGCATATATTTAATACGATTACATAAATACTTTACAGGGTGAATGTAAATATTAAATCATATACCCCTGAAACGTCATGTAGGAAATATCAATTATCAAATAAGTCAAGTCAATTTCAAAGCTACAGTGTTCCCTCTTTAGAACAACACCAAATGGGAGACAAGTATTGTATCTGTTGTTCGGAGGGAGTCGTTATCGGCAGAGAAATTGGCTTCCATTGGCAAACAGCTTGAATCAAAATCAGACACCGTGTTACTCGTCGTCTGATCTCGATTCAAGCTGTTTGTCTCTCGTCATTATATTTCTTCTCTCAAAATGTCAAATATATGACTTTGAGAAAAACAACAGACGACAATTTCAAGCATGCAGCCGTTTAAAGGTAAGACATAATTATCTTGTTTGGGAAACAATGACAGGCGTTGTTGTAAGAAGGAACCGTTGTTCAGAGGCCATTGTGGGGGGGGAACTGTATTATTAGTGAATTTGGAATCTATAGTGCAGATCGTTGATCGATAACTATTTTCCTCACAAATACACTGTTTGTAAAGGACGCGATACTCGCAGTTTAAAATAAAATGACTAAATTGTAAGCTTGCTTAAGAATTCACCAGAAATGGACAAGTATCAGATGAATGAGAGCAGATAAAGCCACACACTCTCTATCATAGATAAATATATAATCATGGTCAATGAGAGCATTATTATTTCCTATATCTTTTCAATATTTGTTTTGTTCACAATCGAATTGTAGTAAACCCAATTGACACTTTAATTAAAACGAACTCCCCAATGTTTCAATTTATTGCATTACTTTTCCGTTCAGTTTCGTTTAAACAGGAAAGAAAATTACCTTCGGCACCGTGTGTGTCTTAACTACTAGCAAAGTACATGTACAGTGGAGAAAACGTTATTCTTTCCAAAAAACGCGGTTACGCTAAAACTATTATTTCCCATACAAACAGTTTGGAGCCAGATTAGACGCCGGGTAACCCGGCGTCTGATCAGGCTCCAAACTGTTTGCCACCAAGATAAACATGAATTATCAGAATTGTTCAAAATGTGTATTTTTCTACGTTTTAGTACTTTGCGTTTGCGTTTCGTTTGCGTTTAAACGGGAAAGAATAACGTTTTCTCCACTGTATCTTCTTCAAATAACGGCGTAGCATGTGTTTGCGTTAGTACAGTTGAGAATCTGTTATTCTGTCCCGTTTAAACGCAAACGTACGCAAACGCAAAACACTAAAACGTAGAAAAGTACAACTTTTTGACAATTCTGATATTTCATGTTTATCTTGGTGGCATCCCGGCGTCTGATCTGGCTCCAAACTGTTTGCACTGCAAATAATAGTTTTAGCGTAAACGCGTTTATTGGGAAATAATAACAGATTATCCACTGTATAGCGAAGTATAGCGAAGTATAGCGTGCCGAAACTCTTTCCCTGCCAAGTTTTGTCGTCTGATTTAACCCTTTTACCGGAAAAATGTCATCTGCATTGGTACTGTCGTCTGCATTATTTTTAGTAAGCTTTAGAGCTGTTTTGACTTTAACCTCAATAAACGTTATGGGTGTCAATCTTTCGGACCCTGATCAGGATCCAAACTGTTTGTAAGGTCGTCTTTAGGCGCCGTTGGCGAAATAGTTTAACCAATTGTGAAGGAGTTAAACTAAACGCCACCGAGATGAAATGAGATATGAACAATGACAAAGTGTTAAAAACGCTGACAGGTTGTTCTCAAAATCTAAGTTTGAAACGTGATCACACTCTAACTGGTTAGTACTAGGGAAACAATATATTCTCTGCTGTATGAGTCAAACTTGGTTCAGTGTATATAGGGATAAACTCTGTTCATTTCATCGAATTATGTTTGTACTCCAATGAATTTAACTTCCCACTCAAACGGTTTTGAGCAAGATCAAGCGCCGATTAGGCTCGTAGTTGTGTTTTAAAGTCTTGTTTCTAACTCAAATGTGTCTGCCATGTGACTCACTTTATACAATTCCATGTAGGGTTTAACAACAAGGGTCATTGACCTATTACATGTAATACATATGTTAGTGTCCTATCGATTTGTTTAATTAGACTTTTTTCTTTGTATAAACCGGAAAGGATAAAATAAATTGTTAGACCAATTAAACATTTTGTAGTAGAACACTACTTGTGTAAGCAATTAACATAAAACACGAGACATCTTACAAAAGTTGAGCGATATTCTAGTAAAAAACAAGCCAGTCACAGTAGAAACAGGCGTTATTCCTTCATGCTTGATAGAGAAAAAACCGAATGGTAGAATAAATCAGCGTTTTAAAAATTATGACGGTTTATGATTTAGCTATATATTATCTACATTCACATAATTGTGTTAGAACAAACCGTTTGTTAGGACAGTCTATTGTCAATAACAAATTACTGTCTGATGCACATAGCTCAGAGGCAGTCATACGCATATTAACTCAATGCTTGATTATATTAAAATTGTTTGATAGTAAAACAAATCGAACAACAATAAAGTCAATTTTTAAAATCAAATTTGATTTCTAAATTTAAATGAATTGTGTTGTTGTTTTTTTTGGTTCTGTTTCATTTCATCGGGCTGTATATGAAATACATTATGTTATGGGGGTTCTGTCATATTATAGTATGCTTGAAATGTGTCCTCTATTGTTGGTGCTTTCCTTGCTTTCAATAATACATTGTAGATATTTTCAATACCCAATGTCTTGTTTTGATGTTAGTGGAACCAAATATTATATTTAAACCTATGTTTAGTCCAAGATCTTTCGTCAGAAATTGGTCAATAATCACTCTGCCAGTATTACATCCACAGCAACATGTTATTCAAAATAGTGTAACATGTTTGGTATATATTTACCATTGTAAAATGACAATCAGAAATTCTCTCCATTGATGCCAATGCTAAAACTACTCATAAGAATCATCTTATAAAGATATGTGTAAAATGTAGTCACAACAAAATAATTACATATATTTGTCCTAAAGAAGAAGGATTCCTTTACCGTCTTTACCCTTTCATGAGCACCAATTGATCGTGATGTTTTTACCCTTCACTTCCATATTGTCTGCGCTTCAATATTGTTGTCTGCAATATCAATTCAAAGTTAGATTTAAGCCAGTATAATTGACTTAATTTCAAAACAAGTTGCCAACAGTTATGATTCTGATAAGACGTTGCGTTACGCATTGTCTGATCAGAATAAAAGCTGTTCGGAAATTCGCTTTATGACGTCATTCAGAGTGAAAGGTTTATTACTGAATTATGTGCAACACGACTATATGTCATTTTCAACATTTTAATTATGCCAAAAAGAAGCAAAATTGACATATTTTCTAGATGGAATACTATTCACGAAACTCTTGATGAGAACAAGATTAAAGCAGATATTATATTCGATACTATCCAGCTTCGACTATTTCCGATACATATTATGTCGAAATAATTAAAAAATGATGAAATGAAAAAAATCACTGCATGAACTTACTGGTTATTTTCGCAATGCGTTTTGTTACCATCGGTGATTAAATGCGTACTATGACACACCCATTGATAATTAAGTACAGTGGAGAATCTGTTATTCTTTCCCGTTTAAACGCAAACGTACGCAAACGCAAAGCACTAAAACGTAGAAAAAACAACTTTTGGACAATTCTGATAATTCTTGTTTATAATGGTGGCAAACAGTTTGGAGCCTGATCAGACGCCGGGTTACCCGGCGGCTGATCTGGCTCCAAACTGTTTGCACTGCAAATAATAGTTTTAGCGTAAACGCGTTTATTGGGAAAGAATACCAGACTCTCCACTGTATTTTGCCGACGGGTTAAACATTTCATTATAATCGAAACGTTCTTTCTAAAGAATAACCAGCTTACAATGTCTCATAGTGGAATTATTTAAAAAATAAAAAAGTTATGTTATAGATGACTTGTTTAATATATTGTTTTCAATATGATATTTGCACTCCTGCTAGAGTCGGTTTTGCCTCGGTCGGTTTACTTGCAAACAAATCCATTTCCAATAGTTTGATGTCCCAACAACACCGTTACATGAGTCGCCAATGTGTCAATCATCATCAAGTGCTCACATGTACATTATAGAATACGTTAGCTATCATTGCTTAAACAGAACTACACAACAAAACAATACAATAAGAAGAATTACATATTTGAAGGCATTTTAAATTTACATACATCGATAGAGCTTTTTATTATGATCAGACGTCAATTAAAAACCTGTGTCCGAACAAACGCTTTTGTACTGTAAGAACTGATGTACAACGCAAACAGTTTGGTGTCAGATCATGAACAGGATCAGAACTCAATCTAGTTGCCACTTAGATTAATCTGAATCGTTCACTTTTAACAATATCATTTTCTATATTTATGACACTGCATACTTTGTACGTTTGTTGAAAGTTAAAAATACATGCTACATGAAAACTGGAATCAGATGTTGCAACAAGTTTGGATTCAGATGAAACGCCGAGTACCTTGTTGCCACATAAAGACTTGTTCAATTTTTACACTCTTGGTGTTCAGAGTTTAAAAGTACTAAATTATTCTTGTATATGAAAGAAGCTGTTACAGATAGAGGTATTTTATAACCGTGAAAATAACATTTACTTAAACCTATAGAACACATTCGCATGTAACGTAAAGGCCTTGACTTGTTTCTACGAAAAGGCAGCGCTATTGCAATTGCAAGAGCTAATACTTACATGTACATACAGTGGAGAAAACGTTATTCTTTCCCAATAAACGCGTTTACGCTAAAACTATTATTTGCAGTGCAAACAGTTTGGAGCCAGATCAGACGCCGGGTAACCCGGCGTCTGATCAGGCTCCAAACTGTTTGCCACCAAGATAAACATTGTCCAAAAGTTGTACTTTTCTACGTTTTAGTGTTTTGCATTTGCGTACGTTTGCGTTTAAACGGGAAAGAATGACGTATTCTCCACTGTATATTTTGCATTATCGTATTACCGTAGCAGTCTTACTGTCAAAAAAGAATGCATTAACTCTTTCAACATAAAATATTCGTAAGTTTTCTTTACCCCGATAACCGCTATAGCGTCGTCTGCTTTAATATTGTAGCCTGCAAGATCATTTCAAGGTTTGATTTAAGGCAGTATTATTTAAGAAATAATGACATAAGTGTCAAACAGCTGCGGTCCTGATTAGGCGCCTCTTTACGCGGCGTCTGATCTGGATCCAAACTGTTTGCAAAGCCGAGTTTATGCGATTTCGGCGCCGAAAGGGTTAAACATGCTCGTATGTGCAAATTGTTTTATTTCAAAAAAGACGTTACGCATTATTTGGCAGAAACATGCATATGGTTTTCAAATAATTTTGATCTTTATCAGACGCCGAGTTATTCTTTGCGGCTGATCTAGATCCAAACTATTTTGCAAATGTAAGTGTCTTCTTGACGAGAAAGAGCTAACACAATTTGAGACTGACCGTTTTATATTTCAATGCTGTATTTTGTCGAGATCTCTATGCATTTTGTCTATATTCGCTCAACTAATTATTTTGGATAAAGTTGACATGATAATCTTTAGATTCAATTGTGATATATACAACAATAGAGAAAACGTTATTCTTTCCCATTTAAACACAAACAAAATGCAAACGCATTGCAACTAAATACAGAAAATTACATAATTTTGACAATTCTAACTACTAGTTTAAATCTGATTGGCAAACAGTCTATAAACTTTCAAACTATTTTTATGGAAATAAAGGTTTTAGCGTAGACGCGTTTATTGGGATAGAATAATGTTTTCTTCACTGTATATAGCAAAACAAGCAAACGTTTTATGAGGGTTTACATTATATACTACTGATTGTTGTAGACGATTGACATTACCAAACGGTCATTGTTTTTCATATAGAATTATGTGCTAAACGGATAAACGTTGTTATGTCTTTGATCAATGTTGTATATCCATAATGGAAGCTTCTAGTGAATGCACAGTGTGGATGCTATTGCAATATCAAGGCTATACATACGTCAACATATACCTTTTAAGATATGTCACTTTATCCATTCCAACCAGTACTAGCTCATACCTTAAAGTAATACCTGGTACTAAGAGATTGTTGTTTGTTGGACAATTAGAAACAGTTACATATTTGATCAGCGGTTACTACATAAAGAAGCATGGGTGCCTGTATTGGCGTGTGACTGCTTAGTCTTAATGCATAACAACATTACATTACAACACATCCCGTAGGAGCGTTTTGAATTACCTTTGTCTACAATTAAGGTTCCACTTGAATTGAATACTGATATATATAGTTTGCTTTGTTTGATTTGCTGCTTTATGTACAAGCGTAACTGTTTTATTACATTGAATGAAATGGAGCTTTATGGAAACTTATTCCATTGCAAAATGTGGTTAGTCTACCCTAGCCATGATCTCAGTATCGGTGTCTGCTCTATATCTTCAACTACAGTGGATAAGCTGTTATTCTTTCCCGTTTAAACGCAAACGTACAGTACTGAACCTTATTAAATTAAATTGATAATCGCAAGCGAATTGCCATCGAATCGCCATCGAATTGCCATCGTATCGGGCGCTTCAAAAAACAAACCCCTCGCTTGAATATTTTTACGCGAAATTTCCGAAGCGGTTGTGACAAAAATGGAATCGAACAAATTAACGGAGGCATATTTGCGAACATTTGTGAAATACACCATTCAAGAAAACTTACCCCAGGGTAAAGTTACTATTTTGAATCGCAGGCGAATTGCCATCGAATTGCAAGCGAATTGCCATCGAATTGCAAGCGAATCGCAAAAGTTGTTAATTTAATAAGGTTCAGTACTGTACGCAAACGCACGCAAACGC
The DNA here is from genome assembly GCA_922989275.2 of Gari tellinella. NCBI lineage: Eukaryota > Metazoa > Mollusca > Bivalvia > Cardiida > Psammobiidae > Gari > Gari tellinella. The sequence goes on along the minus strand of OV277856.1, from coordinate 98,818,617 downwards.
AAAACACTAAAACGTAGAAAAGAACAACTTTTGGACAGTTCTGATAATTCATGTTTATCTTGGTGGCAAACAGTTTGGAGCCTGATCAGACGCCGGGTTACCCGGCGTCTGATCTGGCTCCAAACGGTTTGCACTGCAAATAATAGTATTAGCGTAAACGCGTTTATTGGGAAAGAATAACGTTTTCTCCACTGTACGAACAGTTTGGTTATCAAAACACAGGACATGCTGCTGAGTGCCAAATAGTGCAGGCCTATATACGCAGCGTCAAAACGCGGTTGATGGGCTGAGTCTACACTATTTGAAACATGTATCATGGCGAGGTACTGTAACAGTATCTTTATAAATAAAAAAACCTACACAGCCCTTGACGAGAAATGGTAATTCATGTGTTGTTACAGCGCTTCGTCTCTACAACGACACCCTATTGGAGACAAAAATGATGTGCGTTGTTTAGAGGGAGTCGTTATAGAGAGGGAAATTGGCTTACATTTTCAAACAGCTTGAATCCAGACCAGACACCGCGTAAGGTTTCATCGATCATGTCTGTAAATTGTGACCATTTAATGATATGTGTCTACTTCATTGGACGTTTGCAATGCATATACACTGCTCCCGCTCCTAAACGGCCCTCACAACAACGACCCCCTTTAACGAATGCCGCTCTTCCCAAACAAGACAAGTATGTCCAACCTATGCACGGCTGCAATGTCGTCTGCTTAAAATTGTCGGTTGACATTTGTCATAATGTTTTTCCTGTAAAAAAGTATATTATGTAATTTCGAGGAAAACAGCAGACGACAATTTTAAGCAGACGACATTGCAGCCGTGCATAGGTTGGACATAATTGTCTTGTTTGGGAAGAGCGGCATTCGTTAAAGGGGGTCGTTGTTGTGAGGGCCGTTTAGGAGCGGGAGCAGTGTATATGCATTGCAAACGTCCAATGAAGTAGACACATATCATTAAATGGTCACAATTTACAGACATGATCGATGAAACCTATACACGAATGACCTAAGTAAGGTGTTAACCTATTACTTTTGACGACACATTTTGTTCAACGCCTTTTTCAGAAACATTAGATATCAGTCACATGCTATTTGACCCATCACACTGCAAGTGTTGTCTGTTCAAATTATATGTCTCGAGTTATATGAAGTAAATACCACTGTTAATAACCTTTTTGTACATACAAGCAATCATTTCCGCTACTCGAATTTGTGCTTAAGTTATTTTATATTTTGCAAATAGTCTGAATTCAGATCAGATGCCTAATTACAAAGCGTCAAGTCAGGGTCAAAACTGTTTGCTCATCAATTTAAAAGTTGTTTTAAACTTTCTCCAAACAATTGTTTCTCCATTGGTTTACGTTGCAGGTAACTCATTCATCCCTGAAACTTTTAATACGGAAAAAAGGCAAGCCTTCTTAAGTAATGCATGATAAAATCAAAGGTATTCCAATTCTATTTAATCACTGACAGACTTTGAAAAGTGTTTGATTTGCGCATGAATAGTTTCCTCAAAACTAGGCAACTACAAAACATGGGGGCTGACATCTTGGATGATGACGTCACGGCTTTTACCAAGAGTTGTGCGTGACGTTTCGGAATTCCCGATTTCGGTGATATTTTAAAACCATTTTGAGAATGAATAACCCACAACACTCACTTGTAATGATTTCCTCTAAATGACAAACTTTCAAACAGTTCAATTCATACCCTTTAACGCTAAAAATGAACGTTATTTGCAAAAAGCTACTTCTCAATCGAACCGATAAAAATAACGGATTACCATACGTCATCAATATAAATAATGACGTCATTATTGGTGGTCATATGACTTCCAAAAATAGTTTCAGATTGCAGGGATGCCATAAGTTGAAATGAAAAATCCTAAGATTTCCAAATATGCATTTTTCAAGCGCGATTTTACGAATCGTACCTTTACCCCATAGCCGATTTCTAGTTTTGTTGGCATGTGACTACTTAAAGCAGACTGGAAGTAAAGCAGAATGCGCCTTATGGCGCATTCTGCTTTACTTTCAGCCTGCTTTAAGCTACCATAACCTGGGGAAAAATCCGGAGATTTAGGAAAAATCCGGAAAAATGGCAGCCCTGATAATATAGCTGTACGGAGGAGTTTTAACTTTTAACATTGTATACACGGGTGCTTATATATCTATTTGAGTATTGGGTAACAACATATAGATCTTGTCCCAAACAATTTAGGTTTATAATAAAAGTTCGAGTCGGTTGTGTAATCCAGATCTCAGTCACGAGAGGCGTAGCCTCGAGTGTGATCTGGAATACACAACGAACTGATACAAGAGCGCTGATCACACACTGGCGATAGATCTACTCCGTTTTCATTAATACAATTTTGCTTTTTTCCGTCCATAGGCAAAGCCTAAATACATATTAGACTATTCCAATTTCAAAATATATCTAGTCCATTATTGAATTTGTGTGGATGATTTCACAAATATGTTTAAAAATGATAAACAGTGTAAGCCCTGAGCAGAGGGTTTCTTAAGGAGTCCTCTGATCAGGGTCTACGCTGTTTGCATTGGACAAATGTAATCCTCACAAGTACACTGTTGGTAAATGACAGTAAACTCGTCGCTAGGGTTGAATGTGGAAAGTTCGTTTAATCAGTTATTGATCAGGAAGAAATTGTCTTTACTTGTATGACGGTTTTGTTACATGCATCATCCATAATGTTCTATAAGAGGTATTTGTTTACGTATATGTTAGATGTCAGTTATTATAAATGGAGCGATGCCTGAAATCATTGTTGTATGAATAGTCACACACTGCACCCACAAAAAAGTATTATGCGAGTATACATTTAATGTCAGTATCATTTTGATTCATTGGCATTAATTATATAAAGGGTATTACATGAGTGTCCATACTTGGATATTTCATACGAGTTATTTTAGAAAACGATAAAAACAGCGTTTGCATAGTTAGATCGTTTCCTAAAACGACACTTACATGTATATAGATAAAATAATTTATTAACCCGAATGTCATATTTGGTTTATAATATAACATAGAAATGTTAATTCTTGGAATGTTTGGAACAAGAAGTAGTTGAGTTCGGCAGATGAAAGAGTTTATTAGTTTAACATATCATAGCCAAGGCCGGAAATGTAACACACGCATGTAACAAAGTTATGTATATACCTTATATATGTATACAACATATATGTGTAGCCCAAGCCCATGTGTTGCAAATATTATACTTAAATTGTTATACTGTAACTACGCATTTTATTTAGTTAAAGCATGCTTTATTCTGATAGTATTTGCAAACTAGCATGATTGAAAATATATACAAACATTTTAAATGTATTCCTTCTTTAGTTATTATACGCACGGATCACGTACGGATAAGAACTGTTTGAATTACTCGGACAGAAATCGGTTAAATCAATTCTTAATCAATTAACTTACATGCTTGTTTTACATATTTCGGCTATGGTTCTAATATACAAACATCTTTTACATTGCTAATTCAATTACTCGGGGTATTGTCTGTGTCAGAACTGTGTTACATTTGGTCAATACGTAATACAAGTATTATTCGTATAGAATATACTGCCGTTTCTATAATCAATATATATATATACTTCTTCGTGTATTTCGTTATTGTTCCAATGTGGGAGTTAACACAATATAAGAACATTGTCAAGGCATTTTGAAAAAATAACAGTAACGTTGCGTTGCCAATTTTAACGTTATTTGAAAAAGTTGTTCATTTTGCGTTACTGTTCCGCGATTCTTAAGATAATTTGAAATATTTTTTCAAATTGCGTTATGTTTTAAATTGCGTGTCTACAATGCTGCACATGCAGATTGAGTCTTCTTAGTCGCTTTACATTGATTACAAAATGTCTATCGTTTGAGCATATTTAGGTTTCTCGGTCAGAAAATGGAAAAAACGCCCCATACAATAATGTGTGATTCGTTCTGGATTGTCATTTGTCTGAAATATTGTTTATAGTTTTCATCAAGTAAAATATAGAATGAAGTAATATGTTCGATAGAAAAAATTGTCACGAGTTAGATGTGCAGTACACTCCTAAACAGTGATTTATAATGATGTTCACCAGAACAGGAAGCTACCTGCAAACGATGCAGCATTTTTCCTGAACGAAAAATCGATATAATATTTAACGGGTTTTCGACGGCTTTCTTTTAAAATGTTCATATGTAAAACAGAAACACAACGAATTAATTCTTTTAGACCAACATTTGATTTATTTATAGAAATTGACATAAACTGGAAATATTGTTTGTTTCTTTCAGAGTGGAAACACTTTGGAACCTGATCAGACTCTGGATTCGGACTCTTTGCAAAAGGAAACACACCGTTTATATGTAGCACGCGTTTAATAGGCAGAACTAGCCCTTTTTATGAGTGGTTACATTTAAAGTTGTATGACTAATTCTAATACACTTCCCGCACGCCCCTATATAAACAAAGAAGGAACGTATCAGTGTACACATTTTCAATAGAAAACTCACGCGCTGTAACGTTCTAACGTGACGTCATATGGCTTCGAAAATGCGTACATGTACGCCAAATAAAGTAGCGCCTTTGCTCCGGTGCAAATTAAGGTTAAATTGTGTGTTAGAATCGAAAGAATAAATTAAAACCAGTGTTTTATCTAACCTAAAGGCCTCGTGATTAAATTACTACGCATCTCAACTCCTACCAGTGTTCGATTGCACGATAAAACACTGGTATGAATTTAATACTTCTTAGATACATATCGGTAAGAGTGTCAAACAGTTTGAGAGTGAAATGGTTAACGTCTTCCACACTGTTTCTTCGGTTGATAACTTCTTTTAGAAATATCACTCCTAACTATTTTGGATATACATGTACAATGTATACTCATATATAGTAATAAACACATTTATGTGACAAAACGACTCAATTTACCCATTTCATGTTCAATTTGTAACATGGAATACTAAACAAACTATACGGTTATGTTGTGTGGACTGTTACTGATCTGATAAGGATCTATACATGTACAAATTATAAGTATATATAATTTGTATATTACATTTTAGTTGCTACCATACAAATAGCTAAACTTGTAACAGTTTTATTTCATGCTGTCTTTATCATTTGAATTTTTTTATTTCACAAATTACGGAGACGATCATTTTGTCTTTGTTTTGTCGACACACTGGTGAAAAAGATTTGATATCATTAAAGGACGATATTGCATCATGCAGGACAAAAGTAATGCAGAAAACACAAAGAAAAGCTTGTAACATTTCATTTGTCCAGTTAAACTAACCTTTAAACTAACATTAATAAGTGCTTTAATGTCAGCATAGAGATCGGTAAGTGTATGGAGAAACATAGATACGTTACAGTCCCATAACCCCTTCACTGCCTTACCCCGAGTACAACAGTTATTTGCAAACAGTTTGGACCCTGATCATACGCCGCGTACCGCGGCGTTTGATCTGGATCCAAACTGTTTGATACACATCTTTATTTTTCTGAAGTCTAAATTTTAGAAATAAAAGCAGACGACAATTATTGAAAATTGATGACGTCATGGCAGCGAAGGGGTTTAATATTCAATACTGCAAACATTAAGTAGAGTCTGAAATATTGAAATACATCGCACCAAAGCACTTACATATACTTGTGTAGCGAAATCAACAGAGTAAATCCCATAGACGGTGATAGAATGGAAAGTTCACCTGAGATAAAGAATGTCAACTTAAGTGTTGACATTAATTTGTCGTGGGTGAATATTCCATTTTATAACCATATGTGGGATGTGCTTTTCACTTTATTATACCGAACAGTACGATTTGACCCTAGTCTATGTCAGAACATAAGAATAGAAGAACAAACTGTACACTTCTTTGAACTATGCAATGTGTGTTAAACCAATTTAGAGCCAAACTAATCGTAATGTTTCCCCTTCATCGCTATGCTGTCGTCTGCCTCAATATTGTCGTCTGCTAGATCATTTCAAAGTTGGATTTAATGTACAGCGGAGAATGTGTTATTCTTTCCCAATAAACGCGTTTACGCTAAAATTGTTATTTGCAGTGCAAACAGTTTGGAGCCAGATCAGACGCCGGGTAACCCGGCGTCTGATCAGGCTCCAAACTGGTTGCCACCAAGATAAACATGAATTATCAGAATTGTCCAAAAGTTGTACTTTTCTACGTTTTAGTGTTTTGCGTTTGCGTACGTTTGCGTTTAAACGGGAAAGAATAACACATTCTCTACTGTAGTATGACTTAAAAAATATTGATTTGAATGTAAAACACGCGGGATTTGACCTAGATCATAACTCCTTGAAAAGTCGACTTTATTCGACTTTGGAAAAAACATTATTTGAAGAGTATTTTGCACAACTCAGTCGTGTAAGATCTTTTTCTGAAATGCTTGCAAGGCGCGATATTTTCCTAATCAGATGACAGCAACAAATTGTCGTTTGATACACAATACAAGTGCAGAGACAGGTGCAATACATACAATTTACAGGCGTTCATTGATATATACAATGAGAATAAATATAACAGTATGACCCGCATATAAATCGGTTTTGAAATTGCAACCACACAAACAAAGAATCTTAGATTGAGATAAAACATCTCACATATATGTGCGGGTTTTCCTTCCAAATTGCCTTACTACCCATATGTTCCGCAGAGGAACAATACTGTCAGTATTCGGATGCTTACTATAGTGTGCCTAACGATACGTTTTCAGCTATGATTTGGGTGTGTTAAAGCCTCGAAATAGTAAAAAATAAAACTTCCAAATACAGTGAGTGAGACGTTATACTTTCACAATGGATTCAGATCAGACGCCATAAAACCCAGCTTCTGATCAGACTTCAAACTGGATGCTACTCAGATAAAAATGAGTGGTCACCGTCTTCAAAACATAATTATGTTCTCCATTATATTGTTTTACGCTTACATTTGATTTTGTTCAAACAGGATATAACAACGTAGCGCCACTGCTAAAGTGGGTAATTGTGTACTTCCAACATCAATGATGTACTAAATCCAATTTTGTGAATCAAGGCGATTGTAATTAGTGATAAAAATATATGGTTTGATAGACACATACAGAAGTGGATATTTGAAACACCGAACGTTGAGTCCTGATACCTATACAGTGCCCCCTCTCTACAACGACACCCTGTGGGGGACATAGATTGTGTCTTGCTCGTAGGGAGTCGTTATAGGGAGGAACAAATAAAAATTTGGCTTACATTTGCGTCACTCGTCATTATATCTATTCTATCACAATTTCTACTTATCTGTAATTTTGAGAAAAAAAGCAGACGGCAAGTTTAAGCGGACGATTTTGCAACAGTAAAAGCGTTTGCCATAGTTGTCCTGTTTACGGAGCTGCAGCAAGGGTTGTTGTATGGAGGGAGTCGTTGTTGGGAGGGCCGCTGGGGAGAAGAACCTGTTTTTGATATGAGACATTGTACATATTAGATGAAGAAATACGAGTGATTGCAACAATATCAAACACATGATGTGAACACAACGTGCAAGCAGTTACATGTACTATTCGGATTTAACGCTTTCATGATCAAATTATTTTGGTGATTTTTATCCCTTCACCGCTTTATTTTCGTCAGCTTTACTATTGATGGCTGCAAGACATGTTTCAAAGTTAGATTTCAGGTTCTATGACTTAATAAATATCTATTAAAGTGTCAAACAGATTGGGTCCTGATCAGAGCACTAACTGTTTGCAAATGCGCTTTAAGACGTCATTGAGGGTGAAAGAAGTTAGATCCAAACTCTCTGACAAATAGTGTCATGTTTGTTCTATATTTCCTTAATTTTCCAAAGTTGAATTTGAAAAAAAAAACACATTACAGACCACAAACATTGTTGCCAACGATATTCATGCAGGCAAAAGGTTGAACCGTATGCAATACTTTATGACATCAATATATCTCACCTTGTTTGAGTCTACTATTACTCTCCTGTAACTTGTCTATACTCTCCTATAGCAATTTCAATAGAATTATTTCGTTTAGATGGGAAATGATTCTGCTATTATCAAATTTAGGTCGGCAACACTCTGCATAGTAGACGTAGGGTCTAGAAAACTGTCTGCTGCGCACTGTACCTTAAGCCTGCTATGTTATTTTAGGCTGCAAGAATTGTGGGATGTAACCTCTTCAAATGTTTGAGTAAATATCATCGCATTGTGAAAACACATGATCCAGATGAGACGCCGAGTACAGTGGAGAATCTGCTTTTCTTTCCCGTTTAAACGCAAACGTACGCAAAACGCAAGGCGCTTAAACGTAGAAAAGAACAACTTTTGGACAATTCTGATATTTCATGTTTATCATGGTGGCAAACAGTTTGGAGCCTGATCAGACGCCGGGTTACCCGGCGTCTGATCTGGCTCCAAACTGTTTGCACTGCAAATAATAGTTTTAGCGTAAACGCGTTTATTGGGAAAGAATAATAGATTCTCCACTGTACTCGGCGTCTCATTATAATTCGGACTGTTTGTAAGAGCTTGCACAATATCACCCGAAACGTGCAGAAGTTAAACATACCTTGCAGAAATGTAGTTTTGATGACAATCTGTCTAATATTATACTCGATGTAACAGAACTAACTGGTAGATATTTTCTTCAAATCATACTGCTGGCTTTCGAGTGTCTATGATGCCTACGCATAGAAGAGTTGCATTTACAGTTGCCTACACATTTTAACTGCTTACACATTGTTTTACAAGCAGGGATATTTTAGATCTAGTTCTTAAATTTTTAAGTACATTGCACTGTACCTTGTCTATGGGTTTCAGTTGGATCGATCGAGTAGCTTGATCCCTTAGGCATTTTAATTTTTACTGTTTTTAACCTAGCGCATGGCGATAATGATCATTAGTGATCGAAGCCATTATTGTAAAAGAAGAAGAAGAAATATTGAATCAAATGTCCAGCAGATTGGATCTTAATCAGACGTCGTTTTACGCGGCGTCTGATCAGGATCTAAAATGCTTGTAAATATAACGTTCAAACAGTTGGATCCGTTTATAGTATTATAGGATGTAGAAGTTGGTGAAGCGGTATATACTCATATGCTCCAAATATATTTACAAACAGATCAACATATATATTTGACTACAAAACCCATCATACGAACATATTGTGCAGACCAAATGTACTAAAGAATCTACATGTACATGTGAATATACAAAATGAAGTAGCATGATACATCGTTACAAAATTGAAATCTTAAAACTTTTTATTCTGTATTTTCAAATGGGTTATACTGCCTTTTTGAAGATAAAAATTGTATTGTGATTTTGAGCGATTTGTGATAAATAGTGCATATAGTGCATATTATGCTAAGTATTGGGACAGCTAGGTCGGTGTAAACAGTGTAGACCTCTAACCATGGTATACATCCTTTGTTATTCAGTTTGCAACTCTTTAACAAATAACTTACTCTGTAATTAAAGCATTTTACTCAAATTTTATGACAATTACAGCAATTACGCAAGGTGTCCCGAGTGTAAGGACTTTTACTGTGTCGCGGCTAAACACTGGCACGGCAATCAATGTTACTTGAGCAAAGGGCAATAACTCTCAATTATAAAACTTACAGTAGAGAAAACGTCATTCTTTCCCAATAAACGCCTTTACGCTAAAACTACTATTTGCAGTGAAAACAGTTTGGAGCCAGATCAGACTCGAAACTGTTTTCCATCCAGCTTGATATAAATATTCAGAATTGTTTTAAAGTTGTTATTTTCTACATTTTATTGTATTTCGTTTGCGTTTAAACGAGAAAGAATAACGTTTTCTCCACTGTATACGACAAATTTTTAAGACGACGATACCATGTCAATAAACTGGCCATAATACCGTCTGTAGATTGTGGTAAATGGGTTTTATTTTGATTTAATTTACTCTTTCACGGCCACATGCGACTACAGTCGGCTTTGCCAATTGTTTGAATTTTGATCAAGCGTCGCGTTACAGTTTGACACTCGTATCAATACTCCCATCGTCAAAACTTTGAATTGTCCATAAACTTGGAGCCGGTACATTTTAGCGTACGGTATAAATATTCTCTAAAAGGAGTTAAATTCGGGTGACGGTAATGGTTTGCTATATGACTAATGCGAAGACTACTGGTAGCACTCAGATATGAGTAATTACATGTATGCAGTAGATGGTACATGTACAATACCTGTTTCTTCATGGTCGTTTGTGTGGAGTTTTGCCACTTCGGAATATGACAAGTGGATTTTACATTTAAGAAACTGAATACAAGGATGTACATGTATTCATTTTAAGAAACGTTTTACATTTAAATTGGAAAAGTGAATATAAGATAAAAATAGCTATGCTGTGCTTTATCTTGACTTCAAAGAATTACATGAATGTGGTTCAGTAATAAGTTTACAGTGGATAATCTGTTATTCTTTCCCGTTTAAACGCAAACGTACGCAAACGCAAAGCACTAAAACGTAGAAAATAACAACTTTTGGACAATTCTGATATTTCATGTTTATCATGGTGGCAAACAGTTTGGAGATCTGGCTCCAAACTGTTTGCACTGCAAATAATAGTTTTAGCGTTAACGCGTTTATTGGGAAAGAATAACATATTCTCCACTGTATCACATTATACATATTTTGGAATTGAATCAATACCTTTTCATCTGTCTATCATTGGCCGATATAATAACTGGTATTAATATGATTATGAACCCTATTATTTACATGTATAAAAAGATGTCCTCTTTAAAATGAGGGGCGTTTCATTTTTTGTTGAGTATATTATTGCACAAAGCTCATTATCACTATTATTAGTATTAAAAATGACCAATGGGAGTCACTGCATTTAACTGGACTATGTTTTTCCCGTTTACAGCGTATCGCCCCGTTCGTATCCCTGTTCGTTTCAAACTAGAAGTTAACACAAAGATAAAAGTAGTTACAGTGGAAAACCCCCTCATGCTTTATTAATAATTGCGTTCACGCTAAAATAATTATTTCCGTTGAAAACAGTAACCCGGTGTCTGATTAGCTTCCGAATTGAATGACACTCAGCTAAAAATGAATAGTTAGACAAATCTAAAAGAATGTAATTTCCCTCGTTTGTCTACACTACGTGTGCGTTTCGTTTGCTTTTAAACGGGAAAGAATAACATCTTCATCAATGTATTATATATTGTATATACCTACAGTACACATGTATATATATATATATAAACAGACGCTACATGCAATACATGTAGACAAAAATAAACGAGCATTTACCATTTGCATGGATAGCATAAATAGCGCACCAGTTTGTAAAATTGTATTGCCTTCAGTTCAAAGGTTCGAATCTCGACAGTTTAAACATAGTTCTGAATAACTGAAATAATATATGCATGCATGTGTTCATATAAGAGCATGGCGTTCATTTCAATAATTAGCTAATCTACATGTAGATTGCAGTTTCCCTAAATTAAATTGTCCTCTGTTATTGGGAAAATTCATAAAATAAGTATATTTTAATAGATGAATCAAACATTATATGTATGTAACTATATTCGTATAACCAAAATAAGATTTAAATCGGACTTAGGATTACTCGTTTGATATAATCTTTTCAATATTAGTTAAGTTAAAATGAAAATAAAAAAAAGTTAATGGATAAAGGTTTGTCTGTGTATTTCACATCAAACATCAACATGAGTAGAAACAGAATGTACAGTAGCATTTGCCTCAATCTTGTTTGTCTTTCATTGAACTGGTTCAATGCCAATGTGGCCAATACTAACATTTGTCAACGTTTTGTATTCTGATCAAGGTTGTTTGACACTTAAATCAATGTTCTCAAGTTAGAATGTTCTATTTTACACGTAAACTCAGGAAAAAGTATAAGAAGACGATAATATTGCAGCGACTGTGTTAGATGGGTTTTCTCGTCATACTGGCAGTGCATACATTGGAGAATACGTTATTATTTCCGGCAGCCCGGCATCTGATAAGACTCCAAACTGTTTTTCACTCAGTTTAAAATAAATAGGTGGAATTAATGATGTTATTTTCTACATTTTATTCAATGCGTTTGCGTTTCGTTTTCGTTTAAACGGGAGAGAATAACGTCTTCTCTACTGTATAATGATGGCATTACAGAATATGGAGAACATGTACAGTGGAGAATCTGTTATTCTTTCCCGTTTAAACGCAAACGTACGCAAACGCAAAACACTAAAACGTAGAAAAGTACAACTTTTGGACAATTCTGATAATTCATGTTTATCTTGGTGGCAAACAGTTTGGAGCCTGATCAGACGCCGGGTTACCCGGCGTCTGATCTGGCTTCAAACTGTTTGCACTGCAAATAATAGTTTTAGCGTAAACGCGTTTATTGGGAAAGAATAACGTTTTCTCCACTGTAGGACAGTAATTACTGTAGCCCTTTCCCTGCTGTAATACATGTATCATCTTCTCCAAAGGTGGCATCTGTTTTTATTTCTTAAACTATGATTTGATGCATATTAATTTAGGAAACATTTACGTGGGCATATAATAGTTTAGATCCTGGTCGAGCCTCGCATTACGTGGCGTTTGATACTGATGCAAACTGTTTTCCAATGTTGTTCAAGGCATATCGATAGTCTACGAGTTAACGGTGGCCATTTAGTCGATTAACACGGTAACTAGTCATCAGTGTCGCTCATCAGTGGCGTACTGTGACAACTGAGGATACGTTTTTTGTTCCCGTTTAAACGCAACTGTAGGAAATGAGTGACGAACAGTTTGGAGACGCCGATCAGACACCGGGTTACCCGGCGTCTGATCTAGCTCTAAACTGTTTGATATGACAATAATAGTTTTAGCGTAAACGCGTTGACTGGGAAAAATAACGCGTTCTCCTCTGTAACAACCCTCGTGCCTTAATGTAATCTGCTTAAAAACATTCATCCTTAACACTTTGGAGGGACAATTCCAATTTCTAATAAAGTATTGTCCATATTTGACCTTTTATATGGTTGAAATAAACAATACATTGCCAACAATACAGACACTGTTCAGAGGTATGCGAAACAGGCTAAGCTGTTTGCATAATACATGTGTATATTCCTCAGTTAGAATGTTTGCAAAGGACGTGTATACTCGTCGTTATGGTTGAACTTGTTAATATCTTCAGTGTCATGCATGTATCTGTTTTAAACAATTGTCATACAGTGGAGAATCTGTTATTCTTTCCCGTTTAAATGCAAACGTACGCAAACGCAAAACACTAAAACGTTTAAATGTAAAACTTTTGGACAATTCTGATAATTCATGTTTATCTTGGTGGCAAACAGTTTGGAGCCTGATCAGACGCCGGGTTCAAACTGTTTGCACTGCAAATAATAGTTTTAGCGTAAACGCGTTTATTGGGAAAGAATAACGTTTTCTCGACTGTAAGCTTATATTTCTCAGATTTAAATTATACGTAAGTTGTTATCAGAATCCAAACTGTTTGTCATTCATCTCGACCTTACCCGATACACACGTCGACGCAAAACAAAATATGTCAAGTGTGTACAGTATGGAACCAAATCAGATTCCACGTAATCCGGTGTTTGGTCAATTTTCACATAATTCACAACTCAGATTCAAATTAACTGTCAGAATATTCAACAAGCTATAAATGTGTAATACACGACCACTAAAATAAGAAAAAAAATGATTTACCCCTTCACCGTTTCACTGTCGTCTGCTTCAATTTTGATGATTGCTATATCGTTTCAAAGTAAGATTAAATGAAGTATGACTTATTCAAAATCGATACGAGTGTCTGACCAGGATCCAAACTGTTTGCAAAAGCGTTTTTTGCGTCATTGAGTGTGAAAGAGTTAAAAGACAGGTTACAGTTTACAACAATGTGAATATAAAACAAAACAGGAGATTTTTGTTTTACATTCACCTTGTCCCGAGGTTATAAAACTTAAAATGAACTCTGTGCTCAAAACTCAGAATGTGTCACAGCTCATAACACAATAACACTTCAACAAACATATTTTTACATAACTAGTATTTGCATATACCATAATTCTATTGTAAATATATATTCAAATCAGGTTACTTAGATTAGTTCAAGCATGTTTAGTAGACACTATATCCTGTAATCGAATCTGACTTAAACACCTGGTGCCGTTTCAAAAAACTTCGTACGACAAAAACGGTTGTAAGTCAAAACTTTAAAATACATTTAATTTCCTATTTCTCTTTCTAATCCTGTCGTGTGACAGCTCCTTGTAATCGTCTTTTCAAGACGCGTCCAAAGAGATGACACCGGCAGGATAAGATGGAGAAATAAATAATAATTGAGACATTTATATCTAACTAACGACAACATTTGTCGTATGAAGTTTAATAAAACGGGCCCCTGGGAATTAGCGCAATGAGGAGGTCGTAATAGAGAGGTTTTACTGCTTTTCATTGTAGAGCTTTAACATTTCAGTTACAGTGGAGAACGCAAAGAATAACGTTTTCTCCACTGTAGAGTATTCGGGAAATAATACGTAGTTATTCTTTCCCAACAAACGCGTTTACGCTGTAACTATTTTATTTTATATGCAAACAGTTCGGCTCCTGATAAGACGCCGGGTAACAAATACTCAGAATTGCCAAAATGTTACTTTCTGCATTTAACCGTAATGTCTTTGCGATTCGTTTGGGTTTAAAATGGAAAGAATAACGTCTTTTCCACTGTACACATTCAATTATTATACTGCAAAGTAAATTCCTTACTTTTCATTGGTCAACGAGCCGTAGACATAATCCCATATACCCTGTGAGCTGACAGGGTACTTGGAAATGCAGCTGTTTTCATTGGCTGACAGGTCCCTGAGGCTTGCTTTGCAGAATAAAAGATGGCCGATTGCTCGACAGGATTGAGTGCATTCAATCGTGCATCCTCCGTTTTAAGTCCATTTCGGCTAAGAACCAATCTGTGTTTGGATCTTTCAACCGTCGCATTATTTCTGGGAAAGTTTGACGTCGAAATATACGAGTATGCACATTTTTTTAATGAATAACAACTTCAGAAACATGACGTCATTACGCTCAACGTTATCTGCTTTGGCGCGATTTTGTTATAATTTACTACGAGCGCTGTGCATGACAAATTCCTAAATATTTCGTTTGAACAGTGAAAACTTTGCAGTATAATAAATTCGTTATACAGTTTCTTCACAGTGTACATGAGGATTTCTTCCCGGCTGGTAAAATCATGTAACCCTCGCCTAACGGCTCGGGCAACATGATTTACCTCAGCCGGGAAGAAATCCCCATGTACACTGTGAAGAAACTGTATAACTAATAATGTAGTGGTCATGTTCTTCTTCGATCGAATCCTGTCATTTTTGCATCACGAAATTGGTAGTGACATGATCGATCTCCAGGGACTAGTCTATGCACATTGCATACCCAGACGCTCATCATGATCAAACAAAATGTTTGCTTAAATAAATAAAAGAAGATTAAAACATTCTCTCACAAAAAATAATGTTATTAATAGAAACTTTCACATCTGGAAATTGGCCAGTTAGTATCGATTTTTAAGGCTATGTCTAGAAAATATCTATGAAAAAAGAAAAGTACACGGAATGGTCAAGATTCTTGTCATTAGACTTATTAACCCTTTCGGTGCCAACTTAATCGTGAAGTTTTTACCCCTTCGTCGTTATTGTGTCGTCTACTTTAATAGTGTTGTCTGTAAAATCGTTGCAAAGTTAGAATCAATGTAGTAAGACTTAAAAATATCGATATGAGTGTCAAACAGTTTGGATCCTGCCCAGACGCCGCAACGTCTGATCTAGATTCAAACTGTTTGCAAAGTCGACTTTATAACTGCCTTCAGTTAAACTTTGAAATTTTAGTGCAGATATTGTTAATAAAGCAGACAAACTATGGCAGTCGAACGGTTGAAACAGATACATGTAGTTAAACTTGGAACTGAGAGTGTAAATATCTGTAATGCCATATCCGGGCTATGTTAATGTCTGTTAACAAAATGGAGTAAATCGGCAAAGTATAATCCTAAAACCTTTCATTTGGAGAAACAAGCAGACGACAGTGTTAAGACATCGCTATCTTGAGAGTGTGTCTTAGTGATAGGTTTTATGCAATGAAATGTTAAAAACAACCCCTGCATTAAAAAAAGGATACTTAATTTATTTTGAACATATGGAATTGTCAATTTGAAACTTCAGGGGTCAATAAAATAATTAGGATGGAGAAAGCGTTATTCGTTCCCAATAAACGCGTTTACGATTAAATAAATATTTTCAACTGCAAATATTTTGGGCCAGATGCCGTGTAAGGTCCAACCTGTTTGCAACTCACATTATATGATAGACAGACAGGAAAAATAAAAAAGTGTATATTTCTACATTTTACTGCACTGTGTTTGCGTTTCGTTTGCGATTGAAACGGGAAATGTTGACATATCCACTGTAATATTTGACGATATTGCTTAGCAGTGTTATTTTTTATTTCAGAGCGCTATTGTGCCTAATGCTACAGACGTATATCTCAAGAGCGTTGTGTTCCGGTGATACAGGTATGAACTTATCATAAACCTTGCGGCGCCATACGCGATAAGGTCGCATTTTCAAACAGCTTCGATCCGGATCAGACCCTACGTGACGCGGCGTCTGATAAGGATTAAAAAAATTCGCATAGTCACCCTTTAGTGTCGTTGACAGTAAAACAGTTAACAATTTTCCTGCTATTATGACGTAATACATGTATCCTGTCTAGCGCAGTCACTACCACGATATTTACGTCTACACTTATTTATGGTATTTTCAATAATTGATACCTACTTCAAAATCATCTAGATATGATCTTAGTAGTAACCAGATAAGTTCATGCTCACACGCCGAGTAGAGCGACATCTAATGAGGATTTAAAAAGTTGCAAATATCATATACATGTACAGTGGAGAATCTGTTATTCTTTCCCGTTTCAACGCAAACGTACGCAAACGCAAAACACTAAAACGTAGACAAGAACAACTTTTGGACAATTCTGATAATTCTTGTTTATCTTGGTGGCAAACAGTTTGGAGCCTGATCAGACGCCGGGTTACCCGGCGTCTGATCTGGCTCCAAACTGTTTGCACTGCAAATAATAGCTTTAGCGTAAACGCGTTTATTGGGAAAGAATAACAGATTCTCCACTGTACATTTTTTTTAAAAGTGTAGCAAACATTTTTGTGTTAAGTTTGCCTCTACACTATTTGAAATTAATTGAATTGGTTTAGCGCAAAAGTCTTCTTCATTGCATATAGCTTCGAAATGTACTTTAGTTGTTACAATGGCTGTGATATAATTTTTTAAACTATATAAATACACATCTACTTTCAACTCTATGGTCACCAAGAACTACGTGTTTTTCTTAAGAGGGTGTACAGGTACAGTGGAGAAGACGTTATTCTTTCCAAATTAACATTAACAAGGATGATCAGACTGGTCCAAAAGCTGACATTTTCTATATTCTATGGTATTGCGATTACGTTTCGTTTGCGTTTAAACGGGGAAACATAACGTCTTTTCCACTGTATAATTATGATGTTTCAAGTACAGTAAAACCTCGCTATTACGACCACTAAAACGAAGGCTAATTGAGTGTATAATAGACAGGTGACAGCTTAAAGCAAGGTTACAGTGAAACAGAAAGCTCCTATAGGAGCTTTCTGTTTCACTGTCACCTTGCTTTAAGCGGTCACCTATCGTAAACACCCTAATAATTAACATAATTTAGTGGTCGTAATAGCGAGGTTTTACTGTATGATATTTCAAGTACATATAGATATGTCTTTTTTTCAGAGTACTTAAATTCTGATGAATTAGCGCAGCTGACGAATCTCCTGCAAGATATCCAGTTGAATGATAAAGACAATATAATAAAACAGCAACATTTAGACGGTAACCAGCTGCTGCTTAATCAACTTTCCGAATATATTTCCACTGAAACGGGTACTGTTTCAAATGGGGGCAATATTGAATCCCCAAGCGCGATTGGTGGTATCGAAAATGTCATAAAAAGTAAACGGGGCTGGGAAGACATTCAACGGCCCTGGAGGGGTTACTTCCCAAAGCGAGCATGGGACGTGGTTCGAAGTTATTGGCGATTGCCTGCATTCCGTATAGCATATAGAAACTACATCGGTAAGCGCAGTAACGAACAGCTAGTTGAAGTACCGGTTCAACCTGGAAATGACCATGTACCTACTATGTATAATGATCTTGGTTATAAAGATATAGGTGATTCAAAAGTGGTTCCAGAATCAGACACTGAAGAAAATAGTGCTGGAAGCCAAGAATTAGATGATAGTTGGAATAACAAGGATAGACAAGAAAAGAGGGGTGACTTGGAGGCTACAAGTGAATTTCCAAATGACCGTATATTGAAAAGGGGATGGGAAGATATACGATTGCCACAGGTGTATTCTCCATTAAAAAGAGGATGGGGAGAGTTAATGCCTTTCTCTAGCAAGCAATTTGGGAAAAGGGGATGGGAGGACGTGCGTCTGTCCTCATATAGAACTATTGGTAAAAGAGGGTGGGAAGATATGCGATTGTTTGGAAATGGGCAGTTTGGTAAACGTGGCTGGGAAGATGTACGATTTAATACGCCTCAACAATTAGGTAAAAGAGGGTGGGAAGATTTGCGGTTGTTTCAAAACGGACAATTTGGGAAGCGTGGCTGGGAAGATGTACGATTTAATACGCCTCAACAATTAGGTAAAAGAGGGTGGGAAGATTTGCGGTTGTTTCAGAACAGACAATTTGGGAAGCGTGGCTGGGAAGATGTTCGATTTAACACACCTCGACCATTAGGTAAAAGAGGGTGGGAAGATTTGCGGTTGTTTCAAAACGGACAATTTGGGAAGCGTGGCTGGGAAGATGTACGATTTAACACACCTCGACCATTAGGTAAAAGAGGGTGGGAAGATTTGCGGTTGTTTCAAAATGGCAAATTCGGGAAACGTGGCTGGGAAGATTTACGATTATTCAGAAATACCAACGTAGGTAAAAGAGGTTGGGAAGATGTCCGATTATACCCAGGTCGACAGGTTGGTAAACGGGACGATGTTCCGTTGTATTATGGTGGTACAGACAGGAATGGCAATAAACGAGGCTGGGAGGATATTCGTTTACCTCAGAGTGGACAATATGGAAAGAGAAGTAAGGCAGATACACAATTTTATGGTGACCAAGTTGAAAAGCGTGGTTGGGAAGATGTGCGACCGTATGACTTCAATCGCATAGGGAAGAGAGGATGGGAAGACATTCGCCTGTTTCAAGGATGCGGGTGCTGTAACAGTGCTTATTCCTACCGCCACTGCTGTTTCTCATGCCGAGCGAGTTTTCGGAAACGTTCTATAGAAAATGAACATACCAATTCTGACCGATCACATGTTGTGCACATTTTGAAATGAACCGTTAATCTGTTGAAGGATTGCGTGGTTTACGTGGTATTAAAGAAGGTTTTAGCAATAAGATGACCCAAAGCTGGGTCTAATCAAATAAAGACCATTGTTTATATTATTTTTTTAGGGGAACGTTTTTCCGTCTTTTTAATACAAACTCAAACCCAAACGCAATGCAATAAAACATTGAAGATTGACAATATTTCTCAATTTGTGATAATGTATTTTTGGATGACTCCAAATAGTTTGGGCTCGGATCCGAAACTGAATGACCCGGCTTTTGATATGGATCCAAACTTATTGTAATAAAATACTTGTTTCAACACAAGCGCCTTTATTGGACGAACATAACATTTTCCCTGTAATGTTGCTGTCTGTATAATCAAAGCTATACCGTTATAGATGTTTTGTCATTCCAAGTACATCCTTTTTTGTGGACAAACAAAGCGTTTATATTCAAAATGAATTGGCAGATATATTCTTCTATATTAGTTTGTTTTATTTATAAATGACTGTCTAATGGACACATGGTTTTACCTAATAAATCTAATTAACATGTTATGATTCGTTCTTTGTAACTTTTATTTCATTTTAGATATTTGTGAGGGCTAAGTGTAGCGTTCTTATAATATCGCGTCGTCTGATCAAGATCAAAACAGTTTGCAAAGGAGCTTTAATGCGTCATTGAGAGTGGAAGGGTTAACCCATTTGCGCCCAGTGGATTATTTCCTGTTTATATACTGGAATAATCCATTTTTTATCCAAGGGATGCCTGGTCAAAATTTTCATTTTCATTTTGTTTTATATTGAAATTCCTATCAGCAAACAGTGTAGACTCTGATCAGACGCCGCATGATACGGCGTTTGATCAGAGTTTACATTAATTGCTTATGTCCGACAGTGGAGAATCTGTTATTCTTTCCCGTTTAAACGCAAACGTACGCAAACGCAAAGAACTAAAACGTAGAAAAGAACAACTTTTGGACAATTCTGATAATTCTTGTTTATCTTGGTGACAAACAGTTTGGAGCCTGATCAGACGCCGGGTTACCCGGCGTCTGATCTGGCTCCAAACTGTTTGCATTGCAAATAATAGTTTTAGCGTAAACGCGTTTATTGGGAAAGAATAACAGATTCTCCACTGTATATATGGGATCGTGGGCACAAATGGGTTAAACACAGTTTGCATTACATTCATAATTTGATAGTTTTAAAAAGATCCGACGATTTATTGTAATGTGAGCGGCAAAATAATTTGAATCTGACTTGGTTTGAAAGTTTGCAAATAAATTGTTTCGGCACAAACGTATTTATTGTGAAATAATAAACGTTTTTTTCCGTTGACGAATTAGCGGTTTAAAGTGTCTTTCAAATGTTATCAAACGAAGACACACACAAGTTATAAAACAACGCTAAGACGCGGTATTGCAAAATGCAACATTTTCAGTAGGAGTCTTTTCAAGTCATATTCAAAGGTATGTATTTCTAAACAACAAAATGAGTGGCAGAACTTAGTATTAAATGTTGCAGGGGCAAAAAGGAAGTATGCGTATTTTATAGTCCAGTCTAATCTCACAAACGTTTGATATGCATAATGTTTCTAGAAACAGTTTTTCAACGGGTAAGAACTACATAAAAGTCATCAGAACGTATGCCAATGGTGTGGTGTTTGGTAGGGATGAAGATAAAGAGGGGGTTAATCCTCATCCAAATTTACCAAAGCCCTCAAAATGTTACAAGTACTTCATTCCCTGTTTTTACCTAGAAAATGAATGGTAGTCAGGAAGGCACTTTTTTGTTCCTAAAACATATCCATGCCCCGCACGGCTCTTATCCTTACATTCGCTCGTGCACTTGAAATCGGCCGATCCATATCGGCCAAGTAGACTTGCTGCTTTATCATCAGGTATTGCAGTATCAAATAATTATGGATAGTTGATTGTGCTATTGTCTGGTAATAGATATATTTAGAACCAGAATATTTTACGAATTGATTTTAGAATTGTATTCAGAGTTAGCATTGTACAAAAACAAGTCTTTCTACGCTTAGGAATTTCATTTAGCTTTCTTCATCATTGTTTGTTAAGACATATTTTAACTTGTTTTAGGCTATCTTTGTCTCGACTAGCGTACACTCAACAATATTTGTTTTTATTTATTGAGAAGTCCTCGTTTCTTCACCTTGTCCCAATGTTATAAAGGCTCAAATCTGACCGATCAAAGGCTCGAGAACACACCCAGACTGATATCAAACGCTTTATAACCTTGGACCCAGTTTTACACACATTAAAACAACAGTTTTTATTCGATACATTCTGTTGTGTCATATTTTGCACATTCTGTGGTACGGATGAGTAGGCATCATTACAATCCAAATAGACTCGTTTGTGCTTAACCCTTTCCCACATAGCATATCTCTAGTATTGAATATAGGAGTCCACTTAAAGCAGGTTGAAAGTAAAGCAGAATGCGCTTTAAGCGCATTCTGCTTTACTTTCAGCCTGCTTTAAGCTATCATCTGCTAGAATATAGAAAATATTTTGTATTATACATATTTATGAATGTATAAATTGGAACTATTTTCTTCAGGGCAAGAATAAACTGAATGCGCTAAAAGGCGCTTCTATGGGGGAAAGGGTTAAACAAGATTAGTGTATCCATTGCAAACAGCATGGAACTGTATCAGACACCGAAAACAAAACTGTTTGCCACTCAAATAAAAATAAACCGTGACAATTCTCAAATCTGTTGCCTGTAAGAGAACAATTCGATCTTTTAAACCCACTGTGGAATGAACAGTTGAGAGCACATGTGCTATTTTTTATTGAAATAGTCATTATTCATTCTATTATATTAAATACTCTCTAACAACCATTTCATTTCAGTCGTTCGCATTAAAATAGTTTCGTTACTTTTATTGTATTGTAATGATTAAAGCAGTTTGACTTAATAAATAGCAATATGATTATTGTTAAACCGTTTGGCTCCATGTGACGA
Source organism: Gari tellinella (assembly GCA_922989275.2). Taxonomy (NCBI): domain Eukaryota; kingdom Metazoa; phylum Mollusca; class Bivalvia; order Cardiida; family Psammobiidae; genus Gari; species Gari tellinella. The sequence continues at coordinate 98,796,140 of OV277856.1, read as the reverse complement.
GATGTCCGAACAGAATCTAAATAGTTTACAAAGTTTTCAAATTCATATAAAGTCGCTTTTGGCAACGAATTTGTTAGTGTTAATAACGTATGTCAAACTTGCGGTTATCGACAACTCATTGTACAAACACAGACATAGCAAATGACGTTCAATAACTGCTACGTTCAAAAGCTTTGTATAGTGATAAAGACGTTAATTTTACCAAATAAACGCGTTTGTAAACGCTTAAAGTATTTTACTTTGCAAACAGTTTGGAGCCAGATCAGACGTTAATTAACCCGGCGTCTGATCATGCTCCAAACTGTTTGCCACTCATATAAAGATATATCCTGAAAAATTCTAAAATTGTAATTTCCCGCATTTTCATGCATTGTGTTTGCGTTTTGTTTGCGTTTAAACGGGAAGGAATAACGTATTCTGCAATGTATTCTCCTGGACGACCCCTGGCTATTAGTTTGACTATGTGCGGAAATAAGGGGTGCTGTTTTTATCACAATTGGAAGATGCCTTAGAGTATACCATTTATTGGTGTAACTCGTTATACCCTAAAACTTCCAATGGACAATTCAAGTTTATAATATAGGCTGGTCCATTTTAGACTGTTTAGGTGTTTTTTTTTATAATATATTGCAAAATGACAAACTGGGACTTGACTGTTTGCATTAGTCCAGCGTACTTTTGATAGGTACGCTTTTGGTAAACAAGCATATATGCGTCACTAGGGCTAAATAAGTTTTTCCAGCTGGGGAGATTTTGTTACTAATATTGAAAACAGTTTTTATCGAGTTGAGACTCCAAGACACACAGCATACCATCTGGAATCAAACTATTCGACACTCCGGTGTAGACTAGACCTACCTTCACGAATTATAGTGTAGAGGACGATATTCTTAAAACAAAACGAGTTTTTTTCTCAAACCATAATTTCCATCCCAACAAACCAGACCAGATGCTAGGTACAGTGGAGAAGACGCTATTCTTTCCCAACACACGCGTTTACGCTAAAACAATAATTTCCATTGCAAACTGTTTGGTGTCTGATCAGACGACGGGTTACCCAGCGTCTCATCAGGCTCAAAACTGTCTGCCTCTCAGATTAAAATTAAGGGTCAGAACTGCCAAAATTTGTAATTTTCTACGTTTACGCGCATTGCGTTTGCGTTTTGTTTGCGTTTAATCGGGAAAGAATAACGTTTTTATCACTGTAACCCGCGCCTTACCAAACTTCAAACTGTTTCAGCTCAGATGATAATAGAACGTTAGAACATACAAAAGTGTGTAATTGTCAACATTATATTGCATACAATATAGCGTTTGCCCTTAGTTTCGTTTAACCCTTTACTTCCTGAAACCTAAAATTAACAATTCTATTTTTTAATTAAGTCTAGACCATTTTTGACTTTTAAGGGTTGAATTTTACAAGATATGTCAAAATGATCAGGGTATACACTATTTGCATAGGACAAGTGTACTCATCACAGGTATGCTGTTCGCAAATGACGTATTCGTGTATGATTAGGGTTCAAAGAGTTAAATGGGAGAGAAAAGCGTACTAGTATTCTCCACTGTACTCTTATTATTTACGATTCCCCCGGTCTTTAGACAAAAGAAATGTATGAATAAAGAGCATTTTTTAAAATTGTAGCTTATAGCACAGTAAAAAATAAAAACAATTAAAGTACACCTTACGATATTATAATTAAAACTTTTTCAAACTAAGTTTGGTTCATTCTTTAAAACTGTTGCATTCAATCGATACTTTTGATCATGAAAGGGTTTCATACAGGATGCGGAAGCAAAAAAAAACATATTTCATCTTGGTTTCAATGAGCATCAAACACAGTTGGCTTCAGATAAGTTGCATTTTAACTTTGAAGGGAAAGGAATGACCCTAATATTGTCGGTGTTATCCATGCTTATAATGCTTTTTTGCGTTGTGTCTCAGACTCAACTGAAACGCTTTATAAGCGCCTGGCCTTATAACAGTTTGCCAAAAGTTCACCGAGAGTCCGGACATATATCGCACTGTTTGATCGAGATCCCAAGGCGCGACTATATAAACAGTTGCAATGGGGAAAAGGGAGGTAATTTCGAAAGTTTGATATCAGACATTTTGTCAATGCATCTGCATGTATTTCTCCATATTCATAATTGTAAACTTATTTCGTTGCACAACCGTCTGTATGTAACTTAGCTGTTGTTAAATAAAGTAGGGCTGATATATGTGACACTGAGGCATAAATCTGCAAGACAGATCAGCTACAGTGGAGAAAACGTTATTCTTTCCCGTTTAAACGCAAACGCAAAGCACTAAAACGTATTAAATGACAATTGTTTGATAATTATGAATATTCATTTTAATCTGAGTGGCAAAAAGTTTGGATCCTGATCAGACGCCTGGTTACCGGGCGTCTGATCTGGCTCCAACATGTTTGCACTGCAAATAATGGTTTTAGCGTAAACGCTTTTATTGGTAAAGAATAACGTTTTCTCCACTGTAGTTGCAACGTTAAACCACACATCTTCATCATCAAATGGGAATGTCAATTTGTATTTCAACAGGCAAAAGAAAGATCTTTGATCTTGTTTGCTTAGAGGTCCTTACATGTAGATACCGACTGCTAGGGATTTTATTACAGTGGAGAAAACGTTATTCTTTCCCGTTTAAACGCAAACGAAACGCAAACGCAAAACACTAAAACGGAGAAAAGGGCAACTTTTGGACAATTCTGATAATTTATGTTTATCTTGTTGGCAAATAGTTTGGAGCCTGATCAGACGCAGGGTTACCCGGTGTCTGAACTGGCTCCAAACTGTTTGTAATGGAAATAATAGATTTAGCGTAAACGCGTTTATTGGAAAGGAATAACGTTTTCTCCACTGTACTCATGTAACGTTTGATTGGCAAATAAACGTAGCTCAGAAATAAAGAAATCTGTAAATGATGAGTAGTGTGTCTGTTCAGTTATTATAGATTTTAATTTCCTTCTCTCAAAGAAAGATCTTGTTAGCTTCCCCTAGAGCTTTGCCCGCTACAAATTATCAATTACATGTACAATATGAACAAACGATGTGATGATTCGGCATTTCACTCATTAACTCTTTCCTCCCTGAAACCTCAAACGGACAATCCTATGTTTAAATTAAGAGTAGACCATTTTTTTTTTATCTTTTTAAGGTTAAATTTTACAATATTATTATGTAAAATGACAAACAGTGTAGACCCTGATCAGAGGGCTCCTTAATGAGCCCTCTGATCAGTGTCTACACTGTTTACGTAGGACAAGTGTACTCCTCTCATATACGATGTGTGCAAAAGACGCATATATGCGTGGCTAGGTTTCAAATAGTAAATGCCTAGTGACGCGTACATGTACATGCGTCATTTACAAATAGCATACTAGAAAATAGTACACCAGGGCTACCATTTATCCAGACTTTTCCTAAGTATTCGGATTTTTTTCTAGAACGTGGAAGCTTAAAGCAGGCTGAAAGTAAAGCAGAATGCGCCATAAGGCGCATTCTGCTTTACTTACTGTCTGTTTTAAGTAGTCACGTGTCAGCAAAACTTTGGGTTAAAGGTAGGATTCGTAAATTCGCACTTGAAAAATGAAAATTTTGAAATCTTAGGATTTTTTATGTCAAGTTATGGCAACCCTGGTTCACTTATCATATGCAAACAGTGGATATCAATATCAGAGGTATTTTCAGATAGACCTCTGATTAGGGTATGCACTTGTTGTTATTTTGTAATTTTATGTTAACCCCTTCACTGCCATGACGTCATCAAATTTAAACAATTGTCGTCTGCTTCTATTTCTAAAAATTTTTTTTTAGATATTTTGACTTATGAAATATTGAAACGAGTGCCAAACAGTTTGGATCCTGTTCAGACACCGCGTTACGCGGCGTCTGATCAGGATCCAAACTGTTTGCAAATAACTATTGTACTCGGGGTAAAGCAGTGAAGGGGTTAATATAACCGTAGTAAATAATTGATTCAATATGTTGGGAAATAGAATAATCCATTTGCTGCCTGATTTGAAAATAAGTTAATTCGAGAATGGACGAAATATCTTACTAGGTACAGCAACACCACCAATAAGAATCTAAACAAAAAAGCAACTTTAAATTCGGTCAACAATTTTATTATAAATATTCATCAAAACTGACACATTTTGTTCTTTTTTATTTTTTCTACAATCACACATAAGTTTATGATATAAAATGTTATCTAACAAATTAATGTGGGAAGGATGAAAAATATGCACCATGGATTTATGGAATAATCTAACAAGCACGTACGCTGTACAGTCGGATAACAACCCATTCACTGCCTTACCCAGACGACAAGTGTTTACTTAAAAAAGCAGATGACGTCATAGTAGTGAATAGGTTAAAACAGGGGATTTCTTTCACACGTGTATAGACCGATTTTACTGACTTGGCAGGGCGGAGTTTCGATGCGGACCATTGCATTTTAACTTTGGTGGCGGCAGCACGCTCTTTTATTATCGGAATTTGCCGTTGTCGTCTGCCAGTTTTTCTCAACATGACATATTGATGGGCATTTTGACAGAAGAAAGACAATGAACAATGTCAAACAGCTTGAATCCAGATCAGACGCCGCGTTAAGCTGTTTGCAAATGTTATCCAAGTCCTAATTTCTCTTCCTATAACAATTCCCTACGATTAACACACGCATAATTTGTCTTCCATTGGGTGTTGTTGTAGAGAGGGAGCACTGTATATACCGATTGCATATGGATATTGGTGGACGTATAAATTGTGTTTCTCCAGGCTGAAGGTATCGGGCAATAACGATATAATACGGAACTATACCTATCAACCCTACAATCAAAAGTAAATTAGTTTACATTTGCAAAAGGTTAGCTCCGCCCTGCCAGTTGAACAAAATCGGCCTATACCAATAAACTCATTTACGTCCATGACCTCAGTATTGACATGATGCCTGGTAAAATGTTCTCGTGTACTTTTATTTCTCTGAATGACTTAATGCAATTTGAGTAAGTAAAAAATAAATTTAAGTGACAAATCATTTGAACCCATTGTACACATATATCAGTCGATTTGAATACAGACTAGAGGCCGTGTAACAAGGCTTCTTATATGGATTCAAACCAGGGCTGCAATAAGTTGATCATGAACAATCCTAAGATTTCAAGGCGTGGTTACTTAATTCAGATTGATAGTTACTTTCAACCTGCTTTAAGCAAACATCTGCTAGGAAAAAATCTTAAGATTTTGGAAATATCTGGAGAAATGGCAGCATAAATGGCAGCATAAATTCAGGGCTGCCATAAGTTGACATAAAAAATCCTAAGATTTCCAAATTTGCATTTTTCAAGAGCGATTTTACGAATCGTACCTTTCCCCATCGCCTGTTTCTAGTTTTGTTGACACGTGGCTGCTTAAAGCAGGCTGAAAGTAAAGCAGAATGCGCCTTAAGTCGCATTCTGCTTTACTTTCAGCCTGCTTTAAGCTACCATGTACTTGAAAAAAAATCCGAAGATTTAGGAATCAATACAGGCCAGGGGCAAATGTTATAAAAACTTTTTAGCTGAGTCTCAAGTCGTTCTGAAGCCTATACTCAAATCTGACCAATCAAATGCTTGAGAATAAACTTAGACTCAACTCAAACGCTTTATAACCTTGGTCCTTGGAAGGTGCCGTTCAGGATTGTAGCCGAATCAGCGTAACGGGAGAAAGGAACCCAAAAAAAGACACCCTCTTGAGACTCCGATATCTTTTAATTAAGCTACATCTTGTCTGAAAGACATACAAATAAATAAATAAATAAATATAACAATTAAAAGGGCCGTTTGTTTAAACGGTAGAGTGGAGAAAACGTTATTCTTTCCCAATAAACGCGTTTACGCTAAAACTATTATTTGCAGTGCAAACAGTTTGGAGCCAGATCAGACGCCGGGTAACCCGGCGTCTGATCAGGCTCCAAACTGTTTGCCACAAAGATAAACATGAATTATCAGAATTGTCCAAAAGTTGTACTTTTCTACGTTTTAGTGTTTTGCGTTTGCGTACGTTTGCGTTTAAACGGGAAAGAATAACAGATTCTCCACTGTATGTCAATATTGTTTAACTCTTTCACTGCCAACGGGGCAAAAATGCGACTTTGCAAACAGTTTGGATCCTACTCAGACACCGCGTAACGTGTAGTCGACTGAACTTTAAGCGCGCGTTTAAATTTTGAAATATGGTAGGTACCTGTATTATCGAAATAACGAGTGTTCGAATTATCGAGTTTCAATTGCAGTCGTCTTTAAAAGAGGATTCTGATATTACAGCGGATAAAACGTTATTTGTTTCCGTTTAAACGCAAACAAAACGCAAACACAGTGCACTAAAATGTAGAAAATGACAACTTTTGGGTATATCCACCTATTCATTTTAATCTGAATGGCAAACAGTTTGGAGCCTGATCAGACACTGGGTTACCCGGCGTCTGATCTAGCTCCAAACTGTTTGCATTGGAAATAATAGATTTATTGGGAAAGAATAACGCTTTCTCTACTGTACCCATATTAGTTATACTATGTGACTTTATGGACACATAAGATAGAAAACGATGGAACTTTCATCAAACATTTAACGGAACACTACTAAGGGTAAATAGGTAAGCATTATGGTTGCACGTGCAGTGAGCAAATCAATTTATTTCGACAATAAAACAACTTCTAAATTTGTCTTAACGTAGATAAAATAAACAACACAAGAATGTGCAAAATATAAAGATGTCTGTCTATTTTACACTTGAGACTAAACTGTATACAGTGTAGAAGACGTAATTCTTTCCTGTTTACAGTGGAGAAAACGTAATTCTTTCCCAATAAACGCGTTTACGCTAAAACTATTATTTGCAGTGCAAACAGTTTGGAGCCAGATCAGACGCCGGGTAACCCGGCGTCTGATCAGGCTCCAAACTGTTTGCCACCAAGATAAACATGAATTATCAGAATTGTCCAAAAGTTGTTCTTTTCTACGTTTTAGTGTTTTGCGTTTGCGTACGTTTGCGTTTAAACGGGAAAGAATAACAGATTATCCACTGATAACACAAACGAAATGCAAACGCATTGCAGTAAACTGGAGAAAATGATAAATGTTTGACAATTTTATTTACCCGGCGTCTAATCAGGCTTCAAACTGTTTGCAATAGTAATAAATGTTGAAGCGTAAACACGTTTACTGGGAAAGAATAACGTGTTCTCAACGGATTAAAACAGAATGGCAATAAAACAGAAACTCCTGGGGATTCTGTTTTTATTCATCATGCTTTAAGCTGCCGCCTCTCTCTATATACTGTGCTGTGTATTCATTTAAATGACTCCTTCAATGTGAGTAATATGGTCAATGCTTTTCTAATGCATAGCTGGTACAGTGGAGAATCTATTATTCTTTCCCAATAAACGCGTTTACGCTAAAACTATTATTTGCAGTGCAAACAGTTTGGAGCCAGATCAGACGCCGGGTAACCCGGCGTCTGATCAGGCTCCAAACTGTTTGCTACCAAGATAAACATGAATTATCAGAATTGTCCAAAAGTTGTACTTTTCTACGTTTTAGTGTTTTGCGTTTGCGTACGTTTGCGTTTAAACGGGAAAGAATAACAGATTCTCCACTGTAGCTGTGTGTTTTTCTTTTCGATTTGATTAGGAGTAGTATAATGCACAAGCGTGGTTACGTTATAAAACATTCAAGCTGAGTGGCAAACAGTTGAGAACATGACCAGATGCCATTGTATGAGACTTACGATTTTGCTGTTCCAATCTGTTTGCAATTGCAATACCTGATTAAGCATAAAATCAGCAACACATCTTTATTGCGACCACTAAACGGTGTATTTTATTAGGTGTTTACGGCAGGTAACTGTTTAAGCAAGCTGACAGTAAAACAGAACGTTCCATAAGGAGCTTTCTGGTTTACTGTCGCATTGCTTTACGCTTTCACCTGTCTTTTATACATGTACAATCAATTAACTTATGTTTTCGTGGTACAGTGGAGAATCTGTTATTCTTTCCCGTTTAAACGCAAACGTACGCAAACGCAAAACACTAAAACGTAGAAAAGTACAACTTTTGGACAATTCTGATAATTCATGTTTATCTTGGTGGCAACAGTTTGGAGCCTGATCAGACGCCGGGTTACCCGGCGTCTGATCTAGCTCCAAACTGTTTGCACTCCAAATAATAGTTTTAGCGTAAACGCGTTTATTGGGAAAGAATAACACATTCTCCACTGTAATAGAGAGGTTTCACGTATAGCTTTATATGTGTGGTCAGTTCTAGAAATCAGAGCTACTGTTTTAACAACAATTAAAACGGATTTGAGAATTGCTCGTGAAGACATACTTTCATACATTTTGTTCCTTTTAATATATAAAACAATTTATACACTACGGACTGATGACGTGTCTTTTGTTAATTTGTTCTACTATTCCATACTCATTTGAACCGTGCATGTTAAAGGACAATCGAATAGTGTATGTCATTTAAGCCAGTAACTACGGTCGTCATATCTACAGTGGGTATACATTAACTTTGCCGTTTAAATTAAAGTCTACGTAAATTAAAATGCAAAAATATGTAGATTTGTTATTTGATTTGTTATGAGTTTACGTCGGGTAAACAGTATTTCAGTCATATCGCGACGTCCAGCTATTAAAGGTAGAGGAAGACAACAGAAGCCTTGAACATGTATGCACTGTTTTATGCCCAAATCGACAACAGGATAGAATCAACGACCATCCGAAAGCCAGCGAGAAGGCTTGCCAACACAAATATTCAGAAGTGCCCCGGCCGGGATTCGAAATCCCCAGCAATTAGGTGCTTCATAATTGTTACTCACAGTGACTTTAACCACTAGGCCACGGAGGCCCCTAAACCATGTTTGAAAATGCCTATGCCTTTGTAGAAATCTCGTTTTAATCGAATGGCAAACCGAGTGGAACAAGGTCAGACACAGGGTAAAACTGTGTCTGATCAGGTTACCCAACTGTTTGTCATCGACATATATCAGAGCCCTCGCGTTTAATGAGAAATAATAATGTTTTCCGCAGTATAATACCAACAGTATTATGCAGAATTGTTTTAATTTTCAGTACACTATAGATTCCACTGTGTTAATATTGCAAACATTTGAAACCACATGAGACAGCCAGTAACGCGAACTCTCTCATCTGGATTTAAACTGTTTAACCCTTTACCCCATCGCCTGTTTCTAGTTTTATAGGTGACTACTTAAATCAGGTTGAAATTGAAGCAGAATGCACATTATGGCGTATTCTGCTTTACTGCCTTAAGCTACCACTGCTAGAGTAAGGACAGTATTTAATATGACACATATTCATTACGGTATATATTGGAACTATTTTCTTCAGCGAATGAATAAAATGCATGTGCTAAAAGACGTTTCTATAAGGGAAAGGATTAACTCTATATTCTATGGCATTGCATTTGCGTTTAAACGGGAAAGATTAACGTCTTCTCCACTGTACATACCGGTCGTTTAACATACGTTTGATTTACAGTACAATCTCTGTATTACAACCACTACCAAGAAGGCTAATTGATTGTACAAAAGACAGGTGACCACCTACAGCAAGGTGAACGTAAAACAGAAAGTTCCTAAAGGAGCTTTCTGTTTTACTGTCACCTTTCCTTTAGCAGTCACCTGTCGTAAACACCTAATAATTTACACAATATAGAGGTCGTAATAGAGAGGTTTTACTGTAGTTGTATCGAAATATAGTTACAGTGGAGAAAACGTTATTCTTTCCCAATAAACGCGTTTACGCTAAAACTATTATTTGCAGTGCAAACAGTTTGGAGCCAGATCAGACGCCGGGTAACCCGGCGTCTGATCAGGCTCCAAACTGTTTGTCACCAAGATAAACATGAATTATCAGAACTCTCCAAAAGTTGTACTTTTCTACGTTTTAGTGTTTTGCGTTTGCGTTTAAACGGGAAAGAATAACAGATTATCCACTGTACAGCCAGAGTGAACGCTTTTCCAACAACGCATATGTGCCCCAAGGATATACATACATTCAGTCAAAGACCGTTTGGAACAGGATCAAACGGAACCGAAAATGTCCTTTTCGTCTCAGTGGTGCACAGGGATGGCATTTAGCTTGGTTTTAAAATGAGAGTAACGGTTTCCGTATAGAATGTAACTATATATTTCTTTAGGCAAATTGAACAATCGTTCATCAATTCCACAAACAATGCTGTAATGTAATTGTTTGAGTAATTTGACACAATGTTTGGTTGTGACTTGGTGAGACATCTAATAATAAAAAAATATCTATTTACAAGTACAGTAAAACCTCTCTATTACAACCATTGAATTGTAGATTCAATAATGACAGTAATATCAAGTTACACCTTTAAACAAGATAAAAGCAAAACAGAATTTTTGTGTGTTGAGTTTTCTGCTTTATTGTCACCTTGCTTAAAACAGTTACCTGCCTTTTAATTCCAAAACTGAAACCTTATTAAGTGGTCGTAATATGAGGGGTTTACTGTACGGTGAAATGACGTATATTCCGACAAAATGTTGCAAATCAATTTGGCTGAATAAGTGTCAGAGAATGAGCAGTGAAATATTTTTTAACATCTAACTTAGTACATTTTCATATATCACAAAACGTTATTTGAACAAAGTTATGCCAATATCGCAATATTCTGTTTTTATTAAATGAATAGCCGAACAGACTTTGCGAAACAATTATTTCCATTGCAAACAGTTTATAAACAGACCAGAGGCAGGGTGTCACACACGGCGTTTGATCAGGATCCAAACTGTTCGCCATAAAAATAAATAATCAGACTGCCATATTCAACGTTTTAGTTCATTATGTTTCCATTCAGTCTCGTTTAAACGGAAAGGAATAAAATCTTACCCAATATAGCAATATTCACATTGCCTACAGCGGATAACCTGTTATTCTTTTCCGTTTAAACGCAAAGAAACGCAAACGCAAAGCACTAAAACGTAGAAAAGTACACTTTTTGGACAGTTCTGATAATTCATTTTTATCTTGGTGGCAAACAGTTTGGAGCCTGATCAGACGCCGGTTTTTCCGGCGTCTGATCTGGCTCCAAACTATTTGTAATTGAAATAATAGTTTTAGCGTAATCGCGTTTATTGGGAAAGAATAACGCTTTCTCCACTGTAACAAAGGTTCAATGAATGTAGATACATAAGAACAGTAGCAATTCAACGCAAACTATAGTGCGGTTGCATTACAGTGGAAAACCGTTCCCCCCCCCCCCCCCCGTTTAAACGCAGAAAATGTAAAACTTGTAGAAAATGACAGCCTTTTGACAATTCTTTCCTTGTATTTTAATCTGAGTGGCAAAGAGTTTGCAGTTTGATCAGATGTCATGTGTCTGATTTGGCTCCAAACTGTTTGCACTGGAAATAAAAGTTTTGTGTAAACGCTTTTATTAGGAAAGAATAACGTCGTTTCAATTGCTGTATGTTAATGTTTTTCATTAACACATTCACTGCTTTAACGGGACCATTCTCAAACAATTGTGTTCTGGTTTTATCTCATATTTAAAGCTAAGATATTTTGATTTAAGGGTGTATCAATGTCATGAATTTGGGAACTTTTTAAAGTATATGAAAACACTCTATGATGGTTTTGTATTGAAGAGCTATTTAAGATGAATGACAAAATAGAAAAAGTGTACATTTTGGTGAACAACAGTTGGCTCTACGGCCATGTAAAATTTACCCCACCCACTTCCTCTTATTTTGTCCTTTTCAAACAGCCCGCTTCAATAAAACCCATTTTAAATGAAAACAAATATGATAATTTGGTTTTGTGTTATTTATTTCCTATCTATGGTAGTATTTCTTCATACAAAAAATAATTTAAGAAAAAAAAGGCACCAAATGTGTAATTTATAAAGCTCTAAATATCATCGGTATGGTACTTTTTTGTAAATGTTGTAAGGGGCGATAACTCTTTTTACTTTAATAACTCAAAATTTTCAACACTGGCCTTTCAATTTCTTTTCATATTTTGAACTGCCTTAGTATGGGCTTTCATCTGGTAGAATATAAGAAAAAGTTTAATACTAGAACTATTTCATTTTCAAAATGTTTTACTTTTTTTCATAAAATAAAAAATCTAATAAAATCATGCCCTATATAAAGCATATTTTTGATATTCAAGGATCCATATTGTTCAAACCTAGTGCCTGCTTTGTCTAAATTTGGTTTCTATATGTGAACATACCACCATAGACATGAAATAAATAAAGAAAACCCAAATTAACATTTTTGTTTTGTTTTGAAATAGATTTTACTGAAGCTTGTACTCTGAATTGGTAAAATTTGAGAAAAAAAATCCAAATTTGACATACCTTTTTCAAATCGCTGTAGCTCAAAACAAAGGACACCACCATATATCTTTTTTTTCATTTTTTCATTCATCATAAATAGCTCTTCCAAAAAAACAATGATAGAAAAAAAGTTTAATACTTTGAAAAAATGGCTCATGACATTGATACACCCTTAAGCAATATTGAAATGAGTGTCAAACAGTTTGAATCCTAATTAGATGCCACTTTGACAGGCATTTGGTCAGGGTACAAACTTTTTGTAAATAACTGTTGTACTCGGGGTAAGGAGTGAAGTTGTTAACTGACCAATCTCTACATAAACGTACTGTCTCCAGAAACACTAATTAAAAATGATGCATAAACATTTGACTAATAATTTAATGCAAGACAAAGGTATTTCAAACTGCTCCGCAAGAAACTTTCTGAATATGGTTTGTCCTGCACTACGTAGTAAATTTCTCTTAAGATATGATAAAGTAATATTTATTTATTGATTGGCCGTTGTACAAAGGTTTCCCAGTATTCATTTCCGTGTTCATTTATCATGCCCCATCTTGAGATCATTCATTCTAACTAATAACCTATCTTCAAAAGCTCAACTGCAGATAAAGCAAATCACGCTACGTTGGATATATCGTTTAAACATTTCGAAAACATTTTGTCAAACTCATTTGCATTTGATAAGGGTCTGCTCTATTCAATAGGGCAGACACTATCATGTCAATGAACCTGACGTGAAGTTAATAGGGCAGAACCTGATCAGATGTCTCCTGTTTAATGTACCGACCAAGTTGTGTTTAAATTATTTGGAATATCCAAACGCCTTTTGTTGTAAAGAATTAAATGTCTAAATCTGAATGTTGAATTTGATGAGTCCATTTGTGACACTTGGCATACTAAAGATACAATAATTTAACCATTTGTGATTATGTACAGGAATGAGAACGTTATTTTTGGGTTAACAATCCATCGCTAACTATTTGGAAGCATAATCAGACAACGGTTAACTTGTTATTCGGCGTCTGGTCAGTCAAAAAACGACCATCAAGCTAAACTAAAAGTCCATATATTTCAAAAACTGTAATTTTCTAAATGTTATTGCGTTGTTATAGCATTAAGTTTCAATTAATGAGAGAGAATAACGTTTTCCCACTGTATCTGTTCTTGACCTATATACCGTTAAGAGGCTGTGTTCCTGACAGGAATTCACATGCATTTTCTAAGACTTAAATTTAATGTTAAAAATCAACCATATGTTTGATTCCAAGTTTCTGCATTTCTGGCAGACATAGAATAAGACATATGGTTATGAAATCAATCCTAAGAAACTGCTAGTGATTTCTATGGCTGTGAATTAAAAAGACGTGTCTAAAATGTTTCAATATTTATCATAAATGACTCTCTTCTGTTGGCGGAGCAGATCGTAATGGCGGTCGTCTCTCTTCTAATGGAACATGATTGAGTCTTAGTGTTTCTTGAGGCTTGCGCTGTTCGTTGGTAAGTGATTGTGGAACGGCTTCTGCTAAAATTGACACTTGAGGAACACCTAACATACTTGAATTCGAGATTTGGGATTTCGCTTGAGAGTTTGAGTTTGATATATCTTTAGGGGACTCCAAACTTTCAGGGCCCTCAACAAATGCATAGTTTCTACTTTGCACATCACTTGCTTGAGAATCACATGCGGGTTTAGCGTCTGCTTGAATGTCGGAATGATTGTGCTCAATAGGTTCCTGTGCGACACAAGCAGTTTGTCTCTCCAGGTTGCCTGTGTTTCTCTCAGTATCACATACATGGGTATCGTTTTCTGTATCAGATATGTCAAAACTTCTTTGAAGAGGCTTGGTTGGCGTTGGAGTTGGTTGTCCGTCCGTACATGAGTAGTCCATGTGGCCTGTGATATTGGACACTTCTTGGTCACACAACATTTCATCTTCTTCCCAGTCAATCAATGACACAACTTCACTTTTCACAGTATCCGCGTCACCATCCACGCCACATGTACTATCATGGGAAGGAACTATATCTTTTGGTATTAATTTCTCCTTCACGTCCTCTTCTGTCGGGACCGATGTTGGAAGAGGTGAATATTTATCTCTTGATTTAACCTTGTCATTTCCTGTACTCAGACTTCGTCTCAGTATCCCATGTTTACTACTTTCCTTTGTTTTGTAGTGTTTAACAGAGTACGTGTGCTTACATATATGTCTCCGTGGACTCGTGCTTTCTAATGTACCTAAGAGAGGGTGTGATTGTGCGTGCTTCTCTTCGCTATCCAGCCCATCAGGCATATCCTCTACACAACCTAGTGTCTGTGTACTCCCAGCAATCTTACTATGCCATGACACTGCCTTCTCCTTTCTGTTTCTTATCTTAATGTTGATATTCTGATCACTCACTGGTCTCACTAGAGCAGAGTTTTGTCTTATATTAGATATTGGGCTCGAAATGGCACTGCGCGAGTGTTTTGGTGTGTCTGGCCAAGGTTCGCGGGAGTAATCGTCTGTGACGACATATCTGCCATCTATCGGTGATATACTAGGAACTCGTAGAGTGTTACTGTCGTCACGGTCTGGTATATTAAGTGTTATGGTCATCGGATCTAGAAACATTCCTGAATCAAGTAAGAAATATGACAGTGAACATATTATTATAGCATCTAATTGTTAATAAATCCTTAGATGTTATGAAACGTAGCAACTAAATGCAGGACAAAGGTCATGCAGAAAGCTTTAATGGAAATGTCTGCATTATGTTTGGGCTACATCAAAGGGTTATTGTCTTTGAACACAACACGGCTTCTTCATTACATGGTTGTTTAATACAAGATTGGCTACAATGTGTTTATTTCGTACATTGAATTAGCAAAATTAATGTTATACAGTCGAACTTCGATATCTCAAACTCGCTTAATTCGAACTATCCGATTTGTCGACACATTAATTGCAATATTTCATGCTCGGTTATGTCAAACATACCTGTATTTCAAAGTTAAAACGTGACTAAGCCATGTTTTAACTCTGAAATATGGGTATGTTCGACCTAACCGAGTCGAGATATCGAAGTTGAACTGTATATGGGGCGCATGCATCTGAAAAACGGAATAATGTGTTCATTGCTTATACCTTTTTGTCCTTCCGACGTCCACAATGTCGAACTGGGACTAGGACTGGGAGGACAGGGCTCACAACTAGGTGGCCTCAGGGTGAATGATGGTGGTGGGGGAAGCAATCTGTCCATTTCGCCTGTGTTTTCTGCTGATCTTTCTTCCACTCTGATCTGAGATATAAATACAAATACAGTATGGACTGTTAATGTTAAACTAAACAATGTCAACAGTGGGAAGACGTTACAGTGGATAATCTGATATTCTTTCCCGTTTAAACGCAAACGTACGCAAACGCAAAACACTAAAACGTAGAAAAGTACAACTTTTGGACAATTCTGATAATTCATGTTTATCTTGGTGGCAAACAGTTTGGAGCCTGATCAGACGCCGGGTTACCCGGCGTCTGATCTGGCTCCAAACTGTTTGCACTGCAAATAATAGTTTTAGCGTAAACGGGTTTATTGGGAAAGAATAACGTTTTCTCCACTGTTTCATTTCCAGTTCAAAAGAAAGAAAAGGCAAATGCAATGCATTAACTCATCTAAAAAGTTCTTGAATGAGTTGACAATGCATTTTTATTTGAGAGGCAAACCTTTTAAACAAACTTATCAGATACAGGGTTACCCGGCGCCTGTTCTGGTTCTATATTATTTTCCAATGGTTTGAATAGTTTATTAACCCGTTCACTAAGAACGTTTTATATCTGTAATTGCTATACATTTGCATTGTTCCTTTTAACATTGTACAGTGATCCGTCCCTACAACGGTCCACCCAACAACGATTCCCTCCTTACAATAAACGATTGACGCTTTTCCCAAAACAAGACAAATGTTACTGCTGCAATATCGTCTGCTTAAATGTGTCGTCTACTTTTTTTCTCAAAGTTACATAATTATAAGTGGCCATTTTGATAGAATAAATATAATGACGAGTGACAAACAGCATGCATCCAGATACGACGACGCGTTTCGCGGCGTCTGATCGGGATTCATGATGTAAGCCAAGTCTAAATGTTTCCTCCCTATAAGTACTCCCATCCAAACAACACACGTAATATGTATTTTTCATTGGTTCTCGTTGTAGAGAGGGATCACTGTATCTAGAATTGCTATACATTTGCATTTGTTTCATTTAACATTGTATATTCAATAGTATTACGTGAAAATAGTTTAAAAAAGTATGATGTACCGAGGGAGTTTGAGAGGTATACCGAGCGAACAATATAATACGACGTATGTTAAGGCATCCACTGCATTATCCCGCAAACAGCTTTGATCTTGAGCAGATGCCGCATAAAGTGGCGTCTTATCAGTATTAAATTACTTGACAACGTTTGAATATACTTTCGAACAAGTAGCTTATATTTAAATTTGAGAAATAAAGGCAGACGACCATTGTTCGACACATATGACATCATGACAGTGCAGTGGTTAACGTGACTACCGGTATTGTAAATAAATTCATAATAATACGCCCGATGTTAGGTCGGCCGATCAGTTTACCAGCCTACGTCTTTCGTTGTAAATCAACGTCAACTTTTAGTTACTTGATAAAATTCTCAAAAAAACAAATCATTGTTTGATATATTTATAATTGGCAGACTGTTATTTATAAAATACGGAATAGAAATATCTGTAAGTGTTGTTTCGCTGAAATATAATAGCTTTGTAGACAGTAACCACCTGTTACTGCGCTCCTAAAAATAAAGTGGGAGTCTATGTTTAACGCATGTATCTGTTCAAGCCATGGTTAAGTAAGGGAAGAAATACTCTGTAGTAGCATATTGTTTACTTTCATCCTTCTGTAAGCCATAACATTTCTTTAAAGCATAACCAAAGGTTTATTCCTGCCTTGAATGTTCTGTAAAACTAATTAATATTTGTGAAATTATTTTGAAAGACGAGTCTCTGGTTAATATTGTAGGAAGGCAATTTTCTCACCGAAATATTTTATTACGACCTTTCATTACATCCCCGTCTTTTTTTAATCATAAACTAATTACACATGGTTCAAATATCGCTAAAGCTATATTTGGTTTTGCTTCAAAACAAAACAGTTCGTCTGCAAATCATTACAAACTATGTTATTCCTTTATAGATGAGGAAACACTCACCACATGAGTTAAACAGATTTGATCCTGAGCACTCTCTTCAGCCAAACTCAATATGATAACAATATAACGATACAAGCTGAAAGTGTTAGATAATATTGTAACGAACCTTTTATGCCTTGTTTCACTGAACAAAAGGTGTGTTCAATGAACCAAAACCTTGGAAAAACTATTACCCAGATGTTAAAATAATTTTAGGCTCTAAATAAGATATGTCTAATGGCTTAGAAATTACTCAACAATCATCGATATTAAAACATTTTATTTTGTGATTTTACTCTAATAAAGGTGGAACATTGTATTGAGTTTGGCTGGGAAAACGTGTGTGTCGATCTATATCCATACTTAGGGAAAGTGTTAGCAAAGTTGCATTAAGCACGAAAAGGGATATTAGTATCTAGATGTTACACTTTTGTACGTTTGCCATTTTTTATAGAATCCCAAATTACAGATTTGACATATTCCTTCCGGAATCTTCAGAGGAAAGGACGTTAGTGTTTCCCAATAAACCTGTTCATTACAACCCGTTCGGAGCCAGGTCAAATGCCGGGTAACCCAATGCACAAAGTGTTAGATAACCCGGTGGAGTCTGATCCGGTTCCAAACCGTTTGCCACTCAGGTTAACATACACAGCCAATAGTTTCAAGAACCAGGTATCGAGAGTTCGATCCCTCGCCGGACCAAACCTTCGTGTGAGCCTCATAAACCGAAGTCTGGTGTATGAGTGCTTTCAAATGACATCAAAACGAACCAAAGAACTCTTTCGTTAATAAGAGGAGGGCATCACACCCATCTTTTCTGTACCTGATTTATTCCAGTGCAAACAGTGAAGATCAAGGCCAACTGCCGCACCAAAGAGGTGGCGACTGGTCTTGATATACTCTGTTTGACACCCGCATATATCTAAAGCATTTCATGTAACTGTGTTATGTACAGCGTATGACAGTGTGGACCAAACTCAGATACAGTGTATTCGATAACAAAGTTGCTTGGTCTGTACAATGCTTCAATGTAATAAGACTTTGTTGGGTTCTTCTAAGATTTACGATAAACGAGATGATTTTGATTTTAGCATTGTAAATTATCCTCATCTAGATGGCGATGTTCCCCGTTCCACATCTTACGGGGTTTATATTTCACAACTTATTCGCTTTGCTAGGGCCTGTACCTCTGTTGAGGACTTCCACATTCGTAATAAAACTATTACTGAAAAGCTTCTTAAACAGGGGTACAGATTTCATAAACTTCGTAAAACATTTTCTAAATTCTTTTATAGAAATCTTCCTCTCATTAACAAGTATAAATGTAACTTAAAGTCTTTTCTGCGGCAAGGTATTTCACATCCGGAGTTTTATGGTGATGTGATTTACAGACTTCGTAAGATTCTTGGACATATACATTTTCAAAACCTATTTGTGAAACGTATTAGATTTTTCCTCAAAAAAGATTATGATCCAACTATATTGCTGCGCACTTCACGTTTGGTTATCGATCAGTCTACAATTGATAACTATGCTTTCCTCTTTGGTTGCGCGACGACAGACAGGGCTTAGCACTACATGATGATGTATCTCTAAAGCCGTCCTTAACCGGGAGAGTTATGTCGGATTTTCGTGCTTTGTTTTTTCCCTCCCTCTCTGTCGTACCCTGGACCCTTCCATGTCTTACAGTTGCTCGTAACTACAGACTAGTCGCTTGAGTACAATTTGACCGTTGCCATAGTGGGTTATTTTTAACACGGGCTTGAATGTTTAATTCTTTCCCATGTTACTAATGATCTTGTCATAGAAATTTTGTTAAATGTTTTACATGTATTTACTTACTGTGCTGGCGGTCTTTTTGATTGTGAGGTTGTGGAACAGGGTTTATATTTTATGTACACTGTTCGTCTTTATAGGTGCATATAGGAGATAAGTGTGAGGTTGGGCGCCCCTAAACCCAGGTTTAACCCCCCAGTGGTTGTTAATAATTAATTAATTTATAGTTAATTATTGATTGCTACTGACCGTACCAAGGCGGACTCCTATATTCACTTTGCTTTATGTTTGTCTTGCGTGTTGTTTTCTATTTAGTGTGTAGATCTAGGAATTGTATTGCGTGTGTGTGTGTGTGTGTTTGTTGTGGTATGACTGTGTGTGTGTGTTCTGCTTGAGAGGTGGGTGTATTGTTTGTGTTACGTTTCCTGCTTGAGTCTTTCGTATTTATTTGTCATGACACGGCTCAATCAAAGCGTTTTTCCCACTGCACTTGTAGTGTTACAGCTACAGTGGAGAATCTGTTATTCTTTCCCAATAAACGCGTTTACGCTAAAACTATTATTTGCAGTGCAAACAGTTTGAAGCCAGATCAGACGCCGGGCAACCCGGCGTCTGATCAGGCTCCAAACTGTTTCGCCACCAAGATAAACATGAATTATCAGAACTGTCCAAAAGTTGTACTTTTCTACGTTTTAGTGTTTTGCGTTTGCGTACGTTTGTGTTTAAACGGGAAAGAATAACAGATTCTCCACTGTACAGTGAAGACAAACATACAATAAAATGTAGAAAATGATAATTTTGTTAACTTTCTGACGATTTATTTCTATCTGAGTGACAAACAAATTGGAGCCTGATTAGACACTGGGTTACCTGGCGCTTGATCTGGATTCAAACTGATTGCAATTGAAAAGATTGTCGTTTTAGCATAGACGTGTCCATTTGGATCAACTATTGTATTATCTACTGTTTATCAAATGCAGAACAATCAATGTTGTTAATGACAGTTGACTGTTTAAAGAAGAAGAATGCTAAAAGCGAAAAACCCCTTAATGGGGTGTGTTTCACTGTTGGATTATTTTAACATCTACACGCGTTAAACACAATAACAATCCTCATACTGCTCTGAAGTTGTACTCGCGAAAAGTTGGTCCATTGTTCAGAAAGTTAACTTGTTTCAATAAACGCGTTTGTGCAAACACAAATACATGTATGTCGATTGTGTACATTTAAGAGTCACATCATGAATGGGTTCCGAACTATTTGCAACTCTGATAAACATAACCTGTGTTCGGTTGCCAACACATATCATTTTTTGGACATTTGACTGTGCCGAGTTAGTGGCAAGTTTCATTTTAAATGGCCAGGTATGTCGTCAAAAATAAATCGTTGGCTATAGTGCATGCAATGTTCGCATTTTAAGTATTGAGGCGTATGGTCTGGGCAAAAACAATAATGAAAACGCAATTTAAGTGCACATTGCATTAATACTTGAGTACAATTTCCAACATAAACGTCATTTGCAAACAGTCTGGACACACATCAGACGCCATGTAACTAGTTATCTGGTCTTGGACCCGTTTAATGAAACGTCGTACGACAAATAGTATCGTAAGTCAGATTCGGAACTATTCAATTATCATTTATTTCTCTATCTAATCCTGTCTTGTGACATCTCTTTGAGATGTCCCAAGACAGGATTAGATGAAGAAATCAGATATTAGATGTAATTTTATAATGTTTAGACTTCCGACCGTTTTTGTCGTACGACATTTCATAACACGGGCCCCTGGCTATTACATTAATATCGATGATCTATGTTTAGGCGATTTTTCTGCAGTCAAAATGCGTTTTTTTTTTAACCCATAACCCCTACAAAGCCTGTTTCTAGTATTTCTAGTATTGAAAATATGTGACAACTTAAATCAGGTTGAACGTTAATCAAAATGTGCCATAAGACGCATTTTGCTGTACTTCTAGCCTTGTTTAAGCTACCATCTGCTAGATTATAGAAAACAGTTCTCATAACACATATTAATGATTGTATAAATTGAAAAAATGTTCGTCAGTGGAGGAATAAAATAAATGCGCATACAGGCTCTTCAATGGGAGACAGGGACAATATAGACAATACTGATAGACCTTATTGTGCGAGAAACCACTACATACAATGAGTTTTTGATGCGGGTTTATGACAATGTTGCGTCTGACCAGGATCCAAACAGTTTGCAATGGATTTTTTTAATAAAGAAATATAATGTTATACAGTGTGACACTTCTCTACACCGTAACATACCTCGGCTTGTGTGAATTCCTTCACCTGTCTCCTCAGCAACGCTTCTATTTCTGCTTCTTCATCAGCCAATTTGTGGGATTCCTGAAAATGTTAAATATAAAGAGAAACTAAAATGATGTTGTCATCAAAGTCACATAATTAGTACATTGTAGATATGTTTTAGGAAAACAAATCCTTCTCTAAAGTTAGCTAAAGTCATTCACAGAAATTTGCGTTTGAAAACAATTTACATGGTCAAAAATGCTGTTCTTTCCCAATAAACCCGTTTGTGTTTTAAACGTATGTCCATTTTAAATAGGTCGACGCCTAATCATACGACGAGTGAAATCGGTTTCAGATTATGCACCTATCGGTATACATCTCCAATTAACAATAAGTATTGCTCTGCAATAACATATTATCGCCTACATTTATTGTATAGGTGTCTGCGTTTACATTCTTTGAAATGAGCAAAATAACGATTTCTCCACCGAACGCAATTGTTTCCTCTGCTTGAAGCTGCTAAAGATGGAAAAAACGTATGCTTTTGACATGTACGAAAACCATAACCCCAATTGTATACTATACGATATACCAATCCATCATGAGTGTGTACGTAGGATAGGAGTATCTCACCTAGACGGTCAGAAGGTTCACGCAGAGGCGAGGCCTGACGAGTTCCTGTGTGAATGTTCTGACCGAGGGAAAGACATTCCTGTCCTCCATAAACAAAACGAGTTGTTTCTCCCATTCAAATTATTATAGCAAACAGAAAAAAACAATTAATTGCAGTTTGTGGAAGTATTTCTCCGCCAAACTCTGACGTTGTTTATGGGAACGTCGACACAAATAAAATAATTTGATGACAGGCTATATGCAGCGCTGAGATAAAGAAGGCAAACCCTTATCACAAAAAGGCGGAAAAGGGAGTCAACATTTTCTTGCAAACCCAGTAGCTTGGCATTACTTTCAGTCAACTCAACGCACCCATCTGTCAGAATAAAGGACACATATCTAATGTGTTATGGGATATATACATGCGTGGAAAGTCTTATCTATGGAAACGATCGGCCGTTCGATCTTTATCAATTTATGTTTGAATAACTTGTACAAACAGTGTTCATCCAGATGGGACGTACATCTGGATCAAATATGATAAACACTATGATGATATTTTCTAAAAATCAAATCGAATTTAAGAAAAGGCTAATCCACAGATACAAAATAAAACAACATTTTCATAGTTTGCATATAAATGGAGTATCGTTGAAGCATTGGGTAAGACGTTATCTTTATTTATCAACAAATCTAACATGCTTACAATGGACATACTACATTTAGCACAAACGCACTCTGGGAGAACAAACATTGTCGTTTTCATTTAATACCATTGCACTTGTCGGAAATAGCGTGACTCTACATGAGACGCCGAATTTTTAGATTTCTACATGTACAGTGGATAATCTGTTATTCTTTTCCGTTTAAACGCAAACGTACGCAAACGCAAAACACTTAACCGTAGAAAAGAACAACTTTTGGACAATTCTGATATTTCATGTTTATCTTGGTGGCAAACAGTTTGGAGCCTGATCAGACGCCAAACTGTTTGCAATGGAAAAAATAGTTTTAGCGTAAACGCGTTTATTGGGAAAGAATAACGTTTTCTCCACTGTAACTATGGTCATATCGGTTTGATTAATAAAATTTGCTTATGGCTGTGGATTGTACTGAACGGTTAAGTTTTGTTTGCAATAGTCAACAGCATTTTATACAATGTGAAGAACGCATTAAATCTAATACGAAACTGCAAACAGTTTAGAGCCAGATCAAAGGCCAAATGACTCGGTATCTTATCAGACTTTTAACTGTTTGTTAATCATAATTATATATCGTCAATATTTTTCAAAAAATTTTTTTTTACCAAACTGAACTTCATGTGCGTTTGAGTTTCATTTATAGTAAACACAGCAATGGAGTATACCTTATTATAGTTTGGAGCGGTACTAATAAATTAACCCTTAGCCTGCCACTCACTACTATAGCTCCATATGCAAACAGCTTGGATCCGGATGAGACGCCGAGTAACTCGGCGTCTCATCCGGATCCAAGCTGTTTGACACTCGGACAACATTTTCAGCAATTTTGAGCAACTTTGAAGCACTTTGACACTTGAAGCAGACGAGAAATATAGCAGACGACAATTTATTTGGCGGGCTAAGGGTTAATTAATAAATGCATACCATTTGAAACACAAAAATAATTTCTATGAATACATGTTACTAAATATTACTGTAGGTCGATTCAACCTACAGCATTACATTGAAACTGTTTTATTTGAGTTTTATCAAATGAGTTTATCCATTCTTATCAAATTCATTTCCAGTACAATTGCAGATATTAGAACGTACAATAACGTTATTGACCAACAATCACCTAATAGCTGTACGTTAGTTCGTTTAACTCTTTCACTGCCAATCGCGCCAAAATGGGACGTTGCAAACAGTTTGGATCCTGATCAGACGCCGCGTATCTAAGCTGTTTGACACTCGTATCGATATTATTTTTAACTCACACTGGATTGAAACGGTGAAGGGGTATAAATCTCACGATTAATTTGGCAGCAAAAGAGTTAATTGTTTACCCTTTACCACGTGTGCCTTTTATGCGATACAATAAGGATGCAACAATATTGACGCATATAATAATTAGAATTCCCCACCCGAATCCATTGTCTATAATACATATTATCAATATTATCTATAATATACACCGAAAAAGAATCTACTCTGAATAATGCCCGAATGTGACTGTTAAAAAGTGGAAAGCTAATTTTTAACATATTCACATACCAAGTACAACAGTTCTTTTGCTAACAGTTTGGATCCTGATCAAACGTAACGCGGCGTTTGATATAGATCCAAACTGTTTGACACTCATTTAAATATATAGTAAATCAAAATACATGAAAATTAAATTTGAAGAGAGACGACATACATTTATTTAAAATGAATGACGTCATGACAGTGAAGAAGTGCAGTGTGCCAAAGGCATGAATGGTTGGTTACATTGTGGGTTAACTCTTTCCTCCCTGAAACTTTAAATGGACAATTTCAGTTTCCATTTTTGTCTAGTCCATTTCTGACTTTTAAGGATTTTTGTCAATGTTTGGCATTATGACAAACAGTGAAGACCCTGATCAGAGGGCTCCTTTCAGAGCCCTCTGATCTGGGTCTTCACTGTTTGCATAGGACAAAGGTACTATTCACATGTACACTATTTGAAAAGGACGCCTATATGCGGGGCTAGGGTTCAAAGGGTTAACAAGGTGTAAATCATTGTACAACAAGAACGGTTTTTATTATATCAGCAAAGAAAACATTATCGTATGTTATTGGTTAATGAATAAGCTCGTACCATGTGCCCGTGTCGCATATATGATAACGAAGTATTAAAAAGACACAGAACATTCTTATATAATATTTTGCCTTAATTTCATCTTGCGTTTAAGGAGCACCTGTCTTATTCAATGAAAACAAGAATTCTCTGTAGGAGTCACGATTCAGTGATATTGCTTTACGAATAATAATTCTGTAACCTGTTTGCCGTACATTTATGCTACTGTCTGTTTTCTCCATTAAGACTAACACATACAGTAGAGACGGCGTTATTATTTCCCAATTCTAAACCAATTATTCCCAAGGTAAACAGTAAAAACCGTCCGGTGTCTTGTCAAACTTCAGGCTGTTTTCCTTTTAATTATATGGCTAATCTTGTTTACTATATTTTATTGTTTTGGGATTTCAGTTAAGCTCATTTAAAACTAACGTCTTTTATACTGTATATTATTTCAAACATATATTTCAATGCTATTATTATCATTATTTTTATTATATAACTATTTCACAACCAACATTTGTACCTGCAACACAAACTGAAGCGATATACATATGGCTTCTACTACAACACTCCAGTTTTAAACAAAACGAAATACAATAAAGACACTGATTAACCCTTACCATGTCGAGTGCGATGTGATAAATTTGTGCACATATTTTAGATCCTGATAAGATGTTCAGTCATTCAACATCTGCTCAGGGCGCATACTGGTTTGCAAAGATTATGAGCATTGTTTTATTTAAACTAGTCAAATAGCTGATATAAAGTGGTTTAACATGACTGTGTTATCTTAAGTCTCTATGATTAAGCATGATAAGGTTTAAAAAGCAAGCTAAATACAACACATAGCTTTCATACAAATACGATCGTGTATATAAAGAGAAGATGTAATCTTCTAATTTAGAAACTATATATAATATTAATTTGTTTTCCCTCATCATATTTTAATTCACCATTCTTCAATAGTCTTTTCTCCACCGATGTTCAACTTTTATACCATTACCAAGGCGATATTTGTAACATCTAATAAGAAACGTTCAAATAATGTTGTTAAAGACAGTGCAAGTGTAACGCAAAATAACAGTACAGCAGAAAGACCCATTATGAACTTTCTGCTGTACCATCACCCTGCTTAACCATTAACCTCGTGCCATATGCAAGTAGAGTACCTTTGAAGAGTATAGTTATGTGTCATATGCATTCAATATACACCCAGGCCAGAGGGTTCCTATAAGAGCCTTTTGATTAGGATCTGCACTGTATTATTTTTTTCAATATGTTGTAAAACAATACAGGAAAGTCAAACACGGGCCAGGCTATAAAGGAAACTATCATTGTTCAATTGACGTTTCAGAGGCCAATGAGTTAAGCATTGCCACTAAACATTATTTTCGTTTTCATTATAGCGTACATGTACAGCTGTTATCATAGAAAGAGGAACATAAACTAGAGATAATACTAATTCTAAATATATGACAGAGGGCAATTTAAACGATACGAGTACACATACGCTCTACGATAGAACAAAATAATAATGTTCTAAACACCGACTAGGGGGGAGTGTAGAAGGTTACATAGTGCATTGGCTCCTTGTCATGTATACCTTGTTTTTATCACATGTATACAAGCGGGAAGACATTATTATTTTCCAAATTAACGTGTCTGCGCTATAGCAAGTATAGTCGTATCGTTGTTAAGCGACCACTGAATGAAGATGCATGGTACTCTTTAAAATCAGGTGACCGCTTAATGCGGGGGAAAAGTCCTTGAAAAGGCTTCAATGGGAGCCGTCTGCATGCATTATTCCTGCACTAGGCTGCCACCTGTCAGGAGTACAAAACCTATCATCGCTCAAGTGGTCGCTTTGCATAAGTGCGACTGTATGTCATTTGACTACTTCTTGGAGCCAGATCAGACGACGGGTAACTCTA
Source organism: Gari tellinella (assembly GCA_922989275.2). Lineage (NCBI taxonomy): Eukaryota > Metazoa > Mollusca > Bivalvia > Cardiida > Psammobiidae > Gari > Gari tellinella. Next base: position 98,769,171 of record OV277856.1, on the reverse strand, counting down.
TGCCTGGTCCAAAGGCTATAGCAAACACCCAAATCTAACCAATCAAATGCTTGAGAACGATTTCAGACTCAACTCAAAAGCTTTATAACCTTGGCCCCTGGTCAGATTCAAAACTTTTTGACACTCATATGTTTCAATAAATTGGTTAAATTGTGTTTGCATTTAGTTGTATTTGTACGCGAAGAAATAACGTGTTTCATACCCGCACTTTAAACAAAAAAGAGAATGTTGTAGAAGTCATTTGTACTTCAGCACGTTATGTTAGTGCTGACTGTATAACATTCACTTATAATTATGTAGCTTACTTAAGACCACGCCTTTAACATTTCATACAGTTTGGATCCAGATGCGACAATGAGTAAATCGTATAGTCCGAATTGTATATATACTTCGTTCGTAGTAAACAAATACTCTGCCTTAGTGGGGAATACATAATTATTTCTCTTTTTACAAAACTAAACGCAAACACGTGGCAATAAAAACAATGTAGATAAATGAATATTTTATCGAAAAGGACAATTCTTTATAGCCATTTACAAACGGTTTGTAGCCTGGTCAGGCCTAAAGTTACTTTGTGTGTGATCTGACTTTATAATGTTGGAAATAGACACCAGCATATCCTACTATACACGCAGTGTTTTGGAAATAATATAGTTACTTCCCCTGAACCAGTCGACAAAACAAGGAGCCATAGGTGTCGCCATTCACCTTCATTTCTATATTTTCCTGAATAACAGTTTTCTTCTTTTCGTCTATTTCCATCCTCAATTCCTCCTCCACCTCATCGTCTAACTCCTTGTACTTGTAAGTCTCCTATTTAGTCATGCAGAGGTGCAATATTAAACTGTTTAAAATGCATTGTGCGAAACATTCCCAAATTATTTCATTAATGAGTTACAAAGTGTTATATAAAAAAAACCTTTAAAGTACATCATTAGAGTAAGTCCTACGTTATACCCCTAACCGATAGTGAAGTGTGTATGCGAATTTTATAGAAGGATATAAGTGAAGAGTACACTTATGCTAAACAAACAATGTATACCCGGACCAGAGGGTTCTTCTGGGGACTCTGTGACCAGAGTTTGCAGTGTTTGTCATTTTGCAATGTATCGTAAATTAACAATTTCAAATAATCAAGAAAACAAATCTAGACTTATATGGAAGCTTGAATAGCCGAAAAGCAGAATTTCATGTGACCACTCAATGAGAGAGTCTAGGTTGATTGAAATAATGCAACTGCTAAAAGCAGAGTAAAAATGATATTTTAACATAGCAGGAAACTACCATCTGTAATAAAGGACATGGGTTCTCGACTGAATGACCGCTTTATATAGGTATGACTGTTGCTGCAATATATTTATTAGCTATAGAAAAAATAAATTGTATGTAAAGTAAATCGAAATGTTATATTTAAAAAACAAAACGATATGGAAAAATGATTCAAATGAAGATCATTGGAATCTTTAAAATGGGTGAACTAATGTTAGAAGTGAAACGTAATTCAAATAGCGTTCAACCCATAGTAACATTTTGTAGATGATGCTTAACGGATGACAGTGTAAGGTTTGGTAAGAAAAGACAAGCTTGCTGCTCAGCTTCTGCTTTAACTAGTTACCTGTCTGTAATATCGCAATATATTCAATATAGTGTTTAACATAGAATACTTCATTGTATTGCGTGAGGTAACAGTCACAACAAAGAGAACAGAAAAACGTGGAGAGGGTTAAATTAGTTTAACGATAGATAAATACTGAGCTTCTTGCGATTTACAAAAATGTCATTTTCATATGTAGATATAAATAAGGTTTGGTCAATGCATTTGTGTTAATTTTGTTTCGTGAAGTGTAAAATGGAGAGGAAATTGTCCCAATAAGTAAAGGTAAAGGTATGGGTTTATAAAGTCTGCAATTATGTAATATTCTGCCGACTTTTAAATTTGTAGTAAATGTGCGTTAATTAACTATACTGCAAACGTCTGCTATTTACATACACTACATACGAGAGTTGATGTATCTATAGGATGCACAGTGAATGTCCTTAAATACACAAAATGCCATATATTGCAAACGGTTTGGAGAAAGATCAGACGCCGAACAGTCCGGTGTCTGATTATTTTCTAAACTGTTTGCCAATGCGATATATCATTTAGAAGACTTTCCAAAAAAGTGTCATTTTACATGCCTTTCGTCTCGTTTGCTTTAGGTGTGTCAAAATCGGGTTTTTGTTAAAAGTACGATTCAACACCCTCATTTCCTTTGATTCGGTGTAGGATATAGTACCAGAGAGAATGTTAGAGCCTCAGGATTCAAACCTTAGCACTAAGTAACCAGTAAACACGTCAATTATAACCAGTCTAAACAACTAATGCTGATGAAAACAGGTGGTGACTGAAGAAGAAACCGGGTTTTTCAAGTAGTTACCTGCCTAACATGTTTGGATGAATACTTACAGCTAAATGTATATAAATAGGTTTTACCTTAAGGCAAGTATGCATCATGAATTGGTCCCGATGATTAGACACAATATCAGTGTTCTGTATATCTCTATTTACACATATGGTTATATTTTACTGACTTCAATGACATGTATATTGTCAGTAAGCAGTGAAACCTTTGAAAACCATACTTCTTTAAAACGTAAGTCTGTGAAAGCCACCCTTATTTCTTGGGCCAAAACTTTCCATGCTATATATTCAGTGGGATATACGTAACAATTTCCAAAACGACAGGGTTGTGTTTAGCTATTTATTGCTATTGCAAGTAGTTTGGAACTAGATTAGACATCGGGTAGACCGCCCTCTGACCAAGATAAAACATGTTTGCCATGCGGACAAAAATAAAAAGTCAAACATTTCATGATTTTGTCATTTGCTAGATGTTATTTCATTGGGTTAGCTTTCTGTTTCGTTTAAACGGGGAAAGGGTAACGTTTAACAGTCATTCATTGAAAACACTAAGATAAAGCTAAACATATTCGTTTTGCTAACCGCAAAGCAGCTTTAAAGACATGTTATGCAAAACTAGTGTCTTGCAATAAGCTGCCAACTATTTTGAATTCCAAACCAAGTATCTTTAAATGCTCGCTAACGCACCCTACTACCATCCACTAACAATGGTTTTAGTGTGGTGTTTTACACTAGCGGAACATTGATATAATGTAAGGACGTGTAAAAGTGTATTTTATTGTATTATTGTATATTATGTTTGCACAAAAATAAACAATAATTTAGGAGATGCAACATATTAATGCCAAAGTGACCTTAGAATAATGCAACATTATGACAGGTTCTATTAATTTTGTTAATAGAGCTATTCATGGAGTCAGTACAGAAAACTTGGGAGAAGACATTATTCCTTTCCAACAAATGCGTTAGTGCGTAAACCAATTAGATATACATTACATATTTCTTTTCCAAACGGTTTCGAGTCTGGTCACTTTCTGATCAGGTTACAAAGTGTTTGTTGTTTTGATTAAATAATTAATATTCGTACTGCGTTTAGTTCAGTCTATGAATAATGTCTTCTCCTCAATATGCTTATAGATATATTAAAAGAGCGTCATGTCATAAATAGATTTAAGATTAATATTTGGAAGTGCTCACAGACAAAAATAACAAACATAAACAATACAGAACACATTAACATATTAAAGATGTGTTTCCCTAGCACGAGAAGTGTGTAGACGATTACAGAAATAGATTTTGTAAAACCAGAGACTTAAAAAATACTCATATTTATTTAAACTTTACACAAAACGTTTATACAGATAAATTTAGGAAGAAACTATCTCAGATTTTAGGTTAAAGTCCATCGTAAAGACATGCAAATGTTAGTTATCATGCGTTAAGAGTGTGGATTGTTTGGAATAACCGCAAAAAACTGACATGGTATTTTGGTAAGTGTATACGTACCTCTAGGTGTTTCATGAGCACGGCAACAACAACGTTGACCAGTACAAACTGGGCCATGAGAACAAACACAACGAAGTAGACAGGGGCGATAACCGGACTGACACAACAATTCCGTAGACAATTCTCGCTGGAATCACAATCTGTTCGTAGAGTGTCCTAAAACACGATTAAATAAAACATTACGAATAGTCCTCTTCAAAACTTCTCTACTACTAATACTTACTGCAACCTAACTAATATACATGTTACTCAATTTTTGCAATTTACGGTATTAATTTCACGAATAGATTACCATCAAAACACCATTGAAATTAGACAAATTACTCAGTTCTAAACTATGCATTATTTTTGCTCTGAGGACTATAGCCTCCCAACTATAGCCTCCCAACTCACAATACAGATTTGCAAATGATAACTATCATGGTTGCATGAAGATGATAACATTATTTGAACATCAAATGGGCTGAATACATATCGACTAAGTGCTCGTAGCAATATGGTACTTGACCTTCATAAGCATGATGAAAATATATACCTTCATGATTCCATTCCAATTATCTCCCGTGGCTACCCGGAATAATGTGAGAAATGCCATGCCGAAGTTGCGGAAGTGTGCGTGTTCTCCAAGACCTTCACATGGATGAGACTCTGAACATTCTGTAAGAATGAATAATAATCATGATTATTAATTTAGATATAAAACGTTATTTACGAACACTTCAAAATAGGTTTCTTAGTTACATTTTTGCTTACAATAATTGTCATGAAACATATTTTATTCAGTAAGACTTCTCTGCTTTACTTCCGTTCTACTTTATGTAGTAATTTAAAACCTTAAACCAGTCTTTGCTAAAACACATGCACACTTGCTTGATGTGATATTAGTTGAAGGAAATAATACATGCAATAATTCGTATTAGTTAAATCCAAGCTATATTTTGTAGAAATAAATATTATCTGCAATCCTAGTTATCAACACATTTAGAAAACTATACACCAATTCATAATGAATGCTGATTACACGTCCGACCCAGATAAGATTCGGATGATATAAAAGCCATGTGTTGTAATTCAACTCTGGCAACAACTGTTTTTGGTGAAAACTGACGTGTTTATTTGACATATGAAAAGTTAATGGGTTACCCTAAATAAAATTAAATATTCTAAGAGCATTGACAGGAAGCAGTTAATTTTTAATTAAATGAATAACGTAAACACAGACTTAACACCATCATACAATAAGGACATTCTTACCAAGTCTACCGAACAGCTCGACCCCGAGAGCGGCGAATATGAAGAAGAGGAGGAAGAAGAGCAGACCCAGATTACCGACCTGTGGTAAAGCCTGTATCACCGTGTCCAACAGTGCTCGTATACCCTTAGCCATCTTCAACAACTTTAGAACTGATAATAGGAAAAGGTTTAGAGTCATACTGATGATAAACGCATAAGACGATCGGTTTACTCATGTTTGATACAGGAATAGTTAAGCATTATATATATACCAGATAAAATAGTAAAGATAAAAGTGATCGCATAGATGTGGCTATACATGTATATCTAACGCTTTATTATATATTCTTAAAAAACAAAATTTATACACTTTGCAAGCTATTATTTAGATAATATGTAATAAATTGATATTTCGATTTTAAGGAACGCTTGGGTACATTTTTCAGCTAAATCGGTATTATATGGAAAAAAGAAATACAAATGGATGACTACATAACACAAAACTTATTAATGTTCGGTTGTTAAAATCCCTTTCTAGGTACTGCCAATGTTGCCTTTAGATATGTGTATGACTTGCAATACTTTTATTATTTTAGGGTTTTTAAAACAACAATGTACCTCGAGCTATTCGGAGAACTCGCATCACTCTTATTATGGTGGGGTTGATTGGTATGACATTAGTTTTCATCTCTTCAAGGATAATTCCAACTACAGACAAAATAACGATGAAAATGTCCAGCTGATTCCACCTGAAGAACAATGAAAAACATTATGCAATAGTTTCTTATTGCATGACAAGTGCATGCGTGTTGATTGGTTGGCCTTTACAAACATAAATTCGATATTTTGCATTTTAACGATACTATGTTAACACTTGCTGATGCATGGTGCGGTAATGAGGTGCCCTGGCGGTTTTACCGAGATCTTATGGACCATGGTAAGGTGTTCAACCCTTACTACGCAATGCAATTTGTGGGATATTTGCAAAGAATTTGAATCCCGAAAAGACGCCACGTGACGCGGCGTTTTATCAGGATCTTAAATGGTTGACTTGTTTTAAGGTAAACTTGAATCTAAGATCATTAAATCTAAAATTTGATATACCAAATTGTAAAGCAGCAAATAGAGTTGCATAAAAGGATTAGCACAAGTAATCTCTCAATTGACTATAATGCTAAAACGCCTTGTAACGACTTTACCAACTGCTTCTAGAAATGTTTACTCCGATAAAACAAGAAGGAGCTTTCTGACCTGGGTATAAACAACGTCACTGAACAATTACAGCATTAGAAGGGTTAGGGTAGGCGACTGTCTTAATCGAGATGAACAATTTCGCTGTCAAATTTAGCCATCTGATTTAACATCATAGACAAAATATAGTCTGATAAAAGTGTTCATCTGCAATATTGTGCCAAATTCATATTTTGACGCTTTGACTGGCGATATATTGACGCTGTTTTACCTGGTGTCTGATATGGATCCAAACTGTTTGCAAAGTAGACTGCAGTCGCCTTTGACGTTGAAAGAGTTTATGGAATTTATCTGCTTTAAAACTGTTGTGAGTAAATAAATTTTAAAGGAAGTTTTATGGCAATATAACATTCTAAGTTCGATCTGGATCAACACTATTTAAAATACAAATATGGTATCCAAAGCGTACCATAGCAAAGATGTTATTTTATCCCAATAAATGCGTTGAGGCAAATACTTCATCTTCTTTTCACGCAGTCTGGTGCCAGATGGATAACCCGGCGTTTTATCAGGCCCAAGGTTATAAAGCTTTTGAGATGAATCTAAGACACAACACAAAATCGTTTTAACCGTGGACCTAAGGGTCAAATTGATACCAGTTTTCTTCGAATTAATCGCCATTATTACCGAGAACCTGTCATTTCGTTTTATATTCAATTGCACTACGTTTGTGTTGAGGTTAGTTTAAGAGGGAAATATTAAACTTCCGGATGTAAATACAGTTATGAGTATTACCTATCCCGCATGTATCGTATGGTTCCAAGGGCGATAATCTTCATAGCTGCTTCCATTATAAATACAGAGGTGAAAAAGTAGTTGAATATCTGAAGAGCAAACTCCAGCTCCTGTAAAAGAAAAACATAGAAATCAAGGGTACCGTGACACAAATATTAATAATGATAATAATACAAAACACAGAAACATTTATATAGCGCAAAAAGATTAAATATTCAGTTGCGCTTTAAAAATAACCCTACTCTTTATAACAGAAACAAAATATCAGGCAATATATCCAGAGAGAACACGTACATACTAGTCATTGTAGAATAAAATGAACAAAAGTGTCTTAATTGCTTTTTTAAAGCAGTTTCAGTTTCTACTGCTTTTAATTTCTTGGAAGTAGAGCGTTCCCCCTCTACAACGCAACCCTTTGGGAGACAGCAATTGTGTACGTTGTTCGGAGAGATTCGTTATAGGGAGGGAAATTGGCTAACATTTTCAAACAGCTTGATTCCAGATCAGACGCCGCGTAACGCGGTGTCTGATCTGCATTTAAGCTGTCTGTCACTCCTCATTAAGTTTTTTCTGTTTAATGTCCATTATGTTACTTTGAGAAAAACAGCAGACGACATTTTTAAGCAGCAGATATTGCAATTTTTAAACGTTAGACATTATTGTCCTGTTTAAGGAACTGTGCCAAGGGTCGTTGTTAGGAGTGAGTCGTTGTTGGGAGGGACATTGCATATTCATTTGGGCCAACCACCGCCATAGACATCTCAGCGATATTCGTCCTATGTCTAGGTAAAACAAACTGAATGTCTCTAGACTATCACCAAGTAATTCCCTTGTACGCTAGTGAACTAATATATTGGGTAACTTGAACATCCAGATAATTCTTTATTTATTCTTTATTTAAGTCTCATTTGTATACATACATGTCAAATTATACATTTAAAAATCACAAAGCAATGAATACAACCATTCTGAATAGAATTATAAGAGACTATGATACATTTTATCACAATAGGTACCACAAACCTATTGCACAAACAGTATTAATATATATACAGATAAGACTAAGTAATAGCTGCTAATCGTTGCAAATAATGCATAAAATGTATTAAAATGAGCTATTGAAATTTGACAGATAACACGGAAAGCACTCTAAACATGATCCTCACACGAACAGGTAACCAATGCAACTTTTTAGAATGCCAGAACTATGCTGCCGATATGTTTGCAAATAATCCGACACAAAAATCGTAGTGTGAATACTAATGTCCTTGTATGAGCCTAGCCACAATGACAGTTTCGGCGTCTGATTAAGTTTTACATTGTAAAATAATAAACACTAGGCATTTTGGACGATTTTGTTTGATCCGAGTGTTGTATAGTTTAGAAAATTGTCAGACGCCCACTTAAATGGATTTCGCCTACGTGTGCGTAATTATATTACAGTAGGGAGACGTTATTCTTTCCGTTTTAACACACACGAAACGCAAATGCAATTCAGTGAAATGTAGAAAAATACATTTTTAGAATTGCTTATTTATTCTACTATGAGTGGTAATATGTGTGTAACCTGATCAGACACCGGGTTAACCGCCGTCTGATCTGGCTCGGAACTATTTGCCTTAAAATGGTAGTTTTAGCGTAAATGAGGTTTATTTTGGGATTGAAAAACGCACTTTTCAACTGTAACACAGTCTTGGGTGACAAACATAATGTTGTAAGGGTATAAAAGAGCGTTTAACCCTTTCCCCACCACTAACCTCGTCACATTCTCCTGTGATTTACCATAAGAAACTTACCGCTGGCATCATGTAGAACTCCATTGCCATGGTAACAACATTTAGTCCAATCACTCCGGCAATTGCTAGGTCAAAATACTTGCTGTTGATGACAGTGTAGATTATTAGGCGTGGTTTGCCGTATTTGGACCAATATGGAATTTGTTGGAGTTCTGCAATGAAATCATTACATACAGATGCTATTAAAGGGAATCCATATAGATTTTCAGTATGATAACATACATTTCATAATATTTTTCATAATGTTTAACATCATAAAACTAACCTACGTTAATGTATAAAATAAATGCGACAACACATGGTGAGTTTTATATACCGTATATTACTGTTTAAACGAACGCACACTGAAATAAATTCCACTTCTTTTTTTGTCAAACTCATAATAACCCCTTCTAAATTAAATTTAAACACATCACACGATAACCATTTCCCTATAGCGTATGTTTCAGCGCTGAAGACGGATGGTTGCTTAAAGCAGGTTGAAAGAAAGGAATAAAACTCCTAAATACATGTAAGTAGATTGCTTTACGTTCAGCCTGTTTCAATCCATTCTTACATAAGTACGCCTGTTTACGCCTTTATTTCATCTTTTCGCTGTAGAAAATAGTTCTATTAATACAGTCATGGATAAGGACTATCCACTCATTTCTATATCCTAGCATATTAAAGCTTAAAGTAAGCTGCAAGTAAAGCAGAATGTTTTTAATCTGCTTCCAGTGATCATCTGTCATCCCCATTTGAACCAGGATTTTGGGTCAAGTAAATGGGATTTTTCATCGCCCCCAGGAAGGGTTGGGGTTAAATGGGAATATACAGTTGTCTGTGTGTTATTCACTTTTTTTATAAATAAATCAAATTCCGTCCCGTGTCAGACTATTTTCCATCTTGACTAATGGCACAGGTACTAAATATTCGTAATACTAAGGGATATGTTTGGTCAAACGATATTGCCTACGACATGCATCCAAATCGTGCATGCTCTTTATATAATTATATACTTATGGATATTTAACTATATGTTTAAAAGACAATCTAGCGTTGGTGTATCACTGTCTTTAGTCGCCTCGTCCTGCTGTTTCACCACGGATATAGAGTATATAATTCTCAAACTAAAGTAAGTGGCTATTTAACCCTTCTCCATACTAGTAAATATATGACAGTATATAGACGTAAAATTAACAACCTTACAATAGCCGGACCGGCAAACGTATATTAAATAAAAGTAAACCATTGATAGAATACTATACCGGTGTGTATAAAACTCTCCCATTATAAGCATATATCATCTGCACTATTTTATGAACTAATAAAAGAAGGATTAAACCACGTTAGGATTATAACTCTATAGTTATTTTCATTTCGCCTTTGAAACTTGTCATGTATATCATCTGAATGTTGCACAGTTTAAATGCTGGTGAGATTTTAGCTATGAGTGGACGCTGAACTAAACATAAACTGTTGCTTTAGTTATTAAAATTCGCACAGTAAACGCGTCATTCTGTAACATCGCTGGATTTTAATTTGAGGTTATCATCATATTGATAACTTACATCATCATTATGCTTTATTGTTTTTTAAAAAAGATACACTAAGTCTTTTTCTATCTACCTACGGCATAAAAACGGATATAAAAAGTAAAAGTCAAAAGTATGTCATTCAAAAAAGCAGATTGTCATGCCGCATGCATTGACATGAACCGGGCATGCTTAATGACGTCATAAATGGATTAAAAAATGTAACGTTCATATGGATAGCTGTGAAATCAAAGAAAACTTTTTACAACTCGTATAGAATCTTAATGTTTACATTTTACAGTCAGACACGTACTGATGGAAAATTCAATGAAGACATCGGTAGCTTTTAAAGGTACGCATTTGGTTCGAGCATAATACATAATTGTGTTTCACAAAACGTGTCGTATATGATTGATAACTTAGCTTTGTAACAAGGACCACATGAATATATGTAAACAGTTTGATACAGATCAGACACTGAGTGACTGAGTGTCAGACCAGCAACAATATGTTTGACATCTCTCCATGCAATGACTGTCGTCATCGTTATTATCAGATTCCAAATTTGCAAAAACAAAAAGTATCTGCAATATTTGATCAAGTAGAAACATGTCAGTGAGGATTTAAGCATCCAACTGTCTTGATGTGTCTTGTTAATGGTGTCTGAGCGCATGTCTACCTGTAAATTATCGTTGCAGATAAAATATAACACCTCACTCTTTCATTCTTATATGTTTATCAGATTTAAAGAACAAAAAAGAGTTACAATACAAGCACACATTTAAAAGTCGCAGCCGCACCACCAGTCAACTTCAGAGAAAGTTCGCAAGCTACAGATGTTTTTCTAAAAGTTAATGCAGTTGATTTGTGCTACAGTACTGAACCTTATTAAATTAAATTGATAATCGCAAGCGAATTGCCATCGAATTGCCATCGAATCGGTCGCTTCAAAAAACAAATCCTACGTTTGAATACTTTAACGCGAATTTTCAGAAGCGGTTGTGACAAAAATGGAATCGAAAAAATTAACGAAGGCATATTTGCGAACATTTGTGAGATTCACCACTCAAGAAAACTTATCCGAGGGTAAATTAGTATTTTGAAATCGCAAGCGAATCGCCATCGAATTGCAAGCGAATTGCAAGCGAATCGCAAAAATTGTTAATTTAATAAGATTCAGTACTGTAAACGTATTGTCCATTGCAATTAGTTTGGCTCCATTGCATGTGACACTAAGACTATAAGGAATAACTTCTTCCCCACTATATCAGTTACAACGTTCTTTCTAACCAACCTCTGTAGTATTTTTATTACCTTCACTGCATTACCCCAGGTACAACAGTTATTTGTAAACAGTTGGAAACGTGATTAGACGGAACGTAATGCGGTGTAGTATCTGTATTCAAACTATTTAACACTCATTTCAATATTGCAAAATATAAATTGTCTACCTTACATTTACATTCCAGAAATGGAAATAGACGACACTTGTTTAAAATTGATGACAGCATACCCAGCAGGCACACAACGTTGTTTCAACGTTGAATCAACGTTGATTTTCCGTCGTAACGTTGATCAACCTGATTTCAACCATGGACGACCATCCATCGGTAGCCAATTTACTGCAAACGTTGAATCAACGTTGAATCAACGTTTATAATGGTCGTAGATAAAAAATAAAAAAATACTGAAATTGAAATTTCTGATTAATTATATCGCAGTGTTTAATGTCTAACCACGTCGACTATGATTTATCGTTAAAATAAATTCAATTTAGAAAATCTAATGACAACGTTGAATCAACGTTGATAATGGTCGCTATAGCAGTGAAGGGGTTTATCTAATTCCACAAAGAAATACAGACACGTGTGTGTTAATTGGCCATAGGAGGAACCAGTACGTACGTCGTTCAATTGGGACGCCGATATTTATTCCCATTTATATTAAGCTAACTCAACCTAATTGTAATAAAATGTAAAGCACGAGGTGCGTTTGAGATTATAAAACGTGTATTGTAATCAGAGACACAGCCATATGATTTAAATAGTTCCTTATCTGGCGTCAAGTTACCCTGTCTCTGACGTGGCATCAAACTGTTTGCAATGGATGCGCCTATTTTATTATGTTCGTAATTATTTTATTATTCAGAAAGTTCATTCATGAGCTGTTTTCTGTATGGCCTTTGCTTGCTTGCAGCTACAGTGGAGAAAATGTTATTATTTCCCAATAAACGCGTTTACGCTAAAATTATTATTTGCAGTGCAAACAGTTTGAAGCCAGATCAGACGCCGGGTAAGGCTCCAAACTGTTTGCCACCAAGATAAACATGAATTATCAGAATTGTCCAAAAGTTGTACTTTTCAACGTTTTAGTGTTTTGCGTTTGCGTACGTTTGCGTTTAAACGGGAAAGAATAACAGATTATCCACTGTATGTTTGTAAACATGTCGGTCAAGTTTCATGAGAATCGGACACGAAATGCAACATGTAGAGAGATGGTGTCGTTGAGTTACGTACATACACTACTGAGCTAAAATTCTGTCTTACAACCACCACCTCGTTCAATGCCATGTTGCCGTCTGTCTAAATCCGTCCTCTACAATTTTCCTTTAAATTCCGATTTTAGGCACTATAATTTACGAACCAATTTAACGAATGTCATACAGTATGGGTACTGACCACACGCTTAGTATGCAATGTCTTAACTGGATCCAAAATGATAAATAAACCAGCCAAGTTGCCTTTCTTTGTGAAATATTTAACATAATTTATTTGTTGTTTTGATTTATCCATGTATATCAACATGCAAATGCATGTATATTTACTACTTAAAAATACAAATGTTATCGCCAGAATGCAAGATTTACAAAAGCTGAAACGTGAACTACGTACTCGTACTAATAAAATATTCATAAGTATGTCATGGAAAATGTTAAGCAAGCAGTATCCCATCCCACAAAACAGTTATCTATAGACATAAATGCTTTTTGAAATATGTAATATTTTCCTGCAAAATATTAATATATAAATCTCTAAACTAAATAAGCAAACGTTCAATATTAAAGAGTGCAGAAGCGTGTTAGACAGACCCTATGAGTGAACAGCACATGTTGTATTGAAGTATTCATATGATAGGAGTCTACATTATTATCGAAATGGCAGTAGGGGCAAATATGTGAATGTGTACGTTTTCCAATAATATATAGGAAAACGAGCATTGAGAGCAGCAGACAATACTATAAAGAAATGCTTTTAATTTGAAACCTAAGAAACTCTTAAGGCAACATACTAGCGAGTATAACTTTCACAATCTTTAACTTGGAACAGAATTCCAATATCGAGGAAATATCTGACTAGAATGATTTTGATTCCGAAAGAGTCGAGTGTTTCCCATTATGAACTTTTGAGTTTTTTTTGTAAAGAACTGTGCTCCCGACGGCGGAACAATTTTGAAAATGCAACCCATTTGACGTTTAATAACATTGATATTTACATTGAATGACCAGACGTGCCAAATATGAAGTATATAACACATGTATTCCAAAGGAATGACCATGGTTAAAATTGTGGATAGATCGACACACAAAAGCAAACACACACACAGACAGACAGACCAAAACATTATGACCCACGATTTTCGATCTCGGAGGCATAAAACATATAGTTCCAAAAATGTACGTCATTTTCAATATCACTTATTTAATGTCATAGTGTTAACTATCAAACTTGCAAGCATTTATGTCTATATTCATTATTTGCATACCAAAGCGGTGCACTTTACCTTCAGCTGTAATCATTTCTGTTAAAAATTCAGTTAATGTTTTAGTTTGTTAAGTGCATGTAAAATGTAAATACCACGAAGACCTGTTAATAATAAAGTTATTCAACACTGAAACATAAATGAACATAATATAAAGCTAGCTACAATCAAACGTGTGTTAAGGATAGCCGAACATAGATCAATTAACAACTTCAATTACAAGAAGAAGCTAAACACAGGATAAACATAAATCATAAAGCTAAAGGAATTTGTGTTTAAGTTTGAAGTTCGTTAGGCAAATACAGTGAAAATGGCCTTATTCTTTCACAATACCGTCCTTTGATGAAAACCAATATTGCTGTTGCAAACGTTCGAATAACGTGAAACGCCGGGTAAACCGGTTTCCATTGCGACTCTGAACTGTTTGCCATTCAGATAAAGCTAAATCTTGAGACTGATCAACTTTCTGTCAAATTATTGCGTTGCGTTTGCTTTAAGTTTATTTTGAATGATAAAGAAGAAGGACGTCTCCACTGTAGTTGTTTTATGTTGGACAGTTTTCACGTAGACCTCTTTAAAACGATTGCTGGAATTTGTAAACTGTTCTGACACAGATCAAAAGTCTATATACTTGTAACGTGGTCTGCTTAAAGACCTACTCTTTGTCACTTGCAATAAAATTCATTGCATATATAATTTCGATACAGATGCTTATTTTCCCTACCACAAGTGGAGCACTCTAAGCACATACCTTCATTCCAAACAATTAAGTGACTTGCTAAACGCCTAGTGACTAGGTGATGGAAGAGGAAAACATTATTTGACACTCAGAATTAACTGTTCTTCATTTTATTGTTTCTCAGTGGCATTTCATAAAAGTAAAATGAGTTTTGGTAGTTTCTCTCCTATGTCGCATTCCTTAGAAGCGGTCTTAATTCTCATTTACACGATACTTGTAATTTGACACAGGTATAATTGTAAATAAACAGTGCAAAAGTTGCATTAAACATTCAAAGTGACTGGACAAATTTGAAGGTGTGAAATTAAACTTACAATGCAGACTTTCGGCGACATGCAATTCAAATACTTTTAACAAATGTATTATTCCAGTTTCATGCGGGGACATTTTGAGAAAATGTTAGAAGAACGATTGCATAGTGCATGTCACTGTATATCCATTTATCGTAATTTATGAGAATCAGGAATAAAAGAAAATATTTATATACGTATTACAATAAACTCATAAAAATGTCGTTTTTCTTAAAGTCATTAACAGAGGCAAATTTATAACCAAAAAGCAACTTAGTTCCCTAGACCATTATACACGTATTTTCTATTCCCTTTAACCCTTTCGGCGCCAAATTATTCGTTAATATTTACCCCTACATTGCTTTGTTGTCGTCTGCTTCTGTATTGTTGTCTGCAAGAACATTTCAAAACTAGATTTGAGGTTGTACGACTTTATAAATATCGATTTGAGTGTCGAACAGTTTGGATCTAGATCAGACGCCGCGTAACGCGGCGTCGAATCTGGATCAAAACTGTTTTCAAAGTCGACTTTATGAGACTACGACGCCGAAAGGGTTAAATGAAAGTTCAACTAAAGCAAGCTGTACCGTAGCGAGTTTGGGACAGTCATGCTATTATACCTAGCTGTAATAAATGATACAATATAGACTATAGAATAATTACTTCTTCGCTTTTGGTCTAGCTTCTGAGCTCGTTTTTCAGCTCTCCTAGCCTTCTCTTCTTTCTCTTGGGATTCCCGACATTTGTGAAAGTTTTCTACGACCACACCTACGAACATGTTTAATACAAAGAAGCCGACGAGCAGTAGGAATGATATGAAATATATGATCCGCCACTCGTTGTAATTCTGGATTGGCTGAAAGAAAGAAATGAAAATAGACAGGAGCAGAAAATAGATTTGAATAGTCGTGCTTTATCTTTGTGGAGAAGGTGGTATAAATTCATGTTAACGCGTTCATGCTAAAGAAATGCGTGTCATTTCACACAATTTTGAGGAGACAGATAAAACATCGGGGTAACCTGTTTTCAGATCTGACAGAAAAGAATAAAAGGTATGCAGCTGTGGCAAATAGTAGATATTAAATGCACCAGGAAGTGCGTAACTGTACTCAATCAATAATGCATAATGTCTTTTCAAGTGATATTCCTTTCTACCTAATGCCACCAGAGATGAGACGTTGCCAAATTCAATGGTCTTTTAGATCTGCTTTTTTGTTGATTAAATATATTGTTTAATACGTGAAGGTTGAAGTGAAGTGAAGATGAACTGTTTGTAAGAATAATATTTACACTATGTGCAATATTAATTAGTATATTTTTCTTTCAGTCACTCATTAATACATATTATACTACAAGAGTGTACCTACCTGTTGATCGATTCCTACAGCATCCAGTCCATTGTACATGATGCTGACCCATCCGTCCTTGGACGCTAACACAAACAATGCCATTAGAGCCTGAAATGTTCACAAACAGTAACACATTATAAACCTTATACCGCATGTGATTTGTTTTTAAGTAAAAATCCCATATAGTGTTTACTACCATATATTTCACGTTATCTCCAATCTAAGGGAGTGCAATGTTGTACAACATATTAGGTAAGAACTGTGAAGTAGTTACTTCCCTTCATGTCATTTGCAACTTTTTGAACTGCCTTTAGCTCAATTTAATAAGACAAACGGATAGAAACAGCCAATGCATCTGAAAAATGAACAGTTGTTTACTGATAAATGTCTGAAAATGTTCAAGAAAGTAGAATACATTGCTACAAAATGAATACGACAAATTGTAAATTGATCTGACTGAAACCAACCTAACATGTCAGCGAGTGTGTTTTTACGGATCGCTATCATAAAATAATTTACAATCAGCTGCCTCAAAATCGTCTTTTGCAAATATTTTCACAACGGCTGTTTATGTATTTCATCATTCCAGAGATAAAATGTAAGCTGTTTGCCTCTTACTCAGATACTAAAGACTCCGGCGTGTAATATACATTCCAACAGACTTCAAATACAATTGAGGTTGCTCTAGACAGGATAAAAGTGACATATTTAGTTGCTTGGGGGTTCATTCGGCAAATATGTCACTTTCAGGTACAAGTCCATAATTATACACCATCGAGATTGAAATAGAGCTATTTCGGTTGAAACAAATTTTCCAATTATGTTGAATCCGGATAAAAGGTAATGTTTAATAAGAACAAAAAGGTATATTTGGTTTAACCCTTTCACTGCATCAGACAACAAAAATCACACTTAATCAGGACCCACATGTACAGTATGACAACGTTATAACGTTTTTACTGCTGCAATTTAGCCTGCTTAAAACTGTCGTCTGTTGTTTTTCTCAAATTTATGTATTTGGATTTGTTGACAGTATAAATACAGTGGAGAAAACGTTATTCTTTCCCAATAAACGCGTTTACGCTAAAACTATTATTTGCAGTGCAAACAGTTTGGAGCCAGATCAGACGCCGGGTAACCCGGCGTCTGATCAGGCTCCAAACTGTTTGCAACCAAGATAAACATGAATTATCTGAATTGTCCAAAAGTTGTTCTATTCTACGTTATAGTGCTTTGCGTTTGCGTACGTTTGCGTTTAAACGGGAAAGAATAACAGAGTCTCAACTGTATATAGAGGATTGACAAACAGTTTGAACGCAGATTAGACGCGTTCTGGGGCCCGTTTTACTAAACAACTTACGCAAAATTTTAAAATTTAATTCATATTTTTTTTATTTTCACTTGCTACAAACAGCAAATAGCCAGATCTGAGGACGCGCTAAAAGCGCATCCTCTGATCTTGCTATTTGCTGTTTGCAAACGTTTATGATCGAAAAATAAGAGTTAAACGATTTTGACTAACGCAAAAATTTTGTAAGTTGTTTAGTAAATCGGGACCCTGATCTGGTTTCAAATTGTTTGCAAATGTAAACAAATTTATGTCCAGCTCTCAGAGTATTAATGTTCCCTCCCTATAACAACTACCTCCGAACAACACACATAATATCAGCTCCCATTGGGTGTTGTTGTAGAGAGGGATCACTGTATCAATATTTGTCAAACTGCTTTACATCTTATTTCAATATTATAGTTAAGGTCTTTTAACAGATGGTTATAAGTGTGGCAGTTCAAGATGAAACAGTTAAAATAAGCAATAAAAACATGTCATTTATATCAAATACTAATTATCGGCCGGTTCCTAAAGTAATCTTAACATGCTAAAATCAATATCGATATATGTAGGGTCCGTCTAAAGACCCAGAACCTCCCCAAACCACCCCAAACCTCTCCAAACCTGCCTAAAGCACTTAAATTAAATCAAATTCCTTAATATCTAATAAAAAAAGCGTATAAATGGCTAAAACAATGAAAATGAAATATTCGATGTTTTTCTTTTCAAGGGGAACAACTCGAACAAAACTTAAGATCACTTTTCACAGTTACCTCTAAATATTAACTCACTATCCCAATAGCCTGTTCCTGGTTTTGAAGACACGTATTCTCTTAAAGCAGGTTGAAAGTAAAGCAGAATGCGCCTTAAGGCGCATTCTGCTTTACTTTCAGCCTGCTTTAAGCTACAATCTGCTAGAATTTTAAAAACTTGCTTTTAAAAGTGGTTTTGGGAGGTTTTGATAAGTTTGGGGAGGTTTAGGGTCTTTTGACGGACCGATATATGTAGAACAAATTTCTTCTGAATAATTACCGTCCCAACATATAACACCAACACTCATCTCTGCCATGGCCTTGCGAAGAGTCCATTGTGCATTAACCCATTACACCATAGACACGCATTTTAACGCGTTTCATTCATTCCCGAATTGGAAAAAATTGTTCCAATGTATACGGTACTAAGTGTGCACAGTAAGACATACATTCTTTATTCTAGCAGTTGGTATTTTAAAGCAAGATGAAAGTAAAGCAGAATGCGCCTTAAGGCATATTCTGTTTTACTTTCAACGTGTTTAAAGTGGTGACCTATTTTCAAACCTAGAAATATGCTATGAGGTAAAAGGTTAAGCAGCAGTCTGTGAATGGGTTTTGATCAAGAATTAAAGTACCAAGATTCGTACGCTCATAAAGGCAAACACGAGTTCCCTTGTCAGTTGGAGTCGTAAGTGTATTTCACAAAATAATGTTGATACTATAATGACCACTTACCTGTCCAAGATTGTCAAAGTTGTACTTCCGGTTCACCCAAACGTTCCGTTTCCCTGCAAGGCACTGTGACCTATTATGTACACCCGTTACGTTTATCCCCTTACAATAGTAAAACGTTCCTTTGAACAACTACAAATATAAAAAAATAGAAAATTAAAGCTGTTAGTCTTCAATAATCTGTGTATAGTGCAGATGTTATTATTTCACGACGCGTTTATGCTAAATATCCATAACCCCGCGCCTGATAAGGCTCTATATTATTGGTTATTCCGATGCAAATTAATCGTTGAATTTTGAAAAAGCTATTTTATCACATTGCATTTTGTGTCGTTTAAACGAGAAAGAAATCATTATAACTGTCAATATTGTACTATTCGCCTCCTCAATATTAGACAGACATATGCAGTATTTGATAAATAGCGAATTATTTTTTACGGTAGAAACCATCTATTACGAAAACTCAAAAGTAGAAATGTTGGCAATGATGTTAAATACAGGTGACAGATTAAAACAAGTTGAAAGTAAAGCAGAACTCTCCTGTGAGAGCTTTCTGTTGTACTTGCATATTGCTATTAGCAACCACCTGTCTCAAAACACTGAATATTAAAGCCCATTGCGAGGTCGTGATAAAGGTGTTTTACTAAATGTGGCTGCTAGCGTACATAATAAGATACTTCAGAAATTTCTAGTGAAACTATCAATTTAATCATGCATTCAGTATCAATAACGACTTCACTAAATAGTCACTCAGTATTGAATTGACATGTGATTGTCATCAGCAACTTTTGTTGTCTGCAACAATACGGCTTTGAATTGTATTTCCCTTTTTTCATAATCAGAGGGTCCATCGATCTAATTAGTTCAATCATCTAATCAAGATATAATAATTTAATCTAGATAAGTCGCCATGAATCTCAATTGTTACAAAGACCATCACAAGCACGACCTGCAAAAGGTCATATTCGAGAAATAAATGGTGCTCTCAGTCAGTTTTTCCTCACTGTAGAGATAATTCCCTACATAGCAGATGCGATCATAGCAGCATTAATTTAAGTCAAATGAATATCATTCGTACAGAGGATATTACGTTATGCTTTCCAGTTCAAACGCATACCAAAGTCAATCGCAATTCAGTACAGTGGGAAAAAATAGATTTTTAGAACTTTCTGACGATTTATTTCAGTCTGAGTGTCAAACAGTTTAGAGCCTGGTCAGACGTCGGATTACCTGATGTCTGATCTGGCTCAACTTTTTTGAAAAGGAAATAACAGTTTTAGCGTTTATAGGGAAATAATCGTCTCCATTATAACTTACAGATACATGTATAAGGAAGTACATGTACATATATTGTGAGCCCATACATTGATTTATGTGTAGTGACTTGACATGCGCGAAAAGTTGATCCTAGTTGAAAGTCTTAACCCTTTCATGATCAACTTATTCGAGAGATTTTTACCCCTTCATCGCCTTAGTGTCGTTTGCTTAAATAGTGTTGTCTGCAAGACACGTTTCAAAGTTAGATTTAAGGTTGTTTGACTAAATAAATATCGATAAGAGTGACAAATAGTTTGGGTCCCGATCAGACGGCGCGTTACGCGGCGTCTGATCAGGACCCAAACTGTTTGCAAACACGCTTTAAAGAGCCATTGAGAGTGAAAGGATTAACTGAGCATATTTGTGCTTTGACAGGCTGTTTTACAAACAGTTTTAGTATGCATCTGCAAAATGTCTTCTGATAGCTGATCGGCATTCAACCATTTCATAAAAAGGTGTTCACGATAGTATCAAACGGTTAAGATCAATATGAGACGCCGTGTTACTTGGATCTAAAATGTTTGCAGCACGATACCTGCTATATATAACGTGCTCAGCACTGACACAAATCTACAGGCAACTCTATTCCTTGAAGACTAATACGGTTGTTGTAAATACATGTGGCTGGTATTACCTGTACACCGAGGATACCGAAGATGATGAAGAATGTACAGCAGATGAGTACAATGTTACCAATGGGTCTTAATGACGACAGAAGTGTCTGTACCACAAGTTTCAGCCCGGGGGCTCGGCTGATGACCCTGAAAGAACATTTTGAAAATACGTTGTGTGGTATATTTAAGAAGAAGCATAATATGCATGGTAAATGCTGGACAGTGTACTTATAGATCATGGTATAAAAACAAACAATTAGAATATTAATGATGAACAAGTAACCTCCTTTTGACAACATACTGTAAAACCGGTTTTATTCGCGAGAATATGATTTTCGCGTTAATTCGCGAATGTCTCAAGTTTTGAAAATAGGTGACTTCTTAAAGCTGGTTGAAAGTAAAGCAGAATGTGCCTTAAGGCACATTCTGCTTTACTTTCAACCTGCTTTAAGATACCACCTGCTAGAAATATTTGCATGATGTCGCGAATTTATACAAAATTACATAACGCGAAATATTCATGACGCTAAAAATACATGTTTTACAGTACTTGGTATTATAAGCTATCAGAAGCGTAGCTGAAACAACGAGAGACATACATAAACAGGGATAAAAAGACAGGAAGACAGGAAGACAAACAAACAATAAGACAAGGACAAAGATACAGACATACATACAGGCATACATACGGACATGTCTTCAGCCAAATATGGACATACAAACAGATACAGAGAGACAGAGACAGACAGAAAGGAGAGAGAGAAAGATACAGAGACATACATACATACAAACGATTAGACAGACAAATAGACATATAGGCAGACAGAAAGCCAGAAAGCCTGAAAAACAAAATTAACAGTACTGTGTTACAAAGAAAACAGTTGAACCAGATCTGAACGCCAAGTATGTTTGGTACAAAAACAGCAATATTTTATAAGCCACTCAAAGGGACTTCAACCAAGCCGGCTGCCTGTGAGTCTTACCTGAGTGGCCTTAGTGTCCTTAACAGACGAAATACCCGGAGAATACCAAATATCCGGGGACTGCTGTTGGCTGTTAGTGCGATCGTAGTGTCAACAAGGGAGATAATTACGAGAAACCCGTCCATCACATTCCAGCCGCTCTTCAGGTAGGCGTGTTTTCCAAAGAAAAGACCTTTCGCAAGTACCTAAAATACAAGAACAAAAATAGAAAAGATCCAACGACAGGAGTCATTGTAAATCAATACTTTTTGCTTAGTTTTTATTCCCTATGCTAACTACGCCATTAGGATCTCTCAATGTTGATTCATCTACTTATTTTGCAATCAGTTGTATCAAGTTGAACAGCAAGAAAGTGAGTGTTTTATCTGGACCAAATAAAATTGTTTGTACCCTGTGTCTAGTGCTTCCATGAAATACACTCTGTGCTGAAAAACATATTTTGTATATACATTTCCTATGTATAGGAATTACGACGCCGTGCATTTAAAATCCTTATCATTGATCACTAACAATTTCATCAACGGCATACATTTCACGACAATAGCTGTGCATTCAAATATTTATTAAGAAATGACCTGAAGTTTGCCGGCGTTTAAGTGAAATAAACGATAGAAATGATCGGCAAATTTATCATGAATCGCTAGCGTGGTGTAATGTCTAATATAAATTGAACATTTTATTAGTATGCATGTATGTTAAATCCACATTAGAGGTTGTTTACACGAATAAGTTGTACCCTGAAAGGAATGGCCATAACAGCGTAACTGAAGGAACGCAACAAATTGATTCGCGGAGAGCAGATCAATAAGCCCCGCCTCATCTGCGCAATACAAACGTTTATACACAAGTCCCGCCCTCTCGAAAAATAACGTCAAAACAAATTAAATGCCATTTTTTCAATAAATTGAATTTGGCGAATGTAAATATATGGAAATGGTCTTCAAATTTTCGTTTTGTCGATATCTTGATCTATGTTAAACCAGTTGTAAAGATTAAATTATAAATGAAGCGGTTATGACAACTTAAATAAGGACAATCATTTATGAAACAACTCATTTTTATGACAAGATTATGACACTACTTAATAACGTATGTCTATCAAGTTCCACTCTAAATCAATGCGAGTATACTATACCTTAATGGTCATTTCCAACGTAAATATAGATGTAAACACATGGTTGGAATATGTCAAAAATGTCCGTTCCTGAAAAAGATATAACATTATGTTTTCCCTTTACCAAATAGCATGTTTATAGTTTTTAAAACAAGTGACCAGCTAAAGCAAGTTGAAAGTAAAGCAGAATGCGCCTTAAAGCGCGTTCTGTTTACATTTAGCCTGCTTTGATCTTATAACTGCTGTTATTTAGAAAATAGTTATTATGGTACATGTTTATGACTGTATACATTCAACTTTCTTCAGTGGAGGAATAAATTAAATACACTAAAAGACGTTAGGAGCCCTCTGATCAGGGACTTCACTGTTTGGCATTTTGTAATTTATTACAAAACTAGCGCTAAATAGTCTAAAATGGACCAGCCTTTATTGCAAACTGGAATTGTCCATTGGAAGTTTCAGGGGATATTAGTTAAGCAAGTATGCCAATTGCAAATAAGATCAGACTCCGAGTAACCTTGCGTCTGATCAGGCTCTTAACTCTTTGATATTTAGATTTAAAAGAGGAAGGAAAACACTGTCATGTCTCAACCGTTTATTGTTTTACTGCTGCCTTTCGTTTAATCTAATGTCGTATTTCCGTTGTTAAACGTTCGTATTAATACGAGTTTCATCTGGATTCAAACTGATTGCAATTTTTAACACATTCTGAACATTCAACTGCTTACTAATATGTTGAATCAGTGAAAACGGTTTAACATGCACGATTGATGCTAGAGTGGGGAATACTTTATTCTTTTTTCAAATAAACGCGTTTATATTTCAGCAAGTATATCCACTGCAATGAGCCTTCTCAGACGCCGTAAAATACTGCGTCCGATCAGACACTAAACTGTTTGCCAACAAATTAAGATAAATCGTCGACGACGTCATAATGCTGCCATTTACTTACGTTTATTATACATTGCAATGTAAGTTTAGTTCCTTGTTATGATGTAAGAATACCGTCCTCTTTACTGTATGTCTACAGAAGAGAAAACGTTATTATTTCCTAATAAACGCGTTTACGCTAAAACTATTTTGTCCATTGCAAACATTTTTAAGCCAGATCAGACGCCGGGTAACCCGGCGTCTGATCAGGCTCCAAACTGTTTGCCACTCAGATTAACATGAATGTTCAGAATTGTCGAAAAGTTGTCTTTTTCTATGTTTGTTTGCAATGCGTTTGCGTTTCGTTTCCGTTTAAACAGGAAAGAATAACGTTTTCTCTACTGTACATTGCAATGTAAGTTTAGTATCGTTTATGAGGTAAGAATACCGCCTTCTTTACTGTATGTCTAACTGTGTCGTACTTACACCGCTCTTGGGAGGGATGTCGGGGCGTTCCATGGCCAGGGTGATGCAGTTGAGGGCGATGAAGAAGAGGACCGTGTTATCGAACCACCGCTGTGCTATGGTGTAAAAACACAGGCGGCGCAATGGGTTCTCTGGGCCCAATATGTACAGCGGGTATTCAAATCGTTCCTTGAAACAGCCATGAGGCTCCGGGCACCAGGCAAAGTTGCAGTTCTACAGATATACAATGCAGATTTAGACGATATGACGATGGATCATAGAACCCAGGTCATTAACACTTTATTTTAGTATTAATACTAGGTGACCACTTAAAGAAAGCAGTTTGAAAGTAAATCAGAGTGCGCCTTCAATGCACAGTCTGCTTTACTTTTGGCCTGCTTATCTTGTACACTTATAACAGTTTCAAACTATAAAGTAATTTTTTAATGGCTAAACTATGTCTATACATGATACGCTTTATTACATTTTCTACGTATCCCAAAACAAAGGCGATTATTACAGTGGAGAAAACGTTATTCTTTCCAAATAACGCGTTTACGCTAAAACGTTTATTTCCACTGCAAACAGTTTGGAGCAAAATCAGACGCCGGGTAACCAGGCGTCTAATCAGGCTCCAAACAGTTCGCCACTCATTTTAAAATCAATAGTCAGAATTGTCAAAAAGTTGATATTTTCTACATTTTAGTGTTTTGCGTCTGCGTTTCGTTTGCGTTTAAACGGGAAAGAATAACATTTTCTCCACTGTACATCATGGATATCTGCAGCTCAACCTTTGACTCAATAGATACGCGTTTCGCGCTTTTAATTTATTCCTCCACTGAGGAAAACAGTTCCAATTCATACAGTCATAAATATTTTTCATGAGAAATATTTTTTAATCAAACTTAAAGCAGGCTTAAAGTAAAGCATATTGCGTCTTAATGTGCATTCTGCTTTATTCTAAACCTGATTAAAGTGGTCACATACTATCAATACCAGAAAAGGTTATGGGATTAAGGTTTAAAGCTTAAGAAAAGCAAAACCGCATTCTTAAGTATTTTACTTTTGTTCATCCAGCTTTTAGAAGCATTCTACTTTTGTTCATCCAGCTTTGAGAAGCAAACTCGTTGAAAACTAGTTTATGCGGATATTTGCTGATCAAATGTGCTGTATCAGCTGAATATACAGTGGAGAAAACGTTATTTTCCCCCAATAAACGCGCTTACGCTTAAACGTTTATTTTCACTGCAAACAGTTTGGAGCTAGATCAGACGCCGAGTAACCCGGCGTCTGATCAGGCTCAAACAGTTTGCCAATCAGCTTAAAATTAATAGTCAGAATTGTCAAAAAGTTGTTATTTTCTACATTTTAGTGTTTTGCGTATGCGTTTCGTTTGAGTTTAAACGGGAAAGAATAACGTTTTCTCCACTGTACGAGTTTGTGTGTGTTTTCACCGGATGCTGCAGGAAAATGGTTTGGTTTTTACATTTTAAACTCTCCTGCAATCGTTGCTATTTATAAAATGAATTGTAAACATCTACGATTCGAAGTATGAGCAGAATTATCTCTTCAAACCCAGTTATCACGTGTGTAACATATTTTCTCTGAAACTACTGTCAATAAATGTCTTACTAGTTATATATGAATATATGGACAAAAGATTTCAAAATTACATTTAACCCATTTGTACCCACGATCCCATATATGGGACATAGGCAAACAGTGTAGACTCTGATCAGACGCCGCATTATGCGGCGTCTGACCAGAGTCTACAATGTTTGTTGATAGGAATTTCAATATAAAACAAAATGAAAATGAAAATCCCTTCATAGAATATGGACTAATCCAATATATAAACCCGGAGGAATCCATTGGGCACAAATGGGTTAAGCAAGTCCACATAAGCACTACCTACCGTTTCGTCAAAAGCATCCGGGTCCTCCTCGTCATACACGGACCCTGAACCACTATCGTCTTTATTGGTTACCGTCTCTGACAGGTTGTTCTGCTTGTATTCTTCGGCCGGTAAGCCGCTACCGACACTGGTCAGTGAGTTTATCTTGCGGCGGGTGGGGAACGTGTTTTGCCGACTGAGGTTGATTGAGTTACAGAAGCTGCGCGCGCTGCTTGATGAGTTGTTGCGACTTCGTAGAGAATTCTTAGGTGAAGACATGCGTCTCTGGAACATGAGGTTTTGATGGGAGCTGAACACGCGGCGATTGTTCAATGTGACGTGTCCGTTACACTCGTTGCTACAACAAAATAACATTCTAAGCTTAACAAATTGTACATCACGATAAAACGTTATTATATTTTTTAAACATATTAAACGCTACTTCAGGGATAATTTTTGTGGAAAATACTTCATAAAAATGTTGACAATTCGTTAACTTTAATTTGTTTTGCAAAAGTATTTTAGCCACTTCAAACACCGATCAGTATTTGAGAGCAATTGAGTTTGTTGGGACAATACAGCGTTCACGCACAGAGGAAAGAACAATTTCCTGCCCGTTTTACTCTTTCACTTGTTATGTAAACATGTTTATTTAATTTGTTGTTAACTTATTATTTGAATGCTTTAAAATGCGTAAATTCTATCCTTGGAACATTTAGAAGTTTTTAGAATAGTCTAGAAGATCATGGAATAGAAGAGAACATCACTGAATAGTATGGAAACATATAGCTTGTTCTAGAAGTTTCTATTCACTGGTAAACAAGTTGAGTCACATGATCTTATTTTGTTGACAGAATACCCCTGAAAGTCTATATTTAGTAAGTGCATGGTAAACAAATGATCACATGATCCTCAAGAAATTCTATGACTGTTCAATACCTTTCTAGAACGGTAAAACTGTATATATAGAGAGACTTAAAATCAACTGCTTTATCTTGGATCTTTCGACAGTCATCAGTGTACTAGACGTTTGCTTGTGATTAGTATAATCTCTGGATTATTAAAAGTGTGGAAAATTGAAATTGAAAGCATTCAAAAGGACAGAAATTTTGATAATTTTAGGACTTTAAATAACAGGTATTTACGTATTTCTTCAACTTGTAATTTTGTTTTGATAAAGTTTGTAAAGTCTGTTGCTGGCTTTGTCTTTCTGTTGTGCCTAGCTCGTAACACACTGCCAAGTTTTATTGTCTGCTGTCACCCTGTCACCGCCAAAATATCGTCGGCATTTATAATGTCGTATGGAGTATTTTTTCAAGTAAGATTGAGGAATTCTTTGACTGAATGAATATCGATACGAGTGTCAAATAGTTACGCGGCGTCTGTTCAGAATCCAAACCGTTTGTAAAGTCGCCTTTTGGCACCATTGACAGTGAAATATTTAATTAAACGAAATTCAACGCAAACGTAATGAAAAGAATGTAGAAGGCTGACAGCTTTGTTATTAAAATAAATGACGATTTATTGTTATTTGAGTGGAAATAAGTTTGGAACCTGGTTTAATGTCGGACTAACAGACGTGCATGTATGAGGTGGCTCCAAACTGCTTGAAGTTTAAGTAATTGTTGCACCAAACATACGGCTAATGGGAAATAAGTATTTATATGTTAGACAAAAAGACATCAGAACGGATCGCTCCAAACAAAGAAATATGTTTACTCTCGTAATTGTGTTTTATAATTAATCTCTACCTCTGTCAATGTACGTAACTATGTTTGTTACTCTATTACAATGTGTTTAAGAGTTGTCTTTCTCGGATTATAAACAAGATACTATTAATGTTTGGGAGATACTTTTTCTCGTGTTTTGGTTCATAAAA
Source organism: Gari tellinella (assembly GCA_922989275.2). Taxonomy (NCBI): domain Eukaryota; kingdom Metazoa; phylum Mollusca; class Bivalvia; order Cardiida; family Psammobiidae; genus Gari; species Gari tellinella. The sequence goes on along the minus strand of OV277856.1, from coordinate 98,740,645 downwards.
TGGATGCTTATGACCGTTATCTCAGGTTGAGGTGTCGAGATTCTGTATAAGTCACGACATTTTATTTTACTTCTTTTGTTACTTTTCATATATAAATGAAGCAATTCCAACAATTATGCCATATATACACCTAAAACTCAATAGTTTCAACTCGCTTAACTCTTTCCTCCCTGAAACTTTAAATGGACAATTCCACTTTCCATTTTAGTCTAGTCCATTTCTGACTTTTAAGGGTTGTTTTTGTCAATGTTTGGTATTATGACAAACAGTGAAGACCCTGATCAGAGGGCTCCGAAAGGAGCCCTCTAATCTGGATCTTCACTGTTTGCATTGGACAAGTGTACTATCCATGTGTACACTGTTTGAAAAGGACGCCTATATGCGGGACTAGGGTTCAAAGGGTTAAAATAGTTCGAAGACTTCATTTTTCAAAGTTAAAATACGATATCGTGTTATCGAAATTTAAGTTATGAAATACTAGAAAGGTCGAATAAAGCTGATTCGAGGTACAGTAGAAAAAACGTTATTTTTCCCCAATAAACGCGTTTACGCTAAAACTATTATTTCCTTTGCAAACAGGTTGCAGCTAGATCAGACGCCGGGTAACCCGGCGTCTGATCAGGTTCCAAACTGTTTGCCACTCAGATTAACATGAATGGTCAGAATTGTCGAAAAGTTGTCTTTTCCTATGTTTTATTGCAATGCGTTTGCGTTTCGTTTGCATTTAAACGGGAAAGAATAACGTTTTCTCCACTGTATCACGTTTCTACTATACTTACGTCTTAGTGATAGAGCCGCTATGTTTTAGCGATGTTTGAGAGTTCGGTTTGAACACCTCATCGTCATCATCTTCATCATAATCGTATAAACCCTCGTCGTCATCGCCGTCTCCGTTTGAAGAGTTTCTTTGCATCAACTTAGCTCGATCGCCGTCTTTGGTCTTTCTCATCTTCCAACTATTTCTCCGACTTCCGTAGCTGTGGGATCGCCAAAGCCGTGGCGATGGGCGGGGCGATGGACGTGGCGACACGCGTGCTGACATGCGCGATGACGACAGGAAGTTGACAGTAGGCGTTCTGCAGCTGGATGTCCTCGACAGGTTGGTAAGTCGAACAGACGAGATTGAAAGACTGGAGTTTGGAGACAGTCTTTGTGATGTACTGTACTGCTGTAAGAGAGTAATTGGAAATTCGGGCCGTTGTAGGTTATTACAGCATGTCCGTATAAAAGATAAAAACAATCATTTAGTTCAATGTAGTTCTGTAATGACGCGGCAACCGGACAATCACACACTCGATATCTATAATATCAAACTAAATGCTTCGGTCCCAAAACAGTCGTTCCGCTGTGATAACTGAAAAACGACACTTGGCAATACAGTGGAGAAAACGTTATTCTTTCCCAATAAACGCGTTTACGCTAAAACTATTATTTGCAGTGCAAACAGTTTGGAGCCAGATCAGACGCCGGGTAACCCGGCGTCTGATCAGGCTCCAAACTGTTTGCCACCAAGATAAACATGAATTATCAGAATTGTCCAAAAATTGTACTTTTCAACGTTTTAGTGTTTTGCGTTTGCGTACGTTTGCGCTTAAACGGAAAAGAATAACAGATTATCCACTGTTTATGGAACAGGGTTGCATACAGCTGAGATCAGATCATTTTATCCTGTTTTAAGCTTCCACCTGTCACAAACAACTATTAATTCGGGTTTTGTGTTTCTCATTTTCTCCGGATCTACGCACTTTTTCCGACAATTCTGATATGTCATGTTTATCTTGGTGGCAAACAGTTTGGAGCCTGATCAGACGCCGGGTTACCCGGCGTCTGATCTGGCTCCAAACTGTTTGCACTGCAAATAATAGTTTTTAGCGTAAACGCGTTTATTGGGAAAGAATAACAGATTCTCCACTGTATCAAGCTGCAACATTTAATATAAATCTGCAAACGACGTATAATCTAAAACGCAAACTGCCAACCAGATAAATATAGTTCGTCAAATTGTTAAAAACTGTCATTTGCTACATTTTATTGGACTACATTTGGATTTTGTTTCGTTTGAACAGGAACGAATAGACCAGTGAAATACAGTCAAATAGTTCTATTATAACCACTAAATTGCGATAATATTTAGGTTGTACGAAAGGTGACAGCTTACAGCAAGATGGCATTAAAACAAACAGCTCATAAAGGAAATGTCTGTGTTACTGTCGCCTTGCTTTAAGCTGCAGCTTGTTTTTTATACAACCAACAAACCCTCGGTTTAGTCTTCTTAATAGAGAATTAATACCGTAGTAGCGATATAGTTGATATATTTACCGATGGAATCTCTACAGTGAGTGAGTTAATGTCGGCCGCTTTGACGAGAGCTATGTCCCTGCCACCGTGTTCATTTGGCGACCCCTGTGGCGTAGCCATTGGCGTGGCTTCAGTGTGAGTTATAATTGGGGGCGGAAGTGTAAAAACTTTGTTGTTCTCCTCCTTTGATACCATATTGAGCGCGAGCAATTTCTCTGAAATAATAAAAATATGAACTATAATTACTTAAGTAATGTACCTATTATAATAAATATACATTAACCCTTCGAACCCTAGGTCCCGCATATAGTCGCCCTTTTCAAACAGTGTACAAGTGAATAATACACTTGTCCTCTAATCTGGGTCTTCACTGTTTCTCAAAATGCCAAAAGTTGACAAAAAAACCCTTAAAGGTCAGATATGGACTAGACTTAAATGGAAACTGGAATTGTCCATTTAAAGTTTCAGGGAGGAAGGAGTTATCTTATTTTGATATTTTGAACACTGCAAGTCGGATATCACCACATGCTTCGTTATCTAGGTTTCAACAGGGCCCCCGATAAGGGAAGAGTTTCAAAAATATTCAATCTTTGCGTCTTATCAATATTTCAATGACAGGAAATAAACAGACCTGCGAACCACCTTAACGCATTTGTGCCCACGATCCCATGTATGGGACATAGGCAAACAGTGTAGACGCTGATCAGACGCCGCATTATGCGGCGTCTGATCAGAGTCTTCACTGTTTGGTGAAAGGAATTTCAATATTAAACAAAACGAAAAGGAAAGTTTTGACCAGACATCCCTTTGATAGAAAATTGAGTAATCCAATATATAAACATGGAATAATCTACTGGGGACAAATGGGTTAACGGGAACAAATAACGTAATGTCCACTGTAGGAAACTTCCTTGGTCAATCACAGTATTTACATACAGGCACTGTGACTCAGTTATGGCAAGCAGAGACAATCAGGCCAGATACTATCCTTCTGATAAGCATTTTATAATTATACGAAACAATCGAATTATATCCGCGAATAGATCACAATCAAAATCGCCCACATCGGGATTTGATAATACATGAACAAGCAATCTTGTATAAACATAACTTGAGAAGCGTGTATTTACCTAACTGCTTAATGCCCGATAAAGTAATACAGAAATCTCATTTAGGTTTTAACTGTAATTTGCTTAGCATGCATTTCGCAGCTACATGTAGATGTAATTTAAACTGCCCATGGGTTTTCCACAGAGTAATCGTTTAAGTCATTGAACATAGAATTCCAGTTTTCACTTAAGTCTAATCCACTTTTGACAAGTTATTGCTGTTTTGTACAATACATTGTAAAAGTACACATTTTGTAGAAATAGATCAGAGGTTTCCTACAAAATGTCTTTAATATGGGTCTAAAGTGTGTTTAATGGACACGTGTATGTTTCACATGTATACTGTTTTTAAAAGTATTACTATTGCTAAATGAGTTATCACAAGTTAGACAATCAAGTGGACTCGTGTAAGCTTTACTATTATCCCAATTGTGTCCACGAGCCCATATATGGGACATAGGCAAACAGTGTAAACTCTGATAAGACGCCGCATGATGCGGCGTCTGATCAGAGTCTTCACTGTTTGCTGATATAAATTTCAATATAAAACAAATTGAAAATGAACATTTTGACCAGGCATCCCTTTGATAGAAAATGGACTAATCCAACATATAAACATGGAAGAATCCACGGGCATAAATGGGTGAATGAATTTGATAAAGACAATTTTGTGTATGTTCATATGCAAATAATGGATAAAGGAGAGGTCTGGTCAGGGTATGCACTGTTCGTAATGTTAGGTATGTTAATAATCAAGGCTACACTAACTTGGAAAGTGGTATCAACTCGAAATTATGGGGATCACTGATTTAGTAGATCGTAATAGTTAGACTGGGGTATCATGAGTTTGTTTAGTTACAGTTTAAAAACTGGCCCTTTTAATGAGTTAACTCCAGGAAATATTTTGATAGACGAACATTATCATGATCATTATTTCTTATTGTTACACTTTTTTGTAATGACTGATACATATTAACAAGATATAAGTCCATCGTAAACCTTGATTAGATGGTTATAATCATTTATCCGTATTGTTAAACAGATACAGGAACTCGTTAGTTAACAAACAATAATTATATCAGGACATCCCTTGATAATACTGTTATACTCATTAGTTGTTATTGCTCTACAATTGTAACGACTAACAGGTACAGTGGAGAATCTGTTATTCTTTCCCGTTTAAACGCAAACGTACGCAAACGCAAACCACTAAAACGTAGAAAAGTACAACTTTTGGACAATGCTGATAATTCATGTTTATCTTGGTGGCAAACAGTTTGGAGCCTGATCAGACGCCGGGTTACCCGGCGTCTGATCTGGCTCCAAACTGTTTGCACTGCAAATAATAGTTTTAGCGTAAACGCGTTTACTGGGAAAGAATAACGTTTTCTCCACTGTACAAGAACTAACGCTAAGACAAGAACTGAATACACCATTTTAATCATTATATACTGTTTAAAATAGAACGGCAGTACGGTTCTATTATTGTCCAATAATCACATTTGTTCATAAATAGTTTGGAGCTAGATCGGCGTCTTATCAGGCTCCAAACTGTTTGCTATTCGGATACTAAGGCGAAATCGTCAGGAATTTCAGAAAGCTGTCATTTACTTAATCGTTTGTAAAACATTTACGATTAGTTGTGTTAACAGTGGAAACAAAAAGTTGAACTGTACAATTAAGATCTCATTGTAGCACAATGTTGTTAACTGATACAGGGAACAATGACAGTTAATGTAAATAATTTTATTATCAATGCATGCATTTATGATACTATTATTTTTCGGGTTTTTTATTCCCACACAAGAACTACGAACATAATTTGCATCGATATTATGATTACAATCGTTAGTTTGTATTGATTTCCGTATTGGTAGCTTACACCATTAACAACGAGGAAACAAAAGTGCATCGGATACATGATACGCCCTCCTACAGGTCATAACTGTACTACAATTCGTTGAAATGAATGTTGCCTTTTCCAAATTCATCTGACCAGAATAGGTATCAATCCATACAAGTATGATAAAGTTCAAGCTTAACAACATTTCAACTATCGCGAAAATAAAAAGACGAGCGGACGGAAAAAAACAACCAGACGGACTGACGGACAACGTCATACCATAAACGACTTCAACTGAGATATAATCTGTGTTTTATATTATTCTAATTATCAACTATTTTTGAACGAGAATAATAAGACATGCCTTAATCATACAATTAGCGATTGACCTTCTCACCTTTTTCTTTATTGTTGATTTTGACATCAGTGGTCCCTATAGACTTCTGTTTTACAGAATCACTACAGTTTTCTTCATTATTATTATTCTCGTTTATTATCTCAAGTTTCTTCTCCTTGCCTTCCTTGTGTTTCTTCTTTTCCTCCTCCTACAAAAAAGTATGCATAGAAACATCAACCTAATTTATCTAACATAACCAGAGTGAACAGGCATTTGATTACAGTACTCCTCTACAGCAATACCAAATTGGAGACAAATATTTTGTGTGTCGTTTGGTAGGAGTTGATATAGGGAGGGAACATTGAAACCCTTAGAGTATATTTGCAAACAGTTTGTTTGTCTTTAGTTCAAACTGTCTGTCATTCGTCATTATGTTTCTTGTGTCAAAATGTCCAATACTTTAATTTGAAAATGAAACAACAGACGGGAATTTTAAGCAGACGTTATTGAAGCAGTCAAATGGTTAAACATAATAACCTTGTTTTGAGAATAGCGACAAGCATTGTTGAAAAAGGGAAACGTTGTTCGGAGGGTCATTGTAGGAAGGGGGCACTGTACAGTTTGTCTCAAGATCAGACTCTGAATAACTCGGCTTATTGTCTGAATCCGAAATGCTTATTTCATGCGATGCTTTTTTCAGTCAAAATTTGTGCAATCTTATTTTTTTTAAATACAATCTACTACGACCATTAAATTATGTAAGGCGTTTAAGACAGGTGACTGTTTAAAACAAATTAAATTAAAACAAAATAAAACATTTAGGGATTTTTTGTAAAAAAAATACTTTTACATTGCTTTGAGCCGTCGCAAGTTTTTCATACAATAAAATAGCACTTTAAGTGGTCGTTATACAGGGATTTTACTACGCAATATCTGTTCAGATTAACTGGTGAAATCTAACGTTTTTATATGATAAAAAGTAGTGATGAAATGTGCTGTTGGAATGAATTACCTGGCTCCGAGGTTGTAAAGCTTTTGACTTGAGTCGTATCTCGTTCCCAAGCATTTGATTGGTCAGATTTGAGCCTAGGCTCAAATCTGACCAATTAATGCTTGAGAACACTCTCAGACTGAACTCAAACGCTTTATGACCTCGGAGCTTGATATATGATAATGAGTGACGTTGTAAAAGAGGAATACGCTTGGATATAACAACTGTTATAAACAATACATCATTGTCGACTGTGTACGCATTTAATTAATTCCTCCCAATGAGAAAAATAGTTTCACTTGATACAGACATTAATGTGCTCCATACGAAATAGTTTTTTAGATCCCAGCAGATAGCAGCTTAAAACCGTAAAAGCGTATTCTGCCTTACTTTCAGTCTTCTTTAATAAACCATCTGTCGTCAATACTGAAAACAGGCTATGGGAAAACGGCTTAGGTAATCAGTCTTCCTTACCGTTTTTGATTGTCGCTGTAGAGAGGTTATACCTACAGTTATCACATACACACCATCACTCGTAAATCTAGTTTGTTGTGTGTTTATATAGTTGCATGTAAAATAAACCATGATGAGAAATTAATAACTCAGTTATACCTCGGACGAAAATCCTTCCACCAAAATGGCGACCAAAAGGTTGAACAGAACGTAGTTGCCAAATGTCATGAGCGCAATAAAATAGAGAGCCGCCCAGGCACTTGTTTTTTCCATCCCGTTGTAGAGCACTGTGTTCCAATCCTCCTGTGTTAGCACCTATTGTAGTTGAGAATGTAAATACATGGTTATTCAAAACGTGTAATGTTTCATAAAAAGTTCTAGTCATATACAATTAAAAGGTGTCGTCCACGATTTGGTATAAAGTTCTAATCTCATTCTATTCCAGCAGTTTAAGTTTGGATAAAAACACGGTGTAAATTATCATTTTTTAATCATAAGCAATTTGATTCTTCGAAATGATTCTAATAAGTAGTCAACCCATATAGTTTGATGGGTATATAAGGATTTAAGTGCATGAATTATCCTTACAATCCTAATCTGGAGTGATTTATTTCCGAAACCTAGCTAACCCTTTTTGCTTTAATCTATCTTGTATCAATATTTAAAGAGTTTTGAAAACAATATACTTAAATGAAGGCAAATATGTCGTATTAGTGTGCATATATATTCTACTTCAACCTAATACGAAGTAGATATTTGTTTTAAACCTCGCTACATACAATTCAAATACGATAAAATAGACCGTCAGATATAAATGTCGCCATGGTCTTGTGGTCTAACTCGAGGACACATTTTAGCTTACATCAGGGGTTGTTTTGGATTTTGTTTCAATAAAATCCTTTTCTTAAACTAATATTTACGTTTGTATAGAGGCACCGGTACCCGTTTAAAAGAAGTGAATTTTTGAGCCAAATTTGGTTTTCAGTGTCAATTAGTTCGTATTTCACTTCACTGTACGCTTCTATGTAAAGCCGTGCATTAAAGTGTGTATATTTTATTAGCTTTTTACTCATTTCATACAAATGCTAAATACAATAAGATTAGATTTAACCCAAGCCGTCCACGACCACTTCTCAATTGTAACATCTTAAAATCGCAGCCTTGATTCCAAGCGCTTTTGATAATAAAATTTGAAATACGTCATTCTTTCCCGGTAAAAAAAAAACAAAACATTTACGCTGTATAATAGAATGTAGAAAACTACGCTGATGCAAATATTGACTTATTTAAATTTCAGGTTTAATCCTGATCACAGACAACAAGCTACTGTCTGATCGGGTTCCAAACTGTTTTCGATGTATATACTTGCTTTAGCACAAATGAGTTTTTGTTTCGGAAATAATAACATTTCCCCCCTGTTTAACTATGTTATCAAACGATTGCTTGGTCCACAATGTAACATATCGTATTTTCGCATGGTCTTATCTGTCTGTATTCCGCTCCAGACGTATACAAAGTTATTGGTATAAAAATTGATGTATAACATATTCATGAGCATGTATAATTTGCATTTAATCTCTTCTAAATCAGACAGTTATTTGCATATTAAGTATGCTATTCTGTTTGGAGACAAACATTTCACTTCGAATGCAGTGTTTCTGTCGAACAAATATATTTCTAGTTTCTCTGGTAGTTTCCTATATGCTGTCATAGACACAAGAGTATAGTATCTATGTAATTGTAGCATGTAACTATCATTATTTGACTCAACATGTCCACAAGTGCAAGTAACTGAATGAGCGGCGTATATCCAAGTAAAAAGACTGCTATAAGGACAACTAAAAGACGATAGTAAATGGTAACTGGACGTAAAAACAAAAGAAACCATACGGAGCCCTCTGCTTTACATTCATATTGTATACATCTATCATATGTCTAGTAAGTAAATGAATCATAATATACTTTCATTGAATAAAAAGTAAAGAAGGCGTCACAATGTACTGTTTGAGAAAGGATTACGTTTGATATTACTATATACGTGAGGAATTTGTGACATTATTTAATTAATATTCAAAATGAAATCAGAGACAAACTTATGTATGTTTGACATGATCACGTTGACCTTGGCATTTAATTTGCTATTGCCGTTTTTCTGGTTTCTTTCAAATTTTAAATTTTAGGAATTTTTACTATAAGCTTGAATCCAGAGCGGACACTGAGTCACTCATCATCCTATTTTGTTACAAACTGTTTACTATTGCCATAGTAGTCTGGTCTGGCAGTTATATTAATTTATAAAATGACACTAGTGCTTGTCGTATATTAAGTTTTCATATTTATACCTGTTAACAACAACAGCACTGATTTACCTCTCATAGATGACAATTACGAAATACTAACATAATGTGGAAACTGGTGAGCTGTGGACAAATGTGTCTATAATAAGAGTTTATACTGTTTAGCAAAAAGTATGAATTAAAATGTCATTTTCTGACTCTATAATTATACATATATTTTCCAATTAGCACACTTCAAATATATAAACGAACACTATGAATCCATCCACAAATAGCCATACCGTAACAATATGCTATTTTCACAATTCCATAGCGAACGGAAACTAAAAATCTCTAAAACGGATAAGAATGAAATATATTGGACAAGAAATAATTGAAATAGTTTGCTTGCAAATAACAACGATAATAACAGCTGAGAATACACGTTTATAAGTATTTCTATAAACATTTAAACAAGTATGTCTGTTCTTTATACATACGAGTTTTGCAGCCTATAAAATAGCACTATATGCACTGTTTACATACATTTCATCTTATGTCTTTGTCTTGATTAAAACAGAATGTATCATTCCACTATATACAAAAATGATGACATATTAACCAATTTATCAGAACAATGTGTCTCTGTTTTGTATATAAGTCTTAAAAGAATAATATTTTATTGTTTAGCATAAGGTCAAGTTCAGGAGAAGTACAGGTATCATTTCACATTCTTTCGTATAATCTCTAAGCGATAATTACTTATTAAATTCGACCAATCCAGGCGATTCAAACGAGTATTCTTTGAGTTATAAGACAGCTATTATTCAAAATTGAGTCCCTCACCTGAAACAATACACCCACCTATTACATTTTTGTAGAATAAGGCGTGTTCTAACTGTATGATTATCGCATTACTATAACGCATCTTTCATACACTCAAAAGATACGCTACAATAAGGTGAAGATGCTAATGAAGTTCACACAGGCTTGCAAATCATATAAAACTTATTTTCAACTAGTATAAATACAAACAAAAATTACAGAGTTTTCATTCAAAACACAATTATAATATTTAGCTGAAACTGTCGAAACATATTATAATGACATATAATCAGGCGCATTTCTTCCGATTTTAAGCCATATGATAGAATGGTGAGATACGTATTTGTTTCATATACTATAACATCGGAGAAACAAAATGTGATAGAATTACATCGACTAGAGAATACTAATTGCATAATTATGCACTAGAATTACGCTCTATGATTTGTTTCTTTTAAACCATATGAATCATGTATTTATGTTTCAACAAAAACAAATGGAGAATATGGTTTAAATGACATTTTCACGACCGTATCGGTCGTGAAAATGTCATTTAAACCATATTCCCCATTTGTATTTAACTAAAACCTACATCATTGTGATATTTCATTTAAATGTATTTTATTTCCATACTTTAGTAAACACATGCTGTATTCATATTTGACCAAGACGTACCTTAGGTTAATATTTCTCAATTACTACTTCACAATACGATCGTACATGGGTGTGTATTATTTTTTGATTAATTTAACTGCATTTTTGAAACACATATACTTACTACGCCATATACAGCCACACTTGTATTAAGGGACCATTCAAAACAGATGCACCGTAGAAACATATAGAACATGTAGCGGCTTAATCCTGTTCTTCCTAGTACGTCAAGCGACAATCTAAGTTTCCAATAGAGTCTAGTCAAGTGGTGTCTATATGGGGTTGAACTTGTCAGTGTATTGCAATATGAAAAACGGTGCACTGATCGGAGAGCTCCTTTAAGGGTCCTCTAATCTAGGCAGTTGCTGTTTACATCGGACAAGTGCACTCTTCACAACTAGAAAGTTTATAAAGCTTATGTATATGCAATACTATGTTTCAAAGGTTTATTGAAGAGAAAAGCATCTAAGAAGCTTTCTCTATTGGATATGTGTTGCATTATAAATAGATAAGGTCTTTACAAAGTGGTCGCTTAACACGTGTTTGACCTTACTGTTCTATGTAAGTCTGGAAACAAAAGACACACTTCTTAATTGATTTTATTAGGTTCATTGTGTTGTAGAAAAAAGCAGAAATGAGGAATCCCAATGGCATAACCAAAAATATTAATAGTATAATCTATGAAATCAGAACACTATACTTAATCGTAAGCTGAAACAAAATGTGTGCGTAAAGTGTCAAACATAGACCTGTATCTTTAAAGCATATTTGGAAAGCATGATGTTGCTGTGTTGCTATACAGAATAACATTTGAAAAACCAGTATCGTAGCATCATCTAATCTATATGGCCGTGTTTGTCTGGTTCCATATGCTTATATGCAATTTGGCTGAATCAGGGATACATGTGGGACATAATTTGCATTCTGTTCACAATCCAAGTGTGTCGGGGTTTGATCTGGATCGAAACTGTTTGCAAATAACAGTGAACGTGTCATTGAATAACTATTATTTAAAGTTATGACTTAAACCTAAACGTTTAACTACTGAAAGTACAAAGCAATGGCTTGAGTAACAATGAAATAGTTTTCAGTTCATATAGTTGGTTATCCAAAATAGACTAGAAGTAAATATTATTGGGGTTTTTTTCAAAGTAAGACTTATAACTGAAATTATTCTACGACCTTCATTTAACGGTATCCTATTGTGATAAAATGTAACAATTTTGATATTTGCGGATATGAAAAAAGGTGCCGAATTGTTCGTACTCAAGTAATTTCAGTCGCAGTTGGTAATATTTGGTCGATTTGGCCTGTAAGCTGCAAAGGCCTATGTCGCTTAAAGCCAGTGGAAATATCCATAACCACCTGCCTTAATTGTGTACATACTTCTTATACAAATCACTTATATTATGACTTAGAAATAAGGTGATCGGGTATTTTTGTCTTAAATTGGTTGAAGTATTGACATTAATACACGCACATATTGAACAAATACATCTAAATCTGAAATTATGCAAAGCGGAACTACCATACATGTATTTTGTTGGTAAAAATGTTTTTGCAGGAAATGAAAATGCTGTATGACAATATAGAGTGTCTATTTAACCAGATTTATACATTTAAAGTAATTTGGTACCAGAATACCTATAACTGAAAATGGTTTGTCAGGTTCATTTTAATTTAGTGATAAGTTAGAATTCCTACAAATGGAAGACAAAACACACGATTAAAACGAACTCATTTTTTTTAATTTAATAAATCAAACAGCAATCCTAAAATCTCCACAGTTACCCATAATTAAATTTGATTCTAGGTCGTATTTAGAATCTAATATAATTTTTTTGTGTGTAAATACTACCATGAGCATTGAAAAAAAACATGCAAAACCAAATAACCATGCTTACCTAAAGCGGAAGTGGGTTTTAAAAGAAGCCGGTAGTTTGAATAGGACAAAATATGAAGAAAGATCCTAATTTGACAAACTTTTTCTAAGCGACGGTAGTTCCAAATACCTCGAGCGACATACCGGCATGATTTTGTTTTATTTCGTTCATATATCATAAACAGCTCTTTTAATAAAAACAAAACTAATAGAATAAAACTAGATACTTGAATGTATTCACTTCTATCACTAGATCTAATGCGTTAAATACATCTTTAAAGTCGACTTTGCAATCAGCTTGGATCCAAACGAATTGGCATTGTAATCAGTATTTCTTCAGTCAGAACTTCAAAAAATAGAATTTGGCTAAAGTTAGCAGACGATAAATTGTATCAGATTTTATTTTGTCTGCGAATGGTTTTTAAAAGACGATAAAATTTAGGGTGATGGAATGGTTCAAAAACGTCTGCACCTTCTACAGCAATATTAACAGCAACGATACTTGTGAGGAGGTGTAGATCGAACCTTTTCTAACAAGCTATATACTTGATGCAATAATTACGGATAATATCTAATGAGATTTTGTGTTAGAAAATTCTAAACAAATAATAGTGAGTTGTGGTTTCCTTTCTTAAACTCGTTTCAATCATCCAGTGTGGTTACACCGACTTTATCGGATAAAGTATTGCAGGTTTCGCCTAAACAAGAACTCAAAACTAACGCTTCTTTAAATATGCTTTATTGATACAGGCATATGATTCACGCTTGATCTTTTATTCTAGCTAAAATCTTACAAGCAAAATCACATAAACATGCTAAGCATACTAAGCAACAAAATACGGGTTCAAACAACTAAATCTACATATTCTATAAAGCTTTTACTATACCCCATATACCATATGACAATGCCACATATATCATCTTTAAACATGACCGTATAAACACGATAACTATCTATTTTAAATCCTGATATTATCGTACTGATTTACGTGTGAAATAAAATATTATCTGCATATAATTCAAATAAAATATTGAATTTGAAATAGACATTTAATGTTTTATGAGAAAAAGTCCTGGTGTAACATATGATTCCATATTTATTGAACTTCAAAGCATTGTTCAAACAAAGTTTGAGAATGACAATTGTTTAAAGTTGATGCCGTCATGGAAGTGAAGTGGGTTACGGCTTAAGCCAGGATAAAAATAATGTACATAGTCCCTAAAGGACTTATTTGCTTTACTCCCATCCAATCCAGACATTGTCACTTGTGGCTGACACCATCATTTGATGTTCTTAAGAATGACTATTAAAGTAAGTTTATACCGCTTTTTACGGCAATAATTTTACTATTATAGTTTATAAAGTGACCCGCTGACTTATCAAGTATTTGTTGTCCTGTAATGGTTACACCGATGTAGCATTGTTGTCAGTAGTTGGGTTACAGTGGACAACATTCACAAGGTACACAAATGAGAGGTGCGAAAATGAGAATGCATGAATTAACCCCAGGTATAATTTATTATACTAAAATAGGCGTACGAGTATTTTGGTATCTTAAACTAGAATAGTGACGATTTCAGCATAATGTTATATACACAATATTTATTTATCGAAGTAAATTTTACACATTATATATCACATGATTTCTTATTTATAAGGTTGCAAGTATCAAGTATGTTATCAAGTACTTTAAACCGACCATGTTGTTGAATATATTGGAGAGACATAATATAAAGGTCATTTCGATTATAACGTATATCAATCTTGAAAGAGATATTCTATTTTTAGGTCTCCGCCAATCATTATTTATAATACAAAACGCATGTATTTTATTGCGATTCGGTTTGTGTTCCAACTATAAGTTCGGCTTCAAGGAACAACTAATGAAACTTTTATATGAGTTTCCATGATAACACCCGTGTTTCAACAAAACATAAACTGATCGATTGTTTCACTGGAAAGCCCTGCCAGCTAGAATAATAGACATGACGTCCTAAAACAGATTTTTAAATAACTTTAATTACACCTAACACATATCTCAAATAACAGTCATGCATCAATCTATGTCAAATCGGTACATGCAGATATATACAGACTGACTGGTATGCAAGATTTTAGTAAGATACAGCTAAACAACAATGGAAAATTTGAAAATCGCAACGTTAAAACCCATACCAGACTTGAAATCATATTGACATGACATGAACGTTAATGAATCCAAACCGTTTATAATTGAGAGTGCAATGATGAAAAAGCTGTGTTCCACAATATGTATTATCATTTCAATGTTTGTGTAGGGAGGTATTTATTAGGATGCTAACATAACAAGGTCGACATTATTGTACAGTTTCACTTTTTAAGAAATTTACGTTATGTTTAGAAATAATTTTGCTGTATTAAAGCGAGACAATCCTTCTTGAAAACAACAGCAAGTCAAACCTGATTTTAAATTATGTTCTTTAATTACACGTTTAACCCTTTCCCCAATAGAAGCGCCTTTTAGCGGATATGATTTATTCATCCGCTGAAGAAAATAGTTCCAATTTAATCAGTAATGAATATGTATTATAGGGAATATTTTCTATATTATAGCACATGATAGCTTAAAGCAGGCTGAAAGTAAAGCAGAATGCGCCTAAGGGCGCATTCTGCTTTACTTTCAACCTGCTTTAAGTAGTCACCTATCTTAAGTACTAGAAATAGGCTATCAGGTAAAGGGTTAAGATCGAAGTTTTACATAATGTACGACTTCAATTGTTATTAAGTATACAAATAGTTTGTATCTAAATCAGACACCAAGGAACTTGGAATCTTTTTGAGATCCAAAATGTTTGACGGTCATAATGTTTCTTCACTTTTAGGATCAACTATTTTGACTGACGACGAATTTTAAACAATCCATTTTTGAGAAATGGTAAAAGATTATTTTTATTGTGTTACGGACGGAGAAATCTCTATACAGATGACTAACCGCTACGTTATGCTTTCGTTTGAACGAAAGGAAATGCAACCAAATGCATTAAAATGGAAAATAACAGGTTGTGGAAATTGTGACGACTTAATTAAGTCTTAATGACAAATACATTTGAGCTTGATCAGACACCACGTTTCTCGGCGTCTGGTCTTGCCCAAAACTGTTTGTACTGGCTATTTTAGTTTTTGTATTGTGAAGAAATAAGAATATTCCCTTCTTGTTCATGATGTGATAATAACTGCTGAAATATTGTCGTCTGTAAATCAGTTAAACATGAACAACAACCGTACTATCATATTCTGATCTGTCTCCACATTTATTCCGAAGGCGAAATAACTCTTGAAAGGCGATATCCATGTTGCTTACTACAAGCGTGCTATCTGCTGAAAATTTACAAATAGTTTATGTGGAGTGTTAGTGTGTTACAAATTAAGAGATAGTGTAGATCCTTAATCGACGCAGAGTCTTATTAAGGTCCAGACTGATTTTAAAAGCTAGTCAAGTCACATATAGCACATGGAATGATGGTTTAGAAGTGTAAACCTTTACTAAGAGCGATTGAAATAAACAATGGTGTAGGATACACTTTTGACAAATATTATAATACTACTGTGATATTTGAACATACATCTGTCTTTATATTTACCATTTAGATGGGAAGTAATACTTTAATCGTGGTTTTTGCAGTAACGATCTGTTCGCGGTTGCACGCGATAAATGAATCAAATATCTTCAAAATAAGATGACAAACTGACATCCCATTTTCAATGAAGTAAAGTACAGCACTCCCTCTCTACACTGGCCCCCAAACAACGATTCCCTCCTAACAACGGCGATTGCCGCTCTTCTCCCAAACAAGACAGTTGTGTCAAACCTATTCACGGCTGCATTATCGTCTGCTTGAAGGTGTCGTCTGTTGTTTTTCTCAAAGTTACATAATGGATATTTGGACAGAAAAAATGCAATGACGAGTGACAAACAGCTTGAATCTAGATCAGACGCCGCGTTACGCGGCGTCTTATCTGGGTTCAAGCTGTTTGCAAACGTAAGTCAATTGCACTCCCTATAACGACTCCCTCCGAACAACGCACACATTTTTTTGTCTCTCATTGGGTGTCGTTGCAGAGAGGGAGCGCTGTATAACCATAAAGTAATTTGCATCTACATTTCGCGTTAACATTAAACTAACTAACCCCTGAAGCTTAATATGGACCATATTGGTTTCCAATTTATTTTTCTCCTTTGAAATTATTCATAACTTTTGTATCACTTATTGAAATATGACAAACAGAAAAGAACATAATCAGAGGGCTCTTTCGGGAATCCTCCAGTCTGGTTCTGCATTGTTTGCATAGGACAAATATACTCCTTATAAGCACACGTTCTAGGAATGGTTATTGCAAAAGTTTGAATCCAAATGATACACCGATTAATACTCTTTGTATACATTTAAAAACAAAACGTTTGGCCTTCAGGATAA
The DNA here is from genome assembly GCA_922989275.2 of Gari tellinella. Classification (NCBI taxonomy): domain Eukaryota; kingdom Metazoa; phylum Mollusca; class Bivalvia; order Cardiida; family Psammobiidae; genus Gari; species Gari tellinella. Next base: position 98,723,522 of record OV277856.1, on the reverse strand, counting down.
TTCTTTATTAACACATCTTTCAGCAGGGAAATTATGTAGCGTGCAGACGGGTAATCAATTCAATGCCGAATTTAACGGTCTGATTTAACTATTTCGCAGAAATAATATTTCAGCTAATTTTTGTCGTTTTGTATACCAAATTCACAGTTTTCAAGGTCAATCAGAAGAGATACATAGGAGAAAACGTTATTCTTTCCCAATAAACGCGTTTACGCTAAAACTATTATTTGCAGTGCAAACAGTTTGGAGCCAGATCAGACGCCGGGTAACCCGGTGTCTGATCAGGCTCCAAACTGTTTGCCACCAAGATAAACATGACTTATCAGAATTGTCCAAAAGTTGTACTTTTCTACGTTTTAGTGTTTTGCGTTTGCGTACGTTTACGTTTAAACGGGAAAGAATGACAGATTATCCACTGTATTACTACGAGTGACACAAATATCGGATCTTAATCAGACTTTCCATTACGCGAAGTCTGATCTGCATCCAAACTATTTGCTAAATCGACTTGAGTCGCCTATTTTATGCCGTTTGGTTCAACTAATATATTGCTCCTGTTTACTGTTCCTTCGTAGATTCAAAATAGCCAAACTCATTCGGATAGGCATAGAAAAATGTTTTGTCAAACATGTTTCGGTTATGACTTCTTTATTTGAAGATATTTCCCATTATTGTTTTTCTTACCACAAACTAAAATTATTCTGGCACGGATAATGCTATGACGCTCTGAAAACCGACACCCCTGAACCTGTGGAATATTTTAGAGTGGTATTTTGAATAAGGAGCTTGGGGGAGATTAGGCGACAATCCAAAAGGAATTAGAGCCTTTTATTAAGGACTGTCAAATAAAACGTAATACAATAAGGTTTAGCATAAGTTTTTTTGCATTACTGTTGTCAAGCACTAAACATTTATACTTCCTAAGATTCCTTAAACAAATTTTAGATAAGCAATTAGGGTGAAGTGCTTGAAACAGTGATATAGTTTTGGTATCCAATCTTTCGGTTATTAAGAGTTCGGTTTTCAGAGGCAACACAACATTAAATGAATATGTTTCTTTCATTCCTACATCTCGCGGTTAAACAATGTGAAACACATGTGTGTGTGGTGCAGTCGCCACGTAGCTCACTAATGTAGAGCAACTACAAGGACCCGGGGAAGTTCTGCCTAACAGCTCTGTATTAACACAACACCGAGTAGCTAACAGTCAAAACTCCGAACAGTAATGGATGTGTGCACTATAAGAAATCAAGTTTTGCATTATTCGATCAAGGGTAGACATTCTGAACAATGGATATTTACTAAGAAAAAGGAAATCACATAACACCGTCGAAAATAATCATAACATATGCATTCCGATCGAGAAAATGTAACACTCATTGACAAGCGATTTGACTCTATAAATGTGATAAAAGGAAAAAGGATGCATTTTCCTTTTTCGAATAAAGTTGTGATATAAAAAAGAGAAGAGAAAAATACGAATATCAACCTCTGCCAAAAAATACCTGAAACACTGTAACAAGTGACCAGAGGAGCGAGTTAAAATTTGCCCTTTCACATTCACAGAAATCGCGGTCGAGCGACTCTCTACATGTGCATGGAGAACCGTCTTTCTTCCAACAAAATTTACCACCAAATAAGTTCATACCTAGGACACTGTAGGAACGAGAAGAATAGAGAATAACTTGGTAGACATACAAATGATAGGATATAACGTTCATACATTGACGTGTCCATACAACTATGATACCAGATCGGGTTTGCATCAGGCAGAATTCAGGTATTTAGCTACATACGTTTTTGAATATTGAATTACATGGCCATAAATACGACATCCGGTTCTCGGGTTTTAAGGTCAGTTTTAATTGGTTTTATATTTTTAGACTATCGCAGAAAACGACTACACGTTTGATTATTTTATATACGCATTGAAATGCTGCATTGTTATATATGACCTTATTAGGCATGGCATATTTGTTTACATTTTCACTTACACGTTAATTTTTTCAAGAGCAATTAAATAACATTTTGGGTTATACAGCTTGTCGTCTGTGTATGCCATTAGGGTATAAGTCTATGAACATCTATCGTCTTCTTCAAAGTTAGGACATTGATAGACAATGCATTTAATATTGTCTGTATTTAAGCATTACTTTGAGTCCTGCTAAAATTTTGTTGGTTGGAGCAGATTTAGTACCAAACAACGGTTTTCAAAAACGAAAATAAAGGATATTATTGTCATCGGGCTACACTTTATACATTATGTCACATACGGGTGTATATTTGTGCAACATGTAAGTTCGAAAGTCTATATTAATTTGACTGGACACTATGATGATTAGAATCTCTGATTCAAAGGAAAATACATGTATTGCTATATGCACTCTTCAACAGTCGTATGATTATTTGCTTCTGCCATCGACCATTATTTCAACATTTCTATGTTTATTACGCTGATTAAATGATTTATATCCTGAAAGGACATCTGGACTAGACCTTAGTTGTGTGTAAATGTAAAATAAGCAGTTACATTGTAAAGACGTGTGTTGCTGTAACACTAGATAGATAAAACATTCTTTTTAAAAGTATTCTTGTTGTTCGTATTCAATTTGTTGCTTGTATATGGGGATTAAAACAAATATGAACTACATCTTACTAATAAGCATTGACGCTGAATTTAAATAGCTGTGGTATCTTTTAAGCATGTCTATGTTATCGCAAATTTCCCAAAACACTATCGCAATTATTAAAGGCAATTGACTGCATTTTTCTTAACCCAAATACAGATAAATACGAGTTTGCTTATATTTGCAAACAGTTTGCATCTAGGTCTGACATCGAGTACTGTCCAGGATCCGAACAGTTTGATATTAAAAGTGTCCTTACTTAAACGAGCATTAGAATATCAGGGCTGCCGTAAGTTGATAAAAAAAATCTTAGATTTCCAAATTTTCTGTTTTTCAAACGCGAATACTGCTTTAAGTTACCATCTGCTACGATAAAAATCCAAATATTTCGGAAAATCCGGAGAAATGGCAGCCCTGGAATATAAAGATAGGAATACTAAAAGATGATAAATTTGAAGCATGATATAATAATTGGAGGGTAATGTTTAAATGGTAATTGACATAATATCTCTCGGTTTTACCGTGATGGGACAAAGGAGAGTGGTAGGGTTTATTGGGAAAAAGTTAAGAACAATACTAATATACCTAATACCCGAGACATGTACCACATCAAACAGCCTGTAAGCGAATTTCTTCACTGTCGGTAATGCTATTGTTATATGATAGTTATCTCATTATTATCTCGGATAAACAACTATTCTGTGGTAATTTGGGTTTGTTTATTGGCATTTCAGGAGAGTCTTATGAAATGCTTTTTCGTAATGCTATTCCTCAAGCAAAAACAGGTGTCGTTGGCAAAGAAATAAAAGGTTGAAAGCAATCGATTGTGATGCGCAAAACAATTATTCCTAGATTGTATTTCTATTTACTGTCAAACTTGTATTAAGCGACCATACAGTAATTAGAGCATAATGTCGACAAAGACGAATAGATGGGTTTCTGCTTAACAGGGCTAAAAGGGTTAATTATTTTTTTATCAAACGCCGTTGTTCTGATAAAGGATGTCAATTACCGACAGCTTAGAGCCAGCTCAAGCGCTGCAGTGGAGAATCTGTTATTCTTTTCCAATAAACGCGTTTACGCTAAAACTATTATTTGCTGTGCAAACGGTTTGGAGCCAGATCAGACTCCGGGTAACCCGGCGTCTGATCAGGCTCCAAACTGTTTGCCACCAAGATAAACAAGAATTATCAGAATTGTCCAAAAGTTGTTCTTTTCTACGTTTTAGTGCTTTGCGTTTGCGTACGTTTGCGTTTAAACGGGAAAGAATAACAGATTCTCCACTGTAAGTAAATCGTCGTCAGATAGGGCTCCAATCTGTTGGACACTCGGATTCGAAAGAATAGTCAACATAAGCATATTCTTAAGCAAATGTAGGTTTTTTTATATTCTGTTGCACTGCCTTTGAGACTATTTACTTTTAAAAGGGACAAAATAACGTTTATAAAACTGCACTTCTTATTCAGTACAAAGCCGACACCTGGCCAATCGATCGATCGCTAATACATTATCCTTCTGAATGGTCGCTTAACATAGGTTTGATGGTATGTTCTAAATAAGACTGCAAATACGCCGTGAGATACAAAATAAACGCCTACAAATGAATTGAATCCCCTTGTAATTGTTGTTATGAAGGATGAGGTTAGTTGGGATGATATAATTCACAACGGAAACAGGGCTATAACAGGCATGCAGGCCGTCTACTGCAGATACCCGTACCTGGAATACCGTAATTATGGCCCACAAAAGGGAATCAAAATTCTTCCTATCACAGAAATATTGACCGTTTCGCTTGTATCGACAAAACTTGCATCCAAAAAGATTCATACCTAGCACACTGGATAAACATGGAAAAAATAAGTGAAACAATTAGCAACTAAAGTCAAGTGACATGAACATAATTATAACTTTGGTCGTGAGTTTCTTTTGGAAGACAGATATCAGTTGTTTAACGATAAGTATAAATACATGTAATTATATGCTAACCCTTATCATGCTAAGCGCGACTTGCCCAACATTTGTAAACAGCTCTGATTCAGATTAGACAAGCGTCGCACGGCATCTGATCGGGATCCAAGCTGTCTGACACTCGTATTCAACATTTCTTCTGTTTCAAAAGCATGAAAACAAAGTTTCACTTTCAGCAGACGTAATATTTGAAGCAGACGACAATTCAGCATGATAAGAGTTAAGTGACAATTGTTATGTACTGAAATTTCTAATAAAATGTGTTTATTTAACCCTTCCATTGCCAAAATATCATCTGCTAAAGAAATGTGGTCTGCGGTTTTGGTTTTAAATAAATATAGGTTTAACCCTTTCCCCAATAGAACCGCCTTTTAGCGGATATGATTTATTCATCCGCTGACGAAAAAAGTTCCAATTTAATCAGTAATGAATATGTATTATAGGGAATATTTTCTTTATTATAGCACATGATAGCTTAAAGCAGGCTGAAAGTAAAGCAGAATGCGCCCTAAGGCGCATTCTGCTTTACTTTCAACCTGCTTTAAGTAGTCACCTATCTGAAGTACTAGAAATAGGCTATCAGGTAAAGGGTTAAGGCAATTTGACTTAATCGAAATGATTGTCAAACAGTTTGTACTCTAATCAGACACCACGTTACACGGCATCTGATAAGTATCAAAACCGATTGCAGTATATAATATAATACAATACACCCTCAGAAATCACACATCTTGGCAAAGGCTTGTTTGCTTAAGGTTTGATTCTGTTTTAATGTCTGTATATCTTAAGAACTCAATGTAGTGATATGAATATTTAATAAGTTGGATCCTTGTCAGACGCTGAGAATTTCGGTGTCTGGTCAGGAGCCAAACCTGTTTAGTAGTCAGGGCCCATGCTTATAAAGCGTTTGAGATTAGTCTAAACTCATTCTCAAGCATTGGGTTGGTCAGATTTGAGCCTAGGCTCAAACCTGACCAATCAAATGCTTGAGAACGAACTCTGACTCAACTCACACGCTTTATAAACGCTGGGTCGGAAATTGCAATAAAGGAGTTTGCGTGTGCAGCAATGTATGTATAATATCCATGTATTATCATTTAACACATTTGAAATGGTATCATTCACTGCTACAACTAGACTATGATATCAATTAAGGACAATATTTACTAATCAAATTATGATACAGACGTCAAAGTAATATATTAAATTAAGTATAAATGTCTTTTAGATTTGATCAAATCTATAAATATTTATTAGGCAGTGACAATTCAGAAAAAGAATAGGCATACATTTTAACTAATCAGATATTATCAATACAATGTATAGTTTTGATTATATAAATATGCGCTCATGGTTAGCTTTATTACAGTAAAACTTAACTATTACGAAAACTGCACTAAAGACACTTTGCTGGTGTCAATGACGTGTGAACGTCTCGACTCACTTAACACTAGTGACTCAAAGATGAGTCCTCTCCAAACAGTGACATGTACAATAATTATTGTCCTATGCAAACAGTCCATACCAGGATCAGAGGTCTTCATAGTTTGTCATTTTGCTTTACCGGTATATTGTGTCGTTCATAAGTAGCTGACAAATCATGTTCTTTCCTTGTTTGTGTGTGGCCTTGAAGTTAGGAACATATATTTTTGTCTTAATCATATTGCAGAAGAATATACAAATTATGCTTCAAGTTTCACCAACAAAACGTCTGTATTGTGATTTACAGTGAGAAGAGCTTACCTGTATTTCAAAGTTAAAATGTAGCTTAGCCACGTATCAATTCAGGACATGGACATGTTTCAATTTCAACTAAATTGACCTATCCAATTTCAGTTGAAAAAAATCGTTTTTGAACCCATTTAGAGAGTTATCAGATTTTGATTTTCGTCAATATTTTCAAGAATCTCTTTTATTCTATATTCTTTTGCATTGCGTCTGCATTTCTCTTCGTGTAAAGAGAATACGATAACGTCTTCCATATTTTAGTGGAGAATTATCCACAAGTAAATATCTTAGAGAATCTAACTTGTCTTACTGTTCAGTTGGAAGTAACGGTTAACACTTTGAGCATGCGTTGTATTGAATGGTTGCTTGATATGGATTGGACTGTACTTGACCATCGTAATAGTGTAGTTTGTATGTTTTAATAAATTAATTACTAATCGTGCCTCAGACAGAAAGTAATCATATGAATATCATATCTGATACAATAAAATTCCGCTACAGCGAACCATCGAAGACATGATTTCCCTGTTTTAGATAGATATTTGCTTACAGACACTTCAAAGTAGGACAGAAAGCTCGGTCGCAAGACTCCAGCCTTGCACATATTCTCATTTAAGCTGCTATCGGTCTTTGTAACCGTTAATTAGTACTGGATGGAGTTTTCGTAATAGTTAAGCTCTGCTGTTATTATGCAAATAACTAATAAATTTTAGCAAATATTTTAATATACAGTAAAATGCTCTATTACGACTAGTGGACAGAAGGCTAATGTGTTGTAAAAAGGCAGGTGACAGCTTAAAACAATACGAGGGTAAATCAGAAAGCTCTTTTATGGGGAATTCTGTTTTACTGTCAACTTGATTAAAGCAGTAGCCTATCGCATAATCATCTAATAATTTACATAATTTCGCTGTCGTGATAGAGATGTTTTACTGTATATGCTGATTTGTAATTGTATTTGAATTTGTCTTGTATATCTAAAGAAAAAGTATAACTGCAGCCAACTTGAAATAACCTTTAAAAAAACATTTGTGTCAGAAATGTGTAGCAAACTAGGTCAATTCTTACCTAAATATGAACATAAAAAGTAGTAATAAGGCAAAGAAAGTGGCCACGTTGTCCATGGTCCGCAGCATGACAATCAGCTGCCGCTGAAGGGCGGGCATGAAGCGCACGAGCTTGAGAATACGTAACAACCGGAATGTCCTTAGTACCGACAGCCCACTGCCGCCGTCCTGGTTTAGAAGCTCCACAAGGCTGAAAGGAAGAAAGCTGTACTGTTAAACCCCTCTATTACGACAACTAAACTATGTTAATTATTTGGTGTTTACGACAGGTGACTGCCTAAAGCAAGGTGACAGTTAAACAGAGATCTCCTTTAGGAACTTTCTGTTTTACTGTAACCGTGTTTTAAGCTGTCACGTGTTTTTATACAAAACCAATTAGCATAGTCGTCGTAATAGAGGGGTTTCACTGTAGTTGATAAAGCTTACTCCTTATTATACTAAGCACGACTTGACTCACATTTGAAAAAAGTTTAAATCAAACTGTTTGCCACTCATACTCATAATTTCTTCAAATATAAACAAATGTAAAATATGATTTTAACATATCTTGCAGACGATACATTTGAAGCAGAGGACAATGCAGCATGATAATAGTTAAAACTTCAGTACAGTATATTTAATCGACCCTCGATAACCAAAAAATATTCAATACAAAGAGCTCGCTTAAGTCAAGCATACCCGTGGATCAAAATTAAAACGTGGATAATCATAAGGCAATGTCATGTTTCGAAATGCAAATATGGGGTAGACATGTAGTAACAACGTTCGAAACCCGAACACTGTCAGACTGAGCTAAAGGTTTAGCTGATAGTATTTCAGGGATATTTGATACTGTCCAATAGTGTCCAATGTTTAGCAATCATTTTAAACTATGGTGCGCAATTTATTTTATTGAACTGTTGAGTATTAAACTAGAACAAAGGTTTTGCAACCGAGACATATGTTCCGCTTTCAAAGACGCCCATCAAACTAGTGACTACTTAATTTAGTATAACTATCATGCCGAAAGCTCTTGCTGGAGCTTTTGTATTATTAATATCATACCATTAGCAACCACCTGTATCAGAGAGAATGTTACTATTTGCTGTACTAAATGGTCGCATGATATGAATATGACTGTACTTGACTTTGGAGTATACTTGCCTGAGTATGACTATAATTCCATCGAAGAGATTGAACCCGTTCTTGATATAGCCGAAGAGGCCATATGAGATTAACTTGAGTAACATTTCAACGGCAAATAACGCTGCGAATACGTAATTGCTGATCTCCAACGCCCGTGTGAGTTCTGAAGGCTGCAATAAAACCAAATACGTAAGCATATTAAATTGAACCGTGTCTACAAAAGCCACACATATTGCATTGCAAATACTATATACTCAGTCCAAACAATGCATCAGAGACGCTGGATACAGTGGAGGATCTGTTATTCTTTCCCGTTTAAACGCAAACGTACGCAAACGCAAAGCACTAAAACGTAGAAAAGAACAACTTTTGGACAATTTTGATAATTCTTGTTTATCTTGGTGGCAAACAGTTTGGAGCCTGATCAGACGCCGGGTTACCCGGCGTCTGATCTGGCTCCAAACTGTTTGCACTGCAAATAATAGTTTTAGCGTAAACGCGTTTATTGGGAAAGAATAACAGATTCTCCACTGTAGCACGTGCAAAATAAATTTGGGAGGACCCGATGAATGCATGTAATATTGAAAAAGTGAAATAGGCATTTCTATGAGGAATGAAAAGCGTAAAACATGCGATTATACGGAGAAGTACATAAACAGACTGTAAACTAGACACTAAATTGATATTTGTCTTTAACACTTTTCCCTAAAGCTTGTTTTCAGTATTATTCCAGATCTGATTCCCTTACTCACCCCTGCAACTTCTAATGGTCAGCTCGAGTTTCAAATAAATTCCAGTCCATTTGACAATTTACGAATGGTTTTACAATTTATTGAAGAATGACAACCATTGCAGTCCCTGGTCAAATGGCTCTTTTAATATCTCTCGGATTCACGTCTATGCTGTTTGCATATGATACAACAACTCTTCACAGGTACGCCATTTATGTGAAAGACAAGTATACAGCGGATAAGATGTTATTCTTTCCCGTTTAAACGCGTACGAAACGCAAACGCATTGTAGTAAAATGCAGAAAAGGACCACATTTTGACAATTCTGACCGTTTATTACCATCTGCGTGGCAAACAGTTTGGAGCTTGATCAGACGCAGGGTTACCCGGCGTCTGCTCTGACTCCAAACTGTTTGCATGAGTAATAATAGTTTTAGTATAAACGCGTTTATCGGGAAAGAACAATGTCTTCTCCACTGTACTCGTCAATTGGGCTCAATATGTTAAGTCTCTCTTAACCTTTCTGATCAGGATTCAAACTGTTTGACACTCTTATCGATATTTATTAAGTCATACAACCTTAAACGTGTCTTGCAGACAACAATAATGGCACAGACGACAATACAGCGATGAAGCGGTAAATAAAATCCCCCGAATAATTTGAGCATGAAAGGATTAGAGTAAACCATAACCCTGTATTACTTACCTGTTCATGGTATTCGATGCCCATACTAAGTGTGTTGAACAGAATGGATATAAGAATACCTCTTTGAAAGAAGCGATGCTCAACAAGCTTCTCAATTAACTTCCGACTTCCGTTGATACAACCTGGAAATGGATGAAACTGTAACAGTATCGTCTGCTTATAACTGTGCGTTGTTTTCAACTTAACCCTTAGCCCGCCAAATGAATTGTTGTCTGCTATATTTCTCATCTGCTTCAATTTTCAAAGTGCTTCAAAGTTGCTCAAAATTGCTGAAAATGTTGTCCGAGTGTCAAACAGCTTGGATCCGGATGAGACGCCGAGTTACTCGGCGTCTCATCCGGATCCAAGCTGTTTGCATATGGAGCTATAGTCGTGAGTGGCAGGCTAAGGGTTAAGATGCCTAAATAAACATATTGATATGAGTGTTAACGGTATAGAAACTGATCATATGTCGGAAAATCAGACGTCGAGTTACTCGATGTCTGATTCCAATATCAACTGACCTAGACAAGAGGACTGCTTTAAGAGGGTCCAGGCTGTTTTCCATGATTTCAAATATGTTTGAGGAAAACTCCATAATATGACGTATAGCAAATTGGTCATTATTTAGACAATAAGACGATTCTGTTTTGAAAAGTTAGCAATGTACGGGTTAAAAACGATTTCAAGCGAAACGCAGGGTAAGAACTGAAGTACACATCAGCCTTGATTCGGTTTGCTTATAGCGAAAACTATCTCAATACTGAAAATCAGCAAACGTCTGTATAGCTGTACTAAATTGTATTAAATGTACGGAACCTAAAACCCCACGGTGCAGCTAATTTAAAATTGTAAATTAATGGCAAACATCATGTAAATACAAAGTAGAGCATCGATATATCAAGGTTGCCAATTACACTGGCTGTCATATTTCAAGGACACCAATAGTATGGAGTTGATTTACAATTCCCAGTTTGGTTTCCACGCAGTCCTGTCTAGTGACAATTTATTCAACGAATCTCCTCTTTGATATGAATTTAAAAAGTAGTCAAAAGATACGGTTTCGTCGGTAAATTCAGCTTCTAGAATATGAAATACACTTTCATATGGTGTAATTTACATACAGGGGGGAAGATTATTTATCTGAGTGGAAACATATTGAAGCAGGATTAGACATGCATTTGATATCGTTAAAAACTCTTTGTATTAGACATAAAGGTTTAAGCATAAATAAGTTTGTTTTGAGAAATAATAACTTTTACTCTTCTGTACAATATTCCAGCGTCTGATCAGGCTCCAACTGTTTGCCACCCAGGTTAAAATGATTTGTTACGTGTTATTGCATTGCGTTTCGTTTGAACGTAAATGGGAAATAACAAATAATATAGAAATCCACCATAGGTCTTCATCTAGGATACGAATATCTTACTCGAGGGCCAGGAATTCACACAGGATCGAGGCTTTTCAGGAATTCACACAAGGGCGAGGCTTTGTTTTTATTTAAATGGAGATTATTTATCGAATAGATAAAGTTCAGTTTTCGATTTGGTGGCATCTGATCAATAAAGATAGTGTTACTTTGATGATAAGTGAGCCCTTTACTTAGACACGGAAATGACATATATGCGGCGTCTGTTTACATTAGATACATAAGCATATCGAACCCGTCCTGTTATTGATAAACTTCTGCGAAGTGTTTAATTCAAAATCTGCATTTTGATTTAAAAGTAAAATGGCACAGAAAAATAAAAAGACTGCTCTTCTAGCAACTTCCGAGTAGATCTACTTTATTAAATGAGTTTGTATTGCCGATTAGAAATACACAGTTTAAGTTACTCGCTTAAAAACATTCCATCGTAACGGTGCTGGCAAATATCCAACGGCTACGACTGACTTTCATGTCGGCTAATGGTCACTCTTTCAAACATTATATACACGTACACAATAACACATTTTTGATAAATTGTTGATCACTAATCGATAAAATACAAATAGCCAATCTTATTTAAAGTGCTTTTGCCAGCTTAGTCTTAGATTTATGCATACGTATGTATGTATACATGTACCAAGGCGCACACTGTATCAACGGAACCTTTAGCGTGTAACCTTCAGTGTGTATTTATGCGGGAAATGAATTTTGATAAAATCAAAATCGATGGAGCCATATTTAAAGAATGCGTGGTTCGGCCGTCGTTAATATACACATACATGTGGGTCATTTGAGTCACCATTGTTTGTTACGTGAGGCCCAATATGCATTTATCTTGGATGACCTAAACCCTGTCTTTGGTGAATGCAGAGGAAGAAAAAAGTCTTCCATACTGTACCTTTCTTCTCCTTTGTTTCATTTTCTTGCTTGTAGCAGGAACAGCGGCGCTCCATTTTACATTCTTCACACTCGCCCTCCATTTCGGCCAGTTCACAGTCGTAGTATGGACACTGGTAGCTGCGCAAGTCACACTCGCTCGATAAGGCACAAGAGAGGCGGGGGTAAAATTTGTCGCACACTCCCTCGCCGATGTACGAGTCTGCAACATTGACATAGTTTGTTAAAGCGGATATAAGTGGTGGTGTTTGAAGCAAATATGATAGTTTGTGAAATGGAGAAGCATTGTTTGTTATCATTTCCGCCATGGTAAAAATTGTACATGGTCTGTTTCAAACTGTGCTTAAGGCAAATGATCGCTTAAAGCAAGATGAAAGTAAATCAGAAAGCGCGTGTAATTTCTGATCGTTCTCAATCATTTGATTGGTTAGATTTGAGCTAGGCTCAACCCGAACGCTTTATAACCTTGATACCTAGGAATTATGGACATTTTCTGGAAATGCTAATACTTGTTCCTTTTTTTAAACGCTGCTACAGTACTGAACCTTATTAAATTAAATTGATAATCGCGAGCGAATTGCCATCGAATTGCCATCGAATCGCGCGCTTCAAAAAACAAATCCTACGTTTGAATATTTTTACGCGGATTTTCCGAAGCGGTTGTGACAAAAATGGAATCGAAAAAAATAACGAAGGCATATTTGCGAACATTTTTTAGATACAGCATTCAAGAAAACTTACCCGAGGGTAAAGTTAGTACTTTGAATCGCAAGCGAATCGCAAGCGAATTGCAAGCGAATTGCCATCTAATTGCAAGCGAATCGCAAAAATTGTTAATTTAATAAGATTCAGTGTAGGACTATACATGTATTTTCAACCGAGTTCGAGGAAAGTTTTAAAGTTTTCGATACGCGAGTAACTATGCCCTTTGTAAGCTCATTAAACCCTAGCGACGACTATACTCGTCTATTACAATCAGTGTAGACCTACTATTACAAATATGTTTGACCTAGGCAAGCAGTGTGAACCCTTATCAGGGGGCTCATAAACTGTTTTCCATATCGTAATATATTGATCAAATCAATTCTAAATAGTCAGACATTAGCAAGAATTGGAAACTGAATGTGTCCATTTGAAGTGTCAGGGGTAAATAACAGAAACTGACCAAATTATATTTATACAAAAGAAGAACGAATCCCCGAGTGTCTCAATTACACAAGTAATAGCCTGTATGACATTAGGCAAGTTAATAATTCCTGGAAATGTGTCGCATGCACGTCCATTGCATGTTCATGTCAAATGTGTCTTAGAGAAAATCACATAATACAGGTTAATGTACAAAAATCTGGAGTGTAGAGGTTTCACTCTAACAGCCTCCTACGCACCTACACTGAGTGGTTTCTAAACATTTCCCCTGCGTACAATGTTGAATATGTTCTTCTTACCAAGTTAAACGCAAATAACACACAAAAGCATAGCTTTAAAAAAAGAGAACATGAAAATGTGTTGACAATTCTGTCTGTGATTTTTTTCAACCTCAGTGACACACAGTTTAGAGCCTGGTCAGATCCCAAACTGTTTGCAATAGTTATAAACACGTTTATTGGGGTATATACGTCTTTCTACATACATGTATTTGAAAATGCTTTCCTTCCCTATTTCTATTGATGTACAATCTGAATGTCAAAACAAATTGGATCTAGATAAGATTCTTACTCTTATTGAGTTACTGGGCATTTCTTTTAAAATACTACTAGATGTCTAAGTTTATGAACGATATTCTTAAATGGGTTAATTGCATATAAATATTTGATATAGTATTTAATAACGTTTACTCTGCTGTAATATTTGATTTGGTTGTAACTCCAGATAAGGCGATTACTTCCAATACGAACTTCTTTATGTCTTCGTGACACCCTTTGCTTAAAGACACAGGGTTTAGCGAACCATAAAAGAGAAAAGAGCAGAATAGATAAATGTACTCAACAGGGTTCTAGATCAGAGGAGTATTTCAAAAACTAAAATAATTTGTGCTTGGCAACATATGGTGTTACTACTCGTTAGAATCTAATGAGTAATGACACCATATGATTTGGTACTAAAATTAATGAGACAATATTGGATTTGTTCAGTTTACCCTGACTCAATCTTACCTGGGGCTCTGTAGTACAGTAAAACCTCTCTACTACGACCACTAAAACGAAGGTTAAATGACGGTATAAGTGTCAGCGTAAAGCAAGATGACAGTAAAACAGAAAGCTTTCTGTTTTATTGTCACCTTGCTTTAAGTAGTCACCTGTCATAAACACTTAAAAATTAACACACTTTTATGGTCGTAATAATGAGTTTTTACTGTAATTAGTAAATAATATGTACTCACCTTTTTCATTGATGTGTTGGAATTTGAAAGCCTCGTACTCATCATTCACCAGCGTGTTAGAGGCTGCCAGAGCAGCGTTCTTGGTGCTATGTGTTGAGATAACATCCGGCAAAAACTGAAGATGTTTCACACTTCCGTCCACACTAAACGACGGAGTTCTGCTGTTAGCGTTTGATACACGGGGTGATAAATGATTCGGAGACGACACGAATGATTTAAACAACGAGGGCGTCAAAACCTCCGCCGCCGCAATAGCTAGCGTGTTGAGAGACTCGGATGATGGCTGAGCACTTAATGTTGGAACTGTCAAGTAAGGCGGTCTCCGCGGTGATGAAATAGGGTCTATCTCTGATGCTTCGGGGCTTGCTCTGGGAGCTAATGGATTTGGACTACTACTTTCATGGCAAACTGGAATACTGTCATGATTTAAGTATACATAATGATAATGTGCATGTCTTTGAAATTTAGTTTGTGAGTGACTACAATGTTGGTGATGGTGATGATGGGCTGAGTGAGACCCCGATCCTTTCTTCTTCTTTTTCTTTAATGCAAGCTCAGGTTTGATCTTTCTGTGGCTCTTGCCAGTCTTTTGGTAATACAGTTTTATTAGTTTTCTCTTTGCCCGCCTGTAGAGGTGGGCGAGGTATTTCAGTATTTCATTATAGCAGCCAGTGGGCTCTGAGTTACTCGCTAGCGTGCTCGACGACTGGAATCGTTTTCGCTCCTGAAGCATTCGTTCTGTCTCTCGTTTCTTAGTTTCGGAAAACTGTGTCGCTATCACTACCAAACATAAATTGATCATGAAGAATGAGCCAATCTGAAAGCAAATAAAATCACAGCATTAACCCATTGTATGCTTGGTAATATTTGGCAGCCATTTAAAAGTGTCGTCTGCAGCGGGTATAACTCAAATATTTGCAAAAGAGTTTAGCAGTTTCTGATGGAATACTGACTTAGCTGCAAACAGTTTTGATCTCAGATCAGGCCCCACAATGTTGCATCCCGCATAAAATGGGTTAATTCATTTACTCCTGAATGTTTCAATGGACAATTCAAATGTCCACATTCCAGTCCATTTTGATTATTTTGAGTTGATTCTTACAATAAACATGTATTGCAAAAATAAAAAATAGTGCAGACCCTGATCAGAAGGCTCCTGCAGAATCCTTCTCATCAGGACCTGTACTATTTGAACATCACAAGCATACTTTATACCGCTTGTTCATGAAAAGTATACTCACCGGTAGGGTTGAATGTTTTAATTTAGGGACCGCAATACTATCAATAATGTGTTCAGCGACCACTCATTGAAATAACATATATACAGTGGAGAAAACGTTCTTCTTTCCCGTTTAAACGCAAACGTACGCAAACGCAAAGCACTAAAACGTAGAAAAGAACAACTTTTGGACAATTCTGATAATTCTTGTTTATCTTGGTGGCAAACAGTTTGGAGCCTGATCAGACGCCGGTTTACACGGCGTCTGATCTGGCTCCAAACTGTTTGCACTGCAAATAATAGTTTTAGCGTAAACGCGTTTATTGGGAAAGAATAACAGATTCTCCACTGTATCACTGAAGAAATGTCACTGTTAATTGCAGGATATATATAAATCATATAATCTATATCTATAAACTTGCTACATTGCTTTTATCCTGCATTTAGCAATCAAATGTCTAAACGCTTAACCAAATGTCTTATATAAAATGGCAGCTTAATACAAGATTAACTAAATTGGAATAAATGATTTATAGCAATGCGATCGTACAAATGTACGGACACTGAATATTCCAGTCATTTATGATGTTTGTGACAGGTAGAGACTTGGATAAGGATGCGAGAAAGGGAGATAGGTCCTATACTGACGTTCTGCTTTACCATTACCAAGTTTTAACCAGCAGTCTACCTTAACATTATCTCTCATATCTGATACTAGAACCTAAGAAAAACGGACGTTTACAGCAGACTGAAAATAATTATTCAGCACATGCAATATTATTTTAGCAGTCACGTGTTAGGTCCCAATGTATAAAGCTATTAAGGTGATAATGAGATCTTTCTAAAGCATTGGCTTGGTCAGATCTTTTGCTGAGCAAAATTTCAAATTTGACCATTCAAATACTTGAGAACGATCTCAGACTCATCTAAATCCCAAACATTTGATTGTACAGATTTGAGGGTCTGCTCAGCAAACGCTCATATCTAACCAATCAAATAGTTGAGATCGATCTCAGATATAACTCAAAAGCTTCTAACCTTAGACTGGATATACATGTAGCCAGTGTACTTTAATCTAAGTGGTAAACCAGTTAAATCAAGATCAGACGCCGAATTACTTGGATATTGCTTAACAACTTTTATTCTGCCTTAGTTATAACTGTTTCTGCACAAACCCGAGGTTTGAAAAGAATTAACTCTTTCTAACTGTAGCTTCAGTTCTTATCATTATAACTAGTTACTGTGTTGGCGCACTGTTCCTTTTTATCAGTTCTTATCGTCTATGGAATGGACATTTCATGTTAATGTTTTTATTAAATGCTTTCGATGGAACATACATGTAATATGCATAATGAATTGTTCTGTATATTTATTGAATAGCTTATTAATGACGGTATGGTTTAAAACTTAGTCTATTGCCGTCACAAATTATTGTCTCGGATGCCATACATAAAAATGCATCCAATTAGTAACTGCATTAAATAACACTGATTTATTGTGACTGTAAAGCTGCATATTCATTTACCCTTCGATATGTATGGGCTAATTTGTGAAAATTGTTGCACAATTGTGAATCCGGCGAAGACATCGAATGCTATGGTGCCTCATCTAAATTCAACTTATTTGGCACTCTAATAATTTATTCTAATGCAAATGCACATTCATAAATTCTGAAATTCTTTGTTCACAAAACCTTGCGCAAATATTCAGATTGCATATTAAGGTTACAGTAATAAGTTATATCCAATAAATTCCCTGTTATTAATTAAACTGGCGTCGTATCCATGAGACAAGTCTTCTTTAATCATCAACTTTTCATTTGTAGTACATATACTTGTTCTTCATACTTCAAGGCGTTTGATGAATTATTCTGTATCACCTATATAAAGGTATGTGAGTGTTAGTGGTCTATGGAAGTATTTGTCACAACTAGACGTACATTTATAGTAACCCTTATCATGCCGAATTATCTTCTACTGTTAATACTATATCGTCCGCGAAAAAAGTCAATATTAGATGGGTTTTTTAACTCTTTCAACACCATTTATTGTTTAAAATATACTCATTACAGTGTCAACCCAGTTCAGAGGGCTCGTACACGATCCCTTTCATCTGGAGTCTGTACTGTTTGCTAATTTAGAGCATTATTTATCAAACTTCCCAGCATTCCGAATAGACTGGTTCATGGCTTGGTAACTAAAAAGATCCACAAGGGACCCTGATAACCCACAAAAGTTACTTAGTGTTGAAAGGGTCAAATATAAGTGACTGTTTGGAATACTCACCACTATTAATGCTACAAAATATGACCAGTCCCAGAAGGAATGAGCGTCTTGGACGTAATACATAATATTAACCCAGCTCTCCAAACTGATTACCTGTGTGACAAAAGAGAACATTATTGCCAAAGTAAAATAACTTGAAAGAAGTAAAACTGACAAAGTTGAAACACTGCTGTAGTTGTCGAGATAGTTTGAAAGAATGTTTATAATGACAAACAGTGGACACTGTGAGTAGACGATCCAAAGAGAGACGTCTCACATTGGACTATATTGTTTGTCAACATAATCATATGTTCACAACAATGGTTTTACCTTTTACATGTATCTCATAACAAGTATCTAGATACCGGTAGGTCTAAAACTTATTTTAAAGAATATGTGTAAAATAATAACCCTTCGCTAAAGCAATCTTGAAAGACAATTTTAGTAATATGTATGTTAAAATATTAACGTATACAAATATAGTATAACGTACCTGAAATATTGCCACCCACGCCAAACCAATATTGTCAAATGAAATTGCACCTTGGAATGGGTTTTTGTCTCCGGCTTCACACACCGTGTAATACTGGTTCCAGTTCACACATGAACTGTTAGTGGCATTGTTATTTACAAAAGGTCTGGCTGTCCCGTTACACTTTATGCCCTCAAATTGATAACGAGGCAAGTTGCTGCACGTGCGCATGCCTGATTCGCCTGGCTTAGCACATATATAATCATCCGTTTCTTTTAAAGGTAAGTAATATGGTGGTAGGTTAAATCTGCAAAACAAAATGAAAACTTCAACACTTACTCTTGCGGGCTATTATGTTCCAATGTGGATATTTTCTGTTATCAAAACATGAACCAGTCTGCCTGGAATTCTATGTAGTTTCATAAATACTGGTTTAAATTAGAAATCAGTGTATATCAAGATCAGAGGGCTCCTATACGAGCTCTCTGATCTGGGTCTACACTGTGTGCAAATGTAATGATTTATTTTAAACAGGTTCATGGTGTTGAAAGAGTTAACGTTCATGAGCATATCGTTCACATTAAAGTCGATAAGGCGTTACAGTGGAGAATCTGTTATTCTTTCCCAATAAACGCGTTTACGCTAAACTATTATTTGCAGTGCAAACAGTTTGGAGCCAGATCAGACGCCGGGTAACCCGGCGTCTGATCAGGCTCCAAACAGTTTGCCACCAAGATAAACAAGAATTATCAGAATTGTTCAAAAGTTGTTTTCTACGTTTTAGTGCTTTGCGTTTGCGTACGTTTGCGTTTAAACGGGAAAGAATAACATATTCTCCACTGTAAGCCTGACCAGACACCGAATCACTTGGCGTCTGAGTAGTCTCGATATTGTTTGCCATCCGCGCACTCTTGAATCGTCATCAGTTTAAATATAGTATCAATATTTAAATTGTATCGCATTGCGATTAAGTTTAGTTTCGTTCAAAAAGTAAAACATAATGCCTTCTCAACTATAGTTGTCATTTTTCATTTAATATACAAATTACGATTAATATTAAGATTATACAATATAAAGGAGTAAACAAACTCACGGACAATATGGCAGTGAAAGGGTTAACCAGATAAGACATCTAACTTATTAGCTCAAACTGTTTGAAGCTGAGTACTACCCGATCCAACCCTTTTTATGACAATAAATTTATGTTTTTATTTGGTTGTGAATGTACTGAAAACGAGTTTCATGCAGAGTATGTATATCCAAATCAGATGTCGAGTGGTTTGGCGTCCTGATATAGAAATGAACTGTTTGCAAAAACAGTCAAGTCGCGAGCAACAAGATACATGTTAAAACTGTAGAATGTCCATTCAGACAACCTTAAAATAGATATAGCTATGTGACCAATTTCTGTAACCTGTTCATGATCAAATTATTCGGGACATCTTTACCCCTTCGCCGCTTATTATCGTCTGCTTCAGTATTGTTGTCTCCAAAACACGTTTTAAAGTTAAATTTAAGGTTGTATGCTTTAATAAATATTGATAACAGTGTCAAATAATGTGGGTCCTGATCAGACGCCGCTTTACGCGGCGTCTGAGCAGGACCCAAACTGTTTGCAAACGCGTTTTAATCGTCATTGAGAGAGAATGGGTTAACCTTTTGAAACCTAGTCCCGCATATAGGCGTCCTTTTCAAACAGTATACATGTGAAAAGTGCGTTGTCCTATGCAAACAGTGAATACCCAGATCAGAGGGCTCCTTACGGAGCCCTCTGATCTGGGTATTCACTGTTTGTCATAATGCAAAACATTGACAAATAATACCCTTAAAAGTCAGAAATGGACTAGACTAAAATGGAAACTGGGATTGTCCATTTGAAGTTTTAGGGAGGAAAGAGTTAACGCCACCTTGGTTGCAAACTATAAATTTTATATCTGTACTATCGTAAGCGCTTGTTTTAGGCAATTATATAGCTATAAAAATCGAAGGACAGCACTACATCTCTCAGCTTATTGATTATAACACTAAAGCAATCAACCCATGGAGTGCAATTCGTGAAGCATTGTCACGTTTTGTTGCTATTATCACACTTTTTATTACACAATTTGACGCATATTGGCAGTGAATCTTATTGATTCAAGAAGTGAACAGTAGCCATGATACAACCATTCTCCACTATTACTACTACATATTATTGATTTAATTATGGCATTAAATGCAGACCTTTGCTTAAAGCATCACGACAATACAGCAGAAAGCTACTCTAGCGTTGTATGCTGTACTGTCATCTTACGTAAGCAATACTGGTCGTAAAAACTACAAAATGGTCGAAATAATGGGACGACACTGTGATATCCTTTTCGTTGTGATGGATCACACACCGACCAGACCTGGCAGATATCGAAGTAAATTGGTATTGCTTTTCTGTACAATTTCACTGGTTAGTCTCAAGTAAGACATTCTCTTAATTCCAATCTCTCATCGTGGGAAAGCGCGAGTCAATTCCAGGTATACAAGTCGTCTCCCCCAGTTTTTATATGTGTTTTTTATCGGAAGTAATTCGTCTTGGTACACACCTGTAAATTGCATTTGTCTGTACCACTGTATTGGCGCATGCGGTTTTGCAATAACCGTCTTATCGGGACTGTAAAACTGCAATTACAGACCTGCTGAAAAATGGCTGAGGTAACAGAAACCATTCCACCGTTTTCGCTACCAATTGCTTGACTCTTATCGGTTCACTTCCCCTTGTCATATGTCGAATCAGTCACGGGTGAAAACACGCTGGGTACTCACATACATTGTTTCATGATACTGGTTGCAGGGCTGCCATAAGTTGACATAAACAATCCTAAGATTTCCAAATTTGCATTTTTCAAGTGCGATTTTACGAATCGTACCCTTTCCCCATCGCCTGTTTCTAGTTTTGTTGACACGTGGCTGCTTAAAGCAGGCTGGAAGTAAAGCAGAATGCGCATTAAGGCGCATTCCGCTTTACTTTCAGCCTCCTTTAAGCTACCATGTACTAGAAAAAAAATCCTAAGATTTAGGAAAAATCCGGAGAAATGGCAGCCCTGTGGTTGATAATGTTGGTAACAGGGCTGCCATAATTTGACATTGAAAATCCTAAGATTTCCAAATTTGCGTTTTTCAAGGACGAATTTACGAATCGCACCTTTACCCCATCGCCTGTATCTAGTTTTGTGGACACGTGGTTGCTTAAAGCAAGCTGAAAGTAAAGCAGAATGCGCCTTAGGGCGCATTCTGCTTTACTTTCAGCATGCTTTAAGCTACCATGTACAAAATAAAATCCGAAGATTTATGAAAGATCCGGAGAAAATTTAATGGCAGCCCTGTGATAAATGATATTCCCTTTTTACCTATTTATACCAACAGTTCATTGGAGTATTCTCTTGTGCAAATTGAATGTTTTCGTTATTTGTTAACAGAAGAATAACTTTAATAATCACTGCATTACTTGTCCATAACACGTTATAATATATAACTGCAAAAGTGTGATCACTGCTAACTGCGTTTTATTATCAGAGTCTGTACCGATTACAAATATATATTGAGGGGACACATATGCATAAATAGTTTACTATTCTGATTAAAATATATATTGAGGAGACACATAGGCATAAATAGTTTAATGACCTCGTTTATTAATGTGGTTGCTCGGTAGGTAACATTTGCATTAGTGTTATATAACAATGCAGGCTACTTCAAAAAGTAAATTGAAATGGTACAGCTCGCATGAGGGCTTTTTAACCCGCGGCGTCTTATCAGGACCCAATCTGTTTGACACTGAATTGTACATTTCTAAAGTCAAAATACCTAAACTTTAACTTTGATTAATAAAATAAGACGACACTTGTTTAAAGCTGATGACGTCATGGCAGTGAAGGGGTAAAACAGAACAACAGTCTCATCTGTACATTGACGTACAGCGATGCGTGTTCGATTAAGCACATTAGAAATTGGTACCTGAAACGGTAAATGCGTAGTGATTTTTACCATGAAGGCTATTGTTCCCTAAGTATGTTTTTTGTCTGGTACCCAGTGTTCATATAAGGCAGCGATCTGATTAAACCCATTACTCCATAGATGCGCCTTTATACGTTTTTTATTTATTCCTCCACTAAAGAAATAAGCTCCACCATACAGTCGTAAAGATGCACTATACATGTAAGAAATATATCATTGTCATTGGTACATGTAGCTAAAGCAGACTGAAAGTAAAGCAGAGAGTGTCTTCATGGATTCAACAATCTGAGTGTCTCTGTCAAATTGTCTCCCAGCGCAGTATTTGCTATATTAACCCGTTCACTGCCAAATCTTTCGTGAGATTTTCACCCCTTCACCGTTTCATTGTCGTCTGTTTCAAATTTGTTGTCTGCAATATCGTTTCAAAGTTAAAAAATAAGGTAGTATGAGTGCAGATATTTCAAAACGAGTGTCAAACAGTTTGGATCCTGATCAGACGCCGCGTTACGCGGCGTCTGATCAGAATCCAAACTGTTTCAAAACGCGCTTTTAAGCGTCATTGAGAGTGAAAGGGTTAATCCATGTCTGTTTTAGTTGCTAAAAGAGAAATTGGATACTTACTGGTGGTATGATATGTTTTCGCTGATATTAATGAAACATCTGTTTCGTAACACGCCGGCCCAGAGCTGGACTCCAATTATACCAAATATAAAGAAGACGAAGAAACACAGGAACAAGACATTACCCAGCATGGGTAGGGTGTCAAGCAATAACATCACCAAAATACGCATACCTGAAAGAAACGTGAAAGCATTTTAGAGTATTTGAAATTACTAATAAAAATACTAAGCACTTATATAACAAAACCTTAAACCATGACAGCAGTAGGATGGCGATCTTACGAGGCCGATGGCGGCTAAATAGAAGTTGAATATAATGCAGAAAATTCATATAGATCTAGAAGATTTCTGCATTAATTGAGTCCTGAAAGAATACATGTAACGACTTCGCTAAGGTATCATACGTACGCAAAAACAGTTTGACTGAAATAAAAAAAAAATGATCTCGATGACCGATCTGGTACATGTAACACTTTCCGTGTGTTTTTTTTGTTTCATATTATTTCAAAAATCGTCTTTTTTTCTACCGAGGACCATGTTGGAATAACTTGTGTTTAAACAGAATAATCGCAGTAGATTAGTTGAACACAGAGACTTAATCCATTAATGCCTTCGATGTTGCAATAAATTATCCATGTATACAGTGGAGAATCTGTTATTCTTTCCCGTTTAAACGCAAACGTACGCAAACGCAAAACACTAAAACGTAGAAAAGTACAACTTATGGACAATTCTGATAATTCATGTTTATCTTTGTGGCAAACAGTTTGGAGCCTGATCAGACGCCGGGTTACCCGGCGTCTGATCTGGCTCCAAACTGTTTGCACTGCAAATAATAGTTTTAGCGTAAACGCGTTTATTGGGAAAGAATAACGTTTTCTCCACTATACTTACTGTAAGATTTCATTGTAGATATACAAGGGTGATCTAAAAACACTGCAATGTTTGGACATACAGTAAAATATTTCTTATGATATAGCAAACAGTGCAGATCCTGATTAGACTCCGCGTCACGCTGTTTACCTATGTCCTCTTAAGTAGACACTATGCTTAACTGGGTTAAAATATCCCAAACAAGACAGGGGGATAAAAATGTATGAAAAGTCATTGTGGCGTTTTACAAATGTATCTCCTTATAATATTATCAGTTCTTTCCTGTTTGATTTTGCTGAAAACCTGCCGGAAATTCGATTGCCTGTGTGTCGTACATTAAGCGGTATAGACAGTTTTCCCTAAGAGCAATTCAAACCGGTAAGAAATCCTTATCACTTTTGCAATTAGCGACCTAGGAAAAACCACAGACAATAGAGCCTATTTAACCCGTATCCTGCCGTTATATTGTCTGCTTAAAATGTGTCGCCTGCAATGTTTGCCAAACCGAAAAAGGTACAATTGAATAAAACAGAAAGACGAGTCGTGGAATCTGACAGTTTGGATCATGGTCAGACGTTTATTTACCCGTCGTCAGATCAGAATCTAAACTGTTTGTAAATCGTGACAGAATAAGGATTAATACTTACACTACCGGGACAGAGTATACACACCCTTGTGCAAACAGTGTATACCAAGCTCAGGGGGTTCTTACAGTAGAGAATCTGTTATTCTTTCCCAATAAACGCGTTTACGCTAAAACTATTATTTGCAGTGCAAACAGTTTGGAGCCAGATCAGACGCCGGGTAACCCGGCGTCTGATCAGGCTCCAAACTGTTTGCCACCAAGATAAACGAGAATTATCAGAATTGTCCAAAAGTTGTTCTTTTCTACGTTTTAGTGCTTTGCGTTTGCGTACGTTTGCGTTTAAACGGGAAAGAATAACAGATTCTCCACTGTAACTGTTTCAATGGCAACGTCGCCGAAATGCGACATTGCAAACTGTTTGGATTCTGATCAGACGGCGCGTAACGCGGCGTCTGAACAGGATCCAAACTGTTTGACACTCGTACCAACATATCTTTAGTCAAAACAGACCATAACAGCTGTTAAGAGGATTTAAGAAATATTGCAGACGACACTACCAATGCAGACGATATTTTGTCGGCAAGAGGATTAAAGCAGACGAAAAAACGCGGCAGCGAAAAAGATAAAGAAATGTCTGTTCTTTTAAAAACTGGTGTGAGGACAACCCTCTCGATAGTTAATATAAACTAGTCATTTACTAGAAAAAGGAAAATACCATTGAATACGGTAGAGATTGTTAGGAATAAAAAATGCCAGCCTTAAATAAGTAGTGTTATCAGGGGAACTCTATATCATAATGGCATGAGGTAATGTAATGTGCAAGTGTTATGATAATACTATAGTAGAAGACGATCGCTGGCATTATGCGTTTCAGCCTTAACATGCGAAAGGTCCGTCTTCTTTAAACTTTCTATCTACCAAAAATGACTCAAAATCACTTTATATTTAGTTTTTGAAATGAAGAAAAACTCACATTGGGTACCACTTAATTTGGATCAAGGTCATGCACCGATAACCTCGGCGTTCGATCTTGATGCAACCCGTTTAGACATGTGACCAAATGCATGCTGAGCATGATGGAAATTAAGTAAATATAACATAATACCATAATAAACAAGTCTCGTGCCGTATAGTTCAAACGTTGTACAAGTAGGTCTAGTATTTGCCCACAGGAGTCACCTATAGTCCTTTATATAAATTCATTCAATATAACTATCACAAAGAACAATTTGCTTGTTGGTAGTAATTTATGGCAGATGATTTTTAAAGTATTATGTAAAGGAAGCAGGATTTACAGGTACAGTGTATGACTTTCTTTCGTCACTCGCATTCTGATCAGAGCTGTCACTTTTCTTTGGCAGTATTAAAGAGTCTTGGATAATTAACAGTATGTTCTCATTGCCAATGTTTTGTATTTATAACATAAACCCGATGGGCATTACTAGGTTATAAGCATTATTTAGTACGATTGGATTACATGTGTATCATATAACTATCTGATAGTCTGTATCTTATCTTACAAGCTTTAGTGTTTAAATATAATGAAAGATAGAAACAACTTTTTATGTAGAATAGATCATCTATTCAATTGTCCAGACCTTCGTAGGAACTAACGAAAGAATGTCAAAAACAGTTTGATTCATGTTCAGAGGCAGCGTTATTCGTTTTCTGATCAGGACCCAAAATGTCGGTTGCAGTCTCCTATGTTGCTATAAGGGTTATTGTAACCTATTTGTACCCAGAGTCCCATAAAAGGAGATAGATAGGCAACAGCATAGGCTCTCTGACCAGAGTCTACACTGTTTTTATAGGAATTTAAGTATCAAACGAAACGAAAATGAAAATTTAGACCAGGCACCCCTTGCATGCACTGGATGAAAACGATTTGCTTAATTAATTAATGTTTCAATACACAGTGAAATAGTCAACGTTACAATATTACAGCATATACAGAACCTGTTGACCAACGAAGTGAGCAACTGTTCATGCCTGGCATAAGGCATGTCATTATAAATGCACACATTTTGATGATACGATCAACTTTTATAAATAGAATGATAAATGCATCAAATGTATACGGTTAAACCACCCACTGCTACAATAGCGCCTGCTTAAACAAGTTGGATTCTCAAACTCAAAATCTTCCATGAACATGTAAGTGCATGTACTATGATTGGCGATAATGCAATACAGTCCAAATTCATTATTATTTCCTACTTAAAATGCTTATTAGGAAAACAGTATGATCGTCGTAAACAGTTTACCAAAGTCGAAGGTTATAAAGCTTTTGATTAAAGTCTTGAGTCTAGCGGTGATTATACTCGCCATTCACAAACAATGTGTATGTGAATAAAATACTTGTCATATGACAGCAGTGTATATCAAGATCAGGAGGCTCCTACGATGCTTTCTTGTCAGAATCTGCACTTTTTTCATTTTTTCAATATAATTTTTATTATTGCAGAACACTTCCGACTATAGTCAAAAACGGACTAAACTTAATAGGAAACTGGAATTTTCTATTAAAAGTTTCAAGGGTGAATGCGTTAAAGGTTACGTTCATTTGGAATAGACATTTAGATGTTCGTTGAAGGAAATTGATACGGCATCAAACCACGACATAAGTATTTGTATCTAGCTTATACCCAATAAACAGACGTTTATAGAACGCACCTGTTTGATCACCATCCTTCTCGAACGCCTATCACTTTCGTTTGAAAGCAAAGTACAGTGGAGAAGACGTTATTATTTCCCTTCCGGTTTAAACAAAACCAAAACGCAAACGAATTGCACTACATTCTAGCAAATAACAACATTTTGACAATTCTGACTATTCAATTTAATATGAGTGGCAAACAGTTTGGATCCTGATCAGACGCCGGGTAACCCGGCGTCTGATCTGGCTCCAATCTGTTTGCAATGGAAACAATAATTTAGTGTAAACGCGTTTATTGGGAAAGAGTAACGTCTTCTCCACTGTAGCAGAAGATTGCTTCGTGTAAAAACTGTTTGCATGCTGTCCACGAATATTTTACAACTGTTGCAAATAATTTGGATTCAAATGGGATGCCGATTAACCTGGCATCTCTTCCGGATACAAACTGTTTTACACTCTGGGTATACTTCGTAAAAACAATAGCGGATAGTCAGTGCGCACGCATTATTATTCAGGAAACATCTGCTTGGCGCTACGGAAAATAGACATTTATACACCAGAATATGGTATAATCACTGTTGTCTATTATCTGTTAGTTATTGAATTCACTGACCTTTGACTCATTCACTCCTGAATCTTCAAATGCAAAATCCCACTTTCCAATTAAGTTATGTCGATATTTGACTATTTAGGAATTATTTTTATATAATTTATATCAAACTTACAAACAGTGCATGCCCTTACATGTATCAGAAGGCTCCTTTATGAGCCCTTTGCACAGGGTATACATTGTCTGCATAGGACAAGTGTACTTCATATATCCACCGTTTGTAAATATTACAGTACTAATAACAATAATAATAATAATTATTATTATTATAATGATAATAATAATGATGAGAAAAAGAATCATTATCAGCAGCATTATCACAAGCATCATTATTTTTGTTCAACTCTTTAAACACGCATGGTCAAAAGAATCATTTATTCATAATGATACTTGATAAGGAATTAACTTGTATACTTACTAGGGATTCTATTTATAGCTCGAAGCGGTCTAAGCACTCTAATAGTTCGTATAGCTGAAAGACTAAGGTTCTCCGTGTCTATACCATACTCCAACGTGCTGCAAAATACAGAACATATGTCAATCATCTGACGTCATTATCTGCACGAAATAAGCACTAAAACAATAAACGTAATCCCTTCACTGCCTTACTCGAGTACATTGGGTATTTGCAAACAGTCTGGAGCATGATCAGACGCCGCGTAAGGCGGTGTCTGATCAATATCCAAACTGTTTGACACATATTTCAATATTTATTAAGTCAATGTTCCTTATATTCAAATTTGAGAAATAAAAACAAAAGAAACAGCAGTGAAGGTTTTATTCCAGAAGTGTGAACTTTGATTGAAATGGTACAGTAAGACCTCGCCATGACCATCACTCAAACATTAAATACTTGACGGTGTAACAGACTGGTTAATGGTTAAAGTAGGATGAAAGTAAAATAGAAAGCTCCTTATTGAACTTTCTGCTTTACTCTCTTCTTGCTTTAACTCAATATTTTCCAAAGCATCGTCTACTTTACAATTGTCGCTTGACATATTTATGGTTTTTTTATATTTAGATTTATGGCACTTTGATTAAGAAAACATCAAAACGAATGCCAAATAGTTTAGATTCTGATTGGATGCCGAATTACTCAGCGTCGAATCTGGATCCAATATTTGAATCCTATACGGCAGTGTTTCAGTGGAGAAAACGTTATTCTTTTCCAATAAACGCGTTTACGTTAAATCTATAATTTC
The DNA here is from genome assembly GCA_922989275.2 of Gari tellinella. Classification (NCBI taxonomy): domain Eukaryota; kingdom Metazoa; phylum Mollusca; class Bivalvia; order Cardiida; family Psammobiidae; genus Gari; species Gari tellinella. The sequence continues at coordinate 98,694,396 of OV277856.1, read as the reverse complement.
AATTGCAAACAGTTTGGAGCCAGATCAGACGCCGGGTAACCCGACGTCTGATCAGGCTCCAAACTGTTTGACACTCAGATTTAGATACATAGTGAGAAATATTAAAAAGTTGTTATTAAACGGGAAAGAATAAAAGTTTCTATACTAAGTCACAGCGTGGGTTTACTGTAAAATGCGCGTGTTGAAAAACGTGGTTGTGTTTGAAGGAGATTGATGTCATACGCATGCCAAGTATTGCACGTCATCCAAAGATAATTGCAAATCAGCGTAAAATAATAACGTTTTTTTATATTAAAATAACAAAGGAAAACACTTCTAAATTAAATTCATTCGTGAAAATAATGCAAACATTATTGCCAATGCTATTAAATAAAAATCCGCAAAATGCTATTAAAACGATCGTTTTGCTTTCGTTAAATCCCAAGTAAATCAAGCGTTTTAACATAAATGCATTCAATGCCTCACATGTTAAACAAGACACACATAAGTAATAGTTAATGCAACAATAATGCCACACAGACTACCTTAAGCAGGGTCCATGCTTATAAAAGCATTTGAGTTGAATCCTAAATCGTTCTCAAGCATTTGATTGGTCAGATTTGAGCCTAGGCTCAAATCTGACCAATCAAATGTTTGAAAATGCACTCAGACTCAACTCAAACATTTTTATAAGCGCTGGGCATGGTCTTTAACGCTTCGATTTGCAACTCAAAGTATATATGCAAATCGCTGTAATTCGTAACAAATGTGTAAATAGATAGTTTAATACAATGGAGATGTTACGTAGTATTGTCCCGAAACGCGAGGTTATACATGTACAAAAATCATTATACCCACTGCAAGCATGTTTGAGCCAGATTAAAAGCGGGATAACCCGGCGTCTAATCAGGCTCCAAACTGTTTGTCTCTTAGATTAAGATATATCGTCAATGTTTTCAAGAGTCTGTTCTTTGCGTTTACATTTGGTTTCGTTTATGACATCTTTCTTAACTTATTATCCCCTGAGACTTCTAATTGACAATTCCAGTTTGCAATAAAGACATGTCCATTTTAGACTATTTAAGGTTGTTTTTTGTAATAAATTGCAAAATGACATACTGTGAAGTCCCTGATCAGAGGGCTCCTGCGGGAGCCCTCTGGTCAGGGACTTTACTGATTTTCATAGGACAAGTGTTCTCTTCACAGATATACATTTTGTGAAGGACGCATATATACGTCATTAGGGCTCAATGAGTTAATGTAAGTACCTATCAAATGAAGACAAAGGGTCATCTGTACACACGCTATGCAGAAATCTCAAAGGAGTTTTCTGCATAACATTTATCCCTACTATAGGCTTCTTTTAAAAGGACGCTAAATTCAGGTAGGTTGCATTTAAATGTCGAAATTGGTCACAATATGAAGTATACAGCCACACATAATCGGCATTTGGTTTTGTACAGTCATGGAGGTTAGTCTTAACAAGTTGTTACTGTTTATGTTAAATATGTTAATACACAAACCTACACGAGGCAATTACTTGATTCGATTGAACAGTTGTGCCGATGTTATTCTTTCCCAAATAAAATCATTTGTACTTAAACAAGCAGGATCATTATATTTTCGGAACCAGATCAGCCGCCGATTGACTCGGCGTCTGATTGGGCAAAATTGCTTACCACTCAAATAAAAATTAACTGTCAATAATTTCAAAAACATTTCTGATAATATATTGTATTATATTTTCTTTTAGTTTCATATAAACGGAAAATAATAAGGCCTCCTCCACTGCGATGTATAAACAAGAAAAATATGAGCTATATTACGTTATTCTATACTAATAAAGTAGTGTGTATTATATCATGAATATTGTCATTGGGGGCCAACTAGGTATTATCATTAAACGTTTTGCTACAACTCATATAGGTATTATAATAGAAAGGCAACTTTGGTTTCGTAGCAAACTATTTCCCAGTATATACACTAACTTCGTAGGAATACAAATATATTATAATACCCATATAAATTGCTGTAGCAAAATATTTTGATAATAAAACATAGTTGGCCCTCAGTGATCGTGTTGTATTGGCAGTGTGAGGTTGTTATTGCATTGGATCTATACGAAGCAATTTACATTTGTAGATAATACATTTTCGTACAAGGGTGTAGTAGAAAATTGGTACAGTCTGAGAAGCTAACACAACTTTTTCAAAAAGTAAATAACATGTTGCTTTTGTAAATAGTCAGTGTAATGAAAGTTTGAGATTAAAAGAGATAGAAATCAAAATGATGTTCGTGTTCTGTAGCTCTTTGTTGATAAACACGATATCAAAGCATGGTGCGCTAAGGGACATCGCCGGCTTTGCTGAGTCACTCGGCGTCTGATCTAGTTCCCAGCTCTTCAAAATTGACATATTTGTTGTAACATGAAATGTGTCCTTGAAAATATAAAGGCCTCTCCATTGTTTACTATTTTCCCAAAACTGTATATTGCTTAACATGTCAGAAATATTAGTAATTTATATTTAACTGGTTCGGTTTATATTCTCTTAACTGACTAACCACTGAATCTTTCAATAGCTAACTCCAATTTCCAATTGAATCTAGTCCATTTTAACAATATTATGGTTGATTGCAACAATATATTTCAAAACTATAACAAGCGAAGACACTAATCAGATGTGCACTTTGAGTAGGGACTACACCGTTTGATTAGGACAGGTGTCTTTACATGTATGTACACTGTTTGTCGCTATGGTTCAATAAGTTAGTAGTAAGCATGCAAACAATATAGACGTTGATTAGAGATTATCTATGATATGAGCATTTTCATTAGTTTCTGCGCTGTTTGTCCATTGCACATAGTTTTTAAACAAAAAAGCTAACAAGTAAACATATCGGATAGACTTCAATGAATACTGATTCCAAATTCAACGTATTAACCATTTTAACACCAAAATCATCAAACTTTAAACCCTTTACTATCACACTTAAGATAATGCTAACACATTCTCTTCAGTTTAGATTGAACAAATTCCACCCTAGCGACGAGTACACACGTTATTAACAAAAACAGTGTGTATATGAAGAATACGCGTGTGTAAACAATATAAACCCTGAACAGAGGGTTCCTGTATGAGCCATCTCATCAGGATCTGCACTGTTTTTTCATAGTTCTTTTTCAATTTATTGTTAAAATAAACTCAAAAGCATTAGTCAACGCGGACTAGACTTAATTAGAAAGTGTCCACTAAATGTGTCAGGGGTGAATGAGATATGGTAGGTCGACAATATATCGATACGAATATGAAACAGTCTTGATCAAACCCTGAGTAACACGGCGTCTAATCTTGTTCAAAACTAACCCCAGTGCTACTGTTAAACAACGGAGGGAGGAGACGTTATATCTTTCTATTGAGCACAAATGTTCATTGCAAAGAGTTTGTGGCCAGACAAGACGAAGGGTTACATGTACCCGGCGTTTTATCAGGCTCCAAACTGTTTGACACTCATATTTAATAATCAACATTTTTCAATAACTATCTATTTTCTATATTTTGCTGCATTGAGTTTGCGTTTATTCTCGTTTATATGGGAAAGCATAATCTTCATCGTACATGTAGCATATGGCATGGAAAGGATAAATAAATTGTTTATCTGAATTCAAAACTCACTACGTCACTAAACAACTCCATAAGGACCTGACATTTAACAGAGAACGGTGTATGTTGGTTTTATCCTTATATGCGTTTGTTCTTTATAAAACCTTTGAGAATTTGAAAAAGGAATTGAATTGCTTCTAGTGTAGGTTTTGATTAATGGCTTGATACAGGAATTGCTTTACACGTGGAATTTAAATCTGTCTAAGTCCATAAATGTTAACACTGTCCATTTTAACAACCATTAACTCGTTGTCTGCTTGAAATATTATTGTCTAAGAAAAAAAAGTTGATCTTTTTTTAAATATGAGAAAATATTGATATGAGTGGATCACTGCTTTAATCCAGATCAGACGCAGTGTTACGAGGCGTCTGATCTGGGTCAATGCTGTTTGCAAAATATTGGTTTAAGACGATAAGGGTTAAACAGGCATGCGTAAATCTCCATATAGTCCTTAGACAAATATTGGAACTGGTAAAGTTAATTTTGTGTGCAACTGGTAGGTCAAATAAATAAATAATCTGTATTAACACATTCAACCCTAGCGACGAGAATACTCGTCATTTACATATAGGACACCGTAGACGAGTACCCTGGTCCTATGCAATCAATGTAGATACAGATCAAAGGGTGATCAGGGTCTTCACTGTTCCTAATTCTGCTATAAATGCCATAATACGACCTGTATGAGTCAAAATTAGACTAGCTGTTATTGGAAACAGGAATTATCCGTGTAAACTTGCAAGAGTGAATGAGTTAAATAAAGTTTACAGAATAATGTAGGACAAAGGTTAAGTAAAGTACAAAACACTTGTAGGACCTGTTAGTTTTACATTTTCTGCATTAACCAGCAATGTATATTTGGAGTGGTTTAAAATGATTCTTCAAATTGTGACTCATTTACACAGTTTTACATGCAGCTATATAGCCCTGCCCATATATAAAATACTTCACATCAATAGGCTTCGGTAATTCGAACTCACGTACATGTTGTACGTCGAACTCATCCGTACTTCTACATTTGAATATTTCAAACTTGCTTACATTGTAAGTCGATCATAAGCAACGTTTTAACTTTGAAATACGGGTAAGTTCGACTTCAATTGTACGTAACATACTAACCGTGTATATCATATTCTTTAAAAATTGTTCGAACGAGTACAATGTATAATATACATGTATATGACTTGACTTCACCGGAGATCTATTGGATCTGGTAGTAGGTACTTTATACAGTGATACTGTGATAGTATATTATTTACATTTGCCTACACTTCTTAGTTTTGTATACATTCAAAATACAAAGCTGGCTTATTTATCATGCACACGTGGTTTCACATCGTACAAATACACCATTCAGTTTGGGGGTACGATAGTTTGACATACTGATACATGTATCACACCGAAACCGCATACACCCGATAGAGTTACAGTGGGCAAAGGTTATTCCCCCTCGTTTAAACAAAACGAAACGAAACTAAACACAAACGCAAAGTGAAATAAAAATGTGGAAAACAATATTTTGAAAATCGTTTAAATCTGAGAGGTAAACAGTTCGGAACCTTATCAGACACCAGGCTACCCGGCGTCTGATTTGGTTTCAAACTGTTTAAAAGGGCGTACTTATTGCTATCACCAATTGTTTTATTGGGAAAGAATAACGTCTTCTTCACTGTATAAACACTGACCATTATCATTGCAACGCACCTAAACGCATATACAGGGAACTGTGTGGGTGGGGTTTGAGGTGCAAGTATAGAAATTACCCATACATACAAGTACAGTAGAAGCCCTCTATTACTAACACTTGACAAAGAAATCATTATTATTTGGATGTTTAAGGCAGATGACTTAAAGCAAGATGAATGTAAAACTGAAAGCTCTTTCAGGAGCTCTCTTCTTTACCTTCATCTTGATTTTAGCTGTCACCTATGTTTCATACCATAAATTAGTCCCAGTGCAATTGATCGTAATTGGGGTGTTACTGTACATTCAAACAACTGTAAAGCGACCATTCAAAGCAACACTATATAGACAGTCTTCCAAAATAGAGAGCGATCAGATACAGAAAGTAAGAATATTGTCTATATTAATATGAGCTGGTTTTATATTATTGCGATAGAAATGATAAATAGGTACATGTATAACTATATTTTCTGCAGCGTGATTAAAGTATTTGTTTTGCACGATACTATAAAAGGAGGTTCCATATGGGCTCTCTGCATTTTTTTATTTTCTACACCAACATGCTACCTTCTGTAATCTGTGAAAGTACATTTGCCCTATGCAAACAATGTAGATTTATCAGGGTCTACAATGTTTGTCATTTTGCAATATATTGTTAAAATCAACCATACAAAGTCTAAAATGGACTAGATTTAATTGGAAATTCGAATTGACCATTAACGGTTCAAAGGGTGAATTAGAAGATAGCTACATGTATGTTATTGCCTCGATTGGTCATTATACTCAAGTTTGATTGTATATGTAAGCAATTACTTTTTACCCGGTAGAGGTGAGAAATAAATTCTTAACGTGAGAGTCATGAAATGTTGAAGCAAATTAAACTTATCAACAAATAGGTAGATTGAATGGCATTTTAAAGAGCTTAACAGTGCAGGCACAGCCAATGGTAATAAGCCAAGCTCGTGTTAATCGACCATTTCATGAGGACGCATTTGCATCTCAAGTGAGTAGCTGCTTAATGCTGGATTGAAATAATGCAGAAAGCTCCTGCATAAAATGTGTATTAATTATATCCTGCAGCGAACTGCTACCCGCTTAATGGCTGCAAACGGATCTCATATACAATGAACATGTACATAAGTTTGACCATAGTGCATTCATCTTAAAAATGGCGTTTAACTAACATGCAGACCACAACACATCTAAGCATACAAAAATATACACTTCCTTACTTGTTAACAAAGTAGTCAAGGACGCTTTAATGCATGAAATAAGTCGAAAATAAAAAGGTCAATCCTTTGCACAAAAAATGAAATCATTCTAAGGTGAACTTTATAATACATTCCATGCCTAGGTAATAAAAAAGACACGTCATTCAAAATAAGTTTAGTACTAAGGTTTTCATGTGGTCATGTAGCCCATATGCTGATATTTATTAAAACGTGAATGTTTTCTATGAATGCTTTAAACTTCAAACGTTCTTGTAAGGGACGCAGAATATATGATTAATGCGATGTGAGAATTAATAAACAATGTGTGAAACAACATAGAAGCGAACTGAGATAAAACAACGGTCCAAATGACTAGAATATTGTGAGAATTTGACGAAAAACAGATAATAAGATTCGTGATAAAACAAAATAGATTTCAGAGAGAAAATTGTGTTTGAAATAGATACGTTGTCCCTACAGACATGGATGGAAAACTTCTAAAAGTACGCTCGTAAACAATAGGACAGTATGTTAGTGCGACACACATTCTTTTTCAGGGTAAGAATGCAAACAAGCTAACATTGACTAATGAGATTAGAAGCAAACTATACAAAGATGCATACTCCCAAATACAGTAGAATCTAAAGACAAACTAGTTTGTCCTTCCTGTTTTAACTAAACTAGTTGCAATTTGCATTAAAATTGAATAAAAAACATTATGCATTGTATTCAGAAAATGCATATGATTAATTCAAATCTTAGCGGCACAACACAGTTTGAAACCTTTTCAGATGACTGGCTACACTAGATATATTAGATAAACATCGACATGGTTGTCAAACCGTGTGGTCTTGGTCCAAGAACTCTTTACAAGTACAATCAAATAAGGCATTAAAGTGGATGACAGTTGGCTCAGCATAAAACAATTGTATGTTAAAGAACAACCTCCCTCTCCTAGCCTATCATACAAACACACCAACGTATTGTCAGACACAATGTTATTAACTCCTTCACTTCCTTACCTCGAGTACAATGATTATTTGTAAACAGATAGGATCCTTATCAGATGCTGTGTTACGCGGCATCTAATCATGATCGAAACTGTTTGACAAACATAAAGATAATTCTTAAATCAAAACACCTCAATATATTTTGATAATATTTTGGGAAATAGAAGCAGACGACATTCTCTTTTGAATAGATGACGTCATGGCATACATGTATCAGAAATGTTTCGCAAGGTGGTAGATGTAAGGAGTCAACCGAACCAAACCATAATCATTTATTCTAAATGTAGCAGATGACGACATTGTAGAAAACAGATCGGAACACAGAAACTCATGCGTGAGATTTCTTCTATAGACGGGTCTGTTGTAAACAGGAATTTAGCTCTTATGGTTTTCTAAAACGTAATGGGTTATATTGTAACTGTTCAGTAGTTTGAAGTAAGCAATAAGTGATAGAATGACACCCCACAAGCACTTTCATACTATCTACGAAAAAGCATTCGTTAATTAACCCATTTACGCCACGTGGATTCTTCCTTGGATTAGATCCTTTTTATCAAAGGGGTGCCTGGTCGAACTTTCCATTTTCATTTTGTTTTATATTGAAATTCCTATCAGCATGCAGTGTAAACTCTGATCAGGTGCTGCATAATGCAGCGTCTGACCAGAGTCTACACTGTTTGCATATGTCCCATATATGGGATCGTGGGCATAAATTAAACAAGCAGTGTACATGTATGAAACATGTCAAAATTCTTAAATTAGTAAACAAATCAAACTAAACGTCAAAACGTTTAGATGCAGTACAGGTATATTCTGTTCCCAGGAAAGACGGTAGCCCTTTAAATAAACGTGTGTCTGCTTTACACGGTCATCCCTAGCGACGAATATGCTCGTCCTTTACAAACAGTATGCCAGTGAAGCATACGCGTGTTTAATACAAACAGTATAGACCTTAATTAGAGGGTTCTTGAAATAGCATTCTGATTAGGGTCTGCACTGTTTGTCATTTTGCACTAAATTGTAAAAACAAAATCTAAATAGTAAACAACAGCCTAGACTTTGAAATGATTGACTAAAACTTATTTTTGTAAAAAAGCCCATTTGTCAGATTGCATTTCATTGTGTTTGCGTCTAATTTCTTTTAAAATGTGACTTATAATGCTTTCCTCGTTGTGTTAGTACGAATGCAATATTTTATAATGTTATACAGTGTGAAGACGCCCATGACTAGCTAAACATTTTCTAATAACTCTACAACAACATCAATTAGCTTAAATAAACTATATATACAAAGGTGATGATGTTACTCTCGCCGTTGAAACCAACCTAAAAACAAACTCACTGCAATAAAGTGTAAACACGGATGTTTTAAAATGCAAACCGTTTACTTCGATCAAAATAAATAACAGTTTGGAACATGATCAAACGCAGTGTTACTCGTTGTGTGTTCTTCTTCCAAACCGTTTGCATGGACTTAATTGTGTTAGTGCAAACGTGTTCATTGGGAGAGAATAATGTATTCCCACTCGTATTAAGTTGTTTTTTCTATCATGATATTTTGTGTTTGGCTTTGTTAAAGACCGTACAATTGTGTACATACAGTAGCGTGTCCAGGTACCATATAGGTACAATAAAAACAGGAATCCACAATACATGTAGTTTCCGAATTAGTACCCGATCAACAGCGAACTGTACCGAATTAATTTCTCTTCAATAAACAACCTTTTCCGATAGTAAATGTATCAAACAAAGCAGCTTACAATATTATATTTAAATCTTATTTTGTACGCGGTAAAAATTGATGCCTTTCAGTTGATTATTACACTTTTGCGTTTGTAACTCCGAATCATAAATAATTCATTCGTACCTTTGAAAAATACATAAAACATTGGGGCGCAATGAATTATTATTGGAGAGTATTGAAGAACGATAGATGTCGTACTATAAGGGCATGTTTGTATCGGCTGACGTAGTTGGACTCCGAAACGGGTACCTGAACACGCTTCTGGTCTTTATGTTTCGTAATTATTAAAGAGAGATATTTAAGACTAAATAGTATACATTTTGAAAATATAATAAATTATTTGAATAATAAATTATACATAAAGCATAACCGTTATTGATAAAGTCTGATATGACATGACAACAAAAAATCTACAAATAATTACTTTTGTAACTTCCTACGAATGTGAAGTGGACTCAGCAGCACATCGTGATATTCAGTTTGGGGCATAAAAGTAAGAACTTACTCGTTGTAAATTCATTGTAAATTATACATTATAAAATATTCTGCAATGCCAAAAAAATAGATAAATATTCGAATATAAATGTACACCATGTAATACTGGTCTCCCATATGTTATACTAGTATGTGAATAGGCAAACGTTGTGGCATCTCTTTAGTGTTATCCCTTTCAGACGATGTCAATAAGACGCCAAAACATACGATGTGAATTATGGAATGTTTGAGGTTGTTCTTCGTTGTCTTTATCTCATACTACAGTGGAGAAAACGTTATTCTTTCCCAATAAACGCGTTTACGCTAAAACTATTATTCGCACTGCAAACAGTTTGGAGCCAGATCAGACGCCGGGTAACCCGGCATCTGATCAGGCTCCAAATTGTTTGCCACCAAGATAAACATGAATTATCAGAATTTTCCAAAAGTTGTACTTTTCTACGTTTTAGTGTTTTGCGTTTGCGTACGTTTGCGTTTAAACGGGAAAGAATAATAGATTCTCCACTGTAACTATCAAATATATCCAAGTATATAAAATACACATTGTCCATTTCATTACTGATTTTACAGCTTCCTTTTGACCACAATTTTACTTAGTTTAGTTTCGACCTATTTTTTTTCGTTTTAACTAAAGAAAACGTAAACACAATGCACTATAGATATAGCAAATAATAGGTTTTTGAGCATTCTAACGATTTTATTTATCTGAGCGGCAAATATTTTCGATACTGATCAGACACCGAATAATTTGAAATACTTGTTTTACATGTAGCACTTGTTTAGTATTGTTTTTGAATATTTTGTGAATTGTATTTAAAATAATGATACTCATTAAAATAACGCTTGAAGATCTCATATACAATTCTTCAAGTATAAATCCAATTACCAGACACGATATAAATATGGTTATCTGTCTAGATTTAAAAGGACCAGATCAGGCGTGCCTAATTATTGTTATAAAAATGTTTAAAACAACTTGCTATCGTTAAAAAGTTCATTTCAAAATTGCAAAAAAGCGATAATCCTGTCGATTACATAATAATTGTGTATAAACAAAATAAAAGTGTTACTCAATAATGTTTTGCAATTCGCAATTAGCATGTGTTTTAAACAGTTTGGATTAAAATAAAAGCGCATATCTCAAAATGAATGCCACATCAATCAATTTTGATTACGTTTTTATTTAAATGGCTGCAATGTACTAATAAAGAAAATTTATGTAAATTCTGGATCGATGGATGCTATCATTATCTAGTTATATACAACTATTTGAACGGATTCCTTGATAATAGATTGATTTTAAGTAAATAAATACAATAAAAGTATTTTATCAGTATTTTGTTATGTGAAATGCTTGCCATGCCCCCGCGACAGATAGTCGGAGAAATTCTCCTTTAACATTGCCCATCCGTCAGTTCGTCTATTCACATACAAATGTATACAGTACATGCATGGCCAATCTTACTCCTACTAAATATTGCAGGTTAAACTCTTGTTTTGCATGATGTGTTATTTATCACAAATGTGAATATAGTCTGAACTTTCAATATTTAAATATAATTCAGTATTTCAAACAACTACGGGTGGTTGAACTTAGAGTTTTTCGCATTTATATTTTTCTGCTGCTCTAAATATATTTCTAACTAAAGCATTGCAGATGCCATGTTGCAATTATAGTATCCTAGGTACACTCTACTAGAAAAATTATATATTCACATCAATTAGTAGACATGCATATTTCTATCTACGTCTTTGGCATTGCAAACACCACTAACATTTTAAGTGAACGATTCCAGTTTCCAATAAGTTCCAGTCTATCTTTGACAACTTCAAATTCATTACAAAATGACAAACAGTGAAGATTCTGATAAGAGGGTCCTAAAGGGCCCTCTAATCTGAGTCTACACTGTTTGCATAGCGCAAGTATTATCTTCACTGACACAGTATTTGTTATGGACGAGTACACTCGTCGCTAGGATTGAATAAATTCATGCAAAAATCAAAAGCATTCGTGTATGTTATCGTTATATGCGAGTATATTAGTATATATAAGTAGATTAAAAATAACACCTATATGTATTAAAACTAGACTAGTGCAGTTTGTCAATCAACTTACGTTCAATGTTAGCTCATCATTCTACTCGCTACTATACCTCACAAACAATACAATGTTATATGGAAACGAAGAGAAAAGATGAAAATGTAAACTATGACACAAAAATACACCATTCAGGTGGTACAGTGGAGAAAACGTTATTCTTTCCCAATAAACGCGTTTACGCTAAAACTATTATTTGCAGTGCAAACAGTTTGAAGCCAGATCAGACGCCGGGTAACACGGCGTCTGATCAGGCTCCAAGCTGTTTGCCACCAATATAAACATGAATTATCTGAATTGTCCAAAAGTTGTACTTTTCTACGTTTTAGTAGTTTGCGTTTGCGTACGTTTGCGTTTAAACGGGAAAGAATAACAGATTCTCCACTGTACATTGATGAAGACGTTATTCCTTTCTGTTTAAACAAAATTAACTGCATATCAAGCAATAAGCCGAAATAGCGAAAAAGGCATGTTTCTTAATACAGTATATATTTATTTCATACAGAGTTGCAAACAGTTTGGAGCCTGATTAGATGCCGAGTTGTTCGGCCTGTGATCGGGGACCAAACTGATTGTTATAAATATCGTTGTTTTACTACAAATGTGTTTAGTGAGAAAGAATGACGTCTTCTTCCCTGAACCAATAATGTGCTTGGTGTTGACAGCGAATAAAACAAAAAAGCAAAGAAGGAGAGTTTATGAGGCGGTTTAGATGAAACAAAAACATATCCGAGATCCATCAGGGAGTAAAATATTACGGAAGCAAAACTAGGTGCCAGCAGAGTATTTTGAAACTGATTAATTTTGAAATATTCAAAATGTATATTGCAGTGATTTTTGTCATATATTCTGCGTCCTTTTGTTGTTTCAATGATTGCAACAAAATACAAAAACATTGTAAACTTGATAGTCTTATTATTTCCCCATGTTCATTGAAAGAACATATTTTAACCCATTCCCTATAGAAGTGGCTGCTTACTGCATGATGAAAGCAAAACGCTGATATAGCAACATGTCACATCTTCCATTAAGCAACCATCTTCCTTAACACGAACGCTCATATACTATATATTCTGTAGCTGTTCAGTAGTGGATTTGTACTTATGCCTACCAAGGGAAGAGCATTTATTAACTCATTCAATCCTAACTTTAAATGGACTATTCCAATTATGCCAATTCCATCTTTTTTACAATTTTAGTTGTTGCTTACAATATATTGCAAAATGATAAACAGTGCAGACTCAGATCAGAGGGCTCCTAAAGGAGCTCTCTGATTAGCGTCTAAATTGTTTGCATAGGAAAGTGCACTGCACAAAGATAAATTGTTTATTAATGACGAGTATACTCGTCGTTAGGATTGAATGTGTTAACGCTGTTATTGTATTATTAAATAAGTATATGTTAATTTAAAACTGGGGTTTCTTATCTGTTATTTAACATGTCAAATTTATCATTTTGGAATCATTCTATTGATAATGTCGAAACTCTGTTCGCTTTAAAAAATTCTAAATGTATTATAACTGCTCTTCATTCCGTCATTAATGAACGTTACTAAGCTGTAGTTTTCGATTTGAATTTAATTCGTAAAAACAGTGCATTTATTGATCTGCTATGCCTTTGGAATATTGCTTAAAAAGCATAGCATACATCAAATCAGAACAAAAGGCAATATGCGAACATCTAAAAAAGCATTTCCCAAACAAAACTGTGGAACTACAGATGTTGCTGATATTAGCTTAAAAAGGTATATACCAGCAACGTTTATGTTTCCATCTTAGTACCATAAGCAATAAAATATCTACAATTATAAACAATTTCTGCATATGCTTATACTGATTTTCGTTTTACATCATCATAATTTGTATTACACCCTTATGCCTACGGTCCGAGTAAACACCTTATGCAAACAATGAAGAGCTAGATGATACGGAGCCTCCAGGAGTTCACTGTTTGCAAAAGATCTGCGTAATTTGATATCACACTGTATATGAGCTGTTCCATTACAAAACAAGCCTTATTGCATTGCAACATTGTACTAACCAGGTGTTGTCAATCCAGGCTATGTATTTGAGTTTACTACACTGTAAAATATAGTATATTAAATAGCTACATAGAATTCTTTATACGCATGTTGGTGTCCAACAGTGTATATTAAGACCAGCCGCCGAGTCTTAGACGCTGTGGCTGTCCCTGATCTACACTGTTTGTAAAACAATAAGACAGGTTTTGTAATGACACGGTTCATATGTAGCTTCGGTAAGATAAATCATAAATCAGCTATGCCAAAAATGCAACAGTATTTAACCAACGCCAGTTATACCTTCTGCACTCCACGGTAAACAATTTTGATCCAGATGAGACGGCGATAGTTTCTGTATATCATCTGGATCAAAACTGTGTGCCATTCTAAAGATTTTGGAATGACAATTGTTAGTCACGATATGCTTCAAACGTTTCACATAAACTAAGTGCCAACTTATATAGCGTGTTAAAGATTACAAGCTCAAAGGCTATAACACTTTTGAGTTGTTTCTGTGGTCGTTCTCAATCATCTGATAGGTCAGATGTGAGCCTAGGCTCATATCTGACCAATCAAATGCTTGAGAACGAAGACTTAACCCAATTGCTTTATAACATTGGACGGACTTAAATGAGTACGAACTGAGTCTAAAGTTATAATGAGTTTGCGCAGAGTCTGAGATCATTCTCAAGCATATAGAGTATGAGATCAATCTCAAGCATATGATTGTTCAGATTTGAGTAAAAACTCAAACCTGACCAATCAAATGGTTGAGAAAGATTTCAGACTCAGCTCAAAAGCTTAATAATGTTCAGGTCTGATATAATGCAAAATATAACTATCGAATACTTACCCCGCAAGCACAATGAACATGTCTAGGCGGTTCCAAGAGTCTGCCAGGTATGTCGTCTCCCCGTACAACCCCATGGCCACTATCTTGATGAGCATCTCGACGGCGAAGAAGGCGAAGATGAAGTGGTCGAAGTTCTCGAGGACGCGACACCTGATGGAGGCACAGACAACGTCATTGCACGGCTGGTACATGCCCAGAGTGACACAGTTGAGAAGGATGACCAACATACTGAGCCGCTCAAACCAAGTACAGAAGGGTTAAGGAAAATATATACTCGAGGTTTCTTTGCAGGAATAAAAATGTTATCATAACAATGTACATACATTGAGCATACATTGTGTAATACAAACTCGTCATTAGCATGGTCATTTAGAAAGAAAAAAATTTAGTTGAAATGGTTTATATGTGAATACACTGCTTTTGTAAATGGTAGTCAATATATAAATCAATCACAGCAGGTATATAATACCACATATTTTATAATTGTTTTACCAATGAATTAGCATTTTTTCTAATCTACAACTTCAATGATGATACATAGGAGTAGATGATAAACGAACCTCTACGCCAATGCAATACAATAAAATGTAGAAAATAACCATTTTTGAAACCTCTGACAATTTATTATTTCCTGAGTGGCAAACAGTTTGCAGTTTGATCCGACGTCAGGTTACATAAAATCTACCTGTCGTCTGAACTCGTTGCAGACTGTTTACGGTTGACATGGCGTTTATAACATCAACGCGTTTATGGAGAAAAACTAGTGTCTTACCCACTACATGTATAATTCAGTTTTGTACAATTTCCATACAGTATAACTTTGTTAATAATGTGCTGACTAATTATTATCTTTTAAAATTGCAAGAATGGCAAACCGTGAATGATTATTCTATAAGACATGATAAGCTTATAATCATTGCTACTAATTTGCTTTGAATGGTTTCCTGTAAAATATCTCACTGCGTACTGAAGGGGTGTAGACATAAATCAATCGAGAATGCAGCACTACCATTTCTCTGATTTTTTCCGAAACCTTTAGATTTTTATCCTAGCAGATTGTAGCTTAAAGCAGGCTGAAAGTAAAACAGAATGCGCCTTCATGCGCATTTTGTTTTACTTTCAATCTACTTTAAGTAATCGTGTTTGAAAAATAGAAAAATTTGAAATCTTAGATATGTTTCATGATCACCTTATGGAAGCCCCGAGAATGCTGAACACTCTCAAAACACTCTGGAACATATTATTTAACTATTTATCATTGCCATATCTGGAGTCATTGACAAATTGCGACCCTCATGATGAAACATAGCTTAGTTCCGGTAAATAGAGGTTCGAACAATTTCTAATTGATCGAGTGAATCATGCAGTGTATTACAATGTCTAACAACCCCAAAGTCAGACATTGGAAAACGGCGTAGAAACTAGCGAAATGCCACAAAATGCGACCTCTCATCAGTATCAACAATGTTTCCGTTTTACACGTACCAATATTCTTTCCAACATTTCCAAACTTTATTGCAATGCGTTTGCGTGTCGAATGTATTTAAACGGGAAAGAATAACGTTTTCTTCACTGTTCTTATATCGATACTCAAAATGCCCACAAATGTAAACGTGGCTTTATAAGAAACATTATTTTAGGTAAATTATATAATGGTAAATCTGATTAAAAGTCAGAAGTTGGTTTGTTAGTTAAATGATAAACAACTATACTTATGTTAACCGTTTCTCTCAATAACGCCACAAAGCGCGTTTGCCAACAGTTTTGGTCCAGATCAGACGCCGCGTAACGCGGCGTCTGATCAGGACCCAAACTGTTTGACACTCGTTTCGAAGTTACATCAGTCATATTGCATTAAATCTAACTTTGAAACGATATTGCAGACAACAGTATTGAAGCAGACGACAATGTGGTGGTGAAGGGGGGTAAAACCCTCAGGGTAAATTTTATCATGAAACGGTAAAAGTGGAGAAGATGCTGTTCTCTCCGGTTTGAACGCGATTGTAAAATTAGTAATGGTTTGATTTAACTGAGTGGCAACTAGTTTGAAGCCTGGCCAGGCGCCTAGTTTGCAAAGGAAATAACAATTTTAGCATAAACGCGTTAATTTGCGAAGAATAACATACAGTGGAGAATCTGTTATTCTTTCCCGTTTAAACGCAAACGTACGCAAACGCAAAGCACTAAAACGTAGAAAAGAACAACTTTTGGACAATTCTGATAATTCTTGTTTATCTTGGTGGCAAACAGTTTGGAGCCTGATCAGACGCCGGGTTACCCGGCGTCTGATCTGGCACCAAACTGTTTGCACTGCAAATAATAGTTTTAGTGTAAACGCGTTTATTGGGAAATAATAACGTTTTCTCCACTGTATATTGAGAGATACCGCCTGTGGTTCTTTATTATCTCCCTTAGCTTAGAAACTCCATATACGCATTACCGATGTACAATCGTTGTCCAATAACAAGAACCCTAGTCACCGTAGTCAAGTGATTGTTTTGTAACCAAACATAATTAGTTGTATTACGCAAAAGAGAAAGTAGGTTGTGATGTGAGGAAAACGATATCTACGACATTTGCAAACAGCGAAGAACAAGCCCAACTGTGCGTTTCCAATGCTGTGGTTGGTCAGGGTATGGATTGTTTGCAATAAAAAAAGGAAATACTTTTGATAGCGACGAATGTCAAACCATATAAAATGCATTCAGAGCATCGTTACATATAGATACTTATATCAATGTGTCTTACATCCAAATACCGAGTTCAGTGTTAGAGAAATATAACCGGCGTCACAAATTCAATACCTTACGCTGAGTACAACAGCATATACAGGATCTGAACCGATTGACATTTATCTAAATATTTCTTAAATAAAAATATCTAACCATTCAATTTGAGAATTTAAAGCATGCAGTTTTAGGTACAGTGGAGAATCTGTTATTCTTTCCCGATAAACGCGTTTACGCTAAAACTATTATTTGCAATGCAAACAGTTTGGAGCCAGATCAGACGCCGGGTAACCCGGCGTCTGATCAGGCTCCAAACTGTTTGCCACCAAGATAAATATGAAATATCAGAATTGTCCAAAAGTTGTTCTTTTCTACGTTTTAGTGCTTTGCGTTTGCGTACGTTTGCGTTTAAACGGGAAAGAATAACAGATTCTCCACTGTAGATGACGTCATAGCAGTGCAGTGAAGCTGAGAAGGTCGTTTTGTAGACAATAACAAATGCACCAAAGTTGCACTTGGCGGAACCTCTGATCAGAGTCTGCACTGTTTGTTTTGAAATGTTTCTAAAACAGCCTTCAAAATCATTCAACACAAACCAATCATTCTTTTCAACGGCAAAGTAGTTCATCGTTATAAGGTTTAATATAAATCATGGGGTTATAATCAAGTCTGTAGTACATGAAAAACACGGCCAGCTAATATAAAACAATATCACGTATAGAAGAAATCAATCTTACCCATCTTTCAGCTATATCTGGCGCAGTCTTGCACGAATTCTACTGTACTGTAAAACTTAGGTACATTTAATGTATAGCGATAAACGAAAGGATGGTTACATGTAGTTATTTTGTTTAAAACAGGTAGAAACGTAATACAGGACAAAACTAAACCAATACGTTCCGATATGAGCTTTTTGTTCTACTTTTGCCTTGCAATAAGCCGTCAAATGGCTTTAAACAATCTTTAAATAGTGGTTGCTTAACACATGTTTGACTGTATTTACGCATAATTTCAGTCACAATAACTTGATACTGTGCAGATCGGATCTAAAGAAGTATGGCCAACTTTGTAGCAGTTATTACGCGGGTTAGCAATTAAAACGGCAATTAAGTGTAAAAAATGGTCTAGGAGAAATATGTAGATGACGCTCTTTGTACCCTACTTTTCTGTATGAGGCGGTTGTCTACCAAACTCCTTTCAAAAAGATATCAACACATTTTCGAGTATTATACTATTCAATCCTAGCGACGAGTATACTCGTCATTTACTACAGTGGATACTCTGTTATTCTTTCCCGTTTAAACGCAAACGCAAAACACTAAAACGTTGAAAAGTACAACTTTTGGACAATTCTGATAATACATGTTTATCTTGGTGGCAAACAGTTTGGAGCCTGATCAGACGCCGGTTTACCCGGCGTCTGATCTGGCTCCAAACTGTTTGCACTGCAAATAATGGTTTTAGCGCAAACGCGTTTATTGGGACAGAATAACGTTTTCTCCACTGTAACATCGTACCTGTAAAAGAAACGTTTTTCATTTGCACACACTGTAGGCACATACCAAGGGGCATCTAAAGGAGCCCTCTGATCAAGGTATGTCGTACACTGTTTGCAATTTATTTTAGAACACAATTCTAAATAGTCAGAAATTGACTAGAGTTATTTGGAAACTGGAATATTTCCTTAAAAATTCCAGGGGTCAATAAATCAACATATTCCTCAAAGATATGTCATGCTTTTACATTTTCTCGATAATAAAGCATACATTCTTTATCTTGCAACAGCACAGTAAACTATCTAAAACAGTTTAAAAAAACCATCTCTTTCCCTTTTTTCAGTCTGTTGAAACGGTGACCTTTTTTAGAATTATCCCTGCTGAACATTCATATATGGTAATACTTCGCACACTGTGCAAATCTATCATTAGCACTATTTAATAGTTAAATAAAAACATTTCACCAGGAACACGTACAAACTCATGTCATACGGATGCATATACGAAACTGTTGTTCCTGAGCTGAATCTACACAGTTTTCAAAAAGCGTAAATATACGTTAATAGCAGGAGAATGGTTAAACACTGAAACAAGTTACAATGGAGAAGACGTTATTCTTTCCCGTTCTTTCTTTCCCACATAAACGAAACGCAAACGTATCGCAATAAAACGTAGGAAAAGACAACCTTTTGACAAGTCTGACTATCTAATTTAATTTGAGTGGCAAACAGTTTGGAGTCTGGTCAGACGCCGGGTTATCGGCGTCTAATCAGGCTCCAAACTGTTTTGATCGGAATTAATAGTTTTAGGATAAACACGTTTATTGGGAAAGAATAACGTCTTCTCTATGAAGGATGAAGGAAAATGTTATCATTGCACCTTATGTTCGATGGGCAATTAACACTGTTTTGGCTGATTTAGCAGAAGATGATAAAGGCATTTTGGCAAAAATGTTCTATAAATAAATAACAGTATCAATAATAAATACGAATGACGCAAATCTAGTATAATTTATTATGTCAGGACAGGGAACTCCCAAAAAGTTTATTCACCTAGCACCAAGATTATCCTTTCCTCTAGAGTGACGACTTAAATGCATTTTCAGCACTCTGCATCTGATCAGGTTCCAAACTGTTTACTAAACTTATTAGATTACCTGTCCATATTTTCAAAATACGCTTCATTTTCTATACTGTGTTGTAATGCGAAAACTTGCGTTTCGATTCGTTTCGTTTAATCTGTAAAAAAATAAAATAACGTATTCTCCCACAGTGTCTATTCGTCACAAAAATGCTTCTACCCTATCCAAGTATCCATCCTAATAAGTAAGACATATGGGCTATGGATTTGTTTTCTTACATCCTGACAGATGACTGTTTAAAGCAGACTGAAAGAAATACATACAGTGGAGAAGACGTTTTTCATTCCCTTTTAAACGCAAACGAAACGCAAACGCATTACATTAAAATGGAGTACAAATCAAACCTATTGACAATTATGAATATTTATTTAAATCTGAGTGACAAACAGTTTGGAACCTGATCAGACACCGGGCTACCCGGCGTCGGATCAGGCTCCAAATTGTTTGCAATAGATAAACATGTAATAGTTTTTACGTACACGCGTTTATTGGGACAAAATAACGCCTTCTCCCACTGTAATACCCTTTATGTTTTACGACCAGTCTGCTCCGCGCAGCAATCTGTCTCTAACACTGCCAAACGGTTACAGTGGAGAATCTGTTATTCTTTCCCAATAAACGCGTTTACGCTAAAACTATTATTTGCAGTGCAAACAGTTTGGAGCCAGATCAGACGCCGGGTAACCCGGCGTCTGATCAGGCTCCAAACTGTTTGCCACCAAGATAAACATGAAATATCAGAATTGTCCAAAAGTTGTTCTTTTCTACGTTTTAGCGCTTTGCGTTTGCGTACGTTTGCGTTTAAACGGGAAAGAATAACAGATTCTCCACTGTATGAGGAAAACGGCTATAGTTTAGATGTGGCCTTTTTTCAGCTGAAAATGGTATTGACTGTTTTAACAAAAACGGACTGCAAACCCTTGCGTGTTCTGAAATATACCAAGATATACGCTCGTAACTACCAGGACATATCCCTATTTTTCCATAGTTTCATATAGATTATCTAAATGGATTAAGCATTAATACTACCAAATAATTCATAAATCTATCTAGGATATATTCAATTCTGAGTGGCAAACAGTTTGTAGGCTGATCATTTGTCGAGTTTCTCTGCTTCTGATCTGGCTTCAAACTGTTTGCTATGGGCATATTTGCTTTAACCCATTACCCCATAAATACACCTTTTTACCACTTTACTTTATTCCTCCATTGAACAAAATAGTTCCATTTTAAAGTGCCATGAATATATACCATAAGAAATATTTTCAATATCTTAGAAAACAGTAGCTTAAAGCGAGCTGAAAATAAAGCAGAATGCGCCTGAAGGTGCATTCTGCTTTACTTTCAACCTGCTTTAAGTACTCACCTATTTTTAAAACTAGAAACAGGCTATGGGGTACAGGTTTAAGAGAAACGTGCGTGTTTTGGAATGAATAACGTCTACCTAATCGGTTGACACTCGACGGTTTGAGTATATGGTAATTAGGTACGTTAGCTATTCTATCAGACGGCGATATTTCTATGTTCGCAGCCCGAAGAAATGATAAATCATCCATTACAGAGATAGGCACGTCTAGTTCTATCGCTTAAAGAACTCATCCATTACGACATACCTGCAAGTTGGTCACAAGCAAGAAACTCTTGTCTCGGAGACGACCAAAGGGGCAATGTTATAAAAACACTGCTATTAGGACAACTCAAAGGAATACTCATTGGTGGAGTTTTACAGTGGAGAAGACGTTATTATATAAAAAAAACGTATTTTACGCTGAAACTATTACTTCCTTTGCAAACAGTTTGGAGCCAGATCAGACGCCGGGTAACCCGGCGTCTGATCAGGCTCCAAACTGTTTGCAATTCAGATGAAAATAAACATTCAATTAATATACAAAATGTAAATTTCGACATTTAATTGTATTGCGTTTGCGTTTCGTTTGCGTTTAAAGTTTCACCCTGGAAAAAATAATCTTATTCGCTGTAACACATTTTACCTTGCCGACGAGTAAACTCGTCGTTTACTAACACTCTACCGGAAAGAGGTACATGTACTTTTGTTCTATGCAAACAGTTTAAACCAATATCAGAGGGTTCCTATGTAAAGGAGCCCTATGATCAGGGTTTGCACTGTTTGTCATTCTGGAATATATTCAGACACTAACCCTATAAAGTCAAAATATTGACTAGGAAACTGGAATTACCCAATACAAGTTTCAGGGTCGAATTTTACTGTACTTGCCATTTTCGTAAAACATTGTAGAACAGCAAAAGCAGTAAAATGGATTTAACCCAATGGGAAATTGACCACGATGCGCTTATTTGAAGTTAAATGGCCAATGACAATTCTAAATAACTAGCATACGTCTTGAATTCAAACCAAATAAATATTCTTTGAATCATTATTTTATACGGTATCACAAAATAAAAACAACTCTCAAATTAACGTTCGTTTTACGCGAGTAGCCTGCCTTGGTGAAAAGATTGCATGCCGTAAAAGGTGATCATCCTTAGCTACGCAATCAGAAAATGAAAACAAATTACCAATTCTGGTGCTCTCGCTAACGTCATGTAGTGATGTTATGCAATGTGGAAAATCTTACTAGATTCAATTATGAACCGGATTAGGTTCGTTCCTTATCAGTGAAAATTTCCATTTGTTTCATTGATCTATTGGCTTTCAGTCTTCTAAGTGTGATTGTAGCCAATGTAGGTCGGAATTAGTTATAAAACAGCCTCACCACAAGCGATGAAATTTATTGATACACCAAAGTTCCGTTGTGGCCACTCCGACGAAGTGAGTACAATGGAGAATATGTTATTCTTTCCCGTTTAAACGCAAACGTACGCAAACGCAAAACACTAAAACGTAGAAAAGTACAACTTTTGGACAATTCTGATAATACATGTTTATCTTGGTGGCAAACAGTTTGGAGCCTGATCAGACGCCGGTTTACCCGGCATCTGATCTGGCTCCAAACTGTTTGCACTGCAAATAATAGTATTAGCGTAAACGCGTTTATTGGGAAAGAATAACGTTTTCTCCACTGTATTGATATTGTTAACATATTCACTGCCATGACGTCATCAAATTTAAACAAAACATCGGCTTTAATTTGTAAAATTTAAACTATATGGTATTTGGACTTTAGAAATATTGACATGAGTATCAAACAGTTTGGATCCTGGTCAGACGCCGCGTTACGCGATTTCTGATCAGGATCAAAACTGTTTGAAATTAACTATTGTACTAGAAATAATGCAGTGAAGGGGTAAACCCTTTGAGACCTAGTGACGTGTATACACGTCTATGTACGGTTGTCATGACTTTTTTACAATCAGTGTATACCACATAGGACTCCACTAATCAGGGCCAAAACGGTTTTTAATTTTGCAATGTATTGTTAAGAATAAGCACAACATAAATAGTCCCTAAAATTGCACGTTCTGGAAAAGTCAAAATTACTGGAAAACTGGATTTGTCCATTTGAAGTTTCAATTGCAAATGAATTACATTTAAGTACATGTACCATATATATTTAAAAGAACAAATAGTGCAGATCCTGATCAGAAAGAACCCTGGTACCAGGGTCTTCATCATTTTTGTAGGATAAGTCATGGGTACAATGTTTGTAAATTTCAAGTATAGTTAAATGCTTTATTACTTCAATGAATCCACGTCTGGCACAGGTGTTACTGTATGTCTAATTATCTGAGGATATTTATACTGTACAAATAACTTTGAAGGTGGTTAAGCTATATTTGGTAGAAATCATAGTATACCTTATCATGTACATGTATCAGCTTCTGGACGGATTTACGCGGTTTTTGTGATAATATTGTATAGTTACGTAATATTGACTGTATATGACAAAGTTGTACTGGTTACACGTGGTTGGTGTGGAGCATGCAAAGCCCCTGATAAGAGCGGGTAAACTGAACAAATCCAACACTTTCTCACCCATACCTGTACAATATCCTATTGTGTTATTACTCATTATAATCGTCTCAAAGAGACGATTCTAATGAGAAGGTATGAAAGAGACAATTCTCTGATGAATAGTGATACCATAGGTTTAACTCAGAAATAAAGATTTTAGTTTTTTGAAATACTCTCCTTATCTGGAGCTCTATGCAACGAAATCTCGGTATACGTATATTTCGTCTGTTGCCAAAGTATATCTCTGTATGTATGTCTGGCTTTCACTTTATGTATGTCGCTGTGTATCTGTGTCCCAGTATCTCTCTCTTTATCTCTGTCTCTCTCAGTGTCTTGTGTCTCTCTTTATATATAATATATATATATATGCGTCTCTCTACATTCCTGTCTCTCTATGAGTCTGTCTCTCTCTCATTCTCTTTCTGTCGCTTTCTATCTCTCTCTCTCTGCTTCTCCGCTCTCTCTATTTCTCACTCTCTCTATATATATATCTCTTGTCGATATTTACGTAATTCGATTTTATCGCATTTAGTGCTATTGGAAAAACCAATCAATGCTAATATCAATCTCATTTTCAGCCATTAATAGATGTAATGTAAATGCATTCTATTTTCGTGCTGCAATCGTCCTTCGAGCAATTTGGTATTGACATATGCACACTGGTATGGCAGAACGAACAGGCTCCCGCTTAACGATTCGATTCCCGTTAATCCAACGCACACGCTCCCGTTAAAAAATGGCGCAAGTTGTCAAATCGACACAAGTGAGAATATAAATATGATGTTTGTCCTTGGATATTGCTTGAAATGTAGACCAAGACTACTCTTACGGAGTGTCTCACACACTGAGGCATGCCAACGTACAACTTATTTATAGGATAAATGCTTGAGGTCGATGTTTAACTTGAAAACGTTTCGACTGTTACGGCAAATTCTGAAGAAACTGATGCTCATTGACAAAAAATTGTTCTGAATAGGCAACAAAATCAGCTCTAATCGATACCAAATATGTCCGTCGAGTAGTCTGGGTACAATTGTCAACTGTATATACAAAATAATCCGTTAAGCTATTAAACAAATAAAGATTTTGATTGTTTTTCATTACAACGATCCACGCTCCAGTTGTGTGTACAACGAACAAGCTCCCGATCAAAATAATTGTAGATATTTTTTCTCAAAAACGTGGGACCATTTTGAAATTAACATATGCATCTGTAATAAAATATCGTCTCCATTGCTATCGCCGGCATGTTTTTGTAATTTTACCCTGTTATTTAAAGATTTAGATCTCTTACTGAGACCGTTAGAATATCTCATGCCAGGGCACCAAGATTTTGGGAACTGTTAACATACTATAGGGACGTGTATGTACGTAACGCCCTCCGACTGAAATTAATTTTCAAGCACAGGGCATTATATCCCGTTGCAGGTATATATAAGGAAACGAAAGCGAAAGGTCCACCTGTGGCTGTTACCGCATCCCTTAAAATGTATCTTTGAGCAGACAAACACCAAGCACGTGGAATTATAGATCTTCATTGGTCGTCAGTCCTAATCATTGCATTGTATTTAAACCACAAACATATAAACTGACATCACAATCTATAAAAGAAAAAGAAAGTCGAAAAAGACTTAATTTAGATGTTTCGATTGAAAGTAATATGAATCAACTGATGGAACTGAAGAATGTTCTCCTCTCTTGTATCAGGATATTCACACCGGTTCAACGGATTTTATTGACATTCCAACTGATAATTAGGTATTGAAGACTTCGTCTAATGCAGAGCTGTTAAATTCTTTTCCTGAATTCCTTTCATTGGTTGAAGAAAACGAGTACCCACTGAAAAACATAACGCTGCTGTTATGGATAGAAACAGTGAGGTAGTATGATTGTTTAACAGCCCAATCACTTCAGTACTTCGAAGAAACATAGCGATTTTGGTGTGCGGGGTATCGATTGTTTCATGGGAAATTCGCATGCTTTATGTCTGAACAAAGTGTTTCTAAAGGAAAACTACTTTCGGAATAAAAAAAGTTCGGACATAATTTATTAAAGATCCTTTGCCTAAAGCGCGTTTGAACGCACAACTCCTGTGTGAAAAAGTGCTATATAAATCTTGAATAATAATAATAATTCTAATAATAAATTGCAAACTGAAATAAACTTTGCAGTTTCGAGTAGAAATTCGTCAGAACAAAACAACGAGAACCAATCCACCATGATTTGGTGGTCTGCTTTGACTGAAAGAAGAAGAAGGTATTGAACAATTTATCCCATCAAATCGGTCATCTACAAAAAACAAACTCCCCTGGATAAAGGCTGATATAAGACGTGTCTATAGGAAACAGGACAAAGCGTACAAAAATACAAGAACATTACCTAAATCTAAAACATTTATGTAGAAAGGAAACTAAAATTGCTTATAAGCATTACTTAGAAGAAATCCTCGATATAAATCCACAAGACAAAAAAAACAAGAACAACAAAAACAAAATAGACCAAATACCAAAAGACTTTACTCATTACTTAAACACTTAAGACAAGACTCCACTTGCATAGACAGACTAAAAAGAAATAATAAGACTTACACCGATGACAAAGATAAAGCCAAAATTCTAAATGTACAATTTCAATCTGCATTCACTCCGAAATCTCCTCTTTCTCTAAAATCGCTGGCTAAAACGACGGTCCATGGATTTGCGGACACAGGCAGAGAGATACCCTCAAATACACCCACAGTACCATGCCAGATATTGATACATTGTATTTCTGTAAATGGCATTGAGAAACTCCTGTACAATTTAAACCCTCATAAGGCTGCAGGACCAGATCAAATTAGACCTTCAGTACTAAAGAATGCAAGTGAAGAACTCGCTCATATACTCACAGAACTCTTCAAAAAATCCTTTCATACCCGCAACCTACCTGCAATTTGGAAAATGGCAAACATATCTCCTATATTTAAAAAGACTCAAAGTCAGACCCAGCTAATTACCGGCCCATCTCTCTCACCTGTGTCCTATGCAAGACCCTGGATCATGTTGTTGCCTCTATTATCACTTAACATTTTACTAGTACAAATCTCTTCTACGAGCTGCAACATGGCTTCAGGGGAAAACGCTCATGTCAGACCCAGCTCCTCATACTTATTGATGACATCCTCCAATCGATTAACCTTGAGAGCCAAGTAGATCTAGTACTACTTGACTTTTCAAAGGCCTTCGATATGGTGAACCATGAAAAGCTTCTTTACAAATTTCATTTCTATGGCATTAAGGTTCAAACTCATAAGTGGGTAAAAAGTTTCTTAGACAATCGAACACAGTCAGTAGTAGTAAATGGTGAAACATCTAACACAATCCCAGTCTCTTCAGGTGTACCCCAAGGCTCAGTCCTGGGGCCGCTTCTGTTTCTTATCTATGTAAACGATCTCCCTGACCACGTAAAATCTTCTTACGTCCGTCTCTTTGCTGATGACACAGCACTCTATCTCTCCTTACAAGTCGCCTCTCACTCCAGTCTATTACAACATGATGTACAAGCGCTTTAGATATGGGAATCAAAGTGGGACATGAAATTTAACCCATCAAAATGCCAAGTTCTTCAAATCACTAAGCGCAAATCAGTAATTCCTACACAGTATACATTACACAACACCAATATTGAAACAGTTTCTTCAGCTAAATACTTGGGCATTACAATATCAAATAACTGAACTTTGAATACTCATAAAGACAATGTTACTAAAAAAGCATGTCAAACAATAGGTTTTCAACGACGTAATATCAAAATTCACTCAGAAGGACTAAAAACAATGGCTTATAAACACTTGCCAGGCCCCAGCTGGAATATAGAAGCACTGTTTGGTCCCCGCACACATCTGCTCACATCGAGCAACATGAACGTGTTCAGCGGAGAGCTGCTAGACGGGTAAGACATGATTACAGCCGAATATCCAGCGTAACCAAAATGCTAAATCACCTGCAGTGGAGACCTCTTGACCTTCGGCACATCGACCATTGATTGACCATGTTTCATAACATCTTAAATGGTCAAGTTGCCATTCCATGCCCAGGATATGTTATCCCTAACAAAAGACCATCCAGAACTTCACACTCTCAGGCTTTCCAACACATTCAAACACATACTGATTATCACAAATTTTCTCTATTTCCCAGAACTATCATCCATTGGAATGCCTTACTGCCAGACACAATTTCTTTTTCTGATCCAGAGTTCAGTCTGGCAGTAAGCAAGATTGAACACATGTCTCCCTAGATATATCTGCTCTGTTTTAACCTATTTTAACAAATCCTTCTCTTTTCTGTCTTTTTAAATGCTTTGTCTTGTCAGTAGACCCGCGTCAAAGTCTAAGTCCCCAGTAGGAGTTCGACGTAATGGAAGATAGATAAAGGACAAGGACAGGCGGGTAATGAACATTTATATTTCGACGTTATTGGTGTTTTTGGTTTGGTCAAAGATACATTTGTAAGGGATGTGGTAAACAAAGCCGGGCATTCTCAGGCCTTTTAAGTAGCAGGCGAGCCTTTCGCTTTCGTTTCCTCACCTATACTTGCAACGAGATATAATGCCCGATGCTTGAAAATTAATTTTATTCGGAGGGCATTATGCACAGACACGTCTCAACGTCTGTTAGCAATTTGGATCCCCAAAATGCCGATGCCCTGAGGATATTCAAACATTCTCAGTTAAAGATCTATATTTTAAACCGGCGATAGCAATGGATACGATATTTCATTTCAGATGCAAAGGTTTATTACAAATTGGTCTAGAAATTTTGACAAAAACATCAACAATGATTTTGATCTGGAGCGTGCTCGTTGTACACACAACTGGAGCGTGGTTCGTTATATTAAAAAACAATCAAAATCTTAATTCGTATAATAGCTAAACGGATTAATTTTTATATGCAGTTGACGATTGTACCCAGAGTACACGACGGACATATTTGGTGTCTATTAGACCTGATTTTGTTGCCAATTCAGAACAATTTATGTTCAATGAGCATCAATTTCCTCTGAAATTGCAGTAACGGTCGAAACTTTTTCAAGTTAAACATCGACCTCAAGCATTTATCCTGTAAAAAAGATGTACGTATGCATGCATTAGTATGTGAGACACTCCGTAAGAGTAGTCTTGGTCTACATTTCAAGCAATATCCAAGGACAAACATCATATTTGTATACTCACATGTGTCGATTTGACAACTTACGCCATTTTTTAACGGGAGTCGATGCGTTGGATGAACGGGAATCGAAGCGTTACGCGGGAGCCCGTTCGTTTTGCCATACCAGTGTGATATGTCCTCCGATACGCATTACAACCGTTGTATACAGTCTGAAAGCCAGACTACAGTACGAAACACAATTATAAATACAGTCAAATCCCAATATCAAGACCAATCCATCGAACACTTCACGGTGGCTAAACAATCGGCGACAATGTAAAGCAAAATGAATGTTAAGCAGAAAGCTACTGAAGGAGCTTTCTGCTTTACATTTATCTTGCTTTAAACAACAACTTGCTCTGAGCCGCGAACTTTATACATTCATTTTATTAGTCGATATAGCGGAAATTTACAGTATATTCGTCTGGTCGACATTTTTACACACTAAAAATTGTCGCTTCAACTTCGTCCTTGATATTTTCTGGGTTTCACTTCGATAAAATCTACAACCAATCCATGATTAAAGAAACATTCAAATGAAAATACATGCAAACTGCAAATTCAGTGACAGATTTTGTACAAAGAAACAAAGCAAAAATATTCCTTTAGATACATGTATTAACATTTTGCTTTTGTTTTCCATTAAGCAGTTACCTGCCTTTACATACACGTGATTCCATATTTTATTGAACGGTCGCGCTATACATATTCGCCCGTACTTTATCTGGGTAATAAACAATTTTATTGCGTAGTTTGTATCGGTCGTACCAGGGAAGTGAAGTGTCACTGAAAACGGTTAAGGTTTGGTGAGAAACACGGACTGATCAAGATCCGTCAAAACCCTCTAAAACTCGAGCTAACGCTTTGAAATGCTATTTTCAAATTTGACAAAACTGTTTACCTATACAGACGTCAACTGTGCGCCAGTCAGTAAAAGGATATCGATGAGCATTTTTGTTTTCTGCAAGGTGATAAAAAGATTATATTTGCGTCATCGGCGTTAAATATAGAAACATTCACCCGAGCTTCCACTAATGAACTGGTGCGTTATTGATCAAGACAAAACACGTTGATCCTTTTCACTGCGATCGTATCGTCTGCTTAAAAATTGTCATCTGCTTTTATTTCTCAAAATTATATATTTAGTATTGTTAAAAAGGAATATTGATACATCTACGATTGTCAAACAGTTAAGATCCTGATCAGACGCCGAGAAACACGGCGTCTGGTCAGATTCAAAACTGTTTGAAAACGCCTTTAAAGTAGGGTTCGAAAGTGAAACGAGAGTTTTCTGTGAACGATATTGACGCTTAATCAGAAAATTAGCAGGTTCGCTGGGCGTTTGTCATAGGTCCAGGTGCGAAATGGCATATAATCATGTGACAAATAGATAATTGACAATTTGATATTAATAATATTCTGTTCGTGAACATCTCCTACTGACCTACATGAGGTATTAGTTGAGTCTGTTTCGTTTCTGTCGCCCACAAATGCCTTTTTAAACCCTGAAATAAAGCCTGCTACTGTGTGATCTTTTAGGCCGTGTTTTATTGTTTTGTCTATCTTATACAAATATGAATAGTCTATCTTTGGTGATGCACCATTGTCATACACTGAGCAATACAATAACCTTTCTCTTTTAACCCATTCAACCCTGCGAAGAGTATACTTGTCATTAACTCATTTCCCTGCCTAGTTTTATCGTCTGCTTAAACCCTCTTACCGCCAAAATATATTCTGCATAGGTAGTGTCGTCTGCAATATTGTTAAAGTCATATTTAGTGACCAAAAATGCCATTTTCTACAATTTAGTGCACTGCTTTTGAGTTTCGTTTGCGTTGAAACGGGAAAGAATAACGCTTTCTCCACTGTTTAACCTCTTTCCTCCCTGAAACTTTAAATGGAAAATTCCAGTTTCCATTTTAGTTTAGTCTATTGTTGACTTTTAAGGATTGTTTTTGTCAATGTTTGGCTTTATGACAAACAGTGAAGACCCTGATCAGAGGGCTCCTTTCGGAGCCCTCTGATCTGGGTCTTCACTGTTTGCACTGGACAAGTGTACTATTCACATGTACACTGTTTGAAAAGGACGCCTATATGCGGGACTAGGGTTCAAAGGGTTAAGCTGTACAACGCCGCCATTACAAACTTGTAATTTTCCACTCTAGATTAGGCTACTGTACCAATTACCTAAAGGTGGCGAACTGTCAATTGCTATACATCTACCATCAATATCATTTCTGGTGCTTTAAATAGATACAAAAGTGCGTTTACCGTTCGTTCAGAACTGAAACAGATTGGGGAAATACACTATTCTTTCCCAAACACAATTTTAATACATGTGTGATCATAGACGTCGACGTCTAATCAGGCTCCTGACTGTTTGTTGTCACTTGCATTACAGTGAAGTGTCTACATGGTTCAAATCCAGTTCGTTTGCGTTTAGTTTCGTTTAACCCTTTCATTATTTTTACCCCCTCACCGTTTTTTTGTCGTCTGCTTTAGTAGTGTTGTCTGCAAGACGCGTTTCAATCGGTCCCGTTTAATCCGTTCATGATCAAATTGTTCGGGAGATTTTTACCCCCTCGCCGCTTTTTGTCGTCTGCTCCAGTATTGCAAGACGCGTTTCAAAGTTAGATTTAAGGTTTTATGGTTTAATAAGTATCGATAAGAATGTCAAACAGTTTTGGTCCTGATCAGACGCCGCCTTACGCGGCGTATGATCAGGACCCAAACTGTATACAAGCGCGCTTTATGGCGTCATTCAGAGTGAACGGGTTACATTGTAAAATAGACAGAATTACGTATTCTCCACACTTTTATAATAGTCTAGCATGTAATAAACACTTATCCAATATATCTGAATACATGTACATTAAAATCTGCATAAAAATCTGAATAAGGGGAGATCCTTTGAAAGCACAGAAAACAAAGCAAATACTGAAAATCGCAGGCTCGGTTTAATTGAGTCTGTTCATGAGCAATACTGAAATGTGCAACAGTGCTCACGCCCCCTAGCACCGGCTTAAGCGGTATTCAACTTTCAACTGTAAATACGCTGAAATCAATGATTCCCAAGGACCAGAAAGTATAACAACACTGAGAATGAAGTACGGGGCGACTTTTTACAGCCACCACACAAGCACTTAACATCTGCTGTTGTGAATTATAAAAATTATAATATGTATGGGTGACTCGACGTTTCTGTCATCAAACTGTAACATAAAGTCTGAGACAGTTTCCAAATACGGTTATTGTTTCCGTAAAAGGTCATACTCTACATGTGTATATTATAAGCCAAAACCAAAACTAAGTCTACAGGTCATATTTACTGTGGAAAAGACGTTATTCTTTCCCTATAACGCAAACAAAACACAAAAGCAATGTAGTAAAATTTAGAAAATTACAATATTGAGAAAATTCTATTTATTTTAAAATGAGTGGCAAACAGTTTAGAGCCTGATAAGACGCCGGGTAACCCAGTGTCTAATCTGCCTCCAAATTGTTTGCAATGGAAATAATGATTTTAGCGTATATTGGGGAAATAATCACGCCTTCTCCACTGAACAAGTACATGTATGTATATACAAATATCTATCTATCTATCTCTCGTATAGTGCCGACCCCTCTCACGAGTGTAACAGGCACAGGCACAGGTGCGCGTCGGATGTGAGAGCTTAAGATATAACATACAAGTTTACAAAAGATGCATAATTCAAGCACAATTTACAATTTCGAACTCAATATAGAACGAGGGTGACAATATTTAATAGTTCACTTAAATGTTCGTCAACCCAGTTGAAATGACTAACAATAAATGTTTTGAATATGACCTAAAAACTAGTTTCCTATAGGATGGTCAACCTTCACCTGTCAGAACCCACAACCGACCGCTCTTGCTATATTTCTGCTTTCTTTTAAACTCTAACAATGCTGTTTTTGTTCAAACGGATTGTTCAAAATTCGGAAAAGGATGACTTTGGGTTGTTTTCCGTCAGTATTTAGAAATAACAGAAACAGCGTATACCTTGATCAGAGGGCTTCTAGGGGATCAGGATCCACACTGTTGCAAAGAATGCATGTAGTGATATCTATAACTATAAGAGGGTTACGTCGTGCTATTGTGCACGTGATTCCTTGTCGGTATCACTAGATGGGAGTATAACACGCAAGTTTCCAAAACATAAGGCCACAATAAATCAGTCGTTTTACTTTTCCCGTTCGCGCCAAATGTTATCGTCTGCTTAAAACTGTCGTCTGCACAATTGTTTCATAAATATATGTTTGGCCATTTAGATACATGTATCAGGGGCCCGTCCATAAAACTTCGTACGACAAATGTTGTCGTACGTCAGAAAATAAAAGTCTCAATTATTATTTATTTCTCCTTCTAATGATGTCTTGTGACATATCTTTGGAATCGTCTCAGAAATTAAATGTTTTTTAAAGTTTTGACTTACGACCGTTTTTGTCATACGAAGTTTTATTAAACGGGCCCCAGTTTGGCGTGCGATCATGACCCAAACTGTTTCCAAAGTCTTCTAAAGTCTTTAATGCATCTTGTATTATGGAATTTTAGCTACAAGATTCTTCTTTCATTTATGATGCTTTAAGAAATGGTGTAACGATTATCCGGTGTTATTTCTGCAAGGGCGTCACACATACTTTCCGTCCAGTTTGGATACAGATAAAAATTGTTTGATGTCTTACAGCATATTAGGGAATCCTTTACTTGACGGTTGTGACTTTACGAGTATTTGCAAACAGTTGGTCCATATCAAACGCCCAGTTACTATGCATCTAATATGAACCTAAACTTTTTGACAATAATTTTCAAGTTTCTTCAACTGAAAATATTTACTAAACTTAGCTCTACATAATTTGCAGTCGACGATTTCAAAGCATACATACTTTATTATCACAGAAGATTGATTAATCAACACGGTCTGCTTGTTCTGGAAGAATTTTGACCTTATCGTGCTAAGAAGTAATTTGGCCCTTAACAAGGACAGCCGGGGTCCTAATCAGACACAGAGTAACTGAATGCCTGATCTCGATCTAAACTTCTTGGTAAAGAAGTGCTGTTTCGTGTATCGCTGGTTTAAGGACTAACTAACATTGGAACTAAGCTCAACACATTTTAGACGATAGTGTAGAAGCAGACTATATTTTAGTACAAGAAGGGCTGAGACAGACACTGCGGCTGTATAAGTCATTGAACAGAAGCTATTTTTACACTGTCTTTGTCTTCTGGAAAACGTCGTCCGTTGGTGACATTTAACCGTTCGCCTACCACTTGTAGTCGCGATTTGCAAACTGTTTGGATCCAGATCAGACGCCGCGAAACGCGGCGTCTGATCAGGTTCCAAATAGTTTGATCCTCATATGAATATAACGTTAGCTTATTTGCTTTTAAAAATATTTTTTTTCAATAGTTCCATACGATGATAATTATAAAGCAGACACTATCGAAGCATGCAGATGGTATAAGATCGTTGCCCTTGAAGTGAAAGGCTAGTAGTAAATATGATAGTTTCACCCGGTTACTGCCTGGGCGTCGTCTGTATTAGATTTGTCGTCTCGGATTATTTCTTTTATTGTAGGCATTTTGACAACAACACGACAATATAAGGGTTTACATGCATTTCACTAGGAGTCGCCAAAGCGCTATATCTTACGAGGAAAGAAGCATCAGACAAACATTATTGCGTAATAAATTTTCATTAACTTGTCTACCTGTTGTAAATAAGACAGTGCTATTTTAAAACAGTTTTACGACGCGCAACACACGTAATGGCCCCGCGCCGAATCTCCTAATGTCTATATGCAGGTAATCGAATAATCTATTGCAAACAGGCTGGAATAAGATACAGTAGAAAATACATTATTTCCATTTTAAACGAAATTCAGACTCGACCGTAAATGCAATAAATTGTAACAACTAAACAACAAAAATGTTTACAGCGATTTAAGAAACGAAATTTAATCTTAACCAATACATTTTGGTGTTTGCCCGTTGAGAACAGTTAAAGAAAAAAGGAGTAAAGACTCTGAGTAAAGCGACATTTGATCAGGCTCCAATCTAGCTGCCACTCACATTTGAAAGTACAGGTAGCTTAAAGCAGGTTGAAAGTAAAGCATAATGCGCCTTAAGGTGTATCATTTTTCTACATTTTACTCTTCCTATTTTCGTTTAGTTTAATTTAAACTGTAAATGATAACATATTCTCCACTGTATACAGTAACAAAATTAGAAAACTTAAGTTAGACTCTGGTGCTAAAAATTAGTTTTCCTAATTTGCTGGAAGACTGTGTTTGGGACATGTACGCTTTGCTTGGCAGTATTTTTATCGCAATACGCGAAGAAGACATTTTGTTCACCCCCCCCCCTTCCAATAAACGCGTTCACGCTAAAACAAGCATTTACATGGCGAACTGTTAGTCACTCAAATTGAAATAAAATTTTCTAAACATTGTAATATTCAACGTTTTACCACATTGCATTTACGCTTCGTTTGCCTTTAAACGGGAAAGAATAACGTGTTCTCCACTGTAAGACAAGACTGTTGCCACTGCGGCATGAAAGTGTCCATCGGTTTACTAAGTCATGCCTATGTCATAACTGCCCTCGTCACATATCACCTCTATGCCACCGTAAATTCCTTTGTTCGGAAACCTACAGATTTATCACACAGTGTAAGCACACATAAGGTACATTCATTTACTCTAGTCAATAAATATCAAATTACTTCGTGAAGGAAAGCTGTTCTTATAACAAGCGCAGATTGTTTCAGCAGTATCCCTTAAAGAATTGTCTTGGACATTTCTTGAAAGCAATAAAACCTCAATCATAAACTTTGAGTATTTTTTCAGAGAAAAGTTATATTACATTGTTAATCAGTGTTGACACATTTCGGTCGACGACTGCTTGACACCTTATCTGAATCTAGAAAGGTTACAATTGCTTTAAACACATTCATCTTTCTTGCCGATACAAAATATACATTTCTTCAACCCTTCAAAGCAGAGATTGAGTATTACCCACATTCTCAACCAGATTGGATCCAGATCAGACGCCGAGGAACTCGGCGTCTGATCTGGATCCAATCTGTTTGCCACTTAGAATATAAATTCTTAAGATCTATAACACGAGTAAAAAAATTCGAAAAATGAGCGAACGCCATTTTTAGCGGCGCTCAAAGAGTTAATTTTCTACTGGAAGTCGACGTTTCTCAGGCTGAGGGTATTAATAATTGATTACAAGACTAATACAGTCTACCATTGCCTCGCATAAATCTGCCAGCTCAATCTCTCTCCAAGGAGAAGTATTATCCTTTTGTAAAAACAAGAAAATCATAAGGATTTTTGTATTGGAATCCGATTGGGGCTATTTCGAGAAATGACAATCTTGACAAGGAGCATAATGAGTCACAATACGGTACAGTGAGAGAAGATGGTATTATTTCCCAATGTACGCCTTTACGCTTAAACTATTATTTCAATTGCAAACAGTTTGGGGCCAGATCAGACGCCGGGTAACCCGGCGTCTGATCAGGCTCCAAACTGTTTGCCACTCAGATTTAAATAAACGGTCAGAATTGTCAACAAATTGTCATTTTCTACATTTTAGTGCACTGCGTTTGCGTTTCGTTTGCGTTTAAACGGGAGATAATAACGTTTTCTCCACTGTACAGTACGAGAAGATGGTATTCTTTTCCGAACATCTCATTCACCCCTGAACCTTTTGACACATTCAACCCTAGCGACGAGTATACTCGTCATTTACAATCAGCGTACCAGTAATTATGACACTTGTACAACGAAAGCAGTGTATACCCTGATCAGAGGGCTCCGTAAAGAGCCATCTGATCAGGGTACACACTGTTTGTCATTTCAGAATATATTGTTAAATTCAAACCCTAAATAGCCAAAATTGGGTCAGGGGTGAATGAGTTAATGGCCAATTACATTTTCCTATTAAATTTAGTCAATTTAGTTAAACATTTCTACAAGTTATATTTTCCATCTTTAGCTTTCGCTCCAATACTTTTTCAATATGTATACATGTAGGTATTGTGTTCATGTAAAATATCTGAAATAAAATACGTTAAACCCAACTCGTTCACCCTTGAAACTTTTAATTGAAAGTTCAGGTTTCCAATTCATTCTAGTCCATTTTCGACTGTGCAGGGTTGCTAATGTCAATGTGATGCAATATGACAAACACTGAATACCCTGGTCAGAGGGGTCCTGTTTGATCTTGATATACACTATGTACATGGGACTAGTGTACTACTCACAATGACATGTACACTGTTAATGACGATTATAATCGTCGCTAGGGTTGAATGTATTAATACCAGTTTGACTGTACAGTGGAGAATCTGTTATTCTTTCCCGTTTAAATGCAATCGTACGCAAACGCAAAACACTAAAACGTAGAAAAGTACACATTCTGGACAATTCTGATAATTCATGTTTATCTTGGTGGCAAACAGTTTGGAGCCTGATCAGACGCCGGGTTACCCGGCGTCTGATCTGGCTTCAAACTGTTTGCACTGCAAATAATAGTTTTAGCGTAAACGCGTTTATTGGGAAAGAATAACGTTTTCTCCACGGTATGTGCATGGGACTAGTGTACTACTCACATGTACACTGTTAATGACGATTATAATCGTCGCTAGGGTTGAATGTGTTAATACAAGTTTGACTGTACCCACTTTTCCAACAGGAGTAGTGGCAGAATTCGACCTTTTAGAAAAGGCAAATGAGTGTATTCCCTGGTTTAGGTGATATGGGCAATTTTATATTTATTTCTATCTGCTTTTAATAAATATGTGACCCGTTCTTGTTACGCTAAGAACGTCATTAATCAGGAGAGAATGAACTCAAAACATTATGTAGCGTAATCCACTGATGTTAAATTTAGATCATTAATAACCAGTCCGTTTTATCCACCTACCTATATTAAGTAACAGTTCACTTGCCCGCAAAGGATTATTATAGTGAACAGTTACAGAATATCACAGTTAATTAACATGGTATCCTCTTCTTTATTAATAACAGTAACACTCTTTTAATCAACTCTCAACTTAAGTACCATAATAAGTTTTAAATACAGGTGATAGCTTAATGCAGGATTAAAGCAATGCTGAAAACTCCTAAAGGAGCTTTCATCATTGCTTTGAATCTGCATTAAGCAGCCATCAGCCTTTAACTATTTTCTTCTACAACCATGTGGTCGGTGAAGAGAGGGTGTACTGTTCAATGTGGTTATAATAGCACTGTCGTGTATCCTCGATTGGTTTAGTCAATTCGTTGATTAATGTTGCTATGGTAACAGTACTATGTCGTCAATAATCCACAATACAACAGAAAAACAATACTATTGCTGTTAGAAAAGATATAGAGCCTTGGCTGGATATCGAAAAAAAATGGCATCGACTATTGAAAAAAAATAACTTATCAAATTTCGTATCTAAGGAACATTGTTTCAGATACAGGAGTAGACGTAAGTCTTTCTCAATAAATGATATTGTCATGAAAACAATTGCAAACAGTTTGGAACCAGATCTGATTTCGAACCTGGATAACACACAGCTCCAAACTGTTCACCATCCAGATAAATATTAATTGCCCGAATTACCAAAAACTGCTTTTTTCTACAATAAAATGCACTGATACTGTGTTTGGTTTCGTTTAAATGGGAACGAATAGCGTATTATCCACCCACTGTAATTAAATAATTTTAAATGGTAGCCCTCTTACAACTTGATCAAATACCTCTGACTACTCATTAGAAATTTCTGCCGTCCCTCCACAGAAGCATATTACTCTAACTATTAATCCACCTGCATAACGCGGCGTCTAATCTAAATTTAAACTATATGTCACTCATCTTCAATATTACGTCAGTTAGACATCTTAAAACTAATTTTGATTTCTTTGAAGCAGAGGATATAGTTGAAGCAGATGACAAATCAGCTTGGAAAGAGTTAATTCAATATGACAGTAAATCTTTACATTCCTCTTGCTCTAAGCAGTATCCTGCTCTTAGCACGATTCAGTATAAGTGTCCTACAGTGGAGAATCTGTTATTCTTTCCCGTTTAAACGCAAACGTACGCAAACGCAAAGCGCTAAAGACAATTATTGTTTTAATGTAACTGTTATTAATTATCAAGCGACCATTGAGGATATTTAAGTGGTACATGTAGTCGCGAGAACGGATGGAATATTTCTACTTTACTTTCATTCTTCTTTAAGCTGCTAACTTTCTGGTACAGTGGAGAATCTGTTAACGTACGCAAACGCAAGCACTAAAACGTAGAAAAGAACAACTTTTGGAAAATTCTGATAGTTCATGTTTATCTTGGTGGCAAACAGTTTTGGAGCCTGATCAGACGCCGGGTAACCCGGCGTCTGATCTGGCTCCAAACTGTTTGCACTGCAAATCATAGTTTTAGCGTAAACGCGTTTATTGGGAAAGAATAACAGATTATCCACTGTAATACATATGGTGGAAAGGATTAAATAAATGACCACAACGAACTAACTGTAGAGAGCATAAGAGAGCAATTTCTGGGAAATTCTAGTTATTTTGTATTGTTTTGTTGTTGTTTGTTTTGTTCTTCTGAAACAAATCCCAATTTCGTGGAGATTATGAACTGAGTGGCAAACAGTTTGGAGCGGAACTGTTGCTACATGTAACGGAAACAACTGATTACCACAAAAAGGTTAATTGAAAATGAATACCCCAAAACACTGTAAACAGAACAGCTGAAATCAGGATGAAAGTAAAACAGAAATAAATGCAATAGGAGCACTATGACCATGGTCTGCATTGTTTGTCATATTGCATTACATTGAGAAAAGCAACCATGTACATTCACAAATGGACTAGAATGAATTGGAAACCAGACATTTCCAATACAATTTTCAAGGATGCATGATTTGGTTTAAATATATTTTATTTCAGACATTTTACATGAACACAATTCATCAATATAATGAAAAATGATTGGATCGAAAGCTATGCTTATAAAGGGTGGATGAGTAACATGTAATCTACCATTCCACCGTAGACGCACGTGTAGTATTTCATACAGGTACAGTGGAGAATCTGTTATTCTTTCCCAATAAACGCGTTTACGCTAAAACTATTATTTGCAGTGCAAACAGTTTGGAGCCAGATCAGACGCCGGGTTACCCGGCGTCCGATCAGGCTCCAAACTGTTTGCCACCAAGATAAACATGAATTATCAGAATTGTCAAAAAGTTGTACTTTTCTACGTTTTAGTGTTTTGCGTTTGCGTACGTTTGCGTTTAAACGGGAAAGAATAACAGAGTCTCCACTGTAATTAAAATAAAACTCACGTTTTACTCAGTAAAGGTATAAAAACAAAACTCAATAGCAGGTACTACATGTCAGATAATATTGATCTAACTTACTGCGTCTCAATTTAATTCTTGGCCTCAACAGTAGGTCAGTTAACGGTCAAATAAGTCACATCTTGATTATCTAGCATAATACAGCGGAGAAGACGCTATTCTTTCCAATAAACGCGTTTACGCTATACTAATATTTTCCATTGCAAACAGTTTGGAGCCAGATCAAGCTCCAAGCTGTATGTCACTCAGATTGAAATTATTAGTCAGAAATGTATAAAAGGTTTTCCTTTCCATTTGATTGCAATGAGTTTGCGATCCGTTTGCGTTTAAACGGGAAATAACAACGTATTCTCAAATGTACATGTACAATGACTGTGTAACCATTTTCTCCACAAAAGTGCATATTTACATTTATCTGTATAGTGGCGAAGACGTTACTCGTTTTAATAAAAGTGTTTGTGCTAAAACAATAATGTTCATTGCAAGCACTGTAGAACTAGGTTACAGTGGAGAATCTGTTATTCTTTCCCGTTTAAACGCAAACGTACGCAAATGCAAAGCACTAAAACGTAGAAAAGAACAACTTTTGGACAATTCTGATAGTTCATGTTTATCTTGGTGGCAAACAGTTTGGAGCCTGATCAGACGTCGGGTTACCCGGCGTCTGATCTGGCTCCAAACTGTTTGCAATGGAAAAAATAATTTTAGCGTAAACGCGTTTATTGGGAAAGAATAACGTTTTCTCCACTGTAGTTCTGCAACTCAGATTCAAAGAAGTCCATATTTTCAAGAAACTGATATGTGCTACAATTTGTTGTGTTGTAAGTTTTCGTATAAACAAGAAATAATAACACCGTCCCAGCTCGACCTTTTCAATCACAAAAGCGTCTTTGGCAGTCCCTTCTTTCTGTTGCTGTTTAATCAGGTACGCGTACATGTATATGTACCAGATTCAGTGTGTGTGATAAGGAGTTTTATGCTTTATTGGAGTAGAAAATTACTTCCTTCTACCCAAAACTATCACTTGAATTTTGTGCTTCTTATTAACATGATTTTGGACTACAAGTATTTATGCATACAATAATGGCAATCTTAGGAACGTTTGCTTAGCTGTCTTCAATACATGTACTACAAATCTTACTATCCTTTAAATGGTCTTTTAATACCCGATTTACACTATACAATGGAGAAGACGTTTTTTTTCTTTTACATTAAAACGAAACGAAATCCAATGCAATAACATGTAGAAAATGGTACAGTGGAGAATCTGTTATTCTTTCCCGTTTAAACGCAAACGTACGCAAACCCAAAACACTAAAACGTAGAAAAGTACAACTTTTGGACAATTCTGATAATTCATGTTTATCTTGGTGGCAAACAGTTTGGAGCCTGATCAGACGCCGGGTTACCCGGCGTCTGATCTGGCTCCAAACTGTTTGCACTGCAAATAATAGTTTCAGCGTAAACGCGTTTAATGGGAAAGAATAACGTTTTCTCCACTGTATGTTTTCCTTTTATGTAGACTTATTTTTATCTGACTTTCAAACAATTGGGAGTCGAATCTGATTCAGGATTACCCGGCGTGTGATCTTGCTCGAAACAGTTTTCGATTGAAACCATTTTTAGCACAAGCGCATTTATTGGGAATGAATATTGTCTTCCCCACTGCATCATTAATTAAAAGCCTTGCTTATACTCTGTATGACTGCAGCATGCCATCGGAGAGGATTCCGTGCCTGGAAAGTATTTAGCTTGTACCGGCTTGTACCCGCAGCATCGTTTATTGCCCGAATTTGTTATAAAACAAAAGCAATTAAGTTGTCTAACTCTTGCGAAA
Organism: Gari tellinella; assembly: GCA_922989275.2. Lineage (NCBI taxonomy): Eukaryota > Metazoa > Mollusca > Bivalvia > Cardiida > Psammobiidae > Gari > Gari tellinella. Next base: position 98,651,925 of record OV277856.1, on the reverse strand, counting down.
CCCTGCCAGTGAGCTATGGAATACCGAAAGTCTTTATCAATTATTCAGGGCAAGTAATTCACCGCCTTTACGCTTTAGTGTTAGTTCAGTTTAGTTGGTATTACTAATTAAAGAGTTTAGATGCTATGCGTAAGGCATAGTTAACATTTGGCTCGGCAAAGAAAAGCGACATGAGTCTGCAAACGGGTGTTGCGGAGACACCCCTTTGTCGTTTGTCATTATATACGTAGTCCAAGTAAATAGCATGCGAATTGTATGTCTTTTGAAATACTTACAAAATAGTGTGTAGTTCTGGTAAGGAAGCACTGAAGATTACCAACTCTAGATTTGAATAACTAAACACAATGTAGCACACTATAAACCTAAAGCAGACGCCTAGATATTTCATTGCTTTTTTATGCTTAGAGATGTGCGTACAGTTGGACGCAAACGAAACGCAAACGCGATGCAATTTAATGTAGAAATTAACATTTTTTTACATCTCTAAAATGTTTATTTTAATCTGAATGGCAAATAGTGTGGAGCCTTATCAGACGCCGGGTTACCCGGCATCTGATCTGTCTCCAAACCGTTTGGAAAATAAATAATAGTTTTAGCGTAAACGCGTTTATTGGGAAAGAATAACGTATCTTCCACTGTATCATCTTCAGGTACATGTACGCTTTATTCAGCACGGAAGCTAAGTTTATGTTAACCCCCAAACCCCGATCTGAATCAATCGAAGACTAACCAAAACTAATACGTCTATAATTTTATAGCCGATAATGTATTTAAATTGACTCCTACCAAATTATTTATAACATTTTAAAATGAGTTTTACTGCTTACTACATGTAATTGAAAATACGCCACTAAATGTGCCAAACATATGGTGCTCGTTTTGACGTTAATAGACTATCATGGTGGCACGATATTAGATGTTCCGTATTAAACGTTTCATCGGCAAATGCCGCTTTTACTATTTAACCCCCCCCCAATAAAAGCGCCTTTTAGGGCATTTAGTTTTTCATCCGCTTAGGAAAATAGTTCCATTTTATACAGTTATGAATATGTGTGATAAGAGCTATTTTCTATATTCTAGCAGATGGTAACTTAAAGCAGGCTGAAAGTAAAGCAGAATGTGCCTTAGGGCGCATTCTACTTTACTTTCAACCTGCTCTAAATGGTCACTTATCTTCAATACTTGAAACAGGCTATGGGGTAATGGGCTAAAGTCGACTTTCAAATACATGTAGATTGGATCCAAATCAGGCGTCACATAACACCACTGAGTAAGATGACGTCTCTTGTTATTCCAAATGTTTTCCCAAACCTTGAATACATTGATTGTACATGTATGTTGCTTTTGGACTCCATTTCTATTGAAACGGACTAGTGCTTGATTGCTGCTAGATTAATGTAAAACAGAAATATTTGATGGCGGCGTTATGTGTACTTGTCATCTTGCTTGAAACAATCACCTGTCTTAAGCACTGATACCAATAATACTTTTCAGCTGTGCTAATTCAGAGGGGAGGACATATGAGTTACTCAATAAACGCGCCTCTGCTATAGGTACAGTGTTACCACTCTACAACGACCCTCCCAACAACGACTCCCTCCATACAACAATGTTTTCCGCTGTTCCCACAACAAGGCAATTACGTCTAACGCTTTTACTGCTGCAGTATACCGTTTGCTTAAAATTGCCGTCTGCTGTTTTTTCTCAATGTTATATATTAGGGGACATTTTGATAGAAGAAACATAATGAAGAAAGACAAACAGCTTGAATCCAGATCAGACGCCGTGCTACGCGGCGTCTGAACTGGATTCAATCTGTTTGTTAATGTAAATCAAGAGTTAATCTACCGTACCTAACGACTCCCTCCGAACAACACACACAATCGTTGTCTCACAATGGGTGTCGTTATACAGAGGGAGCACTGTTTTTCCATTGCAAACAGTTTGGAGACAAATTAGACGACGACTATCGTGACTTCTGATCAGGTTCCTAACTGATCGCCACTCAGTATTTAATAATTCAAATAAACCCGTCATTTGTCGCATTGCGAGTGCGGTTTAGTTTCGTTTAACCTATTTATACCTAGTGAATTATCCTGTGCTTATATATTGGATGAGTTCTTTTTTATTAAAGAGTTGTCTGGTCTAATTCTTCATTTTATTTTTTATATAAAATCCTGTTAGCAAACAGTGCTCTCTCAGATCAGACGCCGCATTATGCGGCGTCTGATTTGAGTCTACACTGTTTGCCTATGTCCTTTTTTTGAAAGGCTAGGCACAACTGAGTTAAACGGGAATCCATGTTGTTTACTGACTGTAACGGGGTTCTACTGTTTCTTTGTTTTGTCCTAATTTTCAAACACCTCGTTATCAGTTAAGGAGTCGGACGGAAACACAACGTTTCCTACCAAACATCTCTGTGATATATGTCACTTATCAACACGAGAAAACCGAAAATCTATTATACATCCTAGCATTGGCAATGGTAATATTAGGCTTTGGTTGTTTAGCTAGCAGTGATTTATATTCATTAGTTTTAACAGCTAGTTTCGGTCCATGTTAGGGACATTAAATACTGGGGGCTAGTCAAGATATCAACTGTATGGAATCGTGTACAATCCAACTTGTGCTGAACGGTCATTCAATGAATGTTGAATTCGCCCTTAAATAAAGATGACTGCTAAATGCAGAAAAAATGTAACGCAAAAAGCTCCGAAGTGAGCTTTCCTGTATTACTAATTTGTCTAGCGTTTAGCTGTCACTTGTCGTTGATCGCTCAGACTCTCATCTACAGCTCGACTGGAATAGCAGATTCCTTAGTGTTTACAAAAAGTCAGAAAAACTAAGATCGTAAATTATACAACATACATAAACATGTACATGACTGTAGAAAATAATAAGTATCTAGCTCGGCTACATTGCATACATGTATCAGTATGTAATGATCGAGATTAGGATATGCACTATTTGTCACCGTAGTCACAAGACAATTATTGTTTTAATGTAACTGTTATTAATTATCAAGCGACCAATGAGGATATTTAAGTGGTACATGTAGTCGCGAGAACGGATGGAATATTTCTACTTTACTTTCATTCTTCTTTAACCTGTTAACTTTCTGGTACAGTGGAGAATCTGTTAACGTACGCAAACGCAAAGCACTAAAACGTAGAAAAGAACAACTTTTGGACAATTCTGATAATTCATGTTTATCTTGGTGGCAAACAGTTTGGAACCTGATCAGACGCCGGGTTACCCGGTGTCTGATCTGGCTCCAAACTGTTTGCACTGCAAATAATAGTTTTAGCGTAAACGCGTTTATTGGGAAAGAATAACAGATTATCCACTGTACTACAGTGGAGAAAACGCTATTCTTTCCCAATACACGCGTTCACGTTAAAACTATTGCAACTCATGTTAAAATAAATGGTCAGAATTGCCAACAAGTTGAAGTTTTCGACGTTTAACTGCACTGCGATGCGTTTTGTTTGCGTTTAACGGGAAGCAATAACGTCTTGCAACTTTACATGTACATGTGTTTATCATTTATCAAAGGCGTTCTAAGGCGAACCTGTGGAACAATATGTAAAGACGTCCTAAGATATTTTCTGTGGAGGAATATGCAAAAGTATCCTTGGGCGATTCTGTGGGGAAAATGTTTAACTCAATCCCAACTTGTTAAAAAGCATTATTGTATAGTGTATGTATGTATATTGGATGTGCAACGATGCGATGTAAATACATGTAAAGATTCTTTAAACCCTAACGACGAGCATATTCGTCATTTACAAACAGTATACTTGTAGTTTTGTCCTATAAGCAAACAGTTTAGATCCAGATCTGAGGTAAACAGCCCTAAATAGTAAACAATGGACTAGACTTATTTGGAAACTGGAAGTTTCCATTTTAAGTTTCAGGAGTGAATGATTTAAGGGTTTAATGTATTATTGAAGTAAGTCATACCTATCACGCTGTTTGATGAATTGTCGGAGATGCCAGTACCGGGAAATATGAATTGCAATCGATTTTTGCCCATTTTTTCCAGACTTATGTTGGATGTCGAACGCTCGAATAATTAAGCTGTTTTGCTTCCCAAGAAACAAATAGACACGGTAGCTCGACACATTGACTAAGGCGAAACATAAATATTTTATTCTTAATATTTTCCTAGCATTGGTTTCGTGGTGAGTTAAAGTGTTCGGCTTGAATAGTACCATACTATGAGTTACATTTAGTAGACCTTAACCGAATGTGTATGCTAGAGTCGGAACAACGTAATACTTTCCAAATAAACGCGTTTATGTTTAACTACAGTGGAGAATCTGTTATTCTTTCCCGTTTAAACGCAAACGTACGCAAACGCAAAGCGCTAAAACGTAGAAAAGGACAACTTTTGGACAATTCTGAAATTTCATGTTTATCTTGGTGGCAAACAGTTTGGAGCCTGATCAGACGCCGGGTTACCCGGCGTCTGATCTGGCTCCAAACTGTTTGCACTGCAAATAATAGTTTTAGCGTAAACGCGTTTATTGGGAAAGAATAACACATTCTCCACTGTATCTATGTCAATTGCAAACAGTTTGGAGCCAGATAAGACACCGGGTACCCTGGCGTCTGATCAGGCAGAAAACTGTTTGACACTCTAAATAAAATAGTGTGTGCACATTTTCATAAACACATTGTGTTTCGCATGTTATTGCTATTGTCTCCATTATATGAAACGAAGGTCATGGGTCAATTAAAATAAATGCAATACATTAAATGGTATTGACACGTTAAATTTACATGTACGAACTACAGGCCGAAATGTCTTTAAAGGTTTTATTAACACGCGTTACACGGAAAACTTTCTTATCTTTAAGATTTCGATTGATATTTTGGAGTGGAGGCTTAACCCTTTCATTGCCTTACCCCGAGTACAACAGAGTTTTGCAAACTATTTGACACTCATTTCAATATTTCAAAATAACTGGAATTCAAATTTAAGAAATAAAGGCAGTCGATAATTATTTAAAATCAATGACGTAAGGGGTTACATGTAACACAGGTTTGGTTGTACATTTACAGTGGAGAGGATGTTATTCTTTCCCGTTTAACCCTTTACCCAATAACCTGTTTATAACATTAAAGACCGGGGATCAATTAAAGCAGGCTGAAAGTAAAGCAGAATGTGCCTTAAGGCACATTCTGCTTTACATTCAGCCTGCTTTAAACCACCATCTGCTAGGCGATATAAAATATTTGTTATGATAATTGTTCATAAGGATATAAACTGGAATTATTTTCTTTAGCGAAGGAATAAATTAAATACGCTAAAAGTCGCTTCTATTGGGGAAAGGGTTAAACGCAAACGAAACGCAAACGCAAAACACTAAAATGTAGAAAAGTACAACTTTCGGACAATTCTGATAATTCATGTTTATCTTGGTATCAAACAGTTTGGAGCCTGATCAGACGCCGGGTTACCCGGTTTACTCGGCGTCTGATCTGGCTCCAAACTGTTTGCAGTGGAAATAAACGTTTATTGGGAAAGAACAACGTTTTCTCCACTGTACAGTGGATAATCTGTTATTCTTTCCCGTTTAAACGCAAACGTACGCAAACGCAAAACACTGAAACGTAGAAAAGTACAGCTTTTGGACAATTCTGATAATTCATGTTTATCTTGGTGGCAAACAGTTTGGAGCCTGATCAGACGCCGGGTTACCCGGCGTCTGATCTGGCTCCAAACTGTTTGCACTGCAAATAATAGATTAAGTGTAAACGCGTTTATTGGGAAAGAACAACGTTTTCTCCACTGTATCATCTTCTTGAACCTTTCGCAGACAAAATGTCGTCTACTAAATGTGTCTTAAGCAATTTTATGCTGAATTCAAATTTTGGAAATTTTGTTTTCTCAAGAAATACTGAATCGCGGGCCAACACGTTAAGCGGCGTCTGATCAGGACGCAATGTGTTCGCTAGTTCAATTCTAGTAGCTTCTGGCGACGAAAGGTTAACCAAAAATAAGAAAATTGTTCGTAAAAAAGGGATTATTTGTCGTAGGTGAGTATGGAAGCTAATTCATTAACGTATATACACTTTCACCGTCTCATTCAAGTGTTTGTGAAGGGACACAAAGAACTAATCAGATTATGAAAAGAAAATTCCTAGTTTAATTCGCACTGGAATCTGTGGTGAATTGAAGCTTAGAGACAATTTCACGCTACATGTGTATGTGGTGTAAATTCCAAGAGATATGTCGTATATACATGTAACAACTGTATTATGGCCATCCGTATACAGTGAAAAAGTGTGTACATCTTGTATAAACCATTACTCCATAAATACGCATTTTAACGACTTTGATTTAATTTCACACTTAAGCAATAGGTATCACTTTATACAATTATGATCTGGATCCAAACTGTTTTCATGAATATGTTAGTGTTATACAGCCTGTCAGCGAAAATGTTGAAAGTACGAATTTTAAAAACGCGTTTGAAAATCTTAGGATTTTTATGTGCAACTTATGGTAGCCCTGTGTACGCACACATTGGTTATTTGGAAGGCATGCCGTTTTCCCCAAAATTGTGTCAATTGTCGATGATTGCTTCAGGCAAAATGAAACTAGTAGAACCGAAAACGCCTAAAGATGCCACCTTCCTTTACATTTATGACTGAATCTGGATTCACTTTCTTTGCACGTGACAGTGTGTAGTTCTTACCTCACGTTCCTAAAGAAATATTTGTTTTATTTCTTGATTGCAGCAACACTTGAACACATTACCCCATATATATGCCTTTAATCTCCTTCAATTTATTCATCCAGTGACAAAAATAAAGCCAAATTATACAGTTGTGATATAAAGTGGAGAATCTGTTATTCTTTCCCGTTTAAACGCAAACGTACGCAAACGCAAAACACTAAAACGTTGAAATGTACAACTTTTTGACAATTCTGATAATTCATGTTTATCTTGGTGGCAAACAGTTTGGAGCCTGATCAGACGCCGGGTTACCCGGCGTCTGAACTGGCTCTAAACTGTTTGCACTGCAAATAATAGTTTTAGCGTAAACGCGTTTATTGGGAAAGAATAACGTCTTCTCCACTGTATACGCCTTTAATCTTCTTCAATTTATTCATCCAGTGACGAAAATAAAGCAAAATTATACAGTTGTGATATATGTATGTGCACGTGTCATAAGAAATAGTTTCTTAAACCTCGAAGATTTTAGCTAAAAGCAGGATAAAAGTAAAGCTGAATGCGCATTTAAGGTGCATTTAACTTTACCTTCAATCTGGTTTAAAGTCACCTTTCTTTGAAATTAGAAATGGGGTTTGGAATGATGTGCATATTACTGTATCTTCGTAAAGTCCGTCATGTTCCCGTTTTAAAACATGCGATTGAAATAAAGATATGTGAAACCCAATAAAGTTTCTTTGGTTATTTAATATGTCAATAATCTAATTTGACTGTCCTTTGCAACAAAGTAGCAGTTTTCTTTTATTCAGAACTTTTATGTTTATTTTTGCCAAACCACAAAGTGGTAGCCAGTCTCTAATTGAGCTATTCAAAAGAATGATCATTAGGCAGCTTTATACGGGAAATTTTGTCGTACTCTTGTCTGACAGCTATCAGTCACGCACACATAGCGTAAAATGCAGAAAGTGACGTGTTCAAATTTTGAACTGATTTTCATTTGAATGGCAAACAGTTTGGAACCTGATCAGATGCCTGGTTAGATCTACTCGGCGTTTGATTTTGGTTTCGACCCGTTTGTAATAATATTGACGTACGGTTTTATCATAAACGCCTTATGAATGGATTCAGATTAGACGACAAGATAATCGCCAAGATAAAACCTCCTTGGCACGTTTGTTGATGACTCTTCAACGTAAAGTGATCTGAAAACATGAGCATTTTCAGTTGTTTGCCCGAAACTTCAAATGGACAATGCCAGAGTCCAAAAAAGTCCAGTCCATTGTTTGACAACTGATGTAGTTTTGAAATATATGAGTATAAACGAAATGAAAAGAAAAACCATTACTGATCAGGGGTGGGGTCCTATATGACTCCTCTTTTCCAGGAACGTATATAGAGACGTATATATATACATGTATGTACGTTCCTGTATGTTCTTAGTGTACACTGTTTGCATCGAAAAAAGGTACTCCGCACAGGTACATGTACACTGTTTGTAAAATGGTGCGTACGCTCGTATATGCTTCACTGGTAGTTAATGAGTTTATGGTTCTGAACGATCAAAGCAGAATGAAAGACAAGCGGAAAGCTCCTTCAGGAGCTTTCCGCTTTTCTTCCATTCTGCTTTAATATGCTTCTTGTCTTTAACATCACAAAAGAGTAACTGTTTTGAGTGGCCAATGTAGCATAACGTTACTGCTGTTCTCGGCAATGATTTGAAACTCTAGGTTATCGGGTACCTTCTCCGTATCGCACCATCTTAATGGAGACTTCAATTATTTTGATAGAGATAAGAAAACGAGCTACAGTGTAGCCGGTCGATGGTCGGAATCGAAATGTTCTGAAAACAAACCTTGCAATATTGGCTAAAAACAGGAATAGATACAAAAACACCTGGGATATCTCTTTTACTCTGAGCAACCATGATAACCATTGCAAATAGTTTGTATCCTGATGAGACGCCGCCTAACGAGGCGTCTCATCAGAATCCAAACTATTTGACACTCTACCCCTGTTTTGAAAAATAACTTTTGAAAATTCTATGTTTTAGAACAACAGCCGACGACATTTTTGCAGACGAAAACATTACCCAGCATGCAATGTGGCAAATGGATCCATAAAAACGATTGTGTGTTTATCAATGATCCAATAACAGTTATATAGTCAGTCTTTTAAGACCTATTTTAGATTAATGCAGAATAAAAGTATGCAGAAAGCCCAAATTATGCATTACTTTCTTCTTGCATTGAGCAGGAAAGTGTAGATTTATTTATTGAATTTTAGATGAATATGAGTTTGACTGTAATTGATCTTATTTAGATGATTCGGTAGGGTAATCAACGCAATCAGCCCGTTAGTTGTTTGTTTTGGGGCGGCTGTTGTTTCTAGTGCACATCCCCAAGGAGCTATCAATTTCATGGATGAAACAGGGCTGCCATTTCTCCGGATTTTTCCGATATCTTTGGACTTGTATCGTAGCAAATTGTAGCTTAAATTAGATTGAAAGTAAAGCAGAATGCGCCTAAGGCGCGTTCTGCTTTACTTTCAATCTGCTTTAAGTAATTGCGTTTGGAAATTTGAAAAACCTAGGACTTTTTCAAAATCAACCTATGGCAGCCCTGATGAAACACAACAACCGCCATAGCGTACCTATTATGAGATCATTATAAAATATTATCTTTACAGGAAACATCAAACACTGTATTTATTAAATAGTATGTAAAATCGGTGTTTGTTTTCGTAGGAGTGCATGTAGTCAGACGTTAACTAGACATTCATTTCACCAATACTCTAAATATATTGTCCAATCCTTTGGTTTGACCCACAGTTTCTGTTATTTTGACAGAAGCTTTGGACCAACCCAACGGGTTAGAGCTTATTCTTAAGACGCCTATCCTAAGTCAAATATTTGAATGATAATGATATTTTCAACTAAACAACGAAATTGAATGAGGCTTCATGCAAAATAATACACGTTTATCGGGAAAGGGTGACGTATTCTCCGCTGTACTCCATGGAAACTTCTGTTTTGATCCTGACCAGACAGTGTACACAGTGAAATACATTTTGAGTTAAAGATCAAAATCAAAAGTTCTTTGAGCGGCTATAGCGGCTTTGGATACTTTTCTGTAAGCAACCTATTATTATTGTTATTATACCAGATTTATATAGCGCTCTTTTCACACAGGGGTTGTGCGTTCAAAAGCGCTTCACATGAAATAACACAAATGTACCTACAGATCGAGAAAATACATATAACTACATTTAGATGAAAAAATAAACATGATACCTTATGGATTTACATGGAAACATTTTCCGAACAAACGAAATTCTTTCAATGTAATTACCAAGATGACGTTACGCAGAATAGTGGACACGCAGGTGGCCCACTTGCTCTCATTTTCGAGCATTAAAATAAGAAGGGCATTTTTACATAACTTGTAATAACTTTTTTTTCTGGACAGATATCGTTCCTGTGCAAACGGCCTGTGTTAGTTTAAACATTTTCCTTTATGATGGAATTGTTTTGAAAAAATATTTTAATAAGATTTTGGTCCTTTTTTAAGTTTAAAAAGACACCTCTAAATCACATTAAACAAAGAGTAAAATGCTGAAAATAAGCCTCGACACGGATAATATAACACGACCTTGTGCATTTATACAAATCGATATCAATTCTGTGCAAACGGGCTCGTATACTTGACTATTTGTTCTTTCTTTTGATATAAATTTAAGAATTGTAAGTTAATGTTAATTTGGTCCTTTTTCAAATTGAAAATAAAATTAATATGTTCAAAGAGTCGTCGGGAGTTTCCGTAAATACCGAGCGGTAAGAGCCGAACATTGACGGGCACGCAAGCTAGCGTAGGACAGTTTATCGATAATCTATCGGTGTCCACTATTCTGCCTAACGTATAAAATAATTATTGCATTGAGCTTAAAGATAGAGTATCGTATTTTCAACTCTTCTGTATAACATTTAACCCGTTATCTCAAAGCCTATGTTTAGATTAGAAAACATGTGACCACTTAAAGCAGGTTGACAGCAAAACAGAATACACCTTTAGGCGCATTCTGATTTACTTTCAGTCTGCTTTGCGCTACCATTTATTAGGGTATAGATACTCTTAGAAAATATTTATCTGATCAATATTTAATTATGACTGTACATGTATATAGTGGAACTGTTTTCTTTGATTGGGGATAAATCAAAGGCGCGCAAAGGCGGATTGATGGAGTACATGTCACTGGTTAACAGAATGTGTCAAACGTTTGTATAAACACTATACATACAGTGGAGAATCTGCTATTCTTTCCCGTTTAAACGCAAACGTACGCAAACGCAAAGCACTAAAACGTAGAAAAGAACAACTTTTGGACAATTCTGATAATTCTTGTTTATCTTGGTGGCAAACAGTTTGGAGCCTGATCAGGCGTCTGATCTGGCTCCAAACTGTTTGCACTGCAAATAATAGTTTTAGCGTAAACGCGTTTATTGGGAAAGAATAACGTTCTCTTCACTGTATGCACCGAAGAGCTGGCTATGCAATACCATATCTTTACAGAGGAATTTCAGTTATTTTATGCATTCGTTTCACACTTGGAATTGAGACACGTAGTCTAAATTCATTTGCTCTTCGAATCAACATCCGCTGCCCAATAAATGAAGAAAACTGCTTTTTAACAACTGCAGCGTGAAACCTGAAATGGGGTTTTGTAAATAATGCATACTGTTACTGGGGATATGTCTGTTTATTCAAAGCATATGTACAAGCCATACAGTGGAGAAGACGTTATTCTTTCCCGTTTAAACGCAAATGAAACGCATTGCAATAAAATGTAGAAAAAAACAACTTTTTGATAACTCAAACCTATTCATTTATTCTAAGTCACAAACAGTTTGAAGGCTGATCAGACGCCGGGTAACCCGGCGTCTGATCTGACTCCAAACTGTTTGCAATATAAAATGTAAATTTAGCGTAAACGCGTTTGTTGGGAAAGAATAACGTCTTCTCCACTGTATATCAAAAGTGGTGAAGTATAGCATCTAGCTTCTGTTAGAGTCGTCTGCTTGATTTTCAACCTTAGCACAACCCAAGTGACGTCAATCTCAGAGGTTTTTCTGTATATGATTATCTCAACAGTTCTTTTACTGTCTTACTATCTGCTTACTATGTAGATGTAGATGCTTTAAGCCCCTTCACTGCCGTGACGTCATCAATTTTGAACAATTGGTGACTCTTTCTCCTGTTTCTCAAATTCAACATTTAGGTTTTTTGACTTAAGAAATATTGAAATCAGTGTCAAACAGCGTAACGCGGTTTCTAATCAGGGTCCAATCTATTTACAAATAACTAATGTACTCGGGGTAAGGCAGTTAATAAATAACTTAGTGTGCATCGTTTCTCAAATTTCAAATGGTATTTCAATAATCAGAATATACTGGTATTATTTACAAACAGTTTGGATCCTGATAAGACGCCGACTTACTCGGTGTCTTATCAATATCCAAACTATTTACAAGTACAAGTAAATTCGCTATTTTGAAGTCCTGTAAGAAAACGTTGTCCTTTGTGATGTTTAATTCAGCTTTAATTGACAGAACTTCCAAGTTGTAAAAGGTTTTAATTACAGGAAAGGATGCGCTTTTACAAGATTGAAAATCCTGGTCGACAAGGGAGTCACTTATTAAAGTCTTCTGAATATCCGCTGTTTAATTGACCTAACATGTACACTGAAAGATTCTCTCCGCGTGCTATGGCTGGATTTTCATTTGGTTTTCATTAACCTTTTCTCACATAGAAACGCATTTTGACGTATTTTGATATACAGTGCTCCCTCTCCACAACGGTCCTCTGAACAACGATTCCCTCCTTACAACAACGATTGCCGCTGTTCCCCAAGCACGACAATTTATGTCCAACCTTTTCATTGCTGCAATATCTTCCGAACAATGCACACACTTTTTGTCTCCCATTGGGTGTCGTTGTAGAGAGGGATCGCTGTATTTACCTATTCTAATTTAGAAATGCATTTCCGTGGTTCTAATTCTTCCTCGTAAGTATAAGTAGGAAACAATTCATACAGCACCGCAGGTAGAGGTATAGAGAAGGTTGAAATTAAAGCAGAATCTTCTGGTTTACTGTGTGCCTTCTTCTTTAAGCAAGTATCTGTCTCAAGCATTGACAAAAAACTAAGAAGAATCAGCCATTTCGTATACATTGGTTTTTTAATTCTGATCGCGTACGGCGTCTGGTCGTGATCAAAACTATTCGACTGTCTGTCTTTCTATTGTTTCTACACATGTAAGTACACATGTACAGTGGAGAATCTGTTATTCTTTCCCGTTTAAACGCAAACGTACGCAAACGCAAAACACTAAAACGTAGATAAGAACAACTTTTGGACAATTCTGATAATTCATGTTTATCTTGGTGGCAAACAGTTTGGAGCCTGATCAGACGCCGGGTTACCCGGCGTCTGATCTAGCTCCAAACTGTTTGCACTGCAAATAATAGTTTTAGCGTAAACGCGTTTATTGGGAAAGAATAACAGATTCTCCACTGTAAGTATTAAACCTCTTTATAACAACCACTTACTTATGATAATTATTTGGCGTTTACGACAGGTGTGTGCTTAAAGCAAGGTCAAAGTAAAACAGAAAGCTCCTTCGGGAGCTTCCTGTTTCACTTTCATCTTGCTTTAACTACCATCTGTCTTTCATATAGTCAATCAGCCTTTCTTTTAGCGGTCGTAATAGAGAGTTGTTTCATGTATTTAAATCCTGATTTATCAAAATTGACAGACGTCAATTTGGAAGCAGACGGTAAATTAGCGTCCACAGGATTAACTCACTCAGCAGCGTTTCTGTAAAGAAATTGAATTGAATTGAATTGAATTGTGCAGACATCTCCTGCAAACCTTTTACAGTGGAGAATATGTTATTCTTTCCCGTTTAAACGCAAACGTACGCAAACGCAAAGCGCTACAACGTAGAAAAGAACAACTTTTGGACAATTCTGATATTTCATGTTTATCTTGGTGGCAAACAGTTTGGAGCCCGATCAGACGCCGGGTTACCCGGCGTCTGATCTTGCTCCAAACTGTTTGTAAAAGAAAAAATAGTTTTAGCGTAAACGCGTTTATCGGGAAAGAATAACAGATTCTCCACTTTATGTGACCGTTCAGGCATCAATTTTCAGAACTTGTATTCTATTGCTTCTTTAAAATTAATCTTTATGATTATGAATACAGGTTTAAGTTTGAAACAGATTAGTCGCCGCCATGGATACGCAAAAGCTGTCCCTGGTCTACATTATTGTCTGCAATTCTATAGTATTACAGCAGTTGGCAACGATAAGGCTAAACCTTATCCGGCTAAAATATGTCTGATTGCCATTTGCAATCAGTTTGGATCCATATCAGACGTGAAGTTACTCTGTGTCTGATCTAGATCCAAACTGTTTGACCAAAGTTCGAGTTACTAGGTTTTATTTATATTTAATAACATGAAACATTTATTTTGTAAACAGTCGCATGCAGATGATAATAATGAAGTGGATGATATAATAGCAGACTAAAGATTAATTGAACGTTTTATACTTCTCCTGCAAGTCTTATATTTGATTAGCCATCTCTTGTAACAAAATCAATGATAATTAAGTCTAATAAACTGTAGTTCTCGAATTCTCTCACACTGTCGATTTGCAATTGTACAGTTACAGTGGAGAATCTGTTATTCTTTCCCGTTTAAACGCAAACGTACGTAACGCAAAACACTAAAACGTAGAAAAGTACAATATTTGGACAATTCTGATAATTCATGTTTATCTTGGTGGCAAACAGTTTGGAGCATGATCAGACGCCGGGTTACCCGGCGTCTGATCTGGCTCCAAACTGTTTGCACTGCAAATAATAGTTTTAGCGTAAACGCGTTTATTGGGAAAGAATAACAGATTCTCCACTGTACGACCATTAAATTGTGTTTATTATTAGGTATTTACGACAGGTAACTGCTTAAAGCAAGGTGACAGTTCAACAGAAAACTCCTTCAGGAGTTTTCTGTTTTACTGTCACCTTGGGTAAAAGCTGTCACCTGTCTTTTATACAATCAACTAACCTGTATTTAATGGTCGCAATAGAGAAGTTTTACTGTACAGTCGAGACTCAGACTCAGATCCATTTCGCTTCAGTCGAACATATCTGTATATTTACAACTAAAATTCGATAACCAGAATTCCCTTAACCCATTAATCCCTGGTCGCGTGAAAACGCGAAAGTTACCAATAGAGTACACTAAGCATTGTCCAATTCAAGCAATGTAGATCTAGATACAAGGAAGTATTGAAGAAACCCTCTGACCAGGGTCTTTACTGATTGTCATTTTGCAATACAATGGAGAAAACGTTATTCTTTCCCAATAAACGCGTTTACGCTAAAACTATTATTTGCAGTGCAAACAGTTTGGAGCCAGATCAGACGCCGGGTAACCCGGCGTCTGATCAGGCTCCAAACTGTTTGCCACCAAGATAAACATGAATTATCAGAATTGTCCAAAATTTGTACTTTTCTACGTTTTAGTGTTTTGCGTTTGCGTACGTTTGCGTTTAAACGGGAAAGAATAACAGATTATCCACTGTAGATTGTAAAATAACATACAAAAAATCATATAAAAAATCAGTCAAACGTGCACAAGGTTTAATTGGAAACTGGAATAGTTGCCATTTCTCCGAATTATTTTGAAATCTTCGGATTTTTCTCTTCATTTCTACGGATTTCATTATCTACGGATGTTTTCCGAAATATTCGGATTTCTGCCCTTACTTTTAAAATTTGGATCTTATGTGTTTTAATTAGGAAAGATTGACATGGGTGTCAAACAGTTAAGATCCAACTTAGACGCCGAGTTTTGTGCAACGTATGGTAGTCCTTTACAATCAATGCACCTATTGAGAGTACACTTGTCCTATGCAAACAGAGAATACCTCGATCGGAGGAATCCATAAAGAGCTCTCTGTTCAGGTTTCATTTTTGTGAGTTAGCATTATATTACAAAAACACCCCATAATAGTCAAAATGGACTAGGCTCAATTTGCAATTGAATCGCCCATTTAAAGTTTCGGGATGAATGGGATAAGCAACCGCCAGCCTGTACATATACAGTGGAGAATCTGTTATTCTTTCCCAATAAACGCGTTTACGATAAAACTATTATTTGCAGTGCAAACAGTTTGGAGCCAGTTCAGACGCCGGGTTATCTGGCGTCTGACCAGGCTCCTAACTGTTTGCCACCAAGATAAACATGAATTATCAGAATTGTCCAAAAGTTGTACTTTTCTACGTTTAAGTGGTTTGCGTTTGCGTACGTTTGCGTTTAAACGGGAAAGAATAACAGATTCTCCACTGTATAATCGTGTTTCGTCAGTGTTACCAAATGAAATAGGGGAATTTAGTCACGCATATATTCGATTCGTCTTTTTCAACATTTAACCCCTTCATTGCCTACCCTTATACAATATTTCTTTGCAAACATTTTGGATCCTGATCAGACGCCGCGTAAAGCGGCGTCTGATCATGATCCAAACTGTTTGATACTCATTTCAATATTGCTTAAGTCACAATACTACAAAATTAAAGATTTAGAAATAAAAGCGGACGAAAATATTTTACAACTTATGACGTCACGGTAGTAACGGGGTTAAGTAATCAGGTAATGGCCTGTGAGGGAGAGATGGCAGACATAACCGCCTGAAAATGGAGAATTGGTTTCCGGTCGTATTACATACTGGAAGGGTTGCTAGGGAAACAAAACATTCATCTAGAGAAACAATTGAATCGCTATCACGATCACTAAATGAACTTTTTAACGCATTGACCCCGAAGTTTCCAATGGACACGTCCAGTTTCATAATCCGTCTAGTCCATTTTGACCATTTGTACCTATTAAAGCCTAGTCTCTTCTTAAGTGGGCATTAGCAAACAGTGTAGACCCTGTCTCATCACGGTCTGCATTGTTTGCTATTGCATATGAAATGTTCTTATATGTGGGATAATATTGAAGTGTTCTCTGGTCGACCTTGTATACAGTGGAGAATCTGTTATTCTTTCCCAATAAACGCGTTTACGCTAAAACTATTATTTGCATTGCAAACAGTTTGGAGCCAGATCAGACGCCGGGTAACCCGGCGTCTGATCAGGCTCTAAACTGTTTGCCACCAAGATAAACATGAATTATCATAATTGTCAAAAAGTTGTACTTTTCTACGTTTTAGTGTTTTGCGTTTGCGTACGTTTGCGTTTAAACGGGAAAGAATAACAGATTCTCCACTGTATCTGCATTGAAATATTTAGCAAGCATATAGGAAAAGTTCATTGCAATTTCCAGGCAAAAATTGGTTAAAATTGTACTTATAATAATTTTATTATATTATTGCAAATTGAAATAAAAACAGTGCAAACCCTGATAAGATGGCCCATGCAAGAGCCCTCGAATTTTGATCAACACGTGCATGATCCACTGTTTGTAATAGACGCGCATGTGCGCGTCATTGGAGTTCAATGAATTAAGTTCAACATGTTCGTATTTCAAAGCAAAAGCGGAAATGATACTTCGAATGGAACAGTTCCTGTTTCTAATTAAGTCAAGCCTATTTTGACCCTATAGGTGGTAATAATGTAAGTTTCCAGATGACAAACAGCGCAGACAATGATCATATGTCTCCCTTAGGGCAAGTGTAGTGTTCACGGATACACTGTTTGTAAACGACGAGTATACTCGTTGATAGGGCTCAATGATTTTAAAGATGCTACATTCAACCCTGAAATGAGACAAAGGCCATTGAATATCTGCGCCACGTTATGTACATGTACTTTGAACTCTATTCCCACATTGTTGTCAATGCGACAATGGAAACAAAATCAGTTTTATTGCCATAACTATTTGAACACCGAAAAGTTGTATTGCTGGAATTTGAAAACACTTTTGATCCAGATCAGATCACACTTCATGTGATTCCTGTTCAGGATAAAAACCGTTTGTCTCTATGATTTAGTTTTTGTAAATATAAAGAACTCTGGACAATTTTAGCAGACGCCTTTGTCAGCAAACGACAGCTAACTGAGCTACTTTGTGTTGATAGATTTAACCCTTTCACTCCCATGACGTCATCAATTTTAAACAATTGTCGCCTGCTTTTATTTCTCAAAGTAAATATTTAGTCATTTTGACTGATGAAATATTGAAATGAGTGTAAAACAGTTTGTATCCTGATCAGACGCCGCGTTACGCGGCGTCTGAACAGGATCCAAACTGTTTTCAAATTACTAGTGCACTCGGGGTAAGGCAGTGAAGGGGTTACATGTATAAACAAGCTACAGCATCCAGACAATCATAGAGATACATTTGTATAACATACAACTCTTGAAATAAGGGCACACTAACCCTTTTCCCGGTAAATACGGCGCGTGTTCTTTAACCCTTCACTGCCAGACAACTGACTGATCAGTTGTATTGATAGGAGAGTCATACAGTCTGGATTCTAGCCAGACAACGCGTCGTCTGATCTGGATCTAAACTGAAAGTCGACTTCAGTTTATGACATTGAAATGGTTATACCTCATTAATTACACAACAAGTATTTGAGTATCAAACAGTTTAGAAACAGATCAGACGCCGTGTGGAAATCAGATTAACCCTTAGCCCGCCAAATAAATTGTCGTCTGCTATATTTCTTGTCTGCTTCAAGTTTCAAAGTGCTTCAAAGTTGCTCAAAATTGCTGAAAATGTTGTCCGAGTGTCAAACAGCTTGGATCCGGATGAGACGCCGAGTTACTCGGCGTCTCATCCGGATCCAAGCTGTTTGCATATGGAGCTATAGTCGTGAGTGGCAGGCTAAGGGTTAATATATTCTAAAAATTGTTTCTAGACGAACAGTTACTAATTGTGCTGCATCTATTGATTGGGCCGAATCTTTAACTAAGTAAAGCTATCTTGTGTTAAGGAACCAACCAATTGAAAAGCCACTTTTTTAGTAATCTCATGTACAGGTGGCTCCTATTTGAGTTGTTCTTTTGACACCATGATCTTCCTGCATTAAGCAGTCACTTGTCTTTTTAAATATTTCCAAAGTATGTCAATGAATAGAGATCAACTGAACTCAACATAGGAGAATACATTATTATTTCTCAATAAACGCGTTAACGCCTAAACTATTATTTCCAGTGCAAACAGTTTGGAGTCAGATTAAACTGTTTGCGGCGATTCAGTTAAATACAAATCATTAGAAGTTTGTAAACATTGTAATTTTATACATCTTGGTGCATTTCGTTTGCGTTTCGTCTGCGTTTATTGAGAAACAATAACGTATTTTCCACTGCGCACTCATGACTGAGCCAGAGAGGAGAAGACGTTATTCTTTCCTGTAAAAACGCAAAAACTCGTTGAAATAAAATGGAGAAAAAGACAACTTTTTGACAATACTGACTATCTATTTTAATCTTAGTGGCAAACAGTTTGGAGCCTGGTCAGACGCCGGGTTACCCGGCGTATCAGGCTCCAAACTGTTTGCATAGGAAATAATAGTGTTCGCATAAACGCATTTATTGGGAAAGAATAACGTCTTCTCCACTGTACGCTATTTGACTGAGCTATGATCCCAGTGTCCTCCTCCAATTTCCGTTTGCATTAAATACAATGTACGTCTTCTAGCACTCTCATGTTATTGTAATGGAATTGGTGTTTTGTTATCCTGGTTCATCGTTCAGTTATTTCCTGTCATTCCCTGTCTTTGAAACTATATAGTGTAGGTTTACAGAAAATATCCAACTCCGTACTCGTAATTTAAATTATGCGGCTTTTGCTACTACTACTACTACTACTACTACTACTTCTACTTCTACTACTCCCTTTCTTTGAAACCATATAGTGTAGGTTTACACAAACATCAAATAAAGTGAATATCCTTACTCGTAATGTACGACCTTTACAGTTGCTATTAGTATTACAATGTACTACTGCTACTACTACAAATACTACTACCAACAACACTACTATATTACTATACATATTATTATCATTATTATAATTATTTTATCTATAATTATTCGTATTATTATTATTTATTTCTTCTTCTAATACAATGATGATGATGGTGATAGTATTTTTTTAATCACAAAACAGCTGCACAGTCATGCTATTTTTAAAACGAATTGATTTATATACTCGCTATCCTGTTCGATTATATTTTGTGTCATTCGTTATAAAGCAAATTCTAACATACGGCAGCAACATATGCTGAGGACTTTATAATGTATACATTATGGGTAGCTAATTTACAGAGTCAAATTACAAGCAGACGACAATATCAAAACTGCATGCATTTCCTGTTGTCTGGCGACACCAATATCAGCAACGGAGATTCAGTCGCCAGTGTAAACAGTGTTCCCTTCTAGCGCCTGAATATCGCCTGCTTCAAAATTGTCGTCTGCAAATTTTATAAAGTTAAGTTTTGACACATTTTCTAATGACAGACACCTAAGATGAGTGTCATTTTGTTTGGATTCTGACAAGACGCCAAATTACTTGGCGTCTGAACAGAATCCAAACTCTTTGCAAACAACAGTCAAGATTATATTGGTAAGACAAGGGTTAATATCAATTAATTACGTCATCAGTAGGGATATCAATTACCATTGTCGGTGCAGCATATTGTCTGTGGTTTACCCTTATCCCGACCAATTAACATCTGCCTTTATCCGTTCAGCGTCAAATTTATCGTGATATTGTACCCAGTTCACCGCTTTATTGTCGTCTGTTTCAATAGTGTTGTTTGCAAAATCGTTTCTGAGTAAGATTCAATGTAGAATGACTTAAGAATCGATACGAGTGTCAACCAGTTTGGATCCTGATCAGACGCCGCGTTAAGCGGCGTCTGATCAGGATCCAAACTGTTTGCAAAGTCGACTTTATGCGACTTCGGCGCCGAAATAGTTAAATGTATCGTCTGCAAAGATTATCAAAGTGAATTTAATGTAATTGTTTGACTAGTGAAACACCAATATACGAGTGTAAAGTAGTGTCGACTCAAATCAGATAGCTATATACAGTGGAGAAAACGTTATTCTTTCCCAATAAACGCGTTTACGCTAAAACTATTATTTACAGTGCAAACAGTTTGGAGCCAGATCAGACGCCGAGTAACCCGGCGTCTGATCAGGCTCCAAACTGTTTGCCACCAAGATAAACATGAATTATCAGAATTGTCAAAAAGTTGTACTTTTCTACGTTTTAGTGTTTTGCGTTTGCGTACGTTTGCGTTTAAACGGGAAAGAATAACAGATTCTCCACTGTATGTCTAAATGAAAAAGTAACTTTTATCTTAATAATATAAAAGTTATATCGACTCCCTAACGATTAATGTTGGTTGTAACAAACAACCCTTTTTTCTAACGTAGTTTAGATTATCCGTTTTTTCTTGATGTAACCCTTTATCCCCTAGCTGGTTTCAAGTTTTTAAGACAGCTGACCACTTAATGCATGTTAACAGTAAAGTATAATGCACTTGCTTTAATCTGCATTTACTTTCAGTCTGTTTTAAGCTTGATTTATGTGCTACATGTACAGTGGAGAATCTGTTATTCTTTCCCGTTTAAACGCAAACGTACGCAAACGCAAACACTAAAACGTAGAAAAGTACAACTTTTGGACAATTCTGATAATTCATGTTTATCTTGGTGGCAAACAGTTTGGAGCCTGATCAGACACCGGGTTACCCGGCGTCTGATCTGGCTCCAAACTGTTTACACTGCAAATAATAGTTTTAGCGTAAACGCGTTTATTGGGAAATAATAACGTTTTCTCCACTGTAGGATCCAGAATATATTTATTATGGTGCTTATACATGACTGTATAAAGAGAAGAAGGAATATATTAAAGGAGTAAAACGGCATATTTACAGAGTAATGTGTCTAGTCAACTGTTTCCAAAAACAAAACGCCTTAATATATACATTTGTGCGATTTTGGAAAACGCGATCAATCTCATACTTAAACTTCGAAAATGATTAAATTCGGTCAAGCAATTTAGTTCCAGATCAGACATACAGTATCTTTTGGATTTTGATCAGGATAAAAAATGTTTGTTACAATGTACTCATACCGAGCATTGTTTTGTCTAAACACATAACAATTTAAACATATAAAATTGAATTTGACAAACCAAAAACAGTCGAGGATGTTTGAACATGTACAGCGGGTTGGATGAGGTAACTTTCACAAATATACATGTACATGAAGTATATTAATGCTAATTAATACAAGTATTTATTAACAATTAACCATTTACCTTATAGAAGCGCCTTTCGCCGCATTGCGTTTAATCCTCTGCGGAAGAAAATAATTCCAATCTATACAGTCATTAATGTGTATCAGAAGGAATATTTTCTTAATTCTAGCAGGTGGTAGCTTAAAGCAGGATGAAAGTAAAGCAGAATGCGCCTTATGGCGCATTCTGCTTTACTTTTAACCTGCTTTAAGTAGTCACTATTTTCATAACTAGAACAGGATATGGGGTAAAGGGTTAAACAGATCACAGTCATAACTTGTGTACTCTCCATAGATACATTGTTTTTAAAGGACGAGTACTCGTCTACCATCTGTTAGAATAAAGAAAATAGTTCTTGGTAAATGTAATTACACCTATAGATAGCCAAAATTATCAGTTCAGATACTGTTTTTCTTTTATTTAACTACATTTACCAACACTAGTACTTGAAACATTTTTTGAGTGCCTTTCTGCCTTTCGGTTCCCTTTCTGCATGCCTTTCGGTATTGCTATCCACCGTACTCGTCGCTAGTGTTCAAATTCAATAAGCTAAACTAGGACATTGGCCAAATCTGTGCCAAAACTGTGCCGTTTGATCAAGTGTGACATTGATGAAGCAGACACCACCTTAGTTTACAGAAAAAAGAATCCGCAATAATTGTATTCAATGGAGCAAATGAACGTGCAGATTTAATTTCAATCAAAGCAACGGGTGAAATTTTGACAGGCAGACGACACGGAAAAATATCTTAAAAAAGAATATGTATGATCCGCCATTTCCACTTTTTCTTCCTCATACGGGCATTGATTTTCGAACACTTCCAGCATAACGACAGTTGCCTAGCAACACTATTAAGTATGTACTGCGTCTAATACCTAATTAATTTTAAAACGTGCTCCGCTGATTGGCTTACCCTGCGCTTGTCGATTTCTGTCTCTCTGCGGGGGAGATTACAGTGTATCCTTCAGATGACTGCTCGTGTCGTCTGCTCGTTCAACTGTCGTCTGCTGATTTTTATTTTACTACTACAGTAAAACCTGTCTATTTAGACCACTAAATTAGCTGATCTATCAGGAGTTAAATGCATATGCTGCTTAAAGCAAGATGTACGTAAAACAGAAAGCTCCTTAAGGAGCTCTATGCTTTACGCCCACATTGCTTTAAGCTGTCACCTGTCTTATATACAATAATTAGCCTTCTTTTTAGTGTTCGTAAAACTTTACAGGTTTTATTATACTACTACTTTCATTTTCAGCTATTCTAATCAAATAATCAGCAACTCTGACCCTTGTAAGACAAACAGACTCACATAGTCTGATCTATATCTTAACTTATGCCAGACCCAGTTAGCGAACGTGTTTAGTTTGCACGCGGAAGGATATGTATGTGTCAACAGCGATAAAGAAACAAACATCCGCTTCTAAGATAAGCGGATACTCGTTCCACAAAAACATTTGATTTGTTTCTTCTGATTGCTAAGCTCTTTCTTGCTAAGGTGAAAGTCTATTCCATCTTTACAGTATGAGCTTTTTATAATTTATTGAAAATGACCAACAGTGCAGACTGCAGACCAAGCTCAGGGAATTCCTGTAGGATCCCTCTAGTCTGAGTCAATTTGCATAGGACAAGTTAATTCTTCACAGGTACACTATTTGCACAGTGGAGGAGACGTTCTGTTATTCTTTCCCGTTTAAACGCAAACGTACGCAAACGCAAAACACTAAAACGTTGAAAAGTACAACTTTTGGACAATTCTGATAATTCATGTTTATCTTGGTGGCAAACAGTTTGGAGCCTGATCAGACGCCGGGTTACCCGGCGTCTGATCTGGCTCCAAACTGTTTGCACTGCAAATAATAGTTTTAGCGTAAACGCGTTTATTTGGAAAGAATAACGTTTTCTCCACTGTATTCTTTCAGGGCTGAAATAAGCGTAACATAAAAATCCTAAATATTCCAATTTTTCGAGCGGGATTTTAGGAATCGTACATTTAACCCTTTCTCAGCCAGGCACTGTAACACTAACATAATTATGCAAACAGTTTGGACACAGATCAGACGCGGGGATCAAGATCTAAACTGTTTGATACCCTTATCAATGTTTCCTATGTAAAAAGCGCATAAACATCCAAATTAAGGTAAAAGCAGAAATCCGAACACTTATTTCTACAATTCAGGGCTGCCATAAGTTTACATGAAAAATCCTAAGATTTCCAAACTTGCATTTTTCAAGTGCGATTTAACGAATCGTACCTTTACCCATTAGCCTTTTTCTTGTTTTGTTGACATGCGACTACTTAAAGCAGACTGTAAGTAAAGCAGAATGCGCCTTAGGGCGCATTCTGCTTTACTTTCAGCCTGCTTTAAGCAACTATGGACTGGGGGAAAATCCGGAGATTTAGGAAAAATCCGGAGAAATGGCAGCCCTGACAATTTTATTGCATTACGTTTAATTTTGTTTAGAGTGGAATGAATGACGCCTTCTCCAATGTTCGTATGTTCTTTATCAAGTAGGCCTCTTATTTTCTCACGAATACGGATAAAATATATTAGCAATAAAGATATATTGCCTTGTTTGAGATTGTGGTTAATGCCATAATATCACCATCAAAATGCGTTGTCTGCTCTGTATCTATTTCTCAAATTAAAACATTTTGACCAAAGACACATCAAAAGTTATAAACTATCTGGATTCTGATCAGACCTTGCGACACAAGGCGTCCGATCTGGATCAAAAATGATTGCAAATATGTGTTTAGTCTTGTATGGCAGTGAAGGGGCAGATGATATGTAATGACTTATGACGTCACTATAACTGCGAGCACACCCACTGCGCAAAAAGGAAACAGGAGCGGGTCCAGAATATCAGTGTCGGGGCGCACCTGATTTGGACGAAGTATTTTTTTTTAGTTCATGTTTCGATATGAGCCATCTTCAACATTGCTAACAGTAAGGGCTACCATAAGTTGCTCATAAAAATCCTAAGATTTCCAATTTTTCAAATTGTACCTTTGTTACTTTCGCTGTAAGGCTCTGTACATTGTAACTCTAACATTATTATGCAAACAGTTAAGATCTAGAATCCTAATTTTAATAGTAAGAGCAGAAATGGTTGGCTTCGGGAAAAATCCGTAGATTCTAGGTTCGGAGAAATTAAGCAAATTTCGAGAGGAATGGTAATCCTTAAAAGTGCTGGTCCTGTTTCCAGTGGCACCTGGTCAAGGTCTAAACAATGGAAAAAACGTTATTCTTTCCAAATAAACGCGTTTACGCTAAAACGTTTATTTCCACTGCAAACAGTTTAAAGCCAGATCAGACGCCGGGTAACCCGGCGTCTGATCAGGCTCCAAACAGTTTGCCACTCAGCTTAAAATCAATAGTCAGAATTGTCAAAAAGTTGTTATTTTCTACATTTTAGTGTTTTTCGTTTGCGTTTCGTTTGCGTTTGGAAAGAATAACGTTTTCTCCACTGTATTGATTGCAATGCAATGAAGCATTATTTCGTAGATTGCCTCCTAGGATTTTGATAAGATGTATGGGTTTAAGCAAATGGGTGTAGGTCTGTATGTTTTAAAATTTAGCTGCCGTTGGCTCTTAAATAATTATGATAACATACATGTATAAGATGAAAACGCTACTCTTTCCAATTAACCGCGTTACTACTTTAAGAATTGATTTCAAATGAAAACAGTTTGGTATCAGATCAGACATCATGAAATTGACGATAGAAAAAACCCAAAACCCGGTTGATAATTAAAATATGACATGTTTCAAATGACAGTCATTTTTCTAAACCTTATTGCATTGTATTGTGTTTAGTGTCGTTATACGATTTTGTTTGTCTTAGAACCGAGAATGTACAATATAGTGGCAAACAGTGTTGACTTCGGTGCGACGCCGCTCTCTGTTGCGTCCCATCAGGGTTACCACTGTTTGTTGTTAAATGCTCTGTTTAATTGTAATGTAAGGCGGTGAACACATACATACATAGTTGATCACCACCCTTTGGGCTCACATTCGCTGGAGTCATTCTAACACAGGAAAATCATCATTTCTGGCGAAAATTTTCATTTGTCACCCGGCGTGTAACACACCCGTCCTTGAACAGTCACCCTTGTGTTTAAGCTACGAATGCATGGCAAACCCGATGCAGAATGTTCCGAAAAGGAGTATTCTGCATTACCCTTAATTAGCTGCCACACGTAAAGAATAAAAACTACAAATGTATTAGGGGTTTTAATGATGGCTTAAAACAGGTTTTACATTGTACTATAAAATCTAATAATCAAGTAACAGTGGGGAAGACGTGTTTCTTTCCCGTTCAAACGAAACACAATGCTATAAGATATGACAAACACCTTTTCTGACAATTGTGCAGACCTATTTGTTTCTGAGTTGCAATGGAGCGTATAGCCCGGTCGGTATCTGATCTTGCAAAAATGGAAATAACTGTTTTAACAAAAACAACACGTTTGTTGGGAAAGAATAACGTCTACCCCACTGCATAGTGTGTACTTTATTATAAATATGCTTTATTCAATGCTTTATTTATAAGATATGACAAACACCTTTTCTGACAATTGTGCAGAAACAACACGTTTGTTGGGAAAGAATAACGTCTACCCCACTGCATAGTGTGTACTTTATTATAAATATGCTTTATTCAATAAATATATATTACAGTAGAAAGCCTCTATTATATACACTGACCAAGAGTGCAGTAAAACATCTCTATTACGACCACTAACTTGTGATAATTATCAGGTGTTTACTACACATGCCATAAAGCAAGGTGACAGTAAAACATAAAGCTCATATAGGAGCTTTCTGTTTTAATGTCTCTTTGCTTAAAGCTATCACCTGCGTTTTATACAATCAATTAGCATTTATTTTAGTGGTAATACAGTGGAGAAAACGTTATTCTTTCCCAATAAACGCGTTTACGATAAAACTATTATTTGCAGTGCAAACGGTTTGGAGCCAGATCAGACGCCGGGTAACCCGGCGTCTGATCAGGCTCCAAACTGTTTGCCACCAAGATAAACATGAATTATCAGAATTGTCCAAAATTTGTACTTTTCTACGTTTTAGTGTTTTGCGTTTGCGTACGTTTGCGTTTAAACGGGAAAGAATAACAGATTTTCCACTGTAATAGAGATGTTTAACTGTATTTCCGGGTGTTTAAAGAAGGTGACAGCTTATAGCAAGATTAAAGTGACGCAGAAATCTCGAATTAACTTTTTATTAGCATAGACTATATTCATTTGTCATATTAACGATATATCCTTGAACCATTTACGATTCAGAAAGAGTGGCAGATTTTTCAGGAAAAGGTCCTTTCCCAAGCGCTAAAATATCGATTTCAAAATGGGCAATTTTATTACCATCAGACACAATATAAGACACTGTCTTAGCTACAGTGTGGAAACGTATTTATTTCTCCTTTGAACAAAACTAAACGGAACCTCAATGCAACCAAATGAAGAATTGAATATATTGCCAATTTGTTCCAATTATTTGCCAATTTGTTCCAATTTAAACGTCAAACATTTTGGAGCCTGATCAGACGCCGAGTTACTCGGCGTCTGATCTGGCTCCAAATTGTTTGTCACGGACATATATGATTTAGTAGACCATTTCTTGAGTAGCACTCAAAAGCTTTGGTGAAAAGAAGATAGCGTTTGTCTCCCCGTTGATGTCAATATCCTCACGAAGGCGACAATGGCCTACACTGTATGATGATGGAGCACAGACTGTAATTTTGTTACGTGTCCTTCGATTGTGATATATTGTATTCGCCGTGATCTTGAGATATTAATGGATTATGGTAATAAAGTTAAGGAGGTTCACTTTGTTTTACTACATTACTGTTAATTAACTGTCAAACAGCTTAACCTTCTAGTGAAGTAGAAGTTATATAAAATGTTTTATATGTGATCTGATGTACTATGTACATGTTAATAAAATGTTCTGTTTTGATGATATCCTTTTGTCCTTATAGATTGCTTTCAATGTTAAAGACAAGTGCCTGCTAAAAGCAGTTTGAAATTTAAGCAGGAAGCTGCCACTGGATTTTGCTTTAAGCAGAATCTTAACAACATGTAGGAAATGTTTATTATGGTACATACATGTATGGTGTATACGTGTATTTACTTTCTTGACTATAACGTATGAAAGTAGTCAAGCTGCTAACCGAGTAACATAGAGGGTATCGTTGTATCAGACAATATACTGTATCTATGTACATGTACCGACATGAACTGGTTGTTAAAGGGACGCAAACACCAAACTCCCAACCAATACTGAAATTCTGATTAAGCACTAACACATTTGATGCCATGACGTAATCAATTTTAAACAATAATTGTCGTATGCTTTAATTTCAATTTTCAAATTTACATTTTTGGCATTTTGACTTAAAAATAGACATCCGACATTTCATTAAAACCCATATTTATTAGCTATATCGGATTCGAAACCATATGAAGAAGGCTCTCGAAACCGAAGTACCTATAGTCTTAAACTCTGAAATTAAGTGTCAGTAAGTTTTGATCCTGATCAGACGCCGCGTGATCAAGATCTTAAGTTTGCAAATAACCATTGTAGTGAAGGGTGTAAGACTGGTTTCGCTACTTTCGATCATGGACACGAAGACATTCGCGTGACCTATTTATTTGTTACCCGTACATGTACGAGCTATGCTTCCGTTTAGTAAAGAAAATCAACCTGATTGTCATAAATTTCCCGTCTTCGGAATCCCCTGTTTCCTGTTTGACAGAAGTATATCTAAAATCTGTATCAAGACCCGGGCCAATTATTGATTCCAAGCCGTTCCAGCGCTGTGAAACGCTAAAAATGTCATCTGCTTAACACTATAGTCCGCAGAACGTTGAATTAATTCTAAATCTTTACTAGTAAGAGTTGGTTTTGAAAATTACAAAATAAACACAACTTGTTAAAAATAAGGCAGCATGACTGAAGAAATTTCAAAACGAGTGTCAAACAGATTGGATCCTGATCAGACGCCGCGTAAAGCGGCGTCTAATCAGGATCAAATATGTTGTCAAACGCGTTTTCCAGCGTCATTTAGAGCAAACGGGTTAAATATCCAAAAGAACCACTATAACGACAAATATCAAGAAGCCTTGTACATGTAGATGGCCTTAAAGATGCGGTATAGCTTAAGCAGGGTGAAAATAAAGCAGAAAGCCCCTAGAGGTTTGTGCTTCGTGTTGATCTTTCTTTAAACAACTTGTCGTTATCATATAAATATTCCTATTTTAACGATTGTGAGATAAGTTGAACACTAGCTGTTTATGTGGTTCAATTTTTATATAAGTCCCAACTAAGAGGGGTTGACTAATACAGCAGTTCAAATGTTCAACGTAATAGCTTTAACAGCAGAAATCCGACCAATTCCAGAAACGACATTGCTATCTCACTACGCGGAATATAGAACCTAAAACCATTAACCCATTTACTGCCAGGTCGCACCACTTTGATATTTGCAAACAGTTTGGTATCCAGATCAGACGCCGAGTAACTCGGCGTCTGATCTTCATACCAAACTGTTTGACATACGCGTTTTTGGGTTTCTGTGTCAAAAATATTAAAATCTTAATTTGAGAAAGTTTTAACAAAAGCAGACGACATTTGTTAAGCAGAAGATATCATGGCAGTGCAGGGGTTAAATTGAAGATAGGATAGCCGTGTTATGTCTCAGATATAGTCTGCTAGATAAAGTCAAACAGAAATCCCCGCGTTAAGAAGTATTTTGCGAATGTTCATAGCCAAAGAGTCGTCTGCCTAAGCACTTTACTGCAACGATAGCTTCTGCTAAATTTTGTTGTCTGCTTTTATGTTTAAAGTATGCATGTAGGATTCAGGCAATATGAGTCAAGAAACATTTATATGAATGTCACGCAGTTAGGATCTTTTTAATAAGAATTTCTTTTCATCATATTTCATTCTATACATTTTCATATTACGCGGAGAAAAAATCAGTTTTTCAATAGGGAGAGAGGCAGAGAGGGTTAGGACTTGTATTTAAAGATGAAATAACAGCTTAAACTATATAGTTTTTTAATTATTGTTTTGTTATATCCGTGCTAAGTATGGTCTCCATTTTATGTTGTCTATGTGGAGCTTATCTCTGTTTTATGCTATTTGGGTTTTCAAGATTAGTTTTTCTTGTCAACCATTTTGTTTTTTTTAAAGTGGTTTAAAGTCGGTATTTGTTTAGTTTTGGTTTGTTTGGATTAAATAGTGCTTTGTTGATATACGTATAACTATAATATATGATATTTCTGACTGTTATCCAGTATTCCTAATGAAAGTGTTTGATAATTTATATTCCTGCTAGGATTCATGTTTCTAGCCAATTTGGATAATATTTTAATGATGTTGTATATGGTTGAACTCCCGAAATAGGTATTTGGTGATTTAGACGTGCACATTACACAGACTGCATCTACTGCTTTGTTTGATATTGTATTTCATCAATGATTTGTTTGTTGGGATACTTCTACATGTATTGATAAATCTATACTGAAACTCTGCGATCTTGATCAATCTCCTAATTACACATAATGCATATATTGCTTTGTTTGATATTGTATTTCATCAATGATTGGTGTACGCATCTGTGGAAAAAAATTTTTTCCTATGCAAATACAATGTAGTGTAATCGAAATCAGAGGGATCCTACAGTGCCATCTGATCCGGGTCTGCAGTGTTTGTAATTTTGCAATGAATTGTAAAAAACCAACCAAACATAAAAATCTTAAAAGTAAAACAAAAAAGGAATCAAAACTAAGTTGAAAATTGGAACAGTCCATTTGAAAGGGTAAATGAGTTATTGAACAACCTGGACCCAAGTTAGAATTCATCGAACGTGCCTTATAATGTGAAAAGTAATAATCTGCAGACTTAAAACTTAACGAATTGATTTATTGCTTTGAAAGCGTTGAATAATTTAGTGGAAATGTAACCAAGAACAAATGAATAGTGAGAATTCTATCGCAACCCAGTAATATATTGACCTAGTCGAACAATTTCTGTTTTTAAAAAAGCCAACACAATGCTATGAAGATGTAGAACACTGTTCCATTCCTGAAAATATTGGCAATTAACAAGACTTTGGAGGAAAACAGTTTGGAGCTTGATAAGACACAGAGTAACTCGGTTCCTGATTAAGCAAAGTTACTGTGCGCAACGAACATTATTGTTTTAGTACCAGCGCGTTTCAGAGCTGCACTTTCTCCAGATTTTCCGAAAACTTCGGATTGTGTTTTTTCATTTCTCCAGACCTACGGACTTTTTCCGAAATCTTCGGATTTCTGTTCTTACTTTTTAAATCTGGAATTGTATGCGTTTTTACTTAAGAAACATTGATATGGATGTCAAACAGTTAATATCCAGATCAGACGCCGCGTTTACGCGGCGCCTGATCTGAATCAAAACTGTTTGCATAATTAAAGAGCATGGCAGTAAAAGGATTAAAGGATTGCGCTTGAAATTTGGAAATGTACGAATTTTTATTACAGTGGAGAATATGTTATTCTTTCCCGTTTAAACGCAAACGCAAAGCATTAAAACGTAGAAAAGAACAACTTTTTGACAATTCTGATATTTCATGTTTATCATGGTGGCAAACAGTTTGGAGCATGATCAGACGCCGGGTTACCCGGCGTCTGATCTGGCTCCAAACTGTTTGCACGGCAAATAATAGTTTTAGCGTAAACGCGTTTATTTGGAAAGAATAACAGATTCTCCACTGTAGCAACATGTGGTTAATATGGACAGAAACTCGTCTTCCGCACCATGCATTCAGTCTACGGTATCTACGTGTCACCTTTGAATAGCGGTTAATGCTTTCACTGCCAATACTCGGCGACACTGAAATTTGCAACTGTTTGAACCCTGACCATGTGTCTTGTAAGTTCAATCGCATACAAAATGTTATAACAAAAAGCTGACAAACATAGGCAGACGATAATATTGTAACGACTTTGTTTGGTGAGTAGTGACGTCATTTCTTCAGTGGAAGGGTTAAATTCATGTAATCGAGATTTAACCCTTTGATCCCTAGTCCCGCATATAGGCGTGCTTTTCAAACAGTGTACATGTGAATAGTACACTTGTCCTATGCAAACAGTGAAGATCCAGATCAGAGGGCTCCGCAAGGAGCCCTCTGATCAGGGTCTTCACTGTTTGTCATAATGCCAATATTGACAAAAACAACCCTTAAAAGTCAGAAATTGACTAGACTAAAATAGATCCTGGAATTGTCCATTTAAAGTTTCAGGGAGGAAAGAGTTAACTGTAGTTCAAAGAAATAAATCAAAAAACGTTCCAGAAAATGAATATGAATTTGTTTAAAATATATATGTCCTCATTATTAAAATATTATTCGTTGACAACGCTAACGTATTGCTACCCTTAAGCATGTGATAAAAACTCTTATCAAATTGGACTTGGAAATAAACCTTAAGTATTGGTGTTTATAATACTCTCGGCAGCTTCAATCAAACAACAGTGAAGAAAAGTAATCCTAAAGAAGCTCTCCTTTTTATATCTATGTTGCTTTAAGTAGTCACTTGTCAAAACATAGTTGAATGTACCGGGTAAGCGAGTGTCACGATTGGCCATAAAAGAAAGGTATATTCATATCGGCAAAAATGTTTCCAATCTAATAAATTGGAAAACCACCCTTTTTCCAGTAAATTAAAAGGTTGGCTTGGGTCCGAATCCGCTCCCCGTCCCCAAACACTCTAAATCCTCGCATGTTTACGAACGGTAATATTCATCTATAAAACAGTCCATGCACATAGACCTTAGAAATAAACTAGTTCAAAATGCATTTCTATTGAAATAGTTGCCCTCTTTCAAGTCCATAAATATACACGTTGTTCGATTGAACACATATACAGTCAATTATGAGGTAATCTGCCACTTTTAAAACACCCTATTTGACCTCTAAAGACAGGCGAAAGGTCAATGCAGAATAAAAGTAAAACAGAAAGCTCCTTCAGGAGCTTTGTTTTACTTTTTATCCTGCATTAAGCTATTGTTTGTAGCATAGACTTATAATTAATCTTATTTCTAGTAGACACTTGACACGAATTTGATTGTATCTTTTCTCAATTGAACGCCGTGGATACAGAAATTGATCACCCGTGCAGCGTCTTTTCAAAGAAACTGTATGAAATGAAATAGTTTTTTTCCCCTCAATAAATTTCCGAGTATAAAAAGCAGCAGATACGCACAGCACTCAATATTCAATTATGCATGAGCAGGATATTAATAACAAGCAAACATGAAAAGAAGCATTTGACAAAATTGCCATAAGGTTATCGATTGACTGTCTACCAGTGGAGTACCAAGACCCAGAGTAAAGTTCTGATTTTCAAACTAATTTAAATGCAATTGCAAATATGGCCTAATAGCTATTTAGCGACCATGTATACCAGTTAATATAAATCACTGGCCTATTATAACAAAGCAGTGACATTTTTGTTTGACTTTGTGACGTGGATTCAATATGTTATAGAGGCGAAGACGGTATTATTTCCAAAGTATATCGTGTATGATCAGTTAAAACCCTGTGAGCAAATCCGGTCTCAGACTCAATTCAAACGCTCTAAAACCTTGGCTAATGGCTGTTTTGCCTCTTTGAGTGAGCAAGGAATCGTCAATATATTTCAAAAACAATATATGTGCTTTACGTTATGGTATTACTTATGACTTTTGTTTAAACAGGAAAAGTAACGTCTTCTCGCTGTATACTTCGTTTTGTGAGAAAACAAGAATCAACACATTGAAGCGCGTTGTCTAATTGAAAAGAAGCACTGAAGCACATTGACGCGATACATGTACATGTACAGTGGAGAAAACGTTATTCTTTCCCAATAAACGCGTTTACGCTAAAACTATTATTTGCAGTGCAAACAGTTTGGAGCCAGATCAGACGCCGGGTAACCCGTCGTCTGATTAGGCTCCAAACTGTTTGTCACCAAGATAAACATGAATTATCAGAATTGTCCAAAAGTTGTACTTTTCTACGTTTTAGTGTTTTGCGTTTGCGTTTCGTTGCGTTTAAATGGGAAAGAATAACAGATTCTCCACTGTACAATGTATGAACGCGTCGTCTAATCAAGATCTGCAATGCTTTCAATGTGCTTAAATAGATCACTTGTCTTCAACACTAGAAATAGGTTATTGGGTAAAGGGTTAATCTTACAAACGCGTCTACAGACGATGGCTGCGAGACAAACATGCGATTGATTTAATAATTCGAATGATGTTATATTTGAACTGATAGCAACGCATTCGAACTGAGTGCAGAGAAAACATTCAGCTATTAGAACTATTTGTTCAGAGCTCAGGAATGCAGTGTACGGAGAATTAAGCATACAGAAGATGAGAAAAAAACAATACGTCCAATTCTAATAATTGAGATCAAATATTAGCACATCCAACGAGACGACGGACAATATTGAATGCAACAAATGAATCACTGCATTGTCAACAGAAATAACTATTAGAATATACAAACAGACCCCTACCAGGCGATCATTTAAAAGAAGGTGTTGATGTTCTCTTTAATTCAGGAGGCATATTAATTACTGGAGTGGAGGAAATGCAGAAAGCTCCAAAAGGAGAGTCCTGCACTACTTTTGCTCTGCATTAAGAGTCAACATGCTGTAACAGATACTCAAGCTTCTTGATTGAATTGTAACTATTCACAGGTTTTCACTATGTTTCTTTGAAATCTCTTTAACATAACGAAAATAATCGGATAACATCGATGTTTTAGATTTGGTTTTCAAATGTGAGTACTCATGGTCACATATTAACATAAACTTTAAACTTTTGCAAGCTGGGTAAAATTTTGGTCTGCAACAATTGTCGTCTGCTGGTGTTATAAAAAATATTTGTCTTACTTTCTTTTCAAAACAGGGTTCATTGTATAAGTGTCGCGTAACGCGGCGTCTCATCTGAATCCAAACTGTTTGTAAAGGTACATATAATCACTGTGGCACTTATATCCGCCGCTAGCATGCAAATAGTTAATCGTTTTGTTGTGTGCACTCTAGAACTCACAGGCTTTATCATCAAACCCTTGAAAATATAACTACAGAAAAACCCACATTTCCACCAGTAATATGTCAGATTGACCCAGTTTGAAACTAGCATAAAACTTATGAGCTCAAACTAATACGAACACACGAAACCGATCTAACCAACAACCAATACAATTAGTGTTAATGATTATGTTTATCACATGATATATGTCACCAGCATTCATCGTATATGCCTATAAACATAACAGCTAGTTTATAATCTATGTGGAACATTTGAAGTAAATTTCTAATGTCTGGAATACATGTCTGGTGGTACATTACCAATACGACTGTAGTTTACACTCATCTACGTATTGCAGCCAGTGACCGTTTAAAGCGTGATGTAAGGTAAAGCAGAAAGCTCCGATGGGAACTTTCAGATTTACTTTTATCCTACTTTAAGCTGTCATTTGTATTAAAAACGCCGTAAGTAAACATTGAGTTGTATTATCGTAGGGTCTGCTGTATTTCAATACACCGAACTCCTCATGGCTACATGTACATACAGTGGATAATCTATTATTCTTTCCCGTTTAAACGCAAATGTACGCAAACGCAAAGCACTAAAACGTAGAAAAGTACAACTTTTGGACAATTCTGATAATTCATGTTTATCTTGGTGGCAAACAGTTTGGAGCCTGATCAGACGCCGGGTTACCGATCTGGCTCCAAACTGTTTGCACTGGAAATAATAGTTTTAGCGTAAACGCGTTTATTGGGAAAGAATAACGTTTTCTCCACTGTAACAGACACAGACAGCAATCTGACTAAAAGCACATCAGACTGGCAAGGAAGAGCATTCAGAGATCTCTTATAAGCCAAACTATCTCTTTTCACGTCCAGTTACGCACTCTCAGACTCTCTCAACATGATTAGCGCAATCAATGCAATTGACGTAAAAACCATACGCGTCACATTAGGTATGCACTCAATGGTTCTGATTGTACACAGTATGGGGAGAATGCTAGTCTTCCCCAATAAACGCGTTTGTGCTTAAACACTTATTCACGTCCAATGCAAACAGTTTGGGACAGATCAGACGCCGAATAACTCGGCGTCTGATGAGGTCCAAACTGTTTGCCACTCAGATTTTAATGATTTGTAAACATAATATTGTAATAAGTCAAGTTGTTTTTACATTTTAAACATGTATCATTACGTGTTTGTTCATTTTCGTTTAAACTAGAAAATATAACGTCTTTTCTATTGTAAGAATCGCCTGTAATTATTTTAAGGGCGTCAATGACTGGACCTTTATGATATTGTATGTCATCCAACATTATTCAATATGCTGATTGAACCTTCAAATCAACACCATTATGTAAATAGATCAAAACACATATTCTTCAGGACTTGTTTCTTTCGGAACACAAGTCCGGCTCACACAGAAACACACAGGTCTTACTAAACAGACTGGGAAAATATTGTATATATTTACAGTTTTGTTTGGGGGATTGGTAGCTATGAAACTGATATACTGGTCTGCCTTTGCTGAGCTGACCTTTCTTATAAATACGAGAGGACCACTGTCTGGTTTATTTCTGGCTTCACGCTACCACATATTTTCGTTATCTAATTAAGTCAACTGTGGAAAAAGCTGAAAAATGGATATAACCAAATAAAATCAAAGTTACAATAAAACGTAGAAAATGACAACCTTCTGACAATTCTGACTCCCGGCGTCTGATCTGGCTCCAAACGATTTGCAATGGAATTAATAGTTTGAGCGTAAATGCGCTTAATTGGAAAGAATTACGTCTTCTCCAATGTAAGTGTTTACCCTGTTTGTCCTTCTCTGAAAGAATCAGTACAGTGGAGAATCTGTTATTCTTTCCCAATAAACGCGTTTACGCTAAAACTATTATTTGCAGTGCAAATAGTTTGGAGCCAGATCAGACGCCGGGTAACCCGGCGTCTGATCAGGCTCCAAACTGTTTGCCACCAAGATAAACAAGAATTATCAGAATTGTCCAAAAGTAGTTCTTTTCTACGGTTTAGCGCTTTGTGTTTGCGTACGTTTTCGTTTAAACGGGAAAGAATAACAGATTCTCCACTGTATGCTAAGTTTGCTAAGGGTCAATAGATGCATCGACCCTATTTTCGTTTAATTTCAACCAACTTTCAGGAGTAGTAGCTAGAGATCCGTTGTACTGGTTATTATGTGACTTACACATGTAAATGTCCAATGCAGGTGCATTGGTAATAAAGATAAAATATCTTCTTTTTTTTTCACAGAAAACTGCAAAAGATACAAATTGTGTTTTTGAGTTAATGAATTCAATAATAGGTACAATTGGACATTGAAAGGTAAAACATTTTTACAACTAAAATTACTTCTAAGAATATTAAAATGTAGACCTTAAATGGATTTTAAAATGTTGACGAAATCTCAGATATTTCACATTTTGATAAATTTCTTGGGTTTGGCCTCAATGACCTGAACAATAATAAATGTTATCACAATATGTAAAGTGAACCATTGGCACACATATCTCTAAATATGGAAGAAATCGAACAAAAATATTGGAAGTTATGCCTTGAGAAAGTGATAGGGTCAATGCATTGGAACGTAGAAAAGTACAACTTTTGGACAATTCTGATAATTCATGTTTATCTTGGTGGCAAACAGTTTCGAGCCTGATCAGACGCCGGGTTACCGGCGTCTGATCTGGCTCCAAACTGTTTGCACTGCAAATAATAGTTTTAGCGTAAACGCGTTTATTGGGAAAGAATAACGTTTTCTCCACTGTATTGAACTTGATCAACATTGTCTGCAATGCCTCAAGTTGCATTTTCTCCCGATATGACAATCGTTGGTATTTTAAGTAAATTAACAAATAATGCATTATATATTTAAAACGTATACAGTAAAATCTTTCGATCACGATCGCTACAAAAGACTTATCGGTTGTATGCAAAACATATGACAGCTTAAAAACAAAGTGAAAGTAAAACAGAAAGATCCTAAAGGCGATACCTGTTTTACTTTCGCATTCCTGTAACCAGTCATCTGCATTTAACACACATTAATTGAATTTAGCGATCGTTATAGAAAGGTGTTACTGTATTATTGATAATTTTACTCGATATCATGGACACGTAAATTGTTAGACTATTGTACATGTATGTACAAATTAACTTTTATGTATCTTTTATATGTGTCTCAAAAGTGTCGTCTGTTATTTTATTCTAGTAAAGTATACATTCTTTCACTGCTACATGTAACCGTTGACATTGGTATCTTGCAGTTTGGATTAAAACCTGGCGCCATGTATCTCTGCGTCTGATGTACGTCCAACTTGTCTGAATATGCCTTTCTAGTTCCGCTATGCATGGTACAGATTCGACCGAAGATTCTGAACATTTATTTGCCATTCTCATGCATAGAATTTTAACAATGATTTACTGTTGTTCATCTGACAAAGTTCTTTATACAAACGTCAGAAACTCGATGAATAATCTCCATTGTTTTACTGATTTGTAATGTGTACTATGTGAAAATCAAATATACCTGATATAAAGTTCGTTCAAGGTGATTAAATTTTACTTTCTGGGAAATTGTAGCTGTCAGTAGAGGAAGCCAATTTTAGGCGAACACGTGAGAATCTAACGTTATTATTGCAAGATTCCCACAGGATTTCAGGGTGAATGATCAATCTGTATAGAACCCTTCAACATCTGAAAGATATCGTCTGCTTCCATCGTATTGTCTGCGAGAATTCGTAGATATACTTTACTGTTGAACCGCTCAAAACGGAACCAGTCTCGACTCAAACGAACAGTCGAACTAACAGAGGCTTCCTAAAGAGAAAATGTTATGTATATTTAAAGGCCTTGCAGATAGGAGTATGAAGAGAGTTGACAGTTACAGTGGAGAATCTGTTATTCTTTCCCAATAAACGCGTTTACGCTAAAACTATTATTTGCAGTAACCCGGCGTCTGATCAGGCTCCAAACTGTTTGCCACCAAGATAAACAAGAATTATCAGAATTGTCCAAAAGTTGTTCTTTTCTACGTTTTAGCGCTTTGCGTTTGCGTACGTTTGCGTTTAAACTGGAAAGAATAACAGATTCTCCACTGTTAATACAGGACAACAGTATGCAGAATACACATAAAGCATTAAGCAATATTCCTGCACCTATTTATTTCGAAGTTTCTATGCGCTTCCGTTTTTGCAGAGGAGCAAAAAGAAACAGTTTTGACCTTGACCTTTATTCAGTTCTCTGAGCCTTTCTGTTTATAAGTTTAACCCATTACCCCATAGTCTGTTTCTAGTTTTTTAAAAAAATGACAACTTAAATCAGGTTGACAGCTAAGCAGAATGCACCTTAAGGCGCATTCTGCCTTACTATCAACCTGCTTTAAGCGACCATCTACTAGGATATATAAACTATTTCCCTTGCTACATAATCCTGAATGTATAAATTGGAACTATTTTCTTCAGTGGATGGATAATATAAAGGAATAAAAAAGGCGTTTTTATGGGTTAATTGGTTAACTTAGGTCTACACATATTCCATACTTTTGCAGAATTCCAGAAACTAGTATCTGGGAGTATCATATTTTGGGATTCTAATAAGACGTCGATGGACACCGCTTTACGCCAAAGCAGTTTGTAAATGTTCATGTATTTTACATGGCGAAATTTGAAACCCAAGTCAATGAATTGTGTGTGTATATCTACTAAAGCTTAATGGAAGAATACTTGATATAGTGGTAGTAGAATGGCCATTGGCCATATGCCGGTTCTGTGACCAGGTTAGAGGTGCGCTGCAGACCAGAGCCGGAAACCAAAGGTGTCTAATATAGGTCAGTAATGTTCTTGCTATATCGGCGAGGGCACTAGCGGCGCATAGACCTAAACGCTGGTTGCGAATTTATGATAACTGATGCAAACCGTTTCGATCAAGATACAACTGTAAGGCGGCGATGATTCGGCGTCTCTGATTCTAACCGGTTTTTCAGCGGAGCTGACTGTTTTCTATTTAGACACACTTTATATTTGGCCACACATTTCAACCAATAATATTTGATCAGAAATTTAGAATTAAGAGCACCTGTTGAAACTGCATAGTCTGATTGGATAGTAGCCAGGGCTCCAGATAATGGAATTGTTTCAAAACTTAAAATCTTTATTTGTGCATTAAACCCTGTGGTGTCACTATACATATGAATTGTCTTTTCGAGACAATCAAAATTAGTGGTAATACCATAGGGTTTGGTGCTAAAAGAGGTGAAAAAATGTGATTTGTTTAGTTTACTCCCTCTTATCTGGAGCCCTGTAGGCTGGTTTATGTCCCATTACAGTTTTACATGATGTGGACTGTGGGTGTAAAATTTAGAGATACAGGCTGGCTTTTACTACACTGGGCTGATGAATAGGCCACAGAAGTGTATGCTTCTATTTTAAGATATGATCTGAAATCTATTTATAGATATACAGAGGAAGCTAGGTGTTTCGTAATTGTTTACAACCAATTTGTTTTAATTGTTAACTATTTGTACACATTTGCCA
Source organism: Gari tellinella (assembly GCA_922989275.2). NCBI lineage: Eukaryota > Metazoa > Mollusca > Bivalvia > Cardiida > Psammobiidae > Gari > Gari tellinella. Next base: position 98,611,280 of record OV277856.1, on the reverse strand, counting down.
TACATTAAAAGCAATATTTTATATATGAATAGCCTCAAGTGAGTTAAACACAATTGTGTTGTTTCATCATTATTTACAAGAGTGAAGTACAGTAGATTGTTGTATCTGTACATTTGTTTATGCTATAGTTTGTTTCAAGAAACTCTATGAATGAAGTTTGACATATAGAACAATAGATTAATGTGAGTTTTGTTTTGCATTTCTGTACATGATAGTTTTGCATTTTAAATAAAAGTTACTGTTTCAATTGAATACTTGTATTTTTTGCTTTTCAATCCAAGATATTTCAATTCTTTGAAAACCTCAATTTCATTCAATTTTGCACACCCATCTATATAGCCTTAGTTCAACCACACATTCCGCCGAATATCTTTTTTAAAGATATTTCTTGTTTATAGACAGTTATAACAGCACGAGTGAGAAATGCACATACTTATTTAGAGAAAAATGTAAAAGGCGCAACTAGACGACCAATTCGGCGGGAATCATTAAATAGATGTCCGAACTATATTAATGAGAGTCAGTACAGTGGAGAATACGTCATTATTTCCCGTTTAAGCGCAAAAGAAACGTAAAAACATTGCAATAGAATAGAGAAAATATATATTTTTAATTTCTATTTGATCTAATCTGAGTGGCAAACAGTTTTGAGTCTGGCTCCTGTTTGCAATGGAAAATAATAGTTTTAGCACAAAACTATTCTTTCTTTTGCAAACAATTGGGAGCCTGATCAGACGCCTGGTAACCCGGCATCTGATAAAGCTACAAAATGTTTGTCAATTAAATAAACACAAAAAATCAAAATTATCAAAAGGTTCTCCTTTTCTCCTTTTCAATGCAATTTGTTTGCGTTTCATTTGCGTTTAAACGAGAAAAAATAACGACTATAACGACTATAACTATAACGCAATATTAGCAGCAATGGTCATATATGGTATACGAAATCACCTAGACTTCACATCATTATAGCGATATAGTAGTCTCCTATTTCTGCAACAGAATTGACCAGTTATTACCATTGGTAATTGGGTGGTTATTATCAGCCTATAGAATTCAATATATACTATTTCACAGACGGTTCCCAATTACTACTCCCAGCAACATGGGTTCATCGAAATGTACATGTACATGCAAAAGCGCATATAAAGAGATATTTACCAGACTTAGCAGGTCACATGTAGTTTCACGTGCTCTTCTTTCTCAACAAGGATTTTGTTTTTAAAATATTTGTCCCCAAGGTTACAAAGTGTTTGACTTGAGTCTGAGGTCGTTCTTAAGCATTTGGCTGAGAAAAAGCTTAAACCCGACAAATCAAATACTTGAAAATGATAAAGAGACTCAACTCAAAAGGTTTATAAATTTGGATCCTGATGTCTATAGCAAAGAGGAGTTCGGAGTTCGATCAGATTCCAAATATTTCAGCGACTCATCATGCCCATAACTATTTGTCACTCAGATTTGAGAAACAATCGTCAATATTGATTTTGACTTTTCCTACATTTTATTGTATTTGATTTCGGTTAAAGGGAAAGCATGACATATTAGCCATTGTAACTTATTTCTAACAATTGTAGTTTTCTACATTTGACTGCATTGTGTTTGCGTTAAATAGAATATAACAACGTTTTTCTCCACTGTATAAGATAAAACTCTAAGCTCAGTATGTCATTTTGTACATTTAATTACATCGCATGTGCGTTTTATTGCTTTTAAACGGGAAATAATAACGTTTCCGCGGCTGTATTATGTCATATGGATACCGACTTCATCAGCAGCTAAAACAAAACTCTTTTCTGTTTAAATCTGCAAGCAAGACAGTCTATTTACATAAGTTTTTTAACATAATAGTTTTGATCCTTTCTTTCAGCATTTCACCTGGCCCTAAATAAATACGAAAGACTCAAGCAGGAAACGTAACACAAACAATACACCCACCTCTCAAGCAGAACACACACACACACAGTCATACCACAACCTGGCCCTAAACCTTTTATGCCGTTCCCCTAATGGTGCTGATAATACTGGCCAATCATATTATTAAGTCGCAGCTCTACGATTATGATTGTAAAAATGAAGGTGTCCTGATTTTTGGATGACTCGTTTGTCACAAACATTACATATTTTACAAGTGTATAGCCACTATTGCATGTAGCAAGGGAGCGCAAATCGTCTCAGTACTATAAAGATTGTCTTATACAGTGGTGAAAGCGTTATTCGTTCCAGCAGCTTAAACGCAAACGAAACGCAAACGCAATGCAGTAAAATGTCGAAAAATACAATTTTTAGAAGCACATGTATCTATTAATTTTATATAAATGGCAAGCAGTTTGGAGCCTGATCAGACGCCGGTTACCCGGCGTCTGATCTGGCTCCAAACTGTTGAAATGGAAAAAATAGTTTTAGCATAAACGCGTTTATTGGTAAATAATAAAGTATTTTACACTGTAAGCGATTATTCCCCAAGAGAGAATGCTGTGTTCTGAATCATATTGTATATTCTATGCTATAGATTATATTACATGTTGCAAATATGATTGTGTACACGTTAATAAAAAACAGTATGTTCTATGTTCCTAAATCATATGAGTGTTCAATTGTTCATGCAGCTTAAACGTATTAAATAAACGTCAATGATAGAATACACTTACATTTCAATTTATTTGCATTAAGCTGTAATCTGTGTGAAAACTGTATAAAGTGCGTTCTCCTTACAACGGCCCTCTGAACAACGATACCCTCCATACAACAACGCTTGTCGCTGTTACCCAAACAAGACAATAATGTACAACCTTTTCACGGCTGCAATATCGTCTACTTAAAATTGTCATCTGCTGTTGTTTTCTCAAAGTTACATGATAGTGGACATGTTGACAGAATAAATATAATGACGAGTGACAAACAGATTGAATCTAGATCAGACGTCGCTTTACGCGGCGTCTAATCTTGAATCAAGCTGTTTGCAAAATTTAACCAATTCTTAATTTTTCCTTCCATATAACAACTCCCTCTGAACAACACACATAGTCTTGGTCACCTATTTGGTGTTGTTGTAGAGAAAGAGTACTGTATATGCATCTCTTAAATTCAAGCAGTGTTGTTCTACAGTGGAGAATCTGTTATTCTTTCCCGTTTAAACGCAAACGTACGCAAACGCAAAACACTAAAACGTAGAAAAGTACAACTTTTGGACAATTCTGATAATTCATGTTTATCTTGGTGGCAAACAGTTTGGAGCCTGATCAGACGCCGGCGTCTGATCTGGCTCCAAACTGTTTACACTGCAAATAATAGTTTTAGCGTAAACGCGTTTATTGGGAAAGAAGAACGTTTTCTCCACTGTAACACTAAATGCAAGATCCCATTAAGATGTACTTCAAACCTTTTGAAACCAGCTCAGACACCGAGTAACTCAGCATCTGATCTGGACCAAAACGGTTTGACACATTTTACTGACCTTTCGTCACTCCGAACTTTAATAATATATACAGACGATATTTATAGCAGACAATAAATTGGCATTATAAAGGGTGTTATACATGTTTTGAGAGTAATTAGGTCAGTCAAGTAGATGATGATGATAACAGGGACAGTATATCAGAATTGCTTCAATTAGCTCATAGTAATGACAGCGAATTTGACGCATCAGTAGCATAGTTATGGGCTGAACAAACGGATCAATTCTACTGATAAGAAAATTAATAACGCGAAAAGCTGATACCCACATTGTTACATCGAAATCCTCTTGTATGTAAACTTAGCACCTCGCTAAATATACCACCCAATATAAGACTTATTTATCTAATTTGATACTGGTGTTGGCTTAAAGCAATATGACAGTAAAGCAGAAAGCTCCTAAAGGAGCTTTCTGCTTTACTGTCATATTGCTTTAAGTAGGCAATGGTCTCAAACATCGGAAATCAGGTCATCTACTGGGTGGTTGTTATGGAGACATATTGCTGTGCGTTGACACTCTTCATCATGTACATCGTTTATTATTCTTTACAAGTGTAGTCTGCAACAAACGATTGTCGTCTGCTTCAGTATCAACACCAAATGAAAACAATGTTTATATCAGAGACTTATACCATATTGGTGTAAAAACAGATCTTGAACCTAAACGGACACCGAAGGTCACGGTGTGGGTTAGCCCAATCTTGTTTTTGGCAAATGACAACCGGTTAAGGGATGCATGTTGTAAGACTAATATATTGCCCGATTAACATTAATGTCGATATTGATGAGACAAAAGCGCATTATCTTTGTCGAGTGTGTGGGAGTTATTATTAATATACCCTAGATGCTATCAATTGAAGTAATGACATGCCACAGGACGCCCCACTGACTGGGCAAACACCATGAGATGAATGCCGTATATTACAGTATTGTGACATCTACAGTGGACAATACTTTTTTCTTTAATATCAAATGTCTATAGCAAACAGTTTGGAGACAGATCAGACGCCGAGTAATTCGGCGTCTGATCTGGCTCCTAACTGTTTGAAACTCAGATTTTCAGATATCGTCAAATATTTCATGATCTATATTTTATTACATTGCATTTGTGATTAGTTTCGATTAAACGTGAAAGAAATCACATTTTCTACTGTACTAGAACATATATTGGTAAACAATGTAGACCCTGCTGAGACAACTAAAGCTACTGATTTCGTAATGGTTTGCGCTGTTTACTGTACATGTATTTCTGTCACTAATCAACTAAAAATACATACTTTTAGCAACCGTCAAATTAAGCTATAGGAAATTTTGTAAAAGGTGACTGGCTACTGATTGCTATATTATTATGCTGCCATTCGTATTTGACACAGTATCTACCAAACACGTCATTCTTTTTACCCTAAAACACGTCGAAACAAATCCAGTATCAGAACTATTTTCAATTCGTATTTTCTTAAACAGACAGGAAAAATCAACATATCTAGTTATGAACTGTTGCATTCGACAATGTTGAAACAGACCATATACAAAGGCTGAATACTGGTACGTGTACTCTAAAATCGGCATGTTACTGTCCGATGGTCATAAAATGATAATATATAATGAAAGCGTATTTATAAAGAATTTTTTATAACAATCGCAGCAGAATGTTCATTTGAATATGACTGTGTTAAGCGATCACTAACGATTCATTTGTATTACAGTGGAGAATCTGTTATTCTTTCCCGTTTAAACGCAAACGTACGCAAACGCATTGCACTAAAACATAGAAAAGGACAATTTTTCGACAATTTTGACTATTCATGTTGATCTGAGTGGCAAACAGTTTGGAGCCTGATCAGACGCCGGGTTACCCGGCGTCGGATCTGGCTCCAAACTGTTTGCAATGGAAAAAATAGTTTTAGCGTAAACGCGTTTATTGGGAAAGAATAACGTTTTCTCCACTGTATTCATCACAGGTGGCAGTTTGATGCATGTCAAAAAGATATGAAGCTTTTTGCATTACCTTTGCTACGCATTAAGCGGTCGTCGGTCTTCAAAGGTCACTATGGATCTTCGTTTAGTGGCCGGTTAACAAGGGTCTGATACCCAGAAATACATCTGTAATCACTTTCACAGCTCAATGTATAGTCTGCTTTGACCTATTCACCGGCATAATATCGTCTGCCTAAATCATGTTGTCTGCAATATTGTTATAAAATTGATAGCTAAAGAAGTTTTACTGCAGAGCAATCGATGCCGGTGTCAAACAGTTTGGATCCTGATCAGACGCCGAGTTTTCTCGGCGTCTGATCTGGATCCAAACTGTTTGCAAATATAGTCTCATTTGACGGTGAAGGGGCGATGAACGATGTCATTTTAGTTTCTGATTTCTGTCATTGTGTCTGGCGACATTAACCCATTTATGCCTGGATATTTCCATAGAATGCGCCCATTGTGCTGGCTGGGAAAGCGACATGATGATCAACTACGTTCACAATAGGCAGACAGTGCCTAATTTGTTCATAAGGCTGAAATGTAAATTTATAATAGCCACACCAGTCAGGCACTGCTGTGGTTTCATCTCTGATGAAATGTTATCGCTCGATGGCTCTCTCGGTATAGCGACTCACTAAGAAGCAAAAGGACACAGGTTCGATCTCATTATTGCCCATATGGAAAACTTTAACATGCTTCTAGTAATTCCCGTTATGGATGAATCTCCCTTAACCTTTTCGTGTGCTTCATTTATTTGTCTGTAAATGTCGTTTCCAAGTTAAAAAATAAGGCAGTTTGAATAAAGAAATTTCAAAACTAGTATCAAACAGTTTGGACCCTGAGCAGATGCCGCGTAGCGTTAACTGTTTGCAAACGCGCTTTTAAGCGTCATTGGGAGTGAAAGGGTTAAAATACCACAACGAAATAGAGTGAAAGTGTCATTGCAAACTGTGTAGACTTTAGATCCAGGTCAGAGGACTCGAAAAGGAGCCCTGTGATCAGCGACTGCATTGTTTGTCTTTTATTTCATTCTAATGTAGAAAATAATCTTCAACAATGATAAATTAAACTAGAATTTGCCATTAAAAATTCAGGGGAATGTGTTCATGAACCATATGAACATTTTCATGCCACCTGACAGCTGTAAGCTGACTGAAAGTGAAGCTGAAAGCTCCTGAATCAGATTTCTGGTTTATTATAGCTTGCTTTAAGCACCAATCTGAAAATAGTTTATGGGGCTAAATGGCAAACAAAACTATAGATCCGCGCCAGCTAAACATTGTAATATAATCCAAAACCTGAACATTTCGCTCGGTACAGCAGCTATTTCTGTCTATAGATCAATATGAACAATTTCAACTGGCAGAATCAATGGGCTAATGAGACAATTCGAAGGTATCTTTATTTTTGGACATAACAACTCCTCTAGCGATAGTGTCTGTCGTCGACACAAAAACAGTCAAACTTGTATCAACTCTTTCACTGCCAAATTTTATCGTCTGCTTTAACCCTCTTACCGCCAAAATATCGTTTCATTCGTAGTGTCTCATTTTCTCCATTATATTACGTTTAGTTTCGTTTACACAGAAAATAATAACGTCTTCTCAACTGTAAACTACATTTTAACTCTTTCTCTGCCGAGTTTTATCATCTGCTTTAACCCTCTTACCGTCAAAATATAGTCTGCATTGGTAGTGTCGTCTGCAATATTTTTAAAGTAAGCTTTAAGGCTGTTCTGACTGAAGAACTGTCGCTACGAGTGTCAAACAGTTTGGATCCTGATCAGACGCCGCGTTATGCGGCGTCTGATCAGGATCCAAACTGTTTGCAACGTCGCCTTTTGGCACCGTAGGCAGTGCAAGAGTTAACATCACAATATATATGCGAAAATGTCGCCCGGGCAAGAATTGACTGTAAATTGCTCTTCCTTCGACAGGAAGGGCATTGCGCATAAAATGTCGTTTTCTGCCATCGTTAAATTGACTGTGATTCTTCAGTATTGAGAATGAACCCCACTTTTAGAGAAAAGATTACAGTTTAAATGTCAAATGATCGCCGTCAGTATTAGGTTTTGTTTGGTCTGGTTCGTTTCGATTTTACATGTTTTTAGCATTGAGGTTATATCACCAGGGGACCTCTGTTTATTGTCTAATATCTAACCTATCAACACTGATGATCTACACTTTTTCAACCAGTTTGGATCCCGACCAGGCGTCACTAAACGTGAGATCTGATGAGAATCTAAACTTTTCGTCGCTTATACCCGGTGTTGGTAAATATAAAGAATACGTAGATTTCAGAATGTTAGCATATTGTATTTGCAGAAGATGCCAGTTTGACTGGATGAGTCCTTGATTGAGCATGTGGTCCATGGTGTACAGGACGAGTAGATTATTAGTAACAAATCTACAAGGGTTACACAAATGTAGCAAAGAGCGCAGAGACTGTTGAGACGGCGTCTCATCGGAGTCTATACTGTTGCCAATGTTCTCATTATCAAGGGTGCTCGTCGCATGTTATGTCTCTTTTCAGCCGCCCCACCCCAACCAACCAAACATACACACATATTGGTTTCAGATCCTATCTGATAGTATCTTAACCACAACAAAAGACAGCAGCTTTCTGACCAAAATATAAGGGCAATGTCGCCTAAAGCAAGTTCGGGTTACTGAGGTTCAACTGTACTTGCATACTATAAGAATACAATGGTATATTGCGATTACAGTGCTCCCTCCCTACAACGGCCCTCCCAAAAACGACTCCCTCCTTACACCAACCCTTGCCACAGTTCCCTTAAAAGAAAAATTATGTCTAACGCTTTTACTGTTACAATATCGTCTGTTAGAATTGGGGTCTGCTGTGTTTTCTCAAGGTTACATATAAGTGGACATTTTGATAGAATTAATATAACGACGAGTGACAAACAGCTTGAATCCAGATCAGACGCCGCGTAGCAAATGCAAGCCAACTCTTAATTATCACTCTCTATAACGACACCCTCCGAACAACACACACAATCTGTGTCTCCCATTGGGTGTCGTTGAGAGACAGCGTTGTGCAACAAAATCAACCTTTTACGACAATCTCAGAGATTTGCTTTCGGCATTCCGCTAAAGGTGTTTGCTTAAAATAGGACGTAACTATGTAAAGCAGAATGCAGTTTTAGGAGTTTCTGCTTTACCTTTATTCTGCATTAAACATATATACAATGTATACCACAAGCGAATCTTCAATCGAGATGTCGTACAGATGTGACTTGATTGTTTTGTATTACGTACAAGATATCTAATCCAATCCAATTTTACAGCGAAGCAGTGATTCAATTACTCTATACGGTCTTGTGTTTATAATTAAAAGGCGTCTCTGCAGGGCCTGTCCAGGTGAAAATTGTTCATCCCCTGGGACGCTTGTGAAAGATCAAACAGCTATTTCAAATGAAACCTACATCTAGGCTAACTGCGTAGCTAGTGAACAAGGCAATACGATAGGGACCAGCCGTTAGCAGCCTTTTGTAAATAATTTAGAACTGAAACTGGGCCTTATTGTCAAACCTGAAATGAATGTAACCGAAACCTTTAGTTTGTTTCACAGTGGGGAAAGTACACGTACGCTATTTCTTTCCCAATATGCGCGATTGTGTTAGAATAATTACTGTGATATGTCTCTCTCTACAACAACACCCAATGGGAGATAAATATTGCGTGTGTTGTTCTGAGGGAGCTGTTACAATGAATATGAAGTGAAATTGGTTTAGATTTGCAAACAGCTTGAGTCCTGATCAGACGCCGTGTCACTCGGCGTCTGATCTAGATTCAAGCTGTGTGTCACTCGTCATTATGTTTTATTTCTGTCAAAACGTGCAATTACTGACTGAGAAAAACAGCAAACGACAAAGCAGACGATTTTGCATCAGTTAAAGCGTTAGACATACTTTTTGTCCGGCAAGCGTTGTTGTTAGGGGGGAATCGTTGTTCAGAGTGCCGTTGTAAGGAGGGAGCACTGTAAAACATATTTTATTTTTTATATTAAATGTACAAATAGTACCGTATTCATGTTATTGTACTGCGTTTATGTTTGGTTTCTTGTAAAAACGTTTAAACAGGAAAAAATAGCATCTCAACTGTACAAGTGTATATACGTTCTAAACGAAATAATCTTGAAAAACGATTCTATTCATAAACAGAACAACTACATGATTTATAGGCTGCAGTGTTCAGGCAATGTCATGATATATGCATTTCCGCTGCACAGAAAGATAACTACCTTTGTAACAGTGGGCAACTCTTTCCAGGGTCCAATATATATTAACAGTGAACAATACGTTATTCTGTCCGTTTAAACGCAAACGAAACGCAAATGCAAAACACTAAAATGTAGAAAATAACAACTTTTTTTTTTATATTTCTCACTATTTATTTTAATCTGATTGGCAAACAGTTTGGCGCCTGATCATACACCGGGTTAGCCGGCGTCTGATCTGGCTCCAAACTGTTTGCATTGGAAATACTAGATTTAGCGTAAACGCGTGAATTGGGAAAGAATAACGTTTTCTCCAATGTACATATCTTTTACCAAACAAATCACTGCTTTACAGTTATTATATGCATGGTTTGGTGTCTAATATATTTGTTATGATGATATATTTTTAAGAATACTGAAAGACGAACTACTAATACATTCGATCCAGTTCCATTGACAAGTAATTGATCCAGTCCGTTTGAAAAAGGAATTCACGAATTGAGATGTAAGGGTTTAAACTGTTCAAGTACAGCGGAGGAGACGTAATTCTTTCCGTTTAAGCACAAACGAAACGCAAACGCAATCCAGTAACATGTAACAATAACAATTTTACAAATGACTAAGTGGGTTTTTTTTTAAAATCTGAGTGGCAAACAGTTTTGAGCCTGATTAGACGCCGGTTTACCCGGCGTCTGATCTGGCTCAAAATTGTTTACGATGGAAGTAATAGATTTAGCGTAAACGCGTTTATTGGGAAAGAATAACGTCTTCTCTACTGTACATCGGCCAACAACATATTCTTTCTTCTGTAAGAGTTGATACAGTGGAGAAAACGTTATTCTTTCCCAATAAACGCGTTTACGCTAAAACTATTATTTGCAGTGCAAACAGTTTCGAGCCAGATCAGACGCCGGGTAACCCGGCGTCTGATCAGGCTCCAAACTGTTTGCTACCAAGATAAACATGAATTATCAGAATTGTCCAAAAGTTGTACTTTTCTACGTTTTAGTGTTTTGCGTTTGCGTACGTTTGCGTTTAAACGGGAAAGAATAACAGATTCTCCACTGTATTATATTTGATGTGTCAAAATTGATGTAAATACACTGGGTGTGTACCCAATTCTGTATACAAACCGTCATTTATTTGATGGGCTCAAAAGATATAATGTTTTGCAAAGCTTTTAACGTGTTTTGGCTTTGATTAATGATGATGTTAACTTAGAATGTAACCATTTCCCTCATAGAAACGTAATGCATAAACATGTACTTGTAAAATTACCACTTTCTTACAATTGCTAAGTTTTAATGTTTATCCGAGTGGTAGTGGATTTTGAAATTGGATGGATAAGACATTGGGTTACTCTTTGTCTGATCTGTCATGGCGCTAAAGTGTTTGCAATGGAAATAAATGTTTTAGTAAGCATTAAGCCGTCACTTTCTTTAAAAACAAGAGCGTACAATGGGATTCATTTTCAGTATCCCTCAAATGATACTACTGTAATACATGTACTAGTATAGTGACGAAATTGTTAATCGTTCCTACTTAAAGGAGACTAAACAGAACAATAATACATTTAAATGTTGCAAAATGACGTGTAATTAAGCCTGTTCACAATTTTAATACAGTCGGATTAGAAAATAGCTTCGACCCTGATAAGACGCCAAGTTTCTTGGCGTCTGATCAAACCCAATGCAGTTTGCAATGAACCCCACGGTTATAGCACAAACATATTTACTGGGAAAGAATAACGTCTTCGATACTGTAACAAATTGCAAATCATATTTGATACAGCGGAGATGACGTTATTCTTTCCCAATAAACGCGTTTACGCCAAAACTATTACATTTATTTCCAGTGCAAACTGTTTGAAGCCAGATCAGACGCCGGGTGACCCGGCGTCTGATCAGGTTCCAAACTGTTTGACACTCAGATCAACATGAATATATCTAGTTAGAATTGTCAAAAATTGTATTTTTCTACATTTATTGCAATGCGTTTTCGTTTCGTTTGCATTTAAACGGATACATGTAAGAATAACGTCTTCTCCACTGTTAAAAGATCAAGGCAATCCGACAATCTGTAAATTGTGAACATAAATTGTTTATAAAGCATATCGCCATGTAGATCAAAGTCTCCTTATATAAGCACTGAATCGTTATGATCATATCGATACAAAATATATTATCCCAGTTTCAAGCTTCTTCTTGCCATCATGTCTTTTCCTTTGTGTCTTTACCAAACCCTATTTTTTTACTACTCATTACAGTAAAAAAAAAGTTATTCTTCCCCAAAAAAAAGTGTTTACCATCAAACTATTATTTGCAGTGCAAACAGTTTGAAGCTAGATCAGACGCCGGGTAACCCGGTGTCTGATCAGGCTCTAAACTGTTTGCCACTCAGATAAAAATGAATGTTCAGAATTGCCAACAGGTTGTCATTTTCTACGTTTTAAAGAGGCTCGCAACCGGATTTAGCATTAAAAATAGTAATTTGTAAGTATATGTCAAATGCTTATATAAATGGGTAAGATTTAGTTTAGGATAATAAATTATGTTAAAAAATGCATTTAAAAAAGAAAACGAAAAAAAGAAGCTCTGGTGGGATTGGAATCCGTGACCCTCCATGCGGAGACAAACATGAAAAAATGAGGAAGCGCCTTTACCCCCTCGGCTACATGTACCAGCGCTCTCTATATATGTGGTAGCGAATTAACGTACTTCACTGGTAGCGATTAATAGTACTTTATTCGGCTCGGGTTTATGTCTGAGCCCGTGTAGAGAAGCAACAACAACAACTATACCGTCAGCTGACGCTATAGAAAAACGATGGAAAATATCTAAAAACACTAAGATTCGGTGACGATTCTTGAGACTTTTTTTGGACTGATCATATTTTTTTAATGTCAGAAGCCAAATAATGCCACAAATTTGCTTTTATTTGAGTATTTTATTTCATTTTGACAAGTACACCATCCGGTTGCGAGTCCCTTTAATGCAATGCAATCACTTAGAGAAGATTCTAATAAGTGGTACATGTAACACAAAAGGATTTGATAGGGGTTTTTCTCATCGACTTATCAGGATCCAAACTGTTTGAAAAATACAGTTCCAGTCGAGTTAAGCATGTTAAAGATTGTGATTGATTCTTGAAAGCCACGTTGTCAAAACATGGATCTCGTCGTTACGCCACAATGCACCATGTCTAACCAGGAAGGACAACTCTCATTTGATTATGTCAGCCGTGTCTTCTTTGACAAATAATTCAAGGTTTCAATAACAGTCGTAAATCCCTACGAAATGGTTCAAAACAAGTTTGTTATGTTTATAACGCCTTGGACGTGGATTTTGCAGCTAAGGTGTACGTATATACAATGCAAAGCACTTAATAACTGTTTTCAATATATTTTAATATGCGGTCTACTTACATATCGATTTGCTATAACCGTTTCTCTGCTTCAATATGTTCTGCTTGAAAACTGTCATACATGTACTAGTATGCTTTAATTTTTAAAAGTAAGATTATAGGCAGTTTGTCCATAAAACAGTGCCACTTGTGTCAAACAGTCTGGATCCTGATCAGACGCCGCGTTACGCGGCGTCTGATATGGATCCAAACTGTCTGCAAGCTTTACTTCAGTCGCGATCAGCACCCTTAGTGTTAACTATTCACGGTTCAAATAATTTCAACAGCATTTCACTCAACGGAGAGAGAGAGAGTTCTATAGTTTTGCCTATAGAACTTGAAGGGTTTAACGACATGTCAAGGATTCACTGGAGAGTTCATAGCAGATTGGAAACTCATAGCGTGATTATGGCATGGCCAGATATGGCATGATTGGATAGTTACTGCATGTTGATAGTATGCCCACATATGGATTACAGTCACACATATGTTAAACGGTCACTTAGATGAAGACAAAAGAGCAGCATTGAACCCATGCAACCATAGAGACGAATATTCTTCTTTTACAAACATCGTACCTGTGAATACATGTAGTACATTTGTTATATACAAACAATGTAAACCAGATCAAAGGGCTCCTAAAGGTGTACTCTGATCAGCATATGCACTGTTTATAACTGTGCAATAATATTGTAAAATTATCCCTTAGTAGTCACAACTAGATTAGACTTAATAATAAATAAGTGTTAATACAGGCGGCAGGTAAATCCATTTAAACCCTGTGACATGTATATATGCGCCATTTACAATTTGTGAATAGTATACATTGTACATGTACCTGCCCAAAATATGCAAACAGAGTAGACAAAGAGCAGGATCCACATTGTTACAGTGGAGAAAACGTTATTCTTTCCCAATATACGCGTTTACGCTAAAACTATTATTTGCAGTGCAAACAGTTTGGAGCCAGATCAGACGCCGGGTAATACGGCGTCTGATCAGGCTCCAAACTGTTTGCTACCAAGATAAACATGAATTATCAGAATTGTCCAAAAGTTGTACTTTTCTACGTTTTAGTGTTTTGCGCTTGCGTACGTTTGCGTTTAAACGGGAAAGAATAACAGATTCTCCACTGTATAATATTGCAATACAATTTTGTAAAACATTCAACTCTAAATAATACGAATTGGACTAGACTTAGATCCAATAGAGAACAAGGTTTTTCTATTTGTAGAATCAGGACATGAGTAAGGCAGGAAGCTCCTATAGAAAGTCAACACATGGCTAAATGTCCAAATTGTCTTATGTGACGTCTCGAAAGATTAATAAATGTCAGTTTTTAATCCAAGTTCCTGCTTAATGCAGGGCAAAACCAAACCAGAGGGTTTGTATATGCGCTTTCTGTTCTACTTGCCTCCTACTTTCAGCAATGCTTCAGTCTTAAGAGATGATAAAGCACAACTTGATCGAACAGCGGAGAAGACGTCATTTCCCGTTTAAACACAAATGAAACACACATGAAACGCAAACGCATTGCATTAAAATGGACAAAAAGACAATTTGTTGACAATTCTGACTATTTATTTTAACCTAAGTGACAAACAGTTTGGAGTCTGATAAGACGCCGGGATACCCGGCGTCTGAGGCTTCAAACCGTTTGCAATAGTAAAAACCGTTTATTGTAAACGCGTTTATTGGGAATGAATAGCGTCTTCTCCACTTTATAGCCATCAATCTCACTATACATGGTGTTAACAAAAACTTGGAATCGTTTCCATGACAAGACAAACGACTGACATGTTCAATAAATCAACTGCAAGGACCTGAGCAGTTCGGTATTTCAACTTTGCAGCAAGGTCACACTATAATACTGACCCTGCAGAAGACAAATAATCGTCTCAACGGGAGCCAAACTGTAACACACACGTTTAGTGAAATAGACGTTATTCTTTCCCATTAAGCGTGTTTGTGCTAGACACCGTTTGTGAATTGCAAACAGTTTGGAGCCAGATAAGACCGGATAATCCGGCGTCTGCTCAGTCTACCTTTTACCCATTTAATGTGTCCCTCTACTAAAGAAAATATTTCCACTTTATACAGTCATGAATACAAGCATCTTAAAAATATGAACGAAAAGCAGGGTGCACCCAAATGTGCATTTAGCTTTAATTTTAACCTGTTCTAAGTCAACCTTTCTTCAAAACTGGAAACAGGCTATGGAGTAATGGATTAAACGCGTTACAATTTACTTTAGGACCTATACTATTCACATTAGGTAATACATTTTTCAGCATACGCTATTTTAAACAGAGTGGCAACCTATTCGGAGCCTGATCAGACGCCGAGTAACTTAGCGTCTGATCCCGCCCTAAACTGTTTGCTATGATTTGTTTAGCATTTACATATTTATATAGGGAAATGAAAACGTCTTCTCCGTTATTAGATATATCATTTTATATTATTTGACGGAATAAAGAAGTAGTCGAAACACGATACTTCGAACTCGCTTTAGTTCGAACATACATGTATCCCTATTTCAAAGTTAAAACGTGGCTTAGCCACGTTTTACAGTTGAATACGGGTATGTTTGACTAAAGCTAGATCGAATTATCGAAATCCAACTTATGACATACTGGTAATATCAATTCAAACGAGTTCGACGTATCGAGTTTCGATGTATATGATTATATAGGGATGTAAACAATATTGAGCTTACAGACTATAGTTAGTTGTGGTTACATAAACGTGACCTATAAAAATCTTCTCTGATGCTTCAACAAAATCATTCTGGCATATGCCGATGGAAACTACCTTAAATGTCAGCGCCTCGGTACATGTTGTGAGTTAAATTAGATATTTATTCAAATACGGGGACGGGAGCGACCTAGAGACAGTAAATCACTAAACGATGAACTCGGAATTAATTCAGTATCCTGGCAAAGTAAAACAATCTGCAGTTGCGGTGATTCAAACGAAGACAAAACTTCAAAGTCTAAAGGAGAGGTTGCTTAAAACATGATCAAAGTACCGTTAGAATTGAAAGCTCAAATACTAGCTTTTCTTTTGACTTTCATATTGATTTCAGTGGTCATCTTCATTGAACACTATCTTAATAATAGAGAGAAGTTTTAAATGCTTTAACCGTTTACTCCAAGGGAGAAATAAACCCATTTTCTATAGTCATGAATATATAGTATCATACGAAATAATTCCCATATTCTAGAAGATGGTAGCTTAAAGCGCATCCTGCTTTACTTTTAACCTGCTTTAAGTGGTCACATGTTTTCAAAAATGAAACTATTTATGGGAGAAAAGGTTTAACTGTCCTTATCTTAAGAAATGAGTGCTATTTTGTATAAGAAAATAGGAACTGCACAGTGAAGAAAACGTTATTCTTTCCCAATAAACGCGTTTACGCTAAAACTATTTCCAATGCGAACAGTTTGGAGCCAGATCAGACGCCGGGTAACCCGGCGTCTGATCAGACTCCAAATTGTTTGCCATTCAGATTAAAAGACAACAATTAGAAATGTCCAAAAGTGGTTATTTCCTACATTTTAGCGATTTTCGTTTGCTTTTCGTTTGCATTTAAACGGGAAAGAATAACGTTTTCTCCACTGTAGCAATCTCTTTTTCAGTGTCACATCGTCTGGGTCAACTCAAAGACATCAGAATCTCGAGCGTAAAGAAGAGGCATGATACAGTGGAACCGTGATGACTCTGGCACGCTTACGTCAAACGTGGTCGTACAGCAAAGTTAAAACATGGTTTAGTCATTTGAAAATACGGGTGTGTTCAATTAGAGCTAGGTTAGAGCTTAGAGATATTGAAGTTCGTCTTTAGAAACAAGAACACGTCTTTACTACTTAAGAGAGTTTACGTTATCGAGGATCGTCTGGAAACATGGTTCTCTAAAATATTCAGCTCTAGTGACGAGTATACTAGTCCTGTACAAACGATGTACCTTCAAAGAGTACGCCTGTCCTATGCAAAAAGAGTACATGTATACAATGATCAGAGGGATGCTTGAAGCCCTCTGCTCAAGGTCTGCACTGTTTGTCACTTTGACACTTTGCAATATATTGCACAACATAGCATTGAATAGTCACATGTTTCAGGTTATAAGTTTTAAATGTTTAAACGTTTTTAACCATTTACTCGAAACTAATCTGTTATTTGCTACATGGTTTGCGTTTCCTTCGCTTTTCGGTTCGTTTAAACGGCACTTACATTTCCACAATTGTCAGACCACTCAAACCTCTCTGACGCTGTTGAAGACTATTGGCAATTTTACACAAGGCAAAATGTAAGCAGAAATACAGAATTACAGCTTTACTTGTTCCTACATTACACAACTCATTGTCTTTACCCTTTCATGATCAAACTATTTGGGAGATTTTTACCCCTTCACCGATTTATTGTCGTCTGCTTCAGTATTGTTGTCTGCAAGACATGTTTCAAAGAAACATTTATGGTTGAATGACTTAATAAATATCGATAAGAGTGTCAAACAGTTTGGGTCCTGATCAGACGCCGCGTTACGCGGCGTTTGATCAGGACCCAAACTGTTTACAAACGCACTGTAACCCTTCACCTGATACATGTAGAAGCGCCTTTTAGCGCCTTTTAATTGATCCCTCCGCCAAAGAAAACAGTTCAAGGTTATACAGACATACTATTGTAATCATGTACAATTAGAAATATTACTTATAAACTAGCAAGTAGTAACTTAAAGCAGGTTGAAAGTAAAGCAGAATGTGCCTTACGGCGCATTCTGCGTTTCTTTCAACCTGCTTTAAGTGGCCACATGCCTTCAAATCTAAAAATAGGCTACAGTGGAGAATCTGTTATTCTTTCCCGTTTAAACGCAAACGCAAAGCACTAAAACGTAGAAAAGAACAACTTTTGGACAATTCTGATAATTCTTGTTTATCCTGGTGGCAAAAAGTTTGGAGCCTGATCAGAGGCCGGGTTACCCGGCGTCTGATCTGACTCCAAACTGTTTGCACTGCAAATAATAGTTTTACATGTAGCGTAAACGCGTTTATTGGGAAAGAATAACACATTCTCCACTGTATGAGGTAAAGGGTTAAGGCGTTATTGAGAGTGAAAGGGTTAAGATATAGATACATATATGTGCCTTAAAATTGTGACCACTGAATAACATATTGACTACATGCTTGAACTATGAGATTTCTGATTGCTGTTCCAGCACACATTTATCAAATCTTTCATCTATCACTACATGCTGTGAATTGCAAATTTCAAAACCATACGACATCCGTCAGTTTTTGAGTTGAGAAGAAACAATAAATAGCATGCATGCGCAATAGTCCGAACAAAAAACATCTGAAATAGAATGAGACAGCGACGCCATCTTGAATCAATATGCCAAACATACTGGCTGTTGGTGAATGTTTATCCGGAATATAAACTATGCTTTGATTGTTATTAACAGTTTCGATCACGTGACCAGAATCGTTCTTGCCTTGAACTTTTTCACTTGCAGATTTACAGAAATGACAACTGCTTAAATCCCTGTAACTTGACTGATTTTACGGTAAATGAAACGTTATCGCGTTTAGGCAAAAAAAAACAATTATTTCTGTTGTAAAAATTGGAATTATTTTCTTCAGTGGAGGAATAAATCAAATTGTGCTAAAAGGCGCCTCTATGGAGGAAATGTTTAATTGATATCATAGAAAGGAAAACATTACATGTACAGACAATGTAGATCTAGATCTGATAGATCTTGCAAAGACTTTGCATATTACATGTATGCTTTACAAATACTCACTCACTTTTTTGTACATGTATCTTTAAAACCCTTAGCTAGAGCGACAAAGTATTGAGAGTCCAAACACTGAAACAAACTAACTTCATTAAAATAACTTCTGAAAATTGAACGCAGACAGCGTACATTGTATATCAAGATGCGTATTGCTTCCAAAGAGAAGAATAGTAAACACAAGTGATTCAAACCCAGAATCACCTGCCGTTGCCGCTGACCTTCAAGAGAAACACCTTATGGTCGTACAAGATGTAGAATAAATATTTATTCTACGAAAGTCGAACAATTTATCGAACCGAACGATTTAGACGGAGAGCCTTGACAGATACCTCGCGCGTTTACCGGAAACGTGGGTGATTTCTGAATGGAAGAAACTACAGTAATGCCTTATTAACCTGCAACACTAAAGACGGTGAAATTGGGTGTCGTGGTTTAATCGTTGCAACTTAATGTTGAGCATATGTAATACAGAAAGCTCCTTACGGAGCTTTCTGCATTACATATACCCTACATTAAGCTGATACCTGTATGTTTTAGTTTTATATAAAAACTTCTTCAATAAACCTTTCCTGGACATAATGTTTTACAGTTTGTACAGACCATGGGAATGTTTTGTTTTTCAAGAGTAGTATACATTACCATTGGTAAACTTTCTTGACTAGTCCGGGCAGTAAACTCGTTGACCCCTGACTCTTTAAAAGACCGATTCTAGTTTCCCAATTAAGTCTAGTCCATTTTGAATATGAAGGGAGTTTTACAATATATTGTAAAATGACAAACAGTTCAGACTTTGATCAGTAGCTCAAGTAGGAGTCCTCTGATCTTGATCTTCACTGTTTGCATAGGACAGAATTTTTGTGCACTATTTTGTATTCTTCATTTTATCGAAAACGTTTTATGCATATTGCAACTTTGAAAGACAATTAAGATAAGGCTTAAACTTTTAAATACATCCATGGTAAATATATATGTTTCACGTATTTAATTTATGTGCAATGGAGTACTGCAGTTATCACCAAACCTTTCACAACCAGAACGTGTACATGTACCGACAATTACATAGTGCATATTAGTTTCTTATAACAACACAATAGGAGATAGGTAAACTCAAGGCAAAGCCCTAAAAGAACGACATTTTCACACCAAGAATTCGACACCGATACATTTTACCCTTATCCCCTCATATTATCATCTGATTAGAAACTGTTATCTGTTAAAATTCCAGCGTTTGTAACTCTTTCACTTCCAACGGCGCCAAAGAGACGACATTGTAAACAGTTGGCGCTCTGATCAGACGCCGCAATACGCTGTGTTTGATCATGATCCAAACTGTATAATAATAATAATAACTACTTTATTTTACGTGGATAACATATTTGGCGTGTAACCAATTTTCAATATGGTCCACAAGTACAGTGGAGAATACGTTATTCTTTCTCAATAAACGCGTTTACGCTAAAACTATTATTTGCAGTGCAAACATTTTGGAGCCAGATAGGACGCCGGGTAACCCGGCGTCTGAGCAGGCTCCAAACTGTTTGCCACCAAGATAAACATGAATTATCATAATTGTCCAAAACTTGTACTTTTCTACGTTTTAGTTTTTTGCGTTTGCGTACGTTTGCGTTTAAACGGGAAAGAATAACAGATTCTCCACTGTATGACGTCGTTTCTATATTTCTTCAGTCAAAACAGCCTCTAAGCTGACTTTAAATGTATTGCAGACGACACTACCAATGCAGCCGATACATGTATGCTGGTGGTCAGGGGGTTAAGACAGACAATAAAAATTGGCAGAGAAAGCGTTTTAGATTCATGCAGTCCCTTTGCAGAAAGAACTTAGAAGATTAATCAGTGTCTGATATGGATCCAAACTGTTTACACATCTCAGTGTAGTTCTGGTTACCTATATAAGGATTTCCTCTTCCATGCAAGACATACAGATCCGGAAAATGCCAACAGAAAACAATCGGTGCGTTTATCACCGCCTAAAACTATAGAGTTTGGATGGCGAATTCAAGGACAATTGAATGACATTTACTTATTATTTGTATATTTTGACAGGTAAATAAAACAGCACACCCGCTTTGCACTTCTTTGATTCATAAAAAACAGACTCACGAAAACTTTAATTCAAAATTATTTGCAGACAAGACTGAAAGCAGACGAAACAGTGTTTGTACCACCCTAAGGGTTAAGTAGGCATTTAGACAGAATTGCTCCGCAGAGAAGGCTGTAATTAAATACTGTACAGAACTACTTTCTGCCCTAAATGCCAGAAACTGGCGGAAACATGTACATGAATGTACTGAGATAATTATGACTTTAACTTATCTAATATATTTTTCTGGAGAGTTTTAGTGAATGGTATTAATTATTGTATTCCATTGCTAATTACTACGTATAGCAAACAGAGAAGATCCTGTGAATACGCAGAGCTTTGATGGTGACTATTGTGAATCGAATCTGTGATGTTGGCAATACGATTTTGATACACCTTGACGGGGTTTGTAAATAAAGCTATATCGTTTTCGTTGTAGAAGTATTTAGGCTGAGCTATAAATACTATGGAGAAAACGTTATTCTTCCCCGTTTAAACACAGACGAAACGTTAACGCAATGCAATAAGATTCAGAAAAAAATATTTGTTAATAAATTTCAAACTATTTATTTCAAGTAGAGTGGCAAACCGTATGGAGTTTGATCAGACGTCGGCTTACCCAGGTGTGTGAAGTTTGCACGACATTCGACAATTCGACATTCGACCTTTCACAAATGAAAGGTCGAACAGCTGTCGAATTTCGACTTTCGACATTTAAGCTTTCACATAATGTAACAAATTTTGCCGATCGATAAGTCAGCTTTGCCATAATGTAGAAATATTGTCGAAATTCGACTTTCGACATTCAACATTTTTAAAACCCATTACTTTGTCGAACTGATGTCGAATTTCGACGTTCGACATTTATACAAAGTCGGGAAATTGTCGAACTAGGGTTGAATTTCGACGTTCGACAAACTGCAAGTAAGGAAAAAGTCGAAATATTGTCGAAATTCGACGTTCGACATTCAAAACTTCTTAAACACATTACTTTGTCGAACTGATGTCGAATTTCGACGTTCGACATTTATACAAAGTCGGTAATTGTCGAACTAGGGTTGAATTTCGACGCTCGACAAACTGCAAGTAAGAGAAAAGTCGAAATATTGTCGAAATTCGACGTTCGACATTCAAAACTTCTTAAACACATTACTTTGTCGAACTGATGTCGAATTTCGACGTTCGACATTTATACAAAGTCGGGACTTGGTCGAACTAGGGTCGAATTTCGACGTTCGACAAACTGCAAGTAAGAGAAAAAGTCGAAATATTGTCGAAATTCGACGTTCGACATTCAAAACTTCTTAAACCCATTACTTTGTCGAACTGATGTCGAATTTCGACGTTCGACATTTATACAAAGTCGGGAAATTGTCGAACTAGGGTCGAATTTCGACGTTCGACAAACTGCAAGTAAGGGAAAAAGTCGAAATATTGTCGAAATTCGACATTCGACATTCAAAATTTCTTAAACACATAACTTTGTCGAACTGATGTCGAATTTCGACGTTCGACACTTATACAAAGTCAGGAATTGTCGAACTAGGGTCGAATTTCGACGTTCGACAAACTGAAAGTAAGGGAAAAAGTCGAAACATTGTCGAAATTCGACGTTCGACATTCAAAATTTCTTAAACACATTACTTTGTCGAACTGATGTCGAATTTCGACGTTCGACATTTATACAAAGTCGGGAAATTGTCGAATTAGGGTCGAATTTCGACGTTCGACAAACTGCAAGTAAGGGAAAAAGTCGAAATATTGTCGAAATTCGACGTTCGACATTCAAAATTTCTGAAACACATTACTTTGTCGAACTCATGCCGAATTTGGACGTTCGACACTTATACAAAGTCGGGAAATTGTCGAATTAGGGTCGAATTTCGACGTTCGACAAACTGCAAGTAAGGGAAAAAGTCGAACTATTGTCGAAATTCGACGTTCGACATTCAAGATTTCTTAATACACATTCCCTCTGTTGAAATTATGTCAAATTTCGACGTCCAACAATTTCCGGACCCGGGAAAAGTCGAAATATTGTCGAAATTCGACCTTGTTCTTTCAACAATTCTTTAATACATTCACTATGTCGACCTTATGTCTCCTTTCGACGTTCGACAAGTGGCCTGGCAAGGAAAAAATCGAAATATTGTCGAATTTCGACATTCGACATTTCAACAAAGCCAGTAAAGTGTCTAATTTATGTATATTTTCGACAATCGACAAATTTCCCGATAGTGCAATAGTCGAATTATTGTCGAATATCGACGTTTGACATTGGTCTTTTACCAAAATGTCGAAAATTTGTCCAAATTCGACGTTCGACTTTCAACATATCTTAAACACATTCACTATGTCGAATTTATATCGAATTTCAACGTTCGACAATTTGCCGGGCCAGGAAATAGTCGAAATATTGTCGATTTCCAAATTTTTCTATTTTTCAAACGCGATTTTACACTATAGTCATTATCTAGACACAAGGAAACTTAAAACAGATATTGAAAGTAAAGCAGGATGCGTATTTAGGCGCATTCTGCTTTACTTCCAGTCTGTTCAAAACTACATGTACCATCTGCTAGGATACAAATCAGAAGATTTCGGAAGACATCCGGAGAAATGGCAGCCCTGATTTATAGGACGGGGTTTAGGTGAACAGCGAATAAGATCTTTCATGAATGTTAGAAATGCACAATTATATGTATTACATCCTTCTCATACCGAACTGTATAATTATGAAATCAATGGAAATATATCGAAAAGCTCAGCCTTATTTAACTTTTAAAAAGATATTACCTTCTGATCCAATCTACGAAGGATTCATTATTTTTTCCCTTATAAATTGGCCTCTGCTTTTTTGCATATTCGAATTATTATGCAGAAACACTTTCTGTGGGTCACTTTGCCATGTGGTCATCTAATTTCTGAATAACAGATTAGAATCAATACATGAAGTTGACCTTTCATTATACACTACTCGTATTTTACAAAATACTTAGAGGGTGGCCTTTGATTTTACTTTATCCCTATGCCTGCGAACAGACTTTGTCCATGTTACATGTACACTTTCTAGGCATTGCTGATTATAATGTCAAGGAGGTCCTTATACATGTATGTCTTTGAATTACAAGTATTGCTTATGTGTAACTTATTGCAGGCTGGATACTGATGGATCAGTATTATGCAAATAATGTAGACCCAGCTCAGATAGCTCATACAAGAGCATTCTGATCAGTGGATGCACTGTTTGCCAAAGCAATCATAAGCTTCAATAAGAACATAAAAGTCCTACGATGTTCAAAGGTACCTGGTGTTTCATAATATAATTGAAATACAATGGATTAACGCCATTTAAAAGATTTATCTGCTGTGCCTTTAAAGACAGATATAGCAATATTCGAAATGGGGAATTAAATTAGTTTAAAATTATAACAATGCTCTTTTCTGATAGTTCGACCTCTAATTGCCTTTTTAAAGAAAATCATGTCGGACATAATTTTCTTTGCAAAATGTCCCGAAATATTGGAATAGAGCAATGCTATGATTTTGCAGTGCCTTTTTATGTTAACCATTTACTCCCTAGATATGCCGTTTAACGCTGTGAACTACATGTAATTCCTCCTAATGAAGAAAATTGGTACAACTCACACAGTCATGAATATGTATCATAATAAATAATGCTATGTTCTAGCAGATGATAGCTTAAGGTAAAGCTGCATGTGTAATAAGGATCATTCTGCTTTACTTTCAACCTTTTTTTCGTAGTCACTAGTCTTCATAAATAGAAATTGGCTATGGAGTAAATGGCTCTTCTTTCACTGGTCCTTTCTTTGTTAAGGTTTTAGAGCCATAATAGAAAACATCGACCATCGATATATACATGTAGCTTTAATGTTCGTGTAGTAAGATTGTGCCGGGCATATTACAGAATAATTATGCGGAAACGGTGTTCAGATTTTCGCATTATGGATCTATAACCTTAAAACATTGTCGAAAAAATAAAAAAGTTTACATTATCAAAATTTGCTTATTTTATAATGCCAATTTAAAAAACAAAAAGGTCTAACGTTCTCAAGCTTTTCAAAGTTTAAATTTTCAACAAGAATATTTAGGCCTGAAATATTTAGAATATCTTTAAACAAATTGTATTGAGTGGAGAAAACGTTATTATTTCCCGTGTAAACGCAAACGAAACGCAAACGCATAGCACAAAAACGTTGAAAATGTCAATTTTTAGATATTTCTTACAGTTCATTTTAACCTGGACAGCAAACAGTTTCGAGCCTGATCACCCGGCGTCTGATCTGGCTGCAAACTGTTTGCAGTGGAAATAAACGTTTTAGTGTAAATGCGTTTATTGGGAAAGAATAACATATTCTCCACTGTATACCTAGACGAAAAACAGTTGATTTGGATTCTGCTTCAGCACCGGCTATTTACTGCATTTCCACTTCACCACTTTCTATGTTAAATATGTTAACCTTTACTCTAGGGCGGGTGTTAAATGACGTCATAACTATTGACTCTGTCACTCACATTACACATGGATAGATGTAATTGGTCAAATGTGTTGAGACTTGGTTCTTATTGGTACGTTCAAGGCGTTTAGTCTAGTGTGATTGACAGCAACGGGCAAATAGCTACCACACCAAGTGTAGCATTGAAAAATGCATAATGGCGCAAACTTATATCGTTTCTTTGAGACGATAATGTTTAATTGTAGTTCAAAGACGATTCACTGAAAATATAAAACGCGCTATAGGACAAAATGTAATCGTCTTTAAGAGACGATAATGCTGAATAGTCGATATACGACTAATTCAGAAACATATAATTCGCGTAGTACATGTACTTTGAACATTTATTAAAAATGATCGTCTCTATTACAATATAACGTTCTTAGGAACACTATCTTAACCATCGTCTGATGCGTCTTGTCACATAAAACATGATCCAAGTAGAGTGTATCTTCCCTAATAGAAAGGTACGCGATTCTTCCCTTCGGTTTTTGAACTGACAAAATATTTGACAAACTATGCTTCTTTATATATTTGTCCGGCTGAGCAGGGCAACACAGTACTTCTCGTCTGTCAGTGTTATTATTTACTAAAATTCTACTTCTGCACGTGCTGACCTTGAAGGAAATGGACAAAACTCCCACGGTATCCGTCAATAAAATGAAGTACAGTGTAGCCTACTTCCCCCGGACTTTACGACACATACCTCTCATTTGTGCATTTCGTCGCCAGATCAGGATCGAAACGGTCTGAGGCATTGCCAAGGCAGCGCCTCACTCAGTTTTCTTCTTGTTCTTGCTTGACGATGTATTTGTCGCAATTTGACTTCGTTTTTTTAATGTCCGTTTGGGGAGGGTTACACTGTACTTCTCTCTTGTCAACTCTGTTATTTACCATAAGACTACATCAGCAATGATGCCTCTATAGACATGTGAGGTTTTTTTTTATTTGGAAATTGTTCAAAAGAAAGAATAGTCGCAGCTTTAACTATAGACGGACCAGTTTGCTTTATTATAAGTGAACTGATCTGCATAGCTAATTTATATATTGTATCATCTAATAATAGCTTTGTATTTATTTCTATATATTGTGTCCATACCATTTAGTTAAGTATTTTAATATTTTTCCACCTTCCCTCTAGATCGCAGATTAATTCAGTATTCGACCACCAAATGTCCTACTAACTCAATAGTTTTTCGGCGGAGCTGTCTGTTATCTATTTAGTCACACATTTCTATTTAGACAAACATTTGAACCAATCATATTTGATCAGAAATTTAGAATTAAGAGCACCTGTTGAAACTGACTTGTCTGATTGGATAGTAGCCAGGGCTCCAGATAAGAGAATTATTTCAAAACTTAAAAACTTTATTTGTGCATTAAACCCTATGGTGTCCAACTCATAGGAATTGTCTCTTCGAGACGATAAAAATGAGTGGTAACACCATAGGGTTTGGTGCTGAAATGAGTGAGAAAATGTTAGATTTGTTCAATTTACTCCCCTCTTATCTGGAGCCCTGAAACAGTAGCCTAGCTGTTTATGCACTGATGTGAGTGTAAAATTAGACACAGCCAGTGTGTAATACTGAGCTTCTATTTTAAGATATGCTAGCAGAATCTGATGTGTATTTATAGATAGACAGTGGCAGCTAGGTATTTTGTTTAATAATGGTTTACTTCCAATTTATTTTAATTGTTAACTATTAATTTTGTACAAATTTACCATACATTGATAGCAATATAATAAATGGCCTCAAGTGAGTTAAACACAATTGTGTTGTTTCATCATTTATTTACAAGAGTGAGGTGTTATAGACCTTGTAAAGCAGGGCAGACTGTTCTGTATGGGCCTGCACAGTTTATCTAGTTATAGTTTGTTTCAAGAAACTCCCCATGAATGAAGTTTGATATACAGAACAATATAATTTAATCTGAGGATCTCCTACCAGTAGCTAGGATATGTTTTGCATTTCTGTACATTTATAGTTTTTTAGTCAGAGTTATGCTATATCGTTGAATGTGTATTTTTTGCTTTTCAATCCAAGATATTACAATTCTTTGAAAACCTCCAATTTCGTACAATTTTGCACACCCATCAACAGCATGAATTTCACCAACCATTCCGCCGAATATCTTTTTTAAAGATATTTCTTGTTTATTATATTATACTTCACAGGTAATTACAAAACATATGTTTTGTTTTCTGTGACAAAAAAAAGGGTTGTTCTGTTCTGCTCTGTCTATTACAGACGAGCAAATAGGTAAGTAAGTAAGTAAGTACACAGTAATATATAATAACAAATATTATATATTATTCTCAAACAGATGTTAACCGAAAGTTTAAAGCTTAAAGCAGTCTCAATGCGCATTTAGCTTTACTCTTAACCCGCTTTAATTGGTCACCTATATTCAATACTAGAAACAGTCTATGGAACAAAGGGTTAATGTTCAGGGACCACACATATAGGTTGACCAATTAACCCATTGCTCCATATACGCATTTCAATTCACTCCAACACTAAAGAAAAAAGTTTCTGCCTAGACAGTCACCAATTTTATCATAACAAATATTTTCTATTTACCACAAACCACAAAGCCCGTTTCTTTGTTTTTAAGATAGATGAATAACCGAATACTTGAAGCAGGTTGAAGGTAAAACAGAATGCGCCTTAAGGCACATTCTGCTTTACTTTTAGTCTGCTTTATGATACATTTTCATGACTGTATAAATGGAAGTATTTTCGTCGGTGAAAGAATAAATTAGAGGCGTATTTATCGGGTAAAGCAGTCTGAACTTGAAACAGACCGTACCCTATAAGGCGCATCATGTTTCAATCTATAGATCAGCTATAAGGGATTAGATACCGGAAGGTAAACGTTTGCTTTTAAGTTTAAACTCATTACTCCACAGATACGCATTTTAACATCTTTCATCTTCCACTTTTTGCCGAAAATAGTTCTATTCTACGCATTCAAGAATATTTATTACTAGTAACATTCTCTATAATCTAGCAGATGATAGTCTAAAGCTTAAAGCAGGTTGAACGCAAAGCAGAACTGGTCTTTACTTGCATTCTACTTAACTCTAAACGGTCATCCATCTTCAATACTAGAAACAGCCACATGTCAATGGTTTCGGATTGAAGACCACCGACCTACTCCCAAACAGTTTGTTTTATAAATATTCCATCTTATTATAGAAATGGCATTCTACCAGTGTAAGATAATCCGTGCATGCAAGATTACTGAAAACAGTGAAGGATCAAGGTCCGTGAAGGTGGCACAACAGCACAGCACAACATCCCAGCAGGACATTGATAAACATAGGTGATAAACATAGGTGATAAACATAGGTGATAAACATAGCATTAAATGTTCTGCTGGCAGAACATCTCAGCAGAACATCCTAGCAGAACATTTACAATTAACGCGCGTGGATGAATGTTCTGCTGGCAGAACATCTCAGCAGAACATCCTAGCAGAACATTTACAAATAACGCTCGTGGATGAATGTTCTGCTGGCAGAACATCCCAGCAGAACATCCTAGCAGAACATTTTAAAATTACCCTCGTGGATGAATGTTCTGCTGGCAGAACATCTCAGCAGAACATCCTAGCAGAACATTTTAACATTACGTTCGTGGATGAATGTTCTGCTGGCAGAACATCCCTGCAGAACATCCTAGCAGAACATTTTCAAATAACGCTCGTGAATGAATGTTCTGCTGGCAGAACATTTCAGCAGAACATCCTAGCAGAACATCCTAGCAGAACATTTTAACATTACGTTCGTGGATGAATGTTCTGCTGGCAGAACATCTCAGCAGAACATCCTAGCAGAACATTTTAACATTACGTTCGTGGATGAATGTTCTGCTGGCAGAGCATCCCAGCAGAACATCCTAGCAGAACATTTTAAAATAACGCTCGTGAATGAATGTTCTGCTGGCAGAACATTTCAGCAGAACATCCAAGCAGAACATTTTCAAATTACCCTCGTGGATGAATGTTCTGCTGGCAGAACATCCCAGCAGAACATCCTAGCAGAACATTTTAAAATTACCCTCGTGGATGAATGTTCTGCTGGCAGAACATCTCAGCAGAACATCCTAGCAGAACATTTACAATTAACGCTCGTTTATTTGAAAATGTTCTGCTAGGATGTTCTGCTGGGATGTTTTGCCAGCAGAACATTCATCCACGAACGTAATTAAAAAATGTTCTGCTAGGATGTTCTGCTGAAATGTTCTGCCAGCAGAACATTCTTTCACGAGCGTTATTTGAAAATGTTCTGCTAGGATGTTCTGCTGGGATGTTCTGCCAGCAGAACATTCATCCACGAGGGTAATTTGAAAATGTTCTGCTAGGATGTTCTGCTGGGATGTTCGGCCAGCAGAACATGTAATGCAATGTTTATCACTTATGTTTATCAATGTTCTGCTGGAATGTCGTGCTGTGCTGTTGTGCCACCTTAACGGACCTGAAGGATCAGCACAATGGCCCTCCCAGGTGACTAATATAGTCCTGGTATAATCAGTATATACACCGTATCTATATGTAAAATATTACTTAACTTTATTACATATATAGTAACTCGTACATTTAAGGTTATTGAAGACTTGATCGTGAGCAATCTTTAATATGTCACTGAACTTACCGACTATACGCCTATATTAAATTACACAAAATACATGTTATTGTATAATTTTTATAGTGAAGACCCTGCCCAGTGGGCTCTGGTAGGAGACACCAGGCCCGGTGTGATCTGTTTGCGGTCTAGCTGTACCAAATATACATCAATACGTTACACAGCAGGTTAGACAAGTATAAGACCTAGTTAAATATAGTTCGGTAGAAGACCTTTAATCTGAATTCAAACTGTGTTTCGTATAAATATTCAGGTTATACATCTAAATACAATTACAAAATAATAGTGCCTGGTACAGTTATTCATTCTTGTCAAATACATGTAGTAAACAGTGTATAACTAGATCAAAGTGCTCTTCTAGGCACTTTCGGTCCAGTCCGCAATTGCCCCATACGTATACAGATTTAATCGCACGACTCCCGAAGACTTATTCGCACTATCTGTCGTTAAATTGTCGAAATTGAATTCTGATACTTTTTCCACATTTCCCAGACTTTATAGAAATGTTGAATGTTTACCACTTTGGTGAAAGGACAATATCGAAAGTCGAAATTCGAAAATAGTTCGACTATTTACCTGTCTGGCAATTTCTCGCAAGTCGAACTTCGACAATAACTCGACATTTTCCCTGCAATGGCACTTGTAAAACGTCACAATTCCACATGAGTTCGACATTGTGAATGTGGTAAAGAAATGTTGATTGTCAAATGACGAATTTCGACAACATTTCAACTTTTTCTAGGCTCGCTAAATTATTGAACGTCTAATTTCTACACAAGTTCGACATAGTGAATGTTTTTAAGTAGTGCTGAAAGTCGAACATTGAATTTCGTCAAACGTTCGACATTTTGGTAAACGGACTATGTCGAATGTCGAAATTCGACATAATGTGTCGACTTTTTCCCGGCCTGGAAAATTGTCGTATGTCGAAATTGGACACATAATCGACATAGTGGGTGTGTTAAAGTAATTTTAAAAGAAGAAAGTCGAATATTTTGACAATTTTTCGATACTTTGGTAAAAGGATAATGTCCAACGTCGATATTCGACACTATTTCGACTATTGCACTATCGGGAAATTTGTCGATTGTCGAAAATATACATAAATTAGACACTTTACTGGCTTTGTTGAAATGTCGAATGTCGAAATTCGACAATATTTCGATTTTTTCCTTGCCAGACCACTTGTCGAACGTCGAAAGTAGACATAAGGTCGACATAGTGAATGTGTTAAAGAATTGTTGAAAGAACAATGTCGAATTTCGACAATATTTCGACTTTTCCCGGGTCCGGAAAATTGTTGGACGTCGAAATTCGACATAATTTCAACAGAGGGAATGTGTATTAAGAAATCTTGAATGTCGAACGTCGAATTTCGACAATAGTTCGACTTTCTCCCTTACTTGCAGTTTGTCGAACGTCGAAATTCGACCCTAGTTTGACAATTTCCCGACTTTGTATAAGTGTCGAACGTCGAAATTCGACCCTATTTCGACAATTTCCCGACTTTGTATAAATGACGAACGTCGAAATTCGACATCAGTTCGACAAAGTAATGTGTTTAAGAAGTTTTGAATGTCGAACGTCGAATTTCGACAATATTTCGACTTTTCCCTTACTTGCAGTTTGTCGAACGTCGAAATTCAACCCTAGTTCGACAATTTGCCGACCTTGTATAAATGTCGAACGTCGAAATTCGACATCAGTTCGACAAAGTAATGTGTTTAAGAAGTTTTGAATGTCGAACGTCGAATTTCGACAATATTTCGACTTTTCCCTTACTTTCAGTTTGTCGAACGTCGAAATTCGACCCTAATTCGACAATTTGCCGACTTTGTATAAATGTCGAACGTCGAAATTCGACATCAGTTCGACAAAATAATGTGTTTAAGAAGTTTTGAATGTCGAACGTCGAATTTCGACAATATTTCGACTTTTCCCTTACTTGCAGTTTGTCGAACGTCGAAATTCAACCCTAGTTCGACAATTTGCCGACTTTGTACAAATGTCGAACGTCGAAATTCGACACCAGATCGACAAAGTAATGTGTTTAAGAAGTTTCGAATGTCGAACGTCGAATTTCGACAATAATTCGACTTTTTCCCTTACTTGCAGTTTGTAGAACGTCGAAATTCGACCCTAATTCGACAATTTGCCGACTTTGTATAAATGTCGAACGTCGAAATTCGACATCAGTTCGACAAAATAATGTGTTTAAGAAGTTTTGAATGTCGAACGTCGAATTTCGACAATATTTCGACTTTTCCCTTACTTGCAGTTTGTCGAACGTCGAAATTCAACCCTAGTTCGACAATTTGCCGACTTTGTATAAATGTCGAACGTCGAAATTCGACATCAGTTCGACAAAGTAATGTGTTTAAGAAGTTTTGAATGTCGAACGTCGAATTTCGACAATATTTCGACTTTTCCCTTACTTGCAGTTTGTCGAACGTCGAAATTCAACCCTAGTTCGACAATTTGCCGACTTTGTATAAATGTCGAACGTCGAAATTCGACATCAGTTCGACAAAGTAATGTGTTTTAAAGATTTTGAATGTCGAAAGTCGAATTTCGACAATATTTCTACATTATGGCAAAGTTGACTTGTCGATCGGCAAAATTTGTTACATTATGTGAAAGCTTAAATGTCGAAAGTCGAAATTCGACAGCTGTTCGACCTTTCATTTGTGAAAGGTCGAATGTCGAATTGTCGAATGTCGTGCAAACTTCACACACCTGGCTTACCCTCCGTCCGATCTAGCTTCAATTTGTTTGCAATGAAAGTGATGTTTTAGCAGAAACATATTTATTGGGAAAGAATAACATTTTCACCACGCCAACACAGCAAAGTCTAGTTATAATGGCGTTTCACCCTTAAAGGTATTGATGGTACTTACGGTATATACTTAATGCAGGTTGAATGTAATGTAGAAAGTCATACAGAAGCTTGCACAGAGCAGCCATCCATCATATACAGTGGAGAATTTGTCATTCTTTCCCGTTTAAACGCAAACGTACGCAAACGCAAAACACTAAAACGTACAAAAGTACAACTTTTGGACAATTCTGATAATTCATGTTTATCTTGGTGGCAAACAGTTTGGAGCCTGATCAGACGCCGGGTTACCCGGCGTCTGATCTGGCTCCAAACTGTTTGCACTGCAAATAATAGTTTTAGCGTAAACGCGTTTATTGGGAAAGAATAACGTTTTCTCCACTGTACTTAATGCAGGTTGAATGTAATGTAGAAAGTCCCTACAGAAGCTTGCACTGAGCATGTACATGTATTCCGGTGTTAGATATTCAAAGAATGATGTTATCGAACTACAGAAAAAGAAAAATAGATAAATGTGACCAATGAAAACTAAATAAAAGTAATGCAAAGAACTCAGAATATTTATGGGATAAAATGAGGAAATGCTTCCATTTGATGGACTTTAATCTTGAGATTATGTTTTTCATGTCAATCAGACATTCGAACAGGTAAGACTAGCAACGCCATTTCTTTTGATAAAAGGTTTTTCATTCATACCAGATTTACTATAGTGTTATAAAAAGGTATATATTTACACATGGCGAACATTATTGAGGATGTATTGCAGTGAAATCACGCCTTCATTGCTGAGAATAAATCCCGCAAATCGTTCTTAACTCCTTCACTGTCATGACGTCATATATTTTAAATAATTGTTGTCTGCTTTTATTTCTCAAATTAAAGTTTATGTATTTTGACTGAATAAATATTGAAATGAGTGGCAAACCGAATGGAACATGATCAGACGACGATTTACGCGACGTCTGGTCAGGATCCAAACGGTTTGCAATAACCATTGTTTTCAGGGTACAGTGGAGAAAATGTTAATATTTCCCAATAAAAGCGTTTACGCTAAAACGTTTATTTTCACTGCAAACATACTGCAAACAGTTTGGAGCCAGATCAGACGCCGGGTAACCCGGCGTCTGATCAGGCTCAAACTGTTTGCCACTCAGATAAGAATGAATATTTAGAAATATCTAAAAATTGACATTTTCTGCGTTTTAGTGTTGCGTTTCGTTTGCGTTTAAACAGGAAAGAATAACGTTTTCTCCACTGTAAGACAGCAAAGGAGTGAACTACTGATGATGCAACTGATCTGACATTTGTTGTCACTCTGGCTCTGATTGATTATTGAACTAGAAATGTAATTGTTTTTTTTAGCGGAGGAATAAATCAAATGCGCTAAAAGGCGCTTCTATTGGGGAAAGGGTTAACAATCACCTGTCTCAAGAGATCTATACGCTTTTTATAATTAAGTTTGACTATACTATTTTCAGCCGTTAATATCAATCATTGACCCCATACTACGGGCGATAGGCCGGACTCGTATTATAGACCATAATGATATTTATCACCCGGAAAAACACTTTACCGATAAAAAATATACCCTGATAGATCATCAACTGTTAATTTTGGCAAGAGAAATTTCCACTTTGGCAAGTGGCTGAATATCATGACTTCTACACATACTTCTACAGATGCCTTTTATATACGGTGCAGTGGAGAATCTGTTATTCTTTCCCAATAAACGCATTTACGCTAAAACTATTATTTGCAGTGCAAACAGTTTGGAGCAAACGTAATGCAGTAAAATGAAGAAAAGTACATATTTTACAAAATTAATGTCTATTTATTTTAATCTGAGAGACAAACAGCTTGGAGCCTGATCAGACGCCGGGGGACCCGGCGTCTGATATGGCTCCAAACTGTTTGCGATGGAAATAATAGTTTTAGCATAAACGCGTTTATTGGAAAAGAATAACGTCTTCTATATTGTAACATGAGTACATGTGTGTTATTTTATGAATGATTTATTTCGATCAGATCACATAAATTATAATTGCCTCCAATCAATAATTATTATTTATTGTGTATTGGTATGCTTTTGAAGGAATC
The DNA here is from genome assembly GCA_922989275.2 of Gari tellinella. NCBI lineage: Eukaryota > Metazoa > Mollusca > Bivalvia > Cardiida > Psammobiidae > Gari > Gari tellinella. Next base: position 98,576,216 of record OV277856.1, on the reverse strand, counting down.
TTAACCCATTTTTGCCTAGCTATTGCAATGAACTCTCCCGATTTACTTGATCAAATATCATTTTAGATATACAAGGGTGATCTAAAGGCACAGCAGCGTTTTTCATCACAGCATAATTATGATTTTGTACAAACATAGCAAACAGTGCAGACCCTGTTACAGTGGAGAAAACGTTATTCTTTCCCAATAAACGCGTTTACGCTAAAACTATTATTTGCAGTGCAAACATTTTGGAGCCAGATCAGACGCCGGGTAACCCGGCGTCTGATCAGGCTCTAAACTGTTTGCCACCAAGATAAACATGAATTATCAGAAATGTCCAAAAGTTGTACTTTTCAACGTTTTAGTGTTTTGCATTTGCGTACGTTTGCGTTTAAACGGGAAAGAATAACAGATTCTCCACTGTAAGACTCCGAGCAACGCGACACGGTCTCATCAATGTCTATACAGTTTGCCGACGTCTACTTTTGTAGAAGATAGTCATTAATTGGTTCAAGCTTTTCATGGTCAAATTTATCGTGAGGTATTTACCCCTCGCCGTTTGCTTCAATATTGCTATTTGCAATATCGTTTCAAAGTTAGATTTAATGCAGTATAACTGACGTAATTTCGAAACAAGTGGCAAACAGTTTTGATCCTGATTTGAGAATCAAAATTGTTTGCAAATGCGCTTTATGACGTCATTGAGAGTGAAAGGGTTAAGTCAGTCTGTATCATTCCGGATGAACCTAATGATACAGTGGAGAAAACGTTGTTCTTTCCCAATAAACGCGTTTACGCTAAAACCATTATTTGCAGTGCAAACAGTTTGGAGCCAGATCAGACGCCGGGTAACCCGGCGTCTGATCAGGCTCCAAACTGTTTGCCACCAAGATAAACATGAATTATCAGAATTGTCCAAAAGTTGTACTTTTCTACGTTTTAGTGTTTTGCGTTTGCGTACGTTTGCGTTTAAACGTGAAAGAATAACAGATGCTCCACTGTACAGCCGGAGAATTTCATAGAAGGGGAAATAATTTGTTCTTTCTTGTTTAATGAAACGCAAAGACAAACCAATGTAGAGAAAGACGATTTCATTTTAATCAGCACACAGTTTGGCATCCGACCAGACATCGAGTTACTCGGCGTCTTGTCGTGCTCCAATTTGCTTTCAGTTGATATACAGTAAACCTCTCTATTATACATGTAACCACTAAATCAAAGGCTAGTTGCATGTATAATATGCATGTGACAACTTAAAAGCAAGGTGACAGTAAAACAGAAAGTTCCTAAAGGAGCTTTCTGTTTTAATGTCACATTGCTTTAAGCAGATACATGTACCTATGGTTAATACCTTATGATTAACACAATTTTATGGTCGTAATAGAGAGGTTATGTACCGACACGTATATTTTTGGTTAATAGCACTTACAGTGGAGAAAACGTTATTCATTCCCAATAAACGCGTTTACGCTAAAACTATTATTTGCAGTGCAAACTGTTTGGAGCCAGATCAGACGCCGGGTAACCCGGCGTCTGATCAGGCTCCAAACTGTTTGCCACCAAGATAAACATGAATTATCAGAATTGTCCAAAAGTTGTACTTTTGTACGTTTTAGTGTTTTGCGTTTGCGTACGTTTGCGTTTAAACGGGAACGAATAACAGATTCTCCACTGTACCCAGTGAATTTATAATGTATAATTTGACATTGTAAATAATGAAGATTAGGAGCAACCTCCATTTTCTAATGGTGTTTGTCATTCCCACATGGCGCGGTTCATACGCAATTATCTGAGATCTTTTGGAACCCAAATTCACGCATTCCTAGAAACAATAAGATGGCAATTATACAGAGACAATGATCTAAGGTTTTAACCCAATTTTCACACAAATGCTTTGTTCCTTGCATATTTCTAGGTCGTTAGGCAATATTACCCTTGCCCGATTGCACGACGCATACGTACTTTGTATCCTTGCGATTTACAGTTGGTATGACGTCATTTTGTCCTGGTTTACCCATTTATGCAAAGAAGTTTCTTTCATGCTCATTATTCAATTCAGTTCAATTCAATCCTTTATTGCATAAAACATACATCAGCATGTTTAGAGCACAAGCAAAACATGAATTTACAGAAGAGCTATAGAGTCGTGAATGGTTATTTATCGTTTACAGTAGTGTTTTAAATATATTGATTTTAATTTTTTTTTTTCGTGTATCTGTTTCAAAAGTCAGGCATTTCTACCGAGATGTATAGTAATAGCAGACTTTTGGATCCGATTAGCACTGTTTTCTTTTAATTATAACACATTATATTGGATGAGTCCATTTTAAAGTTTGCACAGTTTGCAGCTATTTTCGTTTAAAGGGGAAATAATAACGTCTTCTCCACTGCCATGTACACTGACTGCAATACCCAAATGCCCTTTTCCTTATGTGTGCCATTAATCCATTTGTGCCTGGCGTCCAATATAAGGAGTATAGGCAAACAGTGTATACTCTGAACAAACGCATAATGCGGGGTCTGATCAGAGTCTACACTTTTTGCTGAAAGGATTTTCTATATAAAACAAAATGCACATTCTATACCAGGCTCACTTACATAAAAAATGGACTAATCCAATATATAAATATGGGAGATTCCACATGGCATAAATGGGTTAATAGTTCAAGTGCGGTAAACTATGGCATCAACAGTGATAATAGGTCAATGGCAACTGATACTAGAGAGGAATTCGGCTTTTTGTTCTTTCGCCCCAGACTACCTTGACTTAATTTCGTAAGATACATAAATATTGATACACGGGGGCATCTGTTCACCACGCCTGTTCAGGTAGATGCAAGTGTTTAATACGAACAGGTTCTGAAACAACCAGCCAATACTTTATTTAACCCCTTTACTGCCTTACCACGAGTACAATGGTTATTTGAAATCAGTTTGGATTTGACCAGGATCCAAACGCTTTAGCACCATATCGATAATGCTTGAAATCTTTAATTCAAAAATAAAAGCAGAAGAAAATCGTTTAAACACAATGAAGAAGTTAAGGAAATACTTTCCCGTTCAAACGAAACCAAATGCAAACGAAATTCAATAAAGAGTAGAAAATGAAAGGCTCTTGAAACTATTGGTGAATTAGTAAATTTTCAGTGGCATATACATGTAGCTCGTTACAGTACTGAGCCTTATTAAATTAACTATTTTTGCGATTCGCTTGCAATTCGATGGCAATTCGCTTCCAATTCGATGGCAAATTTGCTTGCGATTCAAAATAGTAACTTTACCCTCGGGTAAGTTTGCCTGTATGATGTATCTCACAAATATTCGCATATATGCCTTCGTTAATTTTTTCGATTCCATTTTAGCCACAACGGCTTCGGAAAAAATCGCGTTAAAAAGTTCAAGCGTAAGATTCGCCTTTTGAAGCTCCCGATTCGATAGCAATTCGATGGCAATTCGCTTGCGATTATCAATTTAATTTAATAATGTTCAGTACTGTAGATGCCGAGAAAGTGTCAACAATTGGCATCATTGTTTGAGCATCTCATATGGATCCAACGCGTTTGACGCTTTAGATAATATGTACTTTTTGTACATTGGATAAGCCATTAAGGGTTTTACACTTAAAGTATTACATGTATTTCTTTTTCAAATAGCTTGGAGCCTGGTCAGACACCGGGTTAACCGGTGTCTGATCTGGCTCCAAACTGCTTGCCACCCATATCAAAATAAATATTCAAAATTGTAAAAAGGTCATTTTCTCCATTTTATTGCAATGCAGTTGCGTTTCGTTTGAGTTAGTTTAAACGTGAAATAATAATAGCGTTCTCCACGTATGTTACATATGGACCGGTGGGCTGAAGTACGCAATACAGAATTAAATACAATTGGATTGATATTTTCTAAGATAGAGAGCAGATTAATTAGCTCTTTAAACTTTGACGCTTTATCAAAATGTTCTGTATAAAATCTGATATTGATGCGTAACATTAGCAAATGGCAGAATGGTTCAAACAGTTTGAGTTGAACATCTGCTACACATGTACTGGCCTTAGTTGTATCATGGACTCCACGTACATAGGGAGAGTGGAGAGACGCCGATGGCAGAAAACAAGTTACAGTAAGGTGAAAGTAAAAAGGAAACTTTCTGTTTTAGTTTGAAGAATTTAGCACTTATTGCGTCTTCTTTCAAGTGGCTATAAATGGACGGTACTTACATAAGTCATTTCTAGACATTCTCAATTAGCCAAGGTCAATGGTTATTAGCACAGTGTCAAGTAGGATTGTTCATACTCTGCCAACGTCTTAACCCATTACCCCATAGCCTGTTTCTAGTTTTAAAAAAAGATGGTCACTTAAAGCAGGTTGAAATTAAAGCAGAATGTGCCTTAAGGCACATTCTGCTTTACTTTCAGCCTGCTTTAAGCTACCACCAACTAGAATATAGAAATATTTCTTATTATACATATTCATGAATGTATAAATTGGAACCATTTTCTTCAGAGAAGGAATAAATGAAAGACGTAAAAAGTCGTATTTATGGGGTAAAGGGTTAAAATGCTCAAATTAATCGTTAATAGTACATATGGCAAGCAGACACACCTTGTGTAAATACATAAAGAAACCCAGCACTATTTCACGAATAAATTCATATATGCACGGATATTGCAATGAGCTCTCCCTATGTGCTTACAGAAATATTTCAATATAGATATACATGTACGGGTGTGATGTAAGAAAACTGCAACGTTTTTCCATGCAGCAGAACGCGGTGTCTCATCAGGGACTTTACTGTTTGCCAATGTCCCCCTTATTAAACACTAGGCTTAAATGGGTTAATGTAATTAAAGTGGAGAATCTGTTATTCTTTCCCGTTTAAACGCAAACGTACGCAAACGCAAAACACTAAAACGTAGAAAAGAACAACTTTTGGACAATTCTGATAATTCTTGTTTATCTTGGTGGCAAACAGTTTAGAGCCTGATCAGACGCCGGGTTACCCGGCATCTGATCTGGCTCCAAGCTGTTTGCACTGCAAATAATAATTTTAGCGTAAACGCGTTTATTGGGAAAGAATAACAGATTCTCCACTGTACATACAAACATAGTGCTTTAAATTGAGAAGTTGGACGTTTCATTGAAATGTTGACCTTTATTAAGTCTGGTAGTCAAACAGTTTGCAGCCGTTTCAAGTGCCGATGTACTCAGCGTGTGAAATGGTTCAAACAGTTTGCGATGAACATCTGTTACTGGCCTTTATACGAAAAACTAAAATCTAATTTATAGCTTTACCATGGACTCCACGTACATGTACATTTGGAGAGTAGGGAGACGTTATCGTTTCCCAATAAGCTAATTTATGGTAAACCTTTTATCAGGGCTGCCATAAGTTGATAATGAAAAATCCTATGATTTCAATATTTTTCTATTTTTCACACGCGATAACTTAAATCAGGTTGAAAGTAAAGCAGAATGCGCCTTCTACTTTACTTTCAGCCTGCTTTAAACTACCATCCGCTAGGATAAAAATCCGAAGATTTCGGAAAAATCCGGAGTAATGGCAGCCCTGTTTTATTCAGACATATCAGATACCGGGCAATACGACATTTGGTCATGCTCAAAATTGATTACCACACGTGTTTTAAAACAGCGTCAACATTTTTAAACTCTGTAATAGTTTGTTTTTATTTCTTTTAAACGGGAAAGAAAATAACATCTACTCCACTTAATGAGCTGAATGGAATAGATAAGCAGTTTAATCTAGATTTATACTACAGTGGAGAATCTGTTATTCTTTCCCAATAAACGCGTTTACGCTAAAACTATTATTTACAATGCAAACAGTTTGGAGCCAGATCAGACGCCGGGTAACCCGGCGTCTGATCAGGCTCCAAACTGTTTGCCACCAAGATAAACATGAATGATCAGAATTGTCCAAAAGTTGTACTTTTCTACGTTTTAGTGTTTTGCGTTTGCGTACGTTTGCGTTTAAACGGGAAAGAATAACAGATTATCCACTGTACATGTGCATGTCGCTGATGTACTCGAAATAAAATTATAAATTATCTAATTAAGAGAAAGACGTTCTTTAATATCTTTGCAATGGAATACATGTACATGTACCTTGCTTCAAAGTATTCAGTATTATACTTGGAAATATCCTCTTCGAAAATGCTAATTCCAACAAAGAGCAAAATTCCCTATCATCAAAGGTTCTATTTGGGTATTTTCCATTGTAAATGTTCATTTCATTGAACAACAAAGATAGAATAACCAAATGTTCTACAATGAAGAACATGTGCATTTCCAGTCAAATTTATTTATCACGACCAGTAGGCTATTTGATTGTATAAAAACAGGCAACAGCTTAAAGCAATGTGACAGAAAGCTTTCTGTTTAACTGTCACTTTGTTGTAAGCAGTCTCCTGTCGTAAACACATAATAATTAACACAATTTAGTGATCGCAATAGAGAGGTTTTTCTCGCTCGCTTAAATAAACTAAACGCAAATGATTCCTGCATGAAGCACGTATTGTTCTATTAGACCCAAACTCTTCATTGGAGTGGTAAAACAAGTATACGTATATATATGCTCATTTGAATACTCTTCAGAATGTCAAGTGCAGAACGCATCAAGTTATTCCTCGTATGCGCCCTGTTATGCCCTTTAACTCCTGTTTAACATGATCATTAAACCTTTGAATCCAAGAGTGCTAAAATAATTAGGCAAAGTGCTGCACTTGTCTCAAGTAACACAACAATAACAACTCAAAGAAAATGAAACAAGTTCGGCAAGGTTATGTAAATCATTACTTAGTGTACTAAAACGTATGTCTATACCGGCCATTTAAGGGCGCGGTGAATTATTTGTCTTTAATATGAATGGCAGATTAATGTAGGAAAGACATAAATCAGAAAAATCTTGATATATGTTTTTGGTTTAATTTTTACCTGTGTTAAACTGCCCCTAACTTATAAGGCTCTCATTGTTTCTTCAAGAATGCAAGTTAAATACAGATCTACTATTCAGCAGTATCTGGTTCCAAAAACAATATACAAAAGTGAATACTTTTAACCAATTACTCAGTAAATATGCTTTTACGTCTTTGATTTATTTCTCAAAATTTAATGAAGAAAATAGTTCCACTTTATACTGTCATGAATATGTACCATAAAATCGTTTCTATATCTTAGCAGATGATCGCTTAAAGCAGACTGAAGTTACAGCAGAATCCACCATAAGGCGTATTCTGCCTTACTTTCAACTTGCTTTAAGTGTTCACCGGAACGAGCTCGTAATAAATTGTTGAAGACATGGGTTTCGCCTTGTTAACCATTGTCCAGCTATTCAACTGATCCAGCTGATGGCGGTTTTAAATAGTGCCAAACTATGTTTGAATGAAATGCATCACAACTGAATAAAAGCAAAAGTAGTGTCAATAGTTTCTTAGAATTGTCACCTACAGGTTAAATGTAGGAAATTATATATATTGCAAATGAGGGCAACTGTTTTCAATATGTGCGACAAAACGTGTGGAACCTTGGTCTAAGGTTATACAGATTCTAACGTTAAACAAATTTTGAGTTGAGTCTTAAATCGTTCTCAGGCATTTGATTGGTCAAATTTAAGTTTTTGCTGAGCAACTAAATGCTTGGAAACAAATGTAGACTCAACTTAAAAGCTTTATAACATTGTCATACGACGACTGGTTCTACTAATTTTACAATGTACTGCTTATTGTTGTACATCCGTGTTTATTAGGAAAATAACGTGTTCTCCCTCTGTAACATCGCTGTGACTGTATGTTGTACGAGCTGTTATTGTTGCTACGGTTTCTTTATTACCCTCTCACAGGTGAACACTTGTCGAAAGTTCATGGTGTATGATTTATGGGCATTCCTGAGCCAGATAGGAGAGAAGCTGTAAATATTTTATTATCTAATATATACCTTCTTCATTCTCCAATAATAATTTAATGAGGAATATTAACCCTAACAATCTAGGTAATAGCTCTTTTAATCCTACAAGCAGTCATATCATCATTGCAAGGTCTTACTATAGCTGTTGGTCATATGTCAAAAATAGAATGCCATCATCTGAGTATCTATGCTTACAAATCTAAAGCGAGTTTTAAATATGCCTATTGCTAATAGCTATTAGTCTCTATAATAAATTATAGTGATATCATTTTAACGGGTTTTTATTCTAAGTGTATTAAATTAATACTTATATTGTTCGTATCATAATAATTGGTAATCATGTGTGTTAAACGATTACTGTCCAATGAATTCCTTCCTTCAGCTTGGTGAAAACTTAATTTACTCTTACACTGCCTAAAAGGCGCCAAAAGGCGACTTTTCAAACAGTTTGGCTCCTGATCAGACGCCGCGTGTGACACTCGTATCGACATTTAATGAGTCTGGCTTTAACAATATTGTAGACGAAACAATCAATGAAGACGATATTTTGGCGGTCAGATGGTTAAGGCAGGCAATACAACTTTGCAGCTTAAGTGTGTGCTTTTCGCATCTTTGCTTTCATAAAATCGCTATGTACCATTGTAAAGCGGTATAAAATATTTTATCGCATTAACCTATTACCCTATACATATGTAACATGTTTCTAGTTTCGGCTTTACTTCCAGCCTGCTTTAAGCTACCATTTGATAGTGTCTAGAATTATTTTTTATGGTACATGTATATATTTATGACTGTATACAATAGAACTATTTTCTTCAGTGGAAGAATAAATTACAGGCGTAAAAAGGCGTATTTATGGATTAATGGGTTAATGAGAATAGGTCACACAAGAGGAGACAAATTGGCCATATGACGGAAACGTGACAACATACTGCAGGATAACAGTAATGAAGAAAGCTTCTGGAGGATCTTTTCGCATTAGGCAGAAAAACTGTTTGGTGGTGTTACATGCTTCTCCTGAATGACATCTGATAAAATGTTACACCATATTTCAAATGTAAAACTCGACAAACTCTGAGTTGGAGTCTTGCACGGGTGTGAGTTGTTCGACGTTCCTGGTATTATCATTATTTTAATAATTATAATTATTATACACGATTTATATAGCGCTCTTTTCACAAAGGAGTTGTGCGTGCAAAAGCGCTTCACATGAACTTATATAAATGTACCTACCAAGCGAGAAATGACATATAACTACATTCACAATAAACGTGATACATTATGGAGTTACATGGAAACACGTTGCTAAAGATGTTCATTTAATATACCGTTATGGCTTTAATGGGCATTGCCAATACTAATTCAGAGATTTTAGTTCAAACATATACATGTATGTACCAGATGTATATTTATTCACTGTCAGGGTAGACAGAAATTTATTGATCTATTATTTACGATTTCTAAACAGCACATGATTCTTTTAATGTTAACCATTTATATGCTGGGTTTTTTTTCCACATGAAGCCCTCTACGTTTGAAAACGTACCATTCCATTTTTGTTAAATGCTGAAAATATTTCAGAAAATGAGAGTTACACGTAGTCCTCTAATCAGGGTCCACACTGTTTGTAAAGTATCTAAATATACTGGTTTATGTCTGTTGCTAAGAGGTTATTTCACAGTGTTGAGTACAATACTGAATTCTATTGGACGAGTACACAGCAGACATAATTCATATTGTACGAGGCGATAGCCGAGTCCAATATGGATTATGACTGCTGTGTACGACATTGATTTACACAGTTTAGCACAAGTATTTGTGATTGTAAGACCAGCATGTTTAACTCTTACTTTAAATGGTAGTTTAACCCTTTACCCCATAAACTGTTTGAGTTTTGAAGACAGTTGACCAGTTTTAACTGGTAGAAAATAAAGCAGAATTTTGTTTTACTTTCAGCCTGCTTCAAGCTTCTAAGATATAGAACATGTTTCTTATGGTACATATTCATGACTGTACAAAATGACACTAAGTAAATTGTGAACATTTAAAAAAAGATACTGTCAATTTCTACCTTTCATTGCATTGTACATTGGAGAAAATGTTATTCTTTCCCGTTTAAAACGCAAATGAAACGCAAACGCAAAACACTAAAATTAAAAAAATAACTTTTTGACAATTCTGACTATTGATTTTAAGCTAAGTGGCAAACTGTTTGGAGCATGATTAGACGCAAGGTTACCCGGCGACTGATCTGGCTCCAACTTGTTTGCAGTGGAAATCAACGTTTTAGCGTAAACGCGTTTATTTGGAAAGAATAGCGTTTTCTCCACTGTTTTGCGATTTTTAGTTCATTTGAACGAGAAATAATAATGTCGTCCACTCTGCAATACAAGACTTTACTGTTTCTAGGTAGCTATATTTTCCTCGAATTTCACGCCATTATTGTTTTCAAAAACACAGTTACAAATGTATCAGGAGAATAAAATATTCTGACAACATAAGGCAATTTTATTTTAATCTGGGCGTGGGATGGGAAATAGTTTTACGTCGTACAGGTTAGATGATAAAACATTATTTTATAATCAAATGCGATTATATTGTCATGCAATATTTCCTAGGGAATTATGCGAAACTCAATTCCCTTACACGAGACAATAACCCCATCTATGTTTTGCATATGTACCTAAATAATAGTTTGAAGATGGTCTTGTATTCTAATTCTTTCTGAATCATTGGATACCCTTTAAGCTTTTCCCTCATCGCCTGTTTCTAGTGTTGAAGATAGGTGACCACTTAAAACAAATTGAAAGTAAATGCGCATTCTGCATTACTTTCAGCCTACTTTAAAGTACCATCTACTAGAATGAAGAAAATAATTTCTATGAAACATATTCATTACTGTATACTGTGAAACTATTTTCTTCAGTAGAGGAATAAGTTACATGTAAGTGTGCTGAAGAGCGCTTCTATGGTGTAAAGGGTTAACCGTTTACCTGTAAACCATCTACTTCAAATATCTCATCTGCAAAACGTTGAGCAATTTCGATTTTATGCTGTTTTTACTGAATACTTTTAATGACTTTTTACACCAGTGTCAAACAGTTTGGATCATGATTAGACACAGGAGCTAATCGGCGTTTGAGCTGGGTCCAAACGGCTTCCAAATGAATGTCGTTGATTATATTGTTTATTTCTACCCAAAGAGTTTAAGTTACAAGACAAACTATTTTCACACACGCACATCAAGAAAACTCTTTTCACCACTACAGTGAAGAATATGTTTTTCTTTCCCATTGAAACACAAACGAAACGCAAACGCAAAGTACTTACAGTGGAGAAGCTGTTAGTCTTTCCCAATAAACGCGTTTACGCTAAAACTATTATTTGCAGTGCAAACAGTTTGGAGCCAGATCAGACGCCGGGTAACTCGGCGTCTGATCAGGCTCCAAACTGTTTGCCATCAAGATAAACAAGAATTATCAGAATTGTCCAAAAGTTGTTCTTTTCTACGTTTTAGTGTTTTGCGTTTGCGTGCGTTTGCGTTTAAACGGGAAAGAATAACAGATTCTCCACTGAACATGTAGAAAAACCCTATTTTTAACTTGCAAACAGTTGTTATTTTAATCAGCGTTAGAATGCATCTGATCTGGCTCCAAACTTTTTGTACTGGACACAACAGTATTAGCAATGAATAACGTCTTTTCCACTGTATTCTCTGCTATGCTTAGTATTTCGGTTCATTATAGATACATTCTGTCGGGGCGTTTCTCAAAGGAAATATATCATTTTCTTTCGTCGATCCGCAGGTGTTTGTTTTCTAGCAGCTTTGATCACTACACCCAATCCGTTCCGGTTATGTCTATCAATGAAGTCTTTAACTGTATTTGTTTAGACGACTTTACTCTCAAGTTTAGGGGTGTTTGATGCGTCTTATTTAGGGTTACAAATCATTTTAGTAAGCACCACAATTACAAATGTACAAGTTCCATTTTGTTAAAGTCATTGACCTTTACGCGAAATAAGCTTAACTAGCTTCCATTACAACTAATAGAATAGTCTAGTGTCTGGACATCCAACATGTGTCCTACTAATAAGAAATCGCCAATTTCCTACTTCGTGGGTCTTATAACCAAAAGGGATATGAGAAGGACATGGAATTATTCCGACCCTTTAACACCTTCACTGTCATGACGTCATTTGCTTTAAACAATTGTCGTCTGTCTGCTTTTATTACTAAAATTGAACTTTAAGATACTTTTATTTAATAACTTTTAAAATGTGTGTCGAACAGTTTGGAGACGGACGCGGCGTCTGATCAGGTACCAAACTGTTTTCTAAACCATTCAACACTGGGTAAGGCAGTGAAGGGGTTAATCCAATAGAATCGAATAATCATTGTCTTTAGAAGTGGAATTAGCGGTTCACCCTATTACCTTTGCTAAGGTATGTCTATGAAATACTTATCTGACTTGTACTAATAGTATTTAGCAAGATTCATAGGATTATTAGCAGAACAAGCATAGCATTCGAGTAATGATCCGTAAAATACAAACAGTAATGTCTCGTTACAGTGGGGAATACGTTAACCTTTCCCAATAAACGCATTTGAGCTAAAAAAAAAAGACATTATGCCTCTTGCAGATCACACATCAAGAGTAAGAAGCGCATTCAAACTGAAAAAAATACTCCCCCCCTCTCTCTCTCTCTCTCTCTCTGTCTCTCTCTGTGTCTCTCTGTGTCTCTCTGTGTCTCTCTGTGTCTCTGTCTCTATCTATCTCTCTCTGTCCCTCTCCCTCTCGCTCTCTCTCTCTTTCTCTCTCTCTCTCTCTCTCTCTGACCGTTACATTGTCATTAACCCTTTCATTATCACATCATTCGGGAGATTTTTACCCACTCACCGCTTTATTGTCGTCTGCTTCAGTATTGTTATCTGCAAGACACGTTTAAAAGTTAGATTTAAGGTTTTATGACTTAAGAAATATCGAAAAAAGTGTCAAACAGTTTGGATCCTGGTCAGACGCCGCGTGACCCGGCTCCTGGTCAGAATCCAAACTGTTTGCAAATGCGCTTTTAATGACGTCATTGAGAGTGAAAGGGTTAAAAAAGATGATTCAGTGTTGGTACAAACGACAGTAGTGAAAATAAAAACAAACCACGTCTACAGGAGCGTTCTGTTACGTTATTATTTCCCGTTTAAACGCAAACGTACGCAAACGCATTGCACTAAAACATAGAAAAGGACAACTTTTCGACAATTTTGACTATTCATGTTGATCTGATTGGCAAACAGTTTGGAGCCTGATCAGACGCCGGGTTACCCGGCGTCCGATCTGGCTCCAAACTGTTTGCAATGGAAACAATAGTTTTAGCGTAAACGCGTTTATTGGGAAGAATAACGTTTTCTCCACTGTACAGTGGGTTATTCTTTCCAGTTGAAACAAAACTTAACTTACAATTCTATTAAAAGTTCAATCAATATAATTTAGACTAAATTGGGGTTATATATGAATAAATTTAAACTCAGACAATCATTAGAGTTAGACTGCTTGACGATGCAGGGTATTGTGGTTATACTTAATCTAATACTAGAATGACAACAGTTACTATACTACATGTAGAACAAAAAGGTAGTTACGGTAACCGAAATGTTATACACGATAATTAAACCTTTTATACGTCGTATAACATGCTGCACACAGTTTAGATCCAGATGAGACATCCGGGTCTAAACTGTTAGGCGATCTGATTTTTTTCTTAACCCAGGTAAACACAGCTGAATCAACACTAAGACTTGTTGGGGACGACAAAATATAGATTAGACAACTACAGAAGTAACATACAGTGGAGAATCTGTTATTCTTTCCCGTTTAAACGCAAACGTACGCAAACGCAAAACACTAAAACGTAGAAAAGTACAACTTTTGGACAATTCTGATAATTCATGTTTATCTTGGTGGCAAACAGTTTGGAGCCTGATCAGACGCCGGGTTCCCCGGCGTCTGATCTGGCTCCAAACTGTTTGCACTGCAAATAATAGTTTTAGCGTAAACGCGTTTATTGGGAAAGAATAACGTTTTCTCCACTGTAAAATAGCAAATGCAGTCTTTATACACCAATGTTCAGTTACTTATCTCAAAAACAGAAACTTCTTGTGAACGTCACAAAACGTTGGATGAAAGTAAGAAGAAAAATAAACAATGGAGTTATTAAGTGCGTTATTTTGTTCTGCAATTAGTTGTCACCTATTCGACTGAAACAGTTGGTGCATTACACATAAATGAATCTTAATGGGCAAATCATTTGTTTCCACTATGTTACATATCTATAATAAAACCATAAAACTTAATTCAGCTTAATGGAGTACTCCATTGAAAACATCGTCTTATAAGACCTTCCACATACATTTACAATACATTAACTATTTCACTGCCAACGTTTATCGTCTGCTATAACCTTCTTACCGCCAAACTATCGACTGTCTTGGTAGTGTCGTCTGCAATATTTTCAAATTCAGCTTTAGGGTTGTTCTTACTGACGAAATTGCGATACGAGTGTCAAACAGTTTGGATCTTGATCAGATGCCGCGTTACGCGGCATCTGATCATGATCTAAACTGTTTGCAAAGTCTCCTGTTGGCGCCGTTTGCAGTGAAAGTGTTAAAGGGAAAGCGCAACGTCTTCAACAGTGCTACATATGTATGTCTTTCTTGATAGCATTATGAAACTTTCCCCGCATATTCTCAGCGGTGTCTTAAAACTGGTTGAATGTAAAGCAGACATTTCCTTCATGAGCTTTCTGCTTTACCTTCAGACTGCTTAAAGCAACACGATATCTCAAAAAGCAAAACACATGCTGTTGGAGTAAGGGTTTTATAATGTTACTTTATGGAAGAGCATACATAGTTCATCCTGCTGACCTTGGATCGATGCTATCCCTACTAATTATGTTCAATCTAGTTTCGGATTTCTTTTCCCAGTTGTAATAATTGCAGCTGACACAGGGGGTGATTTTATCAGGACATTGTAGAGTTGAATGCAGTCGGGAGATAAGCCTGCCCCGGATTATATTGGGTCCATCATTCCGTTAATATTAAATGCACGTAAATGACTTTTTTATTCCTCTGGAAGGCTTTATTGGTATATACAGATCAAGTAATTACGAAAAGCTGCTGACAGAAGATACCGGGATTAGTTTCACACATGGCTTTTGCCCATGGGCAACGCGAAATAATCTACTGGTACATGTACCTTGTGTCGACTGAGAATATTGTGTGCTTTCAAACGTGGTGTATTCAGTTTGTTTATGCTACTACATGTACATTGTACATGTACATGTACGAACACTTCAATACGTCTGTTTATAGCGTTTAAAACACGTTGATTAAAGGATTAAACGATACAAATGCATGGTGCTACTTAAATCAATATAAAGTAAAACAGAAATACCCTTAATGTTTTTTTACTATATTTCCATCGTGCTTTCTGTTTTCATTATATCCTGTATTTACATTATAGTGGATAATCTGTTATTCTTTTCCGTTTAAACGCAAACGCACGCAAACGCAAAACACTAAAACGTAGAAAAGTACAACTTTTGGACAATTCTGATAATTCATGGTTACCCGGCGTCTGATCTGGCTCCAAACTGTTTGCACTGCAAATAATAGTTTTAGCGTAAACGCGTTTATTGGGAAAGAATAACGTTTTCTCCACTGTAAGTGTGCTAAAGAGCGCTTCTATGGTGTAAAGGGTTTTACCGTTTACCTGTAAAGCATCTACTTCAAATATCTCATCTGCAAAACGTTGAGCAATTTCGATTTTATGCTGTTTTTACTGAATACTTTTAATGACTTTTTACACCAGTGTCAAACAGTTTGGATCATGATTAGACACAGGAGTTAATCGGCGTTTGAGCTGGGTCCAAACGGCTTCCAAATGAATGTCGTTGATTATATTGTTTATGTCTACCCAAAGAGATTAAGTTAAGTTTTCTCTACTGTATAACTATTCAATATTTATACACGAATACATAAAGATATATACATGTACGATTGAGAAAAAAAACTACTTTTACAATACATTAAACAATCCCACAATTCTATAAGGAATTACATGGAAATAAATCTCGAATAGGGCAAATTCGTTCAGTATGATAATTAAGATCATACTATTAGTATTCATACATTATAAAATCAATTTGCAAATGAGTAAAATCTATAAATGATTAATCGCATTAATCGCACATATTGCATTTATCATTCCTTTAGCAAGTACATGCTTTAAGCACTGAAATTGAACCGTTTAGTGGATGAATCATATCAAATATGTATGTTGCATGTTTGAATATAATTTGAAATACACACAATACTTCATTTTACAATTTGAAATAATATTTCGAGTGCTGACAGGTGCATATGGATTATTTACATTAATATCATGACGTAAGGACCTAAAATACTAATAAATGGTGTAAGGTAATTTCTGGAAGTTACAGTAAACTTTATTGCACCTTTTCATAAACAACTATATGTACATTCTAAGGCGCCTAAAACCAACCACTGTAAATAGTTCGGAGCCTGGTCAAAACCTGGTTTGCTACAGATTTGTACTCAGATTGTAATAAATAGTCATTAATTTTACAAACCTTCATTTCCTATATTTAATTATTGTAAGTTTTTACTTTATTTTGCTTAAAGTACAACTAATAGTTTCCCTCTGTATTGATGGGTGTTTCTGTATATAGTGCTCGTCAAATAAAAGCTAAATGGTGTATTGTCATTTCTCTAACATAATGGTTTTCGTGTCCGACAGGCCTAAACACTGTGGTCATGTTTATTCCCTATTTGTCTGTGATCTATAAACCAATATATATCATGCGACCTCCAATTTCCACCGGTAATAGATTTCCCCATAAACACATTACATAGTCAATGACAAGGGGTCATCTGTTCTTACACCATAGACTGTACAATACCCCCGCAATCACAGTGAGTTTATTTCCAGGTCAGACAATGATCTGAACAATGGCAAGGTACAGTAGAGAAAACGTTATTCTTTCGCAATAAACGCGTTTAAGCTAAAATTATTATTTGCAGTGCAAACAGTTTGGAGCCAGATCAGACGCCGGGGAACCCGGCGTCTGATCAGGCTCCAAACTGTTTCTCCCTCAGAGGAAAATGAATGTTAAGAATTGGCAACAATATGTCATATTCTACGTTTTAATACGTTAATCTTTCCCGTTTAAACGTAAACGAAATGCAAGGGAAATACAGTAAAATGTAGACAACTTCCAAGTGTACAAATTTTAACTATTTATTTTAATCTGCGTGGCAAACAGTTTAGAATGAAATTAATGGTTTTATCGTAAACGCGTTTATTGGGAAAGAATAATGTTTTCTCCACTGTAAATGCGGTTTGCTCCCTGTTGGACTTTGTGTTAGGCGGGGACATGTTATTTAGTGTATTTACCCGGCGTCTGATCTGGCTCCAAACTGTTTGCACAACAAATAATAGTTTTAGCGTAAACGCATTTATTGGGAAAGAATAACGTTTTCTCCACTGTAACACAAATTGTCCTTTAATGGTACAAATTTGGTCCACGCGGTTGACAGATGGTGTTGTATTGATTACCTACATAACCATTATAATGTGTGTAAATTAATTGTGTGCTGATTGACTGGCCAACGGCATTTGTATTTAATAAAATCTATATGTATATCTATAGTAAAAACATTGGCCAGCATTAGTAAACCCATTTATGCCCGAATACTGCCATAAAATCCCTCTCGCTATGTTTGCTGGAAGATGCTATTACATGTAGTAACAGCGATCTAAAGACACAGTAGTATTTGTCCATACATACATTAGAATCTGTTAGTCTTTCCCAATAAACGCGTTTACGCTAAATCTATTATTTGCAGTGCAAACAGTTTGGAGCCAGATCGGACGCCGGGTAACCCGGCGTCTGATCATGCTCCAAACTGTTTGCCACCAAGATAAACAAGAATTATCAGAATTGTCCAAAAGTTGTTCTTTTCTACGTTTTAGTGCTTTGCGTTTGCGTACGTTTGCGTTTAAACGGGAAAGAATAACAGATTCTCCACTGTAAAGGTAAACAGTGCAGGGCCCGATGAGACGACGCAAACTGCGGTGTCTCATCCGTTTCTACATTGTTGGTTAATGCATCTATGTTTGGACAATATGCAATAATCAATCAATGTATTAGGATAGTTACTTACAGATACCATTGCAGGAAATATTATTAATGGAGGGGTTAGACGAAGGATGCACTTTTCGGTGAAGGCGATAAATACAGACGTGGAGAGGTTATTTGCTCAGCAATTTTCACGCTACTTCATTCGAAAATTCTATTATTTTAGGTAATTTAGCCTGGTCTTACGTCCGGCGGTGGTTTACAGGCACTAATGCGCCAGTTACAACTCTCATGAGTGTCATTGCTGACATTTCTGTCAGAAAGCCAAAAAATAATGTCGTCAGTTTCGTATTGTCGTCTGCTGCAATACGAATATGCGCGCCTATATATTTTCGATTTAGGCAAACGCTGTATGTCAAACAGTTTGATCATTGTCATTAATCGGAATGTTATTTGACAAATCTGGATAGGAAACATAAGTGGTTGTTAATATCAGTCTTGTAAGGATTGTTAAAGGGCGAATCATCTCACTACCACGACGAATACGTCAATTTAGCATTCCCAAGAGCTTGTAGTAGAACGTGGTAATTCAAGCTTGTGTAAAGCGACAATTTGTTGACGAATAATGGTAATCTATAAAGATAGATACATGTATTTGTTTAATGCAAGACAAACGAAAAGCAGAAAGCTCATACAGTGGAGAAAACGTTATTCTTTCCCAATAAACGCGTTTACGCTAAAACTATTATTTGCAGTGCAAACAGTTTGGAGCCAGATCAGACGCCGGGTAACCCGGCGTCTGATCAGGCTCCAAACTGTTTGCCACCAAGATAAACATGAATTACCAGAATTGTCCAAAAGTTGTACTTTTCTACGTTTTAGTGTTTTGCGTTTGCGTACGTTTGCGTTTAAACGGGAAAGAATAACAGATTCTCCACTGTATCTGAGCTTTCTGCTTTTCCTTTGTCTTGCATTAAGCTGTCATCAGTATCAAATGCTGTAGTTTCTTATTTTTATGATTGGTCGATAAACATGATTTATTGTACCTTTGGTTTTTGCCATAACCGACAAGGAATTGCGTTTGTTACAAAACATTAGGACATTTACGCAATAGTAAGTGTCTCTAGTACATATGGCTCAAATAGTCGAAAGCGTTTTCTGGGCAAACGTTATCTTTGTCACATTTTAATACATAAATATATTTTCTAATAGGTTAACTCTTTCACTGCCAAATAAACCGTGAGTGTCTACATGTACCCCTTCATCGTCAACACTGTTGTCTGCTTCAACAGTGTCGTCTGCAAGATCGTTTCAAAGTTAGATTTCAGGTAGAATGACTTAAGAAATCTTGATGTGATAGTCTGATCAGGATCCAAACTGTTTGCAAAGTCGTCTTTTGGCGCCATTGGCAGTGAAATAGTTAGACAATTAAGAGAATTTGTCTTTTATAATTCAATTTTGAATGCCGTGATGTTTTTAGTATGTATATACATGTATATTGTATATATGTGTATGTATACATGTACGTCAGTATCAGGCACTTGTGAAATAAAATAATATTCATATTTGATGTCTTCTGGTCATAGTGTACCTACTTACATTTATAATTCTATGGATCCTGGTTCAATTGAAAACAGTTACAGTCTCTATTTGTTTCCTGTGACAGTGCAATTAATCAATGATTTCAACCCTGAGGAGTCGTGTAAAATATTACGTAAATAAATAAAACAGCTTTGTGCAATGACTGAATTATTGATGCAATTCAAGGATCAGCTCGGAAAAGTGGTTTGTTTTAACCCCTGCTTACATGTATCTAAACGCGAATTGATTCGCATTTGCAAACATTTTTTATCCAGATCAGACGATGAGGTACTCGGCGTCTGATCTGGATTAAAACTGTTTGACACTGGTGTGCATATTCTGTCAGCCATGTATAAAATTGAATTTGAATTTTAAAGCAGACGACAATTTAAAAACAGACGATAATTAAGCGGCATAATGGTTGAAAAGTCACGTGACTGTACAGACAGGTTATGGTTCCCGGCTCGACGATGCAGGGGATGCAATTAGGTAATTGCACACTAGTACAGTGCACAGGTGCCAGACGCATGCTTTGACCAAATGTGCACCTCAAAACACAAATAAAAGGCATAAAACCATAAACACGTCCTTTTCTATGACCAAACACCATATTCTGACCAAAAGCTCATTTTTCAAAAAAAAATAATTTTTTTATAGTATATAAAAAAATTTTTTTTTTTGAAAAATGAGCTTTTGGTCAGAATATGGTGTTTGGTCATAGAAAAGGACGTGTTTATGGTTTTATGCCTTTTATTTGTGTTTTGAGGTGCATATTTGGTCAAAGCATGCGTCTGGCACCTGTGGTACAGTGTAATGGAGAAAACGTTATTCTTTCCCGTTTAAACGCAAACGAAACGCAAACGCAAAACACTAAAACGAAAAAAAATGTATATTTTTTAGATATTTCTAACTATTCATTTTTATCTGAGTGGCAAACAGTTTGGAGCCTGATCAGACACCGGGTTACCCGGCGTCTGACCTGCCTCCAAACTGTTTGCAGTGAAAATAAACGTTTTAGCATATACGCGTTTATTCGGGAAAGAATAACGTTTTCTCCACTGTACAAAAACACAGTGGTTTCAATTTATTGCACGCTTGCAACATTTCATTGAAACGCTCTACATGTATAAACATGTGTAATGTATTAGAACTGATTTGTTTAGAACGCCGTTTAGTCCATCGAACCCTGGTGACTCGTATGGGCGTCATATACAAAAGTGTGCCTGTGAAAAGAACGATTGACCTATGTAAACCATGTAGATCAATACATGTACATGTATTAGGATGCTCTTATATTACCTTTCTGTTCAGGGTCTTTAATGAATTTGTATTTTATTAATAACTTATTAAAACAATCCTAAATAGTAAAAAATAGACAAGACTTAATTGGAAACTATCCATTTAATGTTTCAGGGACCAACGAGTGTCCATGTGCCTATTTGTCAACGACAATCAGGTTAAGCCTTGGTGAGACGCCACAGAAACATGGTCTATTTTGTTTGGTGTGTTTTTGAACTACACATTTACCGATAACAATATTGTATATTACGAAGTAATCTACCCTCTCAAAGTCCAAGATAGAAACAAACAGTTTACACATAATCACATACAATTGTACGGGGCTATATCATAAGTTTGAAGCTTATATACTTGAGCTTATAATTGTTAACCTTTTAAGAACAGTTAAAGCCTTAACTAGATTACATGTACTTAGTTTTATGAAGAGGCATTTGTGCTAAACAACCCCGTACATTACGAACTGTTTGGAGCTACATTTGTAGGTTTAATTGTCAACATTTTAGAAATACACCATTGTCTATATTTTATTGCACTGTGTTTGGTTTTTAATCAGGTCTTTCTTACTGTGTGGCCACCAGCAGACTTGGTTACGACAAATCGTTTCTATCATTTAGGTTCACAAATACATGTAAGCAATAAAACCTCAAAACTGTTAAACCATCTCAAAAAGTACAGAGAGTGCAATTAGTCCGTTATTACGCCCACGAAAACAAGATGAGTTGCGGTGTTTTATGCAGGTGAGTTCTGAGAACAAAGTAAAATTAATTTCTATAAACCCTTGCTGATTAATCTTAACCAACCCATTAGGCCTTCTCAAATATTCAACATGATCAACACATTCAATCCTAGTTACGAGTATACTCGCCGTTAACGAACAGTGTAGCTGTGAAGAATACACTTGTCAATAATATACATGTACGTGTTTCTAATAACAAAAACAGTTTCATCATACCGGATGTTGTTTTTACACCTCAAGTTCATGATAAGTAAATACCCAACTCATTAGCTTACCAGGCAAAACGCTCCCTGACTGAAAAATATATTATCTCCAAAAACCACAAAGTTAAAGTACAAACATGATAACCAATAATCCTACTAAAGCATTCTTCATTCTATCTTACATCTTTCACCTACTGAATCTTTCACATATATCAGAAATGTAACGCTGTTCATAGTGACCAGTTAACGCGCATCATTTCCACTGATTTGTATCTTGCTTAATGACATACATGTACATATAAATGTACATGTATTTTTGATCTTTCTGATCTTGATTTTGGTTCGAAAAAAAACCAACGTTTAAATAGTTAGAGTCTTGTCTGAGGATACATGCAGAAGTATAATTATCTGCTTAGCGCTAATTCAAAACGAAGGTTCTCCAACAGCCTTTATTATTTGTTGAAGCCTAATACAGAACAAAAGTTATGCAGAAAGCTCCTTAAGGAGCTTTCTGCATAACTTTTGTCCTGTATTAGTCTGGCATATATGTACAGAAACAGAATTATTCTTCCTCATTTGGTGGTCACTTAAGACAGGTTTGTCTGTTTCACTGGAATGTCTATGGAGTTCACATCAACTATCTCTGACACAGCCTGAAGTTTCTCACTTTAATTGCTTTAACACAGGTGCGAGTCAAACTTGCACACTGTAATAAGCCACATAATATTAATTAACTCACTTAACTACTATACCTCAAGAGCACAACCCTTTCCAAACAGGTTGAATTAAGATCAGACGCCGAGTTACTCGGCGTCTGATCTGAATCCAAACTGTTTGACACTCATAACGTCATGCCTTTAGAAAAAATGTCTTAAGTATAAAGTTTAGAAAATTAAGCTGACGGCAATTTAAAGCACTTTTCCTGGCAGGGAATGTGTTAAATTCGAGGTCTATAGACACGTCGCCTAGCAGCCATTGCATACATTTTCCAATACATATAACACGACAATCAGAACATAATCTAGTCCCCAGTCTTTCACATATTTCTCAATTTTGATAAAAAAAGATGTAAAACAAAAACAACATTGAATAGAATCTCAATTTCTGAGCTGCCGAACACAATTTAAAGGCTTTTGGCAAAAAGTGTTTGAAGTCTTTTTCAAGGTAAACATACAGTAAAACCTCGCTATTACGACCACTAAAACGAAGGCTAATTGAGTGTATAATAGACAGGTGACAGCTTAAAGCAAGGTGACAGTGAAACAGAAAGCTCCTATAGGAGCTTTCTGTTTCACTGTCACCTTGCTTTAAGCGGTCACCTATCGTAAACACCCTAATAATTAACATAATTTAGTGGTCGTAATAGCGAGGTTTTACTGTATTTATCGTTGCTTGACTGGACAGATATGCGCAAATAGTTTGGATTTTAAGAAGGTGTTGAACAATCAAGCAAATGCATTGGACTGAATTTGTTTTGACTTTTGATCTAATGTTTCTTCTTAGTTTTAGAATTATATTAAAAATCTCCGATTTTGATAAAATTGGGCAAATAAAATCTCCTACGAATTATTAGTTAGCATGGTAATGGTAGAGCTTTCACTGCCAATATATCGTATGCTTACATGTACAGTGGAGAAAACGTTTATTCTTTCCCGTTTAAACACAAACGAAACGTAAACGCAAATACACTAAAACGTAAAAATGTCATATTTTAGATATTTCTTACATTTCATTTTTATTTGAGTGGCATACAGATTGGAGCCAGATCAGACGCCGGGTTACCCGTCGTCTGATCTGGCTCCAAACTGTTTGCAATGGAAATAAACGTTTTAGCGTAAACGCGTTTATTGGGAAAGAATAACGTTTTCTCCACTGTATCCACTGTATATCGCACCGCCTGCTTTAATCTATCAAAATTACATGTTTCGCAATAGACTGAAGAAACATCGATTTAAGTGTCAAAGATTTTGGATCCCGATCAGACGTCGAGTAACTCGGCCTCTGATCAGGATTTAATATTTTTACAAATTTCATTGCTTTCGATGTAAGGTAAAGAAGGAGTTTAACCCTTATAGTACTGGAACCGGGTTACAGTCAACTTAGACCAAGATCCCAGAGAGTTCCCTCTAATCAGAGTCTGCAATGTTCGTCATACTTTAAGATATTTTGCGACAACCCCTTTAGAGTCAGTATGAACTAGTTATTACTCAGAAAAACGGACACGTCTACTTGCAAAATTAGCATTGTAAGGGTTCAAATATTTTTTTCGTGCAGGAATCTCTCTGGATCTTATCCTGAAATCTGCTTTCCAGATAGAACTTGACATCTCTCCACACGTTACTCCCCCGCCGCCACCAACATCCTTCACTTTGTATCGCGCCAAATCTCTGTCGAATGCGAGGTATTTTGTCTGCTAACGCGTTTAAACCTTTCATGATCAAATTTATCGAAAGCTTTTTACCCCTTCAATGCCATAGTGTCGTCTGCTTCAATATTGTTGTCTGCAATATCGTTTCAAAGTTAGATTTAAGGCAATATGACTGACGACATTTTGGAACGGGTGTCAAACACTTTGGGTCCTGATCAGACGCCGCCTTATGCGGCGTCTGGTCAGGACCCAAACTGTTTTCAAACGCGTTTTAATGCGTCATTAAGAGTGGAAGGGAAACGGTCGTCTGCATTTTTTTCAATAGTTTTTATAATTTTGATGTTCGGGCTGAAAATGAATTTTACCACCGGTGCTCAAACAGTTTGGATTCTAATCAGTCTCCGAATCCCACGACATCAGGCATACATGTTATAAAAAGATTGAGTTGAGTCTGAGATCGTTCTCAAGCATTTGATTGGTAATATTTGAGGAAAAGCTCAAATTTGACCTATCAAATGCTTGAGAACGATCTCAAACTCAACTCAAATACTTTATCGTCTTGGATCCTGACCTAAACTAGCTAAAATAGTCCAAACTATTTTCAATGATATGGTGGAAAGGTATATTCCTGTGAAAGAATTGAACAGTGAACACCTTCTCACAAATGAGTATGGATCTAGACCAGGCAATACTTTATTGGAATAAGGATTACATGTAGATACCTCCAATTTCCTTATTCTCAGTGATTTGCTTCGGCTTTAAAATCAAGTACATGTAACTGCTTATATACGCTGATAGTCAGGCAGAAAGGAAGATTTTCAGCAAGAATTAAGCAGTCACTGTCTAAAAGCTATATTGCTGGAAGCTTTGCTGGAAAATGTAAATTACAATTATTCCAAATACATTAGATTGAAATTATTGACTACCCAACCAGAATATATTTCTTATTTACTCGTATCATTTGTGAGAATTTTTGTTAAAACAATCCCAGGTTGGAAATATTACCAGTAACCAGGTCAGAATGCTTTGATATTTGTTTACATTTTGTGCACCATGCAGATCTACAGTTGAGAAAACGTTATTCTCTTCCGTTTAAAAGCAAACGCATTGCACTAAAATGTAGGAAATAATAATTTTAGAAATTGTTTCTATCTTAATCTGAGTGGCAAACAGTTTGAAGCCTGACCAGACGTAATTGTTATCTGGAAATTTGTCGTCAGCAACATTTCTCTGAGTTTACTTAAATACATTTATGTTTTTCAAAATATTATTATCCGTGTGAAACAGTTTGGATCCAGATAACGCGGCGTCTGATCAGGACCCAAACTGTTTGACACTATTACCGATATCAATTAAGCCATACAACCTTAAATCTAACTTTGAAACGTGTCTTGCAGAAACCAATACTGAAGCAGACAACAATAAAGCGGTGAAGGGGTAAACATCTCCCGACTAATTTGATCATGCAAGGACTAAGGTTCACTCGTACTGTTATCCACTTTGCGAATAAATGACGTATTTGGGCTTGGAAAGGTATTTGGAAAGTGTTTGTCCTGATATAGCAGACGTCAACTGGGAGTAGTTCAATGGATGGCTCTCGCTTATTCTGCCAAACGCGACTTGATTGATACAGTAGATAATCTGTTAGTCTTTCCCGTTTAAACGCAAACATAAGCAAACGCAAAGCACTAAAACGTAGAAAAGAACAACTTTTGGACAATTCTGATATGTCTTGTTTATGTTGGTGGCAAACAGTTTGGAGCCTGATCAGACGCCGGGTTATCCGGCGTCTGATCTGGCTCCAAACTGTTTGCACTGCAAATAATAGTTTTAGCGTAAACGCGTTTATTGGGAAAGAATAACGTTTTCTCCACTGTATGCAAACTCATTAAAACCAGACCAGACACCGTATAAATGGTCTGGATTCAAACTGTTTGACCTTAAGACTTCAAATTTCTTCAATCGAAGCGACATGCACCACAAATTGGAATTTGGTGTGGCAGAGTACAATTTTAAAGCAGATACATTAATAGCATGATTTGGAAGTTAAGCGTTGCTCATCATTCATTAAGTGCGAACCTGTCTTTTGTCACTGGCGTAATTCGGCCCCAAAGTCGATCGCATCCTGAGTAAAATTTACGCTTTTCCTCCACTTCAATATTGAAATAGGCTTTTGAATTTCTTAAATATAGAGTGCATTTTAGTAATGGGCATATCCACATAAGGTCCAAACAGTTTGCGGTCCCGGTTACAAGTCGGGTAACTCGGCGATTGGTCAAGACCAAATTATTTTCAAAGTCGTGTCCAGCACTCTAAGGAATAACCGTAAAGGAAAATGCTTTGTAAACAGATTTGATTCAGATCAGGCTAGGAGTTTTCAACATTAGATATGGATTCATGCTTGTAATACAATCAGCGTGCTTTCTGCAAATAAAGTGATAAATTGTCTCTTTGTGAGACTGCAATATCGCTAAAATGTCCCAATGGTCCGAATGATTAAATAAAATGGTATTCACCATTAAAGTGCTACATGCGAATTTTTACTACCATGTGCAAACAGTTTTGATCTTGATCAGACGCCGAGTTACTCGGCGTCTGATCAGGATCCAAAAATTATGCTAATTTTTAAAAATCATTCTTAAATTTATGAATAAATATAATAATATGTATAACACATATTTGAGGCAAGTAGGCGATTTCGACTTTAAACACAACTGTACATTATTGCTAGGGTGAATTGCGTTCATCCAAGCTGACCAGAATCATTTACATTAGCACTGTAATTTTCATTATCACCACATTTCGCACGGGCGTTTCTGGTACAGTTCATCAAACTCAGGGTCTAATGAATAATGTCAGTGATTTTCTCCACAACTACTCCTTATCCACTATAATGCATGCATGTTTTCACTAGAGCAACCCAACCATACAGTGGAGAAGACGTTATTCTTTCCGAACAAGCACGTTTACTCTTAAACTATTATTTCTATTGCAAGCAGTTTGGATCCATATCAGACGCCGGGTAACCCGGCGTCTGATTAGGCTCCAAACTGTTTGTTACTCAGATTTTAAAAAGATGTGAGAAATTAAAACAAATGTAATTTTATACATTTTACTGCAATGCGTTTGCGTTTCGTATGCGTTTAAACGGGAAAAAACGTATTATCCACTATACAGCTAAACCTTCGTATTACGACCGCATAAAATAAAGTTCATTTTAGTTGCCAAAGACAGGAAATGGTTAAAAACAAGATAAAAGATATTTCTGTTTCACTTTCGTCCTGTTTAACTTTCATTTAAGGAGCAAGACGTTGGTATTTTAACTGCTTGAATTAATATATTGTTTTATAGAAAATGTGGGGTTTACGCCCTTGCAACATCGTTGTACATGTAATCTCAAGACGGGGCATCGATTTCAAACCGCATCCGAATGACAAGGAGTCCGTGGATTGAACATGCAGTTCTTAATGGAAAACAATGGACACTATTTTGTTATATCCCGTTTAAACGCATTTACGAATAGCAAACGCAAAAATAAAATGTAGAAAACTACAACGTGTTGAAATTTCTAACGGATTATATTTCAACGTTAGTGGTAAACACTTTGGAGAATGATTAAACGCCGGGTTACCCGACGTCTGATCAAGCTCCAAACTGTTTTAAAATGGAAATAACAGTTTAAAGAATACGCCTTTATTGGGAAAGAATAACGTCTACCCCACTGTATAAACATACTTATTTTTTCGTCAAAAGATAAAAATGGTTTCCGAACATTGCAAATACATGTAGTACAGTGGAGAAAACGTTATTCTTTTCCAATAAACGCGTTTACGCTAAAACTATTATTTCCAGTGCAAACAGTTTGGAGCCAGATCAGACGCCGGGTAACCCGGCGTCTGATCAGGTTCCAAACTGTTTGCTACCAAGATAAACAGGAATTATCAGAATTGTCCAAAAGATGTTCTTTTCTACGTTTTAGTGTTTTGCGTTTGCGTACATTTGCGTTTAAACGGGAAAGAATAACAGATTCTCCACTGTATATACACTGATCAGACACCATATTTGTTCTGAATTTGTTATACATGTATCTACAATGTCATCTTTGTTATATTTCTGCGTAACATCATGCACATGCCGCCTTTTATGTGTACATGTATATGCAGTCTTCAAGCAGTTGATCCTTACTGCACGACCCCAACGAGCTGTTGAGCGGTACGGGACCCTGTAGAACTAGTTAAGAACTCATTAAAGTCGTTTCCAACCAGGATCAAACTAACTGACATTTCGATCGCGATTCCCCTAAACATGAGCACTGCATGAGCACATTTGTGATACTTTTCGCAGACAGTATGGATACAGACGATACGCCACGTAACTCGGAATTTCATCTGGACCAACTGTTTGATATAAGAATGGTGTCTACCAAACAAAATTTCAGTAAAGTAAACCCTGAGTTAGGTTGCAGACGACACATGTTGCAGACTAAAATGGCCAAGTGTACTAAGGGTAACAAGCTAATAGGTATAATTGTACCAACCGAAACGTACCAAGAACACTGTCTTTAGTATGGTGTTGCTAGGCTTAAAGTTTCGAAGATTCCAGGTTAAACTGAGAGGAAGACGCTTTCTTTCCCAGAACAACGACTTGTACTAAAACAATTATGAATTTATGACAATTGTAAACTGCTGTTAACCCTTTACCTGATAGCATTGTTTCTAGTATTGAAGATATGTGACTACTTAAAGCAGGTTGAAAGTAAAGCAGAATGCGCCCTAAGGCGCATTCTGCTTTACTTTCAGCCTGCTTTAAGCTATTAACTGCTAGAATAAGGAAAGTTTTTAATATGACACATATTCATTACGGTATTATTTGGAACTATTTTTTTCAGCGGATGAATAAAATGAATGTGCTAAAAGTCGCTTCTATAAGGGAAAGGGTTAAACACCCTTCATGATCAAACTAATCGAGAGGTTTTTACCCCTTCATCGCCATATTGTCGTCTATTTCAATATTGCTGTCTGCAATATAGTTTCAAAGTTTAAATATTTAAGGCAGTATAACTAACGTAATTTCAAAACAAAATGGCAAACAGTTTTAATCCTGATCAGACGCCGCGTAACGCGGCGTCTGATTAGGATAAAAAAGGTTTGCAAATGTAATTTAAAACGTCATTAAGAATGAAAGGGTTAAAGCCAGACCAAGCACCAAACTGTTTGCCTTTCTGTTTAACCTAAAATGTTTATATTTCGAAATCGCGGTATTTTCTACATTTTGTTACACTGTGTTTACAGTGGAGAATCTGTTATTCGTTCCCGTTTAAACGCAAACGTACGCAAACGCAAAACACTAAAACGTTGAAAAGTACATCTTTTGGACAATTCTGATAATTCTTGTTCATCTTGGTGGCATACAGGTTGGAGCTTGATCAGACGCCGGGTTACCCGGCGTCTGATCTGGCTTCAAACTGTTTGCACTGCAAATATTAGTATTAGCGTAAACGCGTTTATTGGGAAAGAATAACGTTTTCTCCACTGTAACTTCGCTCAAACTAGAAGTAATCGTGTATTCTCCACTGCAGTTGTGACTTTGTTTGGCGCTGTTAGGCGTTTGATTTCTAGGATTCTGGGTCATACAACATTTGATACTCATCCACTACTGTATGATAGAAATCGACATTTTCTTGATCGATAGGATGTCGGATGATTTATCTTGTTTTAATCTCAGACAATCGTAATTGCTAGGTTACAGATATCATACAAGACATACATTTGTACAATGATCATGTATACCATGATATAAATAACTACAAGACATTTAAAGTAAGGCGTGGAATAGTCTATTCCATGTACATCTCACAATAATTAAAGTAAGTGGGCGGGCAACCTTTGCCTATTTTAGCTTTTTCATATTGAGACAAATTCTGAGAAATGAAACTAATAGCAGTGATTAAAATACATAAATGTAAGTCATTTCGTCAGTCTCTGCGAAATTTAGTTTGGCTGTTGTGTTGAATTTGTGTTTAAATGTTCAATAGTTTTACCATGCGTCTGATCAGGATCCAATCTGCTACTCATTGCGACCTTTCTTCAGTCAAAATAAAAACCAGATGACGAATTCTGACCAAACGTTGACCTGACGGTTAGTTGTCTACAGCAAGGGATGGAATTAAACCTTGATTACGCCACATGGTATTACATCATCGGTCAAGCTTTGGGGACTTAATTCTTTGAATGCTGACCGCGACTTGACTAACATTTGCAAACAGTTTGGACCCAGATCAGACGCCGATTAAATCGGCGTCTGATCAGGATCCAGACTGTTTTTCTATTCATATCGATGCGTCTCTGATTAAAATGGCTAAATTAGAATTTTAAATAAAAACAAATCAGGCGATAGTTTTTTATCAGACGATATAGTAGCAGCAAAAGGGTTTAGTTGGGAAAATTTATTCCGATTCCATTGGTTGACAGTCTTCTCTGTGTTGAACTACCACTTGACACAATATCCATTATACAAGTTTTCAGATTGGTAATCCAATAAATCAAGACTTCAAGTCAAAGGTAAGCTTATTCGCAAACTTTCTGTATACGTTTTAAAATACTTTGCTCAACCACCTGCCTTGGGTGACACTACACGGTCTCTGGTGTATGTTCTATAGCATAGAATTTACTGTATATACAGTGGAGAACAACGTTGTTCTTTCCCATTAAACGCGTTTACACTAAACCTATTATTGCTTTGCAAACAGTTTGGAGCCAGATCAGACGCCGGGTAACCCGGCGTCTGATCAGGCTTACAAACTGTGTGCCACTCAGATTTAAACGAATGGTCAGAATTGATAATAATAATCATTTTCTCCATTTTATTGCAATGCGTGTGCGTTTTGTTTGCGTTTAAACGGGAAAGAATAACGTCTTCTTCACTGTAACAAGATGCATGGTCACCGGCTAGCCTTGCTGGGGAAATAGCTTTTTAAGCTGATTGCGATGAATTACGGATAGAGCGGATTTAGAAGCAGGCCACAACGTCATGTCGTGATCGAGGGGACTTCAATTCGCTATTTTTGGAAAGTAGTGATACAGTGGAATAGACGTTACTCTTTCCCTGTGGACCTCTTTGAGCTAAAAACCCTAAAGTCTATTGCATATGGTTTTGAGCCAGGTCAGACACTGAGTTACCCGGCATCTGACCTGGCTCTATCTCGTTTGTAACCCGGATTCAAAAATTTTGTCAACATTTTTTTTTAAAATATCAGCATTTTATTGAAATGCATTTTTGTTTAACTTTCTATGAGCCCCTCCACCCTTGAAATTTCGAGTGTCTAATATATTTCATTTTTCAATTTATTGTACATGTAAAGGACCAACAGTGCAGAACCTTGGTCGGGGGCACCTTCCGGAGCAATTTGATCTGCTACATGTACATGTACATGTACTGCCCTGTTTGCATAGGGCAAGTGTACTCCCCAAAAGTAATACAATGTATGAGGTTTTAATGCGTTCGGTGGAAAACATAGCATCTCTTCAGCTGGCTGCCAGAGAGTACAAAATGTCTTATCAAGATCAAAACCAAATGCCTGTGAACTTAGATCGACCAACGCAACGTGGACGTATATACACTTAAAGTTACACACAAAGTTTGACGAATCCAAATTTAAAAGGCAATGGGAATTGCATTTATTTCATTCGTACACTCGACTAGAAAAACGTTTTCCATCATTCCACAATAACCATTGAGTGAATCCCAGGAGAATTAAATGTCCTATTTGAAGTTGATTGACCGGAGTTCTACTTCGAAATAGTTCTTAGAACTAGACCGACTGACACTATTTCCATTGCATGCATTGAAGCTTTCAGACTGTTTTAGTCCCTTGCCAGAAGAAATTCGTCTTTTTTAAAATCATCCGTCTACATTTTGTTCTTCAAACGTAGAATTCAGTCTTTTTCGTACGAAATAAAACCCGACTACTGTTCGAATGACAATGCGTGTCGGTCCTGATTAGAAGTCGAGTTACTCGGCGTCTGATCAGGAGCTTAACCATTTGCAAATGTGTATGAAAAAACTATATCCCTTTCACTCTCAATGACGTCATAAAGTCCATTTTTGTAAACAGTTTTGATCCTGATCTGGATCAAAACTGTTTTCCACATGTTTTGAAAATACGTCATTTATAATGCCTTATAATTACATGTACCTAACTTTGAATCGATATTGAAGACAGTAATATGGAAGCAAAAGACAATATGGCGGTGGAGGGGTAAAAACTCTCACGATATATTTGATCATGAAAGGGTTATACTGTGATAGGGTTAATGTTAAAGCAACGTCGTTTCCGGGAAAAAAAGTTCTTCCATAATAATCGGTTTTGCCACGCCGTTTGATAAGAATACAATTACAATGCGTTCCCCTATTACGATCATCTAAAATAACGCTTGTGTTTTAATAGCCATTGTAAATGAACGCTTGAAACAAGATGAAAGTAAAGCAGAAAGCTCCTACAGGAGCTTTCTGCTTTACATTCATCGTGTTTTAAAGGACAACCTGTCTTTAGCACTAATACGAAAGTTTCGCCTAGGTGTTCGTAACAGCGGGGGTTGTCTGTAATTGAACCAACTTTCCGTGCTTGATGTGTTTTGGCAGTTGCAATGTAAACCTGGAGAATTTTCAATTACTTGTTTACAGTGGTAACATTCAAAGATTTAGAATTGCCTGTATTTTACGTAATAACTTCTCAAAAATTCACCGAACCCCTTAATTAAGAAAGTTATATAGTCTCGTTTTAAAAACAAGACCTTGTCAATTGGGGTCGTGCATGTAATAATAGGGGAAGGGCCGTAACTAATGTTTTTGGAACTTGTGGCCCAACCCCATTTCCATGTTGAAATTTTGGAAATAAAATATGTTTAAACTGTAATAATAAATCCAATTAAAAATCTGACCTAAATGTCGTTTGCAGACATTCTGATATACAAGTAAGATTAGCCGATTAAGAATACCCTAACAATAATGTTACCGAAATACAGTAGAGAAAACGTTATTCTTTCCCGTTTAAACGCAAAAGAAACGCAAACGCAGTGCACTTAATTGTAGAAAATGGAACCTAATCATTTTAATATGAATGGCAAAAAGTTTGGAGCCTGATCAGACACCGGGTAACCCGGTGTCTGATCTGGCTCCACATAGTATGCAGGGGAAATAAACGGTTTAGCGTAAACACGTTTACTGGGAAAGAATAACGTTTTCTCTACTGTAGTGCAGTAAATTCCTGCTATTGTGACAATTTTAACATAGGTTTTACATGTATATTCTCTTTCAGCAAAATAGGATATAATTAGTTCTTGAACATTATCAAAAGGGTTTATATTATGCATGTACTTTTACGTATCCTATTTCATGGTATTAAATTTTAGCACAATCGCTGAGTTTTTGTGCAGCACAACAGAGAACCATTTTCGAGTTTAAACAAACGCAATGTAGAAAATCCTTATTTTTCTTCAAAATTCTTGCAGTTTGTTTGATCTTAAGTGGCAAACTGTGTTGAACTTGACAAGACACCGGGTCACTCGGTGTTGGATGTGGCTAAATATGTTTGCAACGATCATAAGTGGTTTTTTTAGAATAAACGTGTTTATTGGGAAAGAATAACGTCCTCTACATTGTATATCATATAGTAATAATGAGTTACACGTAATGTGTACATATCAATATAGGCTAGTTGATATAACGTTGGATTATTTATTTTATTTTATTACGCTGTTATCCATTATTCATCAACGTCATAAAACACATAAAACGCATATATAGAAAACCACTATGTATGTATCAATAAGATAAACAATTGTATTGAATACAATAACAACTTTCGCAACATTGAAATAAAGTATAATTGTTATATATTTGAATTAATAGCAGCGTGAGTTATTTATTTTTCTGAAATTAATTCAATACAATTACATGTATACTATTAACGTACATGTACATGTATATCGATTACGTTAAAATTCAGCGTGTGCGCTTCTTTAATCCTTTATTCTTTTTATGTCTTTGAATTATTGCTTCACTGAAACAAATAGTTCAATTTATTCAGACATGAATGCGTAAATTTGTTAATCAAAGTCTTAATATTACAAATAAAGTTTGATGATAATTCTAAATACACGGTAAATTGGCACTTAAAGAGTTGAAACGTTCTTTGTAACTTCCCGAATTTGATTTCCCGTTAACTAAAACTGAAACAAACGAAGCAATAAAACAAACGAAGCAATAAAACAAACTAAGAAACTCGACCAAACCTTTACTCAGTGCTCAATTACGTTAAAACACTAAAATACCGGTTTCTCTATGCGTCCATCGCTTCTTTTCCTTACTCTCAATGACGCTGAAAAGTGCGTTTGCAAACAGTTTGGATCCTGATCAGACGCCGCGTGACGCGGCGTCTGATCAGGATCCCAACTGTTTGACACTCGTTTTTGAATTTCTTCAGCCATACTGCCTTATTTCTAACTCTGAAACGAGATTGCTGACACCAAAATGGAAGGAGACGACAATGAAACGGTGAAGGGGTAAAAATCTCCCGAATATTTTTATCATGAAGGGTTAACAAGCTCCGTGCGTCGTTAATATATTTCATCTACAACACACCAAAAAAACGTTGATGAATAATAAGGGAAACATCAACAATCAAATGTGTGTCAATCATTATGGACCCAAATCAGATGCCGAGTTACTCGGCGTCTGATCTGGATCCAAAGTTTTTGCACGCGCGTCAATTTACACCCGGCATGTCAAGTGTTGAATGTTATTTGCCTGATTTCTTCTACATGTATGCTGTAGTCAGCAGGCAGGAAAGTACTTGTACATTGTATATTAATCTCTTGAGATTTCACAAAGATTTTCCGTGTTCGGCTAAGATATTGTATCGCTAGAATGGCTTTTCGTGAATTTGAATATTCATAGGGGAGGTGTTGTTACATTATTATAACTATCTATGCCTCAAGGGAAGCGTCTTTGTAAACTGACATGAAAACAGAATACTGCGAATCTCTGTTATTACGGCCAATCAAAACAAGAAGACTTGTTTGTGGTTTTATTTCATTCATCTTTGGAACTTTTCATTCCCAATGGTTCAAAATTTACTGTTAAACCTTTCCTAATAGCATGTTTCTAGTTTTGAAGACATGTGTCCTCTTAAAGAAGATTGAAAGTAAAGCAGAATGTGCCTTAAGGTACATTCTGCTTTACTTTCAATCTGCTTTAAGCTAACAATCTGCTAGAATATTGAAACTATTTCTTAAAAATAATGGTTATAACTATAAATTGGAACTATTTTCTTCAGTGAAGCAATAAAATAAATGTGCTAAAAGGCGCTTCTATGTAGGAAAGGGTTAAGGGTTGTATTTTTGAAATGCATCGAAACATGGCAAATAGTGAAAACTCTTGGTCCTCTGATCTGGGTCGAATAGGACAAGTTTACTCTTCATTGGTTCACTGTTTGTAATGACGAGTATACTCGTCGCTAGAGGTCAATGGGTTTAAGCCAAACGGCGTCATGAAATTCAAGCAGAAAGCTCAACTCATTGAGACGATTCATCAGGTAGCCTAATGCATGACAGTAGTTTCTAAATGAGCCTTCTTTCTGCTTTACTTTAGCTCTGTACATGTATAAAGATATCATATGTTATTCGGTACCGTGGAAGCATTTGTGATACTTTACTTTCAACCAGATTTAAGTGGGCTTCAAAACTAGAACAGGCTTTGGAGTAATGGGTTAAAACTTGTTCGGGTGTACATGCGACCTTTCAGGCAGGTAAAGTATTTAACTATCTTTGGGGAACAATGGGTTAATATTTCCAGTCAGTACATGTATGCTCTCGCAATTACGACCACTTATGCAGACTCATTAATGATTTTATTAAACTGGGTACAGCTGAAAGCAAGATGAAAGCAAAGCATCAAGCTCCTTTAGGAGCTTTATGCTTTACTTTCATCCTGCTTTGAACTTAATTAGTCACCTGTCAGATAAACAAGGGAAAAAAGAAACAAACACCAGCCTGCTGTTAAGTGGCGGTACTAGTGGGAATTTATGGTATATATCAGGGCATTACTGTAATTAATGATAGGATTATAGCAGCTATCCTCTTGAGGCTAAAAACATACGAAAGTCTATTACCGTAAAATCTATGTTTTTTCTCGTTTCCAGGACAGGTAGCGCTCCGTGAATGAATGTGTGTGAACGGCATCCTGCGGTGGAATTTCGATCATGCTTTGGCATGCATGTCGGAATGCAGACAAACAGCCCTGACGACCGCGGGAAAAAACATGCGAGACAGGTGATTCCCCCCGCGAAATGTTACATTTGTAAAATTATCATTGAGACAAGATCACACTGACCTGACTCTGCCAAGTGTCAATTTCGCGATCTATTTCTTGTCGCGTAACAAAATTCTTTTCGCACCATGTGAACGCTTAGGTCGTTGTACTTTCGCTTTAGATAAATGATATTTATGAATTCCACAGCCGGAATTACAAACACTTGAACTATTCACGTTTATCTCAACTAGTTATCAGTACTTCGTTTTTATGTTTATACATTTAAGATAAGGCTATTTATATTGTGTTTGCTTGATCGATCCGTTATCAGTTAGAGGGAACTGTATAGATTCAGACCCGTAGTCTTACAAACCTACACTTTCTTACGATCTGCATTGTTTTCTCCGATTAGAACTTTCCAACTGTTTTAGAAAGCAATATGTATTTACAGTGGTACAGTGGAGAAGACGTTATACTTTCCCGTTTAAGCGCAAACGACTCGCAAACGCTTTGCAATAAAATGGAAGAGTTTTTTTCTTCACCTTTCTGAATTTTTGTTTTAATCTGAATGGCAAACAGTTTGGAGCCTGATCAGACGCCGGGTTACCCGGCGTCTGATCTAGCTCCAAGCGGTTTGCAATGGAAATAAACGTTCTAGCGTAAACGCGTTTATTGGGACAGAATAACGTCTTCTCTAATGTATATGTATGTTCAAAGTCGTATTTTATGCAGTAATTTCCAACTTTTTCAAATGTATGAATTCGAAGACCAGTGCATATGTAGTATACTTTAGACATGTGTTGACATGACAGCGTAGACGTTAAGCAGAGAGTTCATTACGCATATTTCTGCTTTATGTGTATCCTGCATTAAGGAATAATTTGCCTAAACCGCAAAACAAGTTTTTATGAGTTGTCATTATATTAGGATTTCGCAATCATCTAACGTATTTCGCAGCAGTAAGTCTGTTATGGCTCCCCTTAGTTTATACACAGTCCATGCAGAAGACGTTATTCTTTCCCGATCACGGTTATTCTTTCCCGATCACGGTTATTCTTTCCCGATCACGGTTATTCTTTCCCGATCACGGTTATTCTTTCCCGAAACGCAAACGCAGTGCAGTAAAATGTAAATAATTCGACGCTTTAGAAACTACTATCTGGCTTTTTTGATCTGAGTTGCAAACAATTTGGAGCCAGATCAGACGCCGGGTAACGATCTGGCTCCAAAATATTTGCAACGGAATGGACATAATACATGTAGTTACATGTATATGGTCAATGGTTTTTATTGGGAAATGATAACGTAGCCTCCACTGTATGTAACTATATGCACACGAAATGTCTAACTGTCTTAAGATCTATTAAACGAAAGGAGTGTTCTAGATATTGATGTTTTTAAAGTAAATGTGCAACCCAAGGGAGTGTCATGGATACTGTGAACTAATCATTAATGTAGATTAAATATCTTTATGTCAAACCGCATATCTTTATATCCTGACTAAACTTAGATAGCAGAATAAGATGAAACACACTCACGAAGCTTCAAAAGTAATAAATATGATATATCCAGATAGGTGAAGCAAGCTCTCCCATCGTGATCGTGTATAACGTCTTTGAAATCCCGTGGCCATCAAATTGCACTCGTAGGTGATACCCGTGCAATGATATTGCATAACCTTTTGGAAAATTTAATCAATACAATTTTTGTTTGCTTAAAAGATAAGTACATGTATGTATTTAATTATCTTAAACACTATCGCAAGGCATTTTGATGGAAGCAGTCTGATCAGACTCCAAACTGTTTACATGTACCACTCACTTAAGATAAATTGTTAGAAATTTCTAAAATTGTAATTTTCTACATTTTACTGCACTGCGTTTCCGTTTCGTTTAAACAGAAAATGAAAGTTTTCTTCACTGTATCTGAATTCCGACGTAGAACTGTGGGATAAGTTACAGCGGAGAAAACGTTATTCTTTCCCAATAAACGCGTTTACGCTAAAACTATTTTTTCCATTGCAAACAGTTTGGGGTCAGATCAGACGCCGGGTAACCCGGCGTATGATCAGGTTCCAAACTGTTTGTCTCTCAGACTAAATAAACTGTGAGAAATGTAAAAAAGCATGATTTTTCTTAATTTTAGTGCAATGCATGTGCGTTTCGTTTGCATTTAAACGGGAAAGAATACAGTGGAGAATGTGTTATTCTTTCCCAATAAACGCGTTTACGCTAAAACTATTATTTGCAGTGCAAACAGTTTGGAGCCAGATCAGACGCCGGGTAACCCGGCGTCTGATCAGGCTCCAAACTGTTTGCCACCAAGATAAACAAGAATTATCAGAATTGTCCAAAAGTTGTTTTTTTCTACGTTTTAGTGCTTTGCGTTTGCGTACGTTTGCGTTTAAACGGGAAAGAATAACAGATTCTCCACTGTAACATCTTCCCAACTGTACACTCAATCAAGTTCGAGTTCCAGTTCTCGAGGCTCAACTGTATCTTGAAGTGCTATTTATCTGCACGTGTACTAGAGTCATCAAATCCTCACTTCATGTTAGCCTGTCAGTATGAAGCCTGATAAGCCATCGATTAGCACTAATCTGCACTCCAATGGTTTGAAAATCATTACAAGTGTATTCGAATTAATGTAAGGTTCGAAGATACATGTAAAAGAAGGGATTGTTGTCAGTGTTCGAATGAGTGTGTTGCTTAAAGTAAGATAGAAGAAGAAAAATAACTTTCTGCTTTATACCAATTTTGCTTTACAACTGACACTTTAATTGGACACTTCCAATCCTATCAAGTCAAATTTATTCTGACTATGAGGTTGCTGTTTACCGTACGCATGACCTACCCTGATCATAGGACTCTCGCAGAAATCATTTCATCCTGGTCTGTACTGCTAGCAAGTGATAAGTCTACTTTTCTCTGGTACATGTACAGTACTCCCTCTCTACAACAACACCCAGACACATATATTGTGCGTGTTGTTCGGAGGAAGTTGATATAGGGAGGGAAGATTAATACCCTTTGGCTACATTTGCAAACAGTTTGAATCCATATCAGACGCCGCGTAACGCGGCGTCCGATCTTGGTTCAAATTGTTTGTCACTCGTCTTTATGTTTCTTTTGTCAAAATATCCAATACGTAATTTTGAGAAAAAGTTGTAAACAATAATTATTAGCGGTCGATTTTGCAGCAGAGAAATCGTTGGACATAATATTCTTGTTTGGGGACCAGCGGCAATCATTGTTGTTAGAAGGGAACCGTTGTTCGGAGAGCCGTTGTAGGGATGGAACACTGTACTTTGTAAAAGATATAAAATTATACATTTCTGTCACCTTGCTGGTACCATTTCTGAGTATTTGATTCCTTATAGAACTACTTTGAAAACATTCTTAAACTTAAGTTTAGCGGTCATTTGATCAGGACACATATATAACTCTCAAAAAGACAGGTGACTGCTTAACCCATTTGTGCCAACGATCCCATATATGGGACATAGGCAAACAGCGTAGACTCTGATCAGACGCCGCATTATGCGGCGCCTGATCAGAGTCTACACTGTTTGCTGATAGGAATTTCAATATAAAAAAAAATGAAAATGAAAATTTTGATCAGGCTTCCCTTTTATAAAAATGGACTAATCCAATATATAAACATTGAATAATCCACTGGGTATAAATGAGTTAATGCAGAATAAAAGTAAAACAGAAAGCTTCACCTGCATTACAATGTCACTTGTATAGAATGCTTCTAAGTTTTAATTGCTCTTTATAAGTGGTACTACAAATAAAACCCGTTTTAGATCAATCTACAGCTAATTCGTTTAAATAATCCATGAACAATTTATCTTCACCAAAATAACTTGAACTTTGAAATATTCCGCGCCTATTCGCCCTCTAATTGATTAACTCGTTCGCCGCTGAAACATTTAATGGAACATTCCAGTTCCAACTAAGTATAGTCCATTGTTGACTACATAGAGTTGTTTTCTGCCACATAATACGAAATGACAAGAAAGTGCAGACCTTAACCAGAGAGCGTTATTAATCGGTGTGTGCACGGTTTGCATAGGACAAGTGTACTACTTAAAGATAAACTGATGGTAAATGACGAATATACTAATCGCTAAAGTTCAACGTTAAAAGTGTCAACATTTTCACTTTCAATTAACCCTTTGAACCCTAGTCCCGCATATAGGCGTCCTTTTCAAACAGTGTACATGTGAATAATACACTTGTCCTATGCAAACAGTGAAGACCCAGATCAGAGGGCTCCGAAAGGAGCCCTCTGATCAGGGTCTTCACTGTTTGTCATAATGCCAAACATTGACAAAAACAACCCATAAAAGTCAGAAATGGATTAGACTAAAATGGAAACTGGAATTGACCATTTAAAGTTTTAGGGCGGAAAGAGTTTTAGTCCACCCGCAGATAAACAGATACATTTTATGAACACTCAGCAGGTATAACACCATTGATATTTTGAGTAGAAACGAAAATCAATTGTTTCCCTAGTCGACTGCTGCAAAGTGTAAAGATCAAGCACTTCTAATGTATTCTTTCACAAATCCCCGCTGTGTCATTTTTCTCCTTTTTATTGAGTTCATTTCTACGACAAATATTCTCCTTAATACGTTATACAGTGGAGAACACGTTATTCGTTCCCGTTTATACGCATACAAAACGCAAACGCAATGCACTACTGAACTGCAGAAAATCACTTTTTTTTTAATTTTCTCAAGTGTTATTTTAATCTGAGCGGCAAACAGCTTGGAGCCTGATCAGTCGCCGAGTTGCACGGCGTCTGATCTGGCTTTAAACTGTTTGCATTGTAAAAAGCTTTAGCGTAACCACGTTTTTTGGGAAAGGATAACGTCTTCTCCACTGTGCAAAGCACTTCCAGCACCATATCAGTATCACCTCTTCTCTGCCAAGTACTGACATTTGGAAATAGGTTTGATCCTGATCAGACACCGCTTTTTGCGGCATTTGATCAGGGTCAAAACGTATATACACTGAGATCTAGATCTACATCGATTTTATTCTAATTGAAACGGTTAAATTCTGGAATTGTGATAAGACAGACCACGGCGCTGTTTAACAGATCTATAGTCTTACAGTTGAAAGAGTTTCTGATTTAATTTCTATTGTAACCGTTTTATAATTTTGCATCTTACCACAACAGGAATCTTCGTTGACATCATTAATTAAAAACAATTATCCAATATATTCATAGTGATATTTTACTAAAATTGCAACCCTGACATGTGACAGGAAAATATACAAACAAACAAAATCTAGATAAGTACATGTACGTGTACCTTATTTGGGCATGCAGAGTCTGATAAGATTATGTACTGTCCAGACCTTTTTTTACCATTACCCTATTCAGGTTAGTTAACGAGATTAATCACCTGCTGAATTTTGTTTGCCTGATATTCATCAAATATAACCTTCATTATTTACTTTGATAAAGAAGACAATAGAAACACTTTCAAAATTGTCTCCTGTGATGATATATTCATTTCCATTAGACAAACCTAAATAATATAATTATGGTCGCGACTCGAAAACCCTGACTCACTGAATTCGAATGTGTCTGAGTTTGTACAGTTTAACTCTCAAATTGATACATGTAACTCGAACTCTCTTATGTCGGGTAGGTTCGACTGATATAGTATATCAAATATCAACAGTCTTCATGACTATTTCCAAAAGATAGTAATGCGGTGCAGTGGGTAACAGTACGCTATCTCGTTTAAATAAAACTAAACACAAACGAAATTAAATAAAGTGTAGGATTAAAAAAAAAAAAAAAAAAAAAAAAAGATTTTGACGATTTGTTTAATTCTAATTAGCAAAGATTTGCTCAGACACCGGATTATCGGGCTTCTGATCTGGTTCTAGGCCGTTTGCAATGAATATAGTTATTTAACTACAAACGCTTAATTTTAGGGAAGGCTGTATTAATTCTGTCCAGCATTATACAGGAACCTTTATAAAGACCGACAATGGATTTTTAATGTTGCTGAGTAGAGATAGTATACCTGTTGAACTATAGGGAAGACGTTTTTATCCCCCTCTCCCCTCAAACAACAACAAACAAACAAAACCAAAACGCGCTTGTGTTAAAAAAGATATGTCCAATGCAAAGAGTCTAGAGACAGATCAGACGCCAGGTTACCTGGCGTCTGATCTGTCTCTAGACTGTTTGCAATGGAAACATCTGAGTGAACAAAACATGTTTATTCAGCAAGAATAAAGTACAACATGAATTCATGATTCATGATATTTGTTATAAATGTAAACAGCTGGAGATGTATTCATTACACTATCACTGTTACCACAGGGCTGCCATTAGTTGATAATAAAAATCCTAAGATTTCAAATTTTCAATTTTTCAGACGCAATTTCACTAATCGTACCTTTACCCCATAGTCTGTTTCTTGTTTTGAAGACACATGACTGCTTAAAACAGGTTGAAATTAAAGCAGAATGCGCATTAAGGTCTACGATCAGCTAGGATCTGCTAGGATAAAAATCTGAATACTTAGGAAACTTCCGGAGAAATGGCAGCCCTGTTATCATGAGGTGATTCAGTCTTTAGAAATCCTCCAGGAATCTTCTTTCCGTCTCAGCCCCTTACGTTTTTAGATAAGAACACATGTTTTATCCTTTACCTTGTATGAATGAGAAATACATTCAACTATACCGTTAAAACGAAATTAAACGCAAGAAAGTGATTTTTTTTTCTAAATTCTAGACAGCAAATTCCCATG
The DNA here is from genome assembly GCA_922989275.2 of Gari tellinella. Classification (NCBI taxonomy): domain Eukaryota; kingdom Metazoa; phylum Mollusca; class Bivalvia; order Cardiida; family Psammobiidae; genus Gari; species Gari tellinella. The sequence continues at coordinate 98,532,885 of OV277856.1, read as the reverse complement.
CAACACTTTGGTCTGCTTGCTTGACATTTGTCGCCAACTTTTACTCTCATACTCACATTTTAAGTAATTTGATTGAGATAATCATAAATCAGACCATTGTATTTTGATCAGGCACCGTAATATTAGGATCTAAACGGTTTTTTTTCTTCAAATGCCAGTAGAAAGGATCGACAAGACAAATTTCCGCTTTAAGAAACAGGTAACAATTTAATGTCGTGGAACATAAATTATCCTGTACTCATCCTTCAAAGATTAAGGTAGTGTGACCCTATTGAAATACTGGTCAGTTTCGGTCAATATCGGCAAGCTATGTCTGGACATAGTTCGGTAATCCGTCAGTTGACGAAAGTGCTGATTGGTCTTCGTAGAGTACCTACAGTGGAGAAAACGTTATTCTTTCCCAATAAACGCGTTTACGCTTAAACTATGAATTCCATTGCAAACAGTTTGGAGCCAGATCAGACGCCGGGTAACCCGGCGTCTGATCAGGCTTCAAACTGTTTTTCACCCCGATTAAAATGAGTCGTCCAAATTGTCAAAAAGTTGTTATTTTACTCATTTTAATGCACTGCGTTTGCGTCCGTTTGCGTTTAAACGGGAAAAAATAACGCTTTCTCCACTGTACATTGACTAATATTGGTCCTATTGGACCAATCTTATTTGGGGCGTACTGCCTTTAATTACTTTATCATTTTCTGTTTGTTCCTGAGATGATAAAGTGTACAATGATAGGTCGGATAGTCAAAACAGGAAGAGAAGCTTTATGTTATACTAACATACTGTCTTTAATAAATACATCTTAATGTCTGTTATATTTTGCTGGTATTGCTCCATGCACTGTTTGTTTGACTTTTATATTCTGAAATATTTACTGAAACAACGATACAATCAACATAAACTAGTCATTTTTGCATAGTCGGTACATGTACTGTCTTTAATAAATAAATCTTAATGTCTGTTATATTTTGCTGGTATTGCTCCATGCACTGTTTGTTTTACTTTTATATTCTGAAATATTTACTGAAACAACCATACAATCAACATAAACTAGTCATTTTTGCATAGTCGGTATGACCAATTCTGCATAAAAATGTACTCGTTCCTGAGATCGATTATGATGTCGGTTTCAAAGGAGAAAAGCTGACTCATCTTTTTCAGCGGAGCTGCCTATTATCAATTTAGACCTACATTTTTATTTAGACAAACATTTCAAACAATCATATTTGATCAGAAATTTAGAATTAAGAGCACCTGTTGAAACTGAATTGTCTGATTGGATAGTAGCCAGGGCTCCAGATAAGAGAATTATTTCAAAACTTAAATTTTTTATTTGTGCATTGAACCCTATGGTGTCCTACTCATTTGAATTGTCTCTTCGAGACGATAAAAATGAGTGGTAACACCATAGGGTTTGGTGATGAAATTAGTGAGAAAATGTTAGATTTGTTCAGTTTACTCCCTCTTATCTGGAGCCCTGATAAACTGTAGCCAGTGCTACTGGTCTAATTGTGAGACACAGTGCAGTGTTTACTAATACTGAGCTGATGACATCATGCTTCTATTTTAAGATTATGACAACTTGTCTTTCTATAGATAGACAGTGGTACCTCTAAGGTGTTTCGTTACGGTTTACTACCAATTTATTTAATTGTTAACTATTTGTACAAATTTACCATACATTGATAGCAATATAATAAATGGCCTCAAGTGAGTTAAACACAATTGTGTTGTTTCATCATTTATTCACAAGAGTGAGGTGTTATAGAACTGTTGTTCTGTAAGGGCATGCACAGTTTATTTAGTTATAGTTTGTTTCAAGAAACTCCCCATGAATGAAGTTTGATATATAGAACAGTAGTTTAATCTGAGGATCTCCTACCAGTAGCTAGGATATGGGTTATATTATTGTTTTGCATTTCTGTACATTTATAGTTTTTTAGTCAGAGTTATAGTTATCCTTGCTTTTCAATAGAAGATATTACAATTCTTTGAAAAAAAACAATTTCATACAATCTTGCACACCCATCTACAGCATGAATTCCACCACCCATTCCGCTGAATATCTTTTTTAAAGATATTTCTTGTTTATCCTGCAGTAATTGCTTGTAGTTTGATCGTGTGCTCGTCTTGCAACAACCAAGCAATGTACTTTCTGTTTGTTTCATTTCCGATTTCTTGTTTTATCTGTCAATCATAAAGAGAATTACATCTATACGCGTGACTGATGATATTTATAAATAGAAAACATCGGAAAACTTGTGTTTTTATCGTAAAAAGGACATTGGCATATTCTTATAGACAAAGGCATTGAATATGTACACGCTTGCTGGGAATATTTGAAAATGTTAATAAGTTATGCAAAATGTTTGGTTCCAGATCATGCGTTACAAATATGGGGCCTGATCAAGACAGAGCGTGTCTAACAAACAGATCTTATTTGGGAAAACTGTGATTGAACAAAATAAGCTAAGACTTCGAAGCTAACAGAAGAAAACATGAAAATCACTTTTAAAACATGCAAAGAGTTGACCCAGATATTGACAGAATGATATTTCTGTTAAAAGCCTGCAACTTATTTTGAATTAGGAACAGAGTCTCGGGAACTGATATGAAATATATTTACTAGATCACACAAAAGCAAAGGCCACAATCTGACCGTTCTAATGCTTGGGAACGATCTCAGACTCAAATGAAACTCTTTATCACATTGAACCCTTGTCGCCCGGCTTCTGATAATGCTCGAAATATATTGTATGCAAAGGACATAAGGTTTAAACGGGTTTATTGGGAAATATACCGGATTTTTTTTTACAATGTAAAAGCGCGTTTTTGTGCTAAAACAACAATATCACCATTTCCATTGCAAACAAGTTTGAGCTAAATCGCATTCTGTGTAATCTGGTGCCACTGAGATTAAAATTAATCATCTGAATTTACATTAGAATCTACCTGTTAGTTTCTTTATTCTAGTGCATTCAGTTTGCGTTTAGCTTCGTTTAAACGCCTTCTCCGCTGAAACTAGCTACACAGTCATGTGTTTCACGGCCATTCAGCGATAAAGAATGATGTTCTCCAAATAATATACTTATTATGCTATTGCTTAAGGCAGGGTAAACGTAGAAAAGCAAACTCCTTTGTTTAAAGTTATCGCTTAACACGTTTTACTGCATACATACAGATAGACAGACAGACATATATTTTATTTGTGTCTCACTTCTATACATGATAAGATATACAAATATGAATAAGTAAAATGTACAGAACCACTCAAATATGAGTTATGAGAGACAGTGTAAATCTTAAAATATGACAATAAATTAGATTTACAAATTAAAATCATGCAACTTAGCCTACATTATAAAATACTATTTATACAAACATTTAAACGATTCTTCACTAAAAGCTAAAAGTTTTAAAATACATGTTAATTATATACATCATCACAGAATTATTGATATAACTGTTGTCGTCTATACATTAAAATATCATGGCAGGCTTTGGCAGTATATTTAACAATATCAGCATTTGACAGAATAAATTTAAATTTCTCAGAATCACTAAACGTTGTGAAAGAAGCATTGCTTTGCGATATTTTCATGTATAGGCTATTTCTAATTTCTTCATATAATGGACATTTCAATAAAACATGTATTTCATCCTCAATCTCGTGTCTACAGTTAAAACAAGTTCGTTCTTCTAAACGTAAACCTTGGTATCGACCAGTTTCAATTTTCAGTGGAGCAATTCCACACCTAAATTTGGCTAACGCACTACGATGACTTCTGGATAATATACATGTTTTAACATAACTCTCAGTTTCGTACACTGATTTATATAATTTGTACTTTCTAAGTTTATTTCCTGCTTGTTGGTTTCTAATACCTCTCTCAGAGTTTAAACGTAAACACCAGTCACTTTTAAATTTTTTGAACATGTTGTCTTGTAGTCTATCGTTTATAGATTTAGATTCTGTTTTTCCATAAAACTGACCTATGCTTAATTTAATCTTTGCTATTTTAAGCTCATTTTCTATTTTATAGCACCAGTTCTTCGTTTGTTTTCTCAGCCGATGTGACCATATAAATACTTTATTGTTCATTCTACTGTCACTCATGTTACATGTATTTAATCGAAACCAGTGTCCTAAAACTAAGATGAACAGAAGTTCTTACGTATATATGGCAACTTTATGCGTGAAAAACGTAATGCAGCAATCTCCTTTAGGAGCTCTATGCATTACCGTTGCCCTGAACTAAGGTTTGGGCGTTGTTCTTGTGAATTATAAGATTCCTTTATGGATCTTTACAATCACCAAAACATGCACCGCTCTACTTGGAAGTCTGGGTAGTTCAACAAATACTGGTCTAAATTAGCAAACAGAGTAAAGACCCAGATAAAAGGGCTCCTATAGGAGCCCTCTGATCTGGGTCTACACTGTTTGCAAATATAATGAGTATATCTTAAATAGGTCCATGGTTTTGAACGAGTTAAGAAGCCCCTTGGTTCTGCATAGAATGGCCGCTAAGTTTTGGTTAACTGCAATTTTCAGAGACATAATTCCTGATTGACTGTGCAATATGTACATTTCCCTCTCAGTCATATATTGTGTACATGCACAGCGCATAGATTAATTAACAAGTGATGCAATTAGTGAGGGAAATTGTGATTAGTTTTCACAATATAGCCGAATAAATAGTGAGAAAAGAGAGTCTGCGGAATATTGGAATGCAGAGCTGAAGGAAAAACTGCCCAGGGCTGAAATTGGCTGGAGAAAGATACAGTTGAGAAGAAGTTATCCTTTCCCGTTTAAACGCAAACCAAACACAAACAGAATGCAGTAGGATGTTGTAAATTACGTTTCAGTTTAGAAATTTCTAATAATTTTAATATGAATGTCGAATAGTTTGGAGTCTGATTAAAACTGTTTAAAATAGAAATAACAGTTTTAACTTAAATGGGTTAATTGGGGAAAATTAACGTCTTCATCACTTTATATCTTTACACGTTTATTCCACTGAATTGTCTTCTGTTAAAACAGTCGACAGCAAACATATCCAACAGGTTTTAAACATTCGTTTTTAAACTGACGAACTATCAGTGCGAGTGTCAAACAATTAAGATCTACACCTGACGCCGAGTTACTCGACGTCTGCTCTGGATGCAAACTGTTTGTAAAAATAAAACAAGTCGCCTTTATCGTGATAAGTGTTAATCCGTGGTCTGTTAATGACGACTTTACTTGGTCTTGTAAACAGTTTGATTCCAGATCAGACGCATCGACAGGCAACGTCTGACCAGGACCCAATCTGTTTGGCCCTCCTTTTAAAGTTTCTGAAACTCAAATGGCTTTAGGATTAAATCTTAACCCATGTGTGCTTAAAGTCCTCTATATGGGGCATAGGCAAACAGTGTAGACTCTGATCAAACGCCGCATAATGCGGCGTCTGATCAGAGTTTACGCTATTTGCTGATAGAAAGTTTAATATAAAACATAATTAGACCAGGCATCCCTTACATGAAAAAATGGACTAATCCAATATATAAACATGGAACAATCCACTGAGCGCAAATGGGTTAAAAAACCAATTACAAACGAGAAGTATGAAGCAGCTGTTAGTACGGCAGTCGAAGATTGAAAAGGTTTCTTGTTACAAATCTATGCCAATACAGTGGAGAATCTGTTATTCTTTCCCGTTTAAACGCAAACGTACGCAAACGCAAAGCACTAAAACGTAGAAAAGAACAATTTTTGGACAATTCTGATAATGCATGTTTATCTTGGTGGCAAACAGTTTGGAGCCTGATCAGACGCCGGGTTTCCCGGCGTCTGATCTGGCTCCTAACTATTTGCACTGCAAATAATAGATTTAGCGTAAACGCGTTTATTGGGAAAGAATAACGTGTTCTCCACTGTAACACCCCCATGCAGTAAGTGGATTTGTGGAAATTTAATTGACAGTCGGGTTAACGACTCGTAATTAGATCTGTACGAAATATTAGCTGGTTCTTCTCTCGTGCATCCGAGCGCACACAAGAACATAGTTCATAACAGATGGGAATCAAAAAAAGATTAATTCCATAATTCTGCATCTAGAGTTGTGTTGTTGTTTTGCAGGCTTTCATATATTTTGTTACAAAAAACCAACCAATTCGAGAACAGATGGTTTCATATTTTCACCATAAACAGATATTATCTATTATGTCGTAAATTCTTTTGTCAAAGGGATACTGCATTTGGTAATTTGGTGGCCTTTGGTTTGGGCAAATGTCTTGTACAGACAGTATACATGCACATGTATGCTTCCGGAGCTCCCTCGTCTACACGGTTTTGTCATTTTGCAATGTTTTCATCAATTCTAAATTGTAAAAAATGAGCTTGACTCCATAAAATATTGGAACTATCCAAAGGAAGTTTCGTGGGTGGGTGAGTTGCACGTTTTCGTTTTCCATCGCGTTACATGTAACTAGTTAACTCCTAATGACCAAAACGCGTTTGCAAACAGTTTGAACCCTGATCAGACGCGGCGTCTGATCAGGATCCAAACTGTTTAACATTCATATCAGCTTGTTTTAAGTCATACTACATTGACTCTTACTTTGAAACGATTTTCAAACAACAAAATTGAAGCAGACGACAATAAAGCGGTGCAGGGGTAAAAATCTCACGATTAATTTGGCAGCAAAAGAAGTAACACGACTAAGGTTCGGATCAAAATTGTGCAAGGCACTAAAGATACTAACGCACCTCAGCAAATAAAAAAATATTTTTAATGTTCTTCAGCATGTTTCACACGTTTAACGATATTGTTAGTCAAATTATCACCTGCTTTAAAATTGTCGTCAACGACAAAAATAGAGACCGATCCAACATGAATTTTCTAACCAAAGGAACGTCATTGCTAGTGTCAAATAGTTTGGATCCTTATACTTTACCGAGTTTACCAGTGCCTGATCTGGATCCAAACAGCTTGCTTATGTGAGTCAAATTGCGCTTATCGAGCTAAGGGTGATGCTGACTAGTGATCCACATCCCTTTTATAGCTCTGCGCTGCAATAACACGACTGAGAACTTGCTTTACGAGGCTATAAAATGGAACACCCGGTCGATAGAAGCTGTGAGAAAGGAAGAGTGATTTGCGTATTATTTCTGGGTTGTCATTGGAACTAGCTAAACGATGGAATAAATGAACTCAATGGAATATGAAACAATCGAATACAGTACATGTATAGGTTCTCTATCAAGACCACCAGATGATGCTGATTTATCGGTGTTTATGCAGTTTGCTCTTTAAAGCAAGATGAAAATAAAGCAGAAAGCTCCTTTACATCTTTCTTTAAACTGTAAGCTGTTCTAAAAGTCCTAAACTAATCTTCTTTTCAACGGTCGCAATATAAATGATTTTCTACACACGTCAAATGATTTGGTTGTGATTTTAGGATAAAGGTATTGTGCCACTGTGGGCAATGAACCCCTCCACAGCAATGACGTCATCAAGTTTCAGGAATTATTGTCATCTGCTTTTATTTCTATAGTATAACATTAAGGCAGTGAAAATATTAAATGGAAGGAGGTGGTTGATATACTTCATGCAGAATCCGCTATTTGGTCCGCTCAATACTCATTGATGCAGTCATGGGAAGGTAACACGAAAACGTAGAAAATTAAAAATGCAGGCCTACGTTCGTATCGTATAACGCTACAACCTGAATCCGTGGTAAGAAAGCATTTGAGACCAGTCTAAAATAGTTCTGAATCTTTTGATTGGTTAGAATTGAGCAAATTCTTAAATTTAACCAATCACAAGCTTGAGAATGACCAAAGACTAATCTCAAACGCCTTATAGCATTGGACCTAGCCCTAAATCCAAAACTCCCATACTATTATTGGGTTCTAACTAAACTTTAATCTTGTTTCTAATGTTAGGGCATTGCATTTACTACAGTGGAGTATCTGTTATTCTTTTCCGTTTAAACGCAAACGTACGCAAACGCAAAACACTAAAACGTATGAAAAATAAACTTTTGGTCAATTCTGATAATTCATGTTTATCTTGGTGGCAAATAGTTTGGAGCCTGATCAGACGCCGGGTTACCCGGCGTCTGATCTGGCTTCAAACTGTTTGCACTGCAAATAATAGTTTTAGCGTAAACGCGTTTATTGGGAAAGAATAACGTTTTCTCTACTGTAACAGTAAAACAGTGTACACCCGCAGTATTTAAAATACTACATTATGCATGTATCAAACACTAAAACTTCCAACAAACACAAGAGAAAATTCATTGCCATATCTGGGTCAACACTTTTTGCAAGTGTCTTCTTTTGCGGACAATTGACATTTATTAGTCATCTCGGCATTGAAATTGCCCACCCTCGGCCAAATTGCCATCTCATTGTAATTAAGACCATTAATAGCACTTGCAAATCGTACACTTTTAACCCATTCACACTCGCAATACTGCCTGATTGAAATTAGTCGCCCACATGCATCTTCCAATTGCTGTTGCTTTTAAAATTTATTGAAAACATACAAAAAAGTCTAAGAGTACATGTAGTGTCAAATAGTTTGGATCCTGATTTTTACTCCGAGTCTGACTTGAATCCGAACATTTTGGAAATACAGTGGAGATAAAACTAATTCTTTCGCAATAAACGCGTTTGTGCGAACATACACGTGTCCATTCCAAAGCACCGGAGATAGGTACATGTACAGTGGAGAATCTGTTATTCTTTCCCAATAAACGCGTTTACGCTAAAACTATTATTTGCAGTGCAAACAGTTTGGAGCCAGATCAGACGCCGGGTAACCCGGCGTCTGATCAGGCTCCAAACTGTTTGCCACCAAGATAAACAAGAATTATCAGAATTGTCCAAAAGTTGTTCTTTTCTACGTTTTAGTGTTTTGCGTTTGCGTACGTTTGCGTTTAAACGGGAAAGAATAACAGATTCTCCACTGTAAGATGCCGACTTCCTCGACGTTTGACCATGCTCCACATTGTTTACTACTCAAGTTCTCAATAACTTGTCGCCATGTTTTAAACAATACAGTGCTCCCTCTCTACAACGACACCCATTGGGAGACAACGATTGTGTGTGTTGTTCGGAGGGAGTCGTTATAGGGAGAGAAGATTAAGACTTTATTTACATTTGTAAACAGCGGCGTTTGATCTGAATTCATGCTGTTTTTCTTTCTTCATTATGTTTCTAGTGTCAAAATGTCCCCTTATATTTAACTTTGGGGGAAAAAACAGCAGACGACAAGTTGAAGCAAACGATATTGAAGCAGCGAAAGCGTTAGACATAATTTTCTTGTTGCGGGAACAGTGGTAAACGTTGTTGTATGGAGGGTGTCGTTGTTTGGAGGGTCGTTGTAGGGTGGGAACATTGTACATTGTATGTATTCGAATTTCGTTGGCATTTCGTATATATATAGACGGGAACTAATAGCGTCTATCACTGTTCAGTCGGGCTGCCATGCAATGCGTTCTACAGTGGAGAATCTGTTATTCTTTCCCAATAAACGCGTTTACGCTAAAACTATTATTTGCAGTGCAAACAGTTTGGAGCCAGATCAGACGCCGGGTATCCCGGCGTCTGATCAGGCTCCAAACTGTTTGCCACCAAGATAAACAAGAATTATCAGAATTGTCCAAAAATTGTTCTTTTCTACGTTTTAGTGCTTTGCGTTTGCGTACGTTTGCGTTTAAACGGGAAAGAATAACAGATTCTCCACTGTAGCTTGACTAATCTCAACTTTAGGACTGCCTGATCGTGACTATACCGCCATCCCCCCATAATTACTCAATTACCTATCCCCACGAGCAGTCAAAACAGCAGGTTTTTGCAGCACTTTTCCCGACACTAGTTGGTGGTACTCCACAATGCACCCACCAGGTAGCATGTCATCTAGATAGACAGCACATGCATGTTTAACAAATCAGTAGATTCTCCTCTGTTTGTTCGGTTGTTTTTGTTTACCGACATTGTTCATGTGACAGCTCTGCGTTATAACTGCTGCACCTTTGCACATGGTTCCACTTATACAGCTGTTGCTTAAAGTATTAATCGTTTACAATAGTACTGCGCTCCCTCTCTACAACGACATCAAATTGGAAACAAAATATGTGTGCGTTTTTCTGAGGATGTCGTTATGGGAAAGGAAATTGGCTTACATTTGCAAACAGCTTGAATCCAGATAACGCGTAAATTAACGCGGCGTCTGATCTGGATTCAAGCTGTTTGTCACTCTGCATCATGTTTTTTTTCTGTCAAAATATCCAATATGTGACTTTACGAAAAACAGCAGACGACAATTTTAAGCATAAGATATGCAGACGTAAAAAAGTTTGACATACTTTCTTGTTTCTGAATCAGCGGTAAGCGTCGTTGTGAGAAGGGAATCGTTGTTGGGGGGGGGGGGGGGACCGTTGCATGTAGGGAGGGAGCACTGTACAGTGGAGAAAACGTTATTCTTTCCCAATAAACGCGTTTACGCTAAAACTATTATTTGCAGTGCAACCAGTTTGGAGCCAGATCAGACGCCGGGTAACCCGGCGTCTGATCAGGCTCCAAACTGTTTGCCACCAAGATAAACATGAATTATCAGAATTGTTCAAAAGTTGTACTTTTCAACGTTTTAGTGTTTTGCGTTTGTGTACGTTTGCGTTTAAACGGGAAAGAATAACAGATTCTCCACTGTATTTACATTCTGTATTTGCAAAGCTGTTTCGTGTGCATTCCTGTCTGCGCGCTTTCCAACATGATCTTTTTTTCAAGTGTTTAAGACTAGATGACTGCTTAATGTTTGCTGAAAGTGACACAACGATGTTAAACTGTAATATTTCTTGTGACTCAATATCAAAATATAATAGAAACATGACATTGTCATGATGTTTCAGTGATGAATATTAATATGCGTAAAAGGGGAAGGGGTTGAAGCAGAGCTAGTCTAAGCTGTTCTCAAATAATGTCAATGTGATTTTCAAATGTGCTGCTGCGTGTGATTAGTTTTAAGTTGCAGACACTAAACTACAAAAGAGAATTGTCGATGATACTGTGTTGCTTGTTTACAACAACTTAAACAAACCCAAAGCTAGTGAATTGGGATTTCTGGTTTACTTTCGTTTCACCCTACTTGCCCTTCAATGTCTTATCAAGAGAGCATAAATTATTCACATTCAGTTTTGAAACACGGTGTTTGATCAGAATCCAAACTGTTGGACCCTCATTTCGATATTACTTCAGTTGATTTACCTAACTTTAATTGACCGGTAGAAACAGACGATGGTTATTTAACCCTTTACCTGATAGCCTATTTCTAGTACTTAAGATAGGTGACTACTTAAAGCAGGTTGAAAGTAAAGCAGAATGCGCCTTAGGGCGCATTCTGCTTTACTTTCAGCCTGCTTTAAGCTATCATGTGCTATAATATAGAAAATATTCCCTATAATACATATTCATTACTGATTAAATTGGAACTACTTTCTTCAGCGGATGAATAAATTATATCCGCTAAAAGGCGCTTCTATTGGGGAAAGGGTTAAAGCAGATGCTGTCATTGTAGTGAAGGGGTAAAGCATTCACGGGTGCTTTAGGCCACCAATTTGTTGCATTTTATAAGAAATGGCTATGTTCATACAACTGTAAGGTAACTTTCTGTAGGAAACAGTGCAGCATTGAAGGGAATTCTAACACATTGATACAAAATGTCTATCGTCCGCAAAAGTAAACGTAAGTAAAAAGTGTAGGCTCCTGTTGAAACCTCTTAATTTTCGGCTTTTCACCAAGATCTACACTGTTTGTTATTTCATATGAAATATGAAGTATTGATAATACAGATCGCTCTTGTAAATGTGATTATATTGTGACATCTTCAAGCAAGCATCACTGAGAGTGCAATACCAAGGTCATAAAAGTTTTCACTTTAACCCATTTGTGCCCACGGTCCCATATATGGGACATAGGCAAACAGTGAAGACTCTGATCAGACGCCGCATAATGCAGCTTAAAACAAAACAGAAATAAAACAGAAACCTCCCAAGGGACATTTCTGCTTTACTATCATGTTGCTTTAAGCAGTTACGTAGCTTAAACTCCGAAAACTAAACGTCCTTAGTTATCGTAATAGACCGTTTAATTGTTTAGGAAATCGATAGCTCTCGAAGACGTATTATGGTTACTGTCGCCTTAAACACTCGTTAAAAATATACAGAATCGAGTTATGCAAATTAAGAGCTAATATTCCAAGAGAAATTAGAAAAACGTAGTTTTTGTAATTCGGATGCAAAAGAGAATGACTGACAATATATTTTAGCCTGTACACATATGTTTGCTTTAAAGAAAACGAAATGTCGAGTTTATATTTGATACATGTATGTTTGATTTAAAGAAAACGAAATGTCGAGTATATCTTTGATACGTCATCCAATACGACCGCCAGCAAATGCCTTTTAATGGTTGCGACGTTTGTTATTCTAGTTTTTTTAGAAGATGGAAGTACGAAAACAAACTGAATCTCACTGCTTCAGAAAACCCTGGTTCTTAAACATGTTCGGTGCATAGCACCGTAACACAGGAACGTGAGTTAAGGTTTCACTCAAATGACCATTAGAAATATTAGAGGTGCAGCGGGGGCCTCGACCCACCAACCCTCTGTTACCAATCCAGCGCACCACGTTTAGACGAAGAATTGTGCTACAGTGGAGAAAACGTTATTCTATCCCAATAAACGCGTTTACGCTAAAACTATTTTTTGCAGTGCAAACAGTTTGAAGCCAGATCAGACGCCGGGTAACCCGGCGTCTGATCAGGCTCCAAACTGTTTGCCACCAAGATAAACATGAGTTATCAGAATTGTCAAAAAGTTGTACTTTTCTACGTTTTAGTGTTTTGCGTTTGCGTACGTTTGCGTTAAAACGGGAAAGGATAACAGATTCTCCACTGTACTGAATTCAAAAGGTAAAACATGAATTATTTGAACAGGCGATGTTTTGAGAGTGACTGGGGTTAAAAACCAGGGGTTCAGTGAACGCTATTGTGACAGCCTAGACAACATGCCAGACAATGGAAGTGCATGCTCCAAGTTGTAATCAACATACCTACAGCCTGACATGGCAAGGAAGGACTGGGGAGGGGATGGAAGCTATCATCATCACATTCATCGGGGTTTTTTAGCGAAGAAGACAATTTTCTCACTAATTTATAGGCAAACGGAACGCAAATGCAAAGCGAAAATATATAGAAAACTACAATTCGATTATTTTAATCTAAGGTGCTAACAGTTCAGATACCGGATTAAATTGAAAACAGATCAGATGACGGGTATTACCCGGAATCTAATTTGGTTCCAATTTCTTTTGCAAAAGAAACAAAAGTTTAAGCGTAAATGTATGCGTTAGTTGGGAAAGAATAACGTCTTCTCCACTGTACCCAATTATCAATGACAGAGCGTGCATCAAGCAGTGCAAACTGTGCAAGAGATAACAAAGTGATAGCTAAACAGCTTACTCATCAAGGAACAGTCAGTATTACAATTGAGAAGACGTTGTTCTTTCCCCCTTTAACCCTTTACCTGATAGCCTATTTCTGGTATTGAAGATAGGTGACCACTTAAAGCAGGCTGAAAGTAAAGCAGAATGCGCCTTAAGGCGCATTCTGCTTAACTTTCAGCCTGCTTTAAGGTATCATGTGCTAGAATATAGAAAATATTCCTTATACATGTAATATACATGTATATTCATGACTGATTAAATTGGAACTATTTTCTTCAGCGGAGGAATAAATCATATTCGCTAAAAGGCGCTTCTATTGGGGAAAGGGTTAAACGCAAACGAAACGCAAACGCTTTAAAATAAAACGTAAAATCTGACAATTGTTTTAAAGTCTATTTATTTTAATCTGAGTGGCAAACAGTTTGGAGTCTGATCAGACGCCGATTACCCGTTAATCCGTATATGAGATTGTTAACACGAATAATGTGTACCCTGATAGGAACAGCCATTACTGCCTTTACCTTTGAAACGCCACCGCATTATTCGCAGAGAGCAGATCAATAAGCCCCGTCTTCACTGCGAGGATATCTACAAGTCCCGGCCCCTAGAAAAATTGCGTTTATACGAAATAAACCTCATTTTGAAAGGTCCTATTGAGGGTTCCAGCTTTACTTTTGCCCGACGTTAAGCATAATACAGTGGAGAATCTGTTATTCTTTCCCGTTTAAACGCAAACGTACGCAAACGCAAAACACTAAAACGTAGAAAAGTACAACTTTTGGACAATTCTGATAATTCATGTTTATCTTGGTGGCAAACAGTTTGGAGCCTGATCAGACGCCGGGTTACCCGGCGTCTGATCTGGCTCCAAACTGTTTGCACTGCAAATAATAGTTTTAGCGTAAACGCGTTTATTGGGAAAGAATAACAGATTCTCCACTGTACGTACATGTATTACATGTACATGTATCTGCATTTCGGTCTGCTAGTTCATCATCGTGCACATGTAAATGATGACTCAAACAATAATTTCCCTTCGTTCATCTGGCGATTGTTTGTAAATGTTTGAGTGACATCTTTACAGCACAGGTAAAATTTGGCGGGATCGCTTTGAAGAAATATAGATCTCTTTAAGAAAGGTTCACAGCTTAATGCAGGACAAGGAACCACGTGAAATGCAGTTTCTTGAATTAAGCAACCGTCGTTTTTGTCTTATAATCAGTGTCCGATTAACATAAAATGGACTAGATTTTACTATAAACTGGGTTTTTTTACATTCAAAGCTTTGAATGTAAAAACTTGTCTTCAAAACTAGAAAGAGACTATTGGTCAACGAGTTAACCATTAACCCATAGTCTCTTTCTAATTTTGAAGACAGGTGACCACTTAAAACATGTTGAAAGTAAAGCAGAATGCGCCTTAAGGCGCATTCTGCTTTACTTTAAGCCTGCTTTAAGCTACCATCCACCAGAATAAAGAAACTATTTCTTATAATACATGACTGTATAAATGTATAAATTGGAACTTTTTTCTTCAGCTTAGGAATAAATTAAATGCGCTAAAGGGTTACTACACGTTTAGCCGTACTGAAAGGAAATCATGTGCCAGCAACACACTATGCATTATGATTCACGTTGCACATAAAAGTACATCATTTATTTCCACAAGCTGTGTCTGCATAGGGTCAAGAGTACTTACAATCGACATTGTAAAACCTACTCATTAGTACTTTTAGTTTGCTTCAAGGGTTTACAAAACATTATATAATACTGCTACTCTATAGAGATCATACATCTGTACAAGTTAGTATATACATTGGTAAAGACGTTATTCTTCTTTCCCATTTAAAACAAAACTACTTTTTTTTTTTAAAAAAAAACGTGAACAAATCTTTACATTGTATTGACTCACGTTTGCATCCAGCTTAATATACATGGATAATATAACGTCCTACGCGTTAACAGTTTAAATTTCAGAAGAAAATCACGTGGTGACTTCAAGCTAATAATTCTGATTTCAGTCTGAAGTTTCAAGTGCAAACTATGAATGCTATATAAGAGATTCACCCTTTGTCTGCTGATCGCGACTTTACTGACTGAATTTTGCAAATAGTTTAGATCCAGATCAGACGCCGCGTGACGCGGCGTCTGATCTGGATCCAAACTGTTTGACCTTCATCTTAAGGTTTCTTTACTAAAAATATAAATTTAACAGTTTTTTCAGACGACAATTCCGAAGCAGACCACAATTCAGCAGGATAAGGGTTAATAGCAAATACAAATGTATTACATTGTAGGAAGTGTTTCTGAACTGTGAAGTTTGACGACTGAATTCTAAAGTGCGTATATAAGAGACTAATAGCAAATGATTTGGTAGTGTGAACTGTGAAGTTTGAAGTCTGAACTCTAAAGTATGTAGAAGGAAATGTCACCACCGGTCTTTAGTAAAGTTCAATCAGTTTTGTTTCCTGGTGAAAATTCCAGAACAGGAAATATCATGCAATACCGTCAATCTTGTATAAGGCGGCCGTTACGTTATTCGTTCCGCAACGCAACGCAAATACAATGCAATAAAATGTAGAAATTTACAATGTTAAATGTAAGAATGTTTCTATTTATCTTAACTTGAGTGGAAAACATTTTGGAGCCTGATCAGACGCCGGATTACCCAGCGTCTGATCTGGCCCCTAATTGTTGGTTATGGAAGTTGTAGTTCCAGCGTAAACGCGTTTATTGGGAAAGAATAACGTTTTATTCACTGTGCAATACTAAGAATTGGCATAAAAACAAGTGGTCACTCGAGGCCGGACGACACTTTATTCAGAACTTCCACATAGGAGATTTCTGTATTATGTTACCTACATGTACAGTGGAGAATCTGTTATTCTTTCCCGTTTAAACACAAACGTACGCAAACGCATTGCACTAAAACGTAGAAAAGAACAACTTTTGGACAATTCTGATAATTCTTGTTTATCTTGGTGGCAAACAGTTTGGAGCCTGATCAGACGCCGGGTTACCCGGCGTCTGATCTGGCTCCAAACTGTTTGCACTGCAAATAATAGTTTTAGCGTAAACGCGTTTATTGGGAAAGATTAACAGATTCTCCACTGTACATGTAGCATTACGCAGGCCCGTATCTCATTGCTGATTAAAACCTTAAAATGATACAATGTGTTGAAATATGCCTAGATAAATAGGAATCTCAAGATTTTCTTATCAAAACGTACTCATTTCCTTTCCATAGTATATATACTGATTAAAAAGAACATATTGTTTTCATACATATTATTATGTACTTTGCACTTTACTGACGAAAATATTAAGGGACTGCCAACTAGTTTTGTTCCGTATCATACATGTACAATTTACGACAAGTGGCATGGCAACAGATATACATCCAAACAGTTTGCAAATAACAACGAGATCGCCCAACAACTGAACATTGGTACACCCAAGATATCCTTGTCATTATATCAGCATCTTTTAATTGTCATTTGCAGATTTGTTTTACACGGTTTTGATATTACTGGTTACCCGTCGTCTGATCTTACTCAAACTGTTTGCATTGGAAATATACTTTAAGCGTAAATGCGTTTATTGGGAAAGAATGACGTCTTTGCCACTGTAGCAGGAAAAAGTGCAAGACGTGCACAATGTTTGTGAGCGCCTCCTGGCGACCTGTTTTCATCATCGTGTATGTCACAAGTACAACGCCTCTTGTTTCTTAGTAACAGTCAAGATGCGTAGTCACTTAATCGTCAATATCTATTTCCATGCATGTATTTTGTACACAGTGGATAAGACGTTATTCGTTTCCAAAAAACGCGTTTACCCTGAAACTATTTTTTTTATTGCAAACAGTTTGGATACTGATCAAACGCCGGATAAACCGGCTGCTGATCAGGTTATTAACTGTTTGTCACTGAGATTTAATTAAATAGCCAAAATTGTCAGAATATTGTCATTTTCTCCACTTAAATGCAACTTTAGCGTTTGCGTTTAAACGCGAAAGAATAACGCCAGGACACATAGTGGGAGATACGTCATTCTGTCCGGTTATTAAAACGTAAAAAACACAAACACAATGAAACAAAATGCAGAACATGATATCCAACTTTTTTAAAAGTATTTATCTGTCTGGCAAACAGTGTTGAGCCTGTTCTCGCTCCAATTTTTCCACGCGTTGGGACTTAATCAGTATTTCCCATTATTGGTTACAGTTAGGAGCCACACCAGACAACGGGTAACTACATTGTAAGCGTTTGATAGGGCACCAAACCCATTTGCTAACCAGATTAATAAAGATCGGGAGAGGATTTAGAAGAAGTGTAATACTCGCCATGTCCTTGCAGTCCGTTTTTGTTTAGTTTCCTTTAACCCCCTCTCCAAATAAAAGCGCATTTTAAAGCATTAAGCAAATCAGTTCTAATTGACACTGTCGTGAATATGCGCCATAAGAGATATTTTCTATATTCTGGAAGATGGTATCTTAAATTATACTGGGAGTAAAGCAGAATGCGCCTTAAGGCACATTCTGCTTTAATTTCAATCTGTTGGTGACAACCCGTCTTCAAAATTAAAAACCGGTTATGAGGTAAATGATAACACGTCTCGCCCATTGTATCAATGTTTAATACAGTGGAGAAAACGTTATTCTTTCCCAATAAACGCGTTTACGCTAAAGCTATTATTTGCAGTGCAAACAGTTTGTAGCCAGATCAGACGCCGGGTAACCCGGCGTCTGATCAGGCTCCAAACTGTTTGCCACCCAGATAAACATGAATTATCATAATTGTCCAAAAGTTGTACTTTTCTACGTTTTAGTGTTTTGCGTTTTTGCGTACGTTTGCGTTTAAACGGGAAAGAATAACAGATTCTCCACTGTAGCAGACGACAACCTCACAGGCTTGCACTGTGTCGGCATTGACGTCATCTGCCTGTATGATAAATAAAATAATTGATTTTGTAAAAGGATACATTATTTTATGTGTGCCGCAGAAATAGTTCGTCCATATATCATGTTTTATCTGAGACACTAACGGTTTCGAGCAACTTCGCAAACCTCAACGTAATATAACTTCATCTTTATTCTAATACTCACTGATCAGGATCTAAACACGCCCAAGTAGATCTAGCTAATTTCAATTTTGTCTGAAATGTTCAAATTAGCTCTGCCAGTGCGCATTTTAAAAATGTTCGTTATCAGCTCAAGGCGTGTTATATTTAGATTATGTGTTATTCTAATATAGCTCAATAGCCCTACACCATTACACATTTTGTAAACAACGCCATCCGATCGTTGCACTACTGTACATATATTGCGTTATTATTTCCCATATATACGAACATAAACACAAGAGTCAAGCAGTAAATGTAGAAAGTGGCAGTAGGTTCATAAAATTTCAATCGAACTCGATAATTCGACCTTACGTTACTTCAAACATACCCATATTGCAAAGTTAAAACGTGACTTACCCACGTTTTTACTTTGAAATACGGGTAGAGTGGAGAAAACGTTATTCTTCCCCAATAAACGCGTTTACGCTAAAACTATTTTTTCCATTGCAAACAGTTTGGAGCCAGATCAGACGCCGGGTCACCCGGCGTCTGATCAGGCTCCAAACTGTTTGCCACTGAGATCAATATGAATAGTCAAAATTGTCGAAACGTTGTCCTTTTCTATGTTTTAGTGCAATGCGTTTGCGTACGTTTGCTTTTAAACGGGAAGGAATAACAGATTCTCCACTGTATGTTCGACTTAATCGAGATCGACATATCGAAATTCATCTTATGAAATACATGTACTAGTAAGATCGATTTAAGCGACTTCGAAGTATCGAGTTTCGACTGTACATCGTAATTACAAATGTATGATAATTATCTATCCGCTGATTAACACCGTTACGGCCCCACCCCGAGTACAACTGTTATTTGCAAACAGTTTTGATCCTGATCAGACGCCGCGAGACGCCGCGTAACGCGGCGTCTGATCGAGATCACAACTGCTTGTCACTTATTTCAATGTTTTTTAACTCGAAGTACGTAAAATTAAAATTTTGAGAAATAAAAGCAGACGATAATTGTTATAACGTCATGTCAGCGAAGTGGTTAAACTATAAAATGATGTAACGTGATATTTTTGTAATTATCAATGTACTCCATTGCCTATAAATTTCAACTTTTATCTCGCACCATTAATATCAAAAGCATTATAAACTTGAATTTGTGAAAGTCATTAAAATTCGTATATATGTTTACTGCTTATAAAGATGAATCGTGATTATGTAAAGTTTGTTACTGTCTTTGATAAGTCTAAGAAAATTATAGGTGTCATTTGCTTCGTACCATGCACTGTTATTTCTATTAATGCCAGTCTTCGTCATACATCGGTATCATCACACTTACAGTTCCTTATTACAATCATTGAAACTGTGTTCTCGAATTGACGTAAGTACAGTGGAGAATCTGGTATTCTTTCCCGTTTAAACGCAAACGTACACAAACGCAAAACACTAAAACGTAGAAAAGTACAACTTTTGGAAAATTCTGATTATTCATGTTTATATTGGAGGCAAACAGTTTGGAGCCTGATCAGACGCCGGGTTACCCGGCGTCTGATCTGGCTCCAAACTGTTTGTAACGGAAAAAATAGTTTTAGCGTAAAAGCGTTTATTGGGAAAATATAACGTTTTCTCCACTGTATTTGTTTTGTTTATCATAATATCAAACCAAACAGTAGTGAAGACGTCATTCATTCCCAATGTATTTGGAGACAGATCAGACGCCGTGTACAACGGCGTGAGATGATCAGGCTCCAAGTTGTTTTTCCCACTTAGATGAAAATAATGTGTCAGTAAAAAAAACAATCCACAAAATTCGCCGTCTAGCTACATGTATAATAACGTCCTCTCAATAGATATAATGTCAACGTTTCTTTCACTTTCTAACCTTTTTTAAGAATTCCCAAAGGAGTGGAAGAGCGTGGGGCGAGGGGTCTGTACACCTGTTTTAAATGTTTCCTTGCGACATGGATCCTGTTCAGAATACCTAGTAGTATGGCTCCGAATGTTTACAATGTACATGTATATAATAGTTTTAACGAGTTAATAGGGAAATAATAATAACGGTTTATATACTGTATAAATGGCATTATATACAGTGGAGAAAACGTTATTCTTTCCCAATAAACGCGTTTACGCTAAAACTATTATTTGCAGTGCAAACAGTTTGGAGCCAGATCAGACGCCGGGTATCCCGGCGTCTGATCAGGCTCCAAACTGTTTGCCACCAAGATAAACATGAATTATCAGAATTGTCCAAAAGTTGTACTTTTCTACGTTTAAGTGTTTTGCGTTTGCGTACGTTTGCGTTTAAACGGGAAAGAATAACAGATTATCCACTGTAACACTATGTAATATTTCAATCCATTTTATATACGCTTCCTTTGAATAGACCAGAATTTAGCAGCATGATGGTGAACTCCCTGTAACCTTTTCACGAACTAAAGAAACGTAGCTAACGTGATGACCATACGCTTTCCAACACTATTTAAAACGATATTTTATGGATACGAGTCCCTTCTGTATACTTAACTTGGACATCTAGACATAGACCTATTTGTCCCTAGAGGCCCGTTTATGTGTCAATTACCTACAATGTACCTGTTACTAGAACACGTGTTCTATGCAAAAAGGGTAAACCATGATCAAATGGGTTCGGCAGGACGATGGTTAACCCAAATGTCATGTCATTTAATGAAGAAAATGGCGATTTCTTAAACTATTGACGTGATATTTAACACTTCGGCTGCCAGGCTCTGTAACATTAAAATATACCAACAGTTTATTTTTTGAATATCAGGATCAAAACTGCTAGACACTCATACCAATGCTTCTAAGGTTAAAACATGCTTAAAGTTCTCATATTCTATAAATAAATGACAGACGATACATTTAAGCAGACGATATCATGTCAATGTTTGTGTAAGACGGTTTTTACGTCATTATGACAGCAGACGGGATAACCTGAGTGGCAAACAGATTGGAACTTATGAAATGTCGTACGACAAAAACGGTATTTACAACATATGTTATTTCTTCATCTTATCCTGTCTTGTGACATCTCTTTGGAATCGTCTTTCCAAGACGATTCCAAAAAGATGTCACAAGACTAGATTAGATAGAAAATTGAATAATAATTAAGAATTTTAGAATCTGACTAACGACCATTTTTGTCGTACGACGTTTCGTAAGACTGGCCCCTTGTGAGGCACCGAGTGACTCGGTGTAGTCGGTGATTGGTCTTACATGTATGTCACAGTCTTTGCTATTGGCAAGTTGCTGCATCTGCACACGTCCTGGGAATAAAGACCTCGTCATTAACCTACAGAAACTTGATGGTCATGAGAGACGCTGAGAAAGCTTTTGACACTTTTACCCCACTTTTCTGAACATTTAAATCTCTTCTGTATATGCACCTTGTCCATATAGACACTAGTAACACGTCAATAGCAATGTTTGGGTTAGCGTTATTTTGTTTTCGTCTGGTTTTATTTGGCTATAAATCTTGGATATAGGATTCGGACAGATTTGGATCAGACGCAGATTTTCTCTCACTTTTGTCTCATATTTATTAATACATTTACATTGTTTCTATCCTGTTCTAGCATATGAGACATATGAATCCCCCTCTCCCTTAATCTGTTCAAGTGGCAAATTTAAGCGGGCTACAAGAACAACATACATTTCTCTAAAAGGATCGCCTTTTACTTTCAACCTGTTTTTACCAATTATCCTATATTCTATTTCTAGTTTTG
Organism: Gari tellinella; assembly: GCA_922989275.2. NCBI lineage: Eukaryota > Metazoa > Mollusca > Bivalvia > Cardiida > Psammobiidae > Gari > Gari tellinella. Next base: position 98,510,580 of record OV277856.1, on the reverse strand, counting down.
AAGACATATGACGCATTCATGACCAATGTCCAATATAGTCTTGTCCATTTTTAACTGAGTTTAGGGTTGAAGTTTTACAAAATGACAAATAGTGCATACCCTAGTATATAGAAGACTCATGCAGAAGCCCTTTGATACAGTGGAGAAAACGTTATTCTTTCCCAATAAACGCGTTTACGCTACATTTGTAAAACTAATATGTATTTAGGCTTTGCCTATGGACGGAAAAAAACAAAATTATACTAATGAAAACGGAATAGATCTATCACCAGTGTGTGATCAGCGCTCTTGTATCAGTTCGTTGTGTATTCCAGATCACACTCGAGGCTACGCCTCTCGTGACTGAGATCTGGATTACACAACCGACTCGAACTTTTATTATATACCTAAATTGTTTGGGACAAGATCTATATGTTGTTAAACCAAATAATCAAATAGATCTATAAGCACCGTTAAAAGTTAAAACTCCTCCGTACACCTATAATGCAATCTGAAACAATTTTTGGAAGTCATATGACCACCAATAATGACGTCATTATTTATATTGATGGCGTATTGGTAATCCGTTATTTTTATCGGTTCGATTGAGAAGTAGATTTTTGTAAATAACGTTCATTTAAGCGTTTAAGGGTATGAATTGAACTGTTTGAAGCTTTGTCCTTTGGAGAAAATCATTTTAAGTGAGTGTTGGGGGTTATTCATGCTTAAAATGGTTTAAAAATAGCACCCAAATCCGGAATTCCGAAACGTCACGCACAACTCTTCGTAAAAGCCGTGACGTCATCATCCAAGATGTCAGCCCCCATGTTTTGTAGTTGCCTAGTTTTGAGGAAATTATTCACGCGCAAATCAAACACTTTTCAAAGTCTGTCAGTGATTGAAAAAAATTGGAATACCTTTGATTTTATCATGCATTACTTAAGAACGGAAAAAAAAGGTAAGCCTTTTTCCCGTATTATTTGCAGTGCACATAGTTTGGAGCCAGATCAGACGCCGGATAACGCGGCGTCTGATCAGGCTCCAAACTGTTTGCCACCAAGATAAACATGAATTAACAGAATTGTCCAAAAGTTGTACTTTTCTGCGTTTTAGTGTTTTGCGTTTGCGTACGTTTGCGTTTAAACGGGAAAGAATAACAGATTTTCCACTGTAAGAGTCTTCACTGTTTGCATAGGACACGTATACGTTTCTGAGGTAAGCTATTGTTTTATAAATGACGAGTAAAATTGTCGCTCGTGTTAAATGTGTTAAGTAAGCATGTGCCCGACGAGACGCACATGTACAGTGGAGAAAAGCGTTATTCGTTCCCAATAAGCGCGTTTACGCTAAACCTATATGTTCCATTACAAACAGTTTGGAGCCTCAAACTGCTTGTTTCTCAGTTTAAAATGGAATTATCAAAATGTTGATATTTTCTACATTCTCATCTAAAGCGTTTGCGTTACGTTTGAGTTTGAACAGGAACGAATAACATCTTCCCCACTGTACAGTGGAGAATCTGTTATTCTTTCCCAATAAACGCGTTTACGCTAAAACTATTATTTGCAGTGCAAACAGTTTGGAGCCAGATCAGACGCCGGGTAACCCGGCGTCTGATCAGGCTCCAAACTATTTGCCACCAAGATAAACATGAATTATCAGAATTGTCCAAAAGTTATTCTTTTCTACATTTTAGTGTTTTGCGTTTGCGTACGTTTGCGTTTAAACGGGAAAGAATAACAGATTATCCACTGTATACAGTTTTTCTGTAAGTGCCGCTTAACACACAATTGACCGTATCTGATGTAGATAAACAATTCACTCCGTGATTTGCAAACGTTTTCTGCTAGGGGAACATTGTGATAATATTATTGGATATGACAAACTTGATCGATATCTGTTATATTACGAACCAAAGGTTGGTACCATTATACAGTCGATTACTGCAAAAACCCAGTGTATGCCGTTAGCTCACTCCTTTTGTTTCTTCTGCAGCAGTTTTCAGACATATTACTCTACATTCTATTGACTGAAAAGCACCGAGCGCTTCGGAGAGTTTCGTAACAAGCGTTTTATCAGAATCTATAACCGATCAATATATTGTTCTTTATCTTCTTTATATACAACCTAGTTACATCGAGACAGGGCTGCATTTATGCCTTGTATATACGTGATTTATTGCAGAGAAAAGAAAAACAGGGCAAATTTCGTGGAATACAAGACTAGAAGGATTGAATCTGACGTGTAATAAACGTTGCATGCAGGGTGGGGAGTGTATGATCTTCGTTATGTAAAAACGACCACTCATTAACCCATTTATACCCAGTGGATTCTTCCATGTCTATATATTGGATGAGCCCATTATTTATCAAAGGGATGCATGGTCAAAGTTTTCATTTTCATTTTGTTTTATATTGAAATTCCTATAAGCAAACAGTGTAGACTCTGATCAGACGCCGCATTATGCGGCGTCTAATCAGAGTCCACACTGTTTGCCTATGTTCCTTATATATAGGCAAACAGTGATGCGGCGTCTGATCAGAGTCTTCACTGTTTGCTGATAGGAATTTCAATATAAAACAAAACGAAAATGAAACTTTAGACCAGGCGCCCCTTAGATAAAAAATGGACTAATCCAATATATAAGCATGGAAGAATCCACTGGGTACAAATGGGTTAAACGGGAAAGAAAAACGTCTTCTCCACTGTATAAACGTCTATTGCTGCCCCATTCCTTTTAGAATCGTTTCGTTTAAACGGGAACGAATATTTTCTTCTCCACTTCAAGATTCCTCTATTTGACAAATGCTCTATATACATGTAGCATAACATGCATCATTCAATCTGAGATTACAATTTTCCAATCGTTCACATTATAATGCATTACTCTTAAAACACTATTATCTATTCTACATTCACATCGTGCTTAGTAATACAATATAGTATAAAGTTAAATTCCAATCAATTTTCATATTGCGCATTCTCCATAGCATTCTTGTGATTGAAAAAGCAGTCGAACCTCGATCATCCGAACTTGCGATAGTCGAAAGTTCCCGTTTTTTCAAAGTTTACCAATTTACTGAAGAGGACAAGGCAAACAGTGCAGACTCTGGTAAGACGCCGCGTAACGCGGCGTCTTACCAGAGTCTGCACTGGTTGCTATTTCATACGAATAGTTCAGCTGTATGGGCTTACATTTCAATGACTTTAGATCATCCTTGTATATCTATAATGAACTCTTCCAGCATGCGCACAGGGAGGGTTCATTGTAGTATCCAGGCATAAATGAGTTAAAACGTGACAAAGGTATGTTTGACTTGAGCGAAATCAAGTTATCAAAATGTCACTGTAGAAATGCAGGTAAGTCCAACTCAGGTTATTCGATTTTTTGAGGTGCGACTGTATTTCATTTTAAGATATATTTCATAAATACAGTAAAAACCTCTCTATTACATGTATGAACTTTAAAACGAAGGCTAATAATTTTATAAAAGACAGGTGAAATTAAAGCAATGTGACAGTAAAACAGAAAGCTCCTTAATGTCACATTTCTTTAAACATTCACCTGTCTTAAACACCTGATAGTGAATACAATTTAGTGGTCGTACAGAGGAGAATCTGTTATTCTTTCCCATTTAAACGCAAACGTAAAACACTAAAACGTAGAAAAGTACAACTTTTGGACAATTCTGATATTTCATGTTTATCTTGGTGGCAAACAGTTTGGAACCTGATCAGACGACGGGTTACCCGGCGTCTGATCTGGTTCCAAACTGTTTGCACTGCAAATAATAGTTTTAGCGTAAACGCGTTTATTGGGAAAGAATAACGTTTTCTGCACTGTAATAGAGAGGTTTTACTGTACCATCAATTGTTAGAGCCAAATGAGCACTAGGGACCAGCAAATATGACATTTGCAACGGTGTACAGTGGAGAATCTGTTATTCTTTCCCGTTTAAACGCAAACGTACGCAAACGCAAGACACTAAAACGTAGAAAAGTACAAGTTTTGGACAATTCTGATAATTCATGTTTATCTTGGTGGCAAACAATTTGGAGCAAGATCAGACACCGGGTTACCCGGCGTCTGATCTGGCTCCAAACTGTGTGCACTGCAAATAATAGTTTTAGCGTAAACGCGTTTGTTGGGAAAGAATAACGTTTTCCCCACTGTACATGTGAAGATTACATTTGTCCCATGCAAACAGTGTATACATAAATAACAGAGCTCCTATGGGAGCTTTCTGGTTAAGGTCTAAACAAGAAATATACACTGAAAAGTGTACTGGATTCCCAAAACAAAACCGACCTGCACTAAGTAGCCATTTATTTCAGAGGTTTCCACTGCCTCCCGATGAATGTTCGCTAAACAAATGTCAGAATGTGGCTTGTTTTCATTTTGAAATGCCTGACTTCTAGAAGTGCAATACACCTGTTTAAACGGACATTACCGTAGTCTTGAAACACGGTTGCAGCATAAAGCACGGCAAAGATAATGCAGAAAGCTCCTACAGAAGCTTTCTGAATTACAATTGTCCTGCTTTAAGCATTCAGTATTAACATAACTTGAATTGTTCCTACACTTATTTATTTAAATGTTGGTGAACACAGGGTAAACAGTATGTAACTATGTTTGAGGGAAGCAGCTAGGAATGTTTCTCAACATGGGTTCAGTTTGTGGCAGAAACATTTACCTTGCTGATATATACTTAAAACGTTCGATGCTTGTTAACTAATTTCAAAGGGACTCGACAGGTAAATCAGATAAAAATCTCTCAAATTCCTACCGCCCTTTAATACACTATTTCAGGAGAGTGAAATGTCTATTGACATCCCAAATAACCTTGACAGTAACACTGTACTAGGTCAAGAAAGATTTTCAGTTTCAGGATAAAGATAAGCATCTTGCATGCATTCTGCTGGCCAGGACTTGGGTTATGGAGAACTGATAAGAATCTGCCAGATACCGTATATATATATTGATCTTCATGGCTATCGAGATTCTTCCAGAAGAACAATGCATATTGCCCAGATTGAATCTACGACACGGCCTTTCCCCTCTTTGCCAAGTTGGAAAGTTTCTGCGGCTCAATTTTATTGTTTGTTTTGAAGTTTTGAATATTTGTAACACTTCTTTTCGTACTGACTGCTAATCTTGGGAGTTGAAATAAATGCCTTCTGATTCGAGTTGAAATAGTTTTGCAATGTATCTTGATGGTAACTGTGTTTAGTAAGTGTGTGTGGTGACAAGGTGCCTGAAAGGGCAGCACTAGATCGTCGTTATCTTTGACACCATCTAATTACTGCAACATTTCCTCAATCCACTTGCTAGACCAATAAACAACGATTCGTCAATAACCCTTGAAATAGATGCCATGGCCGTTTGCCATGATACTGTACATGCAGTAACGAAAACATTTTCCCGTTACTTTTAAGCGGAACTAAATGTAAATACAATGTAATGAAATATATAAATTGATATATGATCTAGTATTTTACTGAAAATATCCATGATCCATTCATATATATATTTTTTCAAACGGTTCGGAGCCAGATCAGACGCCAAGTAAATTGTGTCTAATCTGGCTAAAACTGTTTGAAAATGACATCCGTCCTTAGAGTGCAAAGGTTTTTGATTCGAAGACGTTTCCCCTCAAACTCTATGATTAGTGCCTATTCAATAAAGAATTTAGAAGTCCTAAAACCACCCGTGCTACATGTAACTGCTTGAAACAATTAATGCAGACATATACACACCTTATTTTCAGCATAGCTTTTTTCCGGTTAAGACATGTTGTTTTTTTCAAAAGCAGAGTGAAAGCAACTCAGATTTTTAAAGCTGCATGTTCACTTGTATACCATTTTAACTTAATTTACTTTTATGATTTATGTAGACAAATACCAGAAAGTAAACAGTACCAATCAGTGTATATAGTTTTGTAGAATACGTATTTATATATAAATTGTGTAACACCTACTCGTCTTACGAGATAGTAGTACAATACTTCGTGGCAATATACCGTTAAATCGTCATTAAAACCCATTTGTGCACACGATCACATACATGGGACATGGGCAAACAGTGTAGACGCTGATCAGACGCCGCATCATGCGGCGTCTGATCAGAGTCCACACTGTTTGCTGATAAGAATTTCAATATAAAACTAAATGAAAATGAAAATTTTGACCATGCATCCCTTTGATAAAAACTGGACTAATCCAATATAAAACATGGAATAATCCACTGGAACAAATGGGTTAAACTACTACTGAAAGTAGTCTAAAATAATGCATTTATAAAACGATGACGTCACGGCAGTGAATGGATTTATTTCATATTGCTTCTTCACAGAAGAACAGGTTCAACATGAGTTCAACAAGCTCTAGACTATCAATGTTCAGTAACTAACAAATAAAGCCAATGGAATCTTACATAGTTACGTGCAACTATTCATAAATTAGCACACTATATCATTTTTATCTAACCGTGACGTCAGTGACGCCATATTTATCGCGCGATAATCTACACCGCTAATGTTGCTCAATCTGAATGCTTGCACATTATCATATCTCTATTATGGAAACATCTTCTTTTAAAAATACAGTACTCCCTCTCTACAACGGCCCTCTCAACAACGACTCCCTCCTTACAACCACCCTTGCCGAAATTCCCCAAACAGGACAATTATATCTAAAGATTTTATTGATGCAATAGCGTCTGCTTTAAATTGTGGTCTGCTGTTTTTCTGAAAGTGACATAATGGTCATTGTGACAGAAAATAAATTAATGACGAGTGGCAAACAGCTTGAATCCAGATCAGACGCCGCGTTACGCCGCGTTACGCCGCGTTACGCGGCGTCTGATCTGGATTCAAGCTGTTTGCGAATGTAAACTAAGTTCCCTCTCTACAACGACTCCCTCCGAACAACGAACATATATTTTGTCTCCCATTGGATGTCGTTGTAGAGAGGGAGCGCTGTAACCCTAAGTTTGTGACCAATGGAAATAAACTATCACTTACTGTTTATATAAAGGCGACTGCTTACAGCAGGATAGATATACATGTAAAGCAGAATGTTCCTTAGGAAACATTTTGCTTTTTCCTTGCTTTAAGCAGTGACCATTTGTTTGAAAAAGTGGACGGTACGTATACTAAGGGGTCGTACTATACGTGTTAAACGGTAATGTTAGTACTTGTATATCAAAATAGCAAACTGCACACTGTGAGCTAACAAAACTGTTAATAGTACTGCATAAATATTTATGTGCAAGCCTTACCCTAGGTGTTCTTTTTATACTGTAAAAATACTAATCTTGACAGATTTATTGCATTTCTGATTTTACCTTATCATGCCAAACCATTATTCGTCTGTTTTTCATTTGTCGTCTGAAAGTCTTTTTTATATTGCTCTTTTATGTTTGTTAAAGATACAAAACCTCAATACGTGGGTCAAACAGATTGGATTCTGATCAGACGCCGATTTTTAACGAAATTGGCGTCTGATTAGAATCCAAACTTGTTGCGAATGCAAAGCGGTCATGATTGGCAGAATGAAAAGCAATTGAGTTGATTTTATTTAGCTATTACTAGAATACCTTTCCATGGCATTCTCTAAGTTCCGAGCAATTAGAACAGGACATTTACTAATTCCAGTTTATTAACCCTATGCCTGCCGGTCGTGACTTAACTGGTAATCACAAACAGTTAGGATTAAGATCAGACGCCGCGTCACGCGGCGTCTGATCTAGATCCAAGCTGTTTGACACTCGTCACTATACTTTTATTTTACAATTTAAAATTGCATTGATTTGCATAATATAAAATTTACAGACGACAATTTCAAAGCACAGGATATATCGACAGAAAATAAGGTAAGAGGTGCAACTTGACTATGCCAAAATGTTGTTAAATAAAAAATGAAAAACATGGAATATTGGCACACGATCGTAAACATGGGCTACTTCGGAACTTTTAACTGTTGAGGTTTTTACATTAACCTTTAAATCATTTACCACCAAGCGCCATACCAGTAGAAATGAAGAATACGCAAACGGGTTGGATCTTAGTTAGACGCAGCGTAATTCGACACCTGATCTTGACCCAAACTTATATCAATACTTCTTCAGTCAAAATGTTGAAATCTACATTTGAAAACAAATCAAAGAGGACACAATTTTAATAGAGAGAAATGTGCTAGTTAACTATTAAAGTACGATTATTGTTTCTTGGACATCACCCAGTAACATTCTTTCTAGATGCTACAACGTGTCTGTATTCTGTGCCAATTGCAAGACACGATTATTGTCTTCAGGATTTAGATCAGCTTATTAATAAGATATGTAAGGATTTTGAGTATTTTTGTATATATTATGAGATACATGTACATTCCGTTATTACGACTATCATAATATTTTTTTCTGTGTTTCAAAGACGAAGACGTTGTTCTTTCACTTTTAAACGAAACGAATCCAAATGTAACAAAGGCATGTTCTTAAAATTAATTTAGCTTTATTTAAATATAAGTGGCAAACAGTTTGGAGCCTGGATCCAAACTGTTTGCAAGGGACATGAGAGTTTTAGCATAAACGTCGTCCGATTCTTCCACTTGTAAATCAAATGACAGCTCTACCGTTAAACATGACCTTCTTCACCTCCGTATATTCAAGATCCCGTTACTAATACAGATAGACGTGGTTGACGGTTATTGAAATTCAATATCCTGTCTGCTTCACCCTAACTATTTCAAAACGACTTCATTGATTCAGACCCTAGTGGCCATACATGCTCCGGGTCCATTCAAACTTGTATTAATCGTCCACTGCAAACATTACATGTATCCTTTATAGTTTTTGTTTTTCTTAAAACAATACACTTAGATAATAACTCAATGCAGGAGAAAAGAAATACAGAAAGCCTCTAAAGTGGGTTTCTGCATTTCTTTTGTTCTGCATTAACCCTTAGCCCGCCAAATAAATTGTCGTCTGCTATATTTCTCGTCTGCTTCAAGTTTCAAAGTGCTTCAAAGTTGCTCAAAATTGCTGAAAATGTTGTCCGAGTGTCAAACAGCTTAGATCCGGATGAGACGCCGAGTTACTCGGCGTCTCATCCGGATCCAAGCTGTTTGCATATGGAGCTATAGTCGTGACTGGCAGGCTAAGGGTTAAACAGTAGTATGTATTTGAATAAGGGTCTTGTTTTGTCAATACGTTTTGCTTATTACAAGACTGAGAAGACACCAATCAATGGTCCATCGTCATGCAATGGCCGCCTAATGTACGCTTAATTGTTACAATTTTTATCTTGGTTTTCTATCAATAGCTTCTAAGTTTAGCTGCGGTATTGCCGAAAGCATGGGATATGGATCTGAAAAGTTGCATTTGTGACTAAACTTCTGTACATGTACTATTAGAATCAATATCTTGTCAATGTATGTCATTATATGTCATGAATCCCTCCCCCGTGCTTGTGGGACGCTTTTTATTATCAGTAGAAGTGGGAGTTGTAAAAACTGCAAAAGTTGTCAATATATTCTGAATTGAAACTGAAACTGATTAATTTGATTAAACGCCTATTTTTACACATAGTATATTCAATGGTGTTGTACAATAAATGACAAAATATATTCTGAACAAAAGGTGTTTGATGATTAACAGTGTATACCCAGACGAGAAGCCGCAAACTACAATCGACAATGTTTGCAAATGTCTAGCTTTTGGAGACAATACGCACTGATTAGCATGACTAATCGTTTCGGAATGTTATCTTTAATATAATAATTCATCTGTAACTTTATCATGTTGTGTGTTGTCTTCGCAGAACATATTTTTAGACATAATTCGCACGTCATCTTTATGTTTTGATCAGAAGCAGTTCTAGCAGATAACTTAGTAAAGTATGCATAACAACAACTTTATCTTAAGTGCAATGTACTTTTCGTCTACAACGTGTGTTGTCTGCTAAAACTATCAGAACTCTTTCATTTGCCATTTGTTTTGAAATTATTATTAGTGTAACTCGGCGTCTCATCTGGATCCAAACTGATTGAAACACTTATTACACATTCAGTATCGTTTTAAAGGTTAAGAAGACACAGATGCTCATTCATACACAGATATGGCGCCTTAAGATAGCATCTTCCGTGTTCCAGTCATTAAACAGATTATCTAATGCATGTCTGCGCGTAGTTTTTCCATTTAGGCAAGCAGTATAGACCCTCGATACGTTCTGGCGGTTTTCAAAACACAGAAACTCGTCTACGAAACTGTTGCCACGAATAACTTATATATGAAAACAAACTAATTTACTACTGAAATGTGTGTGCTATTTAAATAACAGTACATGTGATTTGAAATACATTCTTTTAGCAAGAACAATATACGCTGTAAATATTCTTAAAAATAAAAAAATGATTCATTTGTATTGGCAAACAATGTTGACCAAGAGAAGACACCACATCTGGTCAGAGTTTATATTGTTAGTCAAAATAACACAAATTCCCGTGACACCGTATTAGTGACGTCAAACATTTCCAACAAGTCTGCTAAGACAACACCGACTTCAATCAAACAGCAATACACCAGTTTAAATCCCGATAACTATTTCTCTTTCTATTTATTTCATCTTTCCATCAATACAGATGATTATGAGAAGGGGCACTTTTTAGGTGCACCATTGGGACTGTACCCGGCCGGTCACATTATTCTGGCACCGACGAACCAATCGTAATGCTTAGATACCGAATTACATGTACATTTGTACTTGCTGTTTGATCACGATCCAAACAGTTTGTATATGATAAACCTGGCGCACTGTTAAATAGGAGATTTAAATGAATATAACAACATAAGATTTCCTTCAAGAATTTCTCAGACTAAATAAGCTTTATTTGAAAATTCTTACGTCATAACATAAACGTGTGCCGCCTGCGTAAGTTTTCTACAAACTTTTACCCATAATCTGTCATATTTCGATGACAGATCTAATTCAAACAGGGCACTAGGCACTTTAGCAAAGCAGAAATAGATTGCAAACGATTCTCTCCACCAAATTGCCTACTAGATATTCTTTATTCCATGATAACGTCGGTGGCAAAAAAAGAAAAATACGTTTTTGAAAATAGAGTATTTATGTAAATGCTGAAATCCAGACATTCTGGGACATGTCGGAATAAAGAAATCCATACCAATCCTTTAACCAAATCGCGAGACAGTTTTTTGGCATTAGCAAACAGTTCGGATTCTGATTAGACGCCGAGTAACTCGGCGTCTGATCAGGATCTAATCTGTTTGACTCGTGTTGCAATGGTATTTTATTAAAATATGATTAAATCACCATCTGTCAAAACTTGTCGACGGAAAATTAGAAGCAGGCGATATCTTAAGCGAAACGAATATAATAGGAGATACATATATTTGTCTAGAATGAGCAATTTGGCGTATAATTACGTGTACTACTTTATGCAAAGGACTTTTGCTAAATGCCATTGACTATACTTATAACGTATGACATTTCTTGCTACATGTAGTATTTTGTCGTTTTTACATGTAAATCATCTAGATCTACAATGAAATCGAAACTTTTCTTTTTCGATTTATATATTTGGCCTGAATGTCCGATCCAAACAGTTGGAAGCCTGATCAGATACTGAGTTCATCAGCGTCTGGTCAGAGGTCCGTTTTACTAAATAGTGAGGGCGCCAACTCTCAAAAGACCCTTAATTAACAATGATTTGCAAGCGGAGATGCAGAAAATTTCTAATGGTATATTTGAATAGTATAGACCTTCCCGAGTTTGGAAAGGCCGGATGCCAAGGCTGAAAGTGGTCAGGGACATTTTTACAAGGGCGATAACTCTGACCTTCAATTATTCAATTTTCGCCACAATTACATTGCATTTTAACACTACTTGTATATTTCAATTACCACTTTAGCTAGGGACACCAAATTTGTTGTGTGAGTACATCTTGGGATGGCGGAGTGTCACGTTCTAAATTTAGGTCACTGTGACCTTGACCTTGACCTTTGACCTCAATTTTTAAAAAAAGCTTGTCAGGGACATATCTTCTGTACCGTATTAGCTAGGAATAGTTAATCTTGTGTAAGAACATCATGAGAAGTCGGAGTGTCTCGTACTACTTTAAGGTCACTGTGACATTGACCTTGACCTTTGACCTCAATTGTAAAATGTGTGTATTCTTGTATATATGTAACCTTTTTTGTCCTGAGTATATTTCCATTACCCCATCAGCTAGGAATAGCAAATTTGTTGTGTGAGTACGCTTTGGGATTGCGGAGTGTCGTGCACTACTTTTAGTTTACTGTGACCTTGACCTTGACCGTTGACCTCAATTCTTTTTAAAAAGCTTGTCTGGATTATATAGTTTGTACCGTATCAGCAAGGAATAGCAAATTTCGTTTATTAATACATAATGAGATGGCGGGGTGTTGAGTACTACTTTAAGGTCACTGTGACTTTGACCTTGACATTTGAACTCAATTCCAAACTGTGTGTATGTGCATATGTATGTAACTCATTTTTTCTTGAGTATATTACCTTTACCACGAAACTTCACACACATATTCACAGAAATCACCCCTTTTAAAATGCCATCGTAAGTATAAATAAACTGAGCGAGGGTATTCGCATCGTCTGCGATGTCTCGTTTGCTTAAGCAGGCTCCCCTTTGTTTAAGTTGAATATATAAATTGCTAAATATCATATAAATATTTTAATAGATCGACACAGAACCGTCATATATAATTTTAGTGTATCGTAACGCCAGTTGAATCATTACTCACATTAACTATTTCGAGTTTGCATGATTAAATTCAACTGCATAACGTTAGGATTTTTTTTGCCGTTTACGTATTATTTTCAAAATATGGTCACGCAGATGGACATTGTGCTTTGAGAGAGTTGGTTAGAAGGCAAATCAGCAGCATATGTATCAGAGTAGTTGAGTATTAGTTATCTTTTTAAAATTTGGCATCTGCTAAAAGTTATCACTGTTGATATCTAGCTACATATTTATTGTTAATATCATTCAAACATGTATCTCATAGCCATGTCGCTCACATGTAACATGTAGGCTATTGTACCTTTCATTTTACTATGGTGTTCATCTGAATCGAACGACATTTCATTTTCGTCTGACTGACGCAAACTGACGTACGTTAATGAATAATTGTTGGTGTTTATTTTTTAATTTTACAGTAGTTCAGTGCTATCGCAACTAGTGTGTATGGTGTGAATTACAATGTGTAAGTGTCCGGTTTGATGGAAATGGGCCACTCTGCCGGTCGGTCATTGGGTAATTTCTATGCTTCGAATTCCATCATAATGGCTTGAATGTTTTGTCACATATTTCATAGCCTACTGATCGTCTCCTTCACTATCTATATGAGCATAACCAACCCGGTTGTCACATATATCGTCATCGCAAGCACATGCGTCAGTGGGCTGCAGATTTTCTTTTTGGCATTTGCATCGCCTCGATGAGCAATATGTTTTGCATGCGCATCTTTTGAAACCAATTATTGTAGAAAGTATTTTGTCATTTTAATCAGAACAAGGTGATTATTTCCAACGATGCCCTTACTAGCGTTAACTGGGGATGGTTGTTTGAGGTATTGCTTGGTGGCTGAATTCCAGATAAAAGACTGGTACGTTTGTAGTTATTTCTCTTCATAAATGTTCATTCAGTGCATCAGATGTCGGCGGGGGTTTCGCACTTGAAAAACAAAAACTTTCTTTGAGAATAAGTCATACCTGACACTGTCGATGTTTTCTTCTAGCATGTCGCTGTATAAACAGACACTGCCTGTGGCACAGATTATGTCGCACGTATTGACATGGCTACTAGGTCCTCTCCAACTTCTCCATGTCCTTCAAGCAATGACACTATTCGTGACAATGGTGCTCCAACATGTCTTCCCCATTCCATAAAATGCACTATTAGAGTCACAACCCTCAACGCATGTATGACCGGCAAACATTTGAAAATATTTCTCCAAGGTTTGATGCTTTTGTCGTGCATATGAATAAAACGTTTTATTTGGCGTCTGAATATTTGATCCAATGCTATTCTGTGACAAAATTCTGCCACTTCGGAATCCACAGAACAATATTTGTAACATGGAGCTCTCTCACGACGAATATTTGGAATCATTCTAGAGTTTGCCTCCTTATGGTCAGACCGTAGTTCTTTTACACTTTCACAATTATTTCTCAGTACTTTTACTGCTTTATCTGTATCTTTGAAACCGCCACCGATAAATACAGTCATATCATCTGGTAATTAATTTTCAAACTGATCAGTCAATTCTCTTACAACGAATTCCGCATTGATATTGTCGACCTTGTTGACAGGATTTAAAGGTAACTTTGTTATTTGCCTTGACATGGGCGTTTTGTTGTCTGGTTTCTTATTTCCTGCATCTCTACATGCCCGTGTCTCGTCCTTTCTCCGGACTTGATAGATTTTTATTCATACTGGTAGTTATCCCCAACCAGAGCTGTGTATTTGAGTGCCACGCCTAAAACTACTGATGCAACTTTCTTAGAAACATCACCAAATGTTTTACAAGCAGACCTTTTGGTGCATATCGTCCTAAACAACATCAATTCAAAGACTAAAGCCCTGGGTGTTCTTTTTGGTCAAGCTGCTTTATTTCCACCTTTCCTTCAAACCTATACAATATTGCGGATTTTGTAGTTTTCTTCATGTTACCATCTAGATTGAATGATGCCAAAGGAACGGGGTCAGCTCATATGAAACTAGAACTTTCTAACGTCGATTTCACGATTTTTTCCGGCTACAGTCAACTCACAGAATAATTATCTATGTTAACGAATTAAATCTTCTTGATTGTCTTGATCTTCATTGGTTTCTTCATTTAAGAGAGAATGTCTTGTTGTTTGGTTTGGCATTAGAGCCAAGCAATCAATACGAAAAGTTTCGTCGAACACCTCAGCGGTCGGCAAGTGTCCAGATCTACGGGACAGTCAAATCATTTGCTCTTGTCCCAGTGATTCATAAGCCCTTTCTCAGTAAGGGTAAGTGTATAGATAGACCTTTTTTTGGTTAGGATATACTCATTGGACCTGCATCCAGAACTGTTTGAAAGTAATATTGGGTTGGCAACTTCCAATTACGTTTCAACGTGGCTCAGAGACAGAAGGGAATAAGTGGCTATACTAAGGATCCACACTGGACACAACAGGCTTGTGTCACATATCTTTACCAAGATGAAGATAGCCCCATCCCCTTGTGTACCTGTGGCCTTGAACAGCAAACGACTTGGCATATACTGCAGAGGTGCCCACAACTGGACGAGAAAAGGAAGCATATGTGGCCAGAGTCGATACATGTACAGACCAAGCTATATGGACGGATAGAGGAATCTAGGAGGATCACATCGTTCATGACAGAATCTGGACTGGCGTTGTAGACGGTGAACATGGCTCAGACAAAAGATTCTTGAACAACGTCACTTTAACTGTTGATAGTGTAACAGTGAATGCTTCCTCTTGGAAACATGTATGTTTGTTTAGAAAGTTTATATTTAGTTGCATTCCAAAGCATTTAACCTATTCAATCACATAATGGTATGTGTTGACGTATCTAAGTGCAGCAGTTTACCATTGTCTTCCATTAAAGATATTTCTAAGATCTTCAAAGGCATCTACTGGAGTTATCACATTCAAATGAATGAAATTATAATGCTTTTGTAACACAGGACGCTATTTATTGTACATATATGTCTAGTTTTGTTTTTCAAACGCCTTTATCCATATACATGCGTTGGGTTACTTTCTGAGGTACACATTCGTTGATCGACATATTTTAATATATGTACATGATACGTAATCGTTTCTCTTCTCCATATTGCCATTTGATGTCTTGCGATGCCATGAAACCAAATTCAATCAATCAATCACGAAGCTGGCACGTTTGGCGTTTAAAAATGCCCCCATTGATTTTTAGATCCATGATAATAGCCTTTTGGTACAACGGTATGTTCCTTTCGCGTATGTCCACATGGCGGAGGTGGATTGGCAGGTTTATAAAATACTAGAAATAGTATCATATGAAGACTCAATGTAGTTGTGAATCAACCGCTTCTATATAAAAACTAAAATCAGCTGTGCGACAAGACTTAACAAATTGAAGAATCAGAAGATTCAGTTTATAGCAGTAATCTATATGTGGCTGATGGCACATGTTTAATCTACCCGTCAGATGACAATGTATCTGTAGCATTTTGGCCTAATAGAAATAATGTGTTTCTTGCTTGTTTCTGATGCACGCATTTTAGTTATATTACATTTTAGCATGTAATGGCTGCCAATGAAGGGATGAGCTCTGCCACTATTCGAGATACCACAGTTAGTGAGTGCTGGTGTCACCTTTTACAGTCTAGCCCATCTCCAGACACACATTGCAGCTTATAATTATGTTCAGTATACACTGCACCAAGTGAAGCAAGGGCCTTACCGTTTCTATCTGCGGACATTGCTATTGAAGTTTCTTTTAAACATGAAGACGGGCTGATCGACTACCATACCTTGTGACTGGTCTTGGTTTATGTTGTTATATGGCTTTATCGTTTATGGAGGACTTCAATTCCTTGCCAAATTATTGAAGAACGGTTAGATGACTAAATGAACTGAGACAACATGTATGGCATGGGTTTTAAAGTATTTGTGCTATACTGGCAAAGCAAACAGTCCATAAAGGACCCATTTAAACACCAAGATTTGTACATCTTTCAACAGCATGTGCCCTTCGCTTATCTGGAGAATTGCCACATGAAAGAGTATGCTAGCTGTATGTCCTCAAGGCATGACCATGAACAGTCACATTACTATATTGATGCTTTAATGACAAATCTGTTAGTACAATATGTTATTTTTACATGCAGTTATGTGACAGTAATATATGTCGACACTGTTTTTCATTTTATCAATACCATATAGTGACAATTGATTAGAATTGGATAATTTGACATAACACCGTCTAAAGGCAATTTCAATGTCAGCAATGAATTTATTGACCACAAATTAGCTAGAAATCATGTGTCACACCTAGTTCCAAGACAAAAATATTTTCGGGTATTTTCAAAATGGCCGACAAATTGGCCGACGGCAGACATCTTGGATTTTTAGAAGTTTTGATTTTCATTTTCCCGATGGTTTTATGCAATTCCCATACACAAAAGGAAAAATTAGCATCGTGATTTGAAGAGAAATTCACGTATCATGTCTACTAATAAGTTTATATACTGGGAAATAAGAAGCTGGAATTCAGTATTCAGGGGGAGATAATCAATGCTAATTTTCCGCGTCATCCGGCGGCCGTTTAACTTCAAACAAGTGCCATTCTGTAGAGAATACTTGCACCTTTAACATGATATAGGTCTCATAAATTCCGGCTATTTGGGGACCTAGGGTACAGTCAGTCCTGAAACTAGTTGGCATGCTTTCCGTTTATAAGAATTAACATTGAACGTTGGTGGGTGGGGCAAGTAAAATGACTGTAGAAAAAATTCTGACCACTTTTGAAATTGGCATCCGCATAAAATCTTCATAAAAATGCATTACGAATTCGGCAATATAACTGAAAATTTTCTGCATCACCACTTGCAAAAAAAAATTTTCACTGGCCTGGGCGCCCTTACTAAAACTACTTACGCAAAAATTTTGCGTAAGTCAAAATTTAAAATTTTAATTTATATTTTTTATTATCACTTGCTACAAACAGCAAATAGCCAGATCATAGGACGCGCTTTTAGCGCGTCCTCTGATCTGGCTATTTGCTGTTTGCAAACGTTTATGATCGAAAAATAAGAGTTAAACGATTTTGACTTACGCAAAAATTTTGCGTAAGTTGTTTAGTAAAACGGGCCCCAGGTTTCAAACTGCTTGCCACTCAAATTTAATATTTTCAGAAGCCTGTATTTTCCTATAGAGCACTACTTCATTGCAGTGCGCTTGTATTTTGTTTCGTTTCGCATCAATAAAGCAACATGCTTTACCATCAGGTTTCATAATAGAATAGTCTTATAACCGTTTCACTCTCAATGACGCTTAAAAGCGCGTTGCAAACAGTTTGGATCTTGATTAAACGTGTTACGCGGCGTCTGATCAGGATCCAAACTATTTGACACTCGTTTGAAATTTCTTCAGTCATACTGCCTTGTTTTGTAACTTTGAAACGACATTGCAGACAACAAAATTGAAGCAGAAGACAAGAAAAAGTTTAAGGGGTACAGTGGAGAATCTGTTGTTCTTTCCCGTTTAAACGTGAGCCATACGCTCGTATTAGACACTGAGATGTTTGGTGTTTCAATTTGACCAACACATTTGGACATCTATCATAAGTTTAAACATATTTACTTCCAGAATGTACATAGACCGTTTTAGGAAAATGGTTTAAACGAAATAGTAATCTTATTGAGTTTCTCTCCTTGATCATTCTCTTCCAGATCAAATTGCATGACTGCGTCTTCATTTTTTTCAGGCGACAAGAACTTTTAAAACAGACAATATTACGGCTACGTTTTAACCGAATGCTTGCAACGAAATGGTGGAAAATTTCAACCCTAATGAGGTGTATACTCGTAATCTACAAACAGTTTACCTATGAATACATGTACTGTAGTACGTTTTTCCTAAACAAACACCTGGCCGATGCCCTTTGGTGATGGTTTGTCCTGTTTGTCATTTAGCAATATATTTTTAAAATCAATCTTAGATATTTAAAATAGATTAGACATAGTTGGAAGCTTTAACTGCCAATCGGAAGGTTCTGGAGCGAGTGCGTTAACCCTTTCCCTGATAGAAGCACCTTATAGCGTGTTAAGTATATTCTTCCGCTGAAGAAAATAGTTCCAATTTATAAAACCATGAGTACAAATCATTAGAAATATATTCTTTATTCTAGCAGATGGTAGCTTAAAGCAGGTTGAAAGTGAAGCAGAATGCGCCTTACGGCGCATTCTGCTTTACTTTCAACCTGCTATAAGACGTCACCTAAACATGATACTAGTATGGGGTAAAGGGTTAGAGCAGGTGATAAAATTCAGTGGTGAAAAGGTTAAAACAGCCATTAACCGTTCACTACATTCATGATCACGAAATATTTCATTATGAAATTATGGATTATGGAGTTGTGACCTTCATATAACCCTGTCATTGCTATGATATTGGTTACTTTAAATCTATTGTCTGCAACATTGTTTTACACTAAGATTTCAGTAATTTGTATTGAAGAAACACTGGTCGCTATAGTTGTCAAGTAGCTTCGATACTATCCAGGGCCAAGTTATTCGGCGTCTGATCTGGAACCAATATGTTTGCGAATACAAGTTTAGTTGCGATCATTGGCGAAAGGATTCACAAATGCAGCGGTGCCTCTTGTCAATTTAGCATGTTTTCTATTAGACAAAATGTCTAAGCAACCATTTTAAATGCAAACTCCAATTATGAGTCTTCTAGTATAACCTCGATAATGTCTTTCAACCTCTAGTCGAGTAATGAGCGAAACTATGATAACTGGTTAACCCTTTTTTCATAGCTTGTTTCTAGTTTTGAAGACATGTGACACTTTAAGTAGATTTCAAGTAAGGCATACTTAGCCTTAATGCTTTATTTTTCAGTCTGCTTTAAGGTACCATCAGATCTGCTAAAAAATAGAAAACAAACTTATCATGATGAATATTCATAACTGTATAAAGTTGAACAATTTTCTGCCGTGGAAGAATTATAAGTGTGAAATGCGTATCTTTTGATTATTTGGTCAAAACAGTTGGATCCCAATGCAAATGTCTCCAAATTCCTTGTGTCTCAAACTATTAGACATCCAGACGATATGTTTTCAACAAACCAATATGGTATATAAATCAAATATTTAAAACATCTCTGTAAACGAAAGCTAGCGGGTCAAAGGTTAGCTCATGCATTGCGCAGAAAATAGAATGAAAACATTAATGAGTCGGCACAAAAAGCAAATTGCCCTAATGGCTTCATAACTCCATGATCTCACTGTGGGTACCAAGGAAACCGACCTGAAAAATCAATGTCTGCAATTAAAAGTACTTTGTAACACAAATGGCATCGATTTCTGCCATGTGAATGTTGGCCAATGATAGACCTATGCTCTACGACTGCTTTTGTCAAAGATGCATTAGTAGCCTTTGAGGAGTTTGTGGTTCAACGTAAGCTAAAAGTAATGCAGTAAGCTCCTGTGGGAGCTTTCTGCATTACTTTTATCTTTCATTGAACCGATATGTTCTTAAGATGATGTCGTACGTTAATATTAAAGTTCCTCTTAACGCAGATTCAACTGTTTAGTATATACTTCGCTTAGCCCCTTCCATCGCCGATGGCGACTTGATCGATTATTTTCAAATAGTTTGGATCCAGATTAATCACAGTGTACATCGGTCTCTGATATGAGTCCAAACTGTCTGTTAAGGCTGTATTGGTTTCTTCAGTTAACAAATGAGTAAATTTTACATGTCATTTAACAGATGTCGCAGACGACAATTTCAAAGCAGACGACAGTGTGACAGGGGAAGAGTAAACGTGTAAACTGACTGTGACAACGTTAGTTTACTACAGTGGAGAAAACGTTATTCTTTCCCAATAAACGCGTTTACGTTAAAACTATATTTTCCATTGCAAACAGTTTTGAGCCAGATCAGACGCCGGGTAACCCGGCGTCTGATCAGGCTCCAAACTGTTTGCCACTCAACTTAAAATAAATCGTGAGAAATGTCAAAAAATTGTAATTTCCTACACTTTTCTGCAACGCGTTTGCGTTTCGATTGCGTTTAAACGGGAAAGAATAACGTTTTCTCCACTTTATACAGACACAAAGCACAGATGTTGATCTTAAAATCTGTCTCATATTAATGACAAAAGGTTCTACATGATGATCTATCCTAAGACAAAGTACAGACATTATTGAATAGGAAATGTAGCTGAGAGCATGATATTTATTCGACCTTTATTCCAAGCCATGACAAACCGAGATTTACGCATTAAGGGCCAAACCAATCGCATTACCAGTTAACATATAAATTTATTATTCATAACGTTTGTGTATCTGAGTTGCGATCTGGTCATATATGGTACATTTATGCGCCATACTGTTCCTTAATCATCAACAGAGGATCTTTATGTTACAGTGGAGAAAACGTTATTCTTTCCCAATAAACGCGTTTACGCTAAAACTATTATTTGCAGTGAAAACAGTTTGGAGCCAGATCAGACGCCGGGTAACCCGGCGTCTGATCAGCCTCCAAACTGTTTGCCACCAAGATAAACATGAATTATCAGAATTGTCGAAAAGTTGTACTTTTCTACGTTTTAGTGTTTGCGTTTGCGTACGTTTGAGTTTAAACGGGAAAGAATAACAGATTCTCCACTGTACCTATTAAGCAGGCGATGTTTTGGCATTAAGAGCGTCATTCTTGATTCAGCTGCACATATACATGTACCCGATACATGTAGCTGGTCAGAACCCAAACTGCTTGACATTCAAATCGATAAAGGGCCAAGTGAAATAACGTTAACCCATTTACCCCGGAAACTTCAAATGGAAACATTAGTTCCGGTTTCCGACACAGTCTAGAATAACTTCACTATTTTGGATGTATTTTACATGTATTTTACAATTTATTGTAAAATAGCAAACAGTACAGAGCCTTATCAGGGTGTACTCCTAGAGGAACCCTCTGATTTGGGTATACAATGTTTTCATAAAACAAGTGTGCACTTCACATATACATGTACATCTTTTTGTTTTATATAAATGACGAACATACTCGTTACATTGTACTAAGGTTCAATGGGTTAAAATACATTTTACGTACGTTTTACAGCTACATTGGAGAAGACGTTATTCTTACCTAATATACGCGTTTATGCTTAAACTGTTACAGTGGATAATCTGTTATTCTAACATGACACGTGAATTCGTCTCTATAAACAAAGTACAGGTCTATCGTGGTATACCTGAGACGGTATACCACGCTCTTCCCTACCCCGCTCCTCCCACGGTTATATGACATGACGTGACTACGTGCGTTCATACGTTATGTTTTTTAAATTTCTTTCGTTATTCATATAGCCCGTAAAGACCATATACTTTTAACCAGTAACGTTACAGTAATTGTCTCATTCTTCTGTCTTGTTTGATGTAATGTTTGTTCTATGCCAGATTATGGATCGGTAATGGTAAATTTGCTTATGGGTGTTAGATTCTTGTAATGCCGCGGAAAAAGTTATTCGGTCGAAAAACTTCATCCGCTGAGGAAATAAGTATGGAACATTTGATTTCCTTTCTAATGAATTTCCTTACATCTGGTCATGTTAGAATCGAAATAATCTATGTTTTACCGTTGTGAAACTGTATTTTACAACGGTCGGTCGTTGTGGTGCGCAGGAATTGACCACTCAGGCCTTCGGCCTTCGTGGTCAATTCCTGCGCACCACAACTCCCCACCGTTGTAAAATACCGTTTCACAACGGTAGAACCTAGATTATTTCTTAATTCTTTCCCGTTTAAACGCAAACGTACGCAAACGCAAAACACTAAAACGTAGAAAAGTACAACTTTTGGACAATTCTGATAATTCATGTTTATCTTGGTGGCAAACAGTTTGGAGCCTGATCAGACGCCGGGTTACCCGGCGTCTGATCTGGCTCCAAACTGTTTGCACTGCAAATAATAGTTTTAGCGTAAACGCGTTTATTGGGAAAGAATAACGTTTTCTCCACTGTACTTCCTTTGACCAAACGCCGTGTAATACAAAAATCTGTTTTCCACTCAGATTAAAATATTTCTAGAATACTATGTATATGTAATTTTCTACGTTGTAGTGCATTATATTTGCATTTCGTTTCATTAACACTTTGATGATCAAATTTATCTCGAGGCTTTTACCCCTTCACAGCCATATTGTTGTCTGCTTCAATATTATTGTCTGCAATATATAAGGCAGTATAACTTACGTTATTTGAAATTAAGTGACAAACAGTTCTGATCCTGATCAGACGCCGCGTCACGCGGCGTCTGATCAGGATCAAAACTGTTTGCAAATACGCTTTATGACGTCACTGAGAGTGAAAGGGTTATCGGGAAAGAACAACGTTTTCTCTATTGTAGCAGGATACGCTTCAACCAAAGATGGGACCGAATGATGTGCAAATTTATAAATCGGCTTTCAGCTGCATCGGAGATATTGCAGTGCAGAATGACATAATTAGTACTTTTAGAACTTCTTGAATGCCAGGGTGCGTCAATCCAGATTCTAAATGACACAAATTTACGCGGAAATCTCGCAATGGAATCAGACAAAACTATGCGTCTCGTGTTCATAGAGTCTCGAGATACATTTAAGTGCATGAGATTGGTACAAAGTGAGGAATACATTAGTATATACCGTATCCACGTTTATACAAAACTAAACGCAAACGCAACGCAATGAAATATTAAAAATTACTTTTATAAAAATATTCTGACGATTTATTTTTTCTGAATGGCATATACTTGTAGTTTTGAGTCTGAATATAAAGTATTTTTCTTTTTTCAGCAAATTGGTTTTAGGAGCCCTATTTAAAATGTTTTAGTAAAGAAGACGTTATTCATTCCCGTGTACAGACATAAAAAAGCAAAACCAACCCAATAAAATGTAGAAAGTAACATTTTCACGAATTATTTTAATCTGAGAGGCAACTACAGTGGAGAATCTGTTATTCTTTCCCGTTTAAACGCAAAACAACGCAAAACACTAAAACGTAGAAAAGTACAACTTTTGGACAATTCTGATAATTCATGTTTATCTTGGTGGCAAACAGTTTGGAGCCTGATCAGACGCCGGGTTACCCGGCGTCTGATCTGGCTCCAAACTGTTTGCACTGCAAATAATAGTTTTAGCGTAAACGCGTTTATTGGGAAAGAATAACAGATTATCCACTGTAGTTAGAATTCGGATCAGAGTTCTTCTGACGTGGCTCCAAAGTGCTTGCAATGGATATCGTGTTTTTAAAAAACCTACATTTACAATGCTCCCTCCCAACAACGTCCCTCTCTACAATGATTCCCTCCTAATAACAACGCGTGTCGCTTGTCCGCAAACAAGACAATTGTGTCCAACCTTTTCACGGCTGCAATAGCGTCTACTTAATATTGTCATCTGCTGTTTTCCTCATATCAACATATTGGACATAGTGACAAAAACAAAACCTAAGGACGAGGAACAAACAACTTGAATCCAGATCAGACGCCGCGTTACACGGCGTCTTGTCTGAATTTCAGCTGTTTGCAAATGGAAGCTAATTTCCCTCCCTATTACAACTCCATCCGAAAAACACAATATGTGTCTCCCATTGGGCGTTGTTGTAGAGAAGGAACACGGTATTTGGAAAGAACAACGTTTTGTCTGTAGCCTATATAATGCCCGCCGCCCTCACATCGACAGCATTTCGGAAACGACACAAATAATCAGGAGAAAGTGATTTAAAGAAATTTGAAAGCCCCCAGACAGTCGAAGAATGCTACATACCATGACAATACCATCAATTCGCCTCACAATGAATTAAATTTCGAATCATTCAGGCAGAATGCAAATCTCAAGATCGTAGAAGCATGCACTTAGATGTTTAGTAATGCAAGATATTAACCCTGATCATGCTAAATTGTCGTCAGCTGATAGTATACCGTCTGCAAAAAACAAGTAATTGAGTTTGATCTTTTTTCAACTTTAGACAATATTAATATGAGTGGCAAACAGCTTCGATCCGGATCAGACACCGATTAACGCGGTTTCACTTTCAGAACACTGTAAAATGGTCGTCTCCAACAGTATACCCATTTCGTCTACAGTTTATTTAACCAATTTGTGACTGGATAGTGCAATGAATTCTGTCTATGTACAGTGGAGAGTCTGTTATTCTTTCCCGTTTAAACGCAAACGTACGCAAACGCACAACACTAAAACGTAGAAAAGTACAACTTTTGGACAATTCTGATAATTCATGTTTATCTTGGTGGCAAACAGTTTGGAGCCTGATCAGACGCCGGGTTACCCGGCGTCTGATCTTGCTCCAAACTGTTTGCACTGCAAATAATAGTTTTAGCGTAAACGCGTTTATTGGGAAAGAATAACGTTTTCTCCACTGTACATAAAATGTCGAGGTCGCATGAGGGTGTCAAACAGTGAAGATCAAGGCCAGCCACCGCGTCTTTGACTGTTTGCAATGCAATAAAGACAGCTTTTTGCATGGCATGTCTCATATCAAAATACATTTATATCGAGCACTGTTCAGTTACGTACCATCAGTTAACGAGAATGGTAAATTGCTCTACGGGGCGTACAGTTATTTACCGACATTGGTCCGATCTCATTATAGACGTTTTACCTTAAAACACCTAATGCCTTATCACAGTTTATATTTTAACCATTTCACCGCCACAACATCATTTATTAAAACTCAGCAGTTTGTCACAATTTTTAACATTTATATTCAAAGCAAATGTAACCTCAGTACTACTGTTAAATGATTTAGATCCTGAAAACACGTCGAGTTACACGACGTCTGATCTGGATCCCACTGTTTGCAAATACCAGTGCAGTCGTAGTTGGAGGTGTAAGGGCAGCTAGGCGTGTACTCTTGCCAAAACTGCTTTCAAGACAGGTTATTTACGAGGACCATAAATCATTAGATTAAAATAACAGCTGATTAACCTAAGACAAAACTTATTCCAAGAATACAGTTAAACCAGTGCTATAGTTACATGTACAGTGGAGAAAACGTTATTCTTTCCCAATAAACGCGTTTACGCTAAAACTATTATTTGCAGGGTAACCCGGCGTCTGATCAGGCTCCAAACTGTTTGCCACCAAGATAAACATGAATTATCAGAATTGTCCAAAAGTTGTACTTTTCTACGTTTTAGTGTTTTGCGTTTGCGTACGTTTGCGTACGTTTGCGTTTAAACGGGAAAACATAACAGATTCTCCACTGTATTCTTTACGGTTTAAAGGAAACGAAAGGCAAACGCATTGCAGTACAAATCATCTTGTTGACATTGCGGACGATTCTCTTGCAATGGAAATAAATGTTTTTGTATCAATGCGTTTAATGGGAAAGAAAAAGGAATTCATCTCTGCGCAAATTCAAAACGAAAATATAGCTGCTGTCCTAGAATTCAGTAGATCTTGTGAAAAGCGGCCACTCTGAAGTATATAAACGAAATCATTCAAGTTGTTCACCCATTTACTCTTGGAACTTGTAATGGACAACTCAATGAAGTCTGGGCAATATTTGAAAATTTAGAGTTGATTGTAACAGTATATTGCACAATTACAAACAATGACGACCCTGGTCCGAGAACAAGAGCCTTCTGATCAGGGTATTCACATTGTGCAAAGGATAAGTTTACTGTTCAGATGTACCCTGTTTGTATACTCGTAGATATGATTGGATGTGTTAGGTAGCAATTAAATGCACGATAAAGGTAAGGCGGAAAACTCCTTTTCCTGAAAAGTACTTCAGTGGAGAATCTGTTATTCTTTCCCGTTTAAACGCAAACGTACGCAAACGCAAAACACTAAAATGTAAGTCTATTTACAAGAAATGGCCGTTGGGGAGCTTTTTTTATCAAACGTCCAAATACTAGGACGATCAACCTGTGTTGAGCTGTTTTTTCTATTATGAAAAGTCTGAATACCCGTGTCACAAAATACTTCAAGAACAGTTATAACTCATACAGCTCGTACAGCTGCAAAAGTAACCAACTGTATTTTTATTTATTACATTATGCATGTGTTAAATGTTTTGAGCGAGGTGACATCGTCGTCATTCAGGAAGCATGTGATACAGAGAGTTCCACAATAGCTTTTTGGAATATCTTGGTATTGCATTATGTCTGCATCGTGCAGGGCTGCCATTTCTCCGGATTTTTCCTAAATCTCCGGATTCTTTCCCAGTACATGGTAGCTTAAAGCAGGCTGAAAATAAAGCAGAATGCACACTAAGGCGAATTCTGCTTTAATTGCAGCCTACTTTAAGTGGTCGCATGTCAACAAAACAAGAAAAAGGCTATGTGATAAAGGTACGATTCGTAAAATCGCACTTGAAAAAAGCAAATTTTGAAATCTTAGGATTTTTTATGTCAACGTATGGCAGCCCTGATTGTGTACTATGCTATCATTTGAAATAAGTCTTTCCCCAACAGAAGTGTCGTTGGTGCCTCTACCTACTTATGTACGTAAGTGTCAATATGTATATCTATTCATAATACTGAATATATTTAGTAGTTTACAGAAAGATGAAAGAAAAGCAGAATGCCCTTAAAGGAGCTTTATGCTTTACTTGCATCAGTAATCTAGTTGGATATAAGTTGACTTACAAATAATCATTATTATGAAAGAAATGGTTAATAACGTTTTATGTTCCTTATTTGAATAGACTTTAACAGAATTTTCGTAAATCTGATTTATTACATTCATCAATCCATCTTCTTATTTGATCGCTAATCGCAAGTGAAATGATGGTGAGAATTGTATCATGTCTCGTTAAATGCATTCATGACATTTATTTTGAAAGGATTACGTTTTATTACCACAGACTTAGGATTTTATATGTTTAGTGCTAAGCCTAATGTTCTTGAGTGCCTGTCATTCCAAGAAATATAATAATAATCATGAGAATATGACTTTTTTACTTGTTTTAGAGCCACAAGGTAAAGCTCTTAATTGTGAGCTGTTTCCTGTTAAGTACAAACTATTTCTACAGTTTATAAGATTGGTTCCCGTTTGAACGAAACGAAATGTAAATGAGCCATGCCATAACAAAACAAGCCTTATTGCATTGCAGAATTGTACTGACCAACCACCGTTGTCATCCAAGACTCTTTATCTGAAATTGGTCTACACTGCCAAATACAATATACACTGGAGAATCTGTTATTCTTTCCCAATACACGCGTTTACGCTAAAACTATTATTTGCAGTGCAAACAGTTTGGAGCCAGATCAGACGCCGGGTAACCCGGCGTCTGATCAGGCTCCAAACTGTTTGCCGCCAAGATAAACATGAATTATTAGAATTGTCCAAAAGTTGTACTTTTCTACGTTTTAGTGTTTTGCGTTTGCGTACGTTTGCGTTTAAACGGGAAAGAATAACAGATTCTCCACTGTATGATACAGATGCAAAAACTGCTTAAGATGCATGTGGCTGTCAAACAGTGTAGACCAAGATCAGCCGCCGCGTCTTTGACGTATTTGACGCGGCGGCTGGCCCTGATCTACAATGTTTGAAATACAATAAGTCATGATTTCTCAAGTCACAGCTCAAATGTAATGCAATAGGACGAAATGGAATAGGAAAAGACAGTGTTTTGAAACTGTTCGCGATTCAGTAAAATTAGGATGGCCATGCTTCTTATCATGCAGCAAAATGATTGGCATTTGACTTGACTGTTTTAGCACAAACGTGTTCATTTTGGAAAGAATGAAAATGTCATCAGAGTGCAGACATCGGCGCATTTGAGCCCAAAATATTTGCAATAGTTATATTGTCTTCCGTATCTTGCTAAAGTTTAGTATTGCCATTAGCATCAACCTGCCTGATGCACCGACACCAGATATTCTAAAAGGTCGGGATGGAGTACAAGAGAAGTATCTCCCGAATTTAAATCTGTTGTGTTTGCACAAAACGTATGATGTGACAACTCGAAGAGACGACTCTAATGAGAAGTCACACCATACGTTTTGCTGGAGATATATGGCTTTTTGTTGATACTGCACAGTGGAGAAAACGTTATTCTTTCCCAATAAACGCGTTTACGCTAAAACTATTATTTGCAGTGCAAACAGTTTGGAGCCAGATCAGACGCCGGGTAACCCGGCGTCTGATCAGGCTCCAAACTGTTTGCCACCAAGATAAACATGAATTATCAGAATTGTCCAAAAGTTGTACTTTTCTACGTTTTAGTGTTTTGCGTTTGCGTACGTTTGCGTTTAAACGGGAAGGAATAACAGATTTTCCACTGTACGTTTTGCTGGAGATATATGGCTTTTTGTTGATTCTGTATATGTATTTTCTTTATGTAGAACTGTGTCCATCATGTTTGCAGGATAATATACTTGTATATTAAATATCACCCCCTCTTATCTAGGGTAAAGTAAGACCTTCATATTACGACAACTTAAAGGAATGCTAATTGATTATATGAGAGCAGATGGTAGCTAAAAGCAATGTGAAAGTAAAACAGAAAGTTCCCATAGGAACTTTCTGTTTTACTTTCATCTTGCTTGCAGCTGTCACCTATCTTACAGACGAACGAATTTATGTAATTTAGTGGTCGTAATAGAGAGGTTTTACTATAGTGTTGTTCTAACTATGATTCGCTAGCGCCATCTACTAAGTAAGAGTGTCGCCTAACATTTCATGGTATACTTAAGAATTGATGAATAATTCATATCATGAATAATGGTAAATGGCTGGATAAAAAGCCTACATTCAAATGCTACATGTAATATCACTAACTGCTTAACTATTAGAAGTTCCTTGACCCTCGTATCCAAAAAAAGGAAAACACAGAACACTTGTTTTTGGTACATGTAGTTGCAAACAGTTTGGATTCTACCGGTAATCATACGCCGAGTAAGTCGATACCTGTTCAGAATCAATAATATTTGACATTCATTTATCTGGATGCGTGTGTTTTAAACTTGACATTGTAACTTGGTTTATTTGGTTGATGATGTTCTTTCTTTCACTAGACACGCTAGCGGTGAAACCATGGTGACCTTTGCAAACAATGTATATTCTAATGAGACGCCGCGTGACGCCGCGTGACGCAGGATCCAAACTTTGATACATGTACTAACCCTGTTTTGAATATAAATTTTGAAAATTCTGTTTTTTTTTAGAAGATCAGTAGCACACGACAATGTTTTGTAGACAAACACAATACTTAGTATACATAGAGTTGATGTAGATGATATGTGATACATGTAGCAGAGTGAATGTACAGTGAACCCCCTTTAAACCGGACATGTGTGGGGACAACATAAATGTCCGGTTTAGAGGGGTTTCCGGTTTAGAGGGATTTTTACCCATAGCTTGTTTCTAGTATGGCAGATACCTGATCACTGAAAGCAGGTTGAAAGTAAAGCAGAATGCGCCTTAACCTGCTTTTAGCTATCATCAGCAAGAATATAGAAACTATTTCTGATAATAAATATTCATAAATGTATTTTTTCAGTAAAAGGATAAATGCATATTTATGGTGTAATGGGTTAAAAAAAAAAGAAGGGTTGGAAACGGGACCAACGATTTTGTCCGGTTTAGAGAGATTTCTGGTATTTAGAGGTTCCGGTTCAGAGGGGTATCACTGTATATATAAGCTGTTAACAGCCTTTACTGTAAACGGTGCCATTACAAGATATTTTAAATAACAGCCCAAATAGCATGTATACGAGGGGTGTTAAATTAGTTTTGATACTGGATCAATAACTTCAATATAATGAGTGCAAAATGCATGTGTGATATATCATTTTAAAGTGCAATTCTTCGCCTACACGATGGTATAATGCACGATAAGATCACATAACTCGATGAGTCACAACATTAACCTAAATGACCCCTACTCGAGGACACTGCAACATAGCACTTTTCAGACATTACTTTTTGACGTAATAACTTCTTAAAGGGTACACTTTCAAG
This sequence comes from Gari tellinella, assembly GCA_922989275.2. NCBI lineage: Eukaryota > Metazoa > Mollusca > Bivalvia > Cardiida > Psammobiidae > Gari > Gari tellinella. The sequence goes on along the minus strand of OV277856.1, from coordinate 98,479,856 downwards.
AATTGTTTGGAAATATATCAGTTTATGTCTAAATTTTAATGTAAATAAAATTTTATTTCTTTTGAAAGGGTCAACTGTCTTTTCAAAATCAACATTTCTTATTTTGCTGATGACAAAAGTTGACATGTTTTTTCGAACGCTATGAAAATGCTCTAGATCAGTATATCTACATTTTGATTTTAAAACATGAAACCATTTTTCAATGGCTTCAATTATAGCCTGGTTTTATAATAAAAAATGAGTTTGTAGTTTCCGTAACTACTTTTATACATAACAGGAGATCATTTTTTTATTATATTTTCGGTACTTGTTTAGAATTAGCTCTATTTTTAATACTTTATGTAAAAATAACATTTAAAACTGTTTAGTGTTTGCATAATTGTCTTATTGTATTTGACAGAAAATTTCATAAACTTATTCAAAATAATAATTATAGTATCAAATTGTGTTATGAAAATTAACTCAAATATACACAAAAAAGGTCCAGTGTCCTCGAGGAGGAGTCATTTAGGTTCATGTTGGGGCTGATCGGGTAATGCGATCTTATCGTGCATGATATCACCGTGTCGGCAAAGAATGGATCTTTAAAATGATATATCACAGATGCATTTTGCACTTATAATAATGACGTTATTGATCCAGTATCAAAACTTTTTGAACTACCCTCGTACACAGTAAACAGATCTCGTCACTTGATCCCTATTACTAATGTTTTGATTGAGTTTTTAACGTATTTTTGTTCCCGCTGCGTTTGTTGGAATGATCTACACTCAGCTAAACGGTTACAATATCAATTGGTTCATAGATATACTTATTGTGCTGAATATTCGTTTTCTTTAAAAAAATATATTGTCTGCGAAAACAAATTAAAATTACATTCTATGTTTTCTAGACGCAAATTGAATTGAATTGAATTGAAATTCGTGTCAAACAATTTGGATCTAAATCAGAGGTTACTTTTGAAATCCACTATTTGATACAAATGTAAAGCAATGCACAATGCAATACCGTTGACTGTTTCATGTAGTATTATACATTTATAATACATGTATACATTATTATAAAAGCCGAAAGCTCTTATGGGACATTTCTGCTTTTATTTTGACTGCTTTAAGCAGTCACGTTTATTAAAGACAAATGATTCATTCTTTTGTTGAAGGCTGCTTTGCTCATGTTTGGTTGTTGGAATATATATACCACACTACAACATTGCATCGGTCTGTATTTCTTGCTTTCTTGCATTATATAAGGTGGGGGAGTGTCGGATGTACATATGTATGTACATGTATGTATGTACAGTGGGAAAGGCGATAACCTCTCCTGCTTAACCCTTTACTCCCTAGCAAGTTTCTAGTTTTAAAGACAAATGGCCAATTAAAGTAGGTTAAAAGTATAGCAGAAATAAGGCTTATTCTGTTTTACCTTCAACATGCTTTAAGCTTCTATCTGCTAGGATATATGAAATAATTATGTTTCACAACCATTCATAACTATAAAATGGAACTATTTTTCTACAGTGGAGGAATTAATGACTCACTATCGCCCACTCTCTGATAGAATTTGTATTTGTGAAACTGTAGGGGAAGGACTGACTCTAAGATGGTTCAACTTGTAGCCAAACCCTATTCCATGTATATAATTGGAATAAAATATGCTTTAAATAAACTAAACTAATTAATGAATGCCTAAAAGGGCGTATTTATGGAGTAAATGCTATAGCAATGAAATATATCGGGAAAGTGAACGGTTCGCTAGGGTAATGTCATACATCGAGAGAAAAAAAAGTTAGCTAGAGAAATAACATACATAGAGGAAAGTGATATGTTCTTTGTAACAATGACATAAACCGAGGAAAGTGAAAGGTTCGCAAGAGCAATGACATAAATCGGGGAAAGTGAAAGGTTCGGTACAGCAATGACATGCATCGAGGAAAGTAAAGGGTTCGATATAGCAATGACATACACCGAGGAAAGTGAAAGGTTCGCTAGAGCAAAGTCATACATTGAGGAAAGTAAAAGGTTCTCGAGACCAATGAAATGCATCGATGAAAGTGAAAGGTTCGCCAGAGCAATGTCATAAATCGAGGAAAGTGAAAGGTTCGCTAGAGCAATGTCATATGTCGAGGAGGAAAGTGAAAGGTTCGCTAGAGCAATGTCATACGTCGAGGAGGAAAGTGAAAGGTTCGCTAGAGCAATGACATAAATCGAGGAACGTGAAAGGTTCGCTAGAGCAATGTCATACGTCGAGGAGGAAAGTGAAATGTTCGCTAGAGCAATGACATACGTCGAGGATGAAATATAAGAGTTCCCTAGAGCAATGTCATACATCGAGGAAAATGATAGATTCTTTTAAATGATAACGGTTTATTTAATTCTGAGTGACAATTACTGTTGGTCCATTTCAGACTCAAAGTACCTCGGCGTTTGATCCGATCCCAAGCTGTTTACAATGGGTATAATAGTTATAGCACATACTCGTTTATGGCGAAAGAAAAGCGGAGATGTTATTTCCCAATAAACGCGTTTACGCTGAAACTATAATATCAATACAAACAGTTAGGAGCCAGATCAGACGCCGGGTAACCCGGCGTCTGATCAGGCTCCAAACTGTTTGCCACTCAGATTAAAAGCGAATTGACATTATTGTTAAAAAGTTGTAATTTTCTGCGTTTTATTACAATGTGTTTGCGTTAAGTTTGCGTTTAAGAGGAAAAGAATAACGTATTCTCTCTGTAACAAATACTGATACAGAGCAAAGTGGCTGTAATTGTCGGAGAACCCGTCCTACATGCAATATTTAAGCATTCGTTGAATAATTTCAGACATAAATTGGTTAAGCTAACTTGACAAATGAACAGAGAGCGGCTATGATTTACTCTTCTTTCCTCAAGCGAAATTAATCTATGGGAAAAGACAGCACAATAGACAGGGTATGTGGAGATTCTCGGAGAAAAACTTCCAGCATTTATCTGGCAAAAATGAGAGTTGACCGACATTTGCAAACAGTCTGGATCAAGATCAGACGCCGAGTAAACTCGGCGTCTGATCAGGATCCAAACTGTTTGACACACGTTTATTGGAGTACTATGGTAAAACATTATTTTGAAAATGTTTGGATAGAAAGTTTGGAGAGGATGATATTTTTATATGGGTAAGGGCTAAAAGTCAGACGGTTTTGTTTCAGCTAAATTTTATTGACAGAGATTTATGAAGTATTAGCGATTGTGAATACGTCAAAACGCGCTGGCAGCGGTGAGGTGAGCTAGAAAATTACCACAGTGTTTTAAAGTTGGCGATCAATAAAAATGTATCAAAGATAATTCAACATTGTACAGGAAGGAATTTATGTTACTTTCCCTAAACGTGTTTCCAAATATGTCTCATTCAATCAGTTAGGAGCTAGATCAGGAGTCTAGTAACTCTGCGTCTGATCAGGTTCCAAACAGTTTACTATTCTGAAAAACACAATATGTCTTCATTTTCAAGAACATGCCGTTTTCTACATTCTATTGAACTGTGTTTGCATTTAGTTTCGCTTAAATGGAAACGAATAATAACGTCTCTTTCCCGCTGTACACATATACAGTGGTGAAAACGTTATTCTTTCCCAATAAACGCGTTTACGCTAAAACTATTATTTGCAGTGCAAACAGTTTGAAGCCAGATCAGACGCCGGCTAACCCGGCGTCTGATCAGGCTCCAAACTGTCTGCCACCAATATAAACATGAATTATCAGAATTGTCCAAAAGTTGTACTTTTCTACGTTTTAGTGTTTTGCGTTTGCATACGTTTGCGTTTAAACGGGAAAGAATAACAGATTCTCCACTGTACTTGTAATAAAAGAGTAAACCGCTCAACATGAAGATATGAACTGGCTCTATAATGTTTGCAAATGACAGTATTGATCTTACACTTACTTTTTCATTGTGAACGAATGTCTTCTTGTCCCCTGAACCCCTTCGACACCGAAGTCGCCTAATATCGCCTTCTGCAAGCAGTTTGGATCCAGATCAGACGCCACGTAACGCGGCGTCTGATCAGGATCCAAACTGTTTGATACTACTCTCGATATTTCTTTAGTCATACTACCTTAAATCTTTCTTTGATTTTGCAGACATCAATATTAAAGCAGACGACAATATGACGGTGAAGGGGTAAAAAACTCATGATAAATTGGTTGGTGAAAGGTTAAAACGCAGACTATAATATAGTAGCAGACGACACCTGAAATTCTCCTAATGGTAATGTTAACGTGAGTAGCAGACGTGTCTATTTCTCGGCATGCTGAGCGCGACTTGACTTACATTTGCGAGCAGGTTTGTATCCAGATCGGACACCGATAAATTTGGCATCTAATCAGGATCCAATCTGTTCGATACACTTATCGAAGTTTGCTACGATTAAAATACCTTAAATTTATCTTTGAGAAACAAAACCAGACGATCGTTTTTAAGCAGACGATATGAAAACAGCGAAAGGGCTAAAAGCCTTATTGTCACTGGGAAACAACTGCGACGCGAATCACGGAATCTCCAACGACCAATAACATGTAGTCAATGTAAACCATTACCCTGCTGTGATGTCGTCTGCTTTTAAATTGTCCTCTGCAAAATTTGCTAAATTTAGTTTTATACATTTTTGTATGAAAAGAAACCTAAAGACGAGTGTCAATCAGTTTGGATACAGATCAGACGCCGCGTAACGCGGCGTCTATTCTGGATCCAAACTGTTTGCAAAAAAAACAGTATAGTCGCGACCAGCAGGCCATAGTTATCGTCTGGTATGCATGCGTTTAACAAATGAAGATTTGAGTTTTTTTGACTGACGAAATATATAGATAGCAGTGTTAAACGACGTGGATCTTGATCAGAAGCCGAGTTTCTCGGTGTCTGATCTGGATCTAACCTGTTTACAAATGCCAATATATGGCGCAAATAACAGTGACAGAGTTAAACAACGGATGTGCGTATGTAATGCATGCTTAGACAAATAGGTCTATTAAACTGCAATTTTGAGAAAGAAATACAATGTATGGATTCGTCTAAGGATCACTCAGGATAACTGACAGACAGAGGCAGACACGTACATACTGACGGAAAATAAGACAGACGGGTAGATGAAGAGAGGGACAGAGAAAGAGGTGGGATAGAGAAAGAGAAAAAGAGAAAGAGAGAAAAAAGAGAGAGATAGAGGGAAGAGATAGGGACTAAAGTGAGAGGGGACTGAAGAGAAAGAGGAAAAAGAGGGAGAGATGTAGTACATGTAAGAGAGGAATAGAGATATAGAGATGGAGAGAGGGGAAGAGAGATACGGAGATAGGGGAGTTAGACATACTGATGAGAGAGAGATAGAGGGAAGAGAGTGTAGAGATGGAATAAAAGGGGGATATAAAGTAGGAGAGAGGAGGGGAGGGAGGGTAAGAGAGAGATTGAGAGACAGACCGACAAACAGACATACGAGGTGGTATTAAGATACATGTACAGCTTAATCATATTGCGCCGTAATATCTGAACAATAGCCAACGATCTCAGTTTAGGCAAAGTAAAGCTCTTCTGTTTCAGCGACCCATGGCGACTCCTTTAGATGTAATCCTTATAGACTACATGTACATGCAGTGGAGACGACGTGATTTTTTCCTAATAAATTAACGCGTTACGCTTAAGCAGTGTGTCCGTTACGAACAGTTTGACAGCATATCAGGCACCAGGTAGGCCGGTGTCTGGTCAAACTTTATCAACTCGTATTGTGCTAAACGAAACCTTTTGCAAACCATTAAAATTCTAATCAGATTGCAAAGGTTTTCAAATCCAAAATAACTACAAAAGTGTACCAATGTACATTTCATGAAACGAAAAAATTGATATAGATCTAGATCTAGATCTATATTGAAATGAATCTAAATTGGCACTCACAATTAATATTCGTTTCCGCAAAGAAACGGCAGCTCTATAGTTGTCACTTGCTATAGTGTGGAATATTCTACTCTTTCCCGTTTAACCTGAACGTAATGTAATAAAATCAAGAACCATTTAAACTTTCTTATAATATTGACGACTCATTTTATTCCGAGAAGCTGAGTTTTAGGACTAATCAGACACCGGGTGACTCTACCTCTAGTCAGGCCCTACACTGTTAAACACTCTGATTTAACCCAGTACCCTATAAATACGATTTTATGCCTTTAATTTTCCTCCACTGAAGAAAACAGTTTCAATTTATACAGTTATGAATAGTATTATAATATAAGTTTTCTATATTCTTGCTGATTATAGCTTAAAGCAGACTGAAAGTAAAGCAGAATGGGCCTTATTCTGGCACACCTGCTTTACTTTCAACCTGCTTTAAGTGATCATATAGTTTCAATACTAGAAACAGGCTGTGGAGTAATGGGTTAAAGACTGTTTACGCTTTCTAAAATACGGTACCAGTACATTACAGTTGGCATTAATTTAGACTAACACTTCCACGCTATATACAGTGGAGAATCTGTTATTCTTTCCCGTTTAAACGCAAACGTACGCAAAACACTAAAACGTAGAAAAGTACAACTTTTGGAAAATTCTGATAATTCATGTTTATCTTGGTTGCAAACAGTTTGGAGCCTGATCAGACGCCGGGTCGCCCGGCGTCTGATCTGGCTCCAAACAGTTTGCACTGCAAATAATAGTTTTAGCGTAAACGCGTTTATTGGGAAAGAATAACGATTTCTCCACTGTACCAGGGTAAATGGCTGCTTGAGGCAATTGACTTTCCTACCAGAATAAACTATCTGGAATATTTATTTTACATGACAATTTACCCATCCAAACTGAACGAAACTAGTAATTTGTATTCAATCTGCGCATAAAATGTCTCGCCAATTGTGGCTAAACGTATTAAGGTATATATGATTTAGTAAACCCTTGCGCAGCCATAGAAGATTGGTGTCAATTTTTCAAAACAATTTGATCCATATTAGACGCCGAATAACGCGGTGTCTGATCAGAATCCAAACTGATTGACACATGTTTCAATATTTCTTCTGTAAAAACATCAACAAATTGAAGACGACACATTTTGGCAAATACAGTGGAGAATCTGTTATTCTTTCCCAATAAACGCGTTTACGCTAAAACTATTATTTGCAGTGCAAACAGTTTGGAGCCAGATCAGACGCCGGAAAACCCGGCGTCTGATCAGGCTCCAAACTGTTTGCCACCAAGATAAACATGAATTATCAGAATTGTCCAAAAGTTGTACTTTTCTACGTTTTAGTGTTTTGCGTTTGCGTACGTTTGCGTTTAAACGGGAAAGAATAACAGATTCTCCACTGTACATATAGTATTTAGTATGCGAAAGGGTTGAAGCAGATGTTTAAAGTTGGCAAAAAGCTTTAAATCTTAGAATACAGTCAGATCTCTCTATTACGACCACTAAGAAATAAGTTGCTTGGTTGTAAGAGAGACATATAGTGTCAGCTTAATTCATGGAGAATGTTAAATAGAAAGATCATGCCTTTACATTTGTAGCACCAAATAATCAACTCTAGTTAGTGATTGTATTAGAGAGGTGTTACTGTATAAGGTTTTATAACAGTTAAGTTTTGCTGAATATTACTAACGCTTATATGAAGGCTTAATGTTCGGTAATAAGATAAAGTGTCTGCTTAAAGCAGGACGAAGGTAACGCTTTAACCATTATCGTGCTTAATTGTCATCTGCTACAAATTATATCATCTGCGAAAATAACTCAAAATTGGTCTTTATGCTCTTTAAAACGAAAGAACATTGCATATGAGTGATAAACAGTTTAGATCCAGATCAGACGCCGCGTATCGCGGCGTCTGATCTGGATCTTAACTGTTTGCAAATTCTAGTCAATTCGCGTTTACAGTACTGAACCTTATTAAATTAAATTGATAATCGCAAGCGAATTGCCATCGAATTGCCATCGAATCGGGCGCTTCAAAAACAAATCCTACGTTTGAATATGTTTTCGTGAATTTTCCGAAGCGGTTGTGACACAAATGGAATCGAAAAAATTAACGAATGCATATTTGCTAACATTTGTGAGATACTCCATTCAAGAAAACTTACCCGAGGGTAAATTAAGTATTTTGAATCGCAAGCGAATTGCCATCGAATTGCAAGTGAATTGCCATCGAATTGCAAGCGAAATTGTTAATTTAATAAGGTTCAGTACTGTACATGTCAATGTGGCACGATAAGGGTTAGGTTGTCACCTGTCTTTAATTATGAATCTTCTTCTCAGCGGCAGTGAAAGTTTAATAACTATATTACTAATGTTGTTACATGTATTGTAACTACTAGTGTTGTTATTGTTGTTGTTGTTGTCGTTGGTGGCTGTGGCAAATACTTTTATTGCTTCGAATTGACGTAAATTATTTTTAGCAACAACAACAACATTGGTGATGGTGGTAGTAGTGGCGGCGATAATGGTGACATTTGTTGTTGCTGTTGCTGATATTGTAGCTGTTTGCACTATCAGAAACAGAACAGAAAAACCTTTTATTTCCATGCCCGGTTACACTTGGTAACAACAGGGCTCTATATAGCCCAGTATTTACATTTCATGGGTATGAACATAATACATATATAAATACATATGTATCAGAGTTATGCACAGTGTTTTTAAAGATGATCAGTAATAATCTATACATAGGTAGTGTACGATTGTGGGAAAGCTTGACAGTCTACCTACTAAACGTAGGACTGTCCGTCAACAACAACAACAGTTACACAACCACGATCACCATCATAACCACCATTTTCATCATCAAGAACAACAGAATGCATTCTTTAACTCATTTGACAACAAGAAAATAAAACCTTCTTCCCATATAACGCGTTTGTACAAAGAATATAACGTTATTTCCCGATTAAACGCAAACGAAGCGCAAACACAATGCACTAAACTGTTAGAAAATTACAATTTAAGACATTTTGTTTATTTCAAGCTAAGTGGCAAACAATTTGGAGTCTGATCTGGCTCCAAAATGTTTGCAATGGAAATAATAGTTTTAGCATAAACGCGTGTATTTGGAAACAATAACGTATTCTCCACTGTACAGTGGAGTAAACGTTATTCTTTCCCAATAAACGCGTTTACGCTAAAACTATTATTTGCAGTGCAAACAGTTTGGAGCCAGATCAGACGCCGGGTAACCCGGCGTCTGATCAGGCTCCAAACTGTTTGCCACCAAGATAAACATGAATTATCAGAATTGTCTACGTTTTAGTGTTTTGCGTTTGCGTACGTTTGCGTTTAAACGGGAAAGAATAACAGATTCTCCACTGTAATGATGTCTAATGAACGCAATTTGTGGCTAAATCAGAATCCGAACAGCTCGGATTCTGATCGGACCCCAAACAGTTTTACAGTAAATTCAGATTAAATTTAACATTGATATTCATTTTGTTACGTTTTGTTTGAACCGGGGAAAATAACGTTTTCTTGCGACTGTTACTAGTAGTATCACCTGTCTGTATTATGAAAATGAATAAGACTTTATTCTTCCCCGTTTATGTTAAAACAAACATCTTTATTTCAAACAATTCAGAACCAAACCAGACGCCGAGTAAACTGGCGCGTCTGATCAGACACAATACTGTTCGTAAGTTAGATACAGAGGAGAATCTGTTATTCTTTCCCATTAAACGCGTTTACGCTAAAACTATTATTTGCAGTGCAAACAGTTTGGAGCCAGATCAGACGCCGGGTAACCCGGCGTCTGATCAGGCTCCAAACTGTTTGCCACCAAGATAAACAAGAATTATCAGAATTGTCCAAAAGTTGTTCTTTTCTACGTTTTAGTGCTTTGCGTACGTTTGCGTTTAAACGGGAAAGAATTACAGATTCTCCACTGTAAGTGTGAACTGTCAGAATGTCAGAATGTTCAAATAGTTGTCATTGTATCTACATTTCATTGCATTGCGTTTGTGTTTAATTGGAAAAAATAACGTTTAATCCATTGTAGCAAATCAAAACATTATCAATTGGTGTTGGATTATGAAAATATATTGCAATGTATATATATTATATCAAAAAGGATATGGCCATGTTATGGTTCTCAGACACCAGATTCTTATAAAGTTTTTCTGGTCCAAGCATCTGAGAACCACGGGTACAAACCCCGGAAACGGCAGCTCGTCCTCATCGTCGTCATCGTCTTCTTCTTCTTCGTTCCTCCCACCGTCCATTCCGTCATTAGGGCTTTGGCGGGCGGAAGCCCCGTCGGGGTTACTCCTACTCGGACCCTCCGACCCATCGTCCAGCCTGGACGTGGCCCGTTCGTCCTCTGGCAGCTGGGCCGATGCTCTAGAATCCTCCGCCATATTGTTCCTGGTAAATCCTCATAATTAAGTCGTGTCGCTAGCGCGCACACCTGGTCACAACGCTCACCGACACAGCGACATAGATACTAATACAAGAAAACCACACCTATAAACACAACATAAAACTATTTTCAAAATATTTTCACTCCTTTTAAAACCGTATATTTTCCTTTATCTTTAAACAGATTTAAAACTGTAGCATTCAGAAATTTATAACTAAAGTATATAATCCGATTTTTTTACATTCCACGACGAACACGCTCTTTCCGTGCCTTTCCGAACACCCAATGCGTAAAAAGTCTTACGCTTTTATAAGTAAGGCATTCTATTAATCCGATGTTTAAAATTGTTACAAAACTCCCCCACTCTGAACACAAAATATATTTGAATGCGCGCACCGAATAAAAAATAAACCTTACAATGATTAACCCATGTTTAACTAACGATAAATTTGGGGCCTGTTATGCTTTGAATGTAGGTTCACAGCAATGCTGCGCTAGGCTTGTTCACTGGTATTCACTAAAAATCAATACACTCGGTAGCTGAATCTCATCCAGTCCTAGTGCTATCAGATTCTTATTCTCCAATGAAAATGCTCCTTGTACAGTAGCGCTCCTCTATAACGACCAATCATTTAACCCCTTACAAATAACGTCAATTTACGCGCTTCACCTTAAAGCAGGATGAACGCAAAGCAGAAAGCTCCTGAGGGAGCTTTCTGCTTTACGTTCATCATGCTTTAAGCGAAATTTGTCTTTAATACGGATGATAAGAATTCGCTTGATCAAATGTATGAGCCACATAGAACTGTAATGTGACTAATGAAAATAGAATAAGCCGACCGCACAATACCCTTAAACGCCTGAACTAATCGCTGCAAAATCAATATCTGATAATTGACACATATACCTGATACGATACTGCCTCTTAAAAATGCGTTAATAATCTTTTGAGGAGGAGAATACAGGGGAAATTCTTCAACACTGATTTGTTTCAATCTCTGCCCGTATATCGATTATGAAGTAACGTAATAATTGCACTTTGATTGCCTCGAAATGAGTCCAGTGAGGCATTTATATGAAGTGCTTCTTGATGGAACAGAAATTTGATGTCGTTATGGAAGATACTGGTTAACAGTATTGCTGAGATGATATTGATAGGCGTCGATGAGCAAAAGTCACGGAAGGGAAAAGTGCGCATTCCAAGGCATCGACATTGCATACAGTGTAGGCTCCAGATCAATCGCATTGATTTGCGAGACAGTGAACATTCGACTTCAAACTGTTTTACATTCAAATTAACCCTTTACCCCGTAGCCTGTTTCTAGTTTTGAAAATATGTGACTACTTAAAGCAGGTTGAAAGTAAAGCAGAATGCGCCTTAAGGCGCATTCTGTTTTACTTTTAACCTGTTTTAGCTACATGTACCACCTGGTAGAATTATCAAAATCTTTCTTATGAAACTATTTCTTACAGCGGAGGAATAAACTGAATGCGCTAAAAGGCGTTTCCATTAGAGAAAGGATTAAAAATAGGCGTCGACATAATCAAGGCATTTTCTATGCATCTTTTGCATTGCCACTGCGTTCACATCGTACATGTAGTTTCGAATACATGGAAAATAATAACGACGCTCCCCTCTGCAAGGTTGTCTATAGTAATTCTAATATAATGCCCTGTTATAGGATTCATACATGTATGCTGATCAAGTAGTATTTCATTGTGTACAAATTTAAAGGAATGGTTCGAGCAATTCCGTTAAATGTAACATGTACTTACATCGAGCTTGCTTTAGCATCTGCTTGTCCAACACACTGAAACAATAAAAATAGATACCCAGCGAAAGGCTTAACACAGTCAGCCCTAGCGACGAGTATACTCTTCATTAATAAGCAGAGTATATATGACGAGTACACTTGTCCTATGCAAACAGTGAAGAGCATAACCAGAAGGTTCATATACTGATGAGGATTTTCAATTTTCGTCAGTTTTCAATAAGTGATTTAATACCAACCCTGTAATGTCAAACATAGACTAGACTTTATTGGAATTTTAAACATTTCTTCCCTGAAACCTCAAATGGACAATTATTTTCAATTTAGTCTAGTCCATGTTTGACTTTTTAGGGTTGATTTTTATATATCAAAATGACAAACAGTGTAGACCCTGATCAGAGGGCTCCTTCAGGAGCCCGCTGATCAGGGTCTACACTGTTTGCATATGTAAATGTACTCCTTACATGTCTACATTGTTTGCATAGGACAAAGTGTACCCCTTACAGGTACAATGTTTGTAAATGACGCATATATGCGTGACTAGGGTACAAATAGTTAAGTTGTCCATTAAAGGTTTCACGGGTGAGTGAGACTAGGCTAAATATGTCACCTAGTATCTCTTGTATCCCCATTACCGAGTTAAAACTAGCTATTGATTTTACATAATTATTTACATAAGCAGCTGTGGTTGCCTACTAAAGACCACGCGTCGATGAACATGATACATATCCTTTAACAAAATGACTACAGTTCAGCCTCCATAGTTCTCGAACTTGCTCCACTCATTCATCCCTGAAACTTTGAATGCACAATTCCAGTTTCCAATTAAATCACTATATAAGGTTGATTTCTGAAATTCATTACAAAAATAACCAACAGTGCAAACCCTGATCAGGGACACAGTCTTATAGTCAATAGGATTCAAACTGTTACATTGAATTAACCCGTAACTCTTCCGTTCAACTTTCATAGATTGAGCCCGCAGAAGTCGTACATAACCGTTTTTTCAGAACTTATACGAGGCTAAGTCACGTTTTAATTTGAAAAGTTCTATTTACGCGAGTTGAGATAATGATCTGTGACTGTATAGCTTGTCTTCAAAAGACGAGTTCTTTTTACTATGACCTTGACCTTGTATACATGTACATACAACATTGTCATTGGCTGGTTCTGACCCGGGATGAAACTACGGAGTATGCTTGACACAGTAGTTATATCGACATGCAAGTATTCTGTAAACAGAAACTTTAGCCTTGTAAGAGAAGATCCAGCTGTCTTATATAACAATTATTTTTTACCCAGATCCGACACCATGTTTTCAGCTTTCAATGTTCGCGAAACTTTTTCGCACGCTGTGTAGGTCATATTATTACATTTGTGAGCTTTCGTCACTGTTTGCCTGCATATCTTAATGCACTCTTCCGATGTGTATAAGAGCAGCTCATTGTCATTTCAAGGAGAAACAAACAATTGATTACATCAACTGAAAATTACACGTACACGTATCGTCAAAACTGTTCACTTAGGAAGCGTGGCGTCTATCAAAACCAGGCGACTGCTTAAAGTACAGTGGAGAATCTGTTATTCTTTCCCGTTTAAACGCAATCGTACGCAAACGCAAAACACTAAAACGTAGAAAAGTACAACTTTTGGACAATTCTGATAATTCATGTTTATCTTAGTGGCAAACAGTTTGGAGCCTGATCAGACGCCGGGTTACCCGGCGTCTGATCTGGCTCCAACCTGTTTGCACTGCAAATAATAGTTTTAGCGTAAACGCGTTTATTGGGAAAGAATAACAGATTCTCCACTGTAGGATAGAAATAATGCTGTAACTTTCTGCATTAAACCCATCCTCAATTTAGTGCAAATTGTTTACAATGTAAGAGCTTAAGGGCATTGTTCTGAATGGTCGCTTAACCCTTTTACTTTCAATGACGTCATCAAGCGCGCTTGCAAATAGTTTTGATTCTGATCAGACGCCGCGTTTTCTAACTTTGAAAGGATATTGCAGATAACAGTTTAAAGCAGACGACAATATGGCGGTGATGGGGTAAAAACCTCACGATAAATGTGACCATGAAAGTGTAAATACGGGTTAGACAGTATAACAGCAAAGGATTACATGTAAGCGTTTGATTAGATGTCCAATTTGGGTTTGAATTGCATGAATATGTCTTATTTAGTTGGTACTTATGGTACAGTATAGAGACTGATGCGACACCGGAAATGGTGGCCAATCACCAGACTGTGTACTGTTTTTATTCATACAGTGGAGAATGTGTTATTCTTTCCCAATAAACGCGTTTACGCTAAAACTATTATTTGCAGTGCAAACAGTTTGGAGCCAGATCAGACGCCGGGTAACCCGGCGTCTGATCAGGCTCCAAACTATTTGCCACCAAGATAAACAAGAATTATCAGAATTGTCCAAAAGTTGTTCTTTTCTACGTTTTAGTGCTTTGCGTTTGCGTACGTTTGCGTTTAAACGGGAAAGAATAACAGATTCTCCACTGTAAACAATGAAGAGCAGTGTGCACAAACATTGCAGTGTCTTTAGATCGTCTTTGTATACCGGCAATCCCCCCGCATCTATAATGAAATCTTCCAGTCAGCATAGATCTATGTGGAGTGAACATTGCGATTTCCATGCATCAAGGTTAATACAGATGAAACTTCTGACATTATTCGGCCAATTTGCAATGAACTGTCGATAACATAAATGTCACACTGTCTTTATAATCTGATCTAAAAGTGTATAACAATAAAATTGACACAGAGGAAAAATATTTTTTAAACGGAACTTAACGCAAATGCAATGGAATAAAATGTTGAATATGATGACATTTTAAAACTTCAGAAGATTTTTCTTGAGATCTCACTAGCAAACAGCATTGATCCTTATTACATTGTAGACGCTGGGTTACAGTACTGAACCTTATTAAATTAAATTGATAATCGCAAGCGAATTGCCATCGAATTGCCATCGAATCGGGCGCTTCAAAAAACAAATCCTACTTTTGAATAGTTTAACGCGAATTTTCCGAAGCGGTTGTGACACATATGGAATCGAAATCATTAACGAAGGCATATTTTCGAACATTTGTGAGATACACTATCCAAAAAAACTTACTCGAGGGTAAATTTAGTATTTTGAATCGCAAGCGAATTGCCATTGAATTGCAAGCGAATTGCCATCGAATTGCAAGCGAATTGCAAAAATTGTTAATTTAATAAGGTTCAGTACTGTACTCTGTCTATGATCTGTCTTCAAACTGTTTGCAATTGGTATAGATACACGATTCTAGTCGTGTTTCTTCTTTGCGATAACAGCAAGCGAAATCCAACTTATGAGTATCCCCGCTAAATTATGCAAAAGGAGTTGGAGTCATTCTTTCCCGTTTGAATGGGGCTAATAAGTACTAGAGCAATGCAATTACATATTTTGTAGAAAGAGACTTATTTTTTAAATAAAAATTGATTTTGAACAAGAATTGCAAACAAGTTGGAGCCTAATAAGGCGTCGAGTTTTTCGGTGTCTGGTCTGGCTCTAAACTGCTTGCAAAAGAGTTATTCTGTAAAGACAAATGCGTTTATTGAGAAAGAAAACATTATTGTACTTTCACTGTGGTCATGTAGATCGGAAAGACATTGTAGGTAGGCTTAAGGAAAGTAGGTAATACTCGAATACGGGAGAACATGTATATGATCATATAACAGAATATAATTGCTAGTGGAGGCGTCGACATTGTAATCTTAACAGCAATGACAAAAACTCCGCTATCCAATTCAATTGTGCCCTGAGTAGCTCAGGAAAAAAACATGCTTAATTACAAAGAAGAAAAAGTGAATCTTAAAAATCTGAATAAGGCGAGATCCTTTGAAAGCACAGAAAACAAAGCAAATACTGAAAATTGCAGACTCGGTTTAATTGAGTCTGCTCATGAACAATACTGAAATATGCAACAGTGCTCACGCCCCCTAGCACCAGCTTAAGCGGAATTCAACTTTCAACCGTAAATGCGCTGAAATCAATGATTCCAAAGGACCAGAAAGTATAACAACACTGAGAATGAAGTACGGGGCGATTTTTTACAGACGCCACACAAGCACTTAACATCTGCTGTTGTGAATTATATAAATCTGAATAAGGGGAGTTCCTTTGAAAGCACAGAAAACAAAGCAAACACTGAAAATTGCAGAACCCTGCTTCGTGAAAGTTTGTTTCCTATCTCTATACCTGATGACTGTTAACCCTTTCATGCTCAAATTATTCGGGAGATTTTTACCCCTTCGCCGCTTTATTGTCGTCTACTTCAGTCTGCAATATCGTTTCAAAGTTAGACTTGGGGAAATATAACTGACGAAATTTCGAAACGAGTGTCAAACAGTTTGGGTCCTGAGCAGACGACGCGTCTCGCGGCGTCTAATCAGGAGCAAATTGTTTGCAAACGCGCCTTTAAGCGTTATTGAGAGTGAAAGGGTTAAAAGCAGGCTGAATGTAAAACTGTGGGCAACAACTTGTCAGGCTATAGAAACATGTGACTATGGGGTTTGTTTTCAAGACGATGTTGAAGCATGGCAAAGATATTTCCGGGAGCAATAGTACAGTAGAGCAGACGTTATACACTGGAGAATCTGTTATTCTTTCCCAATACACGCGTTTACGCTAAAACTATTATTTGCAGTGCAAACAGTTTGGAACCAGATCAGACGCCGGGTAACCCGGCGTCTGATCAGGCTCCAAACTGTTTGCCACCAAGATAAACAAGAATTATCAGAATTGTCCAAAAGTTGTACTTTTCTACGTTTTAGTGTTTTGCGTTTGCGTACGTTTGCGTTTAAACGGGAAATAATAACAGATTCTCCACTGTATAAACGCAAACGAAACGCAACACATTGCATTATAATGGAGAAAAGGACAACCTTTTTCCTATTCTTACTACTTTATTAAATCTGAGTGACAAACAGTTTTGGGCCGGATCAGACTCCAAACTGTTTGCATAGAAATAATAGTTTTGGCGTAAATGCGTTTGTAAGGACTCCACTAAAAGGGCGTTAAAATGTGTTTTATGAGAGAAATAATTACATGTTACATGTATCATGTGTAAAGAAAGAATATTTGAACTCAACTTTGAAAGCTTATGCATTTGTGCAACAGCCGCTTTATTGTCGTCTGCTTCAATATTGTTGTTTGCAATAACGTTTTAAAGTTAGATTCGATGTAGTATGACTTAAAAATATCGATTCGAGTGCCAAACAGTTTGGGATCCTGATCAGACGCGGCGTCACGCGGCGTCTGAGTTTGGATCCAAACGGTTTGCAAAGTCGACTTTATGTGACTTAGGCGCCGAAAGGGTTTATCGTTTGTTCTACAGAGGCGCCTTAAAGCGCCTTTATATAAATGAATAAGTACAATAACAATACATTTAGGCATGGTGCTGAATGCGTGTTAAAGCTTAAAGTTAGATGAAGATAAAACAAAAAGGTTCTGTTTGTATTTAAACGGTATCGTTCCTTAAACGTTATTTGATAAGGGCGAGTTGCTCTTTTAACCATGGAGAGAAGGGTTAACGAAGGTACTGAATATATTCCTTTTACCATCTCGAATCAACATTGTTGGGTTGTGATAAGCAATTGATCATATTTAGATGTTTCAGTGCTTCTGAAATGAACCTTTTTTGCACACAGGTCTTTCATTATTTACAGTGGAGAAAACGTTATTCTTTCCCAATAAACGCGTTTACGCTAAAACTATTATTTGCAGTGCAAACAGTGTGGAGCCAGATCAGACGCCGGGTAACCCGGCGTCTGATCAGGCTCCAAACTGTTTGCCACCGAGATAAACATGAATTATCAGAATTGTCCAAAAGTTGTACTTTTCTACGTTTTAGTGTTTTGCGTTTGCGTACGTTTACGTTTAAACGGGAAAGAATAACGTTTTCTTCACTGTACATGTACACAAATCCGACCAACCGTACTTATTCTAACGGTAATTGTGCACATGGTTAAGAGCGTTTGAGATTATCCTTAGATCATTATCAAACGTTTAATTGGTCAGATTTTATCATTCTGCTCATATATGACCAATCAAATGCTTGAGAACAATATCAGAAAGAGAACAATCTCATGATCATCTGAAACGCTATATAACCGTGAACCTTTTGCTGATGTACAGTGGAGATGTTATTATCTCCCAATGGCACGATTACGCTACAGTGGAGAAAACGTTATTCTTTCCCAATAAACGCGTTTACGCTAAAACCATTTTTTCCAGTGCAAATAGTTTGGAGCATGATCAGACGCCGGATTTACCGGCGTCTGATCAGGCTCCAAACTGTTTGCCAGTCAGTAAAAACTGAAAAGTCAGAATTGTCAAAATGTTGTCCATTTTTACATTTTAGTGTCTTGCGTGTGCGTTTCGTTTGCGTTTAAACGGGAAAGAATAACGGATTCTCCACTGTAACTCAAGACATTAGTACTCCTATTGCAAACCGTTTGGAACGATTCCTGACCAGGCTTCAATCTGCGTATGACTTATATGAAAATAATTCGTCAATATTCTTTAGAACCTTTCATTTTCTAGATTTTATTGTATTTCGTTTCCGTTTCACTTCGTTTAAACGGGAAAATAACATCATTTAAGCTGTAACACTTACAGTAAAGAACACGTGACATGAAATACAATGCATGTCCCGTTTAAAAGAAGATAAAAGCAAATGCTACGCGATCGATTGTAGAAAATGTCAGGCTTCAAAAGCAATTTGGTGTTTTTTCTTTTTTTAACCGCAATGGCAAGATGTTTTAGCTGAATCAGACGCCGGATTACCTAATGTCTGACCAGGAACCAAGTTTTTTTGCAATGGGCACATTTATTTTAGCAAAAAACGAGTCAAGTGGGAAAGAATAATGACTTGCCAAATGTAATAATACCCATATAGTCATAAGTAACTACTAAACTAGACACTGATAACCCATTTTGACTCTGATTAGACGTAGCAAAATTCGGCGTCTCATTTAGGGCATTACTGCTCATTCACATGATACTGCAGTGTGTTTACAGTGGAGAAAACGTTATTCTTTCCCAATAAACGCGTTTACGCTAAAACTATTATTGGCAGTACAAACAGTTTGAAGCCAGATCAGACGCCGGGTAACCCGGCGTCTGATCAGGCTCCAAACTGTTTGCCACCAAGATAAACATGAATTATCAGAATTGTCCAAAGGTTGTACAATTCAACGTTTTAGTGTTTTGCGTTTGCGTGCGTTTGCGTACGTTTGCGTTTAAGCGGGAAAGAATAACAGATTCTCCACTGTATATCGCCCGTACGTTGGTTTTGATCATGACTTGAAAGGGGTTTGCCCTAGCATCACACCATAGCTAGTACATGTACAGGAGAGAAAAATTTAATAGACACGTTGAATAAAATGGAACCGCCTTAAACTGGAAACATAATTTAGGACTCTAAACATGCTTAATACATGAGAAAAGCAATAGAAAAAGCTCCTGCATGAGCTTTTAGAATTGCGTTTCTTATGTATTAAGCTACCACCTGTCTCTAAACACGTCAAATAAACTTCATTGGATGTCCGGTTAAAAGAGGTTTACTGTAGTAAATATGAATATGTTCATAGTGGAAGGAGTGTAATATGTGAATGTCAAACAGGAGAAAAATTAACGCAGGTTTAAATATAGTTGATATCTGATAACTGTTATGTAAATCACTAAACAAACTGTGATGGCATGATAATGTGTCTGCAACGTTATTGATATCATTATTGTTCCGTATCATTCTTAGTTTGCTAAGTATGAAATGATAAGTATTTGCAAACTAACGTGGTCTAGATCACACACAGATCTAATATGCGGTTGATCTTGTTCCAAATACCTTTACACTTGTCCGTTGGTTTATTAGTTTAACAAGAGTTGTCAGAGAGAAAACAAAGCTCGCCGACGGCACATTTCGAAACTTAAAAGCAAAATCTGAGGTCAATGTCACAGAGGTTTTGTCTATATATATACACATGCATACCAATTATGATAGGAACATCTCAAGCTAAAAGGAGGTATAAGCATTTTTCAAACCCTGAACGCTGATTCCGAAACCTAAAGGCTGGCTACGTTGAAGGTACAGTGGAGAAAACGTTATTCTTTCCCAATAAACGCGTTTACGCTAATACTACTATTTGCAGTGCAAACAGTTTGAAGCCAGATCAGACGCCGGGTAACCCGGCGTCTGATCAGGCTCCAAACTGTTTGCCACCAAGATGAACAAGAATTATCAGAATTGTCCAAAAGATGTACTTTTCAACGTTTTAGTGTTTTGCGTTTGCGTACGTGTTCGTTTAAACGGGAAAGAATAACAGATTCTCCACTGTAAATGTCCATGCGGTCAAATTGTTTGCGAGCATTAAAAGGTATTGTCCCTATGCACATGCATACCAATGAAAGCAATGTATCAAGGGGAAAGGAATTTTAAGCACTTTTCAAAACCTAAATGGAGATTTCAAAACCTAAACGCGGGTCCTAAGTTCAAGGTCAATGTCATTGGCGTCAAACTATCTGTGTGTTTGGAACTGTCTTGTTAATATACAAATGCATAACAAATACAAAAAGCAATATATCAATGAACAAAGGAGTGGTAGGCATTTTTCGAAACCTAAAGGCAGATTTCGAAACCTAAATGCTGGCCCTTACTTCAAGGTCAAGTTCACTGAGGTCAAACGTTGTGTGTGCATGGAATAGTCTTGTCCATACACACATATATGCCAAATATGAAAAGAAATATATCAATGGACATATAAGTTATACGCATTTTTTAAATTGTTTTCACCGTTCACGACGACACCGTCGAAACGGCGACTAGCCGGGAGAATAGCATAAACTCGTCTTGTTCTTGTACAGGCGAGCTACAATACAATTAGAAAATAAAATTTCGAACCATTTCATAGATCATCAGACTATTATGCAAATAACTGTAAATCATCAGATCCAGTTTTCACATCTCGACCATTTTTTACTATATATTATGTTTGCTTTTTAAATATATGGCAAAATAACTAACATTGACGATCCTGATCAGAGAACTTCTGTGGGAACCCGTGCAAAATACTTGTGTACTCTTTACAGACACAGCGTTCATAAAGATCATGTATTCTTGTTATTACTAGCGGATAAATCATTAACTCATTTATCACTTTGCATTACTTTCAACTCAACGTCTTCTAGGATATAGCAATTACAGAGGAGAATCTGTTATTCTTTCCCGTTTAAACGCAAACGTACATGTACGCAAACGCAAAACACTAAAACGTTGAAAAGTACAACTTTTGGACAATTATGATAATTCATGTTTATCTTGGTGGCAAACAGTTTGGAGCCTGATCAGACGCCGGGTTACCCGGCGTTTGATCTGGCTTCAAACTGTTTGCACTGCAAATGATAGTTTTAGCGTAAACGCGTTTATTGGGAAAGAATAACGTTTTCTCCACTGTATTTTATGGTGCCTATTCAAGACTGTTTAAGTTATAGAACTACAGTACATCCTCTATAGATTCTCGCTTATCACACTAAATTGTGTTTAGTATTAGGTGTTACATGTAACGCAGGTGACTGTTTAAAGCAACGTGAAAGTAAAACTATTTTTCTGTCATCTTGCTTTAAACTATTATCCATTTTTATACAACCAGTAAGCCTTATTTTTAATGGTCGTAAAAGAGAGGATTTACTGTATATTACTTAATGGAGAAATAAATTAAAAATGTAAAAAGCGTATTTATAGGATAATGGGTTCAGACAGTCCAGGATATATTAGCGAAGAAATAGTTCCAGCAGGTGATAATTTTGACAGTGTAGGGATTAAATGTACCCAGTAGAATCTGACGCAACGTAATGTAATAAGAAATTAATTGACCTAAGTTTGATCTTATTTCATGAATGTCCAACCTCCAATCTCCCCCAATTCATTCTTGTTATGTCTCACTAAATCCATTCCAATATCATTTGACGCGTCTTTACCAAACAGTTCCCACTTGGGCCTTTCTATTTGTGCTATCTACTGTGCAAACTCAATAAATATTTCAGTGAGCGGGAATTATGGATGATATTTAGCCGTACCCTAGGGTAATATCACGGCAGTGTAGCATAAAACACGTACCATAAAAGACCAGGCCGTGGAATACAGGAGACAGCCAATAGAAATGGTCTGTAACACAGCGCGACTGGGTTATAGAAAGACGATATATATTTATTTATGCTTTTCGGTGGATTACCACGATATAGCAGTGGATGATCACTTGGTAATCCACTGCAGTGGATTATCACCAATCGCTTTTATTATGAATTTTCCCCGTAGGGCTCCCCAAGAATCGTTGTCAATCGTGTCTTATCGTTAAATTCCGGCAGTCCGATTTGTCGCGAACTACTCACCGGAAGAGCACGAATCCAAACTCGGGAGCAACGAAGTCATTCGGATGACGTCATTATACCGCCAACTGTCACGCGCATGTGTTCGACATAAAACGTGGGGCTCAACACGGGATAAATAATGTACGTTCGCTTTCAATTTTTAAACAATTTCGTTTAAAAAGTGGCTTAAAAGCATAAATAAATAGAATAACTGTGTTTTTTCAGTGTAAGATCGAATTTAATCCATTTCGTGAACATCAGACTGTTATATTTTCACTCGTGGCTTCGCCACTCGTGAAAATATAACGTCTGATGTTCACTCAATGGATTAAATTTCGATCTTACACTGAAATAAACAGTTATCCTCTATATGTACAGCGGAGAAGACGTTATTCTTTCTCGTTTAAACGCAAATGCAACGCAAACTCATGGCAATAAAATGGGGAAACCATTTGACAATACTGACACTCTATTTTAATCTGAGTGGCAAACAGTTTGGAGCCTGATCAGACGCCGGGATAACCACCGTCTGATCAGGCTCCAAATCCAAACTGTTTGCATAGCAAATAATAGTTTTAGCATAAACACGTTTATTCGATAATAATAACGTCTTCTCAAGACTTCCAAGCCGTCTGTACTGACATTTGTTAGCCATTTGGATCCTGCTCAGTCACATAGTAAGTCGGTGTCTGATCGGTATTCAACGAGTTCTGATTCTTCTGTCAAAACTACCTTTAAACTGAGGACAGTTTTCGAAATGATAGCAGACAACAGTTTTAAAGCAGAAGGAACCAGCGGAATCGCAGCAGCAAATCTTTGACAGAGGAAACCTGTATACCAGTGGTATAGTGGAGAATCTGTTATTCTTTCCCAATAAACGCTTTTACGCTAAAACTATTATTTGCAGTGCAAACAGTTTGGAGCCAGATCAGACGCCGGGTAACCCGGCGTCTGATCAGGCTCCAAACTGTTTGCCAGCAAGATAAACATGAATTATCAGAATTGTCCAAAAGTTGTACTACAGTACGTTTTAGTGTTTTTTCGCTGCCATATTATCGACTGCTGAAGAGTGGTCTTTGGCAATTTTAAACCAAATTCAATATTTTGAAGTTTTGACAGAGGTCATATTGATACATGTATGCGTGTCAAACAGTTTGGATCCTTATCAGACGCCGCGTTATGCGGCGTCTGATCACCGGGATCCAGACTGTTTGCAAGTAAGGACTATTGTGTAATTGGCGGCGAATGATTTAAATGACTGTTTCTAAATAGATTAAACGCAACGCGGTGTAAAGAAATACAGGCAGTTAATAATATAAAACTGAGTGACAAATGGCTTGAAGCCTGATCCGACGCAGAGTTACTCGGCGTCTGATCATGCTCGTAACTACATGTGCCAGCAATGGACGTCAGCGTTTTAGTACAAACAGGTTTATTCGGATATTAAAGCGTCTTTCCACTGTATGATATCCGATTATTCCTTTTGATTTTGAGGCGTGTGAGCTGGAATACTCTATTAAGGCCCGGATATTACAATATACTCTTCTCTTATGCATTGGCATTCTTTTCCAATAAGCTAGTTCACGCTAAAACTATTGTTACCTTAGCAAACAGTTAAAGGCCAGACCAAACGCCTGGTAAACCGGCATCTGATCAGGCTCCAAAATGCTTGCCACTCAGATTAAAATAAATTGTTAAAACATTTTAAAACTTGTACATGTTACATCTGCGTTTCGTTTGCGTTTTAACGGAAAAGAAAATTGTATTCTCCACTGTATTAGTATCATTTCTCAAATCAGTATCCAAGACACATTAAAAGACGTATAAGGCTAATATCGACCGAGTAGTGTCCCACATTTGCGTCAATACCATGTTGTCTATAATCGGTGCAAACACGGCAGATCGTGATGATACGATTCCGTTTTGCTCCAACGCAATGCTGTATCTAGGACTAAACTTACTCGTAAATGTGTTTAGTCTGAAAATTGGGCCATCGTCCATCGTCAAAGAGAATACAATTGTTTCACCCCGACATTTAAAGTAATGCTTACCTTTGTGCTTCTTGGGTGAGACCGTTAACAGTATATGAAAGTCATCTGAAGCCATAGAAGTGATTGTTCTTAAACAAAATGTCATACGAAATCAGGGTCTGTACTGAAAGTCATTTAGTAAATTTAGTAATGCATGGTGCTTTGCAAATACAGTGGAGAATCTGTTATTCTTTCCCGTTTAAACGCAAACGTACGCAAACGCAAAGCGCTAAAACGTAGAAAAGAACAACTTTTGGATAATTCTGATATTTCATGTTTATCTTGGTGGCAAACAGTTTGGAGCCTGATCAGACGCCGGGTTACCCGGCGTCTGATCTGGCTCCAAACTGTTTGCACTGCAAATAATAGTTTTAGCGTAAACGCGTTTATTGGGAAAGAATAACAGATTCTCCACTGTATCAATCATAAATACCGTAATATCATTTAGAATGGATGAAAATTAAAAGTTACTGATTCACTTTGCTGTGGACCTTCATATGTACACAAAAACATGACACGGTAAGGGTACTAACACAAAAACATTATTTTCCCAATACTCGCCTTTTTTGCAAAATTAATTATGATGTTACTACATGTAACTGCTTGGAGCCAGATGAGTCATCAAGTGCCCCTGCGTCTGACCAGGCTCCAAAATCTTTGCTACCGTTATTTAAGAAATAACGTCTTCACTGTATAAGTGAGAACTGAGAAATAATTCTTAATTTATCAAACTTTCGATAGTCATCCATTTCTAGTGCAAAGTACCAACATTGCACTCCTTAGGGAAATATTTACTGTTTTATGCAAAAAAGTATTGCAGATAACTCCTATAGGAGGCTCATGCATGCTATTTTGTACTGCATAACACTTCATCGTTTTCAACAATTGCCCATGGATCTTATTATTTCATTAATCGCTAAACACGTGCTTTATTATCGTTTAAGACAAATTGAGGATGCATACTTATGCTACAGCAAATATGTTTACACTTTATAAAACAGGATGGTAACGGGGCATTTGCCGTCAGATAAGATTTTTGTTACAATTTTATGCACCAAGATACAACTTTATGTAAATAGTGCTCAAAGCACTAATGTTTAGAATACTAACCGACACAGAATGGGTATGCTAAGCGATTTCCATTGTTCATTTGTATGATTAGACGTTAATCCACTAGCTCCTAGTGACACATACAGCAAAACCTCTCTATTACGACCACTAAATTGTGTTAATAAACCGGAATTTTAGGCAGTTGACATCTTAAAGCAATGTGAACGTAAAACAGAAAGCTCCTGCAGGAGCTTTCTCTTTTACATTCACCTTGCTTTAAGATGTCACCTGTATTTCAAAACATCCATTAGCTCTGTTTAAGTCGTCACTGTATATTGAATCTACACACTAAAGAATAATTTTCATATTGTAAGCAAACAGTGTAGTTGCAGATCAGATGCATCTTGAATGAGCCCTCTGATTAGGGTCTGTATCATTTGTCATTTTGCAAAGTATTGTTAAAGCAATTTTAAATACTGAACAAAATGGACCCTATTTACTGTAATAATAAACGGAACTCGTCCATTTGATGCTTAACCCTTTACCTGATAGCATTGTTTCTAGTATTGAAGATATGTGACTACTTAAAGCAGGTTGAAAGTAAAGCAGAATGCGCCCTAAGGCGCATTCTGCTTTACTTTCAGCCTGCTTTAAGCTATTAACTGCTAGAATAAGGAAAGTATTAAATATGACACATATTCATTACGGTATAATTTGGAACTATTTTCTTCAGCGGATGAATAAACTGAATGCGCTAAAAGCCGCTTCTATAAGGGAAAGGGTTAAGGGGAAACATTCAGCAAAGTGAGAAGTTCCTAGTTACATATACAGTGCTCCATCCCTACAATGGCCATCTGAACAACGATTCCCTCCTTATAACAACACTTGTCGCTGTTCCTCACACAAGACAAAATGTCAAATCTTTCCACGGCTGTGATGAATTGGGTCATAGATTTTGTAAAACACTTTCCTTAATGTTGTATTAAACTCACAAACTTGTGACATTTTCAAAAGTATTTTAAAACATTATATCATGTTGTTTGTTTTGAACCACTAGTTAACGATAAATTCAAACATAGCAGAAAAAAAATATGTTGCTGTGCTTTTTAACTCCACTGCCATTTCTAAAAGGTGTGTCAGATTAGGATTTATTTTTTCTGAATGTGTCCTCACGTTTTAGTAAAATCTATTTCGAATGAATAGATGTATACTCATATAGAGTGTGGCGTCTCACCTAAAGATATTGTATCATCTTCCATGTAATGAACTACAGAATATTGAATTGCAATTAACCCTTTCACTAAGTTTTAAAATTTGGTTTTATATGTGTTTAACATAACAAACATTAAAATGAGTGTCAAACAGTTTGGATTTTACAAATGTCAGTGTTATTGTGGTGGCTGAGACCCGGATGCGACGCCGCGTCGTGTATAGACCAAGCCTGGCCGTCATCTCAGCCTTGGTATAAAAATAAACGTTACTCTGGTACAGTATACATGTTATGTAATGAAAAATACAGTAGTGAATGCGTTGTTCTTTCCCTTTTAATCACAAACGAAACGCAGACACAATGTAAATTAACGTAGAAATCGTTTTAAATTCGAATGATTCTTTTTAATCTAGGTTGCCAACAGGTTGGAGCTTAATTAGACGATGTACAGTGGAAAATCTGTTATTCTTTCTCAATAAACGCGTTTACGCTAAAACTATTATTTGCAGTGCAAACAGTTTGGAGCCAGACCAGACGCCGGGTAACCCGGCGTCTGATCAGGCTCCAAACTGTTTGCCACCAAGATAAACAAGAATTATCAGAATTGTCCAAAAGTTGTACCTTTCTACGTTTTAGTGTTTTGCGTTTGCGTACGTTTGCGTTTAAACGGGAAAGACTAACAGATTCTCCACTGTACAAGCTGGCGAGTGTTAAAATGCGTACACATGTATACCTTGTCCAGTCGCTGTGTAGCATGATCATATCTGTTAGCTTTTGAACATCAAATTTAAACAGACTTGGTGCTATAAACACAGTACCTGTTCTTACATGCATGATTTCTATGTGTTCGCTTTTGTTCTTCTGACGTTTTAGAAAGTCCATGTAAACAATCACTCTGTAAGTAAACAAAAACATATTATCCGAAATTGTTTATATTAAGTTTATGACTAGAGGATCTAGAATGAGTGCTCATCATCTATCATTTTTAATAAACGAGTTGACTAAAATACTATGACGCGAGCCTTGGCGAGCGTCATATTCATTTTAGTCGACGAGTTTATTAAAAATGATAAATAATGTGCACGAATGCGAGATTCTATTTATCACATAGCCAGTTTAAGCACCTATTAAATTGATTGAAGCCGTAGTTTGTAGAACCTCCTCTATATAGAATTTCCGCCAAAACGTTACGTTGTTGACGTTCACGTCATAGTAAATGACATCATTTGGCGTCCCGCTACATGCAGCGCTTGTGTACGAGCAAGTTGAGCCGGAGCCCAAAAAACGATATTCCACTAGTGGATTACGATATTTATACAATCGCTTTATGCAACTCCGAGACCACAACGTATGTGATAAATAGAGTGTAAGCAGTGCGGCTGAAACTAAAATTGAAAAGGTAATATTTGTATTAATATTTTAAAAGACTATAATACTACAAATATCGCTACAATATTTCATACTAAGTATATATAGCATTGTGTTTATACATGTATACGTATAACTGGTTCCATTTTCCTTTTTGGTGACATACATTATATGCTTGTTGGGCCGGGTACTGAATTCATAAATCGCATGTATTGTATGGAAGTGCGCATTTCGCAATAATAAATACCTTACTTATTTACTTACTCTTCAAAACTGTTGCATTAAAAACAAACTGAAGGAACACGTGTGTAAGATATTATTTCCGTCTTTAATCAAACAACGTGTGTAAACACTAGCGACCATTTACACTGAAATGGTAAATTAGAATTATTCGAGACTCTTCTAATGAATTTCATGTTAACATCCTTTTGTCAGTAGAGAAAAGTGCATTTCCTGCTATGTATTGTTTATATCATAACAGATTACTTGTTTATGAGAGATCGCTATCAAACGTATTTACCCACGATATCTATTTTCTAAGAACTATTGAAATGAGTGTCAAACAGTTTGGGTCTTTGATCTTAGTCTCGAAAGAAAATTTACATTACTTGGTGTTATTCGGCGTCTAATGGGGTCCAAACGGTTTGCACATAACCATTGTATATCTACTACGGAATAAGGCAGTGTAGGGATTACATTTATAAGCCACCATAATATAATATGTTTTTAACCGGTGAGGAAAACTGGCCCTTCAAAGCAATCTAAATGTATTTTACAAAGAGTCAAGTTTATGCTAACCTCACTGTGTGATAGTTGAAACTGTAGAACTTTTCTTAACGCATTGAGTTCAGGCGCTTAAATTCGACAATTCGATTTTCCAACTAATAGAAGTCCCCTATTTACTAGTTCTGCGTTGGTTTTATAATATTTTGCAGTAGCAAACAGGGCGTATTCTGAGCAGGTTTGGAAGAGTTCTTGTAGAAGTCTCCTGATACAGTGGAGAATCTGTTATTCTTTCCCGTTTAAACGCAAACGTACGCAAACGCAAAGCACTAAAACGTAGAAAAGAACAACTTTTGGACAATTCTGATAATTCTTGTTTATCTTGGTGGCAAACAGTTTGGAGCCTGATCAGACGCCGGGTTACCCGGCGTCTGATCTGGCTCCAAACTGTTTGCACTGCAAATAATAGTTTTAGCGTAAACGCGTTTATTGGGAAAGAATAACAGATTCTCCACTGTATAAGTTTGCACTGTTTGTATTACAGTTAAGCCTGTGTACAGTTAACATGTACAATAAAACCTCTCTATTACGGCCACTAAAATAATGTTAAAATATTGTATAAAAGACAGCTGACAGTTTAAAGCAATGTGACAGTAAAACAGAAAGCTCCTAAAGGAGCGTTCTATTTTACTGACCCATTGCTTTAAGCAGTCACCTGTCTTAAAAAACTAATATTTTACACAATTAAGTGGTTGTAATAGAGATAGTTTACTGTCTATTGTTAATAACGCGTATACGTGTCTCTGGGGGGCTAAGGATTAGGCCACGGTATATATGCTCTGAATAAAGAAGAAAATTAGTTTAAAAGATGCGAGGTCACTGCATGGAAAACATTCTATAAAAAATGTATACATGTATCTCTTAAATGACACCAAAATAAGTCTTACCATTTTATCATGTGGTAGTTAATTTCGGAGATTTTGGAATAAGCAAACACATGCAAAAGCATATGCATGCCGTAAATAGTCATATGCTTTATTTTTCTGAGCGTGTGTTTAAGAGAAATTGTACTGCTTAATCATGTGCTGTCCAGCTCTATAACACTTACATATGCAAACAGTTTGGATCCAGATCAGACGCTCAGTGAAAATGGCATTGAGCCTTATCCGACACCGACTAACCCTGGCTACAAATTGTTAGAAAAGGACAGACTTGTTTTAATTAACACAAGATTATCAGGAAAACAAAAACGTTTGCCCAAGAGTAGATGTAAAATTACAACTATTTTAATGGGCTACTGCTTTACCTGTTTATTTCAAAGACAATTACTTCTGACTGTTCACCGATATTCGTTTTTCATTTGCCATTTAAATTTACAATTGGAACGTGCCATGTTGTTGTTGTTGTTGTAATCGTTCCCACCTTTATAGGTGAACCTCTTCTTGAAGAGTTGAACAGTTTTGCACTATAATCCTCCACCCGAATCATGACAAAACCAACCTTATTGCATTGCAATATTATACAGACCAAGCACCGTGGTCATCCAAGGCTCTGTATCTGAGTTTGGTATACAGTTCCAAATATCGTATATAATACAGCTACATAAAATGCCTTTGATGCATGTGGATGGCGCACAGTGTAGAGCAAGACCAGCCGCCGCGTCTTTAACGCGGCGGCTGGTCTTGATCTAAACTGTTTCCAATGCATTAACAAGGTTTTGTCATGAAATGGCTCATTTGAATTCCAGAAATACAACAGACGACAATCGTTTAAAGATGATGACGTCGTGGCAGTGGAGGGATTCAATAAACTACGTTTTAAAACTAAACACTATTGTCATTCAACTTGGATACTAAGTATAGCGCTGTCTGATCTGTAACTAAAATGTTTACTAATGCCAGTAATTCGTGCATGGCAGGTTACAGTGGAGAATCTGTTATTCTTTCCCGTTTAAACGCAAACGTACGCAAACGCAAAGCACTAAAACGTAGAAAAGAACAACTTTTGGACAATTCTGATAATTCATGTTTATCTTGGTGGCAAACAGTTTGGAGCCTGATCAGACGCCGGGTTACCCGGCGTCTGATCTGGCTCCAAACTGTTTACACTGCAAATAATAGTTTTAGTGTGTTCAATCCACCGCAATACAGTGGAGACATTATTCTTTAAACGCAAACTCATAATAAAATGAATAAAAAGACAACTTTTACAATACTATACGAATACAATATATAATACTACTTTCAATCTGAGCGGTAAACATTTAAGCGCCTGATCAGACGCCAGGTTACCCGACGTTTGAGCAGGCTCCAAATTGTTTGGAACGGAAGGTATAGTTTTAGCATAAACACGTTTATTCTTCTCCACTGTAATATAAAGCATTATTCTTATCAGAACAAGCAGCTGTTGAGAAACACGTGTTAATATCCTGATAGCATGAACTTAGGCTTACTTAACCTAATTAGAGTACTGAAAGCGACTGAACTAATATCTGAAAACAATGTGGACACTGATCAGACGCCGCTTAAACCGGGGATTCAAATTAGCCGTCAATTGTATCAATGTTTCTCCGATCGGAATAAATATAAACTTATAAAAATCAAAACAGGCGACATTAATACATTATGACATACCTTATGGACAACAACGAATGAGTTAGCCCTTTGTCTACAACAATATTGTCTGCATATATTGGTCGTATGCTTTCATTTCTTAAAAGCAGACATTATACATTTTACTGTGGAAACAATGAAATATTTGTTAAACAGTCTGAATTCTGGTCAGACATGGCGTCTGATCTGGATACAAACTGTATGTCTAACCCTTTCACTCTCAATGACGTCATAAAGCGCATTTGCAAACAGTTTTCATCATGTTCAAACGCCGCGTAACGCGGCGTCTAAACAGGATCAAAACTGTTAGCCACTTGTTTTGAAATTACGTCAGTTATACTGCCTTAAATATAAATTTGAAACGATATTGCAGACAATAATTTTGAAGCAGACGACAATATGGCGGTGAAGGAGTAAAAACCTCACGAAAAAGATTGTTCATGAAAGGGTCAATATTGGTGTGTTCGGTTTTGACAGTGAATGGGGTCAAATCGGTGGGAAAGATTTTATTTTCCCCTGTTTTTCTGACCCGAAACGCGCATACAGTGCAAAGAAAAGAATAAAATGGCTACAGTTTTATAACCTTGACTAAATATTTTAGTCTGAGTCACAAACAATATGGAGCCTTTCATTATTTTGTTGGCATTGATTCCTATTGGAATCGCATAGTGCCGTGTATCATTCTACCATATCCATTGCTTATTAGGAGAACTGTCAAAATTTACCAAAATTCTCTAATTTCTGTTTTAACCGTTCTTTGCCATCTTTTGCAAACACAAAATTGTCTGTTCATGTTTGCACTCTGCATTTTTACCAAACAATCAATTTTTAAGCTTTGACTGTACAGTGGAGAAAACGTTATTCTTTCCCAATAAACGCGTACGCTAACCCGGCGTCTGATCAGGCTCCAAACTGTTTGCCACCAAGATAAACATGAATTATCAGAATTGTCCAAAAGTTGTACTTTTCAACGTTTTAGTGTTTTGCGTTTGCGTACGTTTGCGTTTAAACGGGAAAGAATAACAGATTCTCCACTGTACGTGTGTCAAACATTTTGGATGCTGACCAGACACCGCATAAGGTTGTACATGTAAATCGCATATAGCTGTGAAAAATGTTACACTGTTGTCTAAACCAAATTAATCTAAACATTCTCTTTCTACATAAACATTATTGCAAACAAATTTGAGCCTGATCATATGCCACATTACACAGTGTTTGATCTGGAACAAAACTTTTTGCAAATAGACTCTACCACCCAAATCAATATTAACACTACAATGATTAATATACATTAATATACAAGTTCTAGCTGACCTTTGATGACAAAGACTGGGTATAATGTTTCCTTATTTGCATGATCCATCACTGTTTACTTTGTTTAAATGGATTTCAACCATTAGTCCTAACTATTGTTATGTTTGCTCATTTAAATTGATTTCTAAAACACTTCTCTTACATGTACGTCATTTGTCTGATTCATGCGTATAATGCTTATACAAGTAAACGATAATTATACGACATGGCTTGAAATGAATAATGGGGGGGGCGAAAGCGATAGACTTTTCGGAAGATGATGGATATTTCTTACATTTGTCATATTCAAACAGGGTAGACCCTGATAAGATGACCCCTGCTCCTGACCGAGCCTGTGCTGTTTGTCATTAAGTAAAAGAGGTACCATGAAAGCTTATGACTCGATTGATCGTGATATACTATGGAACAAACTTTATGCCATGGGTTTGAAAGGGAAAATGTTGAACGCAGTCAAATCTTTATATGCTTCTGTAAAATCTTGTGTTAGGCTTAATAACATGTGCACTGAGTGGTTCGATGTTGCAGTCGGGTTAAGACAGGGTTGTTGTGTTTCTCCGAACATTTTTAATTGTTTTATTGACGACCTTGCCACGTTGGCAAAGGGTTTGGGAATCGGTGTTGATATTGGAGACGGAGAGAAACTTTGTATTTTAATGTATGCTGATGATGTAGTTTTACTTACTGAAAATGAGCATGATTTACAACGTCTCTTAGATGCGTTATCTGAGTGGAGTAAGGTCAATAAGATGAATATAAATTATGAGAAAAGTAATGTTGTACATTTTAGGCCACCATCAGTTAATCGGACTGCTTCTATATTCAGCTGCGGAGATGATAATGTTAATCTTTGTGATAAATATGTATATCTTGGTCTACACCTTAGTGAACATCTTGACTATAATATAATGGCTAAATTTGTTTCTCAAGCTGCTGGTAGAGCGTTGGGACTTTTAATAGTCAAGTATAAGAATGCTGGAGGTCTGCCATATAACGTTTTTACCAAACTCTTTGATTCTATGGTATGGCCAGTTATTAGTTATGGTGCTGCTATTTGGGGTACAAAAACGTTTTCTTGTATTGACGCGGTCCTTAATCGTGCAATGAGGTTTTATTTTGGTACTGGTAGATATACACCAAATGCAGCAATCATTGGAGATATGGGTTGGGATCCTGTTGTAGTTAGACAACTTAACTCTGTTTGTGCCTTTTGGGCAAGATGTATCAATATGGTAGATAATAGAATGAATAAGCGTGTTTTTAAATATTGTGCTGGTAAAGCTACCCATACATGTAAAAACTGGATTTATAGAGTATCTGGAATTTTAAAAAGTTACGATTTAAACAAGTATACACTTATTGAAAATAATATTTGTAAACAGTCATTAGTGAATGATACTAAAAGAGAAGCCATGGAACGTTTTAAATGTCAATGGAGTGACACCGTTAACAAAGAGCAATCTAGGTCTGGTAATGGAGGTAACAAATTGAGAACATATAAACTTTTCAAACAAAACTTTGGAACCGAAAATTATGTTAAAATTATACTACCAGCGAAACACAGGTCATCTTTATGTAAATTCCGCGCAGGTGTTGCCCCACTGCGCATAGAGACGGGTCGATTCGAAAGGTTGGCTGAAGAACTTAGGGTTTGTCCATTTTGCAAAAACTGTGTGGAAAATGAATTCCATGTTATAATGAAATGTGATATTTATAATGATATTAGAAATGATATTTTTAATAAGGCTTCTGAAGTTGACACTCTTTTTAACTCTAGGAATGATAATGATAAGTTTGTTTTTATATTTTCTAATGAAAATTTAATACGCACTATTGCCAAATCCTGCCATCTTATTTTAAACAGACGCAGAGGTCTGCTATATAACAATGTATAAACTGTGATATTTGATTTTAATGCACTTTGTATTTAACAGCGGTGAAAATGTCCGTTATAGTGTAAATAATGTTGTATTGTTTTATTACCTAGTATGTGTTCATTTTGATAACATTATGATAGTCTCTTATAATTCATAATTGAATGACATGGGTCATTGACATGTATATATAGATGTTAACTAATTGTATGTATGCTGTATCCATGATGAGACTTGAATAAAGATAGTATAACCATGAATAGTAACACATTGACTAAACTTAATGGAAAGTGGAATTTTCTATGAAATGTTTCAGGGTGTAACCTAGAAAACGCGGTGATGTAGTAAGTTCCCATTTGAGCTTTCTGCATTACATTTTGCCAAGCATTATAGGTCGTTTTGTACTATGATCTCAGTGTTTTGGAAAATACGTTGTTATTTCCCGTTTAAATGAAATGAAACGTTATGTAATAATAAAGTTGAGACAATATGCATATTTTAATCAAACTGTTTGGTCCCTTGTTAGACGACGAGTTACTCTGTAACTGATCTGCTTCCGAGTTCTTTGGGCGTATAGTGGCAAAAACGATATTCTTTCCCGTTTAAACGTATAGAAAACGCAAACGCAATGCAATAAAATGTCAAAAATAGTAATTTTTGAAAAGTTTAACTATTGAGTTTAATCTGATTGGCAAACCGTTTGGAGCCTGATCAGACGCCGGGTTAACCGGCATCTGATCTGGCTCCAAACGGTTTGCAATGCAAAAAAGTAGTTTGAGCGTAAGCGCTTTTACTGAGAAAGAATAACTTCTTCGCCACTTAAACTTCTTTAGCACAAGTGCGTTTATTGGCGAAACAGACATGATTTTTCAATTTATCAATATGACATTTAGGTTTTTTGAAAATCTATTCAGCATTTGATATTTGTAGGATATTCTACTCTAGAAATATGAATGGGCGTTTTGAATGGAAATGAACTCAAATTTGTTAGATCAATATTGCATCAGACAAGAAAGTCTCGTTTGGATATCATTTTCAAATGAAAAGTCAACCGGTAATATGTCAACCACAGCAGATTCAAGATTGAAAATTCAACAGAGCACATTTGTTTGAATTTTTGTAGGCCAATGATAGCTTGATACCGTAAAACGTAGTTCATTCACTCCTAGCGAGGAGTGTACTTGTCTTATACAAACTGTGTAGATCCCGATTGGAGGAGCCCTCTGATCAGGGTCTGCACTGTTTGCAAGTTTACAATATATTGTAGAAAACAACCCCAGCTAGGGAAAATGGACTATACTTTATTGGAGGCGGAACATGTCCATTTCAAGTTTTAAGGATGATATAATATATAAATATTAGATGGCGGTTTGCGTGACATTCAAATTGTCAACCCGTGAAACAGGATGTCACTCCGAGGCGGAGCCGAGGTTGACATTCTTGTTTTCGAGGGTTGGCAATTTGAATATCACTCAAACTGCAATCTAATATCTATTTTATTATACAGAACTTATAAACCCTGGTTTTGAAATCGTCTCATTCGTGGTTTATAAAATAAAACGCAAAGCTCTTTCAATAAAAAAGAAAGATAATCAAGAAATATTAGAATTACTTGCCCCTATTTGACCTTCTTTGGAAGGTCACATACCATTAGAATATCGCATAGCTAAGACAGCAATGTCATATAGTGACATAGATCAAGAGACATTAGAGTTACTTGCTCCTATGTGACTTTCCAAAAAATGTCGCATAGTTCAGACAGCAACGACATAGAGTGACAGTGAAGTTTTTGGATAGATGTAAAAATTATGCAAAATGTTACATTTTTGCCTATGGGAGATTAACCTTGTAATTCAACGCAAGGTATAAAAATACAAAATATTAGTTTGATGGTACATTGTATACGTAAGCCGTTTCTATGATTGTTATTTCTACAGTCTTTGTAAAATATTTAAGATACACATTTCAAACCGTTTTGATTTAGATGCGACGTCCAATAGCCTACTGCGGCGTCTCATCTGGATCAAAACTATATACTCGTATATTGTCACACTGCTAATGGTTTTTTTCTTACAAATACTAGCAGAGTATTTCTGAATCCATACATGTCCCCCCCTATCGGACAAAACGTTAGCCGAAACGTTAACCAAAGGTATCGGACGAATTGACAAACAGAAAAACGGACAGGGACACAACCTATATCCCCACTCCGTTTTCAACGGTATAGAACCCATAAGCTATGTTGCTATAAGCGTTTGTAGGTTTAAAAGAAGGTGTCTATGAAACTGAGCTAAAATATAGACTGGCAAAGAATAATCACCAAGATCAAGAATCTGAGTCTTTAGCCAAATTTAACAAACTCTAAAACCTAGCCTAAGGGGACATCCGACTTTCCACATGTATCAGTATACAGTGGAGAAAACGTTATTCTTTCCCAATAAACGCGTTTACGCTAAAACTATTTTTTCCGTTACAAACAGTTTGAAGCCAGATCAGACGCCGGGTAACCCGGCGTCTGATCAGGCTCCAAACTGTTTGCCACCAATATAAAGATGAATTATCAGAATTGTCCAAAAGTTGTTCTTTCCTACGTTTTAGTGTTTTGCGTTTGCGTACGTTTGCGTTTAAACGGGAAAGAATAACAGATTCTCCACTGTACTACGTATTACAGAGGGGAATAAAGTTTTCTTCCCCACTTGACCCCTTTCACTGTCATGATGTCATTAGCTTTAAACAATTGCAGACTTCTTTTTATTTCTCAAATCTAAATGTTAGGTGTTTTGACTTACAGTGGAGACTCTGTAATGTTACGTTATTTGCTTAGATCAACTACTATTTACTTTGTTTTCAATTAATCCATTAACTCTTTCATTGCCAAATCTTTCGTGAGATGTTTACCACTTCATTGTTTCATTGTCGTTTGCTTCAAATGTGTTGTCTGCAATATCGTTTCAAAGTTAAAAAATAAGGCTGTATAACTGGAGAAATTTCAAAACGAGTGCCAAACAGTTTGGATCCTGATCAGACGCCGCGATACGCGGCGTCTGATCAGGATCCAAACTGTTTGCAAACGCGCTTTTAAGCGCCACTGAGAGTGACATGGCTAATTCTAACTATTGTTATGTTTGCTCATAGCTGTATAACAGCGTAGTAATGTTACATATATCACAAACAAGTCTTTCAAACGGCGTTAAAGAGAAAAATATTGTTTCGATCAAAGTATAACAAGGAAGACAGCCTCAGTAACAGTTTTCAACTTTGTTCATGTTCACACTTTATCTGCCACCTTTTTTCAACACTGGTCATATCTCTACTAATTAAGAATATCTGGAAAAGCTGAGTTTAAATGCTTTGTTAATAGTTTTCTATCTAACATTTATCAATTAAACAAACAAAAAAACTGCACAAAGTTTCGTTTAACTATCAACGAGAACAAAAACAAACGCTAATATATGTTGTCAAACTTGTGTTTAACTACCACTAAATGAAAAGCGAACAGGGTTTATAAAAGACAGATGCCCGTTAAATGCAGGACAAACGTAATGCAGAATGCTCTTGTATTTAGCTTCCATATGGCTTATGAGTATAATGTAACTGTGTCCTTTATTAACAGAGGACGCGTAATACAAGTTTGACTGTATACATCTATATAGATAATCCAATCAGTGTCAAGGAAATTGATACAACTCATTGATAGCGCCACCTACATCATCCCATGCACCTGTTTGTTTTTACGTTATCTTCAATACATCATCAACTGTGAGGTTAATAACCCTTGCATATTTACCGCTACATGTAACAAAGACACTAAACGTATTTTATTACAATACGTATAGGTCAGTGTGCAATAGTAGACATTTATTAACAATAACCCCTTCACTGCTGTGACGTCATCTGCCGTAGACAATTGCCGTCTACTTTTATTTCTCAAATTTTAAATTTGAAGTATTTTGAATTTAGAAATATTGAAATGAGTGTAAAACAACTGGGAGTCTGACTAGACCCCTCGTTAAGGATTATTACTGTTTGCAAATAACCACTGTATTGGAGTTTAATGTAGCTAGTAAAGGGGTGAAAGCTCTAAGGATGGGCCCTTGAACGAGCTTTCGTTTTTCTAAGTGTCTGCTTATAAACACTAACAAATTTAACTGTTGAACTTATGTTTTGTTTCCCGTCATATAATGTCTCTTTCTTCTTGGGTGCTACGAAAGTTGTCACAGATTGACTACGATTAAGTACACCCTCAATGTGGATAGAATGCTAAGCAAACATGCACAACAGGTATAAAATATTAATGTCAACCTCTTTTAAAAAAGTGGAAATGGTTATGCATTGCCGCTAGAAATACTAAACTCAAACCTCAACGCAAATACAATACAAATTACAGCGCTCCCTCTCTACAACGACACCCAAACGGAGACTAAAAACTGTGTGCGTTGTTCGGAGGTAGTCGTTATAGCAATGGAAATTGGCAAAAAGCTTGAATCGATATCAAACGCCGCGTAACGCGGCGTCTGATCTGGATTCAAGCTTTTTGTCACTCGTCAGGAAGTTGTTTCTGTCAAAATGTCCATTATGTAACTTTAACAAAAACAGCAGACGACGATTTTAAGCAGACGATATTGCAGCAGTAAAAGCGTTAGATATTATTATCCTGTTTAGGGAACTACGGCAAGGGTCGTTGTAAGGAGGGAGTCGTTGTTGGGAGGACCGTTGAAGGGAGGGAACACTGTAATATAGAAAATTACAAATTCTTGAAAATATTAGGCAATTGATAAAATTACTCGACATCTGATCTGGCACAACTGTTTTGCAATTGACATAATTTTTACAGCGCATATGCATTAATTGGGAAGGGATAGCGCTTCCTCCACTGTATACATGTAATTGAACGATTCTTACATATATTTGCATAATTACAATGAACAAAGGACAATAAACTATTTTATAACACTACAAATATAATAAGGTGATAAAAGATATTGTATAAACTTCTTCTGAAAGACATGATCACGTATATTATCTTATTATAGTTTAACCCTTTATAGAACTGACCTAGTCTGTTTTAAGGTTGGCGTTTGCTTCTTTTTCTTAAATCTATACGTCGTATATTACATGTATATATGCTATATTGACTAAAGACCTGGACATGCTTGTAAAACTGTTATGTTCCTGATCAGACGCGGAGTTAGCCAGTGTGTGATCTAGTTCGACACAGTTAACTAAGACAGTGCAATGGGCACTAGACCATTAATTCGTTCACCCCTGAAACTTCAAATTAACTATTCCAGTTTCCAAATAGATTCTAAAAAACAATCAAAAGTGTATCCCTTAACAGAGAGCTCCTTCGGGTGCACTGTTTGCATAGGACATATTTACAGTGGAGAATATAAGAATCCACCATGAGTGTTGATATAGGATAGGAATTTTCTCCCCCGAATGTCAGAAAAATTCATGCAGAGATGAGGCTTTCCGAGTCCCTGTGTGAATTTTTTAACCCGAAGGGGAGAAAAATCCTATCCTACATCAACAAAACGAATGGTGGATTTTTTTTCTCCCATTTAAATTATTAAAACATGATTTAAATAAGGAAATAATTGCAGTTTCTGTGCACTTTTTCCCGCCAAAACACGCCGTTGTTTATAGTGACGTCGTCCGAAATGACGTCATTTAGCTACCCGCGTCATGCAGCGCTTATGGTTAAGCTGGGCAAACAATAAAAGACGTCACGTGGTATAGAGGATAGAGTGATTCCACATGGGGAATATCACTATCCCACATTGGCGAAATGGGAGAAAACGTTATTCTTTCCCAATAAACGCGTTTACGCTAAAACTATTATTTCAATTTCAAACAGTTTGGAGCCAGATCAGACGCCGGGTAACCCGGCGTCTGATCAGACTCCAAATTGTTTGTCACTCAGATTAACATACATTGTAAGAATTGTTGTATTTTTCTACATTTTATTGCGATGCGTTTGCGTTTCGTTTGCGTTTAAACGGGAAAGAATAACGTTTCCTCCACTGTACTAAACACAGGTGCAGTATTTGTAGAGAACGAGTATGATCAACTCGATGCCAAGAGTTATTCCTCAAAAGGTGTATATTATAACAGAATGGACAATATGTTTCATGACAAGTTTTACAAATTCCCGTTTCTCTTTGTTATAAAGAGTGGGGGCGATTATACAACATAGACAAGCATCACACAATAAACAATACAGATAGCCGTCAAAGTTGTCAATGTATGATTTTATTATCTCAATTTACATGCACATTTTATTGTTTGTACTGTGTACATGTGAACATTTCACTGCCTGTTAAACAGAATGTATTGTAGGCGGTGTCGTATCGGTCATATAGAGGGCAATACATAGTACAGTGAAGAGAATGCCTCCAAGATCAGTTCCCATTTGCAAAATACGTCTCGTTCATAAATTCATATTAGAAAGAGTAACAGTTTCCCTTCTGTGCAATGCATTCTCTGAAAACCGACGGAGGACAGATGTTAAAGCTTGTGACGTCTGGAGCCAGATAAGCAACATAAAGAGTTGTAAAAAAGTTGTTATTTTTTCGGAATAAATGCGTTGTTTACGATAAAACTATCATTTCCATTACAAACAGTTTGGAGCCTGGTCAGACGCAGGGTAACGTGTAAGAAGAGGTTATTCTTTCCCAATAAACGCGTTTTAGCTAAAACTATTATTTCCATTGCAAACAGTTTGGAGCCATATCACCAAGTTTCAGTTGTCAAAAAGATGTTATTTTTTTCAGAATAAATGCGATGTTTACGATAAACTATCATTTCCATTGCAAACAGTTTGGAGCCTGGTCAGACGCCGGGTAATCCGGCATCTGATCAGGTTCCGAACGTTTAACCACTTAGAAATAAATAAATCGTGAGAATTTTCTAAAAATTGTTATTTTCTACATTTTACTGCATGGCATTTCCGTCTCGCTGACGTTTGAACGGCAAAGAATAACGTCTTATCCACTGTACCATTGCATTTCGATTGCGTTTAGATTCCTTTAACAATTTACATCATTGGCTGGTTCTTGTTCTGAAGACAGATGACCACTTGAGTACGATGAAAGTAACGTAAAATGTTCCTAAATGCGGCTATTTTAGTTACTTTTAGTCTGCTTTTAAGCATAATTAAGTAAAAGAAAATATTTATAATAGTACACTTTTATGACTGTTTCAAATGGAAGTATTTATTACAGTAGATGAATACATTAAAGGCGTTAAAGGGCGTATAATGGGGTAGTGCGTCAAAGTGAAAGAATAACGTCTTCCCAAGTGTAGTAAAAGCTTGCCAGTGAAACAGAATTACAGTGGAGAAAACGTTATTCTTTCCCAATAAACGCGTTTAC
The DNA here is from genome assembly GCA_922989275.2 of Gari tellinella. Taxonomy (NCBI): domain Eukaryota; kingdom Metazoa; phylum Mollusca; class Bivalvia; order Cardiida; family Psammobiidae; genus Gari; species Gari tellinella. The sequence goes on along the minus strand of OV277856.1, from coordinate 98,437,786 downwards.
GCTAAAACTATTATTTGCAGTGCAAACAGTTTGAAGCCAGATCAGACGCCGGGTAACCCGGCGTCTGATCAGGCTCCAAACTGTTTGCCACCAAGATACATGTAAACATGAATTATCAGAATTGTCCAAAAGTTGTACTTTTCAACGTTTTAGTGTTTTGCGTTTGCGTACGTTTGCGTTTAAACGGGAAAGAATAACAGATTCTCCACTGTACCCACAAACCATAAATACGGTTATTATTTGAGGTCAGTGTTGGTGGTGAGGGAGAAGACAAACATAATCATTACGATTTGCCAGGCTAACACTTCTCTGTTTACACAATCATATTTAGTGAAAATCATGTTTGACGACCTGTCGAATGAAGCTGTTTCTTTGAACCCAAAGTTGATTACTGTTTTAGGTAAAATGGATATAAACTAGAAAGCTCTGTAAGGAGCTTTATGATTTACTTTATCCCGTTCTAAGCTTCTACCGATCTATGGTAAATCAATACTTCTTTGTTTCAGAAGCCGTAACAGCGGATGTTATTGTTGTAATATAAAGACTAAACGATCGGCTATGCAAACACCCTGTCTCAGCATTGATACACTAATACCAGTGTAACGTGGTTTGAAGAATAGGCCTGGTTACAGTAAAGTCTCTGTTCAGATACACTCATTGCAACCAAGCCTTTTACGACTACAGCGTTCCCTCTCTACAACGAAACCCAATGGGAGAAACAAATTGTGTGCGTTGTTCGGATGTAGTCGTTATAGGGAGGCAAATTGCCTTCCATTTGCAAACAGGTTGAATCCAGATCAGACGCCGCGTAATGCGGCGTCTGATCATGATTAAACCTGTTTTTTACTCGTCATTATGTTTGTTTCTGTCAAAATGTCCAATATGTTGATTTGAGAAAAACAGCGGACGACTATTTTAAGCAGATGATATTGCAACAGTGAAAAGGTTGGACATAATTGTCGTGTTTGTAGAACAGTGGAAAGCGTCGTTGTAAGGTGGGAGTCGTTGTTTGGAGGGACGTTGTAGGGAGGGAGCGCTGTACTTTCGAGTGTATGTCCCATATTGGTAATGCAACCATTCCAAATAAACGCGTTTACACTCAAATTATTTTTGCCAATGAAACCAGTTAAGCACCAGATCAGACGCAGCGGTCAAGGTTACATAGACCTGAAAATATTACACTGCACCCCACCATCAACTGATGTACTCACACACCAAAGTGGTATCCCTAGCTGATGTGTGTCCAGGCAAAAGGAACACACACCTCTCAATGCAGGCAAAACTGTGTTCAAGAACCATTCGTTGAAAATGCTTCCAAGTTTCTACAACAGAAGGTACATATATCGTATATCAAGTAGTGTGCCGGTTGAAGCAGGTTTTAGATATACGGCCGAACTTTGATATGTCATACTCGCGTAAGTGGTACATACTCGTATTTCAAAGCAATACGGATATGTTTCACATAAGCAAGCTTGAGATATATAAATAAATAAATAAAAAATACAGGTTGGCTCGACTTATACATGTTCCAGAAAGCGAAATTCGACTGTCTGCAGTTCGACGTTTGGGTCCGAAAACCATTGTAAGTGGAAACTAAGCAGGGACCCGTTTCATAAAACTTCGTACGACAAATGTTGTCGTAAGTCAGATTATAACAGTCTCAATTATTATTCATTTCTCCATCAAATCCTGTCTTGTGACATCAAAGAGATATCACAAGTCAGGATTAGATAGAGAAATCAGAAATTAAATGTACTTTAAAGTTTTGACTTACGACAACATTTGTCGTACAAGGTTTTATGAAACGGGCCCCTGGTTTCTAAATAACCCGATTGTCGGATACATCAGGTTATACTGTAGCTTGATGCAGAGACAGGGTGAATCGGAAAGCCCCTATGTGAGTTTCCTATAATATTGTTCTTTTCGTAAACTGACATCGATCGCGAATAATTGTTAAATACAGTAAAACCTCTATAAACCGGACATCATTTGGAAAAGGTAGATCACAAAACATAGATGAATTCTTATGCAGGATACATGTACAGGTAAGACAGAAAGCCTTCAAATGGAGTTTTCTGCCTTACTTATATCCTGCATGTAGCCGCAATCTGTTATACCAACTGGTTTAGACACGAAATATATTGTTTTGTAAGTGTCCGGTCTAGAGAGGTGTCTCTGAAAATCAGGGCTGCCATAAGTTGATCATGAAAAATCCTACCATTCCCAAATTTTATAATTTTCAAGCGAAATTACTTAAAGCAGGTTGAAAGTAAAGGAGAATGCGCATTAAGGCGCATTCTGCTTTACTTTCAGTCTGCTTTAAGCTACCATCTGCTAGGATAGAAATTAGAAATGGCAGCACTGGAAAATGCAGAGCAACAGTCTTTAAACTAGTATCTATCGAGGTATATAAATCCTACATGTATTAAACAATTGAACCCTAGAGACGAATACAAGCAATATACTGTACATGTGAAGAGTAACATCCTCTGGAAACAGTGTATACAATGGAAAAATTGTTATTTCTTCCTGTTTAATTGCAAACTAAACGCAAACTCATTGCAATAAAATGGAGAAATATACAACTTTTTGACAATACTGAACTATCTATCCTAATCTGAGCGGCAAACACATTGGAGTCTGATCAGACACCGGGTCACCCGGCGTCTGATCAGGCTCCAACATGTTTGCATCGGAAATGCTGATTTTAGCATAAACGTGTTTATTTGGAACGAATAACCTCTTCTGCACTGTATTATAGTTTTTGCCAATAGCTGTATTTGACTTCCATTCCACAACCGTCCTTAGAGAAATTGGTGTAAAAGGATACTGTCATTTGTACTCTTGAAAAACGTCCAAATGTTTTAACAAAATTAAACAAAAATACACTAAACATCGGCATATTTTCACTCATCTTTTAAAAGCCACATTGTTATTTTCACCATTGTTTTGAATAAATTTTGGTGTTACCGCCAATAAAACAGAAAACAACAAATATGTTTTAAATGGAAATAAATAATAATCAGTTTAGTGGAACAAGTCAACTTTTTTCATTTGTATGCTAAAGTCACCTAGCAACAAATGTTCTAGTTCGAACAGTAGAGAATAGATTTATGATTGAAAAGTTAACAGCCTAACTTTTAAACTGACCTACATTGTTGTGTAATTTTTTGTTCGACAATTTTGTTGCATCAGCAGTAATGAAGAAAATGTGTCGAAACTATGCCACTATTTCGTAAGTGTCCCATGACTGTACATGTGAACGCAAACGCGATGCTATGCTATAATAGTCCAGTCAAATTAGATCTTGAGGTAGAACTAATTGCAACAGAAACTTTTTTGCGACCGTTCGAAAATATAGATCAAACTGTATTACATACTAAAAGTCCCACAAAATCCCCTTTTAATAAAAAAGTTATTTTGTGTCAAAGTTTGTCAAATTCGGCTTTTCCGATTCAGTCACCATATCAAAAAAATATGATACATCATGACGTCATAACAGCTATTTCATGACGTTGTCGCCCAAAATATGGCGGTGCGTACTAAATACTTTGTTTACCTTCATACGGACTCAATTTCAGCTTTTCAGCAGTATCGTAAGGTAAGGCATATTTTAACTACCATGGTTAGACTCGAATATTTAAATCAGATACATTAAGTATCAATATCTTCAATCAATTTGACAAAATATATTTGTTTTACTGAAATCGGTCAAAAGTATTGTACGAGCCCCAATGCATTTAGCAAATAGAAGGAAGTTTCTGTTTCCTTTTTGAGAAATTGTTTTAAAGCACGAAATGTTGAAATAAAAAAAAAATCCGTGTAATTTATTTTAAATGATGTGAAAACCGTGAAATTTGAAGGCAATTTACATAAACTAGTGAATTCCATTGCATTTATTTTTTTCTACGGAAGCCAATTCGGGCCACAAAATCAAAATTCGGGTAAATCAATAATCTCTACTTAGGAATAATGTGACGTTTATATGAAGTATTTTATGTGTTGAGTTTCGTTTTCCGTAGTCAATATAATTTTTTATCGTGACTTAAACGGAACTGACACGTAAAATGAGTCATAAATCAATTTTCTAGCATAGATATTAGGAGCAATCATGTTAAAGGAAAATTAAAAGTTCATATACAAACGGTTCCAACTTATAATTTGCAACTTTGGAATACTCTTTAACATAAAAAGACACGGTTTTTTTTATTGTTCCTTTTCGGGCTTCAGATTCGGGAAAAGACGAAATTCCTACGCCGCTATGAGTCTTGAATTTTGTTTAAGGTAATACTTTATATTCTGCTGCACATTATGATAAAAATCTCCTTTCACCAATTAAATCTCAGTTAAACTTCGACGAACTAGGTTATAATCATTCTCTTTTTGAAATAGTATGTACCGGTAGATCTCAGTTTTAAAACAAACATAATTTGATCCAAATGTCTTGCTTGAAGCAAATCAATTCAGTGTCCTGCTAAACACGGAATCTTAACCTTACGAAGGATGGGGTATCTGTGACTCTATAAGCATTGAACAGTCAGACAAAAAAATCATTGACACATTACAAAAAGATTATTTTGTACTTTTTTCAGGCGAGCGTGTTTATTAAACAATTAATACACCAATGTCGAGTGGAGAAACTGGTTTTGAATCGTGTCTCTGAATGTTTATCATTTCTTAATCTTAGGTATAAAATAGGGGTAGCTAATTCGATCTCCTCCCACTGGTCAAGTCTAAACAAATTTACAAATCAGTCTTATTGCAAGCCTCTTTTTAAAAATCATAATAGCAATTAAATCGGGATGGAACCTAAATAATGTGTCTACGTTTTTATCATTATTAGAATTAATAATAGGGTTTATATGAAAATCGATGAAAGTCACACAGTGTTTGCAGACTTTTGTTTGAATCTCCTGCAATGTTTGAATCTCCTACGTGATCTTCTTTTCCTAAACACGAGCTTACTAGTAGTAATCTGTAGATAGAACAATTGAGACTGCACATTGACATAACACACAAAGATTTTATTTTTTTATATTTCAAACTGCACAATGCTCGTAAAGCAGACAATATACCCATTACTCATTTAACACTGGACTTGTACCCAACGGTAGCAGTTTGCAGTGTGTCTATTTAGGCAAAAAGAGTCTATGTTTCGGAGAACCCGACCCAAAACACTTCCGATCTTTAAGTTTTATTGAAGATTTTGGAAAAAAAAAATTTTATAAACAGAGGAAAAACTGTTTAAAACATAGACGTTTGACCAATGTTGGCACCTAAAACAATTGTAAAAAGCCTTGATGCTGACCCTACCCATTTTGTTTCGGACCTTTGCCCGAAAAACATACTTTTTTTTCTTTTTTAAGGTCTTTTTGATAAAATGATAAATTACCAATCTTTATCTTAAGTCTGTATCGTTTAATGCATTTTGTTTCAATTCTACTGACAATGCGCAAAGTGTTACAAATTAAACCGCTCGGCCTTATTATCAGCAGTCGTCGACAAAGTTAGACTTAGAGAATTGTTTACTCTTTACACGAATGAAGAACGAATAAATACGAAAGAAGACTCAAGCAGGAAACGCAACACAAACAATACACCCATCTCTAAAGCAGAACACACACACAGCCATACCATAACAAACACACACACACACAACCACACACACACACACGCAATACCATTCCTTCATCTACACACTAAATAGAAAACAACACGCAAGACAAACATAAAGCTAAGTGAACATAGGAGCCCGCCTTGGTACGGTCAGTAGCAATCAATAATCAATTATAAATTAATTAATTATTAACAACCACTGGGGGGTTAAACCTGGGTTTAGGGGCGCCCAACAAGGGGCGTGGTCGCCCGGTCCCCTTTAACCGTTTACGGAATTAAATCGACAACATCCTTTGTTGTCCGACAAACAATTAGTTTGTTGTCTAAAGGTAATTGTTTTGCAATAAAACAAATCTGCCTTCAAGTAACAACGTAAAGTATTGGCCCAAATTCGAGCACATTTTCATAATAATTTAATTGTATATTTAGGATAACTAAGAATGCTGTCATCTAATATTATACATGTGTAAAAAAAACAATTGGCTTGCTTGCTTGCTCGTAGAATGTCATTTTCAATGATTATTTGTTTGTAAAAATGAAACAAAATGTCATAAAAAGGATTTGGACTGAAAATTTAAAAAAAAAAGAAGAAAATATTTAATTTATAAAGTGGGTGGGGTAATTGTACCCCATATTTTATTATTCAAACTCTGAAATATCAATATAATATAAATTTCAGTGTAAAGAGTTCTTACATATGATGAAGTGTTATGCATATTCTTGTTATAAATGAACGAAAAGTGAGTCAATTATTGCGTACTGTCTATTTTCCTATAACTCTGATTAAATAGTGTGTCCGCCTACATATAATCAGGTACTAAATTTTATGAATGCTGTCATTTAATATTGTAGATGTGTAAAATTGTGGCTTGCTTGTTCGTAGAATGTCTTTTTAATGATTATTTGTTTGTTTAAATGTAACAAAATGGCATGGGAGGGGTTTGGAGTGAAATTAAAAAAAGGGAAAAAAATTTTTTTTTGATAAAGTGGGTGGGGTAATTGTACCCCCTAGTTTATCATTCAGACCCTGAAAATCAATATAATATACATTTCAGTGTAAAGAGTTCTTATTTATGATGAAATGTTATGCATATTCTTGTTATAAATGAACGGAAAGTAGGTCAATTATTGCTTACTGTCTATTTTCCTATAGCTCTGATAGAATATTTTGTCCGCCTAAATATATAATCAGGTACCAAATTCTATGAATGCTGTCATCTAATATTGTAGATGTGTAAACATTTGACTTGCTTGCTCGTAGAATGTCTTTTTAATGATTATTTGTTTGTGGCGTGGGAGGGGTTTGAACTGAAAATTAAAAAAGAGAAAATATTTAATGTTATAAAGTGGGTGGGGTAATTGTACCCCATATTTTATCATCCAGACCCTGAAATATCAATATAAAATAAATGTTACTGGAAAGAGTTCTTATCTATGATAAAGTGTTATGTTTATTCTTGTAATAAATGAGCAAAAAGTGAGTCAATTATTGCTTACTGTCTATTTTCCTATAACTCTGATTGAATATTGTGTCCGCCAAACTATAATCAGGTACCATATTCAGACCCCCAAAAAATGAATTTCCCATCTAGCTACGGGTTGGGACTTTTAGTATGATAAAGAGTACACCTGTGTGATATAAATACAGCAATAAAAGCTTCTGTTGCAATTAGTTCTAGGTTCGACCCTTTTTGGGGCTAATTTGACTGGACTATAACGTGCAGAAAAGGGTTTACATGTATCTTCGAAAATTGTAGATCATGTTTAACGGTTTCAATCTTTTAAGCCATCTACATGTATAGTCAGCATCGAATTCAAGACTTTAACTCAGTCTTCATCCGCCCGAGAAAACGACACTTAATAACAGTTTTGGGTATTATCAGTTCTTTAAAAACAAACATTCGATTAACGATTTGAAATGATATACATTTCTTGATTAAACCATTACATTCTGGATTTAATATAATAATTGTAAAATTAGTAGAATCTACGTTCACTTTGTTTCGTGTAGAAATAATGTCCAGACCAGGACAGTACCGTAGGACAGTGGCATGCTGTTTAAGATGTGGCGACACCTAGGGCTGTCGATCTCGCAGGTGTTGAACAACAGCTCCCATGGGTTTGTTTAATGACATTAAAAGGCTCTATGGATAATCTCCAAATATGCCTGAAATAATATTGAAAAGTTTAAACCATTTACAAATTTTGGTTTAGGCCAACTCCGGGGTTTTCAGGCTCTTTACATACATGTATAGCAGTATTCAATTTAAGTTATCTGTATACACAAGCAGTTACAAGTCCTACTATCCAAGACATTTAAAGCAAAATATTGATTTCCACTAATAATATCCAGGGTTTCTTTTCATTTCGTACCTCTCTATTTGAGTAAAACAAAACATCATCAGTACTCTCATGTACATGTACCAATTGATTTTCATCAGGGTGTCAAACTCAAAACTAGTAATTGTATTTCAAACAGTTTGAAGCCAGATCAGATGTCGGGTAACCCGGCGTCTGACCTGGCTCCAAATTGTTAGCCGCTTCAATTAAAAGAAGCAATCAAATTTGTCAAAAGATTGTCATATTCTACAATTTATTGCAATACGTTTGCGTTCCATTTGCCTTTACCGGCTGACAATGTCGATGTGTAAAGCGCCCGATTACGACGACAGGGGTCGTGATTTCGATCCCCCGCCGGACCAAGTCCTTCGGATGAGACTTTACACTGGGCATCTAAAAGAGCCAGAACACTCTTTCGATAATAAGTGTAGGACATCGCGCCCGGGTTCTCTGCATCCGCTCCCCTCTCTCTCTTGGGCGTCCAATTAGCCCATAGATGGCAGAAACTGACGCTAACAAACAAAACAAAAATCGTTTGCGTTTAAACGGGAAAGAATAACGTCTTCTTCATCGTAGATCGGCGTCTAAACTGGCTCTTAATTGTTTGGAATAGTGATGGAGTTTTTAAACATGAATGCATTCACTGTACTGGGAACGAATAACGTCTTCTCCATTGTACAATAGAGAATACAGTGGAGAATCTGTTATTCTTTCCCGTTTAAAAGCAAACGTGCGCAAACGCAAAACACTAAAACGTAGAAAAGTACAACTTTTCGACAATTCTGATAATTCATGTTTATCTAGGTGGCAAACAGTTTGGAGCCTGATCAGACGCCGGGTTACCCGGCGTCTGATCTGGCTCCAAACTGTTTGCACTGCAAATAATAGTTTTAGCGTAAACGCGTTTATTGGGAAAGAATAACGCTTGTACGTTGTACTTTCTTGAAATACCAATGCGTTTCATTTCGTTTTAATGAGAAATATTATCATCGGCCCCACTGTGAGAACAAATAAAGTTGAATAAAACTTAAAGCATTATACTATTATGGCAGCGTACATTTCTGGAAACATTTTAAGTTTGAATATTGCATGCACCACAAGGTAAAGGGAGGTAACTCGGAACGCTACTGCTATACTGTATAGCCGTACAGACATTGTCTTTATTTATTAATAACCAGGAAATGACACGATTACAGCAAAAAGCATGGTAAGCCTACTCTCATTTCAGAGACAGTCTTGGCTCTCTCTAATATGCATATTTGAACAAACGCAATTGCTGTAAAATGCAGAAAATGGCAATTTTTACGAATTTCTAACTATTTATTTTCACCTGAGTGGCAAACAGTTTGCAATGGAAATAACAGTATTAACATAAACGCGTTTATTTGGAAATAATAACGTCGTTTCTGTTTTATTTCCTGACGTTAAATCTTTTCATGCCAAATGTCATCGTATGTTTTACCCTTTCACTGCAATGATACCGTCTTTAACAGTTTGGTCTGTATTTGGTACAAACTAGTTTAAATGACTGAAGACACAATTAAACTTACTGTCATACAGTTTTGACCGTGATCAGTCGCCGCGTTACGTGACGTCTGATCAGGATCCAAACTGTTTGCAAAGTGGGCTGTAGTGATCTATGACGGGAACTGGTCATTTCGTACCCAAGTCATTTCGTACCCAAGACATTTCGTACCCACATTTTGGTCACTTCGTACCCAAATTGAACTCATGGTCATTTCGTACCCAAGACATTTCGTACCCATTACCTTGGTCATTTCGTACCCATATAATTAATCTACCCAACACTAACATTTAACGGGTTTTTATAGACTTGTAAACAAATATTTAACTGGTGAAAATAGGCAGTATCAAAGACACAGCTATTCTTTTTAGTCCATGTTTTATACTACAATGCTCCCTCTCCACGTCGTCCCTTTGAACAACGATTCCCTCCTTACAACAACGCTTGCCGCTGTACCCCAAACAAGACATGTCCAACTTTTCACGGCTGCAATATCGTCTGCTTAAAATTGCCGTCTGCTGTTTTTCTCAGTCACATATTGGACATTTTGTATGCAAATGTAATACAATTTCCCTCCCTTTAACAACTCCCTCCGAACAACAAACACAATATCTGTCTCAATTTGGGTGTTGTTGCAGAATATGAGTACTCTACTAGTTTTGTTCCCACTCATTTTTGTCGGGTACTGAATAGTCCGTGAATTATTCAGGTGTCGTTATAAAGAACCTTACCTTTTTCTCTTTAACCCTTTTACTGCCGTTATTTTGATCTGGGTCAAAACTGATTTCAAATCACAGTCAAGTCGTGATCGGTAGGAAAGTGGTTCAAGTGCTGGGATTTCTTACAATAAATATAGTGACAGCTAAAAGCGACAAGTACATACAAAGCTTTACTTTCATCTTGCGTTAAGTAGTCACCTGCCTTTAATAGCGAAAACATAGCATCATGTGGTGGTCGTAATTTTTATTATATGCCTTCGAGTGATATCGAGCGTTTCCGCGTGTATTTGCAGAGTAAAATACAAGAGTCTGTATCAGCCACCTTGTATCAGCCACTTTGTATTTTACTCTGACCTCGCTTTCGATTTGACGTGACGTCATTTACGTACATGTACGAGTGCCGCGTTATTCTTTGTGACATACAAAAAATCTTGTTCTGCTTCAAATAACTAATAAATTTTGGATATAAAATGATTTAAACAACTATTTAGTTGTTTCTGGTTTGTATTCAAGGCATATAATAAACACATCACCAGTTGGCAGTGCGCAACAGAGTGTTGCATTTAGCTCTCGACGTTTTTGGCGGAAACAACCGATCAGACTCGCGCCAAGGCGCTCGTCAGATCGGCTATTTCCGCCAAAAACGTCTCGAGCTAAATACATCACTCTGTATCGCTCTGTCAACTGGTAATGTGTATATATTAGATATTTTACTGAATGTCTACAATGGTTAAAAATCCATTTAATACTTATATCAATCAATCAATCAATATTTTATCCGGACCAATCCACAACATGAGCTACGATATAAGATGGAATAATAATAATAATAAATACCTAAAACTAGGTTACTAGCGTTACTGGGTGGCTGAGCCATCTTCAACTGTTTACATTGGACATAAGATAGTTATCATACAGTGGAGAATAAGTTAGCATATTAACCCTTTACTCAATTACCTGTTTATAACATTAAAGACAGATGATCACTTAAAGCAAGTTAAAAGTAAAGCAGAATTTTCCCTAAGGCACATTCTGCTTTACTTTCAGCCTGCTTTAAACTACCATCGGTTAGGGTATCTTAAATATTTATTATGGTATTTGATCAATATGGTATAAACAGGAACTATTTTCTTCAGCGGAGGAATTAATTAAATACGCTAAAAGTCGCTTCTTTGTAAACCAGTCCATGTTGTATTGAGTGCCATCTGAATTAAACTTCAGGCTGACTTTGAGAAACCAATGCCAAAAGTATCAGGTTTTACCCCTTCACTGCCATGACGTCATCAGTTGGAACACTTGTCGTCTACCTTTATTTCTCAAAATAAAATTTCAGTTATTTTGACTTAATAACCATTAAAGTTAGTGACAAACAGTTTGGATCTTGATCAGACGCCACATAACGGCGTCTGATCAGGATCCAAACCGTTTGCAAATAACTAGCGTACTCGGAGTAAAGCAGTGAAATGGTTCAAGTAGAATATGTTTTGAGCGACTATTTTAACTTTTTAACTGCTTGTAGGGATTAGAATATGCACAGCTGCAAATATTGGGATCAAGTAACTCATTGTCTGATCGGGGCCAATTCTATTTTGCACCAATGCATTTTCAGTCAAACATACTCCCTTAGCATTACTACATATAACATAACATAAGACAATATGGTTTAAAAGCAGACGATAACTTTGCAGTAAAAGATTCAAAGAACTCATCGCTATATTTTCAAAACATATAAGTATGTCTTCTTAATTTCAGAAGTAATTTTCTAAACCCATTTCAACTGCCATTTCTTTTCGTAAAATGTTTTCCAATCGCTGTGTAATTATCTTAATTGTATTTGGCTGAAACTTTCTAATAATTTACCGGGGGCCAACATTTTACTGATTTACTATCTCTCCGATATTCTGTGTTTAACTCTTTCACTGACAACAGCGCAAAAAGGCGATTTTGCAAACAGTTTGGATCCTGATCAGACGCCGCGTAACGCGGCGTCTGATCAGGATCTCAACTGTTTGACACTTGTATCGGCATTTCTTCAGTCAAAGTAGCCTAAAGCTATTTTTTAAAATATTGCAGAAGACACTACCAATGAAGACGATATTTAGGCGGTAAGAGGGTTAAAGCAGACGATAAAACTCGGCAGAAAGAGTAATGCCCCTTTGCTTCTTTGATATCGCAAGCTTTGAAAAATACAGTCTGCTTGTATTTGTTAAGTTCACACTATCAGGACGACACAGATTCAATACAAATGCCAAACAGTTTTGATTCAGATAAAATGTTTGATTTATTCGGCGCCTGATCTGGGCTCAACCTTATTACAGGCGCAAGTGTGATTAGAAATTGGTCGCTGAACATACGCTTGTGTTGAAGTAATTCTTTACTCATCTACAGTGCTCCCTCTCTACAACGGCCTTTCCAACAACGACTCCCTCCTTACAACGACCCTTGCCGCAATTCCCCAAAGAAGACAATTATATCTAAAGCTTTCACGGCTGAAATATCGTTTGCTTAAAATTGTCGTCTGCTGTATTTCTCAAATTTACATATTGGACATTTTGATAGAAAAAAACATAACGACGAGTGACAAACAGCTTGAATCCATATCAGACGCCGCGTGACGCGGGGTCTGATCTGGATTCAAGCTGTTTGCAAATGTAAGCCTATTTCCCTCCCTATAACGACTCCCTCCGAACAAAGCACATACTTTTTGTCACCCATTGGGTGTCGTTGTAGAGAGCACTGTATAACTTATCTATTACTAGCTATTGCAATTGACAAATATAACCATTTATTTGTGAGTTTTAACGTTTAAGTATGTCCCTATAATCGTTTACATTCACAAATTAGATATTTGTTTGATTTAAAAAGCTGAACGTAAGGCATACCTATTCCTTGGGAGATTTTTTCTGTACTTAAAGTATGCTTTAAGAAGCCATTTACTTGGACTTATCTTAATCCTATAGATAATTTGCTAGGTCATAGCAGGGCCATGCATGGACATTTTATATGATGAAAAGAAGAATAAACAAACGTGAAAGATAACATTTTAAACCATTTACAGTACTGAACCTTATTAAATTAAATTGATAAGCGCAAGCGAATTGCCATCGAATTGCCATCGAATCGGGTGCTTCTAAAGACAAATCTTACACTATTTTTACGCGATTTTTCCGAAGCGGTTATGACCAAAATGGAATGGAAAGTATTATTGAAGGCATATTTGCGAATATCTGTGAGATACATGTACACCATTCAGGCACACTTACCCGAGAGTAAAGTTACTATTTTGAATCGCAAGCGAATTGCCATCAAATTGCAAGCGAATTGCCATCGAATTGCAAGCGAATCGCAAAAATTGTTAATTTAATAAGGTTAAGCACTGTGCTCCGTAGCATGTTTCTAGTTTTAAATCAAGGTGACCAATTACAGCAGTTTGAAGGTTAAAGGAAAATTGCGCTGTATAAATGGGAATGTTTTCCTTGGTGGAGGAACAAATCGAATGTGCTAAAAGGCGCATCATTGGGGGTAAGGGTGAACTGAAGAATGTGTTACTTCATGACAAGTTCGATATCCGTTGTTTTTGTTTTCTTTGCTGAGGTTATAGTGGAGCAAACGTTATGCTTTCCCGTTTAAACGCAAACGAAACGCAAACGCAAAACACTATTTAAAACGTAGAAAATATCTTTCTTTTTTAAATATTTCTAACTATTCATTTTTATCCGAGTGGCAAACAGTTTGGAGCCTGATCAGACGCCGGGTTACCCGGCGTCTGATCTGGCTCCAAACTGTTTGCATTGGAAATAAACGTTTTAACGTAAACGCGTTTATTGGGAAAGAATAACACATTCTCCAATGGAAACTCCTTAAAACCGGGGGTCTCTAAATATTGAAAACAATTTCTCTGTCCTCATCAACTTATTGATGAAAACTCATATTAAGCATTTTTAGCTCTCTGATTGATTATTGCAGGACAGTCATAGAACGTCATAGAAGTCTTATAACGCTTTCTGCATTACTGTTGTCGTTTGTTGAGTTGCCAACTGTTTTAAACGACTGTCAAATCAATTTCTTTTAGATGGCTTTTAAACCTCTCTGTACAGGAAACAAGTTTTACTGTCGCTTTGATTTAAGGCGTCCCGTGTCTCTCATACAATCAATTAGCCTTCGATTTGGTTGTCGAAATAGAGGGGTTTTACTATATAAAACCTACACCTCACCATGGTCTTCACTGCTTTCTAGTAATTCAGACTCAAACTATTCTACCACTTCTTTGGGCGCATCAGGTGTGGATAGCCAATTTAATGTTCTCTTCGTTCTAATTTGAACAGTAATGTAATAAAACATTCTTTTGGTTGCTGGTCTGATCAAAATAAATGAATTTCGGTTACTAACTCAATACAGTCGAGAAGACATTATTCTTCTCCAATAAACGCGTTTACACTAAAACTAACATTTCCTTTCCAAACTATTTGCCACTCAGAAAAGAAAAAATATAGTCTAGAGTTGTAAAACAGTTGTTAGTTTTATTGAAATGCGTTTGATTTTCGTTTGTGATTAAATGAATAACGTATTCTCCACTGTCATATCTATCACTGAAACAAGTAAATGAATAACATTTTCAACAAGTAACAGTTTGGACCCAGATCAGATTACAATTTCATGGGCTATAGCTTTATTCTTTCCCAATACACACTTCTTCAATAACTGATGTACACTAAAAATGTTTTGAAGCATATCAGAACAGGACACAAACTGTTTTACACTGAGTTTTAAATGATTCCGTAACATTCAGGTCAAAGCTGTCATTTCTACACTTACAGTGGAGAAAACGTTATTCTTTCCCAATAAACGCGTTTACGCTAAAACTATTACTTGCTGTGCAAACAGTTTGGAGCCAGTTCAGACGCCGGGTAACCCGGCGTCTGATCAGGCTCCAAACTGTTTGCCACCAAGATAAACATGAATTATCAGAATTGTCCAAAAGTTGTACTTTTCTACGTTTTAGTGTTTTGCGTTTGCGTACGTTTGCTGTTCACTGTTTGTCATTTTGCAATTTATTACAAAAAAAACAACCCTAAATAGTCTAAAATGGACCAGCCTTTATTGCAAACTGGATGTGTCCATTGAAAGATTCAGGGGAAAATGAGTTAATACAAGTTTGACATGTTCCGTTTTAGAATATACAGGAGAAGACGGTATTCGCTTCCGATAAACGAGTTTATGCTAACTTGAAACCGTATGTCTATTGTAAACAGTTTAGATCCAGATCAGACGCCGGGTAATCCAGCGTCTGGTCACTACTCAGATTTCAAACACTACCGTCGAATAGGTTCAAGAAATGGCAATTTTCTACATTGTATTGTATTGCGTTTGTTATTTGTTTCGTTTAAACGGGAAAACATAATGTTTCCCCACTGTATACAGTGCTTTCGCCCAACGTCGGCCCTCTGAACAACGATTCCCCCCTTTCAATAACTGTAAGCAACACAACTATGTCCAACCTTTTTACGGCTCCAATATCGTCTGCTTAAAATTGTTGTCTGTTGTTTTTCTCAAAGTCACAAAATGGACATTTTGACAGTATACTACATAATGACGAGGGACAAACTGCTTGAACCCAGATCAGATGCTGCGTTACGCGGCGTCTGATCTCGATTCAAGCTGTTTGCAAATGCCACCCCATTTCCTTCCCTATAACAACTCCCTCAAAACAACACACACAATCTGTGTCTCCCTTTGGGTGTTGTTGTAGAGCGGGAGCACTGTTAACCCTTAGTCCGTCAAATAAATTGTCGTCTGCTGTACTTTTCGTCTGCTTCAAGTTTCAAAGTGCTTCAAAGTTGCTCAAAATTGCTGAAAATGTTGTCCGAGTGTCAAACAGCTTGGATCCGGATGAGACGCCGAGTTACTCGGCGTCTCATCCGGATCCAAGCTGTTTGCATATGGAGCTATATTCGTGAGTGGCAGGCTAAGGGTTAATATTTACATTTGGAACAATCCCTGAACAAAACGGAAATGCAACAACAACAAAAAGTGAAAATACTACGAGGCGTTTCCTACACGAGATAATCTAATTCTCTTTCAATTTATTTTTAAATTACACTCGTATGAAAAGTGAGAAATTATGCAAGTATTTTAATCTTATTTACGATATCTTAATCAGTTTGAAAAAAGTGTTTTATTGTTTTGTCTAATGCATCAAGGTATTTTTGTAACTGCAATAGATAATTATATTCATTCATGTTGATGTGAAAAGTAAACTGTACCCATTTTACCTCGGTACTGTAGTGTACTCGCCCTCCCTTTGTTCATTGTATATATTTACAAGGGAGATTTGAAGACACTGCAGTGTTTGTCCATAAACAAGAGCATTACACTTGAAATAGAAAACCGTGCAGACTAATGGAACGCTGAGTTGCGCGGTGACTCATCAGGGTGTTAGCCGTTTGCCAATGCCTTCCTTTGTAGACACTAGGCCTGAACTGGTTATTATATTCTGTAAATAGTCCTGACACTACTCGCTTACATTTATTTACAGAAGATCTGAACCATGTCCGGTGAGTTATTTTTAGAACAGAATAGTTCATAACAGGGTAACATCGGATCTATATAGTCGTACACTTTCCAACTTGAGATAAGCATGATCCTCGTGCAGCACGAGACAGCTGAGCTAATTTTACTGATATGTTATTCATTCTCAATAAACGTGTTTATGCTAAAAACTATCATATTCATTGCAAACAGGTTGGAGCCAGATCAGAGGCCGGCTAACCTGTTTGCTACTCAGATTAAAATTATAGTAAAACATTCTAAAAGTAAATTTCCACAATTTAGTGCATTGCGTTTGCGTTTAAACGGGAAAGAATAATATATCCTCTACTGTACATTACGCACAACAATTACAGCTATCCGTATCTCTAACTGGATGTAGAGAAAACTCATCCCTTTTAAAGTTTTAGAATGTTCCAATCTAAAAAAAACTCCGACAGGTCAGAAGAAAACACTAATAATTTCCATTGCATTGATAACGCAGCGTCTAAATGGGGTATTCGCTACTTGTCCAGCGTAAACGTCAACAGAAAGTCAACAAATACTATACATATAGGTAAACAACGAATGTACTTAACAACTTGGCACTTTCCACGATTTAGGGGTGTTGTATTGCTCCAGTCTATCTAACTAAGCTATCGATATGCTGACAGCATGTCGATTCCCCCATAAGGTGGTCTACGCTAAATATTATGGTTCACTGCTCGTTGTTTACTTTTTTCAGCGGAGCTGCCTAATATCTATTTAGACCTACATTTTTATTTAGACAAACATTTCAACCAATCATATTTGATCAGAAATTTAGAATTAAGAGCACCTGTTGAAACTGAATTGTCTGATTGGATAGTAGCCAGGGCTCCAGATAAGAGAATTATTTCAAAACTTAAAAACTTTATTTGTGCATTAAACCCTATGGTGTCCTACTCATTTGAATTGTCTCTTCGAGACGATAAAAATGAGTGGTAACACCATAGGGTTTGGTGATGAAATGAGTGAGAAAATGTTAGATTTGTTCAGTTTACTCCCTGATAAAACTGTAGCCAGTGCTACTGGTCTAATTGTGAGACACAGTGCAGTGTTTACTAATACTGAGCTGATGACATCATGCTTCTATTTTAAGATTATGACAATGTGTCTTTCTATAGATAGACAGCGGTACCTCTAAGGTGTTTTGTTACGGTTTACTACCAATTTATTTAATTGTTAACTATTTGTACAAATTTACCATACATTGATAGCAATATAATAAATGGCCTCGAGTGAGTTAAACACAATTGTGTTCTTTCATCATTTATTCACAAGAGTGAGGTGTTATATAACTGTTGTTCTGTAAGGGCATGCACAGTTTATTTAGTTATAGTTTGTTTCAAGAAACTCCCCATGAATGAAGTTTGATATATAGAACAGTAGTTTAATCTGAGGATCTCCTACCAGTAGCTAGGATATGGGTTATATTATTGTTTTGCATTTCTGTACATTTATAGTTTTTTAGTCAGAGTTATAGTTATCCTTGAATGTGTATTTTTTGCTTTTCAATCCAAGATATTACAATTCTTTGAAAAAACCCAATTTCATACAATTTTGCACACCCATCTACAGCATGAATTCCACCAATCATTCCGCTGAATATCTTTTTTAAAGATATTTCTTGTTATACATGGCCCTCGTTGTTGGGAGGTTTGTTTTTGTTCTGGAGGACGAAGCCTTTAGCATGCTGTAGCGTCCCATCTTGGTCCATACTCTTTGAAACCATTGTTTTTCACGGAAACAGCAACAGAACAAAACCGTTAGAAGTGCTAAAGACAACACGGTTTTGCAGTCAAACATTTCCAAGAGTTAGATACTAAACTTAGGAAAAGGGCTATTAGAATAATGGATATAACCACAGGAACTACGCATAAACGCGCCCTTCAAAAAACAGTGCCCATGTGAATAGAACACCTTTTTTGCAAACAGTAAAGACCCTGATTTAGAGGGCTCCCTGATCAGAGGATCATTTGAATTTTCATGGAGGAAATGGTAGATGTTTTATAATTTTAACATTCGCCCCATTCAATTCCACTGACAAAATGACGTTTTAATTCGTATAAACGCAATTTAACTAGGGGCGGGACTTGTGGATACCTTTCACAGAGGAGGCGGGACTTGTTGATCTGCTCTCCGCGAATCATTTTATTGTCTTGCTTTAGTAATGCAGTTATGGCGGTTCCTTTCAGCGTACATATTTTTTCGTGTTAACAACTTCTCATATGGATTAAATATACATGCATACTAATAAAATGTTCATTTAATATTAGAAATTACAGTAAATATAATGTAAATATAAGAAATGAACTTATTTTTTCGGCGTTTAAGCGAAACAAACGACAGAAAATCATTGGCAAATTTATCATGAATCGGTAGCGCGATTCATGGAATTTGCCGATCATTTCTGTCGTTTATTTCGCTTAAACGACGAAAAAATTCAATTCATTTCGTAAGAGTCAGATGCTTTTCTATTCATGTTCGCTCTTCATATTGTACGACTCGTAAATGACATATCGGCAGACTATAGTTATTTTTGTTACAATAATCGGCGATTTAGTAACTAAGTGTAGTGTAAAGTACTACACGTTGTATGGGTGTTGTGAGACTATTCGAATATATGCGGCTATAATTTGTTTATACATATAGGCTACAACTACAAACCGAACATTGACCGAATGTTTATGATTAATTTGTATCGCATTGTCTTATTTTCAGCGCAAATTACTTATGTTCTTGAATAATACAAACATAATATAAAATGTCGAAACTACTTTCCAGTAACCTCAACAACCTTCATTGATTAATGTCCAAACATTGGAATGGAAACGGAACCTATTCGCGGATCCAGAGGTTGGGCCGGGATCCAGATAGCAAATAAATACGAAAGACTCAAGCAGGAAACGTAACACAAACAATACACCCACCTCTCAAGCAGAACACACACACACACACAGTCATACCACAACAAACACAAACACACACACACGCAATACCATTCCTTCATCTACACACTAAATAGAAAACAACACGCAAGACAAACATAAAGCAAAGTGAATATAGGAGCCCGCCTTGGTACGGTCAGTAGCAATCAATAACCAACTATAAATTAATTAAGTATTAACAACCACTGGGGGGTTAAACCTGGGTTTAGGGGCGCCCAACCTCACACTTATCTCCTATATTCACCAATAAAGACAAACAGTGTACATAAAATATAAACCCTGTTCCACAACCTCACAATCAAAAAGACCGCCAGCACAGTAAGTAAATACATGTAAAACATTTAGCAAAAATTCTATGACAAGATCATTAGTAACATGGGAAAGAATTAAACATTCAAGCCCGTGTTAAAAATAACCCACTATGGCAACGGTCAAATTGTACTCAAGCGACTAGTCTGTAGTTACGAGTAATTGTAAGACATGGAAGGGTCCAGGGTACGACAGAGAGGGAGAGAAAAAACAAAGCACGAAAATCCGACATAACTCTCCCGGTTAAGGACGGCTTTAAAGATACATCATCATGTAGTAGATAGCAACCCTCTTGTTTTGGGCGAAAGCATGATTCTCCATTTTGTTCGAATGGACTACACAAGGACTACCGGTATAGTAATTTACCCTGCTGCACACTAGATTGTCCCAGCAATGACTTATGTTGTCATTTCTATGCTTATAAACCGGAGTTCCGAGATCTATACGACTGCTCGCGGCTATAATTGAGGTAGAATGCTGCAGAGTACCGATATAAGAAGCAAACCTATAGAATCCCGGATTGTGGGGCCTATGGTACAAAATTAATCCACAACTATCGTTTTAATTTATTTTTTAAAATATGTAAGCTACAGCATCGAACCGATCAACACCGGCATAGTTATGCGGTGTCTGGTCGGAATCTAAACTGTTTGACATTACTACCATGGTGCTTAAGTAACAATGCATAATGCTCAATATTTCATAATTAAAGAAAACGAAACCGTTAATCAGACGAATGTCGCAGACCGGTAGCTAAGATTTTATGAGGGAAACTACTTATTTTCCCTCTTTGATTAGACTCCTATATACAAGTCAACGACTCATTTTCACTTATGTCCCTTGGTGTCCTTTTGTGTTGTCTTCGTAACAGTAATTAACAAAGCGACAACAAAGGGTTGTATTTGATGGATCCTCCTCTACCAACTCACCAGTTATCTCCGGCGTCCACCAAGGTACTATGCTTGGACCGCTAATGTTCTTGCTGTATGTCAACGACATCGCTGATAGAGTGTCTCCTCTGACCTAGATCAAGTTGTTTGCCGATGACTGTCTCTTATACAGAACCATCAACAGTGTGGCTGACTGGACCCAGCTTCAGAGGGACCTCGACTCACCTGGTTGATGAAGTTTAATGCTGCAAAGTGCAATCTACTAAAGATCACCAAGAAACTCACCTACATTGACACCAAGTACACTATTGAAACAGACACCCTCCAAAGAGTAGACCACCATCCATACCTTGGAGTTGAATTCACCTCAGACTTAACCTGGAAACATCACATCAGCAACATCACCGGAAAAGCTAATAAGATTCTCAACCTTCTACGACGCCACATATACAGTGGAGAATCTGTTATTCTTTCCCGTTTAAACGCAAACGTACGCAAACGCAAAACACTAAAACGTAGAAAAGTACAACTTTTGGACAATTCTGATAATTCATGTTTATCTTGGTGGCAAACAGTTTGGAGCCTGATCAAACGCCGGGTTACCCGGCGTCTGATCTGGCTCCCAACTGTTTGCACTGCAAATAATAGTTTTAGTGTAAACGCGTTTATTCGGAAAGAATAACGTTTTCTCCACTGTACAACTGTAACAGCGAAGTGAAGAGGAAAGCGTTCATTGCATTTGTCCGTCCTCATCTCGAATACTCCTCCTCAGTTTGGGACCCATACTTTCAACAAGACATCAGCTCTCTAGAAAAAGTGCAGAAATGTGGTGCCCGATTCGTTACAGGGAAATACTCCTACCAACAGAGAGTTACACCCCTACTCAACTAACTGCAATGGCCTCCGCTTCAAGACCGGAGAAAAGACAAGAGACTCTTTCTACAAGGCAGTCAAAAACACCATACAGTAAAGATCCCCTGCAATCAGACAAGGCACCAGATCACACAGCCTATCCTTCATTGAGGTTGGTGTGAGCTGTGAGCAGTACAGAAACAGCTTCATGCCCAGGACAATCAGGGAATGGAATGTCCTCCCACCTGAAGTGGTCTAGAGCCCCACTGTAGACGAGTTCCAGTCTCGTCTACAGAGAAGCGCAGCGTAGACACGCTATGGTTTTATGATTTTAAATGTAAATATGTAGTTATTTTAGGCTTTTGATGGCGTCACTAGCCCGCGATGCTTCGGCCCTGGACAGTATCAACATTGAAATAGAAATTACTCCTCTATTATTGGTGGTGGTGATAGTAGTAATAGTAGTATTAGTAGTACATATTGTAGTTAGCATATCCTTATTTTTCGGCGGTTTGTTACACTTAAGGCCGTTTTGTTACATTTAGGACACCATAGTTACATACATTTTAGCGCATTATTACAAGGCAGTGAAGGGTTATGTCTACATAATGGTATTTAAATCTTAGCACGTAACAGTGGAGAAGACGTTATATTCTTTCCCGTTTAAACGCAAACAAAACGCAAAAACATTACAATGAAACGTAGAAAATGACAACGTTTTTACAAGTTTGACTATTTGTTTTAATCTGAGTGGCAAACAGTTCGAAGCCTGATCAGACGCCGGGTTACCCGGCGTCTGATCTGGCTCCAAATTGTATGCAATGGAAATAATAATTTTAGCGTTAACGCGTTCATTGGTAAAGAATAACGTCTTCTCCACTGTAAAATTTACAAACAGTGTCGATCAAGATCATACGTCAGTTTTATACTCGTATATTTTGTTTCATTAATATGTATTAAAATGATCGCACATTGTTATAAAAATAATCTGGCATTCGATGCCTTGTGAGAATAAAATCATTAAATTTGCCTAGGAGAAATTACATTACTACAAACTTTTTCTTAACTTGTTATATAAGTTTTATATAAACTGACAACAAATGTCAGACCCTATCCACGTATTAACGCTTGATGTGGTTTGTGTTAGATTCTTGTCTCTTCGGTCGAGCGGTACTAGCCTCTTATTGACAATATTGAACCATAGGCCAATACACACATGTAGATTTTCTGGGACTTCATGTTTTGTGGTAATATGTTTCAGGAGGACTAGGATAGGGCCCCTGACAGAGAAATTTATTATACTATTGAATATTTTACATGCTCCAGTTTCTCTTACTGTAACATATTTGTTCAAGTTTGTTAAAACAGAAAAATCAATGGTAATGTTTAAGCTGTCTCTTACAGCAATTTTAAATACTCGTGTATACCTTTAATACGAGGGGTTTTCCATAAATAATGTCATCTGTGCTTTATTTCGCGGAAATCGTGCAATTTATGCACAAAACCACCTCCTGTCGATTGAGTGATCACTGGCTCGTGACACAGGTAAATATCTCGTCCACACGTTCACTGGCCTACAGTGTACATCGTTTCATAGCCTATTCGTTAGACTATACACAAAATGACAGGAAAACGAGCTGAAAATGTTCTTGAAATTAGGGCCTATATAAAAGGTAGGTCATTACTCGGCATAAAGGCTGTCGATATTCACCGCGAGGTGTGTGGCATTTATGGGGAAGGCCAAATGTCTCACAGGACTGTTTGTAGGTGGGTAGCTAAATTTAGTGCTGGGCAGCAGCAACTGAAAGATGCTGCTCGCCCAGGTCGTCCTGCATCAACTACGACCAAAGGTAACATAGAAAAAATCCGAAATATCCTCAAAACTGATGCTCGATTCACCGTAAGACAATTGGCTCGAATGACAAACTTGTCTTTAGTAAGAGATCATGCAATTTTGAAGAAACACCTAAAAGTTAGAAAGATAAATGCAAGATGGATACCCCATTTGTTAAAGGCACAATCCCGCTCAAATTGGTGTTTAAAACGCGCAATTTCTTATATGTGTGCATTTTCTATGTATTAAAACTAAGTGAAATCGAGTGTAAGAAGCCTGACATATGCACCCACTTCGTAAAGAATCCTACCTAAATGTGTCGAATTCTTATCGTGGTGGTTTACATTATAAGCGGGTTTGTTTACAAATAAGATTACGGGCTGGTTCCGAGAACTTTCGAACGGTTGCATAAAGGTCACGTGATTGATTCGGCCGCGACAATGTGTATACATTACATCAGTTTAGCGGCCAAACTTAAAGTAATTGTCTCTCTTTGATTGTACAGCACTCGATTTGTTGTATAGAATTATGCAAATGAGCTTTACCGAGTATGTCCGTAAATTTTCGTCGCTATTCAAAAATAAACAAACTTGATTACTTGTTTCCACAAATTTCACTGTTCGTTAGCAATATTGCTTCAAATATCACCACGTATTACTTCTTTTTATATGGAACGATTACGATAGTGACATAAATTTCATGTAAGAAAAATGTTCGATTCTGATTATGTGGGAGAAATATAGTGGCTTTAACGGAAAAGAAGACGTAACAATGGCAAAACAACTTCTACAAAATGTACCCAAAATATAGTAAAAAAGCTTTTGATAATATAGTCACTGGTGATGAGACCTGTAGGCCACTGGGTGTATTATTTTGAACCAAAGCGGAAGGTTTCCAACCGAATATGGGCCACTAAAAATGCCAGACGCCCAAGTATTGCCAAACGAATACGAACGGTAAAGAAGGTTTTGGATGCTATTTGTTTCACTAATAAGGGTCCAGCTATTCAAATCCCGGTGCCAAAAGGCAGAACGGTCACAGGCAAGTACTATAAAAACGTCGTTCTGAGAAAATTGAAGAACTACTACAAAAGTCGCCGCCCCAAAACAGAACTTAAGTATGTCCGACTTTTGCATGATAATGCACCCACTCACAAGGCATGTATTGTGACTGACGTTTTGGAGTCAGAGAAGGTTACCGTCCTTCCGCACCCTCCGTTTTCGCCAGACTTGGCCCCCTGCGACTATTTTCTCTTTCCAAAACTTAAATATCATTTATCTGGAAGGAGATACAATTCGAGAAATGCCCTTGGATCTGCCCTTGGATCTGCTGTTTATCAGTGTCTGATGGGTGTCCCCATTGAAGAGTATGAAAAATGCTTCCAAAAATGGATTGACCGGCTAAAAAGGTGTGTTCTGGCTGGCGGAGAGTAATTTATTTACTCTGTTGAAATATATTTCACTGATTTCAAATACAATTAATTGTATATTACCTTGTATTCTGCTTGTATATGATGTATGAAAGTAAAGATAATGTACAGATGTAATACATGTGTATATCTGAATAAAGTTAGGGGTCCATTGTTTGGAACTGATAGTATGCCGTTGTAGTCATAGGTCAAGAAATGCTCTTTTTATTTGATAAAACATTACTTTTTCTCAACGAACTCGTTTATACTATAATATTGCAAAACGTCCCAGTGACAAAAACAAAATTAGTACCGTAGCTGCTAAAACGTTTCCCGCTTAATGCTTTTTGTTCTAGTTCCCATTAGTACTACTGTAGGGGTCATTTAGATTCACTTTGTGACTTAAAGACTTATGTGATCTTATCGTGCATTATACCATCGTGTAGGCATCGAATTTCTCTTTAAATGATATACCACACATGCATTTTTCTCTTATTACATTGAAGTTACTGTTGAAGTATCATTACTTTTTGAAGCACCCTCGTAAAGAAAACCAAACGAACTTCTAATAAATGAAAAAGCATATCAGTTTTTTTTTAAATAACCTTATAAAATCTGAGCGTCTAACACTCAACCGAAAACCGAATAACCCCTCGCAGGGCTGTTTCTTGGGGAAAACAAATTTAAATATAAGCAGACGACAATTTTAAACTCATTCACCCATAGAACATCAAATGGACCAGTCCAAATTTCAATTGAATCCAATTCAGTTTTGACTATTTTGTCGTTGTTTTTATTAAAAACAAATCAAAATTACAAATGTGCAGACCCCTAATGGGCCCTTTGATTTAGATATACACTACGTGTATAGGACATATGTCCTGTTCACGTGTACACTGCTTGCAAAGGACGTATATAATTATATACTCGTCGATAGGATTAAATGGGTTTCAAGCAGACTTTTATCTAACAGTGAAAGGATAAGCATTTCTCAAACAAGAATAAATGTCCAATGTTGTACAAAACGTCAACTAAGTACATTTCTCTATTAGAAAACTGAATATACAGTACAATCTGTGGTCTATGCTTGGGCCGTTAATGTTCTTGTTGGGACCCATACTTTCTTAATGAATTGATGCAGTTTTCCCTGCCGCTCCTCTGTCTAACAGTAACCCATTTATACAGTGGAGAAAACGTTATTCTTTCCCAATAAATGCGTTTACGCTAAAACTATTATTTCCATTGCAAACAGTTTGGAGCCAGATCAGACGCCGGGTAACCCGGCGTCTGATCAGGCTCCAAACTGTTTGCCACTCGGATTAAAATAAATAGTGAGAAATATCAAAATGTTGTGATTTTCTACATTTAAGTGAAATGCGTTTGCGTTTTGTTTGCGTTTAAACGGGAAAGAATAACGTTTTCTCCACTGTACAACCAAATTTACTGCATTGGTATTTTTTGTTTATAAAATTGTCGTGTACTTTTATTGAACAAATAAAGATGATTTATTATTTTGACTGAATACACCATTTATATGAGTTTCAAATAGTTCGGATCCTGAACAGACATCAATAACTGATCTGGATTAAATTTGTTTTAAAATGCTAGTGTAGTCGAGTATGGCATGGAAGGGGTTAACCGTTGGTGCAATGAAGAATTGAAGGTCTCAAAGTACAAGAGTATCAATCATTGTCTGCATGTCAATTTACATGGATCAAAACATTTGGCGGAATTTTCACAGACCGTAAAAACCTATTACAGTTCCTGGTTAAATAACTAAAGTGCACTCCTTAAAATCAATTCAATTTTGCAAAACAAAACGACCGTGACACGGTATTATAGTTATAGGTCAAATAGCTGAATTGCACTCACAGCAAAATGATTATAAGTTTGTTTAACCTTCTGTACGCTTCGGTCGATTTTGTGACTATCGTCGTAAACAGTTTTGGTTCCGATAAAACACATGGAGTCAGTCGGCGTGTAATTTTGATCCAAACAATTTGCCGGTCTGAACGGGCATTTAACCCTTTCTCTGCCGAAGTCGCATAACGTCAACTTTGCAAACAATTTGGACCCTGATCAGAATCCAAATTGTTTGACACTCATATCGATATTTCTTAAGTCAAACTACCTTAATCTAACTTTGAAATAATCTTGCAGACAACAATATTGAAGCAGACAACAAAATTACATGTACGGTGAAGGGGTAAAAACCTCATGATTAATTTTGGCGCTAAAATAATTAAAAAGATGCAGATAAGTCAACACTGAGAAAAGTTACAAACGACACAGTTTGTAGACGACACTTGCGTAGCGTGCTTAAAGTTAAACCAAAACTATCTTTAAAAAAGATATTCAGCGGAATGAGTGGTTGTACAAATGCTATAGATGGGTGTGCAAAATAGAATGAAATTGAGGTTTTCAAAGAATTATAATATCTTTGATTAAAAAGCAAAAAATACAAGTATACAATGCAAACAGTAACTTTTATTTAAAATATAGCATAACTCTGGTTAAAACAAATCTATCATGTACAGAAATGCAAAACAATAATTTTACCCATATCCTAACTATTGGTAGGAGATCATCAGATTAATCTATTGTTCTATATATCAAACTTCATTTCATAGAGTTTCTTGAAACAAACTATAATATATGCCAAGGTCACAATAACCTGCAATTTGCGTCTTGTGATGAAACATTCTCGATTTTAATTTATAAAACAATTCAATTATCAATCTGACAATAAAAGGAGGAGTATATAGGACAATATTTTTCCAATGTCAAGGCCAGCTGTCAAGGTCAATGTCACAGGGACCTGAAATAGCCATCTTGTACATTTTCAACCAGTAAGCCTGCAAGCTCATCATAAACACAGGCATTTGGCGTTTGCTGTTTTACCCTTAATATCTGCTTCATGAATTTTAGATGAAGTCTTTCAATGTCCGGTGACTTATGGAATCCCCATACACTACAGCCATAATTCAATATGGGTGCTATCATGCAATCAAAAAGTTTAATCTTCTCTTCGAAATTCATAGAAATATTGTCAAATAAAGAATTAAGGTAATACAGAGCAGTGAAATCAATATGGCCGCTAGGAAAACTGACATTGAAGGATGACCCAAAAATACCTATTTAAACTGCCACCAAAAGGATATCAGTATAAACTGCATAAAACATACTTCAAGCTTCATGTTGAATAACTTCAAAAATATAAAAAACGACTTTGTAAGAAAAACCTGTCCTTGATAATCTTCAAAGTCTATGCAAATGGTGTTCACTATGAAGCCTCCAATTCCATAAAGTAACTCCACAGTTATAAACTCCAGTTCCTTCTGCATGTGCCTGGGACTCTTAATTTCCAGTTGGATAAATGTTCACAGTATAGTCCTGGTCACAAAAACACTAGTGTTGATAATATTTGCCACAAAAACATGGATACCACATGTAGAAAAATAGGTCTCTAAGAAAGAGTATGGTGGTCAATATGAGTCATCTATAGAAATGCATCCATTAAATGCATGTTATAATGGCTATGCAAAGATATGCTTCAAAGATGAATGCCATCACAAATCACAATTATCATCGCACTCCATTCACTGTTTTTAACAAGTTTGTGAACTTTGCTCACCTCACAATTCTACTGACAGGTAACATGACCAAAACGTTTATATATCGGAAAAATGAAGTGCACCATCCATATAGTCTTTAGGGAGGTTCTCAACATCATATGTGGCATCGTCTTCATCATAGTACACTTCATATGTGGCATTTACTTGTCCATCTTGTCCATTTTTCACACAAGTGACTGTACCAGAGTACCAATTCTCAGTGCCATCTTCCGCCTCCCATTTGTGGCGAATCCTTCTGCCAACAAACTTGGTTTTCACCTCTCTGCATTTAATAACACAGGATTTATTCAATATGTTCAATGCTTGGTAATGTTCTAACAAGAACTGCAAACAGTGCATTATATGTCATCCAGGGGACATAATTCATGAAAAATCTACAAAATGCAAATTTGATATGCAGTTTATCAAAACAAGATTATATACACAATGTAAGTTCATTATGCAAAAGCATGTTGGAAAAAAGTGTCCAAAGCCATGTATTTCTTACCTTTTTGAATTCAAAAAGGGGCATAACTCATGGAACCTAGATAATTTAGAAAAAAACAACCTTGCGGAAACTTGATATGCAGATGATCAAAACAATATCATGTACAAAATTTCAGCTCTCTATCTGAAAGCATGGTTGAAAAAAAAACCAAGTGCAGAAAACAAAGCATTTGTAATATTTTAATTTGAGATACCTAGTTTAGTGATACATGTACTTAGTGTTTTATAACTGCTTCCAAATGTTATGAATTTTAATGAAACTCATATTTGACATATGACGTTCACCAGAAAGTAATCTCATATACAAAATTTAAACTCAAAATGTCAAAGTATGAGCAAAGAAAGTGCTGAAATCGACAAATTTCTAATATTTTAAGTTAAAAAGGGGCATAAATCATTAAATATTGTAACTTTTTAAGGACATGCAAACTCAATGAGCAATTTGTCCAAACAATGCCAGCTTCCGGCGGTAGTGACCCAATGGTAACACCATTGGACTACCGCACCAGGGTTCGTGAGTTCGATCCCCCGCCGGACCAGCGGTCTTACTAGGTGTTTTTTTTCTGAATCCCCGATAATGTACAGGAATGTCCTTGAGCAAGATATGTACCGCGAATTGCTCCTCTCCACACAGGGGTTAAAATGGGTACCTTTGAAGGGTCTGAGTCGGCACTGCGTCTGCATTTCACTGCGCCATATGTTAGCAGTGCTCAATATTGTAGGCAAGATGGCTCAATGATCAGGGGAGTAAAGGTACAGTCGGCTGAGCGGTCATTCGGACTGAAAGTAGACTATAACTTGGTATATTTTTTTTCATGTTATAGCATGTATGAAACAAACTCAGAAAACCTGGACAGATGGAAGGAGAGAGAGACCCACTGAGGGACATCAACATACCATAATATAATTGTGACCATTAAGAATATCAATTCCATTTTCCAAGAAAATGTCCTATAAAGGAGTCTAGTAAAAGGTGCAAGTATCATTTGATTAGTTTCAGAAAAGGGTTTGAACAGAATTCACACCATGCAGATTCATCAGTCCTGTACAAGAAATGCAAAATACATGTATCTACCTTGTGTAGGTGTATTTGGAATTTTTATTTTGGGCTGAACAATGTCGAGTCAACAGTATTTCAGCTATTTTTGATGTACGCCTAATTAATGAAATATTCAATATATGGCACAAGACTCAAGATGGCCAACAGCACTGTATATACTGAATCAATAAAGCATCTAGATAGAATCATCAACCTTTCATAGATCACCCAGGAATGTACCCCTTATGAAAATCAAAACGCAATGCAGACCCTAGTGAAGCATAGCAAAGTGATTGCCACTTGAGGATTACGAGGACATGTATAGATATATGACATCTATAATGTGTAACTGTGGCAATGATGCTTAAAACTACTGGGAAATGCTGTCATCATCATCTTATCTTTTTAAATTTATATATAAATTGAGTTAAACCTATAACTCTGACGACAAATGTTCCAATTTATAAGGTTAGGAATATGTATAACAATGACTATTTTCTATATTCAAGTAGATGCCATGGTAGCTTAAACCAGGCTGAAAGTAAAGAAGAATGCGCCCTAGGGTGCTGTCTACTTTACTTTCAAAATGCTTTAACCCATTTCCCTAAAGCCAGTTTTGTGTTTTGAATAAGGTGACAACATAAAGCAGGTTGAAAGTAAAGTAGAATGTGCCTTAATCCACACTTTTCTTTACTTTCAGCCTGCTTTAAGCTATCATCTGCTAGGATATAGCAAATATTTCTTATGAAACATATTCATAACTGTGTAAAATTGCACTATTTTCTACACTGATGGAATAAATCAAGGGTATAAAAAGGGGTATTTATGGGGTAATGGGTTCAGAGGTTATCATTTTTCAAAACTAGAATCGGACGAGGGAACAAAAAGATAAAATTGAATTTCAAAATCATTTACATACATGTTACTTGGTACAGCGTTCCCCCTCTACAACGACAACCAATGGGAGACACTGAGCGTTGTACGGAGGGAGTCGTTATAGAGAGGGAACATTGGTTTACATTTACAAACAGCTTGAATCCAGATCAGACGCCGCATTACGCGGCGTCTGATCTGGATTCAAGCTGTTTGTCACTCATCATCAAGTATTTTTCTGTCAAAATGTCGAATATGTAATTTTGAGAAAAACAGCAGACGACAACTTTAAGCGGACGATATTACAGCAGTAAAAGCGTTAGACATAATTGTCCTGTCAGGGAACTGCGACAAACGTCGTTGTAAGGAGGGAATCGTTGTTGGGAGGGTCGTTGTAGAGAAGGAACACTGTATTTGAAAACCCAATTCTTTTAAATCTACTACAGTAATAAAAACTCAATGTAATTGTTTGGCCAGTAATAATCTGTATCTACTCCTTTAACCATTTAGTCACAGAGGCCCCTGTGCAGGTGTATATTTTTAACAAACACTTAAACAGAATTTATGTTCTCAAATTGAAAAATAAAATATGTGTTGCTAACCCAGGGTAATTTTGCTGGTTTCCTTATGTCCGTGGTTGTTTTGTGCCTTGGTACACTTAATTCCGGTGTCCTATGAGATTTGCACCGGTAGTATGTGGGATAAATAAAAAGCTGTCAGCTTGGGCAGCATAATATCATTCCAAAGCGTGGCATTTTTGAAAATCCTCTGTATAAATATATCATAGGGATTTGTTCGCCAAATAACTAAATCACACCAGTCTTTATTGATTACATTGTATATTAAGCTGTCCTTGAATTTGAAATAAAAATTGGTGTCTTGGTTTTAATTGAATAACGTTGTTCTTAATGTACATGAAGAATGAGTCTTGCTTGGATGCAGCCTCTTTGATGGTAAGATCACTAGTCTGAAGCAGATTTTTAATTTCAATTAAACCATGGGAGCCATCAGTCAATTTAACAACGCCATCAGATGACGATGCAAGATGGGGATTGGCACTGTCAATTACAAGTCCTGGCACTGCTTAGCTCTCAATTACTGAACTGTCCTTGTTTTTTATATTCATGTACTCTTTTCTAGTATTCTCTTCCTCCATTAGGCCCTTTCTTGTATAGTTGTTCCCCCCAAAATTTGAATATAACAAGCGTCTTGTCAATCCTGGTGTGTTATTGTTGACTGACCTCGAAAGAACTTCACCAAACATGGAACTTGTAAATCTCTTTCTGTTCTCCTCTTTCCACTTTTAATAAAAACTCTGACCCCTTGTTACTAGCTCTATCTCTTCTATCTCTGAGGCACTTTTGTTTACTTCATCTTTATAAAATGTGTCCATTTCTTTCTTAAGTTCTTCTGTGGTAAGGTCTGTGGTGTCAATCAGAACTCCTGGACCATAGTCCTGTTTGGCCGTTTTAGTGGTGGACACTTTATTGGATGTCAACTTTCGCTTGCTTCTGTACTTTTTAAACTTAGGGGTGGCCTGTTGTCTCTTTGTGCAGAGGTATCTCACCGCACGTCCACGATAGGTCTGCACAAAGATACTGGACGTTGGCCTGTCACTTGTGTGTAAGTTAGGGGTGACCATGCAGGACCTTGCATTGCCCTCAAACTCCCACCATAGCAGCGGGCATAAGCACTTATTGGACATTTTACCCCCATCAAACTTACAACGGATGTGTATCCAGCTCTCAGCAAGATTACTGGTGACATTCCCGATAAGTCTGTCTGCTTTTTCTGCCACTCTGTTTAGTACATGATAAATATATTTCAGCATTTTTTCAATTGTATCACATTGGTTACTTGCACTTTTTCCCCCTTTACGTATGCTTTCAATCTCTTTATCATTCAAATCTTTTACAGACCCATTCCAAAACTCACACTGATCTTAAAAACAGTCCTTTTCCAGTTGTTCACCTTCCTCATCCACTTCAGGTAATGTCTGTTTGTTCTTTGTTTTGGCAAAAATCTGTTGAACAGCTTCCATGTAACCCTAGCACATGTTTTCCCGCATTTCTAATATCCTGTCTCAGTTTTTAGTGGTTTTAATGACGTCAGTTTCTTTACTCCTCATTTTGATAGCGCATCTAACACCAATCACTATTCTTTGAATATTACTCTTGGACACCTTTTCTAGCACCTTTATACTGGCGTTTTTCATCAGCAAGCCTTTCTAAATTAACTCTAAGGCACTTACATGTGTGATTAGCACACTCCAGTGTCTGCACATGGCTCCCCAAACAGGCACATTCTGAACTATGGACGAATAAACTGAGCTATCCCCATCTGCAATTATTTTCATATACCGAACGCCATGTAACTTCTCACATACTAAAAACCCTTCCAGTATGATATTCGATTCCATCGACTGGGAGCTCTAGGTCCAGTTTTTAAAACACTCATGAGCTGCTGGTGTTGTATTGGTAGTTTCAGCCCGTGAACAGATATAGCAAAGCCTATTACGTATACCGATATGGAGTAGCTTTCTTGTATGTAGTCCAAAGATGACACCAACACCTCCCACAGCATTATAAGTATGTTTATGTGATCTCTTTGACCAACCACCGTCACATACCACGGTTATATATGGAACCCCTTGGAAGTAACTATCGTTTTCAATCGCAAATTGTCTTTCTTCCTCACCAGCAATCTTCATTTCGGCAGATAAAGCCCCTTTCCACCACTCCCCTATCTGTTATTCTATCTTGGAAAAGTCATGCTCATTTACAGATAGCACCCCGACAGTTCCTAACTGCTCTGTAAATGAGCTGTGACCACCACCACTTACCGTTGATCCCCATACTCCACGAACCTTTATGTCTTTGAGCTTGCCTCGAGACTCTGTCTGGATGTCTGATCCATTGTCAAGTTTAAAAACTGTGTGGCATCCCAAGCATTCAGATTTCAGAATCACAAAAAGACCTTCACTGCCTCCTCCCCTTTCAAAACAAGATCTCGAGCACTATCACAAAGGGCGCTGTGAGCCGAAATTTCAACAACATACTGCTGCAGTTTGTCTAAGTTCAATATTCTATTTCCAAGCAGCTGCTTTTCCTTCTTTTTTAAAGTTATATTAATTCCTTGTGGATGCTTCAGACACAAGTATCTTTGAGCTTTTTTAATGGAGCGTCTACTAAAGGTAACGCTTAGTCCATGCTTACGCCTGACGTAAAATGAGCCAACATTTTGGTTAGCATTTACTGTTGGGAAAACCAGACGGTTATAAATGAATCTCTTTTCCTTAACGAGTTCACCCAACGACTAAGGGATCAGTATATACAAAATTGGAATGATATTTGCAATAATAGTTCTAAATTATCAACATATACCTAATTTAAATCAAGTTTTGAATTTGAACCATACCTTAATTACCTTGATATTCGAAAGTTTAGGTTTTCACTTGCTTCTTTTAGATGTTTCTCTCATGAGCTAATTATTTAAAAGGGTAGAAATTTAGGAATGGAAAGGAACCAAAGAC
Organism: Gari tellinella; assembly: GCA_922989275.2. NCBI lineage: Eukaryota > Metazoa > Mollusca > Bivalvia > Cardiida > Psammobiidae > Gari > Gari tellinella. The sequence goes on along the minus strand of OV277856.1, from coordinate 98,403,213 downwards.
TATGTCCGTTTTGCACAACATGCATAGAGTGCGAATATCACTTTGTTTTGATTTGCCCATTATACCAGGAAATAAGGGAAAAATACATTCCTAAAAAGTATTACAGATTGGCCAACCAACAGCATTTTAAGATTTAGTTAGCGAGTAAAAATGAAACAGTTATACAACATTTAGCAACATATATATATCATTGCCTAAATGCCAGAAAAACGCTTATTACAAACAATACCTAAAGGTCAATGTAGTGAAGTTAAGTGACTGCTAAGCTAGTAGCAACTTAAGCATTATACATAACTTTTTGAAACGTAGAAAAATTGCTATCTGGAGTAATAAATTACATTGTAATAAGAATTGCACTATTTAGATTTCGTAAAGACAATATATCATTAGAAATTATATACTACAACCAGTTTATGATACTTCACTGTTAATTGTTCACCTGATTATGACACTGTCATGCTCATACTGTATATTTACTGGTGTATATATGTGTTTGGGCCGGAGGCCTTTATCACAATAAAATTTGAATTAAATTGTATTGTTGCTTTCAACTTGTCTTTCCCCCCACAAACGTTTTTGTTTCCTTTGACAGATGTGAATGCTACAGCAATGTTAACCCTTTGCCTGCTGGTCGCGACTTTATTGATTTTTGCAAACAGTTTAGATCCAGATCAGACGCCGCGTAACGCGTCGTCTGACCAGGATCCAAACTGTTTGACACTCGTCTTTCGGTTTATTTACTTAAAAAATGTATAAATCTAAATTTAACAAACTTTGCAGACGACAATTTCAAAGCAGACGACATCACCGCAGGATAAGGGTTAACTCTGCTGTGCCGCTGTTCACCCTCTTCCTCTTATTGCCCATTTTGGGCCGCCTATCGTGTAATATCTTATATAACTAAGGAGCACCCTTACAGTTTATGGAGAAGTTGCCTAAGACAAAATGCATAATAAAGCCCTGAGAGATTTTCCCTACACAGCAATTAAATATACATAAACAGTAGAAACTCGATAATTTGAATTCCCTTTATTCAAATATACCCATATACAATCGTTAAAACTTTGAACATCGCAGACTATACCCTTGCCGAGTTATATTGATTGCATTCATGACTGAGTTTTGACCATAGGAAGTAGAGGGGTGAACTTTAACAAGTGCCACTATGGCCCTATATCCCTCACCTGGTACACCTGATGTATAGCGACCTAGATTGACCCAACATGACCCACATTCAACTGTGGCATAGATTTCAATGAGTCAAACATTTTGAGCAATTTTCATAAACATCAAATGAGAAATGTAGCTAGAGAATTAACAATATATTTTCCTAATTTGACCTAGTGACCTAGTTTTTGACCAGACATGCACCTTATGAAAAACCTGACCTACATGTAGATATCAATTAGCCAAAGATTTTGACCAATAAAGTTTCATTCAGACCTAAAGAGATTTGCAGCCTCTACAGTGTTTTCACGGTTTTCCTATGATTTGATCTAGTGACCTAGTTTTTGACTGGGCATGACCCACACCTTATCTTGATCTAGAAATGAATGAGGCCAAGTATTTTGACCAAGTTACGGGAAGATCTAATGTTATTTTTAGACTCTATTGTGTTAACAAGATTTTTATATGAGTTGACCTTAGTGACCTAGTTTTTTACCGGTCATGACCCACATTCCAACTTGACCTAGATATCAATAAGGCAAACATTTTTACTTAGTTTCATGAAGATCTAATGAAATTCGTAGCCTCTAGAATTAATATTTAAAAACGTCTGAAACACAAACTCATCCAAGTTGTTGTAGTAAGGAATATTTGTGGTAATCAAAATTGGTCAATAAATGAAGGCTAGAGAGCGCTAATAAGGAAAACATTAACATACAGACTGACGGACAGGCTGATGGATGGATGGATGTACAGACAGACAGCTTTGGATATACCATAATACGACCCTTTTTCATGTGAGTATAAATAGGGTCAGTTTGACTAAGTGTTTCAAAGTATCGAGTCTCATCTGTATGCAGTAATTATATGCTTATAGTTTATATAGTGTTTGTATTTGACACAATTTGACCTAGTCTTTGTCCGCTCAGTGTAGCTCCTGATTACCATGACATGACAATGGAAATATCCATAAGAAAATCAAATGATACATAAACATGTCTGCAATTAAATTAATTAAAATACTATATTGACTATAGAGTAAAGGTAACTTAAGTCATTGCGGATGATCTTGGTCTACTCAATATAGAATGTCTTTGACATTATATTACACAGATATTTCTCTATAGGAATGTTCCACAGATGCACTGGTAATATAGACAAGCGCTCCATGGGGCATATTTCGCTCACCTGAGAATAGCTGACAAAACTGAGATAATGATTTATGTCCAGAACAGGGTCATTTGTTACCCGAGGGGCATAATTTGAACAATCCAAACTGTCTGAAACAGAAATAATAGTTTTAGGTTAAGCACGTTTATTGGGAAAAAATAAGGTATTCTCCACTGTATCTGTAGAAGGGGTTTAGTCAAGAAGATTTTTTAAGTTTCCATTAAAAAAAGTCTATTTTTAGCTCCTTTGACCTACATATGCAACAGACTGAAACCATATGAACAAAATACGTAAAGGACATCTACAAGTGTCACCATGCCGAATATCAAAGGTCTGGCCATATAAGTTTCAGAAGAGAAGAGGTTTGAAATTTTCACTATATAACTCTTTGTAAAACTATGACCCCCGGGGCGGGCCAATTTTGACCACAGGGGCATCATTTTAAAAAACTTGATAGAGGACCTGTAGATGATGCTTTGTGCAAAATATCTAAGCTGAGAGTACTGTGGTTTCAGAGAAGAAGACCGTTAAAGTTTTTAATGAAAAAAATCTATTTTTAGCTCCTGTGACCTAGATATGCAACAGACCGAACCATTTGAACAATATTGGTAAAGCTTCCGGTTCCGGTTTTGGTAAGATCATATTTCTTTCAGATAAACTAAATCAAAATAAAATCTAAGTGCATCTAATCTTATCAAGTAGGAAAACTTATAAAAATCTTCAGAAAAGCAGGACTAACAAATTATCTGTCTGTATGACGGTAATTTTGGTCTTGTAAACTTTATTTCATCCATATAAATCACTTTTTTGTTTGACCGCATTGTGGATAGAAGGCCGCCATCTTGAATTTCTCTCGAAAACAGTCATTTAGGACCAGGACACCGAAGCTGCAAGGAGTGCCTTGCGCTTCGAGGTAAGAAATTAACTTCAAAATTTAAAATCAATTTATCTATTCAGACTTTAGAATAATCTCATTAATTCTAATAACCTAATAAATACTTTAAAATAATAACAATTTGAATTAGAAGAATAAGCTTGGGAAATTAAATTGCTGTAAATTACGGGTCACATGTAAATTGAGAACAAAAACTGAAAAAATAGTTACTTGCTCTATATACATACATTTACTTATACATACATGTATAAGGGTTAACTAATTAACTAGTTTCACATATATAATTAGGGAAATTGATAAATATTGTATTAGAGGAATCAAATAATAAATTGGTGACGAAGCAAGGAGAGCCTTGCGCGTCACTCCATAAAATAAAAAAAACCACTTGAAGTCTGCAAGGGCTGCCTTGCGATAAAATAACAAAAAGGTTATCCATTTCTACCCCGCTGTAAACTATAAAACCGAAGAGAACTTAACAATTGCTTGGTGGGTTAAAATATATATCTAAGCTAAGACTTTCCTTGGTATTTCTCTTTTTATAAAAGGAACAATGTAAAAAAGAAAATAACCAGAACACATGACTGACAAAAAGTTAGACAAGTCTGCATAACACCTGAGGGGTAAAATTAATGAGAGACTTTGGGATAGTGGCCCAAGAAAGAACGTTATCATTGTCTCGGATAGCAAAGGGTGGTATCTAAACCGTCATAAAGACATCCTTCCAACAACACTAGGTAGAAAGACAGAGTGGTGGTGCAAGAGTGGGGCACAGATAAGACCTACAGTTAGGTGGCTGAGGGATAATTTTGATCGAAAGACAGCCAAATTAGACAAGAACAACACTGTCGACTATTTGTGGTTGGGTACATGTGACCTTACCCAAAAAGACTCCAGAGGCAACATAAGCCTTAGATCAAGGGACAATTCCTCGGTTGATCCGATTGTGGAAACATATAGGGAAGCCAAGCAGTTTCTGCAATCCAGAGGCTGCAAGGTCGTAATTCTTGAAACGACAAAATATTCAATATCCCAGTGGAACACAAGACGCACAAGGCAACCGAGTGAGTTTGATAAACTGCAGGACAAACCCCTTCTAGATCAAATTAAAGAATTAAACATTAGAATCGAATCAATAAACTCAGAAACTAATTGCATCTCCGCGAAATTTCACACCGATTTACAAAAAGGTAGGACAACCAAAAAAGGAAACAATTATTACACAAATTGGAGTTTGTTGACAGACGGAATACGTCCAGGAACGCAACTCATACGGGTCTGGATGTACAAAATCTTCTACAACTCCCTGTTAAGATTCTGAAAAAAATGGAATAGAACGAAATAGAAAAGGTAAAGCATACTTTTTCTGTTTTATTCTGTTTTATTTTATTTATTTGTTTGTTTGTTTCTTTTGGTAGGAAATAAGAAGGGGAAGGGAAGATGGTCTAAGCTGCAAGGAGTGCCCTGCGCTTGACTAGTTTGCAGTTCGCAATCGGTTAACATATATAAAGTAATACAAACAAAGCTGTAGGGAATGTCCCGTCCTTGACCCACCTACTGGTTGATAGTTGCTGGCCTATATGGTCAATTAAAACACTTCAAGTAACTGCACATGATAATCCTAGGATAACTCCACATAAAACCTCATAAGTAAACAAGCAGCAAGGATTGCCCTGCGCTTGAAGTAGGACATTAAGAAACATACCCACGATCTGGACAGAGCAGCAGGGATTGCCCTTCGCTCTGAAAGATTCTAAGAGTCTGCACCTGCGCCGTTAGATTGGTGGGCACTAATTTTCCGGAAGGTTGGTGAACAGTAATTTATATCTAGGCACTCTCCGTTCACAAATAGTTTACAAGCATACAGACTTATCATCCTAGTACCATTAAAAGACAGAAAAAGGAAATGGCAGATGCCGGTTCAGTCACAAGAAAGGGAAGGCCAGCAAATACAAGGTCAAATAACTCTTCCAGAACAAAATCTCCCATAACCTCTAGAACGGGAAAAAAACAGACTGATGAAGCTTGGGACTGTCAGGTCTGTACCAAAACCTTCCCCAACAAGGACGATAAGCTCCCGGAATGCCAGAGATGTAAGGATCACTTTTGTATAAAATGTCTTGGTAAATCAGAACAAGAATATAACTGGATGACAAAGAGTGACGCCATGTGGTTCTGCACATCCTGTAGGGAGAAGGTAGAGAGAAATATAGTGGTAGACATGGACATTGAAGAGAGATGCACCGAGATGGCTGCTGCATTTGAAAATAGGATAAAGCGTTTAGAGCAAGAAATGACAGAAAAATGTAACCATGAGCAGGTTATGGATATCATCCAGGATGAGATACGCAAAGAAAAAGACAACGAGTCAGCATTAGGTGCCTGTGGAAAAAATCCAGAGGAAGAAATGAATAGCATTCTCAGTGAGTTGAACGAAAAGAAAAGAAGAAAAAATAACATTATTATTTATGGAGTGCAAGAAACATTGACTGATGACAGAACTTCTAGGCTGGAACATGACAGGGATGCAGTACAAGAAGTTGCGAACTGCTGTGAAACAAATATAGATGAAGAGGATATCATTAAAATAATAAGACTTGGTAAATTTGACAAGAAAAGGGTAGAGGACAGCCAATTCCAACTGATGGACAGCCCAGAAGAGAGAAAACAAAAAGTGAAAAAAATCAGACCCCTTCTGGTCACCCTAAGCGACCCGAAACTGAAAGCTGGATTCTTCAAGGGGGGAAATAAGCTGAAAGACTCTTCAAATCTCCAACAAGTGGGCTTAGCAAATGACCTGACAAGAAATGAACGTGAAAAAGAAAACTCTTATTTCAAGAGGCCAAGGAGAGGGAAGAAGATTCGGGGGAATATCGCTTCAAGGTCAGAGGGCCACCATGGGCAAGAAAAATAGTAAAATTCAAGCCAAGAAGATATGAAATACAAAAAGAAATGTACATAGGGAAGACTGTATTGTTATTGTAAATAGTCTAAATTGTTTCTACACAAATGCAGACCAATTTCTAAATAAATTCAATGAGTTCCAAGTCAGAATTAGAGATAGTAAACCAAAGATTATAGGAATAACTGAAGTTAAGTAAAAAAAATCAAAGGATGAAACTAAACCCAGCAGAATTCAACACAAACTGGATAAATGAATACGAAATGTTTCACTCAAATTTAACTAGTGAAACAGGTAGAGACATGATTTTATATATTCATAACACCCTCAAGGCCGACGAAGTTTCCATGGCTGTTGAGTTTGAGGAAAATATTTTTGTCAAAAATAAAACAAATAGCAAGGACACATTACTTGTAGGGCTGATTTATAGATCACCAAGTGATCATACCGAAGAAAAAAACAAGAAATTAAGGGAACTCATTGGTTTTGCTACAGAAATGAAATTTAAACACTTATTGATAATGGGAGATTTAATTACCCAAACATAGACTGGGACCTTCAAATAGCAAATAAAGAGAACTCATCTGAACAAAGATTTGTGGATCTTATTCAGGATAAATTCCTATTTCAACACATTTACAAACCCACTAGATGGAGGGGAAATGATGAGCCCAACTTACTCGATCTGTTAATAACAGCTGACGAGTTTGCATTAGAAGACATTGAACACCAGATCCCACTTGGGAAAAGTGATCACTGTGTTATCACATTTAAATATATTTGTAGTGCAGTTATGAGAAATATCAAGAAAAGTAGGAAAAACTATAACAAGGTTAATTATAACTTACCAAGGGAAGGAATGAGCCAGGTCAACTGGAGAGGAATACTGGGCGAAAGTAAAAACGATGTTAATACAATGTGGGGAAAATTTAGAGAAAAAATTAGAGAAATTGAAGACAAACATGTACCAATACGTACAGTTTCAAACAAAACAAATAGAGTGCCGCTAGACAAAACAACAATAGAACTGATCAAATCAAAAAACGCTCTATCCAGAAAATTTGTCAAAACTAAGGATCCGGCAGTGAGGAAAAATATAATAGTACGAGAAATAAAGTTACAAAGCTAGTGAGGAGAGCTAGGAAAGCATATGAAGATAATATAGCATTAGAAGCTAAATCAAATCCAAAAAAGAAGATGATCAATCTAAGGCAGAAATACTAGGAAAATACTTCAGTACAGTTTTTCCAAAGAACCAGAAGAAAATATACCACACTAAGAGGGGAAATTAGTAGATTTGCACCCAGCATTAAGAATAACAGAACATGATATTCTGAAAGCACTTACAGCCCTAAATCCAAACAAATCGCCAGGTATGGATGAGTTATATCCTAAATTTATTAGCGAACTAAGGCACGAATTAATGATACCACTAAATATGATATTCAATAAATCTCTATTAGAGAAAAAAGTTCCAAAAGAATGGAAAGATGCAAGAATTAGTGCTATTTACAAAAAGGGAAATAAATCACTGGCCAGCAACTATCGACCGGTAAGCCTGACTTCTGTTATAGGTAAAGTAATGGAAAGGCTAGTTAGGGACCACCTCATAGAACATTTTAGGATAAACAAACTATTTACTGATAAGCAATATGGCTTGATATCCGGAAGATCAACTTCCCTACAATTAATTAAGGTGCTGGACGAATGGACTGAGGCCTTAGACCGAGGTGAGGGAATTGACTGTATATATATGGACTACCAAAAGGCGTTTGATACTGTCCCCATAATAGACTGCTAAAAACACTAGAAGCATACAAAGTCAATGAAGATGTCATCAAGTGGATTGAAGACTTCTTAACTGACAGAAGACAACAGGTCACAATAAATGGTCAAACCTCTAAATGGCAAAAAGTCACATCAGGTATACCCCAAGGGTCCGTCATTGGTCCCGTACTGTTTGTCATATTCATAAACGACTTACCCGACCTGGTCAACGCGACAGTATTCCTATTTGCGGACGATACTACAATTTATAAGGAAATTAAGGAAGATAAAGATAGATAGATACTACAGGTGGACCTGGAAAGCCTTAACAACTGGAGTAATAAATGGCTCCTCAAATTCCATCCAGAGAAATGCAAGTTCCTACATGTAGGGAAACACGGACCATCAAGCAGTTTTACATTAATGAACAATGAACTAGATCGTATAACCCAAGAAAAAGACATAGTAGTCATAGTTGATAACAAGTTAAGTTTTGAACACCACATCTGTGAAAAAGTTAAGAAAGCAAATTCAATGGCAGCAATTATAAGAAGAATCTTTTACAATTTAGACCAAAACAATTTCCTACCACTTTATAAAGCCCTAGTCAGATGTCATCTAGACTATGCTAGCTCGGTATGGAATCCACATAAAGAAAGATTCAATGAACAAATAGAAGGCGTCCAACGTAGAGCCACAAAACTAAAAGAACTCAAACTTCCAACCTTAAAATATCGTAGATACAGAGGTGATATGATAGAAACGTACAAAATAATAAGTCAGGTATACGATCCCGAAGTGGCAGGTTTTCTAAAAATTAGAAAGGATAATGCAATGAGAGATTGGGGTAGGGGTAACTCAAAATTACTCTTCTCACAAAGACCTAGGTTAGATGTAAGAAAATATAGTTTTACAGTGAGAGTAGCAAACATCTGGAATAGCCTCCCAGAACATGTCATCTCACCTCATCTCAACGGACACCTGTTATATAGGGATAGTAGGAAAAAAATTGAGCCGTGTATTTCTGGTACACACTGTCTCTGCTAAACGGACATATAATTTATAGGCATTTTTCGAAACCTAAACAAAGATTTCGAAACCTAAACACGGGTTCTAAGTTCAAGTCAATGTCACAGGGGTCCAAATTTTTCTGTGCATGGAAAGGTCCTGTCCATATAAACACACATACCAACTATGAAAGCAATACATCAAGGGACATAGAAATGATAGACATTTTCTTAACATTGTTTACGCCGTTCACGACGACGCCGACAACGACAACGACGAGGACAACTACACCGGGGTATTGCAATAGCTCGTCTTGTACTTCGCACAGGCGAGCTTGAAACAATATCAAATAGGAGGGATATTTTTTGGTAATTCTGACCAATATGTGTCAATACAAACACTTAATAATAATCACAATATAATTTCTTTGGGTACATGTATGATGTAGGTGAAATCTCCAAGTTTACTTTACTATATATATATATTGCTTTCACCCAAGTCAAGATGACTAAAAATACACTGGAATACACTGGAAAGACACCACTGTTCAACACAGATATTCACTGTTTGTGTCCAATATTGAACACCGTATCGTTTGTGGCAAATAAAGGTCACTTTGAGAAAGGCACGCACTGCACGGATTTTCGGATTTTACTTTTGTCAACAAACCATTTGACATATCGAAGTTTTTGCCGATATTACAATTAAAACCGCTTGATCGCGCTTGCTGCTTCGGAAACTCATAAAACCATATTAAAGCCATGAATAAACGTTGATCGATCTATAATAAATACGAAAGACTCAAGCAGGAAACGTAACACAAACAATACACCCACCTCTCAAGCAGAACACACACACACAGTCATACCACAACAAACACACACACATACACACACGCAATACCATTCCTTCATCTACACACTAAATAGAAAACAACACGCAAGACAAACATACAGCAAAGTGAATATAGGAGCCCGCCTTGGTACGGTCAGTAGCAATCAATAACCAACTATAAATTAATTAATTATTAACAACCACTGGGGGGTTAAACCTTGGTTTAGGGGCGCCCAACCTCACACTTATCTCCTATATTCACCTATAAAGACAAACAGTGTACATAAAATATAAACCCTGTTCCACAACCTCACAATCAAAAAGACCGCCAGCACAGTAAGTAAATACATGTAAAACATTTAGCAAAAATTCTATGACAAGATCATTAGTAACATGGGAAAGAATTAAACATTCAAGCCCGTGTTTAAAATAACCCACTATGGCAACGGTCAAATTGTACTCAAGCGACTAGTCTGTAGTTACGAGTAACTGTAAGACATGGAAGGGTCTAGGGTACGACAGAGAGGGAGAGAAAAAAAAAGCACGAAAATCCGACATAACTCTCCCGGTTAAGGACGGCTTTAAAGATACATCATCATGTAGTGCTAAGCCCTGTCTGTCGTCGCACAACCAAAGAGGAAAGCATAGTTATCAATTGTAGATTGATCGATAACCAAACGTGAAGTGCGCAGCAATATAGTTGGATCATAATCTTTTTTGAGGAAAAATCTAATACGTTTCACAAATAGGTTTTGAAAATGTATATGTCCAAGAATCTTACGAAGTCTGTAAATCACATCACCATAAAACTCCGGATGTGAAATCATTCGTAAATACTCACCGATTTCATCAAAAACAGTTGCAATTGTAGAAGGCCGCCATGCTTGTTGAAGAGTCACCCTTAATTCTCTTCGACCTCTGAAGCGGTCGTACCTATCGTACCTATAAAACACGAATTTAAGCCAGCATCATATTTTAGAGTACTTGTATATTTGAAATATTCTATATTTTTGGTTTCATAGCAATAATGATTTTACTCCACAAATGCATATTTATATTTTATAAAGTGTTCTTATAATCTAAGTAGGGAACCAAGTATCTAAGTTGCAAAATGCGGGGAATCAGGACCGAAAAGAAGGGAACCAGGGGATGAACTAATCACAGGAATTGAGGATTAGATAAAATAGATCCACTAGAAATGGTAAAAATTGGACATTGAATATTTTTTCGACTATTGTTTACCCATATTGAAAACATTATAACTAAATAAGTAATTGCAGTAATTTTTTGCGGAAATACGCGATTCATAACCGATCTTCCATGAATAGTCCCCCTGGCGTATTAATCGGATTCACGAAACTTGGTTATCAGGCTGTCTTGTCGCCGTAAAAAAGTAAACAAGAGTTACCGATGTTTAAGACGAATTTATTTGGCATTCCACTCAGTACAGAAGGAAACAGAGATGTATCAAAATATACATAAGCAATATATATAAGATGTATAAGATTGTACCTTAGATCGGTGATCGTGTCAAGAGAAATCAATGTTGAACTGCACTTCAAATACCGAGTAAATAATGGTTTTCGTTCAAAAATGGCGGGGATTTCGAAGACATTCCAATTGTTTATTGGCTCTTATTCTAAAAGTTGTCAAAAATTAGAATTTTCGGCACCCGGGGCACCAAGAATTGATGGTGCATGCTTGTTTTTCAAAATTTTCAGTACGAAATTTTCATTCAAATGTGTGCTCTAGTTGCACAAAACTGCACGTGGAAATTGAATACACGCATATCCAAAACGAACTTGTTTTGGAAAATTAGTTACATGGCATGCCTGTTGGCTCATTGTGTATCATCCATATCAGTATTACACATGTACATTGTAAGTTTAAGCAGGAACCAACGTTTTTCATTTTGATTACCCCACCTACTTAGAAATGACAATCAGCCATTCTGAATTACCTTAAGACCATATACATGTAGTGCTTTTGAGCTTGATAAAAACATCCATTAGAAGATAGTGTCATACCAAGGTATGTGAATTTCTTGACAATATTAAGAGGTTCACCATTTTATTTCAATTCAACATGTTCAGCCTTATTACCCTTTTTGAACACCATAGCTACGGTTTTGTCTGTATTTACAGTTGTACCCAACATATTGCAGTAGTGATATAATTTATCTAATATGCGTTGAAGTTCATCAGCTATGTAGGTGAATAATACTGTATAATCAGCAAACAATAAAAGAAATAATTTTCTTTCGTCAAGGGTAAAACAGGTGAAATCTTCACTACATAAATTGTCATACATATCATTGACAAAAAAGATAAATAACAATGGTGAAAGTGGTTCTCCCTTTTTTACGCCGGACTTACTTTCGAAATACTCAGTGTAGCTACCGTTGACTTTTATACAGGATTTAACTTTCTCATAGATTTTTCTTAACATGTTAGTGAACTTTGATGAAATTACACTTTTTAGAAGCTTGAACCAGTTGCTATTTCTATAAACTACGTTAAATGTTTTTCGAAAATCCACGAAAGCACAGTATACATGTAGTTTCTTATTGTCATGATTAATAGTTTTATCAATATAGAATTTAAAACAAATATACAGTAAGCTGTGCTTTTGCCCTTTCGAAAACCATATTGATATTCATTTAATATATTATTATCTTCAGACCACGTACGTAACCTGGTATCTAACAAGATAGAAAATACCTTTGAAGCAGTGATTTCGTCTATCCCGGCACTTTTACCTCGTTAAGAGAACATGTAGCTTTTCTAACATCATCTACCTCAAAAATCTTGTCTAGTTCTTCAACAGAATTGATTGTATTTGAATCTAATTCTACCTCAATGTCTTTATTATAAAATATATTTTCATCATTAAACAGATTTTTAAAGTGGTTAACAAATCATCCTTTGTTATATTCTTAGCCATTTTATTACGTATATTAGCCTTTGATTTTGTTTTTCTTATTTCGGACTAAAGCTTTTTTGGATCACTTTTCGCCAATCTATGTTGGCGCATTTCGTTGTCATAGTTCGCACGAGCTCTGCGCTTAGCATTAATCAATGTGTATCTATAATTACCGTTTGTTTGTCTTTTGTAAACCCTATTAGCTAATTTTAAATCGTTTCTGGCTTTCTCACACTCGTTTGTAAACTAGGGACTTGGACATTTTCTTTTGGACTTTTTTTTAGAGTTAAATGTTTTTGTTTTTCCAAATATTGAAAATGCCTTTTCATGTAAAAACTCACTTAAATTTTCTATGCCTGAATCTACAGAAGTGTTATTTGATATAATATTGTCGACAAATGATTCAAAAACATGCAAATTATTTTCAATACTATTCACATAATCAGCAATGTTTTCTTTTTTCCAATTTAATTGCTTAATAGTGTTCGGTTGTTTATACATATTTTCTGAAAGTTTAGACATGTTAATACATATACTGACACGAAAAAGAAACTGTGCACTTTGATATTGAGTGTAACCTTTTCGTTACTAAGCTTACAATTATGCAATTTAGCATAATGAGTGATAAAATAATTCTACACGGATTGCACTATATTACCAAATATTAAAGCACCTGGATATCATTCAAACGTAGCAATGGCTATTATGCAATATTATGCACGTGCTGCCTGTGCAACATGTTTACAAGTGCAGATTTTACTAACCGATTTCTTTACTGATTATGCAATTATAAAATCACAGTACTTTCGAATTAGACTTGTTAACAAGTTGCCACGGCCTCTAGAAAACAAACGAATTTAGACACGTCGGCAACGTTCATCCGACGCCAGCGTCTCTAACATCACTGGGCAGTTTGATTGCCACCGAAATACCATCATGACCATTCGACATCGTAACGGTTAAAATGCAAGCGTTAGAGATCAGTCAGGATTCAGTAGGCCAGCATTTCAGGGTAGATACATGACGTTGACGAATTTACGTCACAAGCGTTACGTCAGGTCAATGCGTTCGAGAACTATTACATCGGTCAGCATAAGATGAAGACATTACACATATCGATTTAAATCCATTTTCATTTTTCAAAATTTAGGAAACTATACCGATTTGCAATTTTTACTTTTAACCTCTACTTAAGTCACGCGTGAACAGCGCATTTATAATTACACGAATTTGATTAAAAAATAAAGCATCGTGTAAAAGAAATATTTACAAACATTTTGATACCACATTTGCCTATAGTTCTTTAAAAAAGATGGACATTTTAATTCCTAAAAAAGTGCACAGTTTCTTTTTCGTGTCAGTATATTTGTAACTCTTTAGGTACATGCGGTTAGCAAGAATACAAATCATGAACTATTTAATTTTCAACATTGTTTATCATATCATAAGATGTCAAGACATAATCTATTAGGCTACATCCCTGTGTAGAATAGTCCGCCGTTCAGCATTTTAAGATCACTACTTTTACACAAATCGAGCAATTTTAAACCTGATGTGTTTATGCATTTGTCCATCGAAAATCTGTAAGGGACATCATTTTCCGAACATACATTTGTTTCGTCATTCATTACAGGGATAAACCTATCAAAATTATGGGGGTTAACTAGAATATAACTTCTTTCACCGCAACGTGCGTTGAGATCACCAACTATGAAAAGTATCCCAGTAGATTGGTATTTTCTAATGCTGCTCTCTAAACACTCGAAACAAACAATACCTTGTGATTCAAAATATATTGAGTTTGAGTGGGGTATATACGTGAAACAAATCAAAATGTCATCTTCTATACTAAAAAAGTGTTTGCAAAGTTTTATCCATAAAAAGCCACTGCTATCTTTTTCAACAACTGAAATACCTTGACTAAGACAAGATTTATATAAAAAAAAAAGAGGCAAATTCCACCGTGCCCGCGCTTACTCCTTTTCGTTAGACTTTCGAGGTCATTGAGGTCATTATCCGCACTATTTAAAGGAAACAGATCTTTTATTAAGACAATGTCACAGGGAGGGGGGGGGGAGAAAAATATGCAACCTGACCGGGACTCGTACCCGGGGCCTTCGGACCACCTTTCAGACGTTCTACCGACTGAGCTAGCCGGCTGACTACAAATTAATCTCCACAACTGTGTTCGGTTCAGTACCATGGCAAACAATAAAACAACAATAAAAAATAAAATGTCATACGTATCACTTTCAGATCTTAATTTCCGGAAAGGCAGTTATTTATTTATCTGTTCAATGCTTTTGGAGACATAAAATTGATTTCAAGTTAAACAACAACAAATAAGATAAATAAATAATAATTATACATAATCAATTGCTGTTTATTTAGTGTTATAAAATCGTGAAAACTCATAATTTGTTTTATTTGTTCACTATTCATCTCAAAATATAAATTTAAAATAAAATAAATACAACAGTTTTCATTTATATATTTATTTATATAATTATACATGTATATATCGGAAAATAAATAAATGACTTCACATGCCTTTATGTAAGTTTTAATGTGATAATCTACTAACAAACATGTTTCGCCATTACGACTCTTCAGTGTTATATGGTATCGTGGTAAGTAACGTCGTCACAACCAATACGTCATTGTGACGTCATGACGCGACGTCGTATTATTTCTTGTGATGGTGTAATTTTGGAAGGAAAACATTATTAAGCGCTTGTATTTAAATCTGGTTAAAAACATTTTATAAAGTACGTTTTTTATTAACCTAGCCGACGTACTGTCTGTGTTCATTTTGTAAAATGGAAACATAGAAAATTGTGGGTCGGATGAGCAACACATGTCTATGTGTGCGCTTAGGGGCAGCTGTCTTGTTGCCGCGTCGCGTATTTGCTGGGCATTAACAGTACGTCTGTTGCGTAACTTCAAAATGTGAACCTTCTATGAGATACTTGCACAAACCGCATCTTGGTGTATTGCAGCGCGTTTCATTATATATTGTGTTTGTGTCTTGTATTGTATCGTCAAATCTTGCTCGCGTTAATGATTTTTAAGGTTTGGCATCTGTCTCTTACTTATTATGAATTTAGAGTTTTCTAATGACTTTGACATGACCTCGTCGCTATACAGTATTGGAAGGTAATTTCGTATTTCGTTGAATATTACTGGATTTTTAGGGTTAAAGGTTGAAGGTAAAATGTCTTCGTTTTGTTTACTTTGAACATTTAATAGTGTGTTTATTGGTATGTTTATAGCCTTAGTAATTCCTGTTTGTACTACTGTTTTAGGATAATTTCTTTTTGAGAGCGATTCCGACAGTTCTTTTATTCTAAATTCTCTTAAATCGGGTTCAGAAACTATTGTACATATTCTTCTAGCTAAATTGTATGGGATGGCTATTTTTGTGTGTTTTGGTTGACATGATTTAAAATCTAAATATTGTTTTGAATCAGTATCTTTAAAATAAATGTCTGTTTCTAATTTGTCATCCTTTTTGTAGAGTAAAATGTCTAAAAAGGATAATTGATTTTCATCATATTCTATGGTAAATTTGATGTCAGGGTGAATATTATTAAGAATTTCATGAAACTCATTTAATTTGTCAAGTGTATCATTCCAAATTGAAAAACAGACATCAATATATCTTTTCCAGTGTAATTTAATATGAGCTGCAAGTTCGTTATCAAATTTTAGTTCTAATTTTTCATATAAAAGTTCTTCTAGATAGCCAAGTACAAGCGTTGCATAAGTAGGGGCAAATGTAGTTCCCATTTCTGTTCCTTTAATTTGAGTATAGTACTGATTGTTAAATGAGAAATTAATACTTTCTAGCATTGTTTTAATTGATGCCAAAATAAAGTCTTTTGCTAAAACGACTGTGTACATGTATACATGTATATATATATATATAAGTATTTTTCCTACAAAATCTTGATTATAACTGCAAAAAAATGCATAATTAACTGGTGGTTAGTTACGTTTTGAAATCAGATTTAGCATATATATTTTATGTTTTTGTTGATTTTCTTAATTTTACCTACACATGTACATTGTATAATGTTTTAGTGAAATATGCACATGACCACTAAGTGGTGATATATTTGTTATTTATATATGTAAGAGAGATAAACAGAGAGAGAGAGAGAGACTATTTCATAAATTTGTAACAATATCTTTAAAAGCATGGTCCGTTTTATCCTGAAACTTTGGTTCATTTGGTCCTAACGTGGTCCGTTCTGACCTATATATGGACCGTTTTTGTCAGTGGACCGTTTTTGTCTATAGTCAATTTTGTCCGTTCTCTTTTTTAATTACGATCATTTCAGACAAAAAACATCAATACCAAAATTTGCCAACAAAAGCGCTTATGCGGTATTATTCAATACCGTACATACCGGTATGTTGAAACTTAATACATGTACCTATAGTCTTGGGAATTTTATGTAATTCATCGATTATTATAGAAATAAAAATCATGGATATCACAAACAATTACCCTTTTTGTTGATATGTATAATTTAAATGCTCAAATTCAAGAAAACGTTTCTTGTGCCGTTTTGTCCCGTGACGTGATCCGTTATGTCCAAGGTCCGTTTTGTCCCTGTTCATTTTTGTCCCTTAACGTACCCGTGAAATACACCGGGCATGATAAACCTGGCGGTTATTCCAACAGCGGTATTACACCTGTATCCATCCTTGCAAATGGCGAAAGCACAGTCGGTATTTATTTCTGTCTTGTTACGTTTTGTTGTCCATGAAATTATGAAAAATGTACCAGCCAGACGTGGTTTTCATCTTTAATGTATGAAAAAAAAATTCTCTCAGTATATGGCTCTAGCCAGGTTGAGCTTTGTTTTTGAAATCATTTTTTATTTCTTAAAGTATTTAAAGTTTTATATCATATGCCTTTTTGTCTAACCAATGCTGCATTTAAATCATTTATATTCAAATTTATAGCCACTGTATAAATATCCCAAAATGCCAAACTTTCGCGATTTCGTTTTTATCTTCTACATATTTTACAAAGAAATAAGACTTTTAACCGTAGTTATTTATTCTCACTACATTAGTCTACATTTCAAGGAGTATATATCGTATATATAGAAGTTAAACATTTATTTTCTTATACATGCCAACAGTAGTAAGGTTAAATATAATGTGTTTCCACTCCATTTTATAATATTTACCCGTAAAAAATCAGTACACATTTGTAACATTTATTATCTTAAGTAGTATTTTATAAAGTAAAATAATATATGTACATGTATAAACTATAAATTTAGAGCTTTTGTACTCACAATCATGTACAGTGCTGCAGTGGGTTAATTTCAAACATTCGCATATTCATGTTTTAACTATTTCATCAAAAAATAATATTTTCGCATCTTTTGATTTCTTAGGACCTTTTCTATTATTCGCTTCCTTGTGTAGCATACGAAAACACAATAATCATTTCTATCTATATTGAATTGTTGACGCTATGGTCACGTTAAGGTTTATACATTTATTACATTTCTATATTATTCCATAATATTGTAAGACTATCAGTAAAATATATCCATGGTTCGTTTTGTCCCTACATGCTCCGTTTTTACCTACAACCATAGGCCGTTTTCCCCTTGTATGGGCCTTTTTGTCCGTGGTCCGTTTTTGCTAATGAATACATGTATTGTTATTGTCTTCAAGTTTCATATTTATTGTATTGATGTACTCTATATCATTTAATAAGAAGTCGTTATTCTTCCATAATCCTGAATTATGTTGAAACGCATTAAATTGGAAGAATGTGGTCTAATTGAGTGATCATAACACAACGTATGTTGTGTGAATGATTCTGACAAATGTATTGCTATAGATAAGGGAAGTAAGAAGAAATCAAGTCGTGCCTGCTGAATAGGTTTTGTTCTCTCCAAATATAAATGATTTTGAGGTTTATGTTCTCTAAAAGGATCAACTAGCAGTCTATTGGAAATATATTGTAACAGTGTGTTTCTAGCATTAAAATGTTTGTTTGTTTATAGTTATAATAGTCTATTTCTGGATCCAAAACTAAATTAACATCGCAACATACTGCATATGAGATATTTCCAAGAGCATCTATATTGTCAAACAAATTATCATAAGAGGCCGGCGGGTCGAGATTTGGACCATAAATTTATGCAATTGTGAATTGATAATTATTTACAATTTAATATAGTATTACAAAATTTCAATCAGTTTCGGGTTTTTTTCTTAATGGATTTTAAAATCAATTTTATGAAATAATACCGCGGCACCTCTCCTATGTGAAGAATTACAACTTAAAAAAGCAGACCTCCGTTCTAAGTATATAGTCTTGTACATGTTCGAGGTGAAAAGGGTATCTTGTAAACAAACACTATCATTAGATCTTTATCATTTTTTAAATTCTTATATGTTGGAAAATTGAAAATGATTTTTTTACTGTTTTAAAGGACAATATACTTATTTACTGTGTGCAAATCGCCAATATAATGATAAACAATAAAAGAAAAATACATTTGACAGAAACAAATAAAATTTAAATGCAAAAATGAAAAACATCTTTCTAAGATCAGCATTCGTTCCTTTCGTACAAATCAATATACTCTAAACTGACAATTTTGCTTCTTTTTAAGAAGTGTTAATTAAACAATATTTTACTTTTCCGATTAGTTTAATAGTTTTACTTTATTGTTTAATAGCAAACAGTACCTGTCTTGACTATCTATTTCTAAGGTCTCCGCCTGTATATTTTTGTTTTGATAATGTCTGATTTATATATGTTAGACATGAATAGCTTGAATTACTTAATTCAAACAAATACATGTAATGTATTTAAAATTCAACCATTCTTTCTGCTATTCTATTGTTTATATCGTCAGTACTGATCTCATGATGTTTTGAGTTCGAGTTTATATTTAAACTTTTGTTTATGGAAAAACATAAATGCATTTTTCAAACTGTTCGTACCTATATAAGTCGCCGAACTACTCGGCGAGTGATCTGGTTACACATTTCTTGGACATTCATGTCAACTGGGCTTAAGTAGGAAAAGGGCAAATGCAAAATTTAATTGTTTAGTTCCTCTGATAACAGTTTTCCATCGTAAATGCCACTTGCACGGAATTCCTCTGAGATTTCTATCGTTCGATGTTAAATGTTTAAATTTTACATTAACCCCTCTACTGCCATGATCGGCTTGTATATACTTTCAAACAGTTCGGATCCAGATCAGACGCTGGATTTCTCAGCCTCTGATCAGGATCCAAACAGTTAGAGATACCTGTTAATGTATTTTCAACCACTAAGCAGAATATATACAATTGAGAAATATACTCAAAATACTTTTTAAAAGCAAACGAAAGATTTGCAGTGGAGTGGTAAATGTTTATTATCATTTCTAATATTTCTTAATGGGTATCGCATTGGGAAATATTAATTCAAGTTTAGATCGAGGATGGCATGAATTAGTTAAATCGAATAGTCGAATTGGATATCTCAATCTCGCTTAGGTCGAACATATTTATTTTTTTCAAAGTTAAAACGTGGTTATGTCACGTTTTAACATTGCAACACAGGTATGTTTGACTTAAGCGAGATTGAAATCATGCAAGTCAACTATACATGTAATTATACAGCTTAGTTCGACATAAGTTATTCCGACATGTCGTGGTTTGACTGTCATTTAAATATGTTATCGTTCGAGTCAATTAGGGCAATACCCCTATCAGATTTGGATATTTTTAAAGACATTAAATAAAGATTGATGATCACAATGACTCGCTTAAAACATTTACCTCTAGAATCAATATTAACCTTCAGTACGCTTCGTACAGTGGAGAAGACGTTATTATTGCCCAATATGTTGTTCGCGTTTACGCCAAAACTATTATTTCCATTGCAAACAGTTTGGAGCCAGGTCAGACGCCGGGTAACCCGGCGTCTAACCAGGCTCCAAACTGTTTGCCACTCGGATTAAAAAGAATAGTCAGAATTGTCAACAAGTTGTCATTTTCAATGTTTTATTACTATGAGTTTGCGTTATGTTTGCGTTTAAACGGGAAAGAATATTAACGTCTATTCTACTGTAACAGCAGTCTGTACGTCTGTATCGCCTAAAACGATTCTAACAGTTAATCTATCTGCTGTTTTCAGTCTGACAAAATCATCAGAGTGTCAAACAAGTAGGCCCTATGCAATGTCGTGTTACCCGGCGTCTTGCCTTGATCTTATCTAAATTGTCTGCAACAGTGATAACTTTTTCCCAGTAGAGTGCAGAAAGTTTATGATACAGGCAATGTTTTGTTCATCATAACTATGATGTCCTGATAACAAAATCGGTTTACTATTTATCACTTCATTACCGAGTGGAGTTTGTACCCAGAGTAGATGCCGCCTAACGAGAAGTCTGATCAAGATCCATTTTTTTTTTTGCACTAATAAATATTTTACAGTGGAGAAAACGTTATTCTTTCCCGTTTAAACGCAAACGCCGGGTTACCCGGTGTCTGATCTGGCTCCAAACTGTTTGCAATGGATATACAGTACTGAACCTTATTAAATTAAATTGATAATAGCAAGCGAATTGCCATCGAATTGCCATCGAATCGCGCGCTTCAAAAAACAAATCCTACGTTTGAATATTTTTACGCGAATTTTCCGAAGCGGTTGTGACAAAAATGGAATCGAAAACAATAACGAAGGCATATTTGCGAACATTTGTGAGATACACCATTCAAGAATAACTTACCCGAGGGTAAAGTAAGTACTTGGAATCGCAAGCGAATTGCCATCGAATTGCAAGCGAATTGCCATCGAATTGCAAGCGAATCGCAAATATTGTTAATTTAATAAGATTCAGTACTGTAATAGATTTAGCGTAAACGCGTTTATTGAAAAAGAATAACGTTTTCTCTACTGTAATAAGAGTGAACATCAAATGGTGCATTTGGACACACACAAAAAGAAGAAAACTAACAAATAAAAGCAAATTTGTGACATGGTCGTGCAGATGTCCTAGAAGAAATATGGTCTGTTTAAAACAAACACTCAATGGATCTTAGTATTTTAGATTTTTCTCATCACATTTTCTACTCCGACCTAAGACGGAGTAAATCTTAGCTGTAGACTTCGTTACATACAAATAAAATAGGATAAAATAAGCCGTCAGATAAGAAACCCTCGGTAGTCCAGGGGCACGTTTTACGAACTTGCGAAATATTGTTGTAAGTCGGATTCTAAATTCACATTTATTATTTATTTCTCTATCTAATCCTGTATTGTGCTATCACTTTAGAATCTTCTTGAAAAGACGATTCCAAAGAGATGTCACAAAACAGGATTAGATTGAGAAATAAGATGCATTTTAAAGATTTGACTTGAGACCGTTTTTGTCGTACGACATTTCGGGCCCCAGGGGTCTAAAACATTTGCACAGTTTAGGATATGTATTGTTTCGTCTTCTCCATGCGGATTCGATTCCGATTGAGATCATTATTTTTCTTTGAATTGTGTTTAAATATTTCTTCAAACCTGATATGTTATTGTTTCGATACACGTCTGGCATCCATTTAAACAAAAATAGTTCTCAGTCTATATCAATTGGATTATTCCATATTTATATAATGAATTAGTCCATTTTTGATATATGGAGTGTCTTGCCTAATTTTAATTTTTATTTGTTAGATATTGTAATTCCTATCAGCAAAAAGTATAGACTCTGATGCGGCATCTGATCAGAGTCTGCACTGTATACATATGTCCATTTTATAGGAAGCTAGGCAGATATGGATTAAGGTCAAACTAACTCTGATTCTAAATTTCAAATATAAAAGCAGACGACATTTTGGCAAGGAGGTGACATTATGGCAAAGAAAATGTTCGATGTTTTATTAGGCCATAATCGCACTGAAAATGTTTATGGTTGTGTTGGGTTTTTTTTTGGAAGAGCAATACTATTACAACCCCAAAATGATACATTGTTGTCTGCAATTAAAACATGTCACGGTTAACAGAACAGAACAGAACAGATGTTTTATTTTGACTTAAGCATACAAGCTCATCATCATAACATATATACATAATAACATAAAACTGATGGTAGATCTAGATCTACTAAAATTATGAGATACAAGGCATGTTTAACAGAAATATCAACATGGACCATGTATCCCGAGAGTGCTCATCATTAGCACAGGGCTTCTAATAGATTCTAGTTGACTAGAAAATTCTAAGATTTTCAATTTTATCATTTTTTTTTTTTTTTTTTTTTTTTTTTTAAACGCGATAACTTAAAGCAGGCTGAAAGTAAAGCAGAATACGCCTTAAGGCGCACTCAGCTTCACCCTCAACCCGGTTTAAGCTACACTCTGCTAGTATAAAAATCCGAAGAATTTTGGAAAAATCTTGAAAATGGCAGCCCTGTTAGCAACATAAGAAAAGAAATTTTCATTCTCACATTTAACCCGAAGTCAGCGCAGCACCACCGCATCTGCGAGTAGCGTTACTCGAGGATACGGCAGTATTGCACTGAATAGATTTAAAACTATACTAGTTAAACGCATTTAACACAATTAAGAAACTATTTGATATAGTAATGCACATCAACAAACAAATCACAAACATTTCACTAAGTTATTAAAATTTGACCTTGCTTATAAATTAAGATTTAGATAGATCTATATAAATCTTTAAACCCACAAACATAAACAACTTGATTTTTTCCCCCACTACACATCACGTCATCGTATACGTAGCAATGATGACGTACATAGATGACGCCATAAGCCACGTGAGGGAAAAGTGTGTACTATTTTTATACACTTGTAACTTCTTTCGTAAAATACTTGTGACGTAATTACATTACGTCATAGCTACCTCATCAGAACACGTGATGGTAACTAACAACATTACACCATAGCGACACATATACTTATCAATAGCAACACTATCTTTGCGGAGAGTACACTTGTTTTATGCAAACAGTAAAGATTCCGATCAGAGGGCTCCTTATTAATGAACCATCTGATCAGGCCCTGTACTGCTTGTCATTATAATCGTTAAAATGGAATTGGCTTTTAAAATTGGAGATTGAAATTTTTCTTTTGAATTTTCAGAGGATGTCCACTAACTGCAGGCCGAAAGTAACGCAGAAAACTCCTTCAGGAGTTCTCTGAATCACCCACTCCCCCACCTAAGTGTCTTAGGAGATTACACATTTTTACATCTATTAGACAAGGCTCAATCTATAATAATTCCTATGGAGAATAAACAACATAACTAACCGTACCAAACATACATCACCCTGGTCCAAGTCTACAGAGCCCTCAAGCCGAGCAAGAGACCGCTCCCAAGCATCCGACCGACCAGACCCGAGCAAAAGCTCAAGGGCTGCCATTTCTCCGGATTTTTCCTAAATCTTCGATTTTTTTTTTCTAGTACATGGTAGCATTAAGCAGGCTGAAAGTAAAGCTGAATGCGCCTTAAGGCGCATTTTTCTTTGCTTTCGGTCTGCTTTAAGAAGTCATGTGTCAACAAAACTAGAAACAGGCGATGGGGAAATGTACGATTCGTAAAATCGCACTTGAAAAATGCAAATTTGGAAATCTTAGGAATTTTTATGTCAACTTATGGCAGCCCTGTAAACACAAGTGATAAACGGTCACTTCAAACATGAAACATTGGCATGCTTATACAAAAGTAGCACCTTATTGCCCCGGTAGGAGCTTTCTGCAGCATATTTGCTCTGTTTTTTATAGAAAAAAGCTAGTCTCTATATATTAGGCAGACTGTATTTTATTATATAAACATATAAGCCTTATTTTTATTAGCCACAGTTGACGGTTTTGCAGTCACTCTTGTGGTATTTAACTGTTTACTGTATAAAACATACCAATACATCCAGGCCTCATATAACCCAAAAATGTACAACTAAATACGCCATGAATTTCGACCAGCCATTTTCACATGACCTTTCCTGTATTGTTGTATTATATTTTGGTGGCTTCGCACATGTTTTGTAACTCGTGACGACAATTAAACGATAAACGTGTTATGCTCTGCGATAAACGTTAAAGCTCACTTTTTATTATGACCGAATGCACTTACGCAACGGCTAGGTTACAGAAATTGTATCTGTTCGAAACTTTATTCATCATCGGCAGTACCGATAAGGTCGATACCGAACTTAATATTACCATTTCAACGTCCAATTTTACCGTCTACGTCAATCCTTTCATCGACATGATACCATTTGATTAAGTACTACATGTGCTATCTGCACACATATCTGTTTAAAAGTAACATTTAAGACGGAAAGGTTGAAGACTTACCGAATCGAGTGATAAACAGTTTGAATTATGATCAGACGCCGCGTTAAGAGGCGCTTGATCACGATCCAAACTGTTTGTAAAATCGATGTTAGTCACCAATGGCGGTGACAGGAAAAGGCAGCTATTAAAACACTGAAGGGAATCTGCGTGATAGCGTATTCCGTAATGCTGCGTTTACACTCAGCCACGATAGCTACGATGTCCATGATTTAAAAAAAGCGCAGAGCTTCACGATTATTTTTATTTTTCTAGGCTGTACAAAGCTTTCTGACACTCTCTGTGCGTCTTGTTACCTGCTGTAGCGTTTTGTTACGAACACAAAAATATTCCTTTGAAGATCTGCCACGATTTCATCACGTTTCCTGAAGCTCTCTTACGGTAACCACGATACACTATCACGTTTTATCACGGTCTGTTTAGATATATCACGATAAAACGTTCTGTAAAGCTCTCCTGCGATTTCTGGCAACGATTTCAGCGATAATAATGCGTTTTGAGCACGACTGGGGTATGAAAAGGAGGCATGAACCATCCACTCATTCTCTGGAGGTTGGTGTCAAACTCTGATGACATTGGGATAACGCATCTGAAAATGCTTGATGGGAATCTTCACCTTATCAGGAACACCAACAACAATCTTTCATTCTCTCAGGAGACTCTAAAGAGGAATGAGCTACTGGTATGAATCCAAGATGGAAGATGCTAAACTGGCAGTTGTTATTTACACATGTACACATAAAGTAGCTCCAAGAAAGAAGAAATGGCAGCAGAATTAAAGTCCAGAACAGGCAAGTTAGAAGTGAGCGGAGGTAGAAGGCCGAAGAGAAGATATATATCTAGGACCTGCCAGGTTAGGCAATGGTTTCGTGTAAACAAAAGGCACGAATTGGGAAAATATTAACTTAACTTTCAGAAATTGCTATTGTGCCTGGCTATATTCTTCCATTGTTCTCAACAGGCGTAAAAAACCTGTAAAATCATGCGACACGTGTGTACAATATGACAATGCAAACTCATTCTGTCTTTAGAGGCCCTGACATACTCATACTCAGTGGCTTTTTATTCAAACCAAACCATCAGCTATAAGAGACGGGCCTTACACCTTTGCAGAGACATTATCAGCTCGCTTTGCACAAGTTTTTTTAATCACCGAAACAAGATCAGGAAATGTATTTAACAATACATTGCTCCCTCTCTAAAACGACACCCGATTGGAGACACAGAGTGTATGTGTTGTTCGGAGGGAGTCGTTATAGGGAGGGAAAATTAAGATTTTGTTTACATTTGCAAACAGCTTGGATCCGGATCAGACGCAGTGTTATGCGGCGTCTGGTCAGGATTCAAGCTGTGTGTCACTCGTCATTATATTTATTCTATCAAAATTTCCATTTATATGTAATTTTGAGGGGAAAAAAATGAGACGACAATTTTAAGCAGACACAATTGCGGCAGTGAACGTGCTTGAAATACGGTAATTGTCTTGTTTATAGGAAACTGCGGTAAGTGTCGTTGTAAAGAGGGAGTCGCTAATGGGAGAGTCGTTGTAGGGAGGGAGCACTATATTACCTTAATAATACAAACTTGAAGAATCGCCTTTCAATGTTAACAAAGATCCCATACGTTTGGGCTTCACGAGTTGATGCGTTCTGTTAAGTTCTGTTCAGCTCTGTTGAGCTGTATTACGCCCTACTAAGATTCCCACGTTCTTTCACGCTCTCTCAAGATATAATAAATACGAAAGACTCAAGCAGGAAACGCAACACAAACAATACACCAACCTCTCAAGCAGAACACACACACAGTCACCCAAAACTAACACAAACACATTCACACACACACACACACACACACACACACACACACACACACACACACACGACTAGCAATACCATTCCTTCATCTACACACTAAATAGAAAACAACACGCAAAACAAACATAAAGCAAAGTGAACATAGGAGCCCGCCTTGGTACGGTCAGTAGCAATTAATAATTAATTATAAGTTAATTATTAATAACCACTGGTGGGTTAAACATGGGTTTAGCGGTGCCCAACCTCACTCTTACCCCCTATATTCACCTATAAGGCGAACAATGCCAATATCTGCTTGTTTTGAGGAAATTTTGTCTGACCGGATTTGTAAAGACTAACGTCATTAGCGTCTACAGATGAAAATCTCACGTACACGGAATCTTTCATTTTGGTCATCACACACTTGCTCGTATGATTCCATGCGTCTACGGTGACTGCTCGCGCATGTCTAGACCGTCGAATATGTTAAAATAACGTAACGTTACTGCGTTAACGACATCGACGCCAATCGTATAAAAGCAAAATTTTAACTCGGCGGCTCAAATTTCACCTTTTTTATTGATACATTAACATTGCACGTCGCAGAAGCCGTTTAGGGTGGCATTCTTTAAGTATTCTGTAAATGTCACTAAGCCAACGCTGACAGCTAGACTAAGTGGCATTTTTTGTATTTTACATATTTTAAGAAAACAGACCAGGACTCAGTATTTTATTTCAGTGCCAGTTGAACGATATTCCATCCATACTCAGATAGTATTTTTTCAAAGTAATCATTTAAGTGCTACATATGGCACCAATGTCGCAATGAAAGCTGGAAGTCAAACAGACAAATGCCATTCATGACAATGTGACTTGTCATTTTAGGGTTAGGTTACAATTTCATTCATATTTTCCATAATTCGTGATAAATTTTAATGAAACTTTTCTTCCTTTTATAAAACATCTTCATCTCATGGAAAATGTAACTTTTGGCATCCCGATTAACTACTTTTTAGAGTAGCACCTTTAAATCTGACTGATCGGTTAGAAGATCATCTGAGTGTAAAAGACAGGTGTCAGCTTAACGCATCCTAAAGGAGCTTTCTGTTTCACTGTCACCTTGCTTTAAGCAGTCACCTGCCTTAAATATCCAATAATTAACGATTTTAGTGGTCGTAATAGAGAGATTTTACTGTATACAGCTACAAAATAGGGTTTAGCCCTAATCCCGGTCTTTATGCTTTTATAGTATAATTCACTGTTCTCTGTATATAGATATATATACTAGTATATAAACAGTAACAAATCCTAATATTAAAATATTTAAAAATAAATTCATAACACGTTTTCTTTTCATTCTATATCTCTGCGTTTCAGTTTGAAACCATCATCAGTACTCTCAAGTGCTTTGGTTGTCCTTTGTTACTTAACGTCTGAACTGTTTGCACTAATATCGATAGGTATCTGCAATCAAGTGCCTCGTGTTTAAACTTTAGAATCAAGAAACGTGTGGCATTTTATCAGGAGATGGTATCCACGCAGTGAAGTAGCGTAAATTGGAAAACAATCCTGTTTTGAGAAGTTGTAATATCTGTAATTAACCTTTTCATGATCAAATTTATCATGAGGTTTTTACCCCTTCACCGCCAAATTGTCGTCTGCGTCAAATATTGTTGTCTGCAATATCGTTTCAAAGTTAGATTTAAGGCAGTATAATTGACGTAATTTCAAAACAAGTGGCAAACAGTTTTAATCTTGATCAGACGCCGCGTTACGCAGCGTCTGATCAAGATTCAAACTGTTTGCAAATTCGCTTTATGACGTCATTGAGAGTGAAAGTTTTAGAAAGATTTATATATATATCAAAACCAATCTTCAATAGTAATTCGTTATTATATAATTCGTTTTGCTTTACATTCCGCAATGTGCAGCAATTTAAGTCATATTAAGACCACTTAGGAAACTTTAAAGATGTACTATATACGTTTTAACTATTTCACCTCTAAAACATTTCTCGTCTGCTTTACCCCTTTCATCGCCATAATGTCATCTGTATGTTCTATTGCTTCAATGCAAAATGTCTGAAGACGTAGCCATAATTGTAAACCATTTTGATTTCTGGTCAGACGCCGTGTAACGCGGCATTTGATCATAATCCAAAATGTTTGCACAATATATAGTATTCGCCAGTGACAATGTAAGGGTTTGACCTATTGGCTGTGTACATCTAGTGTATTCGGTAGGCTTATTATAAATAATAAATCAATATCAGTATTATTTATCTTGCTATTCAGCCTTTTCATCAAAGTTCTTTTCCAACCGTTTCAAGTAGCATGGAAAAGGCAACATTTGACTTTTAAATATATAATCAGGCTCCAAAACTGATAAAAAATATATCGTAAGGAATTTCACGACTTTGTCACTTTCTAATCTTTAGTTAAACATTTTTATTTCAATAATATAAACAACAAATCAACATGAAAATACATTAATACGAAGTCAAGGATTAAATCTAAAATTAATGACATTCAAATCATGGCCAAAGTGCGAAACAATTGAAAATAGATATTGCAAAAACATTAGAAAAAATTAGCAGATGTAGGCAAAAAAATTACATTCTTAGTTGTAAAATATTACTATTGCTGTCATCCCGCTTGTTTCAGAGTGCATGTACCTCGATCACTGTCATATTTATTATTTTCATCTTAAACATTTGTCATCTGCAACTTTTTTATATGAACTGAAATAAAATAGCATGAATACAAATTAAACATTCTGATTAGACACCGCATGCAAATTTAAGCTAAAGCCTGAGCTAAACACATGACTACATGTACGTGCAAGGGAAGAACCCAGGTATTTGCTTTTGCCATAAGCACTGCAAACAGTATTTTAGACGGTGCAGAGCTGGAAATGCCCCCTACCTACCGCAGGACAGCTGGAAGTCTTCCATGAAATGCATTTGCATAGCTTACAATTCATAGTCTGTTATTTACTCTTACTTTCGTGTACAGTTTTACATCTGCAAAACGAACTTCTTGGGCATGTAAAGATCGGAACATCGAATTTCTAGAGAAACCAAGATGTATATTAACCCTTTGAATCTTATTGACGCCAAAATGCGCGTTTGCAAACAGTTTCGATCCTGATAAGACGCCGCGTCACGCGGCGTCTGATCAGAATCAAAACTGTTTGACCCTCGTTTTTGAAATTTCTTTAGTCATAATGCCTTAAAATTAACTTTGAAACGATATTGCAGACACCAATAGTGTAGCATACGACAATATGGCGGTGAAGGGGTTAACATTTCACGATAAATTTGATCATAAAAGGGTTAAGACATACAGTGGGGAATCTGTTGTTCTTTCCCATTTAAACGCAAACGTACGCAAACGCAAAACACTAAAACGTAGAAAAGTACAACTTTTGGACAATTCTGATAATTCATGTTTATCTTGGTGGCAAACAGTTTGGAGCCTGATCAGTCGCCGGGTTACCCGGCGTCTGATCTGGTTCCAAACTGTTTGCACTGCAAATAACAGTTTTAGCGTAAACGCGTTTATTGGGTAAGAATAACGTTTTCTCCACTGTATTATGTTTTCGGTGTTAAGACATTTGACTCACAGTAGGCTCTTCACCCTTTCCTCCGTATCTTGTTTTCAGAATTGACGATAGATGGTCGCTTAACCCTTTCACTACCAAATTGTTCGTGAAATATTTTACCCCTTCACCGGTTCATTGTCGTCTGCTTCAATTATGTTGTCTGCAATGTCGATTCAAAGTTAAAAAATAATACAGTATGACTGAAGAAATTTCAAAACGAGTGTCAAACAGTTTGGGTCCTGATCAGACGCCGCGTTACGCGTAATTAAGAGTGAAAGGGTTAAAGCAGGCTGACAGTTCAGACGAGTTACAGTGGAGAATCTGTTATTCTTTCCCGTTTAAACGCAAACGTACGCAAACGCAAAACACTAAAACGTAGAAAAGTACAACTTTTGGACAATTCTGATAATTCATGTTTATCTTGGTGGCAAACAGTTTGGAGCCTGGTCAGGTTACCCGGCGTCTGATCTGGCTCCAAACTGTTTGCACTGCAAATAAACGTTTTAGCGTAAACGCGTTTATTGGGAAAGAATAACGTTTTCTCCACTGCATCCGTAAGGAATGCTACGTCAAGGAACATATTGTTTTAGTATCAGCCATTTTAAAGTCACAATCTGCTAGGATATAGGAACTCTTTACTGTGGTGCATATTCATTTCTATATAAAGTAGAACAATTTTCATGAATAGCGGAATAAATTATAGGAGTAAAATTGCGTATCTTTTGGGTAAGTAGTTAAACCATGTATCTGCTTAAATACACGACAATAGTAAAATACAGAATTATTATATGAAAGGAGTTTTCTGCATTGCATCAAACAAACTGGCAAAGAAACAATCCAACTTTTCAATAAAAGATAATTGTGCTATTTTTTTACTGATTGTTAATGTAGTTGATTAGTGACACATATATGAGTAATATTCATTATTAGCATTTAGTTTTTTAATTTTCATTGCAGATTAGTCACGTTGTTCACTTGAAAAATAAAATTGTGAGGGTAAATAACCATTTTGTACCTATAAGTACAGCATGTTTTTTCTAATATATTGTTTTAACTATAAATAGTTTCTATATTCTAGCAGATGGTAGTTTAAGGCAGGCTGAAAGTAAAGCAGAATTCACATTAAGGTACATTCTACTTTATTTTTAACTTGCTCTAAGTGATCACCATTTCTAATATTAGAAACAGGCTATGGAGTATACAGGCTTTAATCAGACTATAATTTAAAGTTCAAGGGTTAACCCCTTCACTGCCTTACCCCAAATACAATACTTATTTGCAAAAAGTTGGGATCCTAATCAGACGCCGCGTAACGCAGCGTCTGACCAGGACCCAAACTGTTTGGCACGCTTTCAATATTTCTTAAATCAAAATACCTAAAAATTAAATTTGAGAAATAAAAGCAGACGACAATTGTTTAAAATTGATGACGTCACGGCAGTTTCACATTATCCCTCGAAAATAACGATTCAAGTTTGATGGGATTCGTTTACTTGCAAAACAAGCACATTCCTGGTTTTTCCTTTATATATATAAATAATTGAAGCTTTGATAAGATAATGTAACATTCTTTCGCCGTGCTTTAAATGCAATCCAAATGTTCTGTTGAATAAATGCGCGCATTTGATTGGATGAATATTTTATGTACACTGACGTTTTTCGGCTGTTAATATCCATTTCTTCTGTTTTATCTGCCTTCAGTCGCCATCATTTTAACGGCCTACTACTTACAGTGGAGAAAACGTTATTCTTTCCCTTTTAAATGCAAACGAAACGCAAACGTATTGCAATAAATATAGGAAAAGACAACTTTTCGACAATTCCTACTATTCATGTATATGTAATCTGAGTGGCAAACAGTTTTGAGCCTGATCGGGCGCCCCGGCGTCTAATCTGGCTCCAAACTGTTTACAATTGAAAAAATAGATTTAGCGTAAACGCGTTTATTGGGAAAGAAAAACGTTTTCTCCATCATTCTTTCCCGTTTAAACGCAAACGCATTGCAATAAAATGGAGTACGTTGTATAAGACAACTGTTCGACGATTCTGAATAACTTTTGCCGTCAGATTTGATCCAGATGAGACGCCGAGTAACTCATTTTGGATCAAAACTGTTTGACGCTCTAATAATGTTGTCTGAAAGAAATCCTGATAAATCAACTATGTAAAGTGTTGCAAATGACTAACATTGTAGACAACTGCATCGCGTGCTCAAGGGTCAGGAAAATATTTGCATTACGGGGCAAATGTGGTATATTTCAAAGAAAGATAAACCGTCGAAACTCGATATTTCGAACTTGCGATTGTTTGAACATACCAATATGTTAAAGTTAAAACGTGGCTAAGCCGACTTAATCGAGATTGCGTTATCGAAATTAAACTTATAAAATACTGGTAAGGTCGATTGAACGGAGCTCGAAGTATCGAGTACCGACTGTATGTTATATGTTTTATGTAGAAATATAATTATTTCGATACACTTTTGATTTTCCCTTAATAACTACAGTAGAGCCTCTCTATTCGACCACTCAAACTAATGCTTATTGATTGTATAAAAGACAGGTGACAGCTGAAAGCAAGGTGACAGTGAAACAGAAAGCTCCTACAGGAGCTTTCTGTTTCACTGTCACCTTACTTTAAGCACTCAATACCTAAAACACCCAATATCTACCACAATTTAGTGGTCGTAATAGAGAGGTTTTTCTGTATTTACATGGAATACTGCTATATACTGTCCGTAATCTGATACAGTGATCCCTCTCTACAGCTACACCCGATGTGAGACACATATTGTGTGTGTTGTTCGAAGGGAGTCGTTATAGAGAGGGAAAATTAAGAATTGGCTTACATTTGCAAACAGCTTGAATCCAGATCAGACGCCGTGTAACGCGGCGTCTGATCTGGATTCAAACTGTTTGTCACTCGCCATTATATGTATTCTATCAAAATCCCCACTTATATGCTACTGTGAGAGAAAACAGCAGACGACAATTTTAAGCAGACGATATTGCAGCAGTAAAAGCGTTAAAAATAATTGTTCCATTTAGAGAATTACGACAAGGGTCGTTGTAAGAAGGGATTTGTTGTTGGGAGGGCCGTTGTAGAGAGGAAACACTGTAACTAAATTGTTATTTGTACGAGGGTCTAACAAAACGCTCTGTTATTGTGACCCAAGTTTAAACTAAATGATTCAGTACATGAATCTACCACAAATCTACAAAATCTGCTGAAATACATTTTATTACACGTTTATCCAGTTCTTGAATACAATATACAATGTAGCTATGAGACGTTTATTGACTAGAAAGATGTCCCTCACATACACGCATTTTTCTTACGATTACTTACGAAACATAAAGACGAGTATCAAACAGTTTGTATTCTAAGACAAGGGGTTAAGAGAAGTTTCGGATAGGGAATGTTAAGTAACCATAAGTAACCATTTGACGAACAGAAGTAAGACAGTATTCTCCATGGGCTTTCTGTGATATATTTCCCTGCATTTAGCATCCACCTATCCTTAAACTTCACATTTAAGGAGAACAAATGTGTTTTGGTTGAAAAAAAAAACAGTTTTAGAGGTAACGGTGTCAGTCATATAATTTCATGTTGCCATATAGGGCCATGTTTAATTTCGGTGAGTTTTCAATTAATCCTTTCATCGCCACATTTATCGTGATGTTTTTACCCCTTCGACGTTACACTGTCGCCTGCTTCAATATTGTTGTCTGCAATATCGTTTCAAAGCTAGAGTTGAGGTCATATGATAAACGTTAATTCGAAAAGAGTGTCAAACAGCTTGGATCTTGATCAAACGCCGCGTTATGTAGCGTCTGATCAGGATCAAAACTGCTTCCTCATGCGCTTTTGGGGCGTCATTGACAGTTAAAGGGTAAACTATTATTGTATTACTTTGGTTTTCTCAAAGAACTGTTATTCTTTTTTGAGTAAGTCCGATTGTGCTAAAACAATTATGTATATTACAGTGGAGAATCTGTTATTCTTTCCCGTTTAAACGCAAACGTACGCAAACGCATTGCACTAAAACATAGAAAATGACAATTTTTCGACAATTTTAACTATTCATGTTGATCTGAGTGGCAAACAGTTTATAGCCTAATCAGACGCCGGGTTACCCTGCGTCTGATCTGGCTCCAAACTGTTTGCAATGGAAAAATAGTTTTAGCGTAAAATCGTTTATTGGGAAAGAATAACGTTTTCTCCACTGTATATTACATACAGTTTGGATCCAGATCAGAAGAAAGGTTACTCGAGGTCTGCCCGGGCTTTAAACTGTTTGCTACTCACATTAAGACGAGTCGTCTATACTTCAAACCAAGTCATTCTCTACATTTGAATGCATTGCGTTTAACGGCTGTTAGCTATTTCACCTCCAACTTTTATCACCTGGTTTAATTAACAATCTCACCGCCAAATTATGGTCTGCATTCATAGTATCGTCCGCAATATTTTGTCAATTCAGATTTAGAGCCTTTTTGACTAAAGAAATAGTGATACGAGTGTCAAACAGTTTGGATTCTGATCAGACGCCGCGTTACGCGGCATCTGATCAGGATCCAAACTGTTTGCAAAGGCGCCTTATTGCACCATTGGCAATGAATTAGTTAACGGACAATAACCGCGTTTTCCCAAATGTACATGAGTGTTAACTTATTTAGTACTAGTAAGAAAATGTCCCTCGACTACTATAAAACTAAAATCGATATACTAGTATACCCTCCGAGAATTTGTTTACGTCACAACACAAAATAACTGTTCTTGTATGCGGCCTAAAAGATATTAACAGTTGACTTCATAGATAAAACAGTTTCTCTAGAGAGGCTAATCCATACAAAACAATTTCAGGCATGTATCTGTGTTTCCTCTCTACAACAGCCCTCCCGACAACGATTCACTCCTTACAACGACCCTTTCTGCTGTTCCCTAAACAAGACATTTTCATGGCTGCAATACCGTCTGCTTAAATGTGTCGACTGCTGTTTTTCTAAAAGTTACATATAAGTTGACATTTTGATAGAATCAATATAATGACGAGTGAAAAACAGCTTGAATTCAGACCAGACGCCGCGATACGCGGCGTCTGATCTGGATTGAAGCTGTTTGCAAATGTAAGCCAAGTCTTAATTTTCCCTCCCTATAAGGTTTCCCTCCAAACAACACACACAATCTATACTTAACAAAATTTTTAATCGGTCACTTTTTAAAGCTACATATGTCATTAAATACTAAGTTCACATTTATGATATTTTACACACAGTATGATAGGGTCTTAGCGAGAATTGTTTTTGGATTTATACACATTGTCCTTATGCGTGAACGTCAGAACAACCACGTGGTTTGTTTAGGCTTATTTGCCCGTGTAAAGTATGGAAGAAAGTATCTGCCCGCAAGATTACACGAGTATAATCTCAAATGACTGCCTAGCCCGAAAAACAGCTAACATGGCGAGAATAATACACTGAGAGAAAAGCAGAGCCGTCGGAATGTTGCACGTCGGTGTATCCTTACGGCAAATAAGATTCAACCACCGAGGAATTTCGGAAGTGGAATCAAAATAAGACTAATTTCCGTGGATTCCATATTAGGAAATGTTTCCGTCCATTTACATGTGGCTAGAACTTTTAACCGGAAACTTTCGACCATTTATCTATATAACGCGGTCATTTGACGTCACCGGAAGTAGAGGAAACCGCCCTAGGAAACCAAAATGGCGGACAACGACACCCCTAAGACCGATACATTGTATTGACACACATGAGAGACATATTGGTTCCCGTTACAAGGACGACAAGACAACTTAAGGGTCAACACGCCCGTAACGTCACACCGAAGACGGTACGTAATCGGCTGCGAGAGGTGGACAGCCACTGCTGACGGCAACTTAAAGATGAAGGCATCATCAGACAGCTTGGGCCCGATGATACAGATGAGTTTTACCCTACAGCGCTCGTTTGCGACATTCTCAAGAAACGTGCTTGTCCCTTACCTCAGCTTCCAAACATTGACGCACTGGAGCGTGACGTCGTCGATGTGTGAGAAAGTTAGGTCATCAATAATTTTGCTGAATTCTTCTCGTCTATGAGAAGTCGATACGAAACTGTTATTGCAGCTGACAGGGGCAATACTCATTACTACATGTAACATTGGGCCCAAGAACGCCTGTGACTTTCAAAATCTGGGGTACTTACACAGAAGTTGTTGTTTAAGCTTAGACGGAAAGGTGATAGCAAACAAAATGTGATAAATTGATTACATTGGCATTGTAACACAATCGCATGGTTAATTATTTCTTCATATTTCTTTTTCTGAATTAAATATAAGGTGACCGATTAGAAATTTTGTTGAGTATATGTCTTCCATTAGGCATTGTTGTAGAGAAGGAGCGCTGTATCTGCTACAGTGGAGAATCTGTTATTCTTTTTCAATAAACGCGTTTACGCTAAAACTATTATTTGCAGTGCAAACAGTTTGGAGCCAGATCAGACGCCGGGTAACCCGGCGTCTGATCAGGCTCCAAACTGTTTGCCACCAAGATAAACAAGAATTATCAGAATTGTCCAAAAGTTGTTTTTTCTACGTTTTAGTGCTTTGCGTTTGCGTACGTTTGCGTTTAAACGGGAAAGAATAACAGATTCTCCACTGTAAATGCATAACAAAGTTAATGCAAAGGGGAAAAACATCATCTTGTCCCAATACTCTTCAACCGTGTATCCAATCTAAACAGATTAAACCAGATCATATTTCACAATATTTGCCACGCAAAATAAATCTTCGTTAGATTAAAATAATTTGACAACATTTAATCATATTGCACTTGCTTCAACTTTCGCCTGCTTTACAGTTGTCGACTGCAATTGTTTTAAACTTTGTAGCTGTTTTAGCATAAAAATCTAAACATTTCGGTCAAACAATTTAAAATAAAGACGAACTGCGGTGGTGTAGAAAGGGTTGAAACCATATTTCTGTATTACGTTTGTTTTGTATCAAGCTGCAGGAAGCCATTTCTCCGGATTTTTCTTAATTTCTCCGGACCTACTGATTTTTTCCAAAATCTTCGGATATCTGCTCTTCAGTTTTACTTTTAAAATTTAGAATTGTATGGGGTTTTACTGAGGAAACATTAATATGGGTATCAACCAGTTTAGATACAGATCCGACGCCGCGTTTTACGGCGTCTGATCTGGGTCCCAACTGTTTGCATAAGTATGTTAATGTTACAGAGCCTGGCAGCGAAATGGTTAAAGGTACGATTTCTTAATTCGTGCTTGAAAATTTGGAAATCTTAGGATTTTTATGAGCAACTTATGGTAGCCCTAAAGCTGAATCTGTCTTAAGAATGAACAATCAGGTAGTGGGGGCGAAGAAAACGGTTATAATTTCCCTGAAAAAGAAAGAGTTTTACTTTAACAACAGCAATATTCACTGCAAACCATTTGGAGCCTGGTAAGACGACGAGTAACTCTGAGTCTTGTAAGGCTCAAAATCCCTTGCAAATCTCAGGCTATGTGCATTTGCTTTAAAAGTGTCATTTTCAACATTAGATTGATTTTTAATTTATTTAGTTAGTTTCTTTTAAATGGCGCATGCAGTGGACTTTCCCAATAAAGGCGTTACGCTAAAACTATTATTTGCAGTGCCAACAGTCTGGAGCCAGATCAGACACCGGGTAACCCGGTGTCTGATCAGGCTCCAAACTGTTTGCCATTCAGATTAACTTAATGGTCAAAATTGCGAACATGTTGTAATTTTGTACTTTTTAAGTCATTGCATTTGCGTTTAACCCTTTACCACATAGCCTGTTTTCAGTATTGAATACAGATGGTTGCTTAAAACAGGTTGAAAGTAAGGCAGAATGCTCCTCCAGGCGCATTCTGCTTCACTTTCAGCCTGCTTTAAGCTACCATCTGCTAGGATATAGAAAATATTTCTTGTGGTTCAAGTTAATGACTGCATAAATTTGAACTATTTTCTTCAGCGGATGAACAAATTAAATGCGCTTAAAGGCGCTCCTATTGGGGAAAGGGCTAAACGGAAAGAATAACGTGCTTTCCAATATTTTAACGTCTTCCTCTGTTTCATTGTTTTCCGTGGGGTTGAAAATAAGCTTTACCGTAAAGATAAACGGAATAGCATCTGTACTGCTTCAATCAATAGTGCAGGTTCCCACTATGGGACTTTTATTAGTATTGCAAATTAGAAGTGCTTTAATCAGTGCAAAGTCACGAATGAGGAAAATCAATATTGCCTTTGAAGTTAATCAAGTAAAAAAGGAACATGACAAATTGTTTTTTCTCTCTGCTGATGTCTTCTTGCTAAACAAAGCAGGTGTAATGGACATAGTGGATAAAACGTTATATTTTCCCGTTTAAACGCAAACGCAGTGCACTTAAATGTAGATAATGACAACTTTTGGATAGTACCACCTATTCATTTTAATCTGAGTTGCAAACAGTTTGGAGCCTGATCAGACGCCGGGTTACCCGGCGTCTGATCTGGCTCCAAACTGTTTGTGCACAATGGAAATAATAGATTTAGCGTTAACGCGTTTATTGGGAAAGAATAACGTTTTCTCACATAATTTCCCTTGTTTTCTATAGCGAACAACAATGACGAATATCTTTATCTCCAACATGTGTAAGATCACTTTGATGACGTCACTATAATGTCACTATTTATAACGGCGTTTGACATCACCGGGATTCCAAACAATGCATATTACTTAAAAAATAGCTTAAATCGTTGGTAATGTGAGAAAAGAATCTGTCATTCGTCGATGTTTAAGACAAGTTAGTCCGGCAGAGGGCTGACTTGACCTGGAAATGCCGTCCTAAGTTTTTTTCTCGACTGATTCTACTTCAGCATATGTTACTTATTGAAAAACCACCGGGTGCCTCTTTGTCACCCTTGAGCATTTTCGTATATTCAAAATGGCGGCCAAAATGGCTGCCGAAAGGCTTTTAAACAAAATAGCATACAAATCAGCATTCATTTTTCTTTTTTTAATTGATTCGACCTCACCATAATGATAGTTATTATTCAAAAGGTATTTAATGTTCTCAAAATATTACGGGTGACATCTTGTCACTCTTTGGCATTTCAGTATATTCAAAATGGCGGCTAAAATGGCTACCTATATGTGTTGAAACAAACTACTCTTAACTTCAGCATTCATGGTTTGGTTTTCTCAACTGATTTGACCCCACCAAAATGATAGATATTACTGAACTGATGATACATATTATTGAACTGTTACGGATGACATCCTTTCACCCTTGGGCATTTCTGTATATTCAAGATGGCGGTCAAAATGGCTACCGAAACTATAGTCCAAAAAGCAGAATTCATTATTTCTCTTTTTAAACTGATTTGACCTCACCATAATGAGAGTTATTATTTACATGGACAATTTATGTTTTAAAAATGTTACGAGTGACATCTTGTCACCCTTCAGCATTTCCGTTTATTCAAATGGCGGCTTATATGGCTATCCAAATGCGTTAAAATCTACTCTAAACTTCAGCATTCATAGTTTGGTTTTCTAAATTTATTTGACTCCACCATCATGAAAGTTTTTACTGAAATGATGATACATATTATTGAACTGTTACGGATGACCTTTGAGCACATATGTTTATTCAAAATAGCGGCTAAAATGGCTACCTAAATGCTTTAAAACAAAATGGTCAACAAATCAGTATTCATAATTTCTTTTTTTTTATAATTGATTTGATCTCACCATTATGATATTCGTTATTGAAATAAGCAAACTAATTATTGAAATGTTATGGGTGACATCGTTTTATTATTGAGCGTTTCCGGATATTTAAGATGGCGGCCAAATTAGTGATGACAATTTTGTTTAGCAAATGATATCGAAAAATCAACAATCATACATTTTATATTCATAACTGACTCGATATCAACGTAATTATACTAACTATTAGATTTATGATACTTATTGATGAAATGTAATTTGTAACATCTTTTCATCCTTGAGTATTTCCGTATATCTAATATGGTGATGCTTATTATTGAAAACATGATACTTCTTATGGAACTGTACGTGGATGACATCTTGTCACCCTTGAGCATTTCCATGTATTCGAGATGGCGACCAAAGCGTTGACCGAAATGCTTTAAATCAAAATAAGTCAAAACAACAACAATCTTTATTTCTTATTTCTAAATGGTTTGACCTTACCAGAATGATACTTATTATTGACAGAATGATACTCATTATTGAAATACTTTGGGAGACATCTTTTCACCTTCGAGCATTTCCGTAATCAAGAAAGCGGCCAACATTGCGATAGAAATGCTTAAAATATTTAAAATGTTCAAAAGTCAAAATAAACAGCTGTTTCTTGACTGGTTCTTTTTAAGCACCTGGTATTTGTTTACAAGAGCGCTTTTACAGTTAACCCAAGAGACTAAATCCTACCTGATCGGGGTTCTGGGGCTTAATTGTCATAGGACTATTTCTGTGTATTTGACCGAGATAATGCCCACTGTCAATATCTAAAAGGAAGGCAGGTCGCTGATTTTTGTTCCCATGCGCTTATTCGCAACGAATGAGACTAGTCGAAATCATCTTTCTGAAATCATCATCATCTCATCTCATCACCTCTCATCTTTTATCGGCGCTATATGATCTATTCTGTGTTGCAGTACCCTAAAACCCAACTCGTCCATGCATGCTGTTACATATCAATATTTACGCTCTACAGGGCATGCTACGAGCGTACCCTGACAGACACATTGCTCTGTTTACAAATTAACTATAGCGTTATGACAAGGTTTCCGCTCTGTTTATCCTTCCTCCAGCCAAACCCTGTTGGGTCAATTTCAGGTAGATTGTTTCCTCTAATGAATGCCTAAATCAAGGTAGCAGAGTTTTGCTGATGTTTCATCGCTAAGCTGTGTGGTTTATACTTGAACGCGTGTTTCAGATATGAACTCGGGGAAATACTATTGCTTGTGAAATGTAAGTTTCAATAGAAAAATCAAGTCAACCGATAAGTTAAAACACACAGTTGGACCACAAGTATTTCCTTGCAGCAGTTCACGTTCCTATTTAAAAGCTGTCTGCAACTGTGTTACATCCCGAGAAGGTATGTGCAGAAAGAATGTCCTCAGCAATGTCCATATGTTTGCCACATGCAATATCAATAATAGCTTTGATTAACATTTTATTCGCCCATCTTGTTTAATAATATGACTGACAGCTTAGGATTCGAATAATTTCTTATGCACGAGAATACCTACTACACAATCATGTTGTCTATCTCTTCATATGTTGCTTTCAAATGTTTCTTTCTGAAATAATACATCGGCTTGTTTAAGCTTGCGTTTCATTTTTACCTATTATTACTTGCTTGTTAATTTGTGTGTGCTCAATTTGAAAAGTCTCAGCATCTAAAATGTAAGAGATTATCAGCTTCATTAACTCTTTTTTTCAGTGACTGTAAGATAAACTGTTTTTGGTAATATGCTGTTAGCATGCATCTGATAGTAATCGATTTTAACATGTTGCTCTCGTACACTTATAGAAATGTAAGTGCTGTATATATAGGTCAACATTGTTTTCCTCCAACTTAGATGTTCTGCACAGAGCCTTTTGTGGGGTATGTCATAAAACCTTAATAATATCGATCCGTCTATGGTGACTGTCTACTGGTCCCATTTTTGTGTCAAAAACTCCTATCTGGATTTTATTTTGGAATTTCTTTATAAATGTTTTTAACTGTCATATCATTATGATCACCAAACAGTGCTGTTGGAAAAGGTGTCAATTCGTGGGACAGAACATCTCCGATATCAACCTCATGGCTGCTAGCTTGAAAACTTTCGAAGATTATTGAGTTGATTTCACATGAGTTGACCTACCATCACATTCTTTTGGTCACGGTGATTTCTTCTCTGATATTTTGTTTGTCCAATTCTATTAGCAGTCCCTAGCCTGGTTTCTAGCTGTTATGCACATCATCTGATTCCATTTCTTCAGTAACTACTGTTGAAAACGCTATCTTTATCAATTTCTTTATCAATCTAGCAACTACAATTTTTTAAATGCACTTTAAACTGACTTGCTCACAGTGCATATTAATGTAAGTTCTTCCATAAGTTAAAGTTTGTGTGCAATAGAACCCCTTTGTCAAGAGTTATTCATCCTTGATGCACTCAGATAGGCTCGAAAAGGCAAGACTTTAACAACGTTTGCGCTCTAGTGCCTACAAATTTGAATATATATTTTTCTTAAGTAAGTCTTTAAATTTTAGGAAGATTTTGATTATTGATGAAACTTAAGGATAAAAACTACTCGATTCAATTCAGGTGAGAGATTTTAGGGCCATCATGGTCCTCTTGTCTTACCGTGCATTCCTTGTCCTTTGCGTTGTTTTCTATTTTCCGTCTCCTTTGTGCCCCTCAAAGTCAGGTTCAGGATCATCCCTGTGAGCCACCATGATTTCAAAGTTTGCTTGCAACTGGTTGTACATATGAATTCTAAAGCCTATGCGTATTTCTTCTTAATCATAATCTTAATTATGCAATTGGCCACATGCCCATGGCACATAAAGGGGATTTCAATGAACATATGACATATTCAATTTTATATACCTCGTCCATGCCTCATCAAATCTTAATTTTCAAAACCATTCTGAGCACCGCTCTTCGGAGAGCCTCCCTTTCTTTCAGGTAAGCCATGCCACATCTGCCATTGTTAGTTAACATGACCTGAATCAGAACTTTAAGGCAGCATTTCACTATGTACTTCACTCTTTCAATGCATCAGCAAATATAAAGGCTAAGCCACTGTCTGCCATCAAACTACCATCATCAGCAACTAAGCTGTTGAGTAAGTGTATACCACCAAAATATTTTGACGCACAAAAGCATGTACAGTTACGTGACCCTAGCTGCTGGTACTTAGTCCAACACTGACCAAAAAGAAAACAATCTAGGCCACAAAGGTCAAGGTTAAAGGGCAATGTTAGTAATTTACTATTGTAACTAGTTTTACTCGTTGAAGTGCACATACATGTGAAGTTATGTGAATGTAATTGAAGTACTTAGTCCAAAATTGACCTATAAAACGCAAAACAATTTACAAATGTCACAGAGGTCAAGGGCAAAAGTCAAGGTCATCAAACTGCAATGCAACATGCTACTCACATTAAGGCGTATCTATGGTTTAAGTTTCATTGATATAATACTTAAACTTTCAAGGCTTTTACCCGGTTTTCGATGCCGGGGTATAGCATAAAAGGACCAATTTCGTGGAAATGAGTAAAAAATGGTGGGTGGGGTAAATCGGAAATATATCAAAATGCTCAAGGGTGCCAAGGTGGCACCCGGTCAATTCTGAATGACAATGCTTTGAACTATCAATATCAATCAAGAAAAAAACTTAGGACGTCATTTCTAGGTGGACCTTCAAATCCTCATTTCTCTGCCGGACTAAGTTGATCTCAAACTCGTCTAGAATAGAAAAGTTATTTATAATAACATTTCAATTCTAGACTCGTTTGAGATCAGCTTGTCTTAAACATCGACTCATGACAGATCCTATATTTCTCCACTGTAATGCTGAATGTACTCTTCCATTTTATAGCGAATTACCAGTTACGTTGACTTCCGAGGGATTTGTCCCAAACATATCGTGTCGTAATATCGTCTGCTGTGGTAGTGTGATCTGATAAATAAAAACATATAGGACCTTCACATTCGCGGATTTTAAATTTCTTCCGAGTGCTTACGGAACACCAACTCGTTGTCAATGGCAAAAATCTGTAATTATTTCGC
The DNA here is from genome assembly GCA_922989275.2 of Gari tellinella. Lineage (NCBI taxonomy): Eukaryota > Metazoa > Mollusca > Bivalvia > Cardiida > Psammobiidae > Gari > Gari tellinella. The sequence goes on along the minus strand of OV277856.1, from coordinate 98,358,987 downwards.
TTGAATCCGTAAATAACTCATAGATACTCGTAAGGATTCGTGAAAGACAAGGCACATTAGTTTATCTCAAAATTTATCTAAGGCAAAATAAAAAGTACCTGTGTTTCCGGTAACCCGACCGACCCTAGTCCCCCCCCCCCCACCCTAATTCTTTTTTCACTTTTCGAAAAATGTGTCGGCAAATGTCTGTCATTTCAGCGACAATCGTTGTGTAATAGAATATATTCTCTGTTGAATTGTTTACAAAGCTAATTAATAGACTTTTAAGTGTTTTAAACTTGATTTTTAAATAAGATTTAGCAAATATCGAAGTGAAATTTGCTCTAAATCTGTCATAAAGTAGCTTCCTTGAAGATGTGATATGCTAGTTAGTTAACCATAAACACATTCAACGTGCAGCCGGCACATATCAGTGACACATTTAATGCCCCTATTCCACACCGACTACGAATCCCACGAATCGCCACGAATTGATAAATGTTATGATTCGTGGGGATTCGTGGAATTCGGCAAATCTTTCTATTTAATTCGTGACACTCTACGAATCGGCTACGAACCAGATAAGAATATTCGTGGGATACGGCTCGAATCTTACGAATACTGTCAAGAATTCAGTACGAATTACAAGAATCCACTACGAATACTGCACGAACGCTAAGAATCAGCTACGAATGTGTCGAATGCATCTACGAATCAGGTACGAATGAAGTTTGATTCTTGACGGTTCGTGGGATTCTTGAAGGTATGTAGAGTTCCCTCCCTACAACGACCCTCCCGACAACGATTCCCTCATTACAACAACACTTGTCGTTGTTTTCCAACAACAAACAAATATGTCCAACCTTTTCACGACTGCTACTAGTATATTGTTTGCTTAAAATTGTTGTCTGCTGTTTTTCACAAAGTTACATACTACAGTGCTCCCTCCCTACAACGACACTCCCAATAACGGTTTTCTCCTTACAACAACGCTTGCCGCTATTCCCCAAAACTATGTCCAACCTATTCACGACAGCAATGTCGTCTGCTTGAAACTGTCGTCTGCTGTTTTTCTCAAAGTTACATAATGGAGATTTTGATGGAAAAAACTTAATGACGAGTGACAAACAGCTTGGATCCAGATCAGACGACGCCGCGTTACGCGGCGTCTGATCTGGTTTCAAGCTGTTTGCATAGTAAGCAAATTTCACTCTGTGTATAGACTTCCCCCGAACAACGCACATAGTTTTTGACTTCCATGGGGTGTCGTTGAAGAGAGGGAACGCTGTGGACATTTTAACAGAAAAAAACTTAATGACGAGTGACAAACAGCTTGAATCCAGATCAGACGCAGTGTTATGCGGCGTCGGATATGGATTCAAACTGTTTGCAATTGTAAGCCAATTTCCCTCCCAATAACGACTCCCTCCGAACAACAAAACCATTTCTGTCTCATATTGGGTTTCATTGTAGAGAGGGGGCGCTGTAGCTCCCGTTTCAACTCGGGTATCAGTTCATAAATGGACTTTTAAGATAGAGCAGCAGTAGCACTGGATTTGGAACTGGCGTATCAACGCTAGCTTCATGCTTATAGCAAGAATATTCACCGAAGAAGAAGGAGAAGATCCACAAGGTGGTGGGTTAGACAGTGGCTGACTCCAGCTAGAAGGCTAGAACATGAGCTTAGTGTGGAAGATAAGAATGCATTTATCAACTATGTAAGAATGCCAGGATTATAGGCAAGTCATCAATGCAGAGGAGGGACACTGTCGTGAGCCAAAAATCTACGTATATGCCAGAGTGAAGCTGGCATTGACTCTCAGACTCCTGGCTAGAGGAGAACGGTATCAAACTGGTACTCACGAATCCCACGAATGAGTTAAGAATACCACGAACGCCCAAAAAGCCGTTTACGAATCAGTTAAGAATCCTACGAATCAGCTACGAATCCTACGAATGCACTACGAATTTGTTACGAATTAACTACCCATTGTTCCATTCGTGGAGGTCTTGGCCAAAACTTTGAACAGCTCAAAACTTTCGCCACGAATCCCCGACTGCTCAAGAATTGCAAGAATTGACTACGAATCAGGTAAGAACTCCACGAATCATCTACGAATCCTAGAAATTTCCAATTTGTAACGATTCGTGGGATTCGTAGTCGGTGTGGAATAGGGGCATTACATTTTAGGAAACACAGGTATTTTTGTTTTTGGCCTAAAGATTGTTTACGGATTTTTTTTCCGTACATGACTCGTAACAATCAGCAAGTATCGGTCTTGTATTAGGCGACAACTAGAATAGGAATCATTACATAAACACCTTAGAAGCTTTCCGAATTATTTCTCTGGCATGCATTGGCCAACCACGTGTAATTTAAAACTCTCATATAAGTTCTTTGTGATTGTCGCATAATACTATATTGACTGAATACAATCAACTAACCATTAATATCACAAAAGGGGAGGGCTGTAACTAATGTTGGTAGAACGTGTGGCCCTACCCTTTTGCTCTTATATTTGTATTCTGTTAAAATTGATTATGAATTTGTGCTATATTGTTGTGCAATCATATGGTAATAAAATATGTTTAAACTAAAGTAAAATAAACTAAACTATAAGAAGACAGTGAATACACTTATACGGTATGACATGTTTGATCTGGTTCTTCACTGTTTTAAAAACGTCCATGTACTCTTTTAGCGGGTGAAAGGGTTTTCCACGATATTACAATGGAGAATCTGTTATTCTTTCCCGTTTAAACGCCAACGTACGCAAACGCAAAACACTAAAACGTAGAAAAGTACAACTTTTGGACAATTCTGATAATTCATGTTTATCTTGGTGGCAAACAGTTTGGAGCCTGATCAGACGCCGGGTTACCCGGCGTCTGATCTGGCTCCAAACTGTTCGTACTGCAAATAATAGTTTTAGCGTAAACGCGTTTATTGGGAAAGAATAACGTTTTCTCCACTGTACTCTGTTAGCGTGTGAAAGGGGTTTCCACGATATTAAAACTGTTTAACATGATCCCAAAAACGCATTGATGGTGTTACAGTGTTCCCTTTCTACAACAACACCAAATGAGAGACAACGCTTGTGTGTGCTGTTCGGGGGAGTAGTCATAGGGATGGAAAGTTAATACCATTAGCGTGCTTACATTTGCAAACAGATTAAACCCAGATCAGACGCCGCGCAACGCACCGTCTGGTCTGTGTTCAATCTGTTTGTCACTCATCTTTATGCTTCTGTCAAAATGTCTACGTAACTTTTGAGGAAAACAGCAACCGACAAATTTAAGCAGATGAAATTGCAGCTTTGAAAACTTTTGACATAATGGTCTTGTTTAGTGGAAAGCGGCAAGCATTGTTGTACAGTGGAGAATCTGTTATTCTTTCCCGTTTAAACGCAAACGTACGCAAACGCAAAACACTTAAACGTAGAAAAGTACAACTTTTGGACAATTCTGATAATTCTTGTTTATCTTGGTGGCAAACAGTTTGGAGCCTGATCAGACGCCGGGAAACCCGGCGTCTGATCTAGCTCCAAACTGTTTGCACTGCAAACAATAGTTTTAGCGTAAACGCGTTTTTTGGGAAAGAATAACGTTTTCTCCACTGTAAGGAGGGAATGTTGTTCAGAGGGCCGTTGTAGAGAGGGGACATTGTATCTTTTACAGAAAACTGTTTTTTAGTGCTGGATGGGAATCCAGCAATTTAGATACCATTCCTGAATATTCCAACCACAATGCGCGTAGCCAATATTTTTGAAAAACTACTGTCCCTTCTTAATTCTATATAATTGGGTGATTCGGCTGTTTTCCGTTGAGCTCAGGCGGTGATTTGGCCTGAACGTGTATGCGTGTACACTTTACCGCACAGCCCCAAAAATAGTTTGCAGTAGATCTTATCAAAGGACAATTTACACACGCAATCTGTAGATAATGTAGTTGTTTTCTCAAGTTAAAAACATTTAATACAATATAGCATGCTTCAAAATGGTCAGAACAGAACAGAACATATTTTAGTCAGATTTGTACAAAGTACATCATCTTAATCACATAGTAATATTCATACAATACATATCATCACGTGACACATGAGAAAGTAACTGTTGTTCCGTTGAGGATGAATACACATGTACATCAGTTAATTTCTTCTGCAACTCGTTTTAACGTTTAATTCTAAATCGATTTTAGATTACGACACCTAAACATGATTGTCAAATACTTTTGATCCTGATCAGACACCGTATTTTGCAAATTCTGGTTAAGTCGCCACCGTCAGATAAGGGGTTAATCCTTATCTCGTTAAATGGATATCCGCTGTAAAAATGTCAGCAAAGAATTTGAAATTCAACTTTCATTTCAGTCCTGATTATCGAAAATAAGTACTAGATTCAAACAGTATAAATCGTGATCCCACGCCGTGTTACTTGGCGTCTGATCTGGATCCAAACTCTTTTTAAATATCAGTCAAATGGTGCACGAACGGTAGAAATGTTGAAATAATATGATTGTCCTCTTTCATTCCAGACGTTTTGGTAAATATAAACTGTCTTCTAAAACACCTGCGTCCGTCTCGAGGGATCCTTCAAACATAATCTTAAAGGTTTATCTTAACAAAAAAGTTAACCCTTTCACTCTAAATGACGCTTATATGCGCGTTTGCAAACAGTTTCGATCCTTAACAGACGCCGCGTAAGGCGGCGTCTGATCAGAATCCAAACTGTTTGACACTCGTTTTGAAATGTCTTTAGTCAAACTGCCTTATCTGTTAACTTTGAAACGACATTGCAGACGACAATCATGATTATAAAATGTTTGATAATGTTGGATTGGCATCTAAATTGCTACTTTAATAGCACTAAACAATTTCAGAAAATCCGAAATTTTCTTTAGATATTGTTGATACCTTCACATTAGTGTGATGTAAACCTTGACCTGTTATAAGCGAATTCTCACAGCAATACGAATTATGCAGCAGTACGTTGTCAACGGTTCTGAAATTTAACTAAATAAAACTGACAATGCTCCATTCATTGAGGAGTGCAAACAATAAAGCAAACTTGGCAAATATCGTAAAGTTTTGTATTGTACTGCCAGAGATTCCTCAAAGTTGAGAAACAACATTAATAATAAACGAATGCAACCATATAAATGTATGTTTTGGATAGTCTTAACATGTTATGGGCGAATGAATTATATATGCAATAGTTAAAAACGGAATTAATCTATACGAGACGCGAAAAGTGGTTTGATTTTTATTGAAAATTAACCTACGTTTGCCCACGGTCCTATATATAGGACAAAGGAAAGCAGTGTAGACTCTAACCAGAGTCATCACTCTTCGCTGGTAGGAATTTAATGTTCAACAAAACGAAAATGCAGTTTTAGAAAATGCAACTCCTACATCAAAAGTGGACTTATCCAATATATAGGCAGGGGCGAATCCACTGGGCGCATTTTGGTTAATATATATAATTAATTATAGTTAATATTAATTACGTTTTATCCCAATATTACATACGGAAAATATCGACTGTACACTATTTAACATATTTTCATACATCGATCACTGTATTGGATAGTATTTTGAGGTTCGCAGTTAAAAAGAGAAAGAACTCGGACGTCTCCCCGATTTTATCACATCAACAAAATGTTGGGTACCCTGGCTTATATCCTTTGTATCAAATAATTAATGATAACTTGTTCAATATTTCAGTGCAAAATACCAGAACCTTCCAAGCGCCGATGATTTTATGCGATTTGTGTAATTTAATCAAAAATTAAAATGAGAACCGGTGCATGACTTTGGACTATGAGGCTCAAAATTGCAAAGAGCAAGATTGTTTCCTGAAAATTATTATAAAATTAGTAGAAAAGACGTTATACTGTCCTGATAAACGCGTTTATCCTAAGAGGATTATTTAAATCGCAAACGGGTTGGAGCAAATAAAAAACATACGAAGAAAGTTTTTAATTTCTCAAAATGCGTATTTAGCGAGTTTTGTTTTAACAAGTCCACCTATACAAGTAATAAGTTTTTGCAATACGGATATGTTCGACTTAAGTGAAATTTAAATATTGAAATGAAAACGCATGTAATGTAGATAAGTCCGACTTAACCCTTCCCCCATAGAAGCAACTTTTAGCGTGTTTAATTCATTCCTCCACCGAAGAAAATAGTTCCAGTTTATAACCTCATGGACAATTACCATTACAAATATTTTATATAGCCTAGCAGATTTTAGCTTAAAGCAGGCTGAAAGTAAAGCAGAGTGTGCCTTTAGGCACATTCTGCTTTACTTTCAACCTGCTTTAAGTGGTCACCTGTTTTTCGAAACTAGAAACAGGCTATGAGGTAAAGGGTTAAGCTAGTTCGATATACCATTTTTAGAGTTACTTAATTTAAACAAAATTCTATATAAGAAAATCTCGGATCCTAACTTTCTGCAAAAGTTTTGCAAATAGCGTGCAGAAGTTTAAAAAGACGCGTAACATTTGTGAAACAAACAAGCACATTATGATAAAGACAAAGATTGATTTAAGGTGTTTCGAGTTATCAAAGATCAACTGTTTGTAATTTAATATGACCGTTGAGGTTAATATTGTGAAGGAATTCAAATTCCCTGAATAGCAGTTGTTTACCAAAACTACAAAACAAACCATTTATGGGTTACATGTCCGTGTTTAAACACGTGAATAACTACAGTAAAACCTCGAGTTACCAAATGTAAGCATGGATATTGCAATGAATTCTCCCTATGTGCCTGCTGGAAGATTTCATTATAAATATATAAGGGAGGTCTAAGGACATTGCTATATTTTCGAAACAGCAGAACATTTCATATGCAATAGCAAACAGTGCAGATCCTGATTAAAATCCACGTTACACGGCGTTTCATCAGGGTCTACACTGTTTGCCAATGTCCACTTGAATAGACACTTGGCTTAAATGGGTTAAATGAACAATACTTAGAGTTGGAGATTTTTGAGGACAGATTGCAACAGAATGAAATATTTCTTCCTTGCCTTTATCTTGTTGTAAGCAGAAATCATTCGTAAACACCATGGTCATGCATTCATAATATATGGCGTATTAAGTCATTGTACCTTAAACCCAGTCTGCCGGGATATATTCTATCTGCTATTAAATTAACAAATGGCATAGTATGCATAATAAATACACAACCATACGAGTGTCAAACAGCTTAGTTTCCAATTAGCTCCGCAATACTCGATGTCTAATCGGGTTCCAAACTTTTTACACACATCGAGCTTAGAGGGACAAAGGTTAGTTGTCTGGGGGATTTAAAGAACTAAAAAATCCGAATTGAAAAGAATGTTTTTGCCATGCAAGAGTTGAACTATTTCTAGTATTTCTACACCTCCTTTAGGAAATGGTATTCGAATAGTGAAAATAGTACAGACCTAGATACTTGTTTAACACTAAGTTAGAAATGCAACATCTGAATAGGGTCCACATTGTTTTTTACGATAGCTAACGAGTGAAATAAATAATGACAGATAAGGGAGATGGTAGATATTAACGGAAAATGAAACAATGCAAACAACATCAGGGAATGAAGACATTATACAGGTACATGTTGACTGGAAACTGTAATCAGCGACCATAACATTGTAAATGTTGACGGGATGAGGAAGATTGTAAATATTGAACTGAAAGGGATCTACATTGCCAATGTTGACGGGAGGGGGAACAATGCTTATACTGGCGGGATACGGAACTTTATTAACATTGACTGACAAGAGAACATTGTGAATATTCACAGGGAAGTGAACATTGAAGGTAATGGCGGGAAAGGAAACATCGTAAATATTGACCGTAACTGGAGCATTGTTAAGATAGACGGAAAACAGAGCATTGCAAATATTGAAGGGAAAATGGAATTTGCAGATTTTGACGAGAAAAAGATCATTTCATATATTGACAAGAAAGATATCATGGAAAATGTAGACTGGAAATAAACTATTGTAATTATTAACGAAAAGAAGAACAGTACTGTTGAGATCATAGTTAAACTTTACGATAAATGGATTGTTTAAGATATTGTTTGAAAAAGGAACATTATGATTAATGACAAGAAAGGAAACATTTTTCATACTGACAGGAACGAAAACGAAAAATATTGACGGGAAATGGAACCTCGTAAATATTTACTGAAAGGAAACACCGATATGTGCACCACCTCCTTTGGCCGTAAAACTAAAGAATTTCAAATTGTTATGATTACAGTGGAGAATCTGTTATTCTTTCCCGTTTAAACGCAAACGTACGCAAACGCAAAGCACTAAAACGTAGAAAAGAACAACTTTTGGACAATTCAGATAATTCTTGTTTATCTTGGTGGCAAACAGTTTGGAGCCTGATCAGACGCCGGGTTATCCGGCGTCTGATCTGGCTCCAAACTGTTTGCACTGCAAATAATAGTTTTAGCGTAAACGCGTTTATTGGGAAAGAATAACAGATTCTCCACTGTACTACGCTGTTTGTCTGTTAGGAAAACGTTATTATTTCCCAAAATGAAGCGCAAGGCAGTAGAATGCAGAAATTTACAACTTGTTAAAAATGTAGATAATTCATTATCTGAGTAGCAAAAGGTTTGGAGTTTTGTCAAACGCAGTACTTTCCGGCCTCTGATCTGGCTCCAAACCGTTTTCAATGGAAATTATTGTTTAATTTCTAAGGCGTTTATATGGAAATAATACTATCTACGTCAATGTGCTTGTTCAGCATTAGCTATAGCATTCAGCCGAGACGTTGGTTTTATTTTTCTAAGGCATTCATTTTATGTCAGAATGGTTCACTCTAAGGAATACATATTTTGATTCATTTCTCTTTACTTAATTATATGAATTGAAACTGTATTATGTTAAACTTCTCGTTATTTTACTTAACCTTGGAGGTATATTAACCATTATCATGCTAAGCGCGATAGGCTTAGATTTGCAAACAATGTCGATCAACGCGACGTCTGATCTGAACCCTAACTGTTTACAACTCTTTTTCAATCTTTCGTCAGTTTGAAATGTTAAAAAAAAGTGCAGACGATATATTTGAAGCAGACAATTCAGCATGATATGGTTTAAGATAAATCTCAATTCTGCTTTATAGCTCACCTGGCACGTAGTGCCAAGGTGAGCTATTTTGATCGTCCTGTGTCCGTCGTCGTTCGTCCGTCCGTCCGTCGTGCGTCGTCAACAATTTCTTTAAACGACATCTCCTCCGAAACTACTGAATGGATTTTTACCAAACTTGGCCTAAATGATCCTTATATGTTCCTCTTTCAATATTGTTCAAACATTTCCGGTCAGTTGCATATCTAGGTCACAGGCGCTAAAAATAGATCGTTTCAATGAAAACTTCAAAAATCTTCTTGTCAAAAACCACAATGGCCAGAGCTTAGATATTTGGCACATGGCATCATCTATCGGTCCTCTATCAAGATTGTTCAAATTTTGCCCCTAGGGTCAAAATTGGCACCGCTTGGGGTCACAGGTTTATATAGAGTTTTATCACATAAACGGGCAATATATAGAGGGCTGTAAATATCGTACGGCCCACTGGGCATATATTTTATACTAATTTTCGAATCACCAATTTACTGTATTTCTACGCCGAATGTAAACATGGCCGACCTAGATTTCAAAGTGGGTCAAAGTGTAAAAATTGACGGCAAGGGACAATCGGTGGTTTTAGAAAAAGTGAGCAGAGGATATGGGACATTCTTTATAGTGAAACTGGACGATTTAGATTTTGAAGTTGAATTAGAAGCTCACAGGTTATCTGCAGTTAATGGAACTGAACAGAACGCTGAACAGACGTCGTTAGAGAATGCAGAACAAACACCGCAGGATCCACAGGTTCGATCCTGTAGATTTGCCCCAAGTGATATAAATATCGCAGACTTTATAGATGGTCAAAGTAATAAAAACACTCTTACAAAAACACTGTATGATTTGAAAATACTACGAGAATTTTTCAGTCAACCCAACGTAAATGAAACGAGAGAAATTCAGAACATCCCCCCCACAAGAACTTTCCGGCCAATTGTCACGGTTTTTTATAAGCGTCCGCAAACATAACGGTACAGAGTATGAGCCCAACTCACTTCGTGCAATGATGAGCTCTTTCGACAGACAACTTCGTCGTTTCAATTATGGAGAGTACATATCCACCGGTCCAAGTTTTGCCCAAGTGCGCGAAGTGCTAAAGAGTAAACAAAAAATGCTTAAGAAATCGATATCCTTTGGCAGAATAAACAGCTTGGATCTGAGACACCAGATGCCATCCTCCAGACGTTATGGTTCTATAACACCGTCCATTTTGGCCTTCGCGGTCGAGCAGAGCACCACGATATGTGTTGGGGAGATGTGACTCTGAAGGAAAGCCTTGGTTGACAAGAATACCTTGAATTTTGCGAACGGCAAACAAAAACACGTACTGGCTCTGACACTCGTGATGTCCGCATTGTTACACCAAAGCTCTGGGCAAATGCTTCAAATCCTGAACGATGCCCTGTACACGTCTACAAGATTTTCGCTAAAAAACGTCCTGCTGATTATTCGCGTCCTCATCATCCATTCTACATCGCAAGTTCCACTAAACCCTTCCCTTCACAGAATGACACTTGGTTCAAAAGAAATCCGGTAGGAAAAAACAAACTTGGAAATATGATGACCTCAATGGTTAAAAAAGGTGACATTTCCAGTAGTAAACACCTTTCAAAGCACAGTGCTAGAAAATATCTCATCCAGAAGCTAAGTGACAATAACGTCCCTCCAACCCAAATCGCACAAATATCTGGCCACAAAAATATTTCGTCAATAAATAATTACAGCCGCATTAATGATAACCAGCATAGAAACATTGCAGCATTCTTCACCAAACAGAAAGTCAAGGTCAAATACGGGCTATCCCGCCAACATCAACTGTTACAACAGTCAGTTCATCAAACGTGGGCCACCAACAATCAACCAAAAATTTGCAAGTGTCAGGCATGCTTCACTCAATAATCAACGGCCCTGTTCATGGTGGAACATTTAACATTAACGTTTACCAAAATTTTTCTCCAGAACAACCCAAAAGGAAGAGACTACGCATGATTGAAAGCGATTCAGAGTAAGCCTGGTGGAATGAGATTTATGAACAGTTCAGTAGATCTACGTCTAGACTAGTTGATGACGTAGGTCCTACATGAATGTGACGTTTTAAGAATGTTACTGAATGTAAAGAAAAACACAATTTCAATCATTAAGAAACAGTTTTAAACTTTATCCTAATTGAATATTTCAATATGCAAGCATTTTTCATAACATGTTGTTTTGGTTTTCTTTCTTTCCTTCTATTTTCGGGGTACTATTTTCTATGCGTGTATGAATAAAGCCCAATAACAGCTCTGACGTATCGTTTTCCTTATAGCGGGGGATGAAAGGGAATGTAAGAAAGTTCAGAATTTTGTGCAATTTGTTGTTTACGTGATAAATAAGATATTAAATTCGTGTATTTTCAGTAATAAATTTATTGAACTCGTTGGATAAAAATGATATGTTGCTCGCCAAGGCTCGCAAAATATCATTTTAATCCAACTCGTTCAATAAATTCATTACTGAAAATACACTCATTCAATATCCTCTATATATAGTGAAATCTTCAATCATCTTCTCCTCTAAACTGACTTGGCCAGAGCTTTGATATTTGGTATGGTGACATTTCTAGAGTCCCTTTATAAATGTTGTTGACATAGTTCCAGTCCATTGCATAATTATGTCACAGGAGCTAAAAATAGATTTTTTCAATTAAAATTTAAAATGTTTGATCTTCTTGTCTGACACCACAGTACCATAAGCTTTGATATTTGGCACAGAGCATCATCTACAGGTCCTCTATCAAAATTGTTCGAATTATGTCCCTGGGGTAAAAAATGTCCCCGACCCGGGGGGTCACAGTTTTACAGAGTTATATAGTGAAATCTTCAAACATTATTTTCTCTGAAACTTATATACCCAGAGTTTTGATATTTGGCATGGTGACGCTTCTAGTGGCCCTTTACCAATATTGTTTAAATGATTCTGACCATGCAGTTGCATATTATCTGGGTCACATTAGCTAAAAATAGATTTTACTGTCTGAAACCATGTACAAAGTCATGAGCTAAGATATTTGACAGAACACTTCATTTGTGTGTTCTTCAGCAAGATTTTGAAAATTGGGGTGAAACTGATCCCATCCCAAGGGCCATGTGCCCCTTGTCTGGGTTTTCCCAGGTGAGCGATATTTAGGCCCGCATGGGCCTCTTGTTAGTTTTAGTTTTGCCTGAGTCCAAGGTTATAAGGCGTCTGAGTTGAGTATGATATCGTTCTCAAGCATTTGATTGGTCAAATTTGAGCCTATGTTCAAATATGACAGGTCAAATGCTTGAGAACTACTTCAGACTAAGTTCAAAAGCTTGATAACTTTGTACTTTACTTTCAGTTAGTTTTATCAGTCCTCATGTAAACTTGAAATGTTTTTGTTAGGAGAAATTTTACTTTGTCTATTCATCATTGTTTTGTAAAAAGCTAAACAAATATCTTTTCACGAAGACTTGTTTCTGGTGTTTATCACAGGTGGAAGGAGACGCGTTTACGATAAAAACCATTATTTCCTTCGTAAACAAATTTGAGCCAGATCAGATGACGGGTAACATTGCGTCTGACCAGGCTCCAAACTATTTGCTTATCATATAGAAATACATGTAAATCATGAGCAATTTCTAAACACTGTTTTTTCTACATTTTACTGCATTGTGTTTGCGTTCGTTATGTTCACACGGGAAAGAAAACGTATTCTCCAATGTATAAGCTGTGTTCTCTTTCGGAAAAGATAAGTCCGTCAAATAGTGATTCTATGGCGGAAAGAGTTGGAAAAGTATTTCCTAACAGATATGTTTATGAATCAATTATATCAATTGCAAACAATATTTAGCCATTGCAGAAGCCGGGTATAACGAGGTTTCATCAGACTTCAAATGTTTTGCTACGCTGATCAAAATAAACTATTAATATGTTCAACAAGCTGTCGTTTTCTATATTTTATTGCTTTATTTTTGCGTTAAGTTTCGTTTAAAGGAGAAAGAATAGTGGGCTGTTTTGTTGTTGTTTTTTCTCAAAATCTACGTTTATAATAGGTCGACCCTGTATACAATTGCATCGTGACCCTGTTTGTTGGTTCATTGGTTACAAATTCGCCAAATATTGTTATAACACCTTCTTTTATTTCAACAGTGACTATTCAGTAGCACGTGGTACGTTGGGTTTTTTGTGACGTCATACGGAAGAGAAGACGTTACTATTTCCCGTTTAAACGCAAACGCATGATAATAATATGGAGAAAAATACAACTTTTTTGACAATTCTATCTTTTTTTAATCTGAGTGGCAAACAGTGTTGGAGCCTGATCAGGCGCCGGGTAACCCAGCGTTTGATCAGGCTCCAAACGTTTTGGATTTGAAATTATAGTTTTAGCATAAACGTGTTTATTGGGAAAGAATAATGTATTCTCCACTGTAATTGATGTTGATAGATGGAGTGGCGAACACAAAACGTTAAAATTCACAGTTTGAATTGAGTAACATATATATCTGTTTTTGATTATGCATTCCCTGCTACTGTAAAATATAAAAAGACATGTGTCAATGTATCGTTAAATAGTTCAAAAAGACATTTGTCAATGTAACATTAAATAGTTTAAAAAGACATTTGTCAATGTATCGTTTAATAGTTCAAAAAATTATTTGTCAATGTATCATTAAATAGTTTAAAAAGACATTTGTCAATGTATCGTTTAATAGTTCAAAAATTATTTGTCAATGTAGCATTAAATAGTTCAAAAAGACATTTGTCAATGTAACATTAAATAGTTTAAAAAGACATTTGTCAATGTATCGTTAAATAGTTCAAAAAGTTATTTGTCAATGTATCATTAAATAGTTCAAAAAGACATTTGTCAATGTATCGTTTAATAGTTCAAAAAATTATTTGTCAATGTATCATTAAATAGTTCAAAAAGACATTTGTAAATGTATCGTTTAATAGTTCAAAAAATTTTTTGTCAATGTATCATTAAATAGTTTAAAAAGACATTTGTCAATGTATCGTTTAATAGTTCAAAAATTTATTTGTCAATGTATCATTAAATAGTTTAAAAAGACATTTGTCAATGTATCGTTAAATAGTTCAAAAATTATTTGTCAATGTAGCATTAAATAGTTCAAAAAGACATTTGTCAATGTATCATTAAATAGTTTAAAAAGACATTTGTCAATGTATCGTTAAATAGTTCAAAAAATGATTTGTCAATGTATCATTAAATAGTTCAAAAAGACATGTGTCAATGTATCGTTTAATAGTTCAAAAAATTATTTGTCAATGTATCATTAAATAGTTCAAAAATACATTTGTAAATGTATCGTTAAAAGTTCAAAAGACATTTGACAATGTATCATTAAATAGTTAAAAAAAACATTTGTCAATGTATCGTTAAATAGTTCATAACCGCCATAATTTATATTTGTTTCACATCAGCTAGGGAAGCCAAAACATGTGTGTGAATACATACATGTATCAAGATGGTAGGTTGTCTCATATAATTTTAAAGTCATCATTGTGACCTTGACCTTCATCTCAATTATAGCAAATAATTATTTGGATAAAATGGGTTTTCACAAACACAAGATTTTTTCTAATACACTGAATTTCTTTGGGTTTTTCTTCCCATTGAAAATCATTTACGTAAGAATTTAAATATTGCGATCGAAACAATACAATAAATGCGGTTCAGAGAAATTGTTAATTTTCAGAGATCACTTTACATGACATTTGAAATTATAATTTATTCTTAACCCTTTTAAATGCTCATGACCTGAATTTGAAAACCTTCACAAAAAAGTTGAGATCCAGGGTCAAATTGTTTGACAAACTTGTATATGTTAGAAATGTGGGAGACGAGAGTCATTTTTATCAGACCAAATTTAATAAATTAATAATATTCCGTTTTGCAAAGGTATAATTTTGCCAATCTCGGTTACTTTGGCAATGAACAACACTCAACTGTTTCATCTTCAAATTTAACCATTTGCTTTAACCATTTGTCAGACAGAATATTTCCTGCTAAAACTTATCGCTTGTATTGTATTGAATTATATACCAAATTCATGTGCTTGAAGTTTTGACAGAATAAATATTAAAACGGGTATCAAACAAAGTCGACTGTTTTTTCACAGATGCCGTGAAAGTGTTTACAAAACATGTAACTCGTTTTCTTACAAATTCCGAAAATAAGTTGATATTGACGTCTCCATAACACCTGCTGCCGTCTTCAGAAAGATTTCGGTAAATTGATTCGTTCTGGGGGTGACAGCATATAATATCGAATATCAAACATCACGCTGCGCAATTGTCGCCTGTAACAATTCGCTAATTGTATTTTCAGCATGTACGGGTTAGTTCAGAAAATACCATCAGAGTGTGAAAAGGTCTTCTCCTCTTTACATAAAGAGATCACTATAGTCGAACTTCGATATCTCGAACTCGCTTAACTCGAACTATCCGATAGTTCGACACATGAACTGCATTATTTCATGCTCGGTTAAGTTGAACATACCCATATTTCAAAGTTAAAACGTGGCTCAGCCACGTTTTAATTTTGAAATACGGGTATGTTCGATTTAACCGAGTTCGACTCTATTCCAACATGCATTGATAAACTTGAAACAAAAGCATTAAAAATAATTATATCAACTGTTGAAACCATAGGGGCATTGACCTTAAAAAATGCATTCAGTAATATGAGGTTAAGTACTACAGTAAACAGTGCTTAAGGTTCATTCTTTAACCTCACGAGTACGCCTTTTACGCCGCTTATGTATAAAATTAGTTTCACTTGATTATGTACCACAATAAATAGTTTTGTACAATAGTAGATGGTACATGTAGCTAAACGCAGACTGATAGTAAAGCATGCTTCTATTAAATGAGCAGTCTGCTATACTTTCAGCCTGCTTTAATCAACTAGTTGCCTTCCAAAACTGAAAACAAGACATGTGGGAATGGGTTAACCGACAATTAACGCACATATAAACACAGTAAAAAGAAACTTAGACAATGGCGGGTTCTTTAAGGTATAACAAGACTAAAGATTGACTTTTTCCGTGTTATCTCGCTTTTTTCCGTTTTCAATGGAATATCCCTAAAAGACCTAAATGCTTATGTTAGAAACTATCCAAACGTAGTCCGAAACGTTGCAAAATCTGTCTTGAAATTTTGCTTGGCCTTCCCCGCCAGGTTTCGAATCCCGACTGAGCTCAATATGTTTTTCTTTGAAAAATGTATATTTTTTAAATAAACCCCTTTCCTAAACTAATGATTACATGTAGTTGTTTTTAAGTGCGCCTGACATCAATTTGCAAAAATATTGATTTTTAAGCCAAACTTAGTGTTCAGTCCTTATAAAATAATCAATGTGTCCAACACTTCTTCGAAGACAACTGTGCTTTTCTCACTTTAAGTGCGGCGAAACGTTTTTAAATTTGGATTTAAACTGCTTAAGTATTGAATGAAAAAATAAGCAAGTGGTTTGCTTTGCCCCAGTTTTAATTTCTGTTCACACGTACTACCTTTTCAATCACATAATGTATGGAAAATATTACATATTTTTAAGGAAATTATTCAGTATTTTTTTTTATTTGATACGTTATATGATGCAAATAATGGGTCAATAACTTTTATTTTGTAATGATCACTTTTTGTGCAATAGGCATAATATGAAACAATTTCAGTATTTTAGGTACATGTAAAAATAGATAAAAATCACACAGGAATATTTGTCTTTTTAGTTTCTCGTACATGTTCGGACATGTAAGTCTTTAAACAATTCTACAAATATTTTCGAAAAGAGATGGCGAAGATCCTTCATATTTAACACAAGACACGGGAATTACATGTAGTATCCATTCATTGCAATTACCCTACCTCCAGTGTAGGAATTCCTTAAGGTTGAGGACCCCTAATAAAAATCAGACCAAAATCGGTACTCTATGTGCAGCGAACGGTCGTTCTCGTCAACTGTCCACCTGTTAACAACCATGCCTAGCATGGTTCGGAACGGATCGAGAGTTGACGAGAATTTCGATCGCTCTCCATGGTAAAACCTTTGGAGAACAGTCGAATTACATCGTGATCGTGTTTATCTGATGCAAACACCAATATCTTTCTTATATATATCTATAACACGAATATTTTATATGTATATTTATAAGCATTTCAACGCAATGGACTTGTTTAAAAAATAGTAAAATACCCATTACATTTGCAAACAGTGTAGACCCAGATCAGAGTATCCTGTTGGAGCCCTTTCGTCAGGGTTAACACTGTTTGCTCATTTAGGGCAGTGTTTATGAAACTTCCCAGAATTCCAAGTAGACTTATTCATGTTTTGGTACATGTAACTAAATGATCCACAAGAGAACCTAATAATACATAAGAATTGCTTAGTGTTGCAAAGGTTAACTCTTTTATGGTTAAGTGGTGCAAGAACTATGAATATGTAATGAAACCTGGCAATGTAAAATCGTTTCCAAAACATAAGCATGTGTTATGTTCTCTTCAACCCTTTGCAAGCGTTAACATGTGCGGAATCAGAACACGTCTTAAAGCACAATTAAAGTAAACTAGAAAGCGTTTATAAATGTGTGCGTTCTGTTATATTTTATGTTGCTTTAAGTTTCCACGTGTATTCAACACCATCAATGATTATTCATTTGCGGTACGTATGCTTATCAGGATCTGCACTGTTTGCTATTCTTCATACATGTACAGTGGAGAATCTGTTATTCTTTCCCAATAAACGCGTTTACGCTAAAACTATTATTTGCAGTGCAAACAGTTTTGAGCCAGATCAGACGCCGGGTAACCCGGCGTCTGATCAGGGTCCAAACTGTTTGCCACCACGATAAACATGAATTATCAGGATTGTCCAAAAGTTGTACTTTTCTACGTTTTAGTGTTTTGCGTTCGCGTACGTTTGCGTTTAAACGGGGAAGAATAACAGATTCTCCACTGTACGTATGCTTATCAGGATCTGCACTGTTTGCTATTCTTCATACATATATGAAACGTTCTTCTGTATGGACAACTACTGTGGCGTCTACAGATCGATCGCCCTTGTATATATTTTATGAAAAAGTTCAGAGCAATAGCCAGGCATAGGTGGGTAAAGGGAAATTACTTTACCGCCTATAGCGCAGGATGAACTTCATCTTAAATGCTCCAAAATGATGCTCCTGGTTGGTCTTTTATACGCCAGTCTTTTTTCAGCACATATTACGCAATAACAAGAAAGAAAATGTATTACATTTTGTAAGAATGTTCTTAAAGAAACGCCCGCCATTTCCTTTGAACCCTGTATCTGATATATGTATGTTCACAATACCAAAAGTGTGTACGAACCCTAAATATGAGTGTCAAATAGCCCTTACCATGCCCATACTTACTCGGCGCATGGCCCGGATTTAACACTTTACCTCATAGCCTGTTTCTAGTTTTGAATATAGGTGACCACTAAAAGCAGGTTGAAAGCAAAGCAGAATGCGCCGTAAGGCGCGTTCTGCTTTAAGTTCAGCCTGCTTTAAGCTATTACATGTATCTACTAGGATAAAGAAATATTTTCTTATGATACATATTCATGACAAAGTGGAACTATTATATTCAGACGAGGAATAATAATAATAATAATAATAATAATAACGACTTTATTTCATGTGGATTACATATTTGGTATCAACAAACAAACCAATTTTCAATATGGTCCACAAACAAAATTAACATATATACAACACGAAGGAACACAATTACAAATCAATATTATTTTAAACCTTTGCAAACAGAGTGGACCCTGAAAAGACAGTTCCTGTAGGAGCTCTCCACAGGGACTACTCTGTTTACTTAAAGACTTTTAAAGATTAAGCTGAAAATGTTGATGTATAAGTATCATTCTGAGAATTCAAGATTTGTTATCTATACATGAAGATTGAATAGGTAGAGGCGATATAAAGCCCAAACAAAACGACGATTTAACAAATAGCAAAGATCTAGATCAATGAAATTTCATAACAAACGAGAAGGAATATACCAAAGATACTTCAAACCCTTTACTCCATGGTATATTTCTACTATTGAAGAAAGGTGACCACTTAAACCAGGTTGAAAGTAAACCAAAATGAGCCTAAATGTGCACTCTGTTTTACTTTAAACCCGCTTTAAGCTACCATCTACTAGAGAACATAAAACACTTTTCATGAAACATATCTATGTAGTAAAGGGTTAAAGCAACATGTAGGTTTTGATCAATATCCATATTTCTATCATAACTTATATACATAGAAGCCCTTACAAGTAGCTAAGGCCTTGATCAGTCATTAACCCTTAGCGCATACCATAATTCATTTGATGGATACTATTCAAACCATTTATTTAAAAGTAGAATACAATGTATTTGAAAACTTAGAATGTTATCTATTACAGAATCATTTCTTCTCCTAGCAAACAATGTATACTCTGATCAGAGAGCTTCATAAGGAAGTATCTCATCTAGGTCTACACTTTCAGCAAAAACTACTATCGACATAATTAGCGGGCTAAAGGTTAATTTTGAAACAGCCGAACAGGGGCTCAGCAGTCAAAACAAAGCCTACATGAAACCATCGCAACAATAACCCCTTACCGCACATGGCATAGTTCAAGTTTTGAAGACAGGTGATCACTTAAAGCAGGTTGAAAGTAAAGCAGAATGCGCCTTAAGATGCATTAAGCTTTTTCAGCCAGCCTTAAGTTGCTAAGATATAGATCTAGCAAACATTCTAATTAAATTTTTTGTAAATAATTATGACTGCACAAATTGAATGCACTTAAAGGCGCTTCGATATGCGGTAATGGGTCAAGGAATGCGATGGTTAGACTGGCACCTTAGGAATAGTGATATAAAGCCATATTAACGTTAAGAACAACTTACATCAGCTGCAAACTACAATATGCGGCGTATAGAAACCTTGACGCCTTGTAATAATTTCCTGAACAGTACTCTAACTTGTTTATATAAATTTAAACTATAGTGGGAAATGACACTTCACCCCTGAGCAGCACATTTTCATCACTGTATTGCATTTTGAAGCATTATATTAAGTGACTATACTATCTGTTTAATTTAACCCATTTAAGGTATGAAGTTTTAAATAAGGCAAGTGATTGAGCATTTCTTATGTTCAAAGGTAAGTTATTCCAAACCATAGCTCCAGAATAGGCAAACGACCTCCTGAAAAATTCAGACTTTGGTCTTGGAGAATATAACTGAGAATTTGATGAAGACCTTAAATTTCTATCATGCACATTTGACTTTAATGTGAACAAATCATATAAATATACAGGTGTCAAACCTTTGAAGACTTTGAACATAAGAGTAGCTTTGTGAAATGTAACTCTTTCCGGAAAAGTCATCCAATTAAGTTCTTTGAAGAGATCAGCTGAATGGGCAGTTTTATCTTTATTAAGGATAAGCCTTGCTGCACGTTTTTGAAAACGAATGATTTTCTGTTCTTGCGATATAGAACAGTTTCCCCAAATAACGCAACACTAGTCGAGATGAGGTAAGATGTAGGAGTTAAAAAACATTTTTCTCAATGGTATAGTTAGAAACACTTTGATTCTGGAGAGGA
Source organism: Gari tellinella (assembly GCA_922989275.2). Taxonomy (NCBI): domain Eukaryota; kingdom Metazoa; phylum Mollusca; class Bivalvia; order Cardiida; family Psammobiidae; genus Gari; species Gari tellinella. The sequence goes on along the minus strand of OV277856.1, from coordinate 98,338,240 downwards.
GGTATAATAAGGAGTTACACTTTTTAAGAACATTGTTAATATGGCTATCAAAAGATAAAAATACATCAAAGGTGACACCGAGTAACTTTTCCTCACGACTGCAATGGATTTCATCATTACCAAATGGGATTGGAAGAGCAATATTCTGAATGCCTGCGGATTTTGATCTTGAGGTAATGTACATGGATTTAGTTTTTGCAACGTTTATTGACATTTTGTTCTTTTCACACCAATCATTAACGTTAAAAAGATCTTTACTCAACGAGTTTGCTACAAAGTTGAGAGAAGCATTGTGTACTGACAGCGTTGTGTCGTCTGCAAAAATGTCAGCAACAGAATGTGTACATGCAGATGGAAGGTCATTTATGAATATCAAAAATAAAAGAGGACCTAAGACTGAGCCTTGGGGTACACCAGATAAAACAGAAGTAAGCTGCGAGGTTACTCCAGATACATGCGTTTGTTGAGATATATCATGCAGGTATGAAGAAAACCATGCACATGTCTTTTGGTCAATATTGAAATATTTTAATTTTTCAAGGAGGATCATGTGATCAACCAGGTCAAAAGCCTTAGACAGATCTAAGAAGATTGAACCTACAATTTCATTACTATCAATGGCTGCAATCCAGTCATCTATTAATTTTACTAAGGCAGTCTGACAGGAATCATTAAAGGTGTAAAAATGCGTATTTATGGAGCAATTGGTTAAACCGTTTGCAAACCCAGGTCCCGTATCGTCTCGTTTCGTCTCTATTAGCAGGCAAGGGGTTAAGAAACTAGCAATAATATAGACAATCTGCAATATGCTAACACTTGACCTAAACCAAAACAGCGTAGACAGAATATTATCAATAAGTAAACACCTGCCAGGCATTACAGTAGGGAAAACATTAATATTTCCTTTTAACTCATTGAGCCCTAGTGATGCTTATAGGCGTCCTTTACAAAATGTGAACCTGTTAAGAGTACACTGGTATAATGCAAACAGCGAGGTCCCTGATTAGAGGGCTCCTGCAGGAGCCCTCTAATCAGGGACCTCACTGTTTGCCATCTTGCAGTATACCAGTATTATAAAAACAAGCATAAATAGTCTAAAATGGACCAGATTTTATAGTAAGAGCCTTCGAATAATTTAAGTCTTAGTAACTAACAATTTTAGTTGGGCGTCTGATCAAGCTCCAAAATATTTGCAAGGGGAATGCATTTATCCGAAAAGAATATCGGACACTCCCCGGTAACCTTCTATTTATTCGTACTTTAATCATTTTGACCAAGACCCCGCTCTGATGTTTGTCACGAAAACAGACACCTTTTCGTTTTATTAGAAATAACAGAATGTGAATTTTACAACATATGCTGCAGTTTTCCCGATATTTTGAACGAAATCGCAAATAAGTTTACTCTTAAAATCGCCGCGGACAAAACAATATTTGCAGACTAACACTTTGAATATCGTACTAAAGGTTAATTACAATAAGTAAACACGGTGTTTAAATTTCACTGTTTTTGCTAAACCGATTCCATTGCAAACAGTATAGAGACATACCAGACGCAGAGTAACTCGGTGTATGATCTGACTCTATACTGTTTGCAATTCTAATAAGATAAATCATCAACATCTTTAAACAAACACGCCATTTTCTATTGTCTTTCATATTTTCTTTGCGTTAAGTGTCGTTCAAACGCGAAAATATAAGCTCCCCCACACCTCCCTTTCCCCCATTATAGTATTGCTACAGTGAATACACTGTTCTTTCCCGTTTAAACGCAATCGAAACGCAAACGCAATGCAGATAAATGTTGAAAATTACAATTTTCAGAAATTTCTAACGATTTACATGTACTTTAATGTGAGTGGCAAACAGTTTGGAGTCTGATCAGACGCCGGATTATCCGGCGTCTGATCTGGCTCCAAACTGTTTGCAATGGAAATAATTGTTTTATCGTAATCGCGTTTAATGGGAAAGAATAATGTCTTCTCCGCTGCATAACTGTATAATAAACATTACGTTGACGAGCAATTTAATATAGGATGAAACGTTGCTGTCTTAAATAATGTAACACCTTAATGAATTGCAAAATTAATACAGAACGTTTTTAAGGATGCAGGCTGCGTTATTGTAAAACTGCAATGAGCAAAACTAAACACAATTCGAACTACTGTAGAGAAGACTAACTCTTTTCAAATAAACGCGTTTATGCTTAAACTATTATTTCTGATGTATACAGTCTGGAGCCTGATCAGACGCTGGGTTATCCGGCGTCTGATTAGGTTCCAGACTGTTTGCAACTCATATTAAAATAGATAGTCAGAATTGTCAAAAAGTCTCAATTTTATTTCCATGCGTTTGCGTTTCATTTGCATTTAAACGGGGAAGAATAACATATTTTCCATTGTACTTGCCGTGGTTCGGATTGCTCGCTGGATACAGGTGTTACTGTAGAAAGGCTATCAGCTGTTTTGCTAGCAGACAGGTGGATATTTCTTCTACAATAATTATACGGGTGGTGATTTATTTAACCTTTACACCGCCAGATTTATTGTCTGTTTCATAGTGGTGAATACTTTATTCTTTCCCAATAAACGCGTTTACGATAAAGCTATTATTTCCATCGCAAACAGTTTGGAGCTTGATCAGACGCTGGGTTACCCGGCGTCTGATCAAGCTCCAAACTGTTTTTCCACTCAGATTTGAATGAATAGTCAGAGTTGACAACCAGATGTCATTTTCGACATTTTTATTGCAATGCGTTTGCGTTTTGTTTGAGTTTAAAGGGGAAAGTATAACGTCTTCTACACTGTTACCCTTTTGCTTTCATAATATCGTTGTCTGCAATTAAACAATTAAAAATCAAATTCAATGAACTTGACCTAAGACTTTTCGATACGCGTGCCAAAATGTTTTGAATCCTGATCAGACGCCCAGTAACTCGGTGTCTGATCAGGATCAAAACTGTTTGCAGCAATTATAGTTACATATACCGGTGAGAGAATAGAATACTGTGTAAGCATGCATTATTTATTTTTCTGTCTAGCCGCAGTCAAAGTCTGGTTTCTTATTCGATTAATTATCACCGCCTACTTCAAAGAACTACTTCTTCTTTCGTAACCTAATTCATTCTATAATATTGTCTGCTTCAAGTTTTGATACATGTACCCATTGTATCAGGAAATAATCTGGGTTTTTTTTGTTATCCGAAATAGTACTTAAAACAAGTGAGTCCATTGTTAAAAGTCTGGAGCATGATTAGACACCGAATGGCAAAGCGTCTGAGCAAACTCTTCCATGCTTGCAATTCAGGTTTTCAAGATCATATAGTGCATTTGAGTTAAGGAGTATCGTAAGTATATAATTAACGCCTCGGAAACCACACGCAATTGCATGCAAAATTACACCCTTTTAACCCTTTACCCAATACCCTATTAATAATATGAAAGATATGTGATCACTTAGAGCAGGTTGAAAGTAAAGCAGAATGTGCCTTAAGGCACATTCTGCTTTACTTTCAGCCTGCTTTAAACTACCACCTGCTAGGCTATATAAATTATTTGCTCTGGAAATTGTTCATGAGGGTATAAACTGGAACTATTTCCTTCAGCGGAGGAATAAATAAAATGCGCTAAAAGTCTGTCCTATTGGGGAAAGGGTTAAAGACGCAAACGACTGTTTTAATGTGAGAGTCAATCAGTTTGAAGCATTTCTTATAGTGCATACCGGTATTTAAGACTTATAAAGTGGGACCATTCCTTTCATTGGAGGTACAAATTAAAGGTTTAAATATATGTATGGGGTAATCGGTTAACCCTGCATCTAGTCATGCTTTAAAATCATTTGCTATTTCAAATTAACATTTTATCCAGTTTTCCCTCTCTACAACAACACAAATGGGAGACACAGATTGTGTGTGTTGTTCGTGCTGTTCGGGGGGAGTCGCTGTTTGTCACTCGTCATTATATTTATTCTATATGAAAATGTCCAGTTATACATATATGCAACTTTGATAAAAACAGCAGACGACAGATTTAAGCAGACAGTATTGCAGCCATGACAATGAGGAAATAAATGTCTCATTTTGGGAACAGCGGCAAGTGTCGTTGTAAAGAGGGAGTCGTTGTAGGGAGGGCCGTTGTAGGGCGGGAGCACTGTGTATGTTATTGTAAGTCGTTTGTGTTTCGTTTCGTTTAAACGGGAAAGGACAACGTCTGGTCCACTGTACCTGCAGCTGAAATAAAAATCAGAATTCTTTCTGTTATATCCGGTGTCATGGAGTCTTGACAGCCTTTACTCCTGACTGATACAAACTAAGTGGAATGACCTGGAATCCCTGGAACCCGCGGTTTCACATGGGAGTACATGTTCAGTACTACAGTGGAGAATCTGTATTTCTTTCCCGTTTAAACGCAAACGTACGCAAACGCAAAACACTAAAACGTATAGAAAAGTACAACTTTTGGACAATTCTGATAATTCATGTTTACATGTATCTTGGTGGCAAACAGTTTGAAGCCAGATCAGACGCCGGGTTACCCGGCGTCTGATCTGGCTCCAAACTGTTTGCACTGCAAATAATAGTTTTAGCGTAAACGCGTTTATTGGGAAAGGATAACGTTTTCTCCACTGTATCAATCTTGCTTTAAGCGACCACTTGCTGAGTTAAAGTGGAGTTTTCTAAAGACAATGACTGTTGACTGCTAAATGAATGATAAAATAGTGAAGAAAACCCCTTCGGGAGCTTTCTGTATTAGAAATGTATTCTGCATCATTATACAGTGGAGAATCTGTTATTCTTTCCCGTTTAAACGCAAACGTACGCAAACGCAAAACACTAAAACGTAGAAAAGAACAACTTTTAGACAATTCTGATAATTCTTGTTTATCTTGGTGGCAAACAGTTTGGAGCCTGATCAGACGCCGGGTTACCCGGCGTCTGATCTGGCTCCAAACTGTTTGTACTGCAAATAATAGTTTTAGCGTAAACGCGTTTATTGGGAAAGAATAACAGATTCTCCACTGTACATGTACACTCAGAGGATCTTCTAACCGATCACTTTTTAAACTCCTATTTTTCAAAACAGGAAATGGCACACTGACATAATCAGTTTTGTTCCAAATACTAGGTTGAATGTGCATTAAATAGAATTATTGAATTATGAGTCTCTCTCTACGTTACGTCACACCTCAAAATCCGACGATTTAGGTATTTTGCACGTGTGAAGCGTGTATAGGGACATTGGTAAACATCGCTTTGGATTATTTGTTGGTCATCAATCGTCCTAACAGAAAAACATTTAACATGTCGAAAATGCGGATTGTACTAATCACGAGAGCACTCAAAATGTTGTATTCAGAGTAAACGTGAAATACCACGTTAACGTCATGGATATTTTACGTCCTGGGTGCCCTAAAATCGTTTACATAAGCTAAATATCAACATCAATATATTATTTCACCAACTGCAACGCATTTCAACATGTTGTTCGCCCATATCTGCTTGTTTTGAGGAAATTTTGTCTGACCGGAAGTGTAGAGACTAACGTCATTAGCGCCTACAGATGAACAACTCACGCATACGGAATCATTAAGTTTTGTCACCACACACTCGCTCGTATGTCACACGCGTCTGCGGTGACTGCTTGTGCATTTCTACGCCGTCGGATATGTCAAAATAACGTAACGTAACTGCGTTAACGGCATCATCGCCAATCGTTTAAATGCAAAATTTTATTTTGGCGGCTCAAAATTCACTTTTTCTATTGATACATTAACATTACACGTTGCTGAAGCCGTTAAGGGTGGCATTCTTTAAGTATTCTGTAAATGTCACTAAGCCACTGCTGACAGCTAGTGGCATTTTGGTGGTTTACATTTTATAAGAAAACAGACCAGGAGTAGCCTCCGTATTTTTATTTCAGTGCCAGTTGAACAATATTCCATCAATACTTAGATAGTATTTTTTCAAAGTAATCATCTAAGTGCTACATATGACACCAATGTCGCGTTGAAAGCTTGTACATTTGTAGCCCAACAGACAAGTGTCATTTATGACATTGTGACTTGTCATTCTAGGGCTAGGTTACAATTTCATTAATACTTTCCATAATTCGTGATCAATTATAATGAAACTATTCTTCCTACATGTATTATAAAATATCTTCATCTCATGAAAAATGTAATTTTTGACATCCAGGTTAACTAGTTTTTAGTGTAGCACCTTTAAATCTGACTGATCGGTTAGAAGATCCTCTGAGTGTATAGCAACTGTATGTAAGTATTCAAACAGGTATTAGGTCTAGTGTTCGCTTAACTCATTCAGACTTAGTTACGTGTATATGCGTCCTTTAACAAAAGTGTACATGTAAAGGGTACATTTGTCTAATTCAAACAGTGAAGACCCTGATTAGAGGGCTCCTGCAGGAGCCCTCTAAACAGAGACTTCACTGTTTGTCATTTTGCAATATTTTACAAAAACAACCCTAAATAGTCTAAAATGGACATGCCTTTGTTGTAAATTGGATTTGTTCTTTGGGAGTTTCAGGGGATAATGAGTTAATAGACTTGACAGATGAAATTCATTCTTAACGATCTATGGAACTGTTTAATATCATATGTCAATTTCTGAGTTTCAATATTCTTTATACTCAATTATTACGTTATTAAAATCATATCTCCAACAACGTTTTGTATCAGTAATATTCTTATACAATGAAGCCGACCTAATGAACACATAGCAAAAGGACCGCTTAAACAGATGACTGTTTTATAAGGTGCAGGTGTATTTTACGGCAAGAAATGCTTTAAACGACAGCTTTTTAAAAATGATAGGCACATGTACAACATGATATCTGTTAATGTAGATGTCTGCCCATTTATACCCTTTTTGAAGCCTTTAATCAAATCCTTAATGACCTAATCCACACCTACTACGAATCCAACGAATCGCTACCAATTGGAAAATTCTAGGATTCGTACATGTAGATGATTCGTAACAAATTCGTGGAGTTCTTACCTGATTCGTAGTCAATTCTAGTACTCACGAATCCCACGAATGAGTTAAGAATACCACAAACGCCCAAAAGGCCGTTTACGAATCAGTTACGATTCCTACGTATCAGCTACGAATGCACTACGAATTTGTTACGAATTAACTACCCATTGTTCCATTCGTAGAGGTCTTGGCCAAAACTTTGAACAGCTCAAAACTTTTGCCACGAATCCCCGACCGCTCACGAATTGCAAGAATCAAGTACGAATCAGGTAAGAACTCCACGACTTTGTTAAGAATCACCTAATCATCTACGAATCCTAGCATTTTCCAATTCGTAGCGATTCGTGGGATTCGTAGTCAGTGTGGAATAGGGGCATAACTGATTTTTAGCGTTCGTGCAGTATTCGTAGTTGCTTCTTGTAATTCGTACTGAATTCTTGACAGTATTCGTAAGATTCGAGCCGAATCCCACGAATATTCTTGACTCGTCCGTAGCCGATTCGTAGAGTGTCACGAATTTGATAGAAAGATTTGCCGAATTTCACGAATCCCCACGAATCATAACATCTATCAATTCGTGGCGATTCGTGGGATTCGTAGTCGGCATGGAATAGGGGCATAACTGTAAACGGTAAAACAGTTCCAATTTATACAGTCATTAATCTGTACCATAAGAAATAGTTTCCATATTCTAGCAGATTGTAGCTTGAATCAAGCTAAAAGTAAAACGGGGTGCACCATTGGGCGTTCTGCTTTACTTTCAACCTGATCTAATTGGTCACCTACTTTCAATACTAGAAACAAGCTATGGGGCAATGGTTAAATATAGGGCAATAAAAATGCAAATACAAAAAGTTCTTTTGAACTTATTTCGTATAACTTTGTCGTGCATTAAGTACATGTATAACTTTGTCGTGCATTAAGTAAGCTACAGCAAAGGCAAATGATTAAAATGCAGAAAATGACAGTTTCATGAAAATGTTGACATTCTTGCTAATCTGAGCGACAAACGGCTTGGAGCTTGATCAGACGCCGGGTTACCCGGCGTCTGATCTGGCTCAAAAATGTTTGCAATGTAAATCATTGTTTTAGCGTAAACGCTTTAATGCCAATAAACGTGTTTGAAAAACAAATGTTTTGTCGTGTCTTCTCCACTTTAACAGCTTTGTATTGTGTATATATAATACAAATCAATACATTCACATAAGCCAGTGATATGCTTCTAATATGATGTGAATTTTATATTCTACTACAGTTCAATTAATTAGCCCCAGGCTACTTAGGCTATGTCATTTTCAAACTAATCTAACATGCCCTCAGGTAAGGATGCAGACAGTTAATGCTTTGAATTGAAAAGAAGCACTTTGAAGATCAGTGTGTATTGTGATCCCATAATCATTCTTAAACAGTATGTACTGTCAACATTAAAACTGCACAACTGCAAATATATTGTGTCAATACATCAAAACATAACAGCTGCCAATAAAACATAAATCTACCATTTCTTCAAAATATTTGAAAGTTTAAAGCCCCGATCTCACTGCTCCGGTGCTGGCCCCGGTACGTCCCGGTGGAGATCGCCGGTGGACCGGGATGAGACGGGGCGTTTTTTATGAAAAAATAAATTGCGATCTCACATTCCCGGTGTCTCCCCCGGTGGAGCAACGGTAATGAAGCCTATCCCGGTGAGTTCCCGGTTTGGCCCGGGGTAGTTACGGTGCAGGGCCGGTCTGTCCCCGGTAAACCCCGGTATAACACGGTGTAACCCCGGCCGTCGCCGGTGGTATCCCGGTGACCACAGGTGTCGTCCCGATCAACCCCGGTTGTTCACCGGTGACGTGCCGGCGTTACCCGGTGTTCGCCGGAAAGGACATAAACCGGGGCGGACGTGCATTAGTATAAATTCTCTTTTGTCTCTCGGGGTATATGAGATGAAATGCAAACGAAATGCAATAAAATAAATATACTAATGATGTAGACTGTTCAAACTTCATTTAAATATGAGTTTCAAACAGTTTGCCCGGCGTCTGATCTGGAAACAAACTGTTTGTAGTGGACATAAAGACTTTAGCCTAAAGCCGTTTATTTATAAAGAAAAACTTTCGTTTTTATACATTAGATTTACCCTATACAATTGAGAGAACGATATTAGTTCCTATTTAAACACAGACAAAACGCAAACGCTAAAAACAAAATGTAGAAATCTGCATTTTTAAAAAAAAATCAAATTTAACCTCGCAAACACCCCGGTTGTTCACGGTAGAGACCCGGAGCTGCCCGGGATGTGCCGGTAAAGATCCGCCGTTGCCCCGGCATACCCCGGCGTTGCTCCGGCACTCCCCGGATGAAGACGGTTCTGGTTTCTGTCCCGGTGACCCCCGGTTGTATTAAACATTTTAAAGCATCCGGGGATGTTAGCCGGTGGAAGCCGGTCGATCCCGGATCGAGCCGGTCGTCCCCGGCGCCGCCAAGGTTGTACTCCCGGTGACTCCCGGCGACTGCCGGTGACTGCCGGTTTGCTCAACCGGACTCACAGGGGACCCAAACCGGGACAGTGAGATCGTGGCTTAAGCCGTCTATACACGTCGATCTTCCAAAGCTGAACGACTAAACATACGCCCCTAGCTGTTGCTACATGTAGTCTGGGCTCCTTCCCATTATCTAAGTACGACGGGAACCAGACTAAGCTGTTGCACACAAGCTTCGTGCACCACAACGCCCACTATCGGAATACTTGCTCGACACCAAGGAAAGTAATTTTCTGCTAATTCACATACGTTCAAAAATAGAAAATTTCATTATCCCCACTGTTACACTTACATTTAACACTAATGTGACCCCGCGTAGCCGATTACAGCCAATTTAGTGTACGGCCGCATCGAGTCGTGTCAGAGTTTTATTTGGTATTCCTTCTTCTTCTTCTTCTTCATTCCGCTCTTGTTTAGCCCATAGCTTCCTTTTCACGTGATCCATTTTAGCGGGCAAACTAATCATTGTTCACTTCTTGGTCAGCTGTCGAGGGATTCAGTTCCTACATTAACTTACGCCTATGCAGAATTAATTGAGGTTGGTAGAAATAATGTTCAGGTATATCTCTATTGATTCCTTTCGGTTTTTTATGGAGCAACGCTGTATTTATCTTAGTTCGGAAACAGACTAGTCCTTGGTTCGCAGCAAATTCTATCTTTCGGCTTTTCGATTGTCACGGATGAAACTTACTTGGCACTCAAAATGCATAATAATACCTTGTTACAGCACACAGTCACTGTTGAATACCACTGGAGAGACGGGAGACGAGAGAAGAGGTTCTTTGTGCCACGCACAATGGTATGTAGTCTTCTGTTGTATTTTAACTCATTCTTTACATGTTAAATAGTATATAATATAAGTAATTGAATAATGCATGTAAAATAAGATAATCATGACTGTTAAGTAACGAGAATATCATAAACTGTATAGCCTAGAGATGAACCCTTGGTTCACCCCTAGTTCGCCACTAATATGAGAAAGGTTATGTATGGTAAGAATTATTAGACAAACCCTGTAATATTATGTACTAAAGTAGGTGGGGTTTTGTTTACTTACTTATTGCAGAGCCAGACTTACGGTACTCTCAACCTATGGTAGAGGAGATGGAATGAGCAGAGTCATGTTTGTAGATGTATGAACCTTGTTTGTATGGTTTGGTGATGAGTGGATTAAATATAAACTGAACTCAGCGTGCCCATGGTATTTCCCCCCAAGAGGCAGGCATTACATTTGGAGCCCCCAGTGATTTCATCATGCAGAACCAGTGAGGTCATCGAACAGTGGTATAGCTAACTAGTGAGGTCATACAGACTAACAGAGACAGTATTGTGCTAAAGAGATATGGTGGAGTAGTAGCGAGAGCATGTGGTAAGATATCGTGAGTTGTAGGAGTAGTCTGCTCCTATGCGTAGACTTTGTATAGTCATTGGAACTTTGTGACTTTCTAGGCACCTTGTAAGAAACCCCAGTGCAATAGACATTTAAACGACAGTACAATAGACATAAATAAGACTATGGGTCCAGTGCAACCAGTTATTATTTATCTATATTTTTAAATTAAATTTTTAAGTAAATATTCATATATCTGTGTTAGACTGCTATTTTGTAATTAATTACAGCTCGCCCTAGATGCTAATGTAACGTTTTCATTAACATTTCGCAGTTATTTGGCGTTTAGCTGCTTTCTTGCAGAAATTTACTTATTTGTGATTAACGCAATAGGGCCAGTGTAATTTTAGCAGCCATTGTGAATTTTGTAAGGGAAAGAGTCATTGTAGCGTGTAAGGGTCACTCACACATTTCACTGCACATTAATTCTTTTAAAAGTAATGCATGCAGTTTTCATTTAACATTGCATTTATTATTTACAGTTGGTGATGGATGAATCATACGTGTGATATAGGTTCAGAGAGTTTCTCGGATCATTGGTTTGGAGCTTGCAGCACATTCTGGTCAGTACTTTTTACTTATCATTTATTATCTATTTGGCTCAGCAATTTTCAGGGAACATTTTATTTCAGGTGAACCAATCAGTTTAAAAATAACAGGTTGATAGCAGTTGACAACAGTTGTGCATTTGTTTTGTTTTCAGAAGACAGTTTGACAGCGGTAGCAGCAACAATAGCATTATAACATTGTGCATGAGTTTTTGCTTTTCAGCAGTCCAAAATTTGTAGCTTGCCAATTTAATTTACTGTAAAAAAAAAAAAAAAAAGAGGAATCGGTATTTTGTTGACGCAACAAAATATCATTGGTAGCATCAACATCAGCATCAGTTGCTGTGATACTTATTTACCCCACCCACTTAACAAAATTTTTTGAACATCATACGTTGATCAACAAACAGTGTATTGGTATTGCAAACAGTGTTTAGTACGCATTTTAACAGCGATAATCTATACCTTAAAATTTGAGTGCAGAAAAAATAAAATAAAATATTTACTGCCTGTATAGTGATTTCACTTTACAGATTGTAAACAAAGATCATTGGAATTTCAGCATTTGTTAACTTGTTTAGATTTTCTAATCATCTTAACGGTTCGAGTCATATTACTAGCTTGTATCGTGATAGTACAAGAATAAAATAAAAAACTAAATATAATAAAATAAAAACTTTGCTTTCGCGCGCTTTAGATTTTGATTCGGAGCAATTCAGCGATTCATTTATGCAGAAGTGAACAACTCAGGATAACAAGTTAGTATATTTTCGTTTGTTTTTTGTTTAGACGAAAAGCAGTTTGGATTCTGAATTAGTCATTTATTGAGAGTGGAACCAGATCATTAGTCATTATTGTTTGGAACCAGATCATTAGTCATTATAGAGTGGAACCAGATCATTAGTCATTATTGTTTGGAACCAGATCATTAGTCATTATAGTTTGGAACCAGATCATTAGTCATTATTGTTTGGAACCAGATCATTAGTCATTATTGTTTGGAACCAGATCATTAGTCATTATAGAGTGGAACCAGATCATTAGTCATTATTGTTTGGAACCAGATCATTAGTCATTATAGTTTGGAACCAGATCATTAGTCATTATTGTTTGGAACCAGATCATTAGTCATTATTGTTTGGAACCAGATCATTTGAAACAAATTTAATTAAATTAAATTTAATTTGGTCTTTTGAGATTGAATTTGGGATTAAATTTGAGATAAGATTAGGCATTTATTTTGAGATTGAATTTTGAAGCAGATTTGAAATTTGACTTTGAATTTGAAATTGGGTTTTTGAATTTGAATTAATTTTTTTTTTAGAAATTGAGTTTGAACTTTAACAGCTGCTTGAATCCAGATTGGTTTGTGGTTTGTGTTGTGTTAGTCCCCTAGTCATACCCATTATTGAACTTGCATTTAATTAGGATCCAGATCTTTGAGATAACTCTTTAATGGTTACTTGTCTTTAGAGCTAACAGTGTAGATCCAGTTTAAATTACAATTCATATTTGCCAGTAGATCCAGATCAGTTTACATGTACATTTTCAGCAAATTACCCCTTTAGTCATTCAGTATAGATCCTGATCATTGGAAGCAAATAGTATTTACCCTTCAGTCAAACAGTGTGGAATTTGATCCTGGAACATACCCTTTAGTCAAACAGTGTAGAACCTAATCCTGTTTTGTGTATAATGTAGACCCATATCCCATTAAATATAGATAACTGTTGTATATGAATAAATTTTACACATTTTGAAATATTGTGTTGTGTTGTATTTGGTTTCATTACTTGGTGTCAGAAGGTACATGGTGTTGTGATATACGTGACTTGCATAGTTAATGTACAGTGACCAATGATAGTTTTTATGCAAATGAATTTTATTTGAGGAACTTGGAACAGTGACCAATGATTGTGCATTTATTGCATATTTTACAGTAAACTTTGAGAATTAGTTTCACTCTATGGATTGTGATATATAATGAATGTGAACTTGAGTGATTAACAGTGAATGTTGACTTGAATATTTTCATGCAGCACATATGAGACAATTATGATTGAAGATAATGATATTGATTAGAGTTATAGTTATATGAAACATTCTCCACAGTGAAGTTGTTTATCATACAACTTGGAAGTCAAGGTTGACTTTAATCATACACTTATGCACAGAGGTTATATGACTCTGTTGACATAGTGATTACACACATACATAACTGTGTTAAACTGAAAACACTTGGTGTGTAATAGATATTGATAACACATTACATATTTGTGTTAAACTTAAACACTTAGTGTGTTATAAACTCAAGAGTAAGGAGATAGGAGCTCTTTAGTTGGAAATAGGGAGTAAGTGTAATTTATTAGATCCTTTGATGTTACACAAGTGAAGTTAGTAAACTGTGTTACCAACTCAGTGACTATTGATTTAGTTACATACATTGAAACTTGAGTTGAGTTTAAGCACTTGTGAGGTTCAGTGATAGTGTTTTACCAGATTTGTAACTGGTTATTTATTTATTTTCATTCATTGGTGCTTAGTGATTGTGTATATAAGTTAACACAATGGATGAAAAAGAAGCAGCCAAGTTAGTGGAGTATATGAAAGTAATTGGCGTGCCAAAGATGAAAGACTTAGATGACTTCAAGAAATACATGACTGAATATGGAGTTGGTACATTGCCGACAGACCCAGTTGGTACAGCAGGAAGTTCAACAACAAAGTCTCATGTTTCTGGACCTCGTATCTCGATATTTTTTGGTGAGGAAAACAAAGGAGAGGTGTCATATCAGACTTGGGCTTACGAAGTCAAATGTCTAAAGACAGAGAAGACTTATAACAACGCAGTCTTGCTTCAATCAATTAGAAGATCCTTGCGTGGTCATGCAGCGGACCAACTTAGATATTGCGGACTTAATCCCACCATCGACGACATCTTAGACAATTTTGACAGCACTTACGACCTTGTAGAAACGCCTGAATCTATTTTAAAGAAGTTTTACGCCTGCAAGCAGAAGGCAGATGAGTCTATTCTCAACTATTGTATCCGACTGGAAGACATTCATGCAAAGGCTATTGAGATGAAAGCTCTTACTGAAATAGATGGAATGTTGAAACGTGTTTTCTACCGTGGACTTTGTCCTCATCTGAAACATCTCTCGGCCTTCAAATTTGAAACAGTGCCTGATTATCGCAACTTTAAACGTGAAGTTCGACAGATTGAAAACGAACTGGACGATGATACATCAAGAGATTCCCCGAAGGTGGATAAGAAATCAACAGTCAAATGTCATTCAATCAACAAGAAAGAAGAATCAAAGACTGGACAACTTGGTGAAATCACTGCAATGCTTGAGAAACTGAATTCAAGGATGGATAATTGAGAAAAGAATCAGTTTGGTCCTGATTGTCAACAAGATGATACTTTACCTCAGTCATTTAAACAGACGCAACCTATATACCAACAAACTCAGCCGCAGCAACAGAGGCATCAACAACATATGCAACCACAGATGTCTGGTCAGAGGGACTCTTATTACCGTCCATCATATCAGCCAAGCTATGGTTATACCCCTCAACAGGATTATTATCCTTCACCACAGCAACAGAGAAGCTTTAGACCAGTTAGATGGAGAGGAAAAAAACACTTCCGGGGTCCTAGTAGCAGTAGACCTAGAGGTCAAGGACCATTTGTCGGTCAAGGACGTGGTCAGAATTCATACAGGATAAGAACACCATTAGAAAATATGGAATGTTTTGCCTGCCATCAAATGGGCCATCTCGCCCGAGATTGTTCTTTAAACAAATAAGTGCTTCTATTACGGGTCAGAATAGCAGCACCCGCAAGAAGTTAGACCCAAAACTTGTGGGTGAAACAATGGAAGTTGATATTATAGTAGATAATATTCCAGCAACAGCACTTTGTGACACCGGTTCCTGTGTCTCAACTTGTTCGGAGAAATTCTTTCAAGATTATTTTGGACGTAAGGAAATTAAACCTTTGGACAATTTTGTTAATATTGAATGCGCTGACGGAAGTCAACTGCCTTACAAAGGGTACATTGAAGCTGAATTGGAAGCAATTGGAATTCAAGATTCAAAACAAGAAAGATGTTTATTTTTAGTTGTTCCACAAACAGATTACAACAAGTCTACGCCATTTTTACTTGGTACAAATGTTTTAAATGAACTTTTGAACAATTGTAAGGAACAACATGGAGCTCAGTTCTTACAAAGAGCAAAACTTTTTACACCTTGGTATACAGCATTTAGATGTATTTCTCTTCGTGAACGAGAACTTAGAAGAAACAAAAATAAGTTAGCCACTATTAGGAGCGCAGAGACTCAGAGGATTCAGATTGGTCCAAATCAATCCATAAATATTAGATGCTATGCCAACAAGGATACTGATCATCAGCCAACATGTGCTTTGATTTCAGAAACATCAAAGTCAGTTTTACCAGATTTTATCGACATTACGCCAGCTGTTGTATATTTTGATAACTCCAACAAACAAGAAGTTTTAGTAAACATTTCCAACTTGACGACAAACACTGTCAATATTGCTCCAAGAGCAATCATAGCTGAACTGCAATCAGTCAAGGTTGATGAAGAAGTTTTAAAGGAAATGGAAGGAGAAAAGAAATTTAACGTTATGGATGAAATACATGTAGGTGAAGGATTGACAAAGAAACAGGAGGAGAAACTTATGGATTTACTGAAACACCATCAGGATATATTTTCAACTGGAGATAATGACATTGGACATTGTACACTTTTTAAACACAGAATAGAACTTCATGATGAAAGACCGTTTAAACAGCGTCATCGCAGAGTACCCCCAGGAATGGTACAAGACATTTAGAGCAACTTTTGGCATCCGGAGTCATTCGGAAGTCGAAATCACCATGGGCGTCAAACATTGTATTAGTCCGGAAGAAATCAGGGAAGCTCAGGATGTGCATTGATTATCGTAGCCTCAATAATAGAACCATTAAGGACGCATATGCACTTCCAAGAGTTGAAGACATTTTTGATTGTTTGCACGGAGCGAAATTCTTTTCGACAATAGATATGAAGAGCGGTTATCATCAAGTGGATATAGAGGAAACACACAAAGAGCGAACAGCATTTACAGTAGGTCCTTTAGGGTTTTACGAGTATGATCGCATGCCTTTTGGTCTTTCTAATAGTCCAGCAAGCTACCAGCGCCTTATGGAAGAGTGCCTGGGCGATTACAATATGAAAATCTGTGTCATATACTTGGACGACCTTATTATATTCAGTGACAGTTTTGAACAGCACCTTGAAAGGCTCCATTTGATTTTGACAAGGCTCAAGGAATGTGGTATCAAACTCTCTCCAGAGAAATGTTTTTTCCTGAAGAAAAGAGTCAAGTTTTTAGGTCATGTCGTTAGTGAGGACGGAATTGAAACTGATCCAGATAAGGTCACTAAAATCCAGAACTATCCAACTCCAAAGAATCCGGATGAATAAGATCTTTCTTAGCCTTTTGTGGCTACTACAGGAAATTTGTGAAAGACTTTTCGAAGATAACAAGACCGTTGTCAGACATATTGCCACCAACGTCTACCAAAAAGTCTAAGAGTAAACCACAGTGTTATGAAAACTGGAAATGGGAACAAGTTCATCAGGAAACATTTAACAAACTCAAGACCATTTTAACAACTCCGCCCGTATTAGCTTACCCAAACTTCAATCTTCCATTTGAATTACATACAGATGCCAGTTCACAAGGCCTCGGAGCAGTTTTGTACCAGAAACAGGATGGACTTAAGAAAGTCATTGCCTACGCTAGTCGTGGTCTCACCAAATCTGAAAAAAACTACAGCGCCTTTAAATTGGAGTTTTTATCTTTGAAGTGGGCCGTTACCGAAAAAATTTCGGATTACCTCTTAGGGAACACATTTATAGTGTACACAGACAACAACCCTCTTACGTATGTTTTAACGTCTGCTAAACTGGAAGCAACAGGTCAAAGATGGGTAGCTGCTCTCAGTGATTATGATTTCAAGATTCTATACAGACCTGGTGTCAAAAATGTAGACGCAGATAAACTTTCGCGTTTTCCATTATCAGCAGAAACATCAGAGGAAGTCATTGACAGTAAAACAATTAAAGCCATTTGTAACACTATTCATATTACACCATTTATTGAAGTTCTCCCTTGTATGAAGCCACAGATAGTTCAGGAGAAACTATGGCTCAAGTTGAAATCAGGGAAATTCGTAAAAATCAAAGAGAAGATGAAATTATTGGAATTTGGTACCGTGCAACAGTAGACAGAGAATTGCCAAAGAATCACCTTATTCCAAAGGATCAAAAACATCACACCATGAGAAGGAATTTTAAGAACTTGTACATGAAAAGGGGAATTTTATACCATAAGACGCAGGACAATGGACGTGAGGTCGAACAATTAGTTTTACCTACAGTGTACAAGAATCAAGTTTTGCACGGCTTGCATAGTGAAGTCGGGCATCCTGGGAAAGACAGGACGAGCTCACTTGTCAGGGAAAGGTTTTATTGGCCAGGATACATGAATGATGTTGATAAATGGGTTCAACAATGTGGCAGATGTTTAAGAAGAAAGTCCAGTACTTCAAAGGCCCCTATGGTCAACATAGATTCTAGCTATCCGCTAGAACGTGTGTGTATGGATTTTTTGACAGTTGACCCATGCAAGGGTAACATAGACAACAGTTTAGTAATCACAGACCGCTATACAAAGTATTCAGTGGCTGTAGCAACAAAAAATCAGACTGCAAAAACAACAGTAGAAGCCCTTCTCAACAACTTCATACTTCATTATGGTATTCCTACAATTTTACATTCAGACCAGGGAAGAAACTTTGAATCGGATCTCATCAAAGAATTGTGCAAGCTTATGGACATCAAGAAAACCCGAACTTCTATTTACCATCCCATGTGCAATGGTCAGACAGAACGGTATAATAGAACTCTTTTAGACATGCTTGGAACCCTTGAACCAGAAAAGAAGAGAGATTGGAAAAGTGTTTTACCGTCTTTAGTATATGCATATAATGCAACTAGACATGAATCTACAGGTTTCACTCCTTTTGACGTAAACCCCGATTACCCATAGATTCAGTTTTCCAGCTTGACACGGATTCAGATTCCCTTACGACAGATTATGCCAAAGATCTTAAAGAGAGATTACAAGTGTCACATGATTTGGCCAATAAAGCTCTCAACAAAGCTCGTCATAAACAGAAAGTACAGTTTGACAAAAAGGCTAAGGCCGCTCTAGTCAGTGTAGGTGACACTGTTCTAGTTAATATCTTGTCTTTTGAAGGCAGACATAAGATTGCAGATAGGTTTGAGCAGCAAGCTTACAAAGTGGTGGGTCAGTCTAATGAGAATATACCAGTTTACATTGTTAGGGATGAGAATGGATCAGAGAGGAGACTTCACAGGAATCATCTCCTACCCATTGATGCGGGTATTGCAGCTAAGGAAACAGATAAGCCTCCAGACCCAGGAGAAAATCAACAGAAACTCAAGAGTGATCTGGATAAACCAATTCCTAAGCATAGGATTGGTAGGAAGAGTTCAGATGTGCTAGGAACAGTAAAGAATCAAGTTGTATTAGGAAATAATTTTGATGATAGTGATAGTGAAGAGAGTGATGTTGAGTATGTCGTAACCTACTCAAATAGTGGACCGGCCGGTCACAGTTTAGTAGTTAAGAAACCAGAGGTTATTGAGATTGTAGATGAAGTTGTAGATGAGACAGTAACAGGTGAAGCAGTGGATGAAACAGGTGATATTTCTGCTGAAGCAGTTGTTGATGAGCCTGAAGTAGATCCAGAAATTGAAGATGATAGTGAGACTCTCAAGACAGTTCCTACAACCACAGTAGAGAAAGAATCAGCAGCAGTGCCCCAAGCAATATCCTTACCTCCCAAACTACCACCAAAGCCACCACCGCGATTGTCCACAAGGACTAAGAAGAAGCCCAAATGGCACAAGGACTATGTAGTTGGACAACAGACGGTAGATGAAGGTCAAACCACGTTAAAGCGGTTACTGCAGGAGCAAGCCATGTTAAATTTAAAGGTTATGAATGCCTTGATTAACTGAATATTTTACATCTATTTTATGTTTGTACAGTATATTTGCCATTTAATTAAGTCACTTGAGGTATTACATTACAGGTGTTATTCATACTAACATCAGGGATAATGTAGTCAGTTATATGTATTTTTGCATTTGTGAGGTTGGCAATGCTAAATCATATCAGTTTTAATGCTATAGGTATTTGTTGCCTAAGTTAAATTGCATTTAAGAACTTTTCAGACGCATATATTTGATTTGTATGTTGCAAACAGATATGTAGCCATTATTAGTATTACAGTAAATAAAGTTGTACAATTCATATTTTTGTTTTCTGTAGTTTATATTGTATTGTGGAAACAATTTTACTTTTTGCAGGGGAGGAGAACAGCAAACAGTGAAGTTTTTTGTTGTGAGATTATTTATTTGTAAAGTTTCAGAGGTGTCATATTGATGCTTTGTGCTACCTACAGACAAAGGAATAACTGTTTGCAGAGTTCTGTTATGTTTTTATTTGTTTTTAACCATTGATATATTGCTTTGTGTTCCTTATAGGTACAGAGTTGAATGCAGAGAAGCAGTTTGTTTATTGAGCTTTTGAATGTTGAATTTTGTAGTTATTTTGTCAGTTATAGGTCATGTTCCAGAGGAAGATAGCCAGATTTCAGTATGTTGAAGTTATTATGTGAAATCATTATTGCTGAGCTAAATAGATAAAGTATTGTATTTATTTTATATTTAGTTTACCCGTTGTGCTGTTTGCTTGGTGCTGATTGTTCAGATTTGATTTAGGTTTATTGAGTTTATTGGTTCACTGTTTTGAGTCGAGACGACTTTCACGGAGAGGGGGAGAGTGTGACCCCGCGTAGCCGATTACAGCCAATTTAGTGTACGGCCGCATCGAGTCGTGTCAGTGTTTTATTTGGTATTCCGCTCTTGTTTAGCCCATAGCTTCCTTTTCACGTGATCCATTTTAGCGGGCAAACTAATCATTGTTCACTTCTTGGTCAGCTGTCGAGGGATTCAGTTCCTACATTAACTTACGCCTATGCAGAATTAATTGAGGTTGGTAGAAATAATGTTCAGTTATATCTCTATTGATTCCTTTCGGTTTTTTATGGAGCAACGCTGTATTTATCTTAGTTCGGAAACAGACTAGTCCTTGGTTCGCAGCAAATTCTATCTTTCGGCTTTTCGATTGTCACGGATGAAACTTACCTGGCACTTAACTCAAAATGCATAATAATACCTTGTTACAGCACACAGTCACTGTTGAATACCACTGGAGAGACGGGAGACGAGAGAAGAGGTTCTTTGTGCCACGCACAATGGTATGTAGTCTTCTGTTGTATTTTAACTCATTCTTTACATGTTAAATAGTATATAATATAAGTAATTGAATAATGCATGTAAAATAAGATAATCATGACTGTTAAGTAACGAGAATATCATAAACTGTATAGCCTAGAGATGAACCCTTGGTTCATCCCTAGTTCGCCACTAATATGAGAAAGGTTATGTATGGTAAGAATTATTAGACAAACCCTGTAATATTATGTACTAAAGTAGGTGGGGTTTTGTTTACTTACTTATTGCAGAGCCAGACTTACGGTACGCTCAACCTATGGTAGAGGAGATGGAATGAGCAGAGTCATGTTTGTAGATGTATGAACCTTGTTTGTATGGTTTGGTGATGAGTGGATTAAATATAAACTGAACTCAGCGTGTCCCCCCCCCCCCCCCCCCCCCAAGAGGCAGGCATTACACTAACAATGCTAATCGCGACTTTATTATGACATGAAATTGTCAATAAAGCTATTTAAATTTTGCGATTAGACTTACAATACATTTCATATTTTAATTTTACTATTTGTAATAATACTAATTTCCCGTCACTGCCGAGACTGTCGCGGAAAATAAAGCCAATGAATAGATGTTTCCGTGATTCTTTGACATTCTGTAATGAATTTGATAGAGTGTAATTTGATACTAAATAACCCAATATTTGTTGATTTGAACTTAAAATGACCTACTGATTATTCTTTCACTTCTCGCATACAGTCATTCTTGTTACTATAGTTAATATGATATTATATGGAAGGCAGATGCGCTCTGCTAAATGCTATTTATTAAATGCCAACTACTAAATGCGAAATGCAAATTGCTAGACACCAAATATGAATTGCTATGATGTGAAATGCTAAATGCTAATTGCTAATGATAATTTTTAAATACTCACCTTTCGTGCGTCTGCACACAGACTTTTCCCCGGAGCCTTTTTTCAGACTTCAAAGAAAGTTATTTAAAAGTTGTTCAGTATTGCAGAAAAGACTTTGGAAACTTAAATTTTACATTTTATGTTCAGGGGGCGAATAGGTTAAAGCAAAATATGTTTTAATAGGTTAAAGGTCCGTAGCTACAACATTTAACCATTTCTCTCACAGGTTACTTTCCATGTTTAAGGCAGGTAGCTGCTTAAAGTAGGATAAAAGAAACGCACCAGCTACAATTCGAATATAAGCTTTTAGATGAACTTCCATCCCTGCTTTATGCTTTCATTGTTCAGGAAGTAGTAAGTAAATATAGCTAATGGTGCTTTATCTGGACAAAACTTAAGTATGTCTGTGGTGTACGAGTAATAGGTAAACGAGTAAAATGGTGCATTTGAGCGATATGTTTAACCCACCACCAAATAAATGCACCAATTTATTCTTCCACTGAAAATCTTAGACATTCATCAATATGCATCAGTGGAAAAAAGTTTCTATAACGCAACAGATGGTATCTTAAAGCGTTAAATCGTACATACATGTTTGTGTAATTCCGCGATTAAAGCAGGCTGAAAGTAATTCAGAATTACCTTAAGGTGCGTTCTGCATTATTTTCAACCAGCTTTAAATGGTCATCTGTCTTAAAACTAGAAACTGGCTATGGTGTAATGCGTTAAATCAAGATAACTTCAGCGTGAATATCAATGGTTTATTTGAATGAGCAAAACAAACCAGAAAGGATTGATTGTTAACTTGTTACCTATGTACAATTAAACAAACAAAATAGTTTCAAGTTGGATTTTTTTTTATCCTATCTATTCAAAGCAGAGTAAATATTGATTACATTCAATCTGAAATAAGCACTCACTAAATTATTAAATATTATGGTCTACAGTGGAGAAAACGTTATTCTTTCCCAATAAACGCGTTTACACTAAAACTATTATTTGCAGTGCAAACAGTTTGGAGCCAGATCAGACGCCGGGTAACCCGGCGTCTGATCAGGCTCCAAACTGTTTGCCACCAAGATAAACATGAATTATCAGAATTGTCCAAAAGCTGTTCTTTTCTACGTTTTAGTGTTTTGCGTTTGCGTACGTTTGCGTTTAAACAGGAAAGAATAACAGACTCTCCACTGTACCTGTTGCTTCATGAAGAGCTCTCTGCATTATTTTTTGTAGCATTAAGCATTCGTTCGTCATTAAAAGTCTCCTTGCTTTGGGGTGCTTACTTCCTACACGACTGACTATCAGGGTAAATAAATTTCGAAACATGTGTATTCCTTTAAATGTTTTTTCCTTTACCCGATAATCTGTTTTTAATAATGATGATAGGTGACCCTTAAAGAAGGTTGCAAGTAAAGCAGAATGTACCTTAAGGTGTATTCTGATTTACTTTCAGATTGCTTTCAGCTACCATCTGCAAGAATATAGAATATATTTCTTATGATTTATTTTATGTCTTATACATGGAATATTTTTCTTCAGAAGAGGAATAGATTAAAGGCGTATATATGTGCAACTATAGGGTAAAGGGTTAAAAGGTGACAGGCAGTAAAGTGTTTTTAAGACTCTATAATAATTTTAATTCAAGTATTTTCAAGAACATTCTCTGCTCCTCTCTTTAAGAAGGTCAACGATTCCATCAATGTCTTTTTATGTATTGGGTGTGGAATTTCGCGGTGAATGATTTAAGAGCCCTTGGATCTAGATCTTCTCTATTTGTTCTAGCAGAATTTTCCTCTGTCACGGATCACTCATCATATCTATTTGGCAGAATCTTTACTCTGAAAAAGACAAATATACTGGAATTATACATAAACAATCTTAATGAAACTTTGTTTAAGGTGTAAACAGTGGTTCTTGAAGCACAACACATACTTTTAATTTCCAGGTGTAACACTTGTAATGTTTTGGATATTGTTTAAATGAATTGCAAAATTAGCAGTATACTTATACAAAATGTACTCTGATCATGCAACGTATATCTGATCTTCATCGTCAATGGAAACTGATACTACTATTCTAGTCAGATGCAATAACTAACTTTGAGTACATGTACATACTGAACCAACCGGCGGACTTGGTCCAGTGAAAGTACACTCGACCGCGGTACCAGGGGTCGTGAGTTCGACCCGCCGCCGGACCAAGTCCTTCGGATGAGACTTTATAAACCGAGGTCCGATATATCAGTGCTTTCAAAAGAACTAGAGAACTCTGTCGATAATATGAATAGGTCATCGCGCTCGGGTTTTCTGTATCGGCTCCCTTCTCTCTTGGACGTCCAAAAAGCCCATAGATAGAAGAAATGGACGTAAACAAACAAACCAAAAAACTTTCCGAGATGACAAATATTTTGCTATAAATACAAGGGAGGGTACTCGTGTAGTTTCGTGTAAAAATTGTATAAGTTGTTCCCCTTTACCAATTACAGGGGAGGGGGGGGGGGGGCTTTAAATCGGGCATTTCAAATAATACATTATCGGATTTTTCAGGAAGGTGTTCGATTTTTGCACGAAAAAGGTAAAGCAGAAGGCATGAAACAGTCAATTTATAAGAATTACATGTATTTGGATACTAGTTTTAAAAGTTACATGTACTTTAATAATGATATGCATCCTTACTGAATATAATATGCTGATACTGTTGAAAATGGTTACCATTATTCATTTCTGTGTGAAAGGTAATAGACAAAAGACATTTCCGGTTTTTTAAGAATTGATTTTTTTCATATTTAGGTTACCGTGTCTGTGTAACTGTCAGTCCATCAAAGCTCACAAACCGGTTACGTGACGTCACAATAAATAACAAGTTTACAATTTAACCGCTCTTACCAAGTTTCGTATTTTTTGGCAAATTCAGCGCTTTTCCGGCTATGATGAGAGAAGAGAGTGGAGCAGGACCATAACACTTATATGTATGAACTAGACGAAATATTACAAGGATCAGTGTGTTTACAGATAGACTGGTCGGAAATCTCAGAAATATGCTCAAAAAAAATGTAAGAGGCATTTTTGGGGAAAAGTTGACAGGCCACCTTTTTATCATAATTAAAGTGTGCTGAATCCATTTAGGGTGCCTGTCACCCTCTCCGGTGCCTTGAAAGCCCAAAAATGGTAAAAAACAAAATGGCCGCCAAAACGCAATTTTCCCTATTAAATCCAATCTTTTTGGGATTAAATATACCTTATACATCTGCTTCTCCTAATCTATATGGTTTATCACAACAAATCTTCACAAGAATGTTCCTGGGTTGATTCGCCATAAAAAAATTGATATCATGAATATGTCTGTCTGGTTGCCATGGCAACCAAAGTAAAAAATAGAGAAATCTTAAAAAAATAAAATTCTTGTAAAATAAATCACATGGCCCAAAGCTTAGATACTTTATTGATATATAACAGACCCCCTTTTAACCATAATTATAGTGATTTGAATTCAGTGTGTTGCCTATCCCACTCTCCAATGAAGTTTAAGGCCAAACAAGGGTAAAAAAAACACACAAAATGGCCACCAAAGAGCTAATTTTCGTTATTCTATGCAGTCTTTCTTGGATCAAATACACAATACATTTTCCTCTCCTAAACCACATGGCTGATTACAACCAACTGTACAATGATTTGTTTTGGGTCAATCTCTTTAAAAATGATTTCATGTAGACTTTTTGTTGCCATGGTAACCAAAGTTAAAATCAGGTTGGTTTAATTTTGTCAAAATTTGCTAACTTTGGGCTAATTGGACATCACAGAGAGAGAGAAGCGGATATAGAGGTACCCGGGCGATACCCAACTATTCTTCAATGGAGTCAATGGTTCTTTTGTATGCCTAGTACATGTATAAATCACTTATACATTGTACATAGGTACAAAATAGCCATAGCGAAATTGGCGGATAAGGAGCATTTTTGCATTTAAAGTAAGTTGAGTACAATTACTATTTACAATGCATCATGATCTACTTAAATTACTATCTTATATGTTACAATGGGAAACTGTTTTCTTTCCTGTTTAAACGGATGTAAATACTTTCGCAGTTTAATAAATGTTGGAAATAACTCCTTTTGGAAACTTTTGACTTTGTATTAAAATCTTAGTGGCAAATATTTTGGAGATTGATACAACTGGTGTCTAATCTGGTCTCAATTTGTTTACCATGGACATCATTGTTTTTTGCACAAACATGGTTTTAAAGAATACAGTTGTAACTACTGTAGTTATTCTTGGTTAGTTATAACTGACATACTGCATTCAAAATATCATATAGTTCCTATTCATAGTGGTAGTTGTCGTTATCCTTGGATTTGTATTGTGATGTGGACACTGGACAGTATACGGGATATTCCGCACAAATTTTCACTGTTAAATGAATAAATCATATAGTTAGTATAGTAATTACAGGAAGTCAGTTTCAAACACAACTTGGGTATGGTGTGGGTATTGGTGTAAATATCATTAAGATGGAAAGCCATTGATATTCACTCTACTCTAATGTCTGGAAATGTGAATGCTTCACATGTAATGATAGTGCATCACTTGTTGTGAATGGGACTCGAGAAACAGTCGCGATTGACACTGTCTTGTTTAACGAGTCAAAGTGTTCCATATTGTACTTTTTATCAGATAAATCTTTAGCATTTGTTTATTGAAAAATTCTATGTACAAAGCTTTACGCATTCCATGATGCTCTGCAAAAACATTTTATGCAGTCTATTTGCTTTGGCTAGGGAAGAAGGATGTCAATCACTTCGAGTTAAAGCGCGCACGACTGGAATGGTTTCTAGGACAGTTAGGTCATACAACATAGTGTGAGCAGGAATATTATACTCGTTTCTGTGACCCCGGCTCTCTCGGCCAGAGTTTGGTGTAATACATTGAATGGCAGTGAGACAGAAGAAGAATCAAAACAATAGTGTATCTGACCAGATCAACTATTTTGTCAACATCACTTGTAAGAAAAGAGTAAAATAATCCGTTGATATCCTCCTCTTGTCAAGCTTGGGTATTTACGTGTCTACACCAGGCTTGTTTGATTCGGCTTTTGACTTTTTGCTCATCAGGGAACCCACTAGCCACAACTGTGACTTGGTCATGTTGATCAAGCTCTGCAGCCTGTTCAGAGAGAGAGCTCCTGACAAGTCAGTCTTGTTACTTGGAATTGCCCAAATCAACTGGCAGGGGTACCTTATATAAGCAAATAACACCCAACTGGTTCTGATACCCTTGGTACTTCTCTTACATGCCTCAGATTTGATTGACATCCTATAATACCTGCCATGTTTATTAAAACACCAATAAGATCTTCAAATGTAGAACCTTTCTGTGTCTTCATAATGGCAATCAGAAAGGCATGCCCATCAATAATAATTAAGAAAGTAGTTCAGTTGTTGCCTACATTTGAGAACACATTATTTCTGCTGTTACAATCTGATATAGAATGGCTGAATATCCTAGCAAGCGCTATCAGCAAGTCCACTGTATAATAGACTGGTCAGCATTTGATACTGTATGGTTGCTGTCTCTAGAAGATAATCTTTTCTGTATCAAATACAGATGGAAATATCAGTGGTTTGTTCTTCTACAACGGTATTGGAATCTGACATTCCGGTTCTTACATGGCAAAAGGCTTTCCTCAACAAATGCGTTGCGTTACCGTTGTCATTTGCATTTAGGAATTCATTGTCATTTTATGGCTAAGTCCTTTGTTACAATGATTGGCTAATCTGCATACTCTTCAAGTTCTGACACCAATTCGTCTTCGATATCTTGTTTCTGCTTTCTGAAGAATCAACAAGTATTGGATGAGTGAATTGGGTTTATCATCTCACCAACAGTTTTTCAGCTATAAAGAGATGGTATCTTCTCGAGACAGATACATGTATAGTGCAGCAAAGCCATGATATCAGTCCATAGATACATGCCATGTTACCGTA
This sequence comes from Gari tellinella, assembly GCA_922989275.2. NCBI lineage: Eukaryota > Metazoa > Mollusca > Bivalvia > Cardiida > Psammobiidae > Gari > Gari tellinella. The sequence goes on along the minus strand of OV277856.1, from coordinate 98,310,486 downwards.
ATCCGTCACATTATAAACTTATATCGGGCAGACCAGTAGTGCTAGTTCAACATTTCACCTTCATCGAGAGAATATTTGATATGATTTCAGAAACTTAACTGCAGCTGGAAAATAACTCTCTTCTGATCATACAAGAGGTATGCAGTGGTCCCCTGAAGTCTTGTGAATAGGTTTTAAGAGCCGCATGGGGCTCATTATCATGACATTACATATTGATTTGTTTGTTAAAATTCAAGTGACACACTTCTCTTGTAATTTGCTATGTGGATCTAATATCATACGATAAAACTCACTTTCTTAAGGCAGTTGTGGTCTTTGTGATACAAATAATTCCTTCTCACCATTCTTCTTTCTGTTCAGCACACCATGGCTTTTGTCTAGATCAACTTGCTACAAGTTTCCATTTCAGAAATTCATGAAACACATCTCTTGGAAGCTGGTGCGTTTTATTCAATTATCCATCAATCATTATTTGTGTGATCAAAATGCTTTAACGAGAGGACCATACTGACTCTATAAAGTTCAGCTGTGTCATAAGGATTTGACACAAGAGCCGGTGGGAAAGTACGATTTTGTTAACAGGGCTATGCTCTTAACAAAGCTGATAGAGGTCTACAACGTTATTCTTTACAAAACAAATCTAGTATGTAATGTATTAAAAAACTTTTTCATTAGTAATGTTTGACCATATGGCAAAATTTTTACAAACTTTGAAGACTTTTACAGTGCTCCCTCTCTACAACAACACCCATCGGGAGTCAAAAGGTGTGTTTGTTGTTTAGAGGGGGTATACTGAAATAAATTAATGTTGTTTATGCAACTGTGACAAGCATTTTGTAAAGAGGGTATAATTGTAATGAGTGTAGTTGTAGAGAGCACTGTACTTGGTGATGATTTACACTAGATATCAAAGTTTTGGGCCTAGTCAGGTTTTTGACACAGGGTTCTTACATGGCTAAAAGTAACTTACAAGAACGATAGGGCAATGGTAATTTTTATCACGGAGATATGCTTTTTAAAAAGATTGATAGATGTCTTCTAGGCCGTACTATACACAAAATGTCTAAGCTCTGTGTTGTACAAACGTACGTGTTTTTATAAACACTGAACGGTTTGTGGTGGCACTGGGGCCAACCATCAGCCTAGGCGATGATTTAAACAGACAAGATAAAGGTCTGCTGTGTTATGCTAATATACAAGCTTGAGCTTTGTGGTTTTTGACAATATTTCTTTTCCTATAGAGGATAAGTCTATGCACAACTGTTGACTCTGGTTCGGGGCCAATTTATTAATTTTGTAACATATTGAAATACCCTGAGTGTATTGTTACACCCCTAAAATTTAGATCCAGGTATAAACTTGATAGAGGTCTACTAGGTAAAAGTAAGTATTCATCAATTTTCTAAGCTTTGGGACTTGTGTGTATGTGTGGAGATTGGGGGGGGGTACAAGTTTGTAATTCTTGGTTTTTAGGTTTCTCTTTTTCATTACCTTGTTTGCCATGGCAACTAATTTGTTTTAAGGAAATACACCCCATGAACATTCTTGTAAAGTTTTGCTTTAATAAACCATGAGGTTAAGGAAAAGCATATGTATTAGGAGTATTAATTTTAATCCAATAATAACTGGATATAATAACGAAAAACCTGATTTTTCACTTTTGTTGCCATGACAACAGAAAGTCTGCATGAAATAATTTTTTAAAGAGATTGACCAAAAACATAGTCTTGTACAGTTGGTTCTTATCAGCCATGTGGTTGAGAGGAAAATGTATTAGGTGTATTAAATCCAAGAAAGACTGCATATAATAACGAAAATTTAGAGTTTTGGTGGCTATTTTGTGTTGTTGATTTGTTTACCAATGTTTGGCCTTCAACTTCATTGGAGAGGGGGACATACAATAAACAGGATTCACATCACTTAATTATGGTAAACATGTGGTTTGCCAGTTACCAATAAAGTATCTGAGCTTTGGACCATGTGATTTATTTTAAAAGAATTTTATTTTTTTAAGATTTCTCTATTTTTTACTTTGGTTGCCATGGCAACCATAAATCTTCTTGTTATCAATTTTTTGATGGAGAATCTACCCAGGAACATTCCTGTGAAGATTTGTTGTGATAAACCATATAGATTAGGAGAAGCAGATGTATTAGGTATATTTAATCCCAAAAAGATTGGATTTAATAGCGAAAAATAGCGTTTTGGCGGCCGTTTTGTTTTTTACCATTTTTGGGCTTTCAAGGCACCGGAGAGGGTGACAGGCACCCTAAATGGATTCAGCACACTTTAATTATGATAAAAAGGTGGCCTGGCAACTTTTCCCCAAAAATGCCTCCAGAAGTTGATTTCCCCAAAATCCGACTAGTCTAAGACGTGAATTTTGAACACTTTTAATGTGTGTCATGTGTTTTGGGGCAATGACCTTTACGCAGATGTCCGAATATTGGACGGTTTTTCCGATTAGATAGATCTATGTGATGTAGGATTTACAGCAAGGAATTGGAAACATGAACACTTAGAAGGTATCCGATAATTATTTTTACTTTAAAAGATGAATTTGAGTGATTTCTAAGACTTGTTTTAAAGTTCAATAATTATGACGTCATGAAATTATGAATATATGATTATGACGTAATATCGTCAAGCATGGCCGATTTCATGTTGAGTTAGCCTAGATTCTACATTTTCAACAATCATGGAGAAGTTAAATGGAATTTTTTACCATATTGAGGTCACCAAGGAGAAAACTGAAATAAAATTCGTGTCTGATTTACTATTTAAACTCTTCCTTAGTAAGTTACAAGCTGATTTCCAAATACCCAACGATGTACATGTTTACAGGATCAGTACACGTAAACAAAACAAAAGGTGCCATCTCGTATTAAACACATACACACAAACTATCGGGATCTCTGATGTCGGGCACAAACATTGGAAGGACGACTTTCTAAGTAATATTGTTCCTACCCTGCTATCTCAACTTGTTGAGCAAACGAATAGTGTCGAGTTGGAGAATGAAAGTGAAAGCAGGATTAAAGTAGAACTGTTTTAAATGCAGTCAATGACCTTAAAACCCAAATTGAATTTATGCGAAAAGAAACAGCAAATAAAACCCCTTCAAATGTTACCGCAACCGTCACTGAAGCTCCTCCAAAAACCTCAGTGACATCCACCAGAAGGGTAAGCCCCAGTTCAGACACAAGAAAAAAGAAACAGCCCAGCGCAAAAGGCAAGGTGAGGCAGAACATCATTAATGTACCTAATACCAGTGGGGAGGGTTTAGTGCATGAAGTAAGGACCATACCTACTATAAAGAAAGATGTGCTCCTTGTGGGAAGTTCAATAATAAACAAAGTAAACCCAAAAGGGTTAAAATTTAACATCCACAAGCACTGTAAACCCGGCGCAACCATTAAGTCATTGTTGGCTGAAGTCCAACTATTTAACAGTTCCATGTTTGACACAATTATTGTCTACGTAGGTGGAAATGATATCGCCAACCAGACAGATTTGGAACTCATTGAAGAGCACTATGACCAGTTCGTGGCCGTACTGAAGGTAGCTAACCCTAGTGTGAGAGTTATCCTGTGTAAAATCGCCCCCAGATATGACACTGACGTTAATCCTATCAACGACATCATTGAACGTCTTTGCGCACATCATGGTATTGATTTTATTGACATTTTCAGTGCTTTCCACGACCAAAAAGGTCTGATCTGCACGAGATATTTGAACCAAAACGACATGATCCACCCATCTTCATCAGGTGTTAAGAGAATCCTCGGGACTATCAACAATACAATAGAGATTGTGAAGGACTTTAACACAGTTGTATTAATTTTGTTCCTACCAGTGCAAGACGCCAAGGTGGACACTACTTCAGGAGTGATCCCAGCAGACATTTAGTTAACATTTCTCAAAGTTCTCGAAAATGCATGAAATGTGGAGAAACCAACCATGAAACTTTCAGTTGTAGACACCGTTCACCAGTTACCTGTTGGTCATGTGGCAAAAATGGTCACAAACAAGGTCGCTGTTGGACAATAGCATAGGGCCGCGGCAATGATGCCGTATTAGAGTTACCAAATAATTCTTACTCTTTAGAAATATGTAGCAAATGTAGATCTAAATATTGTCTTTGCAAGAAAGCTGAAAAAGGTTCTCGAAATACCCATAGTACACTCACTCCCTCTATACAATGCTTAGGACTGGAAGGAAATGGTTTAATAATTGGTCATTTAAATATACAAGGTTTAAGTTCAAAATTTGATGATCTGCAAATCCTTTTGTCTTGTAATAAGATTGATATATTTGGAATCAGTAAAACCAAACTGAGTGATATTCACCCTACTCCCAGTTTTTCACTTAGACATTTTCAGCTTCCTTTTCGCAAAGACCGACCAGATAATAGAGGTGGTGGTATTTTAATATATGTAAGAGATAACATACACTGTACTAGGCGTGAAGATTTCGAATGCCCAGATTTAGAAAGCATATGGATTGAAATTAAACAGCCGAAGTCAAAACCATTCTTACTTTGCATTTTGTATAGGCACCCTGAAGCTAGATCTTCATGGAAAGATTCTTTTGAAACTAATATAGAGAACGCACAGACCGAGGATAAAGAACTTTTGCTATTGGGTGATTTTAATAAAGATTTGAATAACGGTCGTGTAAATTATGATTGGCTAAATTTTACATCATCCTTAGGTCTAACACAACTTATCAATAGTTCAACTCGTGAATGCTGTAATTCCGAAACTCTCATTGACCATGTATATTCTGATAATTTTCAAAACATTTCATCAACGTCAGTTCCGAAACTAGGCTTAAGTGACCACTATCCAATATTTTGTTCCAGAAAAATTAATTGCAAGAATATAAAAATGAACCACTATTCAATAAAATACAGATCGTTCAAGAACTTTAAAGAACGTGAATTTCTTGAGGACATTAATAATGTAAATTGGACTGCTCTAATTCAAGATTCAGATGTAAACGAATCTTTGCATTCTTTTATGAACACTTTCTCATCTATAATCGATAAACATGTGCCCATTAGAATACACAGGATTAAAAAGGCACACCAACCGGATTGGTTGAATGGGGATATTATGGATGCAATGAAAGATAGGGATAAATTTAAAGCTAGAAAGGATATGAACAACTTCAGAATATATAGAAATAAAGTTTCACACCTTATTAACGTAGCAAAAAAGTCTACTATCTGGAAGTTATTTAAAGAATTTAGGACGCCAAATCAAGATAGGAGTTCCATTCGCACACTTACAGTCAATGGAGAGGAAATCAATAATTCTGAAAAAATATCAGATTTTTTCAATACATTTTTTACAAATATTGCTTCGAATCTGAAAGAACCTATTCCTTTCTCAGACTTCAGTGAGGTCAAACATTTTGTAAATAATCGAGTCTCCGCGCCAATGTTCTTCAATATTCCGTTCATAAATAAAGCAAAAGTACAAAAGATGCTATCAAATCTCGATGTATCAAAATCTACAGGCTTAGATGAAATCGGCCCAAGGCTTTTAAAACTTTCAGCCAATATTATATACCCAATAATTCATCAAATACTTAATCAAAGTATATCACAAAATACGTTTCCAGATATATGGAAATCTGTAAAAGTTAATCCATTATTCAAGTCTGGCTCCAAACATGACGTTAATAATTACAGACCTATTTCTGTCCTACCTACCCTATCTAAGATCTTAGAAAAACATGTTCATGATAGTTTTATCACATATTTAAATCATTACAACCTTATCGTGCAAACGCAAAGTGGATTCAGAAAACATCACAGCTGTGAGACCGCACTAGTACACCTAATTGATAAGTGGCTTAAAGCATTAAATGATGGATATGTTGTTGGGGTTATCATGGTTGATTTTAAGAAAGCGTTTGATCTTGTTGATCATAATATATTGCTGAAGAAACTTAAAATATATAAATGTTCTGCAAAAGCAATTCAGTGGTTCAAATCATATCTATATGGGAGAAGACAAAGGGTAAATATAAATGGTGTAATGTCATCGGAACAAGAAATTACATGTGGCGTACCACAAGGGTCAATTCTAGGTCCTTTGTTGTTTCTAATATTTATCAATGACCTGCCTCTAATAACGTCTAATACAACGTGCAGCACTGATATGTATGCAGACGATACAACTTTATGTGATATTCATCGTTCAAAACAAACTGTAGAAATTAATTTAAAGAACTGCCTAAATCTACTAGAAACTTGGTGCACAGCTAATGAGATGGTTCTCAATACTCAAAAAACAAAAGTTCTGATGATTACAACTCCCCAGAGACGAGCTAGGCTTTCTGAAAAATCTCTTTCTCTAAGATTTAAAAATTTGGAACTCAATTCATCTAAAGGTGAAAAATTGTTAGGAGTTTACATTAATGAAAATCTGAAATGGGATGAGCATGTTCTTAAAGTTAAAAATTTCAACAAACCTCTGGCTTTTATCTAGTATAAAATTTTATCTTCCCCTGCATGCTAGACTTCTATACTACAAATCCTATATTCAACCACATTTAGACTTTTGCAATGTCGGTCTCTCTCAGTATCCAAAGATTCGCACCATGAATTGCTCCTCTACTCTCGGGGGTTGAATAGGTAGCTGTGTTATATTGGTTGTAAATTACAATCATCATCATCAGTGCCAAATATACACATTGAAAGAGAGAGTTATAAATGTATTAAGTACTTATTTCATTCATGACATTTGTTTGGATAAAATGAAAACCAGACATTTTGTGGATTCCTGTTAGAGCCAAAAATGTTTGTTTAACAATTTAGTAAAAAAAAACAACGAAAAAAGTTGCGATATTGCATCAGCTTACTATAGGATTCGTTGACAAAATGCAACGAAAAAATATGCGCGATTGCACCCTTTGTAATCTCGCATATTATTTCGACGTTTTTACAACATTAACCCTTTACCTGATAGCATTGTTTCTAGTATTGAAGATATGTGACTACTTAAAGCAGATTGAAAGTAAAGCAGAATGCGCCCTAAGGCGCATTCTGCTTTACTTTCAGCCTGCTTTAAGCTATTAATTGCTAGAATAAGGAAAGTATTAAATATGACACATATTCATTACGGTATAATTTGGAACTATTTTCTTCAGCGGATGAATAAAATGAATGTGCTAAAAGTCGCTTCTATAAGGGAAATGGTTAATACTATAGGATTTGATGAAAAAAGTACCGAAAACAAGATGCAAGATTGCACCCTTGCAATATAGCATCTTTTTTTTCAGCATTTAACTAAAATCGTAAAACAGAAAAGGTTGTTGGCCCTAACAGGATTCCTTACAGTTTACTGTTTCGCTCCTAAAACGTTCAATGGAAAATACCACGTTCCAATTAAGTCTAGTCCATTTGTGACTTTTTAGGCTAATTTATGTTACATGTTATGTACTACAAAATGAAAAGCAGCACAGACCCTGATCAGAACGCTCCTTTAATATCCATCTGATCTGGGTATGCACTGTTTGCATAGAACAATGTACTCTTTACATATCACTGTTTGTAAATGGCGAGTTTACTCGTCGCTAGTGTTGGATATATATACATGTATGCATCTGGATATGTAGCGCTTGAGGAGCACGTAGTTTGGCGTGTTATAATCAAAACACAGTATGTATTGTACAAAAATATTTTAATAAGACAAATCAATTAGTTTAACAAAGTTTCCAATACAAAAAGACAGGATCTGTATACACAATTGAAATACAGTAAAACCTCTCTATTACCACCACCTAATTATGCTAATTATCTGGTGTTTAAGGCAGGGGACTGCTTCACCCATTTAAACCAAGTTCTTCCATTGTATACATGTATATCGGATTTGTCCATTTTGTATCTAAAGGGTGCCTGGTCTAAACTTTCATTTCCGTGTGGTTTTACATTGGCATTCCTACAGTGGAGAATCTGTTATTCTTTCCCGTTTAAACGCAAACGTACGCAAACGCAAAGCACTAAAACGTAGAAAAGTACAACTTTTGGACAATTCTGATAATTCATGTTTATCTTGGTGGCAAACAGTTTGAAGCCTGATCAGACGCCGGGTTACCCGGCGTCTGATCTGGCTCCAAACTGTTTGCACTGCAAATAATAGTTTTAGCGTAAACGCGTTTATTGGGAAAGAATAACAGATTCTCCACTGTATCAGCAAACGATGTAGACTCTGGTCAGACGCCGCATTATTCGGCGTCTGATTAGAGTCTACAAGTTTTCTTATGCCCCATATGTGGGGATCATGCATGACACAAACGGGTAATAGCAAGGTGAAGTCAAACAAAAGCTCCTTCAGCTGGCACCTGTCTTTGATGCAGTCAACTAGTCTTCTCTTTATTGGTCGGAATAGAGAGGTTTAACTGTACACACAGGAGATGGTAACATATCATACTATACATGTATAATGAAAAGACTGCTTATTGTTCTGAATGAAATAATCCACCCTTTCATCGCCAAGGGCAAAAACACTGAATGTGTTACAAACAGTTTGGATCCACATCAGACACCGAAACGCTAGGCGTCTAATCAGGGTTTAAAATTGTTTTGCTGTCAAACCACTGTTTTAGTCAATTAACTCTTTAAACTCCATGTACATGTACCTGTTTAAAATATACCCGGTACTCATTATATTTGAAAACAGTAGAGACCCAGATCATAGGGCTCCTATTGGAGCCTTCTGATCTGGATCTACACTGTTTGCTAATTTGGACCAGAATGTAATGAACTACAAAGAATCCCAAATAGACTGGTTCGTGTATTGATAACTAAACAGATCCACAAAGGAACCTGATAACCCACAAGAGTTACTTAGTGTTGAAAGAGTTAAATGTCTATATATAGATAAAAAAGTATGATACACTAAGCAGGCGATATTGTGGCAGTGAAAAAGGTTGAGAATGCAGTAAAACAGTGGAGAATCTGTTATTCTTTCCCGTTTAAACGCAAACGTACGCAAACGCAAAACACTAAAACGTAGAAAAGTACAACTTTTGGACAATTCTGATAATTCATGTTTATCTTGGTGGGAAACAGTTTGGAGCCTGATCAGACGCCGGGTTACCCGGCGTCTGATCTGGCTCCAAACTGTTTGCACTGCAAATAATAGTTTATTGGGAAAGAATAACGTTTTCTCCACTGTACAACTACTACAAAGAAAGTTAATTGAGTGTATAAAATACAGGACTTAAATAACAGCTTAAAGCAAGGTCTTTTACAGCCATTTTCCTTTAATAGTCAACAGTAAGTGGTCGTAATAGAGGGGACTTAGATACACTGGAAAACTTGTGTCCATCGGTCACAAGAACATAGGTATGTCTAAAGACATGCCATTGGTTAAATACAGGTCAATGTAGAACAAAAACTAGATCTAAAACCAAAATTAGGAGCTTGCTGTTTTATAGTTATCCTACATACGGCTGAAACCTCCCTAAAATTTATTCACGTTATTTGAGTAGCCGCTCAACACAAGTTTGACTGTATTGAAATACAATGTAAACAAGAAATAGAAAATACATGTACAGTAAACCCTCTAGAGATTAAACGACTTCTGAACTATGTCAATTAGCAGTTGTTTCAGGCAGGTGATTGTTTTCGGCAAAGGTGAGCGTAAAACAGAAACTCCTTGAGGAGCTTTCTGTTTTATGTTCACCTTGCTTCAACCTGAAACCTGATTCTTATGCAGTAGCCATCTTTTCGGTCGTAAAAGAGAGGTTTTATTGTATTCAGGACAGACTCACTGACTGTGAAAAAACCCTCCACTTCCCTACCCCGAGTACTGAATGGTTGTTGAAACAGTGTAGACACCGAGGATGCCGGGGCAGATCAAGTCTCAAACTGTTTGACAATCATTTCAAAAACATTCTTCAGTCAAAATATTTCAAATCTATGAGCTTTCAGTTTTACTTTCACTTTGCTTTACGCTTTCACCTGCCTTTCATACAATCAAGTAGTCTTGTATTTAGAGGTCCTAATAGAGAGCTTTGACAGTATTTCCTTATTAAGTGTTCCTTAAAATGAGTTTGGCAGCAATTTACGGTACAATGTAAGTACTCTCACGGAATCATATGGCACATAGCAAATAAACATTTAGTAGGCTTTCATGATACTGGCGAGTTTATGATGACTGTTTTAAACATGTTGGGTCCAAATGAGAGACATGTAATAAATGTAATAATCCCCATACATCATGGCCATGCATTTACAGTGGAGAATCTGTTATTCTTTCCCGTTTAAACGCAAACGTACGCAAACGCAAAGCACTAAAACGTAGAAAAGAACAACTTTTTGACAATTCTGATAATTCTTGTTTATCTTGGTGGCAAACAGTTTGGAGCCTGATCAGACGCCGGGTTACCCGGCGTCTGATCTGGCTCCAAACTGTTTGCATTGCAAATAATAGTTTTAGCGTAAACGCGTTTATTGGGAAAGAATAACAGATTCTCCACTGTACATGCTCTTTCAACACTAAGTAACTCTTGTGGATTAAATGTAATAGATTCCCTTGCGGAAGATTTTAGTTATCAAAATATGAACCAGTCTACCTGGAATTCTGGGTGGTTCAATAATTACTGCTCTGAATTAGCAAACAGTGTTGTTCCAGATCATAGGGCTCCTTTAGGATCCCTCTGATCAGGGTCTACACTATTTGGAAATGTAATGAGAATATTTTAATCAGGTTCATTGTGTTGAAAGAGTTGAAAATCAAGTTATACAGTGCAGAACACAATCATCATATTTTATACTGCTTATTTATTGGTTTACCATCCGAGTATTATTAATACTCATCTTCAATTAATGACTGAAAGGTTTTATGCTTTCAATATCCATATATATCAAACTCTAATAACATCTTTCATCTGAGCTATTACATATAATTTTGCAAAACAAAGAGGGATAATTTCCCCCATGGAATGATTGCAGACTCATGTCAGACAGATTCTATGAAAAAACAGCGTATACCCTAATCAGACAGCTCTGATTAGGATATACATGTACACTGTTTTAAAAAAGTTAAAATTTATACGCTATTAGCAGAAGAACGGTTAATATTGAACTGAACATTGCTTAAATGTACGTGTTGATGCTTTCATAATCAATATGAGTCCTTGATCCGAATTCTACTAAAGTTTCCAATACGGAAGATGTTAAAACCAAACAAAGGCCCTGTCCCTGTTAACACAGCGAAACGATCATTGCACAGAAGTTTTGGAATGCACATGTTAAATGAGTTCCTCTATAGTAGGGCACATCCTCCCTTTTTCTTCTTCTGGGGTTTTGGGCAGAGCACGGCTCGTATGGCCTCGTCGAACACTGTCTTCAACCCTTTCTGTGTGAGCGCCGAACACTCCAAATATTTTGTGGCAGTTATTTCTTTGGCCAACGCCAATCCCTGAAGTAATAAAAAGCATGGTTCAGTCATAAATTAGAGACGATGTTATATTTGTCCCAATAAACGCGTTTACGCTTAAAGATAAATGTCAATTGCAAACAGTTTTTAGCCAAACCAAACGGTTTGCACTTCAGATAAAAATTAAAGGCCAGAATTGCCAACAAGCTGTCATTTTCTATGTTTTAGTGTATAGCGTTTGCGTTTCGTCCAAGGGGAAATAATAACGTCTGTACTGTACAGAGGATACAGATGTTATTATTTCCCCTTGGACGCAAACACAATGCAAACGCAATATAGCGTGGTATAGAAACATCTTTTGACATTTTAATGATTTATTTTAATCTGAGTGAAAAACAGTTTGTATCCTGGTCAGACGCCTGGTTTCCCGGGTAGTCTGACGTCTGAGCTGGCCCAACACGATTTGCATTTAAGATCATTGTTTTAGCATGAACGCGTTTATTGAAAAGGATAACGTCTTTTCTCCATTGTACAGAGAAGAAATATGCTACAGTGGAGAAACTGTTATTCTTTCCCGTTTAAACGCAAACGTACGCAAACGCAAAGCACTAAAACGTAGAAAAGAACAACTTTTGGACAGTTCTTATAATTCTTGTTTATCTTGGTGGCAAACAGTTTGGAGCCTGATCAGACGCCGGGTTACCCGGCGTCTGATCTGGCTCCAAACTGTTTGCACTGCAAATAATAGTTTTAGCGTAAACGCGTTTATTGGGAAAGAATAACAGATTCTCCACTGTAATATGATTATGCATATATGTGTATGCACATTATACAGTGCAGATGATTATGTTCTTTCCCTGTAAAACGCGTTTATGCTATAACTATGAAACCTTTGCAAACGGGTTCTAAACAGAACAGACGACGGATAACCCGTCGTCTGATCGGCTCCAAACTGTTTGCCACTAATAAATTGTAAGAAATTTCTAAAATTTGCATTTTAAAAACAGGAAAGAATAGCACATTCTTCACTGTATGAGTATATATACCTCGGCCATGTAAACTTACTTTCGATATATATATATATGTATTTAAACAATTGGACCATGTCGTTTATACTTACAATGGAGAATCTGTTGTTCTTTCCCATTTAAACGCAAACGTACGCAAACGCAAAGCACTAAAACGTAGAAAAGTACAACTTTTGGACAATTCTGATAATTCATGATTATCTTGGTGGCAAACAGTTTGGAGCCTGATCAGACGCCGGGTTACCCGGCGTCTGATCTGGCTCCAAACTGTTTTCACTGCAAATAGTAGTTTTTAGTCTACCAACATTTTGACCGTTTTTGACCCCTCATGGCATGTCGTGTAGACGGGTTACATCCACCTGATTCGTGTTTAGTGAACATATCTTAGAAATTCTAGGGGGGATGTAAAGTCGAAAAGTTCAAATTAAGGTCAGAAATGAGGTCAAAGGTCAACGGGTGCAGATTTTTGCATACCATAATATAAACCTAACTTTATTTACATTTCAAATATATCAAATGAACTGTTATTGGTTACAATTAGTTCACAAATGTCTGTACTTGCTAAATATTATCAAAAAAGTAAAATATTACTGTCAATGTCCTTTTCCAGGGGCAATAACTCTGATTTTCCTCATTCTTTTTTATATTTTTTATAGTTATTCTTTCGTTATTTTTGTCTGTGTTCTTATAACATCAAATTATTTTTATGTTTCTTTACACCTTTGACATAAAGTAACAATTCTAAATGCAAATGGAAGTAAATATTACAGCCAATGCCCTTTTCCAGGGGCAATAACTCTGATTTTTCTCTTTCTATTTTATTTTTTATGGGAATTTGTTTTCGTTATTTTTTGACTGTTTTCTTATAACATCAAACTTTTGTATGTTTCTTTACACCTTTGACATAAAGCAACGATTCAATATGCAAATAAAAGTAAAAATTACAGTCAATGCTCTATTCCAGGGGCAATAACTCTGTTTTTTTCTGTTCCATATCTCTTTTTTAATTGGAATTTGTTTTCGTTATTTTTTGACTGTTTTCCCATAATGTGTTTATGTTTGTTTACACTTTTGACACAAAGGAGCAGTTCAATATGCAAATAAAAGTAAATATTATAGTCAATGCTCTATTCCATGGGCAATAACTCTGATCTTTCAGTTCCATATTTAATTTTAAATGGGAATTAGTTTTCGTTTTTTGTACTGTTTTCTTATAATGTTGTACGTTTGTTTACACTTTTGACATAAGGGAGCAGTTCAATATGCAAATAAAAGTTAATATTACTGTCAGTGCTCTTTTCCAGGGGCAATAACTCTTGTTTTTCCATTCCTATTTTATATTTAATTATTATTATTATTATTATTATTATTATTATACCCGATTTATATAGCGCTCTTTTCACACAGGAGTTGTGCGTTCAAAAGCGCCTCACATGAAATTATATTAATGTACCTACAAAGCGAGAAAGACAAATAACTACATTCACAATAAAAATGATACAATATTGAGATGCATGGAAACATGGAAATTCTTTCAATATTATTACCAAGATTATAAAATTGTTATAGTAAGTTTGTAAAATCATTTTTAAAATGAGTAAAATTAAACAATTATTTATGAGAATTGTTTGCGTTATTTTTGACTGTTTTCTTATAATATCGAATTTGTTTGGGTTTACCTAGTACATTTTAATAAAAACAGCAATTAAATAATCAAATCAAATGTAATCTTACAGTCATTGTTCTTTCTTTAGGCAATAACTCTGTTTTTTTCTCTTTCTTTTTTATGTTTGTTTGTTTGTTTGTTTATTATTTATCGTCTGTTTTCTTATAGAATCAAACTACTTTATGTACATGTATATAAACATCATTGACATGAAGCAGTAAATCACTATGGACATTCATCACTGAAATATGCGTTTTAGGGTATACATACAGACAACCCCGATATATAAAAAAGACAAAAGATTGGATTGTGTGCGATGCCAAATGAGTTTCTCTTAAATTCACTTTGGGGAAAGTATCATTATATTAAGTATTACTTTCTTAGGAACACTGTATTGACATGAACATACATAATGGATGACTATGTTAGGTTCGAATTTCTATAAAATGTTATCGTTGGTTTTGTGACAAATCCAAGGGTTATTACTATGTATCTGGCTAAAACATGGTGTATTTACAATTTTGTGACGGGAAGTTGTGCTTTACAGCCTGTATACGTGTAATTTTAACACATACCAAATGAATTAGATGTAAACATTCTGTATAATTATTCACATACTTTAATGTACAGTTTTACAAATGAACATTTACAATATCAATATCCTTTTAGAGATATTTGAACGAAGAAGAACAATCACAAACCATACACTCGTGGTATCATTTGACCAAACTTGCGAATAACTTTACAGAACTTTCATCACCAATTGGATGTACTAAGACATGCATTATGCTTCGTTATGAAACAATCAGATCATCGATCTACATACATTCAGTTTACAATGACGCGTCTAGCAAAAGTGAGAATGTGGGGATTCTTATAAAGACGCATGCTACCAATTAATCTGAGTTACACAGTGTGTTGCCTCACAACCACATTCATACATGCATACTTGTTGGCTTTTATAGCAAGCACATTTTGCCGAGCTGCACTTTGTCTTGCAATAGCAAGACGCGAGTTGCATGTATGCCATTGGGATAGAGGGATTTCTTATCCAATTGGGGGTGATACATAATTAGTGTGTGTGTATGGGGTCCAAGGCTGTCTTGACTTTCATGAGTTGCCTATACCAGCAAGTGTCTATATACCAGTTAAGGTATGGAAACCTATGATGTTTTGTCGACCTTGAGTGCCTCATATATTTTGTTAACAAGGAATCATCCCCTTTGCTTTGCTGTACCAGATAACATCCATATTAACACGTCATTTCCTACAAAGCATCAACAGTATTACGTCTGTGTCCCTGCATATAACAATCAGACGATCAAACCCGCTTGCAACAGCATCCTTAGCATGGAATATCATTCTATTGTCAGCTTCTTTATTATCGACCGACAACTTATCAGCATGGAAGCTATATGACTTTGCATTTATAACGCCTACGAACGTTCAATCTGCTACAACAAGCAACCCTTGTGGTAATAATGTGTCATTCAGATGATAGAAACTCGGCAATGTACATGTATTTCTACTTATCGTCGAGCACAAGGTATGGCTCTCTGACATGCGGTAGTGGGTCCAGGTAGTGGGTCTTCTGGACCTGTGATTTTTTCCAGTGGCAGCTTTGATAGACCTGCTCCCAAGGTATCAAATGTGACATCAATGCGAGTAGGTGTGCCTGTGAAATGGGAATATACCGACCGAACAAATTCTTGAGCATACTCTCCGAATGTCTGACATCCTTGAGATCTTTCTCGAGCTTTAATAAGGTCAGGTCTTATCTGTTTCGATACTTGTTGCTTGTCTGATCTCGTGTCTCTATAAATACTTGCTAATGTCTTTGACTTGATATTTGGGTGGAGCAAATAGTCGGTGTTGCACTCCTTGAATCAATAATTTGTAAAGTCCTAAACCAATGAGAGGGTTCTGCAATCACATCGCGTCCAACAAAATATGGCTAATGTCTTTTGTTTCAGCATCCTTTAACGCTGTCTCAACAAATTGGTCTACAGCATTGGATGCGTCTTTCGATTTTTCACTTGTCGAAATACAAAATACATCTAACAAACCGCCCAGTGCAGCAAGGGCTTAGAATTACCTTTGCTAAAAGATCTTGGTATACAGAAAGAGTTGGTTTCCTTTGTACAACAATCAAACTTGAGCTGGTTTCCCGTAATGAAGTTAATATGTTTGTTAATTGACCCTGTAAGATCTGAACATACACAATCAACGCATTATATTTCGTGTTCTGTTAATTCGTATTAGATGGTTTTCATATGGAAAGAGAAAAGGCTGCATGGACCACATCGAATGCATTTCATGGAAAATATTTTACATTTACAATTTATTGTTTATTTACTATTAGTTAAAATGAAGAAACAGTAAAGTCTTGAAAACATTGCGATTGCTATGTATGACAAGCCATTAGATAAGTTGTATTTAATGCAATTATTGTGTTGGACTGGACGTGTTTGCCTGATAGTGGAAAAAACCTTACTTCGCAATTCCTACAAGCCAAGCAGCTTTGTTTAAACACACGAAATTATTTGCATACTAAATAGCTTGTGTTTTGTGGCATTACGCAAAATAATATAAGTGTCCAGTAGAGTGTGAATGAAGGAAATATATTGCTGATACATTAGACTAGGCTGCTATTTATTAGATATAGATATACATATAGTTGCGAAGATTAAGCGTATGCGCTAAAGAAAACTGATTGCAGTGACATATGCCTGTATTTTCGATGTTGCCGCTTTTGTTCAGATTAATAAATTTGTGAATATGACAATGAATATATACACACATCATAAGCAATAATACAACAACAAACAGGATTTACTACTTTACTATTCATAAACCATATATATAATATACAATGTATATGTATTTGCCAAAAGTAAGTCAATACCCAATTAAACAAGTTCTTTAATAAATATACAATCACAAAATTAGTGATGTTAACACTACCTTTGACTCCGAAAGTTTGACTAATGGTCATGTATGAGAAAATTTAAGAAACGAAATTAATAATTAGTGCAAAAGGTAAAGGTCATCTTAAAGCAAACACGTTTCTTTTTCAAACATTGGTCATTATGCATTAAAGTAAGCTTCAAATCAATTTAAAATTTTCTTGATTACCTTGCCAATGCTTAAAAACATATATTTCAACACCAAAAGTATAAAATTTGGTCATACATGTCAAATGTTAGAAGAGAAATGGTATATGAGAACCGAAAATGGCGGCCATCTTGAAAAATGGCGGCCATTTTGAATGTTTACGGTGCAAAAGGGCTTTTTGTTGAAAGAAAGGCCATATCAGTATATTATGTAAACCTACTTTGATGATTGTATATCAAGTTTATGATTTTTTCTCTAATGTGCCCAGCTATTATAGCAGAAATGAACACAATACGTGATTTACTGGCTTATTTTAAGAGTTATCGCCCTTGTTTGTGACTTATAATTGTTTTTTTCTGTCACGAAAATTCTATTTCTAGATTTTTCGACTAATTATACATTCAATAAATTAAAGTTTTTTAGGTTATCTATGAGTGATTGCAAATAGCATAACAATTCATTATCATAATTCCTATTACAAGGAGATATGGAACAGAAAAAACAGAGTTATTGCCCCTGGAATAGAGCATTGACTGTAATTTTTACTTTTATTTGCATATTGAATCGTTGCTTTATGTCAAAGGTGTAAAGAAACATACAAAAATTTGATGTTATAAGAAAACAGTCAAAAAATAACGAAAACAAATTCCCATAAAAAATAAAATAGAAAGAGAAAAATCAGAGTTATTGCCCCTGGAAAAGGGCATTGGCTGTAATATTTACTTCCATTTGCATTTAGAATTGTTACTTTATGTCAAAGGTGTAAAGAAACATAAAAATAATTTGATGTTATAAGAACACAGACAAAAATAACGAAAGAATAACTATAAAAAATATATAAAAGAATGAGGAAAATCAGAGTTATTGCCCCTGGAAAAGGACATTGACAGTAATATTTTACTTTTTTGATAATATTTAGCAAGTACAGACATTTGTGAACTAATTGTAACCAGTAATAGCTCATTTGATATATTTGAAATGTAAATAAAGTTAGGTTTATATTATGGTATGCAAATATCTGCACCCAATGACCTTTGACCTATTTCTGACCTTAATACGCGCCTAAGAACTTGACATCCCCCCTAGAATTGTTCGTATACATATGCTGAATATAAATCAAGTGGATGTTGCCCGTCTACACGACATGCCATGAGACCCATTTTCCAGAGCCTTATTTTCGATCCGTAGGCAGACTATTTAGCGTAAACGCGTTTATTGGGAAAGAATAACGTTTTCTCCACTGTATATATGTATTTAAACAATTGGACCATGTCGTTTATACTTATATATTTGTGGTTTAATCCTACTCCTGTTAATATATCGTCTTAAACTTTGAGAAACCTTAAATGTCAAACAGTTTGTATCCAGACCAGACTCTGCATTACTATGCATCTTATCTTATCTTGGTCCGTACTGTTTTTCCCATTCAAACACAATACAATAAAACGTAGAAAATAACAGATTTTAATATCTGCGTGGCAACCAGTTAGGAGGATTATCAGACACCATGTTAACCGGCGTCTAATCAGGCTTCGAAGAGTTTACAATGTGCACTGTGCATCATCGTTTAGCAAGTGCACGTACGCGTACATTGTACATTGGGAAAGAAATTATAACATCTCCACTGTACAGTTGAGAATCTGTTATTCTTTCCCGTTTAAACGCAAACGTACGCAAACGCAAAACACTAAAACGTAGAAAAGTACAACTTTTGGACAATTCTGATAATTCTTGTTTATCCTGGTGGCAAACAGTTTGGAGCCTGATCAGACGCCGGGTTACCCGGCGTCTGATCTGGCTCCAAACTGTTTGCACTGCAAATAATAGTTTTAGCGTAAACGCGTTTATTGGGAAAGAATAACAGATTCTCCACTGTCCCAATCAAGTCGCGGGCTAATGCGACCTCTTGTAGAAAGTGTGCTACAATTAACTTATAAATACACTGCACATGACATAACTTATATAACTTAATATACTTGTATGTACTTCTGTGGGTTGAAATGTCGATCAATTCAGTAAACCCTATCACCACAAAACCTCACCGTTTGCCTCAACTCATTCATCCCTGATACTTCAAATGGAAAGTCCATAGTTGACTATAAAGGATTGTTTTGCAATAAATTGAAAAATGACAAATAGCATACAGTGGAGAATCTGTTATTCTTTCCCAATAAACGCGTTTACGCTAAAACTATTATTTGCAGTGCAAACAGTTTGGAGCCAGATCAGACGCCGGGTAACCCGGCGTCTGATCAGGCTCCAAACTGTTTGCCACCAAGATAAACGAGAATTATCAGAATTGTCCAAAAGTTGTTCTTTTCTACGTTTTAGTGCTTTGCGTTTGCGTACGTTTGCGTTTAAACGGGAAAGAATAACAGATTCTCCACTGTACACCCTGATCAGAAGTATCTGATACATGTATATCAGCTTACTGACCAGGGTCTACACTGTTTGCATATGTCAAGTTTGCTCTTAACCCTTTCACTCTCATTGACGCTTAAAAGCGCGTTTGCAAACAGTTTGGATCCTGATCAGACGCCGCGTGACGCGGCGTGTGATCAAGATCCAAATTGTTTGACACTCGTTTCTTCTTCTTCCAATTAAGAGCCGGGTAAAAGTTCTTCAGTCATATTGGCTTAATTTTAACGTTAAAACGACATTGCAGACAACAAAATTGAAGCAGACGACAATGAAACGTTGAAGGGGTAAAATTCTCACAAAAAAATTGGCAGTGAAACGATTAATAACGGTACACTGTTTGAAAAGGGACACGTACAGTGAAGAATCTGTTATTCTTTCCCGTTTAAACGCAAAAGTACGCAAACGCAAAACACTAAAACGTAGAAAAGAACAACTTCCGGACAATTCTGATAATTCTTGTCTATCTTGGTCGCAAACAGTTTGGAGCCTAATCAGACGCCGGGTTACCCGGCGTCTGATCTGGCTCCAAACTGTTTGCACTGCAAATAATAGTTTTAGCGTAAACGCGTTTATTGCGGAAGAATAACAGATTCTCAACTGTATACATGTACTCGTCGCTAGGGTTGAATGGGTTAACTCTTTTCAAAACATGACAAAGTCTGCTAGAGTTGGTCCCTACTGTCGTCTGCATTATTGTTTTAAAGTCAGAAATATCGATACGAGTAAGACGAGTGATCAGATGCCAAGTAACACGGTTTATGATCAGGATTCAAACTATTTGCAAACTTCACTGCTGGGCCGAAATCGGTGAATAATGGGACCGAGTTGTGTAATTACATCTTCTAATCTTATAATATCATATCCGGTAGGAAGTTCCATTGGTTATAATACACAGTCGGATATCCCAACAAACTCCTCGTTTAAATGCTTCAAACATAGATGTCAATTGTAAACAGTCAGATAAAATGCCGAGTTACTTGGTGTCTGATCTGACTCAAAACTACTTCCTTTTCAGATTTAAACATTTCATCAAAATGTTTCTAACACTATCATACAGTGGAGAAACTGTTATTCTTTCCCAATAAACGCGTTTACGCTAAAACTATTATTTCTATTGCAAACAGTATGGAGCCAGATCAGACGCCGGGTAACCCGGCGTCTGATCAGGCTCCAAACTGTTTGCCACCAAGATAAACATGAATTATCAGAATTGTCCAAAAGTTGTACTTTTCTACGTTTTAATGTTTAGCGTTTGCGTACGTTTGCGTTTAAACGGGAAAGAATAACAGATTCTCCACTGTAACTATTGTTCACTGTATTTGCATGGCTTTTGTGTTTAGTTTCGTTTATAAATGGCACTGAACATCCCCCACCAGAGACATATACAACAATACAGTGGAGAATCTGTTATTCTTTACCGTTTAAACGCAAACGTACGCAAATGCAAAACACTTAAACGTAGAAAAGAACAACTTTTGGACAATTCTGATAATTCTTGTTTATCTTGGTGGCAAAGAGTTTGGAGCCTGATCAGACGCCGGGTTACCCGGCGTCTGATCTTGCTCCAAACTGTTTGCACTGCAAATAATAGTTTTAGCGTAAACGCGTTTATTGGGAAAGAATAACAGATTCTCCACTGTACCCTTCTACTACAACCACTAAAACGAAGATTAATTGACTGTGTTAAAGACAGGTGACATTTTAAAGCAATGTGACAGTAAAACAGAAATTTCTTTATAGAAGCTTTCTGCTTTACTGTACATTGCTTTGAGCAGTCACCTGTGGTAAACACCTAATAATTTTATTAAAACACAATATTGTGGTTATAGTACAGAGATTTTACTGTAAAACATACAGCGACCTCACCTGTGGATATGTAAGGGGAGCTAACTTCTTTTCTTTCAGCTTATCAATTGTGTCTTTGTCATCTCGTAAATCGAGCTTAGTTCCGACCAGTATGATGGGCGTGTCTGGGCAATGATGGCTGACTTCCGGGTACCACTAGGAAACAGACCAATAGAACGTTAGTGTTTTATTTACAGTAGACAAAACCAAACCATAAACGTTGTGTAGACAAACCCTTTCAACTGTAACTGTTGACCTGTACTGAAGACCTTTTGTATACAGGTTGGATTCAGACCAAGCTCAACCTTACGTCGGGCCTAATTAATACCAAACTGCTTGGCACTAAGGTCATGTTTCTGTACATAATTGAAAAAGACCAAACGGATTTCAGAATTTTAGCAGTCTATATTTTAGCGGATCACGGTTCCAGTGGTTTAACCCTTTACCTGATAGCCTGTTTCTAGTATTGAAGATAGGTGATTACTTAAAGCAGGTTGAAAGTAAAGCAGAATGCGCCTTAAGGCGCATTCTGCTTTACTTTCAGCCTGCTTTAAGATATCATGTGCTAGAATATAGAAACTATTCCCTATAATATATATTCATGACTGATTAAATTGGAACTATTTTCTTCAGCGGAGGAATAAATCATATTCGCTAAAAGGCGCTTCTATGGGGCAAAGGGTTAAGTGTCGAATGAGCGGTTTGACACAGGTGCAGACAGGAGAAGTATATACAAAGTTGCATACCCACATTAACATTAACACATATTTTGCCTAGCGTCCCATAAAGGGACATTGGCAAACAGTGTAGACTGATCAGACACCGCATGATGCGGCGTCTGACCATAGTCTACACTGTTTGCTGATAGGAATAATATAAAATAGGAAAACTATAAAATAAAACGACAATATTTAAACCAGACATCAGACACCCCTTACATAAAAAATGGACTCATCCAATATATATAAGTATGGAAGGATCCACTTGCCATAAATGGTTTAAACAGTGTGTATCTACAGTCGAACATCGATAAAGTAAAATAAAAGTTATATGGCGTCTGATCATAATCCAAACTTCAGGCGTAAAATAGCGTATTTATGAAGTAATGTGTTAAACTTACCTTTGCTCGAACGTTTTCAAAACTCGCCGGACTTATAAGGGAGAAACAGATGAGGAAGACATCCTGAAATATATATAAAGAGTTGTCATACTGGGAAACTACAGTGGAGAATGTGTTATTCTTTCCCATTTAAACGCAAACGTACGCAAACGCAAAGCGCTAAAACGTAGAAAAGAACACCTTTTGGACATTTCTGATCATTCATGTTTATCTTGGTGGCAAACAGTTTGGAGCCTGAACAGACGCCGGGTTACAATTGCAAATAATAGTTTTAGCGTAAACGCGTTTATCGGGAAAGAATAACAGATTCTCCACTGTATGTTATTAATTGAAGGAAGCATTGACGATTTCACCAAGTTTCAATACACATCATGATCAAGGCATTAACTATAATCAATGTCTCCTTCATGTCCATTGCATACGGTCTATGACCTAATCAGACACCTAACAAGGCAGTTTCTAGAAATTTATGACCGTTTTAATCTAAGCGGCAAACAGTTAGGAACCTGATCTGGCTTCAAACTGTTTGCAGTGGATATAAGGTTTCTAGCATAAAACGCGTTTATTGGGAAAGAATAACGTCTTCCTCCACTTTAAGGAGTAGCCTTAAAAAGGGGACATTGCATACACTATTTAATGGTTTTAAAAACTTCTCCTATCTGAAGCAGTAGCAATACATTGTACAGTGGAGAATCTGTTATTCTTTCCCGTTTAAACGCAAACGTACGCAAACGCAGATCACTAAAACGTAGAAAAGAACAACTTTTGGACAATTGTGATAACTCATGTTTATCTTGGTGGCAAACAGTTTGGAGCCTGATCAGATGCTCCAAACTGTTTACACTGCAAATTATAGTTTTAGCGTAAATGCGTTTATTGGGAAAGAATAACAGATTCTCCACTGTAATACATTTCAAGTGCATAGTCTAATGAAACCGGATTTCAGTGGAAACAATTGTGACATATCACGTTTAACCTTTAGTTGTAGAACTTTATCATGATTCACCTCTTCACTGTCTTACCCCGAGTACAATGGTTACTTTCAAACATTCTGGATCCTAACGCGGTGTCTGATCAGGAACCAAACCTTTTGACACTGGTATCAATATTATCTTAATTCAGTTGAACTACGTACGTATCTAAAACCTTCATTTACAACGAAAGTGAAAACGGCAGTACTTATTAAAGCAGTCGATATTTTGACGGTGACAGGGTTAAAGCAGACGGTAAAAATGGCGTTGAAAGGTTAAGAAAAAACATGACCAACATGTCACCCACGATATATTTTTGAAACTTTAAATGTCATGTTCTATACTTTGAGCTGCGTCATGCGTATACCCTGATATTCGGAAGTTGCGAACAGTGCACACAAAGCCAACGCTGCGTTTGATAAGCATCTTACGATACATGAAGTGCTGCTATTTTCCCGGAAAGATTCCTAGCAGATTGTAGTTTGAAGCAGATTGAAAGTAAAGCAGAATGCGTCTTGAGGCGAATTCTGCTTTTCTTTCAACATGCTTTAAGTTATCGCGCTTGAAAAATAGAAAATTTGAAAATCTTAGGATTTTTCAAAATCAACTTATTGCAGCCATGCAACGTCGTACGACAAATATTGTCGTAAGTCAAATTATACAGTTCTCAGTGATTATTTATTTCTCCATCTAATCCTGTCTTTTGACATCTCTTTGGAATCGTCTTTTTAAGACGAAATCAGACATGAGATGTATTCTAAAGTTTTTATTACAGTGGAGAAAACGTTATTCTTTCCCAATAAACGCGTTTACGCTAAAACTATTATTTGCAGTGCAAACAGTTGGGAGTCAGATCAGACGCCGGGTAACCCGGCGTCTGATCAGGATCCAAACTGTTTGCCACCAAGATAAACATGAATTATCAGAATTGTCCAAAAGTTGTACTTTTCTACGTTTTAGTGTTTTGCGTTTGCATAGGTTTGCGTTTAAACGGGAAAGAATAACAGATTCTCCACTGTACGCCCATTTTTATCGTGACGACGTTTCGTGAGACGGACCCCTGCAGTAAAACCCCTCTATTACAGTGGAGAATACGCTATTATTTGCCGATAAACACGTAAACTTGCGCTAAAATCAATCAGACTTAACTCAAACGCTTTATAATCTTCGGCCCAGATATGACACCCATCTGTAGAAAACAAACAGCTTGATTTGTAGCCTACTTGAGACTATGAAAGTGATATAAATTTTAAGACTCCTTGACTTTTATATTGACTGCTACAGTGGAGAAAACGTTATTCTTTCCCAATAAACGCGTTTACGCTAAAACTATTATTTGCAGTGCAAACAGTTTGGAGTCAGATCAGACGCCGGATAACCTGGCGTCTGATCAGGCTCCAAACTAGCTAAGGGAATTAGCATAATAATCTTGCAAATTTGTAAGCAAGCATGAAATTTGGCATGAACACTCAGTTATCTATGCACTTTTGAAAAAACCCGTTAGCCACTTGAAATTCAAGATGGCGTCCATTTTCAAGATGGCCGCCATTTCCGGTATCAATTCATACACCTAAGTCGGGTATATCTTTCACAAGTATGCATAAAATCCCTAAATAAGCTTGAAATTTGGCATAAACACTCAATTTGATATGTTCTTATGATGAAAATCGTTAGCTACTAAAAGATTCAAGATGGCGCACATTTTCAAGATGGCCGCCGTTTCCAGTTTCAATTTATACGTCCAAGTTTGGTATATCTAACACAACTATACATTAAGATCTTGAAATTCTTTAAGTAAGCATGAAATTTAGTATACACACTCAGTTGGCTATGCACTTTTGGAAAAAAACGTTAGCCACTCAAAAAATCAAGATGGCGTCCATTTTCAAGATGGCCGCCATTTCCACTTTCATTTTATTATTCCAGCTTGGGCATTTTTCAAACAACTATTACTTGAGTAAATATTTGACACAATTAATGCTAATACAGCTTAGAAATATATATTTGACATAATTATATCCTATGTGTAAGAACATCCAAAATGGCCGATTATTTTTCAAAATGGCCGCCATTGTCAAAATCAAGTAGCGATTTGGTCATCAAGTCGATCCAACTTCATTTGTCTCCTTAATTAGGATTAATAACTCAAATTTACAGCCCTGGAAAGCATGTCTTCATTTAAATTATCTCATTTATGTAAACGCATATAAGTTATCACACATTCAGCTGCACAAATTGGTACAGGCAAGGCCAAACATATAACATTTGCAGCGACCTGAGCAGTCTGTTTTACAGCCACACTTCGTTAACTCTTTGCAATTTTCAGCAATGGGGTCCACCTTAGTCCAGAAAACTTGCCATAAATTGTTCTGCTTTCTCCAATCCCATTCTGCAGGATCTGTCATTGTCATGATACACTCTAAACTGTGGCCCTAAATGCAGCCTGCCCGGTATGCTGCTCGTTTGATGTGCTGATTGTCTTTGTTTTCGAGCAAACACGTATTGTCTTGCCACATGAATATCAACTGCCGAATTGGATCTGTCATACATGGCTATGACAAATCTTTCTAAAGCCTCACAGTCTCCAGGTGTAAAAACTAGAGGATATTTACTCAATTTGAGAAAACGTCACCCATTTCTGTGAGCACATTCGTCGTTTGCCATGCAGCTTTTTAACCTTTCCCACGGAACGCTGACACAGTGTTACATCCGGTGAATGCGTGAAAGAGGGCGATGCCGTTTGTTCTGTTGAATTGGCAAAGTCTTGAATAGGGATCCATCTCACGCTTGCCCCTTGACCGTATTCAATCCAAAGGTTCTCCAAGCCTCGATCACTAAGAGCTGAATATATACTCACAGCAAACCACTAGAATATCAGTGTCACTAGCCTTCTGAATGATGTTCTCATGACCTTGGTTTACAGCGTGCCTTCATTATTATCATAATCATTATCATCATCCAGTTTTGATTAACCAGGCCATTTCTTAATCCTTCTAATAAGGGTGAGGCATGGCTGTCCAGTCTTGAACGAAGTCTCCCTCTCCAAGTTTGGCGATTTTGTGGGTTGGTGTTTCCAACCCGAGAGCTTCGCGGTCAAGTTATACAAGGTCCTCCCAAGTTAGCTTAAGTTTGCCTGGACCCCGCTGTGCTATGCTGTTCAGGCATCTGATTTGAGAGACCCAGCTAGAACTTCTCTCTACATGGCCAAGCCATTTCAGCCTATTTGATTGGACGATCTCCGCAATGCCTTACATGTACAAACATCCTTGTGTCTGCTTCCTCATGATTGCAAGGAACTAGTCCTTCTAGAAGGCTGTCTTGGTTGCATACTGCGCTGTCCTCTTTTGAGACAATCACAACGTTTTGGAAACAAGATTCGATGATCTTATCTGCTAGATACTTAAACAGGTCAGTTTTGTTGTCATTGTCCTTAAAAGCAACTGTGCCAGTTTTGAGGGAGTTTACCCTTGTGTGTTTCATCCGTGTCCTCTCTTCAATCTAGCTTCCGCCTTCAGACTATTTGGCTTATACACATCGATGTATGTCTGTTCTGTTATAATGGGAGGCATAACGCTGAACCTTTGGTATCACTTCAAATGCTGCGTAATCCTCAAATGTCTTGGACAGCCTAGGAAGCAACGCATTTACCAACGCTGAACCATCGATGATGATGGCAGTAGCATTTGGTGTAGTCTCGGAGTTGATAGCTTTGGCTTCGAGAATTGTCGTGAGTGTCGACTTCTGACAACCATACAGGGATCCGTTGTCACTGAGAGCAGCAGGAAAAGATTGGTTTTCATGCTTGAAAAAGTCCAAGAGGTCACATTCTCTTGATTGACATGATACATGTATAAAGAGTTTAAAAGACAGACATTCATCTTTCAAAACTCTCTGCTCAACCTCTCCCGAAGCAGGAAATGCTTTCTTCTCACAGAATTTGAGCTTGACCTTCTTTTTCGGAGCATAGAATGAACTTGTGTCATCTGCTTCCAATCCATTCATGAACTTTGTAAACCTTTCCATGCCATTAGAAACATGTTTTGAGAGCATTTCGATTGCACCGGCAGAGGCTATGACCTTTGTGTCCAAAGAGAGCAAGTCTTTGCTCTCTTCCTGAAAAGTAATACCCATTTCCTTGACTACATTGTACATGTTCCCTACTTGTTCGATGAATGTGTTCTGTGTTTTCGTTGTTTGCTCTTGGTGCCTAACACTTTTTTACGTCATTGTCGTCAAAGAGTACCTCATACTCTGAGGCAAGGCATGAATCCAGCAACCATCCACCTTCTAAGCGAAGACGGATCTTCGGTTACAACAATAGCACCAACTTCTCCTTTGATCACTGCATTGGCTTGTTCATGCGCCTGGTCAATTGATATTGCAGTAAAAGGCCGTTTTGATCTAAACACGACAAAGTTTCCCGCATGAAATTCTCGAGACGACTCTGGATAACCGAAGCATGTCCCTGAGATGTATGGGTAACCAGCGTGCATAATTAGTATTGTTGTTCGCAAGGAAGTAGGGTATCAGTGCGGACAAGGCTTGTGTGTATATGTTGAAGTTTGTCTCGCGTAATGCTCTGATGAAAGACAGAAATGAGAATAGTAAACTCCATTGTCAGCACAACATGCCAATAATTGAACTGGGGACTTTCTTGGACTTGCTTGTCACACCATTGTTCTAAACTTAGCTTTTCTGACTCGTCGTCAGTCTCGGTGCAGTACATATTATATGAATCTGTGAGGAGCTTGTACAATGCGCAAGCTGTAATCTGGGATTCGCGAAGCAGTGGAAGCAGAGATGCAATTATGACTTCAAACGCGAGACCTCTCTCTTTTGATGCATGATGCGCAGACCAGGTAACATTCGCACGTTCATCTAGTGTTTCAGCAAGAAAAACCTCCTCGAGCCACTCAAATTCACAATGTAGTTCGAGTTTTGAGTTTTGAATGGTTTGATTAAAACGATTTTCTGATGTTGGAGGAGATATCTTTCCCATAAGGACTGCAGGGGCGACATTTGTACATGAATCTGGGAGTTCTGGTACTTGTTTCGCCATGTAGTTCCTAATACTAAAAGAATCACGCATGATTCAAAACCACTGGCATGCTTTCCTTTTGGCTCTTGGCAGAGTAGGGGATAATTTCGGTTCAATAAACAGAAAACTTCTTTATCCCCACAATCAAGAAAAGGTAGGAAAATTAGATCTATGACTTCAATAAACTATCAAAGGCTTTGCTGCATAGCTATTACTGAACAATAGACTGATATTGGCATAAGAAACAGCATAAAATGTCGGTGTAGTACTAAGAAAGAGATTTAAAACATGCCGCCCTATTGAAAAGTACACATTACGATGTATAACGCGTCTTCTTCCTGCCTATTACCAATAAGTCCATACTACCCACCCCCCACCCCCACCTGCGTGAAAAATACGATGCAGATGCTACTTATTAACATAAATTAGATTGTTTATTACGTAGGTGTCCTTTTTGTAAGGCAAAAATATCTTTATAGTAATTATATAGCGACATGTACATATGAGGTTGACTCTCTTTATTGTGTAAAGTAGGATGTTGAAAATGCCACAAGTTTGATACAAAGATGCAATATTTCACTCTAAATATCAAAGAAAAACAAACTATATCTTTTTAACATTCTAATCAACAAACCAACTAGGAATAATGCTTGCTTTAAATTGTATTCGAGTGCAGATAGTTTGATTTGTACAAAAATGTATATTAAGATTCTGTGTGGCGGCCATTTTGAAAAAATGGCGGCCATTTTGATTTTTTTGAATGGCTAACGGGTTTTCCTGAAATAACACATATCAATGCACATCCTTGCAAAGTTTGATGCTTGCTTACAAATTTGCAAGATTTTGATGATAAATTGATTTAATTCCCCTAGCTAAACTGTTTGCCACCAAGATAAACAAGAATTATCAGAATTGTCCAAAAGTTGTTCTTTTCTACGTTTTAGTGCTTTGCGTTTGCGTACGTTTGCGTTTAAACGGGAAAGAATAACAGATTCTCCACTGTAACCACTTGATGTCTGCCAACACCTCTATCAACGTCAAAAACTTGTCGACGAATTTTAAAGCAGACGGTTAACCCCTTCACTGCCTTACCCCGAATACAGTAGTTATTTGCAAACAGTTTAGATCCTGATCAGACGCCGCGTAACGCGGCGTCTGATCAGGATCAAAACTGTTTGACACTCGTTTCAATATTTCTTAAGTCAAAATACCAAATTTGTTCTTTAGAAATAGAAGCAGACAATTTAATTTTGATGACGTCATGACAGTGAAGGGGTTCAATGGCAGTGAAAAGGATACGTCAAAGTCTAAAGAGTAAGTAATAACTATGACATAAATTTCGCAGACGACAGACAATACGTATAACAGCAGGCGATAAAACGTTTAAAGCCCTAACCCTTATTCTGTCGTAATATACAGTGGAGAATCTGTTATTCTTTCCCAATAAACGCGTTTACGCTTAAACTACCATTTGCAGTGCAAATAGTTTGGAGCCAGATCAGACGCCGGGTAACCCGGCGTCTGATCAGGCTCCAAACTGTTTGCCACCAAGATAAACATGAAATATCAGAATTGTCCAAAAGTTGTACTTTTCTACGTTTTAGTGCTTTGCGTTTGCGTACGTTTGCGTTTAAACGGGAAAGAATAACAGATTCTCCACTGTATAGTGCTGCCTTTCTACAACGGCACTCGAAACAACGATTCCCTCCTAACAGCAATGCTTACCACTGTTCCCCGAGCGAGACATTTATTTCTAACGCTTTCACTGCTTCTATATAGTCTGCTTAAAATTGTCGGCAGCTGTTTTTCTCAGAGATACATATTATTGGCCAATTTGATAGAAGAAATATCGACGAGTGACAAACAGTTTGAATACAGATCAGACGCGGCGTCTGATCTGTATTCAAACTGTTTGCAAATGTAAGCAAAGTCTTAATTTCCCCTCCCTATAACTCCTCCCTCCGATCAACACACACAATATGTGTCTCCCATTGGGTGTTATTGTAGTGAGGGAGCACTCTATGGCTTACCGTTTGAGGGTACGATAGTGGTCGCAGTCTGTCGTAGTCTTCCTGTCCAGCTGTATCCCAGAGACCCAGGTTAATAGGTTTCCCATCTACCATAACATTAGCAGAGTAGTTGTCGAACCTACACAAATATAAATAAAGTGAAACCTCTAAATTTCGACCAGTAAATTGTTTAAATTATTAGATGTTTCAGACAGGTACATGTGTACGTGTAACTACTAAAAGCAAGGCGACAGTAAATCAGAAAGCATCCTGCTTGAAGCTGTCATTTGTCTTTTATACAACAAATTGGCCTTCGTTTTTGTGGTCGTAATAGAGAAGTTTTTACTATACATGTGTATGAAAATATATACGTGTAGGACATGGTGATATGATAACTTATAAGATATATGATAGGTTCTCTTTTGGAATGTTCAAGGCCACTATAGAGTATACTTTATTATAGATGTCAGATGTATTCCAAATAAGTCTTATACAGCAAACCCTCTCTAATGCGACCACTAAGTTATGTTAATTATTAGGTTTTACGACAGGTGACTGCTAAAAGCAAGGTGACCTTGCTGTAAGCTG
Source organism: Gari tellinella (assembly GCA_922989275.2). Lineage (NCBI taxonomy): Eukaryota > Metazoa > Mollusca > Bivalvia > Cardiida > Psammobiidae > Gari > Gari tellinella. The sequence continues at coordinate 98,279,287 of OV277856.1, read as the reverse complement.
TCATCTGTCTATTATACAATAAATTAGCCTTCGTTTTAGTGGCCGTAATATAGAGGTTTTTTGTGGTCTATCTTTTTTCGAAGAGATTTCGATTTAGACAGGTTTTATTGTACATACACTGTACAATGGAGAAATACGCTAGTCTTTCTCGTTTAAACTCAAATGCTATGAAGATGCAATAAAATGTAGAAAATGGCATATCCTTATAAATATTGTCGATTCTTTTTAACCCTTCCCCCACCCCAATAGAGTCGCCTTTTAGCACATCTATTTTATTTCTCAACTTAAGAAAATAGTTCCAATTTATACAGTCGCGAACATGTACCAAAAAGAACAATTTTATACCTCGCAGATGGTAGCTTTAAGCAGGCAGAAAGTAAAGCAGAATGCGCATCAATGCGCATTTTGCTTTACTTTCAACCTGCTTTAAGTTGTCATCTGTCTTAAAAACTTGCAACAGGCTATTGGGTAAAGGGTTAATTTCATAGGGTTTATTTGAGTGGCACATCCGGCGTTTTATCTGGCTCCAAACTGTTTGCATGGACACTATGGTTTTAGTATAAACGTGGTTTTTCGAAAACCAATCTTCCGTAACAGTAACATCTGAAAAGAAAAGAAATCGCTCAATCGGAAAATCGCTTAATTTGACATGTAGTTCCGTGTTTTGTTTGTTTGTGTATTAATATCAACAGTTCCCCAAGTAGGGAATGTCCCTCATATCTGTATATATTATATATCCTTATATTTTAATAGATACATATACATACATGTAGTTACATGTAGCTGAATAAAACATATCATATCATATCATGTAGTTACATGTATTTAAGGAATCTGCCAATATTTGGATGGAACCACAAAACGTCCACAAGCTACAAATGTAGCTGAAACACTTCCTCAAATAAAACTTTGAGCATCCTGACTATAGGATTGGAGCCCAAAGAAGTAAGTGGTCAAGTAATTGCTAGTTTAAGACAGTAACCACTCGGCCATTGGAGCCCCTCTAAGTACAGCTAAGTCACGCTTAGACTTAAGGGTTAACATCCTCAATGAGTGTTGGGTTGAGTGGTCGTAATACATGTACAAAGTCCCGCCATCAACCCCGCCAAATACAATACACAAAGCTCCTATTAACTCATTTGTGCCCACGATCCCATATATTGGACACAGGCAAACAGTGTAGACTCTGATCAGACGCCGCATTATGCGGCGTCTGATCAGTCTACACTGTTTGCTGATAGGATTTTCAATATAAAACAAAATGAAAATGAAAATTTTGACCACGCATCCCTTTGATAAAAAATAGACTTATCCAATATAAAACATGGAAGAATCCACTGGGCGCAAATGGGTTAAAGGGGCGTCCTCTACTGCTTTAATCCTACATTAAGTCGACACATCTCTATACATCTACAATTTCAACTTCATATTCAAGTCAGTGGTCACTAACACAAGATTTCGTTTTGAAAAGTCGAATTACGACAACTAAATTGGGTTTAATTTTAAGTTTTAAAGGCAATGGCTTGTTTAAAGTAAAATAAAATTAAACTGAAACCTTCTTCAGGGTTTCACCTTGCTTTAAGCTGTCACCTGTCTTTTATACAATAAGTAAACCTTATTTTAATGGTCGTGATAAAGAGTGTTTACTGTATGGTCCCTTTAAACCCTGGCGACGCCTATATGCGTGATTTAAATTCAGCTTACAGTGGAGAATCTGTTATTCTTTCCCGTTTAAACGCAAACGTACGCAAACGCAAAGCACTAAAACGTAGAAAAGAACAACTTTTGGACAATTCTGATAATACTTGTTCATCTTGGTGGCAAACAATTTTGAGCCTGATCAGACGCCGGGTTACCCGGCGTCTGATCTGGCTCCAAACTGTTTACACTGCAAATAATAGTTTTAGCGTAAACTCATTTATTGGGAAAGAATAACGTTTTCTCCACTGTAATTATGCAAACAGGGTAGACCCAAAACAGAGGGCTCCTACAGAAGCCGTATAATCAGGTTCTGCACTGTTTGTAATTTTGCAATATATTGTAAAAACAACCCTTAATTTTATAGTCAATGAACTGGACTTAATTGGAATCTGGAAGGGAGGAATGATTTAGTGTTTTAGAATACTTACACAGTCGGGATATACTCGCCGGGAAAGGCGTTCGTCGTGTAACTAATCAACAGACAAGTCTTACCGACGGCTCTGTAAATAGAAAATAACAGTTTATTAATCAGTCTTGGTATTACTTTTGGATCTGCGTCATGAGAAACAAAATATAATATAATATTGCAAATAGTGTGGATTCACGTGGTCGGATACAGCTTTTAAGTTTGGGACTCTAAACTGTTTGTATCGGTAATATTTGTTTAACACATTCAACCCTACTCGTCATTTACAAACACTGTAATTTGGAAGACTACATTCGTTCTATGCAAACAATAAAGATCCTGATCAGAGGGCTCCTACAGGAGCCCTTTGATCAGGATCTGCACTGTTTGGTCATTTGCAATATATATTGCGGAAAACAACCCGATATGGACATAAATGGACTAGATTTAATTGGAAACTTGAATTGCCCATTATAGGTTTCAGGGATGAATGAGCCACATGTATTGGGAAAGAATAATGTAGTCTCTAGTGTAAACACAATTCCCCTTCGACAGCCTCAGTGAATCAGGAAGTCTAAATAGATATTTCAACTGCAATGAAATGTGTTTCACTGTTAAAATATACATCGAACATAAGCATCATTCATTTAATTCCTCGATGTATTCAAACCATCCGAGATCGATGTCTAGAAATAAGTAATATTAGTGTTAGTCTTCAAAACATTATGACATTATTACATGTACATGTACAGTACGAAAGTCATGCGAAAAACACGGTTCGTAGCTTTCTGTATTTGTTTGCACTTTAACCCTTTGAACCCTAGCCCCGCATATTGGCGTCCTTTGCAAACAGTGAACATGTAAATAGTACACTTGTCCTATGCAAACAGTGAAGACCCAGATCAGAGGGCTCCTTATGAGCCCGCTGATCTGGGTCCTCACTGTTTGTCATAATGCCAAACATTGACAAAAACAACCCTTAAAAGTCAGAAATAGACTAGACTAAAATTGCCACTGGATTTGTCCATTTAAAGTTTCAGGAAGGAAAGAGTTAATAAGGGCTAACGTGTCTTTAAAGACCACCATTCTTACTTGTTACATGTAAGTGGAAGCTATAGACAGGTTTTAATTTATAAATGCAAGTTAAAGGTTTCAAATAATTTGTCAGTGAACTAAAGTAAAACCTCTCTATTATGACCGATAAAACGAAGGCTAATTGATTATATAAAAGATAGTTGACTGCTTAAAGCAAGGTGACAGTAAAAGGAGCTTTCTGTTTTACTGCCACCTTGCTTTAAGCAGTCACCATGTCGTAAACGCCTTATAATAAACACAATTTAGTGGTCGCAATAGAGAGGCTTTACTGTACCTTTTTATATGCCTGGTTAAGATATAACATGCTACAATATGAAAACAGTCTACCCACTTTGTTTAGCAACCATACTCCCATTTCACTATATTTATATCAGTCGTCTACTTACTCTAAATACAAATGTACATGTATCTTTTTCCGATTTAGATCTTTTGGCATGATACATTGGAGAAAACTTTATTCTTTCCCAATAAACGCGTTTACGCTAAAACTATTATTTGCAGTGCAAACAGTTTGGAGCCAGATCAGACGCCGGGTAACCCGGCGTCTGATTAGGCTCCAAACTGTTTGCTACAAAGATAAACATGAATTATCAGAATTGTCCAAAAGTTGTACTTTTCTACGTTTTAGTGTTTTGCGTTTGCGTACGTTTGCGTTTAAACGGGAAAGAATAACAGATTCTCAACTGTACGCCTGTCAAACAGTTTTGTTTCTGATCTGACATGATTATTTCTGCTTAACCAATTACCCTATAATAACGCATTTTATGCCTCATGATTATTTTGAAAGTATAAGAAAATAATTCCATGTTATACAACCATGAATATGCATCATGAGAGATATGTCCTATATCTTGCCAAATGGTACATGTAGCTTTTAACAGACTGAAAATAAAGCAAACTGCTCCTTTACGAGCATTCTGCTTTACTTTCAATCAACTTTAAGCAACCTTCTGTGTTCAAGCAGCTTGGTGATAAAATCGTGTTAAAACAGCTAAACAGCTCAAGAGCAACTCTAGATTACAATATCAATGACCAAAAAGCTTTTATCATCGTCATTTTCATGACAGATAGCGGCTACCCCTTTCATCGCAACGTTTAGTTGTTTTATTTAACTCTCAATTATTAATTTAATATAAAAGTAAAGCAGCTGAATCAAAGATATATCGAAACGTGTGTCAAACTGATTCGATTCTGATTAGACGGCGTATATCAGAATCCAGACTGTTCGAAAAAACGAATGTGTTCGCCTATGACGTTCAAATGGTTAATGTAGAACAAACATAAGTTTCTTATATATCTGCATTTTGACTGACACTCATTCCCGATGGACAATACGTTATTATTCCCATTGAATCTATTTTACGAAACTAAACGACAATGCAACTTGCAATGAATGTAGAAATCAACATGACAACATACAAAATATGACAACATACTGACGATTAACTATAATCTCAGTAGCAAACTGTTTGGAGCCTGGTCTGACGCCGGGTTACCCGGCGTCTGATCTGGCTCCAAACTGTTTGCAATGGAAATGGTGAGTTAAGCACAAACGTGCTTATAAAGTGGGGAAATCCAGTGCAGCAGGTTAATGGAGGACAAACGTAATGCGGATGGATTATTTGGGTGGATTCTATAATTATGACGTTTGTCATACATATAGCAGTCAACTAACATTACATGTAGTTACACCCATATTATTCATTTTATAATAGTCACGACATACGTGTACTCTGTTTTCATCGTTATATAAACCCACTCATTCAGGACACGGTTATATATAGAAAACTACTGGTATTACAACATGTAACCTTTCTCCTTCTATTAGCCTATATTGGCAATGTACAGTGTATACCCAGATCAAACAGACTCTGAAGAAGCTATTTGGTCTAGGTTTATATTGTTTTCTGAAAGAGTCTGTCTTAGATGAATCTGTGCTCTTTTCGGGGGAACTGGTTCCTTATTGTATCAGCCAATGCAATAGTTAATATGATAGCTGTTCATATTAGGCGGATTTTTTAACATGAACATTAAACAGGAGGGTTTAAATGCTCACGATGTAACCTATAAATGACGAATTTCTAAATTGAGAACGTTTCCAAAAACCGAGTCCTTAAACTGCGGGGTGGGGGACTTCAGTTCTACATCATTTATTCAGTCTATGCACATTGTCTTGAAGAGAAGAACAAATCAAGCCACGACAAAAGAGCATTGCTACATTTTGTAAATGCATGCACTTAAGCTTTCTGAAATAGTTTGCCCTTCATTAAGCTAAATGTACCATAATTCTTATATACAACTGCCATTTCATATTTCAGAGCTATAGGGCGCCCTGCCTTATTTTCTATCCTGCATGTAGCTAACACATTGTCAAGTACACTGTACATGATTATAAGTGTCTTCTGAACAATTTGCCCATCCTTATAGAGGGGTATGTTATTATATATCCACTTTTTGTGTTGCCGTAAAGCGTCATTAACTCTTTTAGTGCCAGTTTTTTCGTGAGACTTTTAGCCCTTCGCCGTTTCATTATCGCCTGCTTCAATTTTCTTGTTTGGAAGATCATTTCAAAGTAAGATTCAATGTAGTATGACTTAAAACATATCGATACGTGTGTTGAACAGGTTGGATCCTGATAAGACGCCGCGTTACGTGGCGTCTAATAAGGATCCAAACTTTTTGCAAAGGTCAGTGTTGTCGGCATCGGCAGTTAAAGGGTTAAAGCTGGAAACGTTTAGTATCCAGGTGAGACAATGAGTAACTCGGCGTTTCATCAGCATCAAAGCTGCTTGACACTATCGTGACCTTTTCTGACAAAAACTGAACTTATTTCAATTCGAAATGTGTTGCATATGGAACATTTGCAGACGACAATTACATGTATGCTAAATGTTAGTGGCATCTTTTAACCCTTTACCTGATAGTGCATTTCTAGTATTGAAGATAGGTGACTTCTTAAAGCAGGTTGAAAGTAAAGCAGAATGCGCCCTGAGGCGCATTCTGCTTTACTTTCAGCCTGCTTTAAGCTATCTTGTGCTAGAATATAACTAAATATTTTCTATAATATATATTCATGACTGATTAAATTGGAACTATTTTCTTCAGTGGAGGAATAAATCATATTCGCTAAAAGGCGCTTCTATTGGGTAAAGGGTTAAATCTTGTCTCCATGTCCCCATAACCCGACCAGTAGGACAGTTGCAAACAGTTTTGATCCATATTGATTGAGGTTCTTATTGTGTTGTATCAGTGCAAACGAATGCAATGGTGAGCAGGTAAAAAGGCCATAGTAGAATCGAAATATATATTGCAAATCTTTGTGCAACAGTTAGCTGTTACAGTATTAAGTAAATGCTAGAACTATTATTTCTATTGCAAACAACAAACGAAACGCAAACGAAACACAAACGCAATGCAATACAATGTAGAAAAATACATTTTTTTGGAAATTCTATCAATTTTAATCTGCGGAGTGGCAACCAGTTTGGAGCCTGATGAGACGCCGGGTTATCCGTCGTCTGGTCTGGCTCCAAATGCTTTCTATAGAAATGATAGTTTTATCGTACACGCGTTTATTGGAAAATAATAAATTCTTCTTCACTGTCCATCTACATGTAAAGTGCAATCTTCCAGCAATACATGGGGTAGAGGTACATGTACATGTATTGCAATATTCAAAAGCATATAATAATGTATGTAATTGTATACTGTATATGCCGAGAAAGTGTATAGTTTTCAAATAAACCTTCTTCTTTTTCTTCATATATTCGGTTAATGCAGACACTAGACAATCCCTTGGTACTTTAAATGCATTATTTTCGTTTTACAACAGGATTTCACTTGTCTATCGATTACTCATGCATATAGAGCATTCAACTTTTTACAATTTATCAGTTAATGGCTGGCAAGAAATATTTCATCAAACAAGAAGCAAAATACTACAGTCGAACTTCGATATCTCGAAGTCGGTTTTGTCGAACATACCCGTATTTCAAAGTTAAAACGAGGCTAAACCACGTTTTAACTTTGAAATATGGGTATGCTCTACTTAACCGAGCATCAAATAATGCAGTTCATATGTCGAACTATCGGATAGTCGAGTAAAACAAGTTTGAGATATCGAAGTTCGACCGTAGTTACAGTGGAGAAAACGTTATTCTTTCCCAATAAACGCGTTTACGCTAAAACTATTTTTTCCATTACAAACATTACAACCCGGCGTCTGATCAGGCTCCAAGCTGTTTGCCACCAATATAAACATGAATTATCAGAATTGTCCAAAAGTTGTATTTTTCTACGTTTTAGTATTTTGCGCTTGCGTGCGTTTGCGTACGTTTGCGTTTAAACGGGAACGAATAACAGATTCTCCACTGTAGTAGTGCAGACGCAGATAAGATGGCTCCCTACTGAATCTACATGGTCTACACTGCTTGAAAAATATATTAAACTGGTTTTCACCAAAGAAATGTTATTAATTCCTTCACTCCCGTCGTTTCGTCTGCTGTCGTTTGCTACTATTTCTAAACTTAATATTTAATGCATTTTGACTGGAGAATCGTCGATATCAGTGCCAGATTGTTTGGATCCAGATCAGACGCCGAATTATTCGATGTCTGATCTGGATCCAAACTGTTTGCAAATATCATTTATAGTTGACTTGTCAGTGAAGGAAGATAAATATAGCTGCTTTATTTCAGGTTTGACCTCCTTTCGGAAAATATGATACCTTCATACGTAAGATGTTTGGTGTTAGTTTCAAAGAATTGACGTAGTGTTCCATTTTGAGATTCGTGTTAGCAAATCTTACTAAACGAACTCAGAAATGTCTGGAGTTTGAACCCTTAATGTATCCTGCCGATCGCGACTTGGCGAATGTTTTGATTCAGATCAGACGCCGCGAAACGCGGCGTCTGATCTGGATCCAAACTGTTTAATACTCTAGCAAACGCAGTGCATAACTCATACGTACCATAGAACTTTTACTGTCGACCAAGATAAGCAACTTGCTTCATAGAAACAATTTCCAACACATTACCTAGCTATATTTCTCATAAACATGCATTTAAATGCACCTACTCTGTTAAGATGCATTGAAATTTGAAACCATTTGAATACTTTTTACATCATGATTTGGGCTTCTCAATACAGATAAGAGTTAGTAAATGAACATTTCTAACATGTTCTCCTTTTAAAACCGAACTCTATTGTGTGACTTATCATTAGAATCGTCTCTTCAAGACGATTCTCTTGATTAGTTACAACATAAGGTTGGTGCAGACATATTGAAGTTAGAAATTGAAATACAGCGCTCCCTCTATACAACGACTCCAAATGGCAGACAACCATTGTGTGCGCTGTTCGGAGGGAGTCGTTATAGGGAGGGAAATTGACTTATATTTGCAAACATCTTGAATCCAGATCAGACGCCGCGTAATGCGGCGTCTGATGTGGATTCAAGCTGTTTGCCATTCATCATTGGGTTTTTTCTGTCAAAATGTCCAATATGTGACTTTGAGAAAAACAGCAGATGCCAATTTTAAGCAGATGGCATTACAGCCGTGTAAAGGTTGGACATAACTGTATTGTTTAGGGAACAGCCGCAACCGTTGTTGTAAATAGGGAATCGTTGTTCGGGGAGCCTTTGTAGGGAGCGAGAATTGTACTTGCTTTATCTGGTGCTTTATTAATGTAAAGCAATATTTTCTTTTTATGAGCTTTCTGTTTTATTTTCAGCCTTTCTTTGTAAGCCACTTCATCCTTTAACACTCAATAAAAGTAATGGAGAAAATAGTTAAGCAGACATCCTTTACGACTATTTAGGTGGGGTTTATTTTTCTAAATTTCTTTATACGCATATATTTTTCGTGTGCTTCGTTTTTGTTAAAATACAGACGTGAAATCAAATAAATTAGTAATTCGGATAAAGACGTATTTACATTCATGTAGTATCTATTTTCTGAATTATGTGTACTTTAGGGAAATAATCTGAATATATTATCTTGATTCATGTAAACTATTTTCCCCACGAAAAGACGAGGGATTTTGAGAACAATATCTTCCTCGCCAAGAAGATTAAGCACACATCAAGACGTTCACCATTCTGAAACCAAAACGACACACAACACATGAGTACATGTGCACTGGAGAAGACGTTATCTTCTTCCCCAATAAACGCGTTTATGCTAAAACTATTATTTCCATTGCAAACAGTTTGGAGCCAGATCAGACGCCGGGTAACCCGGCGTCTGATCAGGATCCAAGCTGTTTGCCACTCAGATTAAACTGAAACGTCATAAATGTCTTTAAACTTCTAATTTTATACATTGTTTTGTAATGCTTCAGCGTTTCATTTGCTTTCAAACGGGAAAGAATACGGTTTTCTCTGCTGTATGTATGGCGATTCTTGAAAACTGAGTGCAACTGGAAGCTAGATACAGTACAAAGGTAACTAGAAAGTCCCGAAATAATCTTTCGGCATTGTTTTGACTTGCAGCAGTTTGCGATAAAGCATGTTTCGAGTGTCGTTGATGAGAAAAAGTTACTGCATGCTTGCATTGGGTAAACGTTTATTCGCAGACATAATGGAAATAAAATATTGAAAATGGTATTTTTATACACAGACTATTTTTTTTTTATTTGATGGCAAATGTTTTGAAGGTAATCCGGCTTCTGATCAGGCTTAAAACTTTTTGCCATTTATACCAGAATAAATTGTCAAAATTGCCAAAAAGTTGTCCTTTACTCCATTTTATTGCAATGTGATAGCGGTTGCGTTTAATCGTTAAAGAATAACATCTTCTCCACTGTATTTTAAGTTTGTTAAACAAAACACGGAGATTAGTCTGAGATCTTTCTCATACTTTTGATTGGTCATGCAGAGTTCAGCAAAATGCTCATCTCTGACCAATGAAATGCTTGAATTTGATAGCGAACTCAGACTCATTTCAAACGCTTCATAAACATTAGCCCTGGCTCTAAACTGGTTTCAATTAACATATTAATTGTTTTAGCACACACCCGTTTAGTGGGAAAGGATAAATTATAAAGTCCCTTGTAACTACAATGTACTGCATACACGTTTTCGCTGCCGTTGTGCACGTTTCCTTGTTTCTGGTGATAAAAGTTTGCAAAGAAAAATGTTGCCTTGTAGATCATTAAACTTTCATTATTACAGTTGGGAAGACGTTATTCTCTCCCGTTGAAACGCAAACACATGACAATAAAACTTAAAAGATGAAATTTTTTAAACAATTTTGAATATTCAGGTTATTCTACGAAATCACAAAGGCAATTAATATGTTGATACGATAAATTCACAATGACCGAAGAACGTTGTCATTTGGACTTTAGGAAAGTGAAGAGGCACTGACTCATTGTACATGTATTTGAAAGGTTACATCCAAATATGGCTGCGCTTGTTCTTGTTATCAGCGTGACTATAACACTGTACACCATTAACCCATTACCCCATTAATACGCATTTTTATGCCTTTAATTTATTCCTCCACTGAAGAAAATACTTTCACTTCATACTTTCATACTTTAATGTACCGTAAGAAATAATTTATATATCCTTTCAGATGATAGCTTAAAGCAGGCTGAAAGTAAAACAGAATGCGCCTTAAGGCGCATTCTGCTTTACTTTCAACCTGCTTTAAGTGGTCACCTATATTCAATACTAGAAAATGCTATGGCATAATGGGTAAATACAGTCAAGCGACGAGTATGCTGGTCCTTTACAGACAGTGTTAGAGTACATGTACCTATTTCCTGTCCAAACAGTGCAGATCAAGACCATATGGCTCCTGATCAGGGTCTGCACTGATGTCATTGTATTGGAGAAAACTCCCCTTAATAGTACATGGACTACAGCTAATTGCAAACTGGAATGTCCATTAAAAGTTTCAGGGGTGAATGAGTATTTATTAATTTGGTCATATCACCCCGGCGTTTGAACGCTAGCAACCGAAAATGAGCGGATTGTAAATCCTGAGTCTTAACGTTTTGTATCAACGATTGTCGGTAATTTTTGCTGCGCTTATGACAGTCGTTGTTTGCGGAGCGTGTAATAGATGCCTTTCCCCACTTAATTATTGATATAGCTAAATTATAGAAGTTAAGTGTTTAAAAATTGAGTGTTATATAAGATTTAGCAAATATCTAGTTGAAATTTGCTCTAAATCTGTCATAAAGTACGTTCCTTGCACATATGATCTGCTAGGGAATTAACAATTGAAACATTCAACATGCAGACAATACATTTCATTGGCACATTTGACATGCATACAACACATTTCAAAACATAATTATCTCAATCTATCATATATGTCACTACTGCTGTTTTTGCACACTAGTATTGAACAACAATGATACCAGTTTAGATTTTTAAAGTAAATTTGGTAATGGGGCCTACTGATAGAATAACAATTTGAATGGATATTTATAAGGTTTTTTTTTTATGAGTAACCACAGTGATCTGCACAATGAAATACTTTCATATATTTTCATTTTTTGTTTTATAATTGATTTTCTAGTTCTATTATTGAAAGCGAACACGTAGTAAATTTACTCCGTGTAGCGAATCACTAACTGTTATGGTACATGTATATGGGAAACACTCGGGTTATCCATTCGATCATAGATACATCAAACAGTGCAGATCAAGATGAGAAGCCGCGTTTGCGGGGTTTCGTCTTGGTCTATACTGTTTTTGAAGTTCCTTATATTATACATGTATATATACTATTAAATGTTTGCGAAGCGGTGGCTTGTCAAGATCTTTACTAGTTGACACTCACACGCATCAACAGCATTTTGTATAGCAGTATAATACAGTGAAGAAAACGTTATTCTTTCCCAGTAAACGTGTTTACGCTAAAACTATTATTTTCAGTGCAAACAGTTTGGAGCCTGATCAGACGCCGGGTAACCCGGCGTCTGATCAGGCTCCAAACTGTTTGCCACTCAGATTAAACAAGAATGATTAGAAATGTCAAAAAATGGTAATTTCCTACATTTTAGTGTTTGCGTTTGCGTTTCGTTTGCGTTTAAACGGAAAAGAGCGTTTTCTCCAATATATATAGTTAATGGCAGTGTCTAGACCAAATTTAAATGATGACGACGGTCCTTGGTCTACTAAAAATACAGTGCAATAAGGGAGTTCACAACTAAAACGTTATCTAATTACAGGTGTTTTATCTTTATTTTAAGAGGGTTTTCTAGGCACCTCGTGATTTCAAGTCTCTCTACATGTGTATAATGTTTATTTCATTGTCAGCACGTGACAATATGATCAATTTTGCCATCTGCGGAAATACTTAACCCAGTTTTATGCTAGAAAATATTCAATGAATAATTCCATTATGTTTCTTAATCATTTTTATAGTCGTTAAGTCTTCTGCTTCAGGAGTCGTCTTCTTTTATTTCTCAATTGCAGATTGAAGATATTTTACCGTAAGAAACACCAATGTTAGCGTTGTGTCGTCTGGGTCCTGTTCAGCTACCTAATAACGCATTTGATCTGAATCCAAACTGTTTGGGGGAAAACAACACAGTCGTGCTAAGCAGAACAGAGAGTCAGTGATTTATTATTAATCATAGTGTGTTTTATAAACAATGATTCGTTGTCTGAGTATCTATAGTACTCCCTCTCCACATCAACATCCAATAGGAGGCAAAGATTGTTGGTGTTGTTGGGATGCATTTGTTATAAGGATGGAAAAGTCAATACCCTCAGTGCTGAGCTTACATTTGCCAACAGTTTGAACCCAGATCAGACGCCGCGTTACGCGGCGTCTGATCTAGGTTCAACCTGTTTTTCACTCGTTTTTATGTTTCTTCTGCCAAGATGTTCAATACGTAACTTTAAATTTTAATCAGACCACATATCACCAGTGAAAGCGTTAGAAACAAATGTCTTGTTTGGGTAGCAGCGTCAAGAATAATGGTAAGGAGTGTATCGTTTTTCGAAGGGCCGATGTAGGGAGGGAGTATTGCTTAACCCTTTAATGCCTTTCATCCACAGAAACACGTGTTTGCAAATAGTGTAGACTCTGACAAGAAACAGCATTCTGCTGCGTCTCATTAAAAGCTGCACAATTTGCTATTACATGGACAAATACTAAACTGTCTCTAGATCACCATTGATAATTTTAAACAAGCACACAGGGAGATTTCATTGCAATATCCAGTCATAAATGAGTCCCACTTAAGGCCAATATAGCAGACTTTTTGTTTAATTGCGCATTTTATGGTGCGGCATTTTGGCATACCACTGTTTGCATTGTTTCTCTTAAGGAATAGTATGACAATTGACAAATTATTTACCTATATAACTAATAATACTATAACTAATAATACTTTTAACATAATATTTGGCACAAATTGTAGTATATGCTAAACAGGTTTATACGTTACTCTTAAATGCATACTGACTAATTAACCCTATACCCCATGGTATGTTTCTAGTTTCCAAGGCAAGTACATGTACATGTAATTACTTAAAGCATGTTGAAAGTAAATCAGAATCCACCTTTATGCGCATTCTACTTTACATTCAATCTGTTTTAAGCCACCATTGGCTAGAAGAAATAGCACAATGCATGTATTTATGATGCATATGCATGACTATAAGTTGGAACTACGTTGTATTTTCTTCAGTGGAGGGATAAATCAATGTCACTCAAGGCGTATTTATGGAGTAACTGCTCAAAAGAACCCTCGTATCTAGTAAAGACCAAGATGAGGCTATATTGACAACCAATGTCGCGTTTTTTAACATATGTCATACACACAGACATTGAAAACACAAGAGCACAATAAGAATTCAATTAAGTATATTTCCTGCGACATAAATATATTTTGATATTTGTATCAATGCAACTTAAGCGGGTGAGCGGAAGTAAAATGCATCATGGGGTATTTTGTCGGCTTTGTTTCGTGACAGTCTGACAGGTTTTCTTGTATCTGATCACGATCTACAGATATCTGATCAGGGTTCGGACACAGAAAACAGGTAAATTGATACATGTACACGGATAGCCATTGGATAGTTAATCTTCATCACGCTATGTACATGTATTTGTCGTCTGCAAAACTTGTCATCTGCTACAATTCTAAGACTGGATTTAGCTCCATTTTCTTTCAGAAAATATCTCAATAAGTATATGGCTCAAAACTAGACTTCGAGTTTTGAGGCGTCCCATCTGGGTCCAAACTGTAATCAACAACTACATACTGTGCAAAAGGTTAAATGATAATTGATTGTATTGGTAAAATATGTTTGACTGACTGAAGCGATAGAAAAAAATTGGGAGAAACAGACAAACATACAGACAGAGAGATATAAACACAGCAGGCCGAGCAGACAGACAGACAAACATACCGACAATTAGACAGACATGTACAGAGAGAGACAGAGATAGAGACGGAAAAAGTGTGGCAGATAAACAGACGGACAAACAGAGAAACAAACATACAAGGCAGAGCCAGGCATAGACAGACAGACAAACAAACAACGAGAGAGAGGGGTAGAGAGACACTGCAGAGAGAGGCTGGCATACATGTACATACAGACAGAGAAATAGAGAGAGAGAGGGGAATAAATAGGTGGGTATTGTTAAATGTCCCTTAAAATTGAGATACTATCGATAATCCCAATGTGTTGGAAAATTCCCTTTAAAAAACGCAGTGGAATTGGTTAAAACATATCAAATTATGAAGGTCACCATGAAGTAATAATTGTGAGGTCACGTATTAAAAGGCAGACGACAGTTTTTCAATGAGTGCGACACGTCAGTATATAATTGTGCATACACTATGGGTTGTGGTTATCACAATCGTGTGTAGCTTCCGGTTCAGTGGAGAGAGAATGAAATATTGAGGTACACTGACTTTATGTAGATGAAGTGTGGTATGCAGTATACCCTCTCTATACTGGCCACTATTTGGAAAATAATGTAAACCACTAAAGAGAGGTGACTCCTTCATACAGGATAAAGGGGATCTTTCTGACTTACTTTTATCCTGCATTAACCCTTTACCTTATAGAAGCGCCTTTTAGCGCATTTCGTTTATTCCTCCGCTGAAGAAAATAGTTCCGATTCAATCAGTCATGAATATATATTATAGAGAATATTTTCTATATTCTAGCACATGATAGCTTAAAGCAGGCTGAAAGTCAAGCAGAATGCGCCCAAAGGCGCATTCTGCTTTACTTTCAACCTGCTTTAAGAAGTCACCTATCTTCTATACTAGAAAAGACTATCAGGTAAAGGGTTAAGCTGCAACCTGTTAAACCAACTGAGTAGAGACGGAGAATGTCGTCTCCAGTTTAGAGAGGTTTCGCTGTACAAACACTAGTAAACTCGTTATTTGACTTACTTATTATCAAAAGTCACTACAGTGGAGAATCTGTTATTCTTTCCCAATAAACGCGTTTACGCTAAAACTATTATTTGCAGTGCAAACAGTTTGGAGCCAGATCAGACGCCGGGTAACCCGGCGTCTGATCAGGCTCCAAACTGCTTGCCACCAAGATAAACATGAATTATCAGAATTGTCCAAAAGTTGTTCTTTTCTACGTTTTAGTGATTTGCGTTTGCGTACGTTTGCGTTTAAACGGGAAAGAATAACAGATTCTCCACTGTATATCGTCTGCTTATAAGTTGTCGTGTGTATTGTTGTTGTTGTTTTGTTGCTTTAAATTAACCCATTCACTGCCATGACGTCATCTTTTAAATTTTAGATATTTTGACTAAAGAAATATTGAACAGCTTGGATCCAAATTACGCGGCGTCTGATCAGGATCCAAACTGTTTGCAAATTACTGTTGTACTCGGGGTACATGTAAAGCAGTGAACGTGGGCGTTTCAGAAACTGCTTGTAAATATTGATGGGGACATCAAGCAACACGGATCCTGCTCATACGCCCAATAACTCTATCTAGCATTTATCAACTTCAGAAAAAACGCAGATAGCAGTTTGAATAGGCTTCAACTGACGCCTGCTTCAATGAGCAAAACTTACTGAAAAGCTTTTAAATGGATCAAGATCAGAAGAGAGACGGTTCTTAGCAAAAATATCAATTCGGAAAGAACATAATAATAGATTCAGGTGCACTAGGACTCTTAACCACAAAACGCTTCAAGAGTTCTTAAAATAAGAATAGTCAAACACTAAGGATCATAATGAAAAAACCGCAAAACATGCCTCCGCATCTGGGGTTTCGCAGTTTTAATGATTTTTCAGCAATATAGACTAAAAGCGTATGTACATGTCTTACAGTGGAGAAAACGTTATTCTTTTCCAATAAACGCGTTTACGCTGAAACTAATATGTGCAGTGCAAACAGTTTCGAGCCAGATCAGACGCCGGATAACCCGGCGTCTGATCAGGTTCCAAACTATTTGCCACTGATATTAAAATAAAAGGTCAGAATTGCCCAAAAATGTAATTTTCTACGTTTAACTGCAAGTTGCGTTTGCGCTTCCATTGCGTTTTTAAAACGGGAAAGAATAACGTCTTCTCCACTGAACATATCACCGCTATAAAAATGTTAATGAATATCTCCTGCATGAATTCACAATAGAATAGTGTTCCATGGTTTTCTTCTACAGAACAATGAAGAACCATGTAGAGCCTAAATACTTTTTCTGAAGAATTAGTAAAGGCGTGAAAATGAGATAGAGAAAACAGTGGAGAATATGTTATTCTTTCCTGTTATTCTTTCCCGTTTAAACGCAAACGCAAAACACTAAAACGTAGAAAAGTACAACTTTTGGACAATTCTGATAATTCATGTTTATCTTGATGGCAAACAGTTTGGAGCCTGATCAGACGCCGGGTTACCCGGCGTCTGATCTGGCTCCAAACTATTTGCACTGCAAATAATTGTTTTAGCGTAAACGCGTTTATTGGGAAAGAATAACGTTTTCTCCACTGTATCATACTGTGGCAGTATTATAGTATCACCGCCTTTAACCCTTTACCCCATAGCCTGTTTCTAGTTTTGAATGCATATGACCACTTAAAGCAGGTTGAAAGTGAAGCAGAATGCGCCTTTGGGCGCATTCTGCTTTACCTTCAGTCTGCTTTAAGCTACCATCTGCTAAGATATAAAAAATATTTCTTATGATACATGTTCATGACTAAATTGGACCTATTTTCTTAGTGGAGGAATTCATTAAAAGTGCTAAAAGGCATATCTATAGGGGAAAGGGTTAAACAACATTCAATCTAAACTCTATTGTCGATCTTTAAGACAGATGGTAGCCTAATACAGACTTGACGGCAATTATACAGATAGTTCCTTTCGGATAGCTTAATGCAGGATCAATATAATGCAGAAAGCTCTTTTAGGTCAACGTAAGTGATCCAGAGCTTTCTGCATTACGATTGTTCCTGTATTGAGCAGTCACCCATCTAAGATATACAGTGGAGAATCTGTTATTCTTTCCCAATAAACGCGTTTACGCTAAAACTATTATTTGCAGTGCAAACAGTTTGGAGCCAGATCAGACGCCGGGTAACCCGGCGTCTGATCAGGCTACAAACTGTTTGCCACCAAGATAAACATGAATTATCAGAATTGTCCAAAAGTTGTACTTTTCTACGTTTTAGTGTTTTGCGTTTGCGTACGTTTGCGTTTAAACGGGAAAGAATAACAGATTCTCAACTGTATACGCATAACTGATTGATTGTTAAGTCCATTATTTCTCTAGTGAAGAAAATAGTTCTGCTTTATACAGTCATGAATATGTTCCTTAAGAAATTGTTTCTATATCCTAGCATATGATAGCTTAAAGCAGGCTGAAAGTAAAGCAGAATGCGCCTTAAAGGGCATTCTGCTTTACTTTTAACCTGCTTTAAAATTGGTTACATGTTTTCAAAACTAGAATTAGCCTATGCAAGAATGGTATTAAGAGAATGGTCGCTCAACAAAGACTGTACTGTAGATCAAAACTTGTCCCGGTGTTTACGACTGTGATAAAAACAACTCGATTGGCTGAAGTTGTTCATCACTTCCTGATTAATATTTATCCTTATATCATAGCTGTTTAGCATTGTGTCTACATAATCTACTGACCCATTTATCAGATATTACGTCACGGAAGAATATTTCACCGATCACAGATAGTTTAAACAAAGTAAATATGATTAATAGATTACATGTACTTCAGAAAAAATTCATCTTTTCCGATTATCATTGGTTCTTGGGTAACAGTTATGTTAGATAATGCTCTGTTTATCAGCCTGTATTGTTTAATAACGATATTATTTAAACTGTCTTTCTCGATAGATATAATGACCATTTATCGATCTCTCACTCACTCATCCCTATATTTCAGAATTTCACCAGTTTCTAATTACATGTACAGTGGCGAAAACGTTATTCTTTCCCAATAAACGCGTTTACGCTATAACTATTATTTGCAGTGCAAACAGTTTGGAGCCAGATCAGACGCCGGGTAACCCGGCGTCTGATCAGGCTCCAAACTGTTTGCCACCAAGATAAACATGAATTATCAGAATGGTCCAAAAGTTGTACTTTTCTACGTTTTAGTGTTTTGCGTTTGCGTACGTTTGCGTTTAAACGGGAAAGAATAACATATTCTCCACTGTATACATGTACAACTCTTTAAGCTTCGTAAACATTCAGACGTCAAACACTCGCAGTCAAATTTCGTGTCAAAGCAGCCACTCTTTGAAGAACCATTAAACTCTATTTAGACTGATTCATACTTAAGCATAGGATAAAAGTAAAGCAGAAGTTCCTATAGTAGCTAGTGACCGCTTTGGAGTTCGATCTATATACTTTATTAACACAATGTAACCCTTTACTCCAAAGCCTTTTTCTAGTTTTAGTAACAGGTGCTCACTTTAAGCAGGTTGAAAGTAAAGCAGAATGCGCCTTAAGGCGCATTCTGCTTTACTTTCAGCCTGCTTTAAGCTACCTTCTGTTAGGATATAGCAAAACTTTCCCATGGTGATATTCATGAATGTTTGAAGTGGAACTATTTCCTTGAATGGAGAAATAAATAAGATGACGTGTTAAAAATAGTTTATTTAAAGTAAAGGGTTAAGTCTATACGTTCGCCAGAAAAAAGAGTAAATTTAAACACATACCCATCTCCAACAACAACACATTTAATCGCCTGCATCCTGAATAGTTTATGAAGCCTTTACTGCCTTGCGGTGAGTTTTCGTAAAACGAAATGTTATATACCCAATACACACATAAAATATATGGTATATATATTTATATGTAACACTGGTGGATGTTTTAAAAGGCACAACACTTGATCATTGCACTAACGCGAGTGTTTCAGGTTGGTGAGAGATGATACTCTAAGTGTTTGGATACACAGGCAAACCGCTTATGGAAAACTTCCTGAATAAAAGGAAGTTGTTAATAGCAGGGGGTAGCGAAGGGTAAAATATAGGCAAATATACATGTATATATGTAGATCACGTGACTGCTTCTGTCCTCTTACAGTCACAACAACAATGCAGATTGCGGTTTATAAAAACAAAAACAAATCTATTAACGACCTCTAACCTAGGATAACTATTATATGTTTATGGGTTTTAAGACAGGTGTTTGCTTAAAGCAAGATGAACGTAAAACAGAGAGCTCCATTAGGAGCTTTCTGATTTACTTTCACATTGCTTGAAGCTGTCACCTGTCTTTCATACACTCATTCATCTTTTCTTTTGTAATGATCGTGATAGAGGGGTTTTACTGTATATACGTAGATTAGTGATTGCTTCCACAACAACAATGTAGAGCATACTGTTGTGTTCATAGATTATGAACGGTAAGGTACAGTGGAGAATCTGTTATTCTTTCCCGTTTAAACGCAAACGTACGCAAACGCAAAACACTAAAACGTAGAAAAGTACAACCTTTGGACAATTCTGATCATTCATGTTTATCTTGGTGGCAAACAGTTTGGAGCCTGATCAGACGCCGGGTTACCCGGCGTCTGATCTGGCTCCAAATTGTTTGCACTGCAAATAATAGTTTTAGCGTAAACGCGTTTATTGGGAAAGAATAACGTTTTCTCCACTGTAGGTCCCTAATGAGAGCGGGCCAATGTTGGTCAACATCGGTACTCTACGAAAGGTGATCGGCCATTCCCGTAAACTGTCGACCCGTTCCGAACAATGCTAAAAATGTATAAAAATGGTTACCTTTACTCAAAATGCAACGTTTCCTATCCTTAGTGACACCCAAAGTAAGCATTATATTGTATTTATTAAGGACAGATGACAGCGTAATACAGAACAAATGTAATGAAAAAAGCTCTTTAGTGAGCTTTCTATATATTACTTTTGTTTTGAATTAAGGAGAAACATGTCTTTAAATACCCCCGTTTAGCTACATGTATACTAGTATGTATTATGGTTTGTCGTTCAAAAAGGGATTTTTAAGGTAAAACGCGTGTTCTATGAATGCTGTTTTTTACTCTTTACATGTTAAAGTAAGAAGAAAGTACAACAGAAAGCCCCTGTAGAAGCTTTCTGTTTCACTTCCATACTATTTTATGTTTCCCCCTCGTTAATCAACTGCTCAATGGGAAAACACTGTTTCTTAAGGTTGGTGACTTTTTTAAAAGAAATAATTTATTACTTTCGGTATGCATAAAACACTATTTATCTAAACAACTGTCAGTCCATCTATTTTTGACTATCGATCAACACAGATCGAACAATTCAGTTAAATCTATGTCAAGCGGACACTCAAAAGAATATGGCTTGACCGTGCTTACTACATAACTATATCAGCTTCACATACAAAAGTAAAGCAAAAACTCCTTTATTAGCTTACGCTAATAACTGTTTGTTCTGCATGAAACAATCGCGTGTTTTAAGATGCTATCATGCTTCTTCAAAGAAGTGGCGTTTAAACACAGATTTCACTGTAAACTTTACAATGTCCCTTGCTACTGTTTACACTAAACAGGTGTATCATAATGAGTTTAATGACGTGTATTGCTGAGCTCATCCGTATTTTTTATTTCCTGATTTCAGCTGATAACAGTTACAGTAGAGCCTGTATTACAGTGGAGAAAATGGTACAGTGGAGAATCTGTTATTCTTTCCCGTTTAAACGCAAACGTACGCAAACGCAAAACACTAAAACGTAGGAAATTACAACTTTTGGACAATTCTGATAATTCATGTTTATCTTGGTGGCAAACAGTTTGGAGGTTGACAATTCTGACCATTTAATTTAATCAAAGTGGCAAACAGTTTTGGGGCCAGATCAGACGTCGGGTTACCCGGCATCTGATCTGGCTCCAAACTGTTTGCACTTCAAATGATAGTTTTAGCGTAACTTCATTTTATGGGAAAGAATAACGTTTTTGTTCACTGTTGTTGTCAGCTAAATTGAACCTTGATGATGCGTATGTGTGTCTTTCATCAGTTAACAGTGCCTTTGTAAATAGTACACTTGTCTTATCGTGCTTATGCAAATGTTGTTTATTTTGTTCAGAGGGATACTATAGTGGCCATCTGATCTAGTTCTTACCTGTTTGCAATATATTGTTAAAACTAACTCTAAATATTTCAAAATGGGATAGGCTCAGTATAAACCTTGATTTGTCTATTTGAAGTTTCAGGATTAAATGAGTTAACCCATTTATACCTAGATATTGCAATAAACTCTCCCTACATGCATGTTTAGAGATTTCATTTAAGATTACAGTGGAGAATCTGTTATTCTTTCCCGTTTAAACGCAAACGTACGCAAACGCAAAACACTAAAACGTAGAAAAGAACAACTTTTGGATAATTCTGATAATTCATGTTTATCTTGGTGGCAAACAGTTTGATGCCTGATCAGACGCCGGGTTACCCGGCGTCTGATCTGGCTCCAAACTGTTTGCACTGCAAATAATAGTTTTAGCGTAAACGCGTTTATTGGGAAAGAATAACGTTTTCTCCACTGTACGTGTAGCTGTAGTGTGATTTCAAGACACTACAGTGTTTGCCCATACAACAGATCTTTTCCTTTAAAAAAAGCAATCAATGCATATCCTAAACTAAGACACCGCGTTACGCGGTGTCACATCAGGTCTTCACTGATTGCTAATGTTTACTGTTGTGGACAATATACATGAATATGTTGATTAAACAACCATCTGCCAAAGCATGCGAACCTCGTAAAAGAGCCAATGTAGCGCTAGATGTATTGCATTCACACTTCATTTATCAGACACATGTCTTTAAAGGTTCCAATTTTTTGTTCTTTCTTAAAGAAACTCCGTATTCAAGGAATACTTTCGTAGAATACTCCTGTTATATTAAGCAGTCATCAGTCTCAAGCGCCAGTCTTTATTCCGCAGAAAGATGATCCATATTTGGCTTGCTAAAGCAGAGTTTACTGTACTTACAGTGGAGAAGAACGTTATTCTTTCCAATAAACGTATTTACGCTATAACTAAACTTTTAATTGCAAACAGTTTGGAGCCAGATCAGACGCCGGGTAACCCGGCGTCTAATCAGGCTCCAAACTGTTTGCCACTCAGATTAAAATTTATGGTCAGAATTGGCAACACGTTGTTATTTTCTACATTTAATTGCATTGCGGTTTGTTTGCGATCAAACGGGAAAGAATATACGTCCTCTCCACTGTATTTGGGCATAAAAATCCCCTTGAGATGTTTTGTTTTGGGTAATACATTGAAATAGTTGGTTATTACCCTGAGCTGTTTTAACCCTTAATATCAATGCTGAATTGTCGCCTGCTTAAAATATTTCGTCTGCGAAAAATATAGTAACCTGTTTTGATCGTTTGTAAACATGAGAAAATATTAATATGAGTAACAAACAGTTTGGATCCAGACCAGAAGCCGCGTAACGTTATGAGATCGGACCAATCTGTCAATATCGGTGCTCTACGGAGAGTGATCGGCCATTCTCGTCAACTGGCGGTCCGTCCAGATCTATGCTTAACCCCTTGGCTGCCATGACGTCATCAAATTTAAACAATTGTCGTCTGCTTCTATTTCAAAAAATCAATTTTTAGGCATTTTGACTTAAGAAATATCGAAACGAGTGTCAAACAGTTTGGATCATGATCAGACGCCGCGTTATTGTTTGCAATTAACTACTGGACTCGGGGTAATGCAGTGAAGGGGTTAAGGTGTTTCGCAAGCGGGGCCCCCGCATCTCGAGTTCCGGAAATGCTTATGATTTTCACATGATCGTTTTCGACACGTGCTTATATTAGACAATTACATAAAGAATTGTTTCATAACTTTCAGTGTCGTCCTTAATAACTCAGTTGGTAGAGTGATTGACTAGCAACCCAAAGGTTCGAGTCCCATTCGTTCCAAAAGAATTTTTTTTTAAAAAAAGGGCCGATTTTATTGACTTGGCAGTCCATAACGCAGATAAGGGAAATGTTATGTTAAGTCTTCGTTTGCTAGAATCAATGTTCGTTATATAGCCTGTCCAATAACGTTTGGTTAATGACTGACCCACAGCATTGTGTGGCTTTATAGCCTATAGGACAAATGACAGCTTAAGACCTGACAAAGTTATACATAAAACAAAAACTTGAAGGTTCTTTCATCCATTACTTCTCCCGTGCATTAAGCGGTCAGCTGTCTTTTAAGATATACAGGCTACCATATGCAATGCTTATGGTATTGTTTCGAGCTGAAGGCATTTTAAAATTGAACTCCAGGAAGGTAACTCTGTTTGTGTTAATTTATTGTCTGAATTTCTGGAAATCATGTACAAAAAGTAAAGTCTACTGTAGATATTGACTAACCTAGCGATGCTAGTACTGACCATAATGTCAAGTAGCGCATACCTGTGCTCGGTGTTAAACAAACGATCTGTAGATGTACCCAATTCCAAAAGAAACTGTGCACTTTTAAATTTCAAATATGTTAATATCTAGAAATTTTCGCACACTATATCCCATGTATATTTGCCATCCATCGAGAACACAATCTATGACTTTGTATGAAGAGATTTTTATTTTATTGGGAAAAACGTTATTTTGCTTTTGCACGTGCAGCTCATGGGAAATGCACATGCCACCGAAAAAGTGCATGAGAGTAATTCATATGCCTAATACAAAGGAAAAAACACATTTTACATCACATCGGTTCGCAACGAACTTGCTGAGATTGAATGAAAACAGACAAATTGGAGTCTGTGCGATGCTTGTTCACCACTACAACGTCACTTACGTGAGTAGGACGTTAGGATACCAAAGAAACACACTCATTCGGTTGCGCAAATATTTTCAACAAACACTTGGAGTGGCAGATCGCCGCAGACAGTACACAGATACCTAGGACAGCAGGTCAATAAACGAATGTGTAACGATGACGTTACTTCGGCGTCGTTTTCAAACAGCGTATACAGCTGCAAAACAGTACGGTATCAACAGACAGACTCCGGCAAGCTCGGACAACAATCCGGGCTAGGGGACCCTTTGTGGGACAGATCTGGACAGCACGTCATTGAGTCGCTCGTTTGCAGCGAGCATGACGTCATTTCCGTTTGGGCGACAGTATTGGAAGTGTACCTTTTCTTTGATAGGTCTAATAATATTCTTATTCACCATGATGCTCACACGCGGGGGTTTTAGGAGGAAAGATCTGATGGACCTTACCAATGCCCTAACTCGGGTATAGGACAACGTGTCATTCCCGACGTCATTATTAGACGCCACGTTAGGTCTACACGATGTCTTATTGCCGCTTGATCCATGAGCAAAGATGGATACATACGCTCTTGACAAAAATTGACACAAGATTACCACTCAACCGACATAAAATCCCCTACTGAATACAGTCTGATTCTCAGAGTTACTTTGCAACCTTGATATTAACACTTCGTCTTTTCTCGTTTAAAAACATCCACTTTAACCGACCGCATCCCAAAATCTGAAATAACTGCAATATTGTTCGTGAACTGATCTAAATGTTGGTACCAAACACATAGGCTTTCAGGAATATAGTCAATGTATAATTACAGAAAACAAAGTGCACAGTTTCTTTTGAAATTGAGTATACTAATTCATTCATTATTAAAACAAGAACTCATTTACACTGTGATTTCGGTTATATAATTATTTAGTTAATACAACGGTTTCAGGCAGATTGAAATGACATCTCACTACTGCACCATTGATTGATATGCTTGTTGTTGAGTGTTGCTTACTTTACGGTGATAATCTGTAACTCATTAACTCGTAGCATTACACACAG
This sequence comes from Gari tellinella, assembly GCA_922989275.2. NCBI lineage: Eukaryota > Metazoa > Mollusca > Bivalvia > Cardiida > Psammobiidae > Gari > Gari tellinella. The sequence continues at coordinate 98,253,847 of OV277856.1, read as the reverse complement.
CAGTAGTTACATATACAGAAGAACCTCTCTATTACGACCACTAAATTATGTCAAATATAAGTCGTTTAAGACAGGTGACTGCTTAAAGCAATGTGAAAGTGAAACAGAAAGCTCCTACAGGAACTTTCTGTTTCACTTTTACATTGCTTTTAGCTGTCACCTGTCTTTTGTAGACAATTAGCCTTCTTTTTAGTGGTCGTAATAGAGAGGTTCTACTGTATAGTGCATTGATTCAGACAAGCTTTGTTCAATGCACAGAGTTTTGATTAAGATGAGAAGGGATATCCTATGATAGGTAAATAGATTTCAGAACTTCAACTATATACATACTTGACTTAAACAATTGCAATTTGGGAGTCAATGCGTTAGGAGTATATGGTAATGACATTTACTATTTGACTTGAGATGCTTTATTGGTTATGTTAAGTTGTAAATAATAAATGTATGAAATTGTGTTTTTTCAAAGAATTGTAATATCTTAGATTGAAAAGCAAAAACTACAAATTCAAGGATATAGCATAACAAAAAAAACACTATAATGTACAGAAGTGCAAAACAATAATGTATCCCTTATCCTAGCTACTGATAGGAGATCCTCAGATTGAACTTTTGTTCTAAATATCAAACTTCATTCATGGGGAGTTTCTGGAAACAAACTATAACTTAATAAACTGTGCATGCTCATAAAGAACAGCACTCTGCTGTACAAGTTCTATAACATCTCACTCTTGTAAATAAATCAGGAAACAACACAATTGTGTTACAATTAAAACAAATTGGTAGTAAACCATTATTAAACAAAACACCTAGCTACCACTGTCTATCTATAAAAAGACATCTGATATCATATCTTGAATTAGAAGCCTGATGTCATCGGCTCAGTAGTAAACATTGCAACATTCAGCCTGTGTCTCTTTTTATTTTACACTCACATTTCATATCTGGTAAAACTGTAATCTTACATATACCAGATTGGTTACAGTTTCAGGGCTCCAGATTAGAGGGTAGTAAACTGAACAAATCTAACATTTTCTCACTCATTTCAGCACCAAACCCTTTGGTGTTACCACTCATTTTGATCGTCGAAGAGACATTTCAAATGAGTAGTGACATCATAGGGTTAAATGCACAAATAAAGATTTTAAGTTTTGAAATACTCCCCTCATCTGGAGCCCTGGCTTCTATCCAATCAGACTATTCAGTTTCAACAGGTGCTCTTAATTATAAATTTCTGATCAAATATGATTGGGTGAAATAATGGTCTAAATAGATACCATTCAGCTCCGCTGAAAAAAAAGTTTTTATTAGATTTATTTGTTTTGTTACATTTACTGTCCAGACTTATTTATAAACTTACATTTGGTATGTAGAGGGTTTGGCTTGGATCAGGTCTGTCATCATGTCTGTCTGTGATTTCATCATAGACATCATTTCCTGTAGAACAGGCATAAAACATTTTCTGTCAGTGTCTTGTTTAAGTTAAGCAGGTGTAGATGCTCCTGCTTCAGTTTGGCGATCTGCTCTCTCTGTTGGCTGATTACATGTTTTAGACTGGTCGGAAATCTCAGAAATATGCTCCAAAACAATGTTGGAGGCATTTTTGGGGAAAAGTTGACAGGCCAACTTTTTATCATAATTAAAGTGTGCTGAATCCATTTAGGGTGCCTGTCACCCTCTCCGGTGCCTCGAAAGCCCAAAAATGGTAAAAACAAAATGGCCGCCAAAACGCTATTTTTCGCTATTAAATCCCATCTTTTTGGGATTAAATTTACCTAATACATCTGCTTCTCCTAATCTATATGGTTTATTAAAACAAATCTTCACAGGAATGTTCCTGGGTTGATTCTCCATCAAAAAATTGATAACATGAAGATGTCTGGTTGCCATGGCAACTAAAGCAAAAAATAGAGAAATCTTAAAAAAAAAAAAATCTTGTAAAATAAATCACATGGCCCAAAGCTTAGATACTTTATTGATATATGACAGACTCCCTTTTAACCATAATTAAAGTGATTTGAGTCCAGTGTGTTGCCTGTCCCCCTTTCCAATGAAGTTTAAGGCCAAACATGGGTAAAAAAACAACACAAAATGGCCACCAAAAGGCTATTTTTCGTTATTCTATGCAGTCTTTCTGGGATCAAATACACAATACATTTTCCTCTCCTAAACCATATGGTTTATTACAACCAACTGTACAATACTTTGTTTTGGGTCAATCTCTTTAAAAATGATTTCATGCAGACTTTTTGTTGCCATGGTAACCAAAGTTAAAATCAGGTTGGTTTAATTTTGTCAAAATTTGCTAACTTTGGGCTAATTGGACATCACAGAGAGAGAGAAGCGGATATATATAAGAGGTACACGGGCGATACCCAACTATTGTTCAATGGAGCCCATGGTTCTTTTGTATGCCCAGTACATACACATTACCAGTTGACAGTGAGATACAGAGTGATGTATTTAGCTCGAGACGATTTTGGCGGAAATAGTCGATTTGACGAGCGCCTTGGCGCGAGTCTGATCGGTTGTTTCCGCCAAAAAAGTCGAGAGCTAAATGCAACACTCTGTAGCACACTGCCAACTTGTGATGTGTTTATTATATGCCTTGAATACACACCAGAAACAATTAAATAGTTGTTTAAATCATTTTATAGCCAAAATTGATCAGTTATTTGAAGCAGAACAAGATTTTTTGTTTGCCACAATGAATAACGCGGCACTTGTACACGTACGTAAATGACGTCACGTTAAATCGAAAGCGAGGTCAGAGTAAAATACAAAGTGGCTGATACAAGGTGGCTGATACAGACTCTTGTATTTTACTGTGCAAATACACGCGGAAACGCTCGATATCATACAAAGGCATATAATAAATGTATAAATCACTTATACATTGTACATAGTTATAAAATAACCATAGCGAAATTGGCGGATAAGGATCATTTTTGCATTTAAAGTAAGTTGAGTACAATTACTATTTACAATGCATCATGATCTACTTAAATTACTATCTTATATGTTACAGTTGGAAACTGTTTTCTTTCCTGTTTAAACGGAAGTAAATGCTTTCGCGGTTCAATAAATGTTGGAAATAACTCCTTTTGGAAACTTTTGACTTTGTATTAAAATCTTAGTGGCAAAAAAATATTTTGGAGATTAATAAAACTGTTGTCTAATCTGGTCTCAATGTGTTTACCATGGACATCATTGTTTTGGCACAAACATGGTTTTAAAGAATACAGTTGTAACTGCTGTAGTTACTATTGGTTAGTTATAACTGACATACTGCATTCAAAATATCATATAGTTCCTATTCATAGTGGTAGTTGTCGTTATCCTTGGATTTGTATTGTGATGTGGACACTGGATAGTATACGGGATATTCCGCACAAGTTTTCACTGTTAAATCATATTGTTAGTATAGTCATTACAGGAAGTCAGTTTCAAACACAACTTGGGTATTGGTGTGGGTATTGGTGTAAATATCATTAAGATGGAAAGCCATTGATATTCACTCTACTCTAATGTCTGAAATATGAACGCTTCACATGTAATGATAGTGCATCACTTGTTTTGACAAAGCTTTATTTACAAAGCTTTGCAGCATTCCATGATGCTCTACAAAACATTTTATGCAGTCTATTTGCTTTGGCTAGGGAATAAGGATGTCAATCACTTCGAGTTAAAGCGTGCATGACTGGAATGGTTTCCAGGACAGTTAGGTCATACAACATAGTGTGAGCAGGAATATTATACTCCTTTCTATGACACCGGCTCTCTCGGCCAGAGTTTGGTGAAATACATTGAATGGCAGTGAGACAGTAGAAGAATCAAAACATTAGTGTATCTGACCAGAACAACTATTTTGTCAACATCGCTTGTAAGAAAAAGTAAAATAATCCGTTGATATCCTCCTCTTGTCAAGCTTGGGTATTAAAGTGTCTACACCAGGCTTGTTTGATTTGGCTTTAGACTTTTTGCTCATCAGGGAACCCACCATCCACAACTGTGACTTGGTCATGTTGGTCAAGCTCTGCAGCCTGTTCAGAGAGAGAGAGAGAGCTCCTGACAAGTCAGTATTGTTACTTGGAATTTCCCAAATCAACTGGCAGGGGTACCTTATATCAGCAAATAACACCCTAACTGGGTATGATACCCTTGGCACTTCTCTTACATGCCTCAGATTTGATTGACATCCTATAATACCTGCCATGTTTATTAAAACACCAATAAGATCTTCAAATGTAGAACCTTTCTGTGTCTTCATAATGGCAATCAGAAAGGCATGTCCATCAATAATAATGAAGACAGTAGTTCAGCTGTTGCCTACATTTGTGAACACATTGTTTCTGCTGTTACAATCTGATATAGAATGGCTGAATATCATAGCAAGCGATATCAGCAAAGACAATTGCTTATGGTTCATCCAAGTCCACTGTATGATGAACGGTCAGCATTTGATACGGTATGTTTGCTGTCTCTAAAACATAATCCTTTCTGTATCAAATAGAGATGAAAATATCAGTGGTTTGTTCTTCTACAATGGTATTGGAATCTGACATTCCGGTCCTTACATGGCAAAAGGCTTTCCTCAACAAATGCGTTGTGTTACCTTTGTCCTTTGCATTTAGGAATTCATTGTCATTTTATGGCTTAGTCCTTTGTTACAATGATTGGCTAATATGCATACTCTTCAATGGCAAGCATATTGAATCATATACGACGTAAGTTCTGACACAAATTCGTCTTCGATATCTTGTGTCTGCTTTCTGAAGAATCAACACGTATTTGATGAGTGAATTGGGTTTATCATCTCACCAACAGTTTTTCAGCTATAAAGAGATAGTGTCTTCTTGAGACAGATACATGTATAGTGCCGCAAAACCATGATACCAGTCCATAGATACATGCCATGATACCGTTATCCGTCACATTATAAATTTATATCGGGCAGACCAGTAGTGCTAGTTCAACATTTCACCAACATCGAGAGAATATTGGATATGATTTCAGAAACTTAACTGCAGCTGGAAAAATAACTCTCTTCTGATCATACAAGAGGTATGCAGTGGTCCACTGAAGTCTTGTGAATAGGTTTTAAGAGCCGCATGGGGCTCATTATCATGACATTACATATTGATTTGTTTGTCAAAATTCAAGCGGCACACTTCTCTTGTGGATCTAATATCATACGATAAAATTCACTTTCTTAAGGCAGTTGTTTGTCTTTGTGATACAAATAATTCCTTCTCACCATTCTTCTTTCTGTTCAGCAAACCATGGTTTTTGTCTAGATCAACTTGATTAAATCAACACTTTGATCTAATTGCTACAAGTTTCCATTTCAGAAATTCATGAAACACATCTCTTGGAAGCTGGTGCAGTTTTATTCAATTATCCATCAAGTTTTATTTGTGTGATCAAAATGCTTTAACGAGAAGACCATACTGACTCTATATAGTTCAGCTGTGTCAATAGAATTTGACATAAGAGCCGCTGGGAGGGTACGATTTTGATACCAGGGCTATGATCTTAACAAACCTGATAGAGGTCTACAACGTTATTCTTTACAAAACAAATCTAGTATGTGTCACCTTATGTTTTTGACAATGTATTAAAAAAACCTTTTCATTAGTAATGTTTGACCATATGGCAATTTTTTTTACAAACTTTGAAGAATTTTACAGTGCTCCCTCTCTACAAAAAACACCCATCGGGAGTCGAAAAGTGTGTTTGTTGTTTAGAGGGGGTATATTGAAATAAATTAATGTTGTTTATGAAACTGTGACAAGCATTGTTGTAAAGAGGGTATACTTGTAATGAGAGTAGTTGTAGAGAGCACTGTACTTGGTGATGATTTACACTAGATATCAAAGCTTTGGGCCTTGTCAGATTTTTGACACGAGGTTCTTACATGGACGAAAGTAACTTACAAGAACGATAGGGCAATTGTAATTTTTATCACTGATATATGCTTTTTAAAAAGATTGATAGATGTCTTCTAGGCCGTACTATACACAAAATGTCTAAGCTCTGCGTTTCACGTGTTTTTATAAACACTGATGATGATGATGATGATGATGACTTAACGGTTTGTGATGGCAGAGGCCAACCATCAGCCTAGGCGATGATTGAAACAAACGAGATAAAGGTCTACTATGTTATGCTAATATACAAGCTTGAGCCTTGTGGTTTTTGACAATATTTCTTTTCCTACAAAGGATAAGTCTATGCAAAACTGTTGACCCTGGTTCGGGGCCAATTTATAAATTTTGTAACATATTGAAATACCGTTTAGAGTGTATTGTTACACCCCTAAAATTTAGATCCAGGTATAAATTTGATAGAGGTCTACTAGGTTAAAGTAAGTATCCATCAATTTTCTAAGCTTTGGGACTTGTGTGTATGTGTGGAGATGGGGGAGGGGGGTATAAGTTTGTAATTCTTGGTTTTTAGGTTTATCTTTTTCATTACCTTGGTTGCCATGGCAACTAATTTTTTTAAGGATATATACCCCATGAACATTCTTGTAAAGTTTTGCTTTAAAAAAATATGAGGTTAAGGAAAAGCATATGTATTAGGAGTATTAATTTTAATCCAAGAATAACTGGATATAATAACGAAAAACCTTATTTTTTACTTTTGTTGCCATGACAACAGAAAGTCTGCATGAAATCATTTTTTAAAGAGATTGACCCAAAACATAGTCTTGTACAGTTTGTTCTTATCAGTCATGTGCATGAGAGGGGTATAAGTTTGTAATTCTTGGTTTTTAGGTTTCTCTTTTTCATTACCTTGGTTGCCATGGCAACTAATTTTTTTAAGGAGATATACCCCATGAACATTCTTGTAAAGTTTAAACATGTATTAGGAGTATTAATTTTAATCCAAGAATAACTGGATATAATAACGAAAAACCTTATTTTTCACTTTTGTTGCCATGACAACAGAAAGTCTGCATGAAATCATTTTTTAAAGAGATTGACCCAAAACATAGTCTTGTACAGTTTGTTCTTATCAGCCATGTGCATGAGAGGAAAATGTATTGTGTATTAAATCCAAGAAAGACTGCATAGAATAACGAAAATTTAGAGTTTTGGTGGCTATTTTGTGTTGTTGATTTGTTTACCAATGTTTGACCTTCAACTTCATTGGAAAGGAGGACAGACAACAAACTGGATTCACATGCTTTTAATTATGGTTAAAATGTGGTTTGCCAGTTATCAATCAAGTATCTAAGCTTTGGGCAATGTGATTTATTTTACAAGAATTTTATATTTTTAAGATTTCTCTATTTTTTACTTTGGTTGCCATGGCAACCAGACATCTTCATGATATCAATTTTTGGATGGAGAATCAACCCATGAACATTCCTGTGAAGATTTGTTGTAATAAACCATATAGATTAGGAGAAGCAGATGTATTAGATAAATTTAATCCCAAAAAGATTGGATTCAAAAGCGAAAAATAGCGTTTTGGCGGCCATTTTGTTTTTTACCATTTTTGGGCTTTCAAGGCACCGGAGAGGGTGACAGGCACCCTAAATGGATTCAGCACACTTTAATTATTATAAAAAGGTGGCCTGTCAACTTTTCCCCAAAAATGCCTCCAGAAGTTTGATTTCCCCAAAATCCGACTAGTCTATTTGTCTATTATCGACTGAAATATCAATTGAATATTTGCTTTGATTTATGATTAAAAATGTACATATTCCGTAAGGACAGATAACATCTGCGGTGGGATACATATATTCAAAGTTAAGAGTGTTGTAAAGCAGATAATGAAGTATTTTTAACTTAGCCCTTAGCATATTGACTAGTGGTCTGCTTCATATATACTGTCTGTGAATTAAACACAAATTCGATATTCTGCTTTTACTTGAGGAAAAGTTGAATATGAGAGTCTGACATTTTGAATCCATTTCAGAGACCATGAGACGTCTGATGTGGATTCAATCTGCTTGCTTATGTTAATCAAGTCAGGTTTAGCATTTTGTAACTGAGGACAGGTTGAATATAAGAGTCAAACAGTTTGGATCCAATTGAGAATTCAAGCGAATTGACATAGTTAGACAAAGACACAGATTTTAACATACCTGCTGCTGTAACTCGTTAAGTTGTTTAGTGACAGCGGTGGTTTGTATTCTACAGTCCGTAAGTGCGTTAATCAAAGTGGTCAGAGCAGCGTCCATGATGGTTGTCCTAGTGAAGAGTGGGTAGAGAGGCTTTGTGCAGACAGTACAGTCGAACTTCGATATCTCGAACTCGCATAACTCGAATTATCCGATATTTCGAAACATGAATTTGCCTTATTTCAAGCTTGGTTTAGGTGAACATACCCGCTTGGCCGCGTTTTTATTTTGATACGGATATGTTCGACTTAACCGAGTTAGAGATATCGAAGTTCGACTGTATTGTTAATATTTAAGATGATGTAAAGGTCATTTCGACAGTTTTCATGGTTAAAGTAAAAACTCCGGTTACCTGTCATTGTACTTTAATAACCATGGATGTTTCAATCAATGGGGTATAGCACAGTTTATAACAACAAATGAGACATTCAGTTGTTGAGGTGAACTGGATATAATTGCGTTGAACTACAGTGGAGAAAACGTTATTCTTTCCCGTTTAAACGCAAACGGAACGCAAACGCAGTGCACTATAATTTAGAAAATAACAACGTTTGACAACTCTGACTATTGATTTTAAGCTGAGAGGCAAACTGTTTGCAGCCTGATCAGACGCCGGGTTACCCGGCGTTTGATCTGGCTCCAAACTGTTTTCAGTGGAAATAAACGTTTTAGCGTAAACGCGTTTATTGGGAAAGAATAACGTTTTCTCCACTGTACATGTGGTTATATTGTAGTCATGGCTTCAGATAAGAGGGTGTTAACTGATCAACATTTAACAATCTTTATTTCAGCATCAAACTCTATGGTGTAGATACTTTTTAGAATTGTCTTGAGGAGAGGATTCCAATGAACACCATAGGGTTTAATGAAGAAATAAAGATTGTTAGTTTTTTAAATACTCTGCTTACCTGGAGCCCTGATAATAACTATGTTGATTAGTGAAGCGTAACCCTGTATGGAAGTTTAATAGGGTTAGTATGAGTTGCTTCCCTTAACATTGTGATCATGTGACAGCGGTCGATCTCTGGTTGTCCTCTAAAAGTGCTTCAGCTATATGCCTCACATCTAGGTTATTCACCTCTTGCTTGCTTCACCTCTTGCTTGCTTCACCTCCTCTCAAGGTGAAGCTTTTACACTACTGATATAGATTTTTACTATTTTTGTCACAAGTACATGTAGAATAAATTAATACCTATATAATTATTATTTTATAAAAAAAAAAAAAATATTCCTGTTTGTTAAAAAAGGAACGTTTCTCGAATAAATGTCGAATAAAAACGGTGCTTTAATTTTTCATTCTCCATATGGTATATTTCAATTTAATCAATGTTCCAATGAAGTTTGATGCGAGACCTGCGAACCACCTTAAGCATGATTTTTGCAACGAGCCGTCAGTTGTCGAAAACTGCCAATCGATGTACGTAGAATGTCGGTTTTGGTGCGATCTCGTTAGGGGTTCTCAACCTTAAGGGTTTTTAAACAAAATTTTAACTGTACATACATTCATTTTACAAATAAAGTTTGATAGGAAAATACTAACTGCTACAGTTACTTTGAGATCTTCAAAATTGGTACTACCGTACTATTATTGAGTATAGAAAAATGCGTGTAATACTCGTTCAGACTCAGTGAAAGTACATGTACAGTAAAACCTCTCTATAACGGTCACTAAAGTGTGCTAACTTATTAGTTGTTTTTGACAGGTGACTGCTTAAAGCATGGTGACAGTAAAACAGAAAGCTCCTGTAGGAGCTTTCTGTTTTACTGTCATCTTGCTTTAAGCTGTCACCTGTCAATTAAACAACCAAATAGTGCTCGTTTTAGTGGCCGTTATAGAGAGTTTTTACTGTATTACATTTAACTATTTCGGCACCGTAGTCGGATAAAGGCTACTTTGCAAACAGTTTGGTTTCTGATCAAACTACAGTGTTCCCTCCCTACAACGGCCCTCCCAGCAACGACTCTCTCCTTACAACAACCCTTGCCACTGTCCCCTAAACAGGACAATTATGTCAAACTCTTTAACTGCTGCAATATCGTCTGCTTAGAATTGTAGTCTGCTGTTTTTCTTAAAGTGACATAATGAACATTTGGACAGAAAATAAATTAATGACGGTTACAAACAGCTTGAATCCATATCAGACGCCGCGTTACGTGGCGTCTGATCTGGATTCAAGCTTTTTGCAAATGAAAGCCAATTTCCCTCCCTATAACGACTCCCTCCGAACAACGTACATAATCTTTGTCTCCCAATAGACTGTTGTCATTGACTCATTGTAGAGAGGGAGCAATGTAATTACAATTATTTATTTTAACACCTTTCATGCTGGCTTGCCGTCTGCTTCAAATATATCGTCTGCTCAAAACGTAAAAATAGTTTTCAAGCTTTTGAAAAAGAAGAAAAGTTGAATACGAGTGACAAAAGTTTAGATCCAGATCAGACGCCGCGTTACGCGGCGTCTGATCTGGATCCAAACTGTTTGCAAATGTTAGGCAAGTCGCGCTTAGCATGATAAGGGTGAATCTGAGTGGCTAACAGTTTGAGGTCTGACCAGGTAACCGGTATTATCATTGCAATGTCAGACACCGGTTCAGGCTCAGTCTTAGACTCATACAATGTACCAACGATCCAAACTGTTTGCTACGATGATTAATAAAGTGTCTACATGTTCAAGGATGCCAGTTTCTTCATTGCACTGTACAGCGATCCCTCTCTACAACGGCCCTCTGAACAATGTTCCCTCCTTACGACGATCCATGTCGCAGTTCCCTAAACATGACAAGTATGTACAACCTATTCCCGACTGCAATGTCGTCTGCATAAAATTGTCGGCTGCTGTTTTTTGTCAAAGTTACATAATGGACATTTTTGACAAAAAAACTTAATGACGAATGACAAACAGCTTGAATCCAGATCAGACGCCGCGTAAGGCGGCGTCTGGTCTGGATTTAAGGATGTCGGCCTGTCTTTTTGAGCATTATGAAATTTCCGTTTTCAAAAAAATGTTAAGAACTCATTTTTGGTGAATGCATACAGTAATAAAACACTATTTTCCCAGGAAAAAATTGGATTTTCGTTCCGGAAGGTACTTTTTAAGTTTTATGTCCTATTCGTAGTTAACAGCATACACTGTTTTCATAGGTAGGTTGCATTTTGTTACATCCGATTTCATTTCAATTTCTCAGAATATAAGCATGAAATTTTCATGGTAGTACAGTTTTAGTATAAATTATAGATAATTCAATAGATCAAATGAAATTTTTTTTTGAAAAAAAATATTTTTGGTAAAAATACACCAAAAAGTGAAAAATGAGAAAAAATGGATTTTTTTAGATAAAATGATCTATATCTTTTTTTAAAGATCCGGGACCCTGTGTTTTTATTTGCTATTTCACTAAAACTTTATGTTTGCAAGGCTAAAATCAACAAATGAAAAATTTGGTATTTAGTTTGCTACAATTTGTAGGGCAAGTTTCACTGTGCCTTTTTCTCCCATTATAACAAAGTGGGTGGGGTAAACTTTACTCCTTTCCGGTGAAATCAAACATTTTTATTGTGGATCTTGAAAAAACTTTATTTTCAGGGTTTATTCTTACTATGGTAATATAAATTAGGATACATTTTGAACAAATAGATTGTTTAAATAAAGTTTTAAAATCCGTAGTACAAAAAAGTAGGAGTTTTTGTGAAGCTTCAATTTTAGGGGGGTAGCCTTGAAAAATCTCAAATTGTGAAAAAGAATGGTCCGGTACCCCCACTTTTTTCACCAGTTTTGTCATAGAAACTAATTTTACTGTCTGTATGCAAAGTTTGAAGAATTTAATAATTACTTTCCAAAGGTGCACCTACCCCCTTAAGCTGTTTGCAATTTTTTCCCTCCCTATAACGACTCCCTCCGAACAACGTACACATTTTTTGTAGAGAGGGAGCGCTGTATTTAGTTTTCCTTTCAAACAAAAATACATGGATATTGAATATCAAACAGTTTGATCCTGGTCGTAGTGGCGTCTGATCGGGATCCAACTGTTTGCAAATGTCAGTAGAGTCTGTGGTTAGAGGGTGTCGCCCACATCTACTGAGAGCTTATGAAAACTACTGGAAAGAGAGATAACTCGAATCAGCCAAAGAAAGTACAATTTAGTTCCGCCCTGGTTTTCAACCTTATATACTGCTTTGACTGTCATTTGCTATATTGTAACAGTATGAACAGGATCCCCCGCCGGACCAAGTCCTTCGGATGAGACTTTATAAACCGAGGTCCGATATATCAGTGTTTTACAATGGGCATTTAAAGAACCAGAGAACTCTTTCGATAATAAGAGTAGAGCATCGCGCCCGGGTTCTCTGTATCCGCTCCCCTCTCTCTGGGGCGTCCAATCAGCCCATGGATGGCAGAAACGGACGTTAACAAACAAAACAAAAACAGTATGAACAGGCTCTGTTCATGACCTATTTGGATGTTGTTGTTTTTTTTGGGGGGAGAGGGGGGGGGTACATTCTATGGTTTCTTCAGATTATACGAGTATGTAAATTTGATAACTGTTACAAATGGAAGTCAAAGGATAAATTAGTTACGGATTGATTGTATTGTATTAATTTTGTAAAACGGATATAAGTTTAACAAGGTTTTAGCACTTGACGTTGTCGTGGTTCAACTTGCACAAGAACATACTTATGATAGTAAATGAACATAGAACTATATAAATACTGAGAAAATATTCGATTTTAAAATTTTAGCGATTTTTTCACAGAAACACATTTTCGTGCGTTTTATCTTTTTCTTTTAGAAACGCATTTCACGCCTCGACTTTCCCCAGAAAATGATTTTGATGCTTCTACTAGATCTATGTTCAGATTCTGTGCAATAGGTGACTATATGCTTTGTATACAATATTCTGACAAAAAAGAAACTGGTGGTAAACAGAAAGTGCCCAAAAGTTAATTTGTTTTTCTTTAACCCGTATACCGCAGAAACACAACTTTAAACCACAACTGAATAACAAGAAGCGTAAAATCAGCACCTTGTAAGAGCATTTAGCCCGGTACTCAAATGGTGTTCAAAAGCCATAGGCCTATACATGCTTTCTATATTCTGACTGGAGGCAAACTGAAAGTAAAGTTGAAATCTCCCGTATCTAAAACGTCACAAATACATAACTTAACTCGGCGTCTGGTCAGGATCCAAACTGTTTGACACTCTTATCGGTATTTATTAAGTCATACAACTTTAAATCTACCTTTGAAACGTGTCTTGCAGACAACAATTCCGACTAAGAAGACGATAATAAAGCGGTGAAGGGGTGAACATCTCTCGAATAATTTGATAGCATGAAAGGGTTAAGGAGACCATAGTACGACAGTGAAACAGTTTGGTATTATACGTGTGCATATCCACTATGTACGTATTGTTCAAATAAAACAATCGCAAAGTTATCTGCTGAAGTGATAATTAATTATCTCGATGATAAGTGTAGATCAAGGACATCATTAATTAGGAAATTGACATCAAATTTTCATGTACATGATTAACCGAATAATAATAACTGATTCAAATGTCAAAAACGGTTCTCTCTCTCTCTCTCTCTCTCTCTCTCTCTCTCTCTCTCTCTCTCTCTCTCTCTCTCTCTCTCTCTCTCTCTCTCTCTCTCTCTCTCTCTCTCTCTCTCTCTCTCTCTCTCTCTCTCTCTCTCTCTCTCTCTCTCTCTCTCTCTCTCCGTCCCACTGTCACTATCTTTTTTTTCTTTGTCTGTCTGTATCTCTGTCTGTCTGTCATTCTCTCTCTCGGTCGCTCTCCCTCTCTCTTCTTCTCTCTCTTTCTCTCTCTCTCAAGCTCTCTCTCTCTCTATCTATCTCTATATCTATCTATATCTGTCGCTCTGTCTGTGTCACTCTCTCTCTCTATCCCCCTCCGTCTTTCATTCTATCTCACTCTCTTTCTCTCTTTTGTCTCTCTAATAAGTGACCCATGATCTGGATTCAAACTGTTTTTGTTTTCAAAACTGACTCTAGTAGCAAAGCAAGGGTTAATCTGATAAAGCTATCAACACAATCAAAGTGTGATATCGATATCAACCATACTCCCTTTCTTTCCATCGTCTGCTTACAAATGACGTCTGCCACCATTTCTCAATTTCAGACTAGAGGAAATATGACTTAAGAAATATCGATATTTTAGTGTCAGATTGTTTGTGTCCTGATCAGACACCAATATACTCGGCGCATGATCAGGATTCAAACTCTTTGTAAATGTCGTTGCACTCGGGGATGGGGCAGCAAAGGGGTTAAGTTTTTTCCAATGTTTCTCTGTAGAATTAATATTGCATCATACAGATAAGCGAGGGTGCTTTACGAACTCGCTCATTCCAGTTCGTTTTACGCCATCGAGTACATTCCCATGACTTCAAAATGTCAACTGCTTTTAAATATCGTCCAATGGGCACGCGCAAAATAATCATCATTTAGAGATTGGACTTATCTTTAAATGACCGCAGAAGATATATGCCTTGTAAATAGTTTGACAAAAATCCTCAATATTCTGTGGCTCAGCCCTGATCCGTACAGATTGTCTTAAAAAGCATTTTGCTGTCCAACATGTATGAGCGTGGAAAATGCAAGTCGATATCGCCTCCAAAAAATGTCAATATTTTTGTTACCAGTGCGATAACGTACTATATCACCCCACAAAAATCATAAACCCGTAACATCAGACCATGGGTAATAACTTGACTCGTGCGTGGGGAAAAATACTAGCTCGATCTTAATGATTTGTGGTTAAAGAAGATTGGTTAAAACATATTTCTATTCAAAGAAAAGGAGTGGCAGACAAGAGCTGCCTATTTAAGATTGCCTGTGTGTACAATATTAAACCACATGAAGGAAATTTGTTCAAAAGTATTTTCAAGTTTTCCTAGCTGGAATGAAGACTGTATATACTCTGGTTCTTGTATCCATGGTGATTCTGCCATGTATCTCGGCTACGCAAAGCAGTTCCTTTACTGGTAAGTTATTTGTATAATACATTTTGATTACAAAATTAATATTTTGAGGAGTATATTTATGTACATCATTAAAGTGTTGCTATAATTATTTTGTATGTAATCTTACCATACAGCTCATATTACATTTTCAGTTTCGGTGCCATAATTATACTATTATATTATGATACTGTATACTATTAGTTCAAATTGGAATTTGAGGCAGTTTGATGAAAATGAGGACAGTTTGATTGAAGAAATATCGATAAGTTTGTCAAATAGTTTTGTTAATGATCAGACACCGAATTGTAACCTTTGGTTATACAGTGGAGAAAACGTTATTCTTTCCCAATAAACGCGTTTACGCTAAAACTATTATTTGCAGTGCAAACAGTTTGGAGCCAGATCAGACGCCGGGTAACCCGGCATCTGATCAGGCTCCAAACAGTTTGCCACCAAAGATAAACATGAATTATCAGAATTGTCCAAAAGTTGTACTTTTCTACGTTTTAGTGTTTTGCGTTTGCGTACGTTTGCGTTTAAACGGGAAAGAATAACAGATTCTCCACTGTACGTGTACATTGTACATTAATTAGTGTTAAAACGTTGCTCAAGATGGGACAAATGAAGTAAGCATATTGACATAACACACATGTATATTAAAGTCACTCTGCATCTGATCTGGATTCAAACGGTATGCAAATAAAACTTAAGTCATCGTTGGTAATGTAAGAATTAAAGCATGTGGCAGTCAAAGTCTAGTGCTACAGTGGAGAATCTGTTAATCTTTCCCGTTTAAACGCAAACGTACGCAAACGCAAAACACTAAAACGTAGAAAAGTACAACTTTTGCACAATTCTGATAAATCATGTTTATCTTGGTGGCAAACAGTTTGGAGCCTGATCAGACGCCGGGTTACCCGGCGTCTGATCTGGCTCCAAACTATTTGCACTGCAAATAATAGTTTTAGCGTAAACGCGTTTATTGGGAAAGAATTACGTTTTCTCCACTGTATACAGCTTATTTCTATCACTGCCAATTTTTAATTGTCTCCTTTAAGGCCTTTCGCTCACGGAAGTCGGTCTTGCGGGTGAGCGGATATGCGTCTTGGCAACATAGACTTTTTCCGTACGTGCTTATACTAGAAAATTTATATAAAGGAAATGTTGATACGAATTAGTATAAACCTTCATAGCTCAGTGAGTGGAGTGATTGACTTGCAATTCAATGGTCATAGGTTCGAGACCCATCCGATCCAAATATTTTTTTTAAGTGTCCGATTTATTGACTTGTCAATTCATAACGCAGTGATCAAGGGACATGCTATGTTTAGTCTTCGTTGATTAGAATAATTGATTTTATATACGGTCCAATTATATGTCCACTTACACGTACGTTTTAGTTTAATGACTTACAAGTCAATAAAATCGGTATACATGTACATGTATACGATTTGATCGAACTATAAAGCCACACATTGAAGCTTATCAATACGTCAACCTTTTCAAGATCAACATTTCCCATCATTATTAAGTTTAAACAATATAATTAACCTTGTATGCAAGTCTATGAATAAATAATAGCGCATTTTAATGACAGAATTTTAATTTTAAGGTAAGTAACTGTATCTCTACTTCAAATTGCCCCCATTTTAATAAGAAAATATGTTATAACAACAAATCCTGACTGTAATATTTTTTAATTTTTTCTGACCAACTGTTTCATCAACCATATGTTTGAATAAAATGAAAACAAAATACATTGAATGAGTCAGTTTTCTGTAATCCAATTTTTTAGCATTTTTCAAAATTTAAATAGCTGATAACATCTTTCTGAACACCTTTATTCAAAATGTTTTTAGCTTTTCTTGTAATGAATGTTGTGGACTACTTAGTGGGCTAGACTAATAGTCATTAGCTTTGTTTATTTTTGAGAAAAATAAAATCATCAAAATTCCAGGTTTTTGTCAGAAAAGAGACCTTAAAGACAAACCACACGATAGATTTTGCTTATATTTTCACACATTAATTCGAAGCCTATTATCGTTCTTCATGAAAAATTTCATAACAATTGTATGGAAACTAAGCGCACATGCGAAGTACCTTAATCCTTTCACAGACAAAATATCGTCTATCTGCACACTCGCGACATGTGGATTATTCCATGTTTTATATAGGATTAATCCATTTTTGAATAACGGGTGTCTGGTCTAAATGTTCACTATTATTTTAAGACAGAATATTTTAACTTTCTTTTGGTGGAATAGACTTAACAAAAATGTTATCATGTCAACAATTTTTATTTTACTTGTTTCTTCTTTCTTATAGCATTTATTACAAATCTACTAAACATAATTAAAAGAGTGGCAAAATATGGCCGCATGGAGAAAATCTTCCTTTGATCCTCAGTTGCTCCAAAACAACTGTCATAAGGAAGACGCACTAAATGAGGGAAACTCCAGGCTGCCGAGGACAGGACGGTGTCATGATTTAATTAAACATATTCCTAAATCTACATGTACTAGCTTTATAAGTCTCCAATATTTATATGTCTCCAATTTCCTACAATATAATATATTGTATTGAGTTTCCGCTTGTGTCTCCATTTTTCCGATTTCCAGAATAATAAGTCTCCCTCTGCTATTTTTAATCTCCCATTGTTAGTCTCCTGTCTCCATTCTTCCGTTATTCTGTCCATTTTATGTCTCCAGCTGGGTCTACCTGTTCCGAGCGGACCCAGCTTTTCCAAGAAATAATTGACATAGCTAGCACTCCCCAGAATTGGTCCTCAACACGGAATACAATGTAGTCTATGTGCCATAAAAAGGGGAAAGCCAGCCATATCCTACCTAAGTCAAAAGTTGCAATAATTCTACTTCCGTTTTATACCTAAGCATTTGAGTCTATTATTTTGTATGACACCATCCAATCCCCAGCAGCCCAGAATTTTCCGCCACAACAAACTTAAAGTTTGTCCCCCGAAATTATGGGTTTCAATTTTTAGTGTTCAAAGTATTTTGTGGTTTCATCAACTAGGAAAATATTGATTGCTTCCCCCAAGCCTAAAATGAACATTTCTTTTCCCACGATGGACAGGTGGACATAGTCGGTATGGAAAAAACCTACTGTTGCTCTATCTATGGATTTTAAATTTAGGACTCTGCCCTTTGTGTGAGTCAGTGTAAAATTTGAAATTTCGCGGTTGATTGATTGGCGTTTGCGGTTCATTGCCTTATTATATTGATCTGAAGAATAATTCTGACCCCATGATACCCTTGGCAAAATCATTATCCAAACGACTAAAGAGTTGACAAAGTTAGAGAATAGGTAAGATAGCTCTTTTTTTATCAAACGTATGAACTTTCCTTGATTCGTGCAAGAGATGTTGTTTCCCCCAATATGTAAAAATATTAAATGTGGGTCCTTGCCTTGAATCAGTCCATATTGCAGCTTTGAATGCAAACCCTCAACTCTTAAACCACTGAAGCCATCCCAGGTTATGCTAATATCTATGAAACTGGTCCTGGGTCTCTGTGAAAACTGTTCACCTGTCCACCGAATGATTGAATCACCAATGATCCATACATCTGTAATAAAATGGAACTAAGGCATAATTAGGCGCTTGACTAGTTACTTAAAGTCTAATGTATCGAGCATAAACATTTGATGACCACCGACCCATAAGTTTTATTTTATCCTCAGAGTAGACCAGTCGCCCTACCAATGCGAAAACTATGAGACTTGACCATAAGGCTGCCCAGGCCTGCGTGATGGCAAGCTTTCTGAAGCACTGCAGAAAATTGGTATCTTGTTAGCTCTATTATTTTGTTTTATATTTAAATTCCTACCAGCAAACAGTGTAGACTCTGATCAGCCGCCGCATAATGCGCCGTCTGATCAGAGTCTACACTGTTTGCCTGTGTCCTTTTTATAGAACGCTGTATGCATAATTGCGTTAACAATGATATCTATACACTCGTTTCAGATAGAAATATCAGATAGAAATATAGACAAGAGTGCCAACCAGTTTGGCTTCTGATAAGATGTGTAATGTAGTCGTATAGATGTTTTAAACCCCATTTCTCTCTGTATGCTTATGTTACAGTCAATCTGTGTAATCAGTCTTTTCGTGAAATGCCTGAATGAAAGTTTCATTCATTTCCTGAAATCATGACTATGAAACTGGCAGATCATTTTTACAGAGATTGACTAGAGACCTTTAAAAAACAGGATTCAGACAATGTGTGAAATGACTTTTACTTAATTCATTCAACAGCAATAATGTAAAATGTATGCATATTTTTGTTTAATACCTACTAACAATTAGTTCAGAAACGTTGCACAGATATTTGTTTTAATTAACTAATCAAATATGGGCCATCTTTATGAACACGAATATCGTTCTCAACGATGGATGCTCCCCACAAAGAAAAAACCCAAGGTATAGCATGTTTAGTAGGTGAACACAGTATCAAGTTTCATCAACTTATGATGTAACTTTCAGGAGATATGCTTCAGACAAAAATGATTTTTTATGAAAAAAGGGAGGCAATTGAATATTTGGAGATGACAGAGTTATAATTCTTGTGTACTACACTTCTTTTTTGTCATCCTCTAACACAGTAACAAGTTACAGTGCGGCAGAAAATTTGTGTTTTTTTTTAATTTTATGTGGAAAAAGGGAGATAATTCAATATTGGGAGATGGAAGAGTTATGGTTCTTAAGAACAGTACTCCTTCTTTCATCCTGTATCACTGTATCAAGTTTCATCAACTTACAATTGCAATGCTCAGGAGATATGCTCCAGACAAGATTAGGTTTTTTTTAAATAGAAAAGGGAGATAATTAAATATTGGGAAATTACAGAGTCATGGTTCTTGTGTACTGCACCTCCTTATGTCACCATCTATCACTGTATCAAGTTCCATTAACTTACGGTGTAGCAGTCAAGAGATATACTCCGGACAAAATTGTTTTGCATTTTTAGAGAGATGACAGAGTTACCGTTCTTGTGTACTGCACTTCCTTCAGTCATCCTCTAGCACTGTAACAAGTTTCATCAATTTAGTTATAGTCCAGAGATATGCTCCGGACAAAATTGATTTTTTAATGAGAAAAAGGGAGATAATTCAAAATTGGGAGATTAGAGAGTTACGGTTCTTGTGTACTGCACCTCCTTCTGTCATTCTCTATCACTGTAGCAAGTTTCTTCAAGTAACGATGTACTGTTAAGGAGATATGCTCCGGACAAAAAAGCGTGGCGGACGGACAGACAGACGGACAGACAGACAGATGGACAGACAGACGGACGGATACACGGACGGACAAAGCGGCGACTATATCCCCCCCCCCCCCCCACTTAAGGGGAGCATAATAAAACTTTCAACATAGCTCGACGGTTATGACAAGACAAACCCACCGCCCACTTTCCAACCACACCCACCGCACCATTCACTATGTCATGACATCTTCTTTATACAATTTTCTGCTTTTAGTATTCAAATGGGAGCCAAACAATGTAGATTCTCATCAGAGTCAGGATCCAAACTGTTTGCAAATAACCTTTGTATTCGGAATATAAAGCTGCGAAGGGTGTTCTGCGCTTACCAATTGGCCGTGCCATGACAAAACCAGCCTTATTGCGATGCAGCATTATACAAACTAAGCACCGTTGTCATCACAGGCTCTGTATCCGAGTTTGGTATGCACTGTCACATACCGTATAATACAGCTACATAAAATGCATTAGAGGCATGTGTGTCTGTCAAATAGTGTAGATCTTTACAAAAAAAATTCATGATAATAATGTCATCTTAGATATCCAGTCTGGTTTCACTCCAGGAGACTCAACCACAAACCAGTTGCCCTATCTATATAATACTTTTCGTCGAGCTGTTGATTCTGGTTTGGAAATTCGAGTGATCATCTGTGACATCAGCAAAGCATTTGGTATAGTTTGGCACAAAGGTTGAATTGAAAAGCTTAAGGCTGTTGATGTTACAGGAGGTCTGCTTGAGTGGCTGACCAACTATTTAACCAACAGAAAACGGCGTGTTGCTTTGCCAGGCACATTTTCTGACTGGAAATATATCAAAGCTGGGGTACCACAGGGTATAATCCTTGGTCCTCTGCTATTCTTTGTTTTTATAAATGATATTGTCAATGATGTTGGTTCTAGCATTCATTCGTTTATTTGCGGATGATACAAGCTTGTTTATTATAGGGAATGATCCAGTACTCATACCATCTCAGATCAATAGAGACATATCAAAAGTTAGTTTTTTGGGGTGGACATATGGCCTGTGAAGTTCAATCCGTAGAAAACTCGAGTCCCTAATTATCTCACGAAAGTCGGTTAAAAACAACCATCCATTTGTATGTATGTAGAACCACAGATTTCCAGAAGTTGACTCGCATAAGCACTTAGGAATGTTTCTGTCAAATGATTTATCATGGCAAAACCAGATTGAATATATCAAATCAAAAGCCTGGAGTAGAATAAATGGTATGCGAAAACTAAAATACACATCAGACAGAACATCTCTTCGAACAATTTACATGTTATTTATTAGACATATTTTAGAATACGGAGATATCGTTTTTATAAACTGTACTCAAAAACCAAATGTATGAATACGAAGCAGTCAGAATAGTCACTGGAACAACTATGCTGGTTTCAATTGAAAACCTTTTTACATGAAGTAGGTTGGGACAATCTTGAATCCAGGCGAAGTAATCACAAATTAATACTATTCTTTAAAACGGTCAATAATTTGACACCACAATATTTACCAGATCTCGTACCAGAAGGAGTTTGTAATGTGTTACGCTACCGCCTGAGAAATGCTAATGAAACGGGCTCTCCCGTCGGGGTTCTCTTGATAACAGAGTTGCCTGAAAATAGGCGAAGGGTGGCGTAAGTAAACACTCTTGGGTTTAACTCAGAACAGAAACGTGGCTCTCGCCATGAGACATTTATTACAGTGCCATGCCGTCCTAAGACGAAGCATGAAAAACAATACAAATATATGAAATGAAAGGTTGTCATACAAAGTCGTAACATAAACATCACCTAATATCGTAAGAACAATCAATTACAACAAACTAACTGAAAATAGGCGAAGGGTGGCGTAAGTAAACACTCTTGGGTTTAACTCAGAACAGAAACGTGGCTCTCGCCATGAGACATTTATTACAGTGCACCGCGCATGCGTAAGCATGATGGGAATAAGCCTAAGGTTAAAAGTTGGTTAGTGACAGTTAAAGTGAAAGTAGGAATGATATTAGGAGCTGTGATGAACAAGCACAGTGTACCTAAACGTTTTTATCATGGACACAGAAAAGTTCAAATTCTACTCACAAGACTTCGTACATGTACCAACTGCAGCTCATTGAATCACGACCTCTTCTCAAAGAACATGTATGATACTCCTCTCTGCACATGTGACCAAATTGAAAATGCAGCACATTTCTTCTTAAAATGCAAACATTTTGACATCCAAAGAATTGCACTTCTAAACGAAGTATATTCTTACACTAATTAACTCGTTATCCGTTTTCCTTCAAGGTGATCCACAACTAGGTTGTGATTTAAATGTTAAAATTGTCGAAGCAGTTCATCGGTATATTCAAAGCAAAGAGCGTTTATTTAAGAAATTTGATAACATTGTTATATACAGACCAAAACCACGTTTCCATCTGCCTATTCTTTCGGAACATTTCCTCCCCTTTTCCCCGTGTGTCTATTCTTATCAAAACAACTTTTTACTATTAATTGTTTGTATACTATATTTTTAACACATTTTGCTGTTACATAAGTCTTTACATGTATCAAATATATTAGATAGATAGATAGATATGATTTTATTCTTCCTTCAGACTAACAAGTCCATGAGGCATGTAATACATGTTGTAAACAAGCATAGGCATGTAATACATAAACAAACAAACAGTTATGACAATAAAGATGCATTTAACGGAGAAGATGTAAGTAAAGACAAAATTAAAATTATGATTTCAGTGATACTTTAATCAGAATTGATATCATTATCACCATTATCATAACTTAGTTTTCTTAAATCAAATATCTATTATATTTGTGTTAGAAAATACTGATGTTATAATATAAGAATAAAATATATCTTATACTAGTAACATAAAACAATTATTGGAACTCGAATTTAAATTAAATCATTCATTTGAACCGAAAACTTATACTAGTAACATTTAAACAACTATTGGAACTCGAAGTTAAACAAATTACACACAAAACAAGCAGTTCAGCCTGGTACACTCCTTTTGCATGAGTACATGTACATGAAGATCTTCATCATAACTACAGGAATAGTCATCAGATCAAAGAGGCTTAGCTTGAAATGCATAGTGAACAAACATTGATAAATTTCTAACAGTCTTAACATCAAAACTAGTCATTAATTTTGTAAATTTCAACATACTTGGCCTTTTCCAATAATATTTTGAAATATATTTTATTCTTAGATCTTGGAATTTAATACATTCTAATACAAAATGAAATTCATCTTCCAATGTGGAACATGCACTACATTTTCTGTCATTGAATGCTATTGTCAATGGTTTATGACATCTCTCTGTTTCAACTGCTAACCTGAATCATCTTCATCATAACTACAGTAATATGCATTAGATCAAAGAGGTTTAGCTTGAAATGCATAGTGAACAAACATTGCTAAATTTCTAACAATCTTAACATCAAAACTAGTCATTAACTTTGTAAGTTTCAACATACTTGGCCTTTTCCAATAATATTCTGAAATATATTTCATTCTTAGATCCTGGAATTGAATACATTCTAATACAAAATGAAATACATCTTCCAATGTGGAACATGCACTGCATTTTCTATCATTGAATGCTAATGGCAATGGTTTATTCCATCTCTCTGTTTCAACTGCTAACCTGAACCATCTTCATCATAGCTTCATTTACTTTGTAAGTTTCAACATACTTGGCCTTTTCCAATAATATTCTGAAATATATTTTATTCTTAGATCCTGAAATTGAATTCTGAAATATATTTTATTCTTAGATCCGGGAATTGAATACATTCTAATACAAAATGAAACACATCTTCCAATGTGGAACATGCACTACATTTTCTATCATTGAATGCTAATGGCAATGGCTTATTCCATCTCTCTGTTTCAACTGCTAACCTGAATCATCTTCATCATAGCTACAATAATAGTCATCAGATCAAAAAGGTTTAGCTTGAAATGCATAGTGAACAAACATTGATAAATTTCTAACAGTCTTAACATCAAAACTAGTCATTAACTTTGTAAATTTCAACATACTTGGCCTTTTCCAATAATATTCTGAAATATATTTTATTTTTAGATCTTGGAATTGAATACATTCTAATACAAAATGAAATTCATCTTCCAATGTGGAACATGTACTACAATTTTTATCATTGAATGCTTTTGGCAATGGTTTATTCCATCTCCCTGTTTCAATTGCTAACCTATGAGAAGATAATCTAAGTCTACTCATAGATGTACAAAACTTCCCTATATTAACAATATTTAGGTATGGCTGTATTCCAAAATTGGATATTTTTCTGTAACACTTGATTCTACTTGATTCATTCAGCCTATTATTCCAATTCTGTACAAACTGATCATTTAACCTTTGTTTTACAAGTAATATAAACATGTTTGCATCACCGACAGTTTGTGATAACCAAACGTGGTAGAACCCTAAGCGACAAATAAGATCTTTCAATAGAGAACACCAGTTCACATAATTATTTATTTCATGCTCATCTTTCAGCAAACGATATATTCTTGTTATATATATATCTTCTTTTGTATGTAAAATCTTAACCCAGTACTTAATAATATTTAAGCATATTTTAGTTTGGTATGTAAATCTTCCTAGCTCTCCATAAATGAAATCATTTTGAGTCGTTTGTTTTACACCTAAAAGATTGTTGCAAAATTGTAGGTGGGTCCTTTCGATAGAAGGTGCATTCGAGAAGCCCCATACCTCACTACTATAATTCAGTATTGGACTTATTAGTTTATCAAACAGTTCTAATTTGTGAGATGGGCTTATATATGTAAACTTATGTAAGTGTTTATTCATCTTAAATATGGCCTTGTGTGCTTGACCTGCTAACGCAATTTGGGTATGCTGAAACGATCCACCAGATGTAAAAGTAACCCCTAAATATGTGAATTTGGTAAGGATTTCTATTTCTGTACCGTCATAGTAAAACTTTTGATGAGAAGGTAGTTTCCCGCCTTTTCTGAATACCATTATTTTTGTTTTATTTGTGTTTACCTTTAGTTTCCACGTATTGCAATATTCTTGAAGAATATTTAACCCTTTTTGTACCTGCGATGCATTTTCTGCAAACAGTACAATGTCATCTGCGTATAGTATTAAAAATAATTTAAATAAATCTATATTTAAACCATCTACGCCACCATTGATGTATTCATCTTCTAGATCATTTAAAAACATTGAAAACAGAAATGGCGACAAACTCACACCTTGTCTTACACCTAAAGTGCATGACATAGTATCACCAAGCTTATTATGGTATTTTACTCTTGATTTAACACTTTTGTACATCGATTGTATTATGTTAAGCATATTTCCTCTGACACCTAATTTTATTAATTTGTACCACATATTTTCACGAACTACATAATCAAAGGATTTTGTAAAATCAACAAATGTACAAAATAATTGCTTTCTCCTATTAATGAAACTTGATATAAGACCATTTAAAACAAAAATGTTATCTACAGTACTCATATTAGCTCTGAAACCAGCTTGGGCTTCAACATATACGTTATAATTTTCAGCCCAGTTTTGCAATCTATTATTTAGTACTCTAGTAAATAATTTTCCGACACAGCTTAGTAATGTAATTCCTCTATAATTCGTTGCATCATCTGGATTCCCTTTTTTATGCAGTGGTATTATATATCCCTCAGACCATCTATCCGGAAAATAACCTAATCTAAATATCTTGTTAAACATAGATTGGAGAACAGGCATGAGAATTTGCTCTGCATTTATTAAAAATTCATTGAGTATTAAATCTGGACCTGCCGATCGATTATTTTTTAACTGTTTAATAGCTTTATGAATCTCTTCATTCAAAATACCCTTATTAAGTTCATCAAACATAATATTAAATTCATCTTTTTCATATCTTTCAATAAAATGAAGTACATCTTCATCTGGAGTAAAGAAAGGATCACTAGAATTGTTAATAGTTTTGAAGTACTTTTCAAATGCTGACAATGGAATGTTTGCTGGTTTAATGCCAGCAGTTTCCTTGAGTAACTTCCAACATTCTCTGGCATTCTTTCTCTTTGCATTTACAAACTGAGTAGTTTTCTCCTTATCATAATTATATCTGTTTTGCCTTAATAGAGCTTTGTATTTCGACCTAGCCTCAACCATTTTAAGCCTATTCTCCTCATTAGGGAACTGTCGGTATATATTTAAAATTCTATGAAAAATAATTTTTTGATCATAACACTCTTCATTATACCAAGGTAAGTTATTATCCATTTTCCTTTCTGAATTGGTTTGAGCTGTTGTATTTACCTTTTTCAAGCACGTGTGGGCAGCATCTTTAAAACACACATTCAAACTTTTCCAAGCAACCATCTAAAGTAGTTCTATTTGAACAGCCATTTAGAGTATCAACGAGATCAATTAATGTTCTTTTACATTCAGATGTATCTAATTGTTCCAAATACCTTTCTTTTTTCTCACTATTCCATACATACTTAAATTTAATATCATCATATATTTTTGTAGATGCATCTTGACCAGGTAAATCTTGATCTAGATTCTCCTCTTCTCCCTCACAAAAATTCATATTATTCTCTATATGAAAAGTAGCTGTAAATTCAACAAGGCAGTGGTCAGACAAAATATTTGGATCATTTACACGAAAATGAGTAATCTTCTCAAACATATCAGGTCTACAAAGTACATAATCTATTACACTGGACCCAACACTGTTTACAAATGTGTATTTATTATATATAGTTATAGATAGAGCATGTGTACACATAACGGTGCAAGGAGAGAAATACAATAAGCTGTTTTGCTTTTGTTTCAATCCTAAACTTTGTTGTATGTTTGTAAAATACATGTAAATTATTGAAATAAAATATGTTTAAACCAAATAGTGTAGATCAAGGCCATTCGCCGCGTCTCAGGTTTTCTCATCGCGTCACGGCTTAAATGTATGTACAGTGGAGAAAACGTTATTCTTTCCCAATAAACGCGTTTACGCTAAAACTATTATTTGCAGTGCAAACAGTTTGGATCCAGATCAGACGCCGGGTAACCCGGCGTCTGATCAGGCTCCAAACTGTTTGCCACCAAGACAAACATGAATTATCAGAATTGTCCAAAAGTTGTACTTTTCTACGTTTTAGTGTTTTACGTTTGCGTACGTTTGCGTTTGGAAAGAATAACAGATTCTCCACTGTACTGCTCTTACAGTGGAGAAGATGTACTTCTTTCTCGTTTAAACGAAAGTAAACATAAAACTAAAATGTATTCAAATGTTGACAATTTCTGCTTCTTACAAATAATGGCGATCTGTAGGCAAACAGTTTTGAGCCTGGTCAGACACCGAATTAGCCAGCATATTTCTGACTGCAAGCTATATTTATATAGAACAAACGGTACTTTTATATTTTAGTTATAAAACCCTAAAGATAACATAAAATGTATGGTAAATTATTTCTGTTGCAATTATTTGAAGGATATGTGCTTTTTTCATAGGATGACTGGAATATTGGGAAAGAATAACGTCTTCTCAAGTACATGTTCATCAACGTTTCGCCATGTGAGAACTGGTCCCGACCTCCATTATCACATTGAGAATCGACACATGGTCTCAAAATTGAACTAGACCCATGGTCGATTCTCATCACAGAGTCAAAATTTCTGTAACACATGTAAAACACTTGGCATTGGTTACAGTGGAGAATCTGTTATTCTTTCCCAATAAACGCGTTTACGCTAAAATTATTATTTACATTGCAAACAGTTTGGATCCAGATCAGACGCCGGGTAACCCGGCGTCTGATCAGGCTCCAAACTGTTTGCCACCAAGATAAACATGAATTATCAGAATTGTCCAAAAGTTGTACTTTTCTACGTTTTAGTGTTTTGCGTTTGCGTACGTTTGCGTTTAAACGGGAAAGAATAACAGATTCTCCACTGTAAAACACTTGACTTTGGTTATCTCTGTTTGGCTCACATGGGCGTCAGTTTCAAATTTATTCGTTTATGCCTAGCGTCCAATAAAAGGGACATGGGCAATCAGTGTAGACTCCGATTAGACACAGCATAAGGAGGCGTCTGATCAGATCATTAATAGGAATTTAAAAACATGTATAAAACAAAACGAAAATTGTACAGTTCCATTGGCGAGTAAAGGAATGAATAAAATCTCCTAATGCACAATCATTGATACATGTAGGTTGCAAAATGACGTAATATTTTGCTGCCGTATACTCACATTCGCATATATATAATTGTTTTACAGATTTGGACAACAGTGAAGATGAGGTGGTCCATGATAGCCCAAAAACGAACGATAATGAAGATGAAACTGCACAAGGTAATAAGGGAGACAACACTGACAATGAGAATGCAATCAGCGGCATGGACGAGTACTCTACCTTTATCCATTAATATATACCCTGTGTCTAAATCAAAGTAAAATTGAACTTGATTTAAACGAATAAATAGGCATTCTATTAAGTTTATACTGACGATGACCAATGCAGTCTGCACAGTTTGCTGGAAAAAAAGGAATTTAACCCCATCAATGTCACATTTGATGAATAAATGATAAACACAGGCGTCCGTCACCTAGAAAGTCTTGATGACGTCGGTTTTGTTTTTTATAATTCAAATTTATATTCGTTAAGATCTTTACGTTATTCTGTCATGTGTTGTTTTATGTGATAAGATACAGTGGAGAATCTGTTATTCTTTCCCAATAAACGCGTTTACGCTAAAACTATTATTTGCAGTGCAAACAGTTTCGAGCCAGATCAGACATCGGGTAACCCGGC
This sequence comes from Gari tellinella, assembly GCA_922989275.2. Classification (NCBI taxonomy): domain Eukaryota; kingdom Metazoa; phylum Mollusca; class Bivalvia; order Cardiida; family Psammobiidae; genus Gari; species Gari tellinella. The sequence goes on along the minus strand of OV277856.1, from coordinate 98,224,629 downwards.
GTCTGATCAGGCTCCAAACTGTTTGCCATCAAGATAAACATGAATATCAGAATTGTCCAAAAGTTGTACTTTTCTACGTTTTAGTGCTTTGCGTTTGCGTACGTTTGCGTTTAAACGAGAACGAATAACAGATTCTCCACTGTATCACCTGTTAATTTGTTATACATGTATAATGAAAATACTTAGATACACTTGAAATTATTCAACACTGTAAGACGTGTAAAAGGTTAAAACGAAAGTACGTGGGCCTACATGTATGTTGACCTGGTGCCCGTTTCATAAAACGTCGTACAACAAAAACGATCGTATGTCAAAATTTTAAAATACATTTATTTTCAAGACGATTCCAAAGAGATGTCACAAGACAGGATTAGATGGAGAAATGAATAATAATTGATTTTTATAATCTGACTCTATACGACAACATTTGTTGTACAGCGGAGAAAACGTTATTCTTTCCCGTTTAAACGCAAACGCAGTGCACTAAAATGTAGAAAATGGCATTTTTTGGACAATTCTGAATGTTGATTTTAAACTTGACCGCAAACAATTTGGAGCCGGGTTACCCGGCGTCTGATCTTGCTCCAAACTGTTTGCATTGGAAATAATAGATTTAGCGTAAACGCGTTGATTTGGAAAGAATAACATTTTCTCCACTGTACGAAGTTTTATTAAACGACAAAAGGGCCACAATGTATATGAGGATGCAACGGTACAGTGGAGAAAACGTTATTCTTTCCCAATAAACGCGTTTACGCTAAAACTATTATTTGCAGTGCAAACAGTTTGGAGCCAGATCAGACGCCGGGTAACCCGGCGTCTGATCAGGCTCCAAACTGTTTGCCACCAAGATAAACATGAATTATCAGAATTGTCCAAAAGTTGTACTTTTCTACGTTTTAGTGCTTTGCGTTTGCGTACGTTTGCGTTTAAACAGGAAAGAATAACAGATTCTCCACTGTATATGGCTTCGAGTGGACGGAAATCCTTTTTAGCAACAACACGTTATTTTTTATTACATTTATGCCGAAAAAATAATTTATTATATGCCTTCGAGTGATATCGAGCGTTTCCGCGTGTATTTGCAGAGTAAAATACAAGAGTCTGTATCAGCCACCTTGTATCAGCCACTTTGTATTTTACTCTGACCTCGCTTTCGATTTGACGTGACGTCATTTACGTACATGTACGAGTGCCGCGTTATTCTTTGTGGCATACAAAAAATCTTGTTCTGCTTCAAATAACTAACACATTTTGGATATAAAATGATTTGAACGACTATTTAGTTTTTTCTTGTTTGTATTCAAGGCATATAATAAACACATCACCAGTTGGCAGTGCGCAACAGAGTGTTGCATTTAGCTCTCGACGTTTTTGGCGGAAACAACCGATCAGACTCGCGCCAAGGCGCTCGTCAGATCGGCTATTTCCGCCAAAAACGTCTCGAGCTAAATACATCACTCTGTATCGCACTGTCAACTGGTAATGTGTATTTACCGAACCCTTTACTTTCTAGGTACACTTACCAAGCCTAACAAATGCTGTGAGATTGGTACCATGCTAGCTACTCTTGGCCTGCAATGTAATAATTACCGTTTCTCTCGAGCACATCGGCACGCGAAATTGAGGCTCGTGAACACCACCCTGGAGCGGGTGGGCATACACGTCACCCTGGACAACCGTGACTCCCTTTACCTACCCTTTAGAGTGTGTGCTCTGAGAAACCCGCATGAGATTGACAAGTGTTGTGTATATAATCATAATATGAAAGGCAGCCACAATAACATGAATATCGGTTACGATTGGCCGTCAGCGAGGCGGTCAGAGTTTGACAATTATAAACATTACAGGTCCGGTTTCGTTTCAAATCGAAGAGGAAACGTTGGAAAGTCGCATAATGGTCATCATCAATCTTCAGGACATAAATCAAGACACCATAAAGACACATACAAGTGGGAGACATGGCCTCAATATAGGTCCTATAGATCACGACAGCAGAGTGATACAGTGCCATCAAGACATTCATCTTACAGAAACAGACGCCATATGACGCATCATTGATGTCACGTACATGTATGTGATGTAATTACAAGAAACAGGGACTATTGAAAACGTTGAACCACATTTTAGATTGATGACAACCTAATGCAAAATATGCTTTCGGATTTTTTATATGGGGAAGCCTTCCAGCTGGCTTGCAAATGATCGATGGTTCTACCCAGTTGCCGATTTGTGCATGAAACAGTACATAAATGGCTTCTGGGTCTTCCTCCACCTGTAATTAGCTGGACGTCGCGATATGACTGAAATACTGTTAAAGCGACTTAAAACCATAACAAATACAAGTCTCAATGGAAGATATTGACATTAGATACATGTATGTACAATAGATGGAGAAAAAACATAATGATTTCCTAATTCAACGAACCTAACCGCAAGTTCAATGTTATTAAAAAGTAGAAAATAAAAGTGCTTAAAGAAGGGTTCATCATTTTTTTAAATCAGCATGGCAAACAATATGGGCCCTGATCAGAAGTATGTTAACCCGGCGTCTGATTTGGCTCAATCTGTTTTCAATGCAAATACATGTACTTGTTTTAGCACAAACGCGTTTACAGTGGAGAGTGTGTTATTCTTTCCCAATAAACGCGTTTACGCTAAAACTATTATTTGCAGTGAAAACAGTTTGGAGCCAGATCAGACGCCGGGTAACCCGGCGTCTGATCAGGCTCCAAACTTTTTGCCACCAAGATAAACATGAATTATCAGAATTGTTCAAAAGTTGTACTTTTCTACATTTTAGTGCTTTGCGTTTGCGTACGTTTGCGTTTAAACGGGAAAGAATAACAGATTCTCCACTGTAGTATAGATTCTCTTTAGATACGTATTACTCGGCGTCTGATCAGGTACAAACATGTGCAATTGTCAGTTCAACGCAGTGATGGAGTTAATGCTTGAATTTTATTATATGTACAGGAACCATTTTCAATTGAGACTAGAGTGAGATTATAGAAATAACCTTCAACATTTTATTTCATACAGACATGTATAATTAGTGCCATATGAAATGTAATTAACTGATGATCTGCAGACTCTTGCTTTAACGCTTTCATTATCAAATTTATCTTGAGGTTTTTACCCCTTCACCGCCATATTGTCGCCTGCATCAATGCTGTTGTCTGCAATAGTGTTAGATTTAATAACTAACGTTATTTCAAAACAAATGGCATTTTTTTATTCTGATCAGATGCCGCGTTACGCGGCGTCTGACCAGAATCAAAACTGTGGGCAATGCGCTTTTTGATGCCATTCAGAGTGAAGGGGTTAAACTGGTATTCAAGTCTGAAAGTTCAATGAACATTTTTAGTTGCCAATGAAGCTGTTTCCATGTTTTAATATTTATTTATCTATCTATCTTTTTTTATTTATTGTATCAATACAAACAGTGAATACCATGATCAGAGTGCACCTTTAGCAGGGCGGCCATAAGTTGATATTGAAAAATCCTCCGATTTCTAATTTTTTTATTTTTCAAGCGCGATTACTTAAATCAGATTGAAAGTAAAGCAGGCGCATTCTATTTTACTTTCGGCCTGCTTTAAGCTATCACCTGCTACGATAAAATCCGAAGATTTCGGAAATATCCGTAGAAATGAAGGCATCTTATATGCTTCTACGCTGTTTGCATATGACACGTGTTGTCTCCACAGATGCACTGTTTGTAAATGATACGTATACGCTTCACTCGGGTTTAATGGGTAAAGGAATCATTATTGTATGTTTCCATCTAGTGAAGGTTTGTTTTAATGATTAATCACACGCTTAATATTGTTTTTTAAAGTTAATAGTGTCATTTCTTTCTTGTTAACGTCTACGCTTTTATCCCTGTTCATGTACAACAGACGTGTCTTTTCTCAGTTGTATCGTGTCTTGACACAGCCGAGAATACAGTGGAGAAAACGTTATTTCCCAATAAACGCGTTTACGCTAAAACTATTATTTGCAGGGCAAACAGTTTGGAGCCAGATCAGACGCCGGGTTAACCGGCGTCTGATCAGGCTCCAAACTGTTTGCCACCAAGATAAGCATGAATTATCAGAATTGTCGAAAAGTTGTACTTTTCTACGTTTTAGTGTTTTGCGTTTGCGTACATTTGCGTTTAAACGGGAAAGAATAACAGATTCTCCACTGTACGTTATTCTTTCCCAATTTACAAGTGTTAAAACGTTTTATGTTAAATCGATATTTTTCATTGCAAACAGTTTAGAGTCAGATCAGATGCCGGATAACCCGATATCTGATCAGGTTCCAAACAGTTATTAACGGGTAAGAGTAACGCCTTCTTCACTGTAAATAAAGAAAGAGAACCTTTCCTAAATCCGATCGGGGCGGCTTTCTACAAGAACGACGTAAATAAGAAATCCGTTTTATTTTCTGCTTGATTAAAGCAGTAACATGTCATTAGTATTAATTGTTAAATGTATTCACTTAAAATGTGCTAGTCCCGTGATGACAAGTCTTGTATAAAAGGGACGAAAGTTTGCTTCTACGTATACAGCTGAGTGCAAAAACATTTATTTCTATTGCAAAGATTTTGGGGCCAGAACGCATTCCATTTTCTAGATTTTATTGTGTCACGTTTAAGATAAAGTTTCGTTTAAACCTTCTCCTGCCAAAAGTTTATATTAATGCTTCGGAACACAGTGTAGACCCTGATCATACAGCTCCTGATCAGGGCCGTGCGCTGTTTTCCCAAATGATCTTTCTGATATGTGTCTGCAGTCTTTTCTAGGAAATATTTTCCTGATTTTATTAGCAAATGTTACAGTTCAGATGGTATTCATTCATATTTGGAAGATCTTAATTTATCAATTCTCAGCTGGAGAAAGGTTAAACGGAAACTAGTAATCCCTCATGAGCTTTCTGTTTTACTGTCACCTTGCTTTAAGATGTCACCTGTCTTTTATACAATAAAATACCCTTTGTTTTAGTGGTCGAAATAGTGGCATTTTACTATCATTTATTTTGAGTCAATAGATAACATTTACCAAAATATTTTGAATGTAACCGGTCTTTCTGGTTTACTTGATGTCTTAACGAATTCATAGTTGTACATGTAATGTGTTGTATAGTTTATGCATGAACCGTGACATGAAACATCCATACAGTGGAGATAACGTTATTCTTTCCCAATAAACGCGTTTACGCTTAAACTATTATTTGCAGTGCAAACAGTTTGGAGCCAGATCAGACGCCGGGTAACCCGGCGTCTGATCAGGCTCCAAACTGTTTGCCACCAAGATAAACATGAATTATCAGAATTGTCCAAAAGTTGTACTTTTCTACGTTTTAATGTTTTGCGTTTGCGTACGTTTGCGTTTAAACGGGAAAGAATAACAGACTCTCCACTGTACGCGCATTGCAATTGTAGACCAAGACAAGCCGCGTATCTTTGACGCGGCGGCAGTTCTTGGTATACACTGTTTAACACTCATTAATATGACTTGTATAATTTTTGTTACCTAGCATGTCTTGCAAGTGCAGACATTGATCAGACGCATAGACTAGGATGACAGCGAGCTTTGGCTCATATTTGATTTATTGTTTGTGTGATTGCTTAATTTATTGTAATGTGTGGTGAGAATGCGAAGCTTTCTCATTAGGAAAATATTCCCATTCCCGAGCGTTCTCATTATGTACAGCGTTCTCATTCCATTGTATCATTAAAATTGTTTAATTTATGTGCTTTACGCAGTTGAATTTTGTAGAATAAACTGAAAACTTTGCTTCATAGTTGTGTGCTTAATTGTCATATATAATGTCATATAAAACAGTAATAACCAGTGCTTTATTGTCCAATGGATACTGGACATGTAAATAAATAAATACAGTCAGTTGGTAAAGTTCTATTTGCGTCTGGAACAGGGGAGTGTATTCGGTATTCAAGATCTTCCGAAATTTAGAAGATGGTACATGTATTTAATTTGTCCAAAAATGAAATCCTTTTATGCAGTACTTAAATAGGTAATCAAAACCCGGTGGTCGCTTAATGTGGGATACGAATAATGCAGATAGCTCCTGCAGGAGCCTTCGGAATTATTTTTATCATGCATTTAGCAATCACATGTATAAGGGACTACTAATAAACATAATTTTGATGGTTGCTTGATAAAGATTTATCTGTAACCAATATAAAGATGAAAATATAGGTCAGTTATGTAGAACAAACTACTTAGGGTTTTCAGTGACAGCGTTCCACAAAATTGATATTAAACAAATAATGAAGTTGAGTAAGATATAATTATCTTCAACATATCTTTATAATTATTGTACAGTCAAATATGTTCAATTGTAAATAGACATTTTTCTGTCTCTCTGTCAGATATGTAACATTTATATAAAATACATAATATTGCAAAAAATAAAACCATAAATAGTCCAAAAGTGGACTAGATCTAATTAGAAAGTCGTGTTGGCCATTAAAATGTTAAGGGGTACAGTGGAGAAAACGTTATTCTTTCCCAATAAACGCGTTTACGCTAAAACTATTATTTGCAGTGCAAACAGTTTGGAGCCAGATCAGACGCCGGGTAACCCGGCGTCTGATCAGGCTCCAAACTGTTTGCCATCAAGATAAACATGAATTATCAGAATTGTCAAAAAGTTATACTTTTCTACGTTTTAGTGTTTCGCGTTTGCGTACGTTTGCGTTTAAACGGGAAAGAATAACAGATTCTCCACTGTAGAAAGTCGATAAGTGGTCATCACAATCACATTTGAATTCATGGTCACGAGTATGGGGGCTTTTTAAACATTACCCAATAGCCTCTTTCTAGTTTCGAAGACATGAAACCACTTAAAGCAGATTGAAAGTAAAGCAGAATGCGCCTTAAGGCATATTCTGCGATACTTTTAGCCTGTTTAAAGCTACCTTTTGCCAGGATATAGAAATATTAATTGTGATGAATATTCATGGCTGTATCAAATAGAACTATTTTCTTCAGTAGAGGTATTAGTTAAAGGAGTAAAACGGCATGTTTTTATATATTTTTTTTTTTTGAGGTTGAAAGTAAAGCAGAATGCGCCTTAAGGCACATTCTGCTAAACTTTTAGCCTGTTTAAAGCTACCTTTTGCCAGGATATAGAAATATTAATTGTGATGAATATTCATGGCCGTATTAAATGGAAGTATTTTCTTTAGTAGGGGTATTATTTAAAGGAGTTAAACGGCATATTTTTCATTTTATTTATTTATTTCGGGGATGGGGGGGGGGGGGAGATCTTCAACCTCCACCATCCAAACCTGTGTGTCCATTAACCGTCATCGTAGTTGTCTTCATAATTCTGAGAGAAACAATGCTCAGAGTTGAAATATCTTTGTTCAGAAATGTCGAACATTTTGGATCAAAATGAGACACTGAGTAATTTGTACTCTGACGCGGATCCCAACTATTTGCACTAAAGTACCCACCCATCGTTATTTGAGGATCAGATAGTTCGAATGGCTGAATCATCGTTTTGTCTTTCACTGCTTTGACCTTAGTGCACTGATATTTGCTACCGGTTTTGGATCATTGGTCCAAAGTAATCAAGCTTTTGAGTTGAGTCCAAAATCGTTCTCGAACATTTGATTGGTCACATCAGACTCAACTCAAAGCTTTCTAACATTTAGGCCTTTTAGAGTAGCTTGGTGTAACTCATGTCGATTTTTCTTCAGTCAAAATAGCTTTAACTCATTTACTTCTAAACCTTTTAATGGAGAATTCCAATTTTCAATTAAGTATAGTCCATTTTTGACTGTTTAAAGTTTATTTGAACAATACATGTATATTGCAAAATCACAGCAGCCCTCTGATCAGGATCTACAGTTTGTACAGAACAAGTGTACTCTTTACAGGTATATTGTTACTGACGAGTATACTCGTCGCTAGGGTTCAATATGTTAAAAAGGGAACACACTTTACAGCCAAGTTTAAGCTATAAAGGCAGGCTACATCATGCAGATAATATCCTTGAAGTGAAAGGGGATAGTACGCGTAATATTGGCTGTATCTCGTTATCGTATTAGAGATAATTTGAGATAAAAGGTCGATGATACAAATTGTCATCTGATACCTCTGTAGCTCATGATAGGGTACAAGAAATCATACCACATCAGCTTATGTTTAAACACATTCAATCCTAGCGACGAGTATACTTGTCATTTACAAACATCATGTATATGTAAAGAGTACACTTGTTCTATGCAATTAGTGACGACCCTGATCAGAGTGGCCCCTGATCAGTATTGTCACTGTTTGTCATAATATAAACCCTAAATTTGTAAAAATGGATTAGACTTACATGGAAAATGGAGCCGTTTAATTGAAGTATCATGGGTGAATTTGGTAACCTCTTCATTGCTATGATATCTCCTGGCTAATTAACCCCTTCACTGCCGTGACGTCATCAATTAAAAATAATTGTCGTCTGCTTTTGTTTGTAAAATTTAACTTTTGGGTATTTTGATATCAGAAATATTGAAATGAGTGGCAAACAGTTTGGATCCTGATCAAACGCCGCGTTACGCGGCGTCTGATCAGGATTCAAATTGTTGCAAATTACTATTGCACTCGGTTTAAGGCAGTGCAGGGGTTAACTAGTATACTGCAAACATTTCCCAATTTGAGTTGCTGGCATCTTTACAGAAAAAAACATACATGCGAGTGCTACAGTGGAGAAAACGTTATTCTTTCCCAATAAACGCGTTTACGCTAAAACTATTTTTGCAATGCAAACAGTTTGGAGCCAGATCAGACGCCGGGTAACCCGGCGTCTGATCAGGCTCCAAACTGTTTGCCACCAAGATAAACATGAATTATCAGAATTGTCCAAAAGTTGTACTTTTCTACGTTTTAGTGTTTTGCGTTTGCGTACGTTTGCGTTTAAACGGGAAAGAATAACAGATTATCCACTGTAAACGTTTTGGATGATGATTAGATACCGAATTACCCGGCATCTGATTTGGATCCAAACTGTTCTCAACTATCATCATACTAAGAGGTTATTTAACAGTGTTGAGTACAATACTGAAATCTATTGGACGAGTACACAGCAGCCATAATTCATATTGGACGAGGCGATAGCCGAGTCCAATATGGATTATGACTGCTGTGTACGAGTCCAATAGAATTCAGTATTGTACTCAACACTGTTAAATTACCTCTTTATTTCACACCATAAAATTATAAAATGACAAAAGAAACCACATGCATTTTTCCTATTCATTCTAGCCTAGCCTAGCCTTTGACTTCGCAATTTCCAAAAACAAAATACAGTGTTCCCTCCCTACACCGGCTCTTGTCGCAGTTCCCTAAACAGGACAATATTTTTTATGTCTAACTCTTTTCATGGCTGCAATACCATCTGCTTAAATTTGTCGACTGCCGCTATTCGGAAAGTTACCTTTGATTTGAAGCATTTAAGTTTAATCCTTAGGCCTACTTTATATAACCTATATGAATTACCCCCACTTTCCGCTCCAAAAGCATTCGCCATTTTTCTATTTTGCAATGAAAAATAAACAATAGTGTAGATCACTTAACACTTAACAGTACATTATAACTACAATCTTACCGAGGCGACTACTTTTAAATTCATACATTTACACGCATGACTCTGAGTGGACGTAACTCTCTTATAAACAGCTCCAAAATGCTATTACTCACACCAGTAGATCTATTTCAAATCTATAATCGTCTACACGTATCATTTTGCATAATTTTCTGTTCTATATCTAATTTTTAATCATTTACCTCCATCAATATACTCTTTTTAAACATGTTAAAGGTGTAAGAAATCTAACAAAGGGTCGTTTTTTCAAATTATGATATAACGAACTTTATGAATTACCTCCCTTTAAAAGTGAAGAAATACCTACAGTAATTTCATTCCTCAAAAGCATTTTCATATTTTTTCTTTTGTTGTTATGATTATAAAACTTACTAATGTTTAGAATTTCAGTCCAATAAGGCATACATTATCTTATGCATTTTTAAAATGTATATTCGGATAAACAAAAATTATATTCATAATATAGAAAAACAACTTATTATAACGTCACCACGTTATTTACTGTATTTTACGTTTGAACGTTAACGCGCCAAAACGTCTACAGCATATTGTTTATCGTTACGTCATTAAATTAAATAAATATTGCAAATGTAAGCCAAGTCTTATTTATCACTCCCTATAAAGACTCGCTCCGAGCAACACACACAATATGTGTCTCCAAGTGGGTGTCATTGCAGAGATGGAACAAGGTGAAATGCCAAGGGAAGTTACTCTTAATAGAGTGTCGGAAGAGTTGTCCAGTCCAATATGAAAAATATAGGTTTTTTGGATCCGAGTCCAATATGAGAAAAATATGGCCTTCTGGGATAGATTTTTTAAATTCCGGTACAATATAGGGTTCTCTTGTACCGTCACGTGGTAGAAAGAGGGGCTTTCGATTGGTTTATTCGATGTAGGTGTGAAATAAATGTAGTTACCCTCGGAAATAAAAGGGTTAACCTACAAATAAACCTTTATCACGCTACACTATTCTTTCTTGAAAAAATAACGATTCTTTTTAATAAGAGTGGCAAACCGCTAAGAGCCTGACCAGACGCTTACAGTGGAGAATCTGTTATTCTTTCCCAATAAACGCGTTTACGCTAAAACTATTATTTGCAGTGCAAACAGTTTGGAGCCAGGTCAGACGCCGGGTAACCCGGCGTCTGATCAGGCTCCAAACTGTTTGCCACCAAGATAAACAAGAAGTATCAGAATTGTCCAAAAGTTGTTCTTTTCTACGTTTTAGTACTTTGCGTTTGCGTACGTTTGCGTTTAAACGGGAAAGAATAACAGATTCTCCACTGTACTTGTCTCTTAATTGTTTGCAATGACAATTATCTTTAAGCATACACGCGTTTATTTATAAATATTGTCTTCTAAACTGTAATATATAGCATAATTGCTCAAGAAGACTATCAACGACAAGGCAAGGTACAAGGCAAGTAGAAAAGAGTTAAATTCTGAAAAGTCACTTAATGTCAAATAAAAAAGATCAAAATCCTTTACACATGCACATCTTTTGAACACAGAACCCCTGTGTGAAAAGAGCGCTATATAAATCTGGTATAATAATAATAATCTATGGTAAATGTGTAAATATATTCCATATTATATCTAAAAGTATTGTCTTAAAACCCCTTCGCACCAAATTTGACCGTCTGCCTTTCCGCTTTCACGGCAATAATAGTATGGTCTGCAATATTGTTTCAAAGTTATATCTAAAGACAAATGACTGCTCAAAGAAATATCGAACTGCTTGTCAAAGTGTTTGGATCTTGGTCAGATGTCAAATAATCCCACGTCTGATCAGAACTCGACCTGTATGCACAATCGACTGGCAGTACATGTATAAGGACTAAAAACTCAATATATGTGTATTTTAGCGTAATGTGCTTTCAAATGAAAAACAGGTAGTTTCAAAAAGTCGTCATCCTAATCAGATTCGCCTAAAAACTTGCTCCGAAACCAAAACAATTGCAGTGGAAATAACTATTTTAGACAACAAAATGCAGTCTACATACATAATTATAGTACATTAATTGTATTGTGCAGTGTATATTTTGTTATTGGCCACAGTCCTAACTACAAATACGGCCTTAATTGAATTGGGAATAATACTGCCGTTCCCTTAAACTAATCTTTAATACCCTCCCTATACGTGAGTCCTAGTGTTCAAAGTTGTTAATAAACAGTGTTGCTGTTAACGAGAGCGATACGTTAACCGCAAAGAATGTAAACACTTTAATTGAACTAATGTGAAATCGGAGAACTTGTTAATCACCACAAATGCCGAACCTCAAATTGATAATTAACTTTAAGTGAGCGCAACGCCCAGCCTTAAGGCTGAGAACCCCTAATGAGATCGAAACAAAATCGTAACTTATTGAATCCTAGTGACGCATATATGCGTCTTTTCCCAAAGGTGTACCTGTGAAGAGAATATGTGTCCTATGTAAACAGTGGAGTTCCAGATCAGAGGGCTCCTGTACAGTGGAGAATCTGTTATTCTTCCCAATAAACGCGTTTACGCTAAAACTACTTTTTGCAGTGCAAACAATTTGGAGCCAGATCACAATTTGGAGCCAGATCAGACGCCGGGTAACCCGGCGTCTGATCAGGCTCCAAACTGTTTGCCACCAAGATAAACATGAAGTACAGTGTTCCCTCTCTACAACGGCCCTCCCAACAACGACTCCCTCCTTACAACGACCCTTACGGCTGTTCCCCAAACAAGACAAAATGTTTAACACTTTTACTGCTGAAATATCATCTGCTTCAAATTGTCGTCTGCTGTTTTTTCTCAAAATTACATTTTGATGGAATAAATATACTGACGAGTGACAAAGATCTTGAATCCAGATCAGACGCCGCGTTACGCGGCGTCTGATCTAGATTCAAGCTGTTTGCAAATGTTAGCCAATTTCCCTCTCTACAGCGACTCCCTCCGAACAACGCTTACAATCCTTGTCTCCCATTGCGTGTCGTTGTAGAGAGGGAGCGCTGTATCAGAATTGTCCAAAAGTTGTACTTTTCTACGTTTTAGTGTTTTGCGTTTGCGTTTGCGTTTAAACGGGACAGAATAACAGATTCTCCACTGTAGGAGCCATCTGATCAGGATATTCACTGTTTGTCACTTTGCAAACTTTGATATTATAAAAAAACAACAACAAGATAGTTTCAAATGGACCAGCCTTTATTGCAAACTGGCATTGTTCATTGGAGGTTTCAGGGGATAATGACTTAATATATCGTATGTTCAGCGATCGGCAATTCTCGTCAACTGACGGCCGTGCGGAACCATGCTTCTTCAAGCCCTCTGATCTGAGTCTACAATGTTTACATAGAACACATGTACTATTCCCATGTACACCGTTTGTAAATGAAACATATACTCGTCAATATGGTTGAATGGGTTACGGCACGTGCCTATTTAAGCAGTATTGGAGTAAAGAGATAGCTCTTAAGCTTCCTGGTGTCTTTGTCACTATCGAAAAGTCTTGCATTGAGTGGTCGTAAAAGTACTTAGCGTAAATTTTAAAAAATAAATTCCGTCGGAACGAAAGAAAATGAATTGCATGTAACAGATTTTTAATTATATAAATTATCCCATTACCCCATAAATACGCATTTTTACGCCTCTAATTTATCCCTCCACTGGAGAAAATAGTTCCAAATTATACAGTTGTAAAATTTTAATATTAGAAATAATTTCTATGTTCTAGCAGCTGGTAGCTTAAAGCAGGCTGAAAGTAAACCTGCTTTAAGAGGTCATCTCTCTTCAAAACCAGCAAAATAAATAAGAATCCAGACAAATCACTAAATTACACGGCCTCTGATCTGATTCTCATCTGTTTTGATTATTTTGTTACGTGTTAAGACAACACATGCCATATAATTATATATTATTTTATAACTTATTTAGACGTCTAAATTTTCAGATAAAATCATTTTAACATTGTAAAGCTTAATCACCTGAGCCATCCTGGATGTTGCAAGGTGATCAAGAATACGTATTATAGGGCGAAGTAAGCATTTTTGAAATGAGACGATTAACACTACAAACAGAGCGGACCAATGTCAGACATTTTTTATTGATTGATGGAGTGATTGGTTTGGTTGAGTTGTGTTTTACGGCACCGCGACACATAAATTGCTTGTAAATCATTATTGTGTCACCACCCTTCCACAATTAGAAAAGCCTTGCAAAAGATTTACCAATTCCCTATTAAAAATCTCTTGTTCATGCTTCTATCCTTTACCCATTAAATGTTTTAATTTAAAAATTGCTGTTAAATGACAAATGGCTTTCCGTAGCAGGCTGAAAGTAAAGCAGAAAACCACTACATGGGCTTCCTACTTTACGTTCTGTATGCTGTGAAAAGTCACTTGTCTCATACACTGAAGAAATAAGCTTTGCCTAAATTGTGTTAAAACATTTACAAGCGGTATTGAGTTTATGTAACTTTGGAGATTTTATTTAATTAAAGAATATTTCAACTGATCATGAACAAGCAAAGCAGACTGCATTTCAATGTTTATTTACTTTTAATACATTCAAAGTTATGCGCAATATCAAAATGGAATTCAATGTAATACTATGCAAAAACATCGTGAACATAACATAATTATACAAAAATAATGAATGATCCGATGGACGTTTTGAGATGAACACATTGAAAACAGAAAAATGTCAAAATAAAACATTATATTTAGACATTCTGTGTCACAACATATAGTATTTAAACTAGCTGACACAAGACACGTAACGTAATTCTAAGACATCTTCAGATCTACCAGGGATGACAGTGAAGTGTTTTTGACAGACGAATAACAAATCAGTGTCTAGAATGCCCTGTAATACAGTGGAGAATCTGTTATTCTGTCCCGTTTAAACGCAAACGCAAAACACTAAAACGTAGAAAAGTACAACTTTTGGATACTTCTGATAATTCATGTTTATCTTGGTGACAAACAGTTTGGAGCCTGATCAGACGCCGGGTTACCCGGCGTCTGATCTGGCTCCAAACTGTTTGCACTGCAAATAATAGTTTTAGCGTAAACGCGTTTATTGGGAAAGAATAACGTTTGCTCCACTGTAAGCATACTAGCAATGTCAGTCATTCTCCTTTAGTAGCGTATAGCCAGTGCCTCCCCTGCTTCTCAAGTCACACAATGGAGAAGACATTAATTTTTCCCATATAACCTGCATTTATGCTAAAACTACATAATTTCCATTGCAAACAGTTTGAAACCAGAGCAGACGCCGGGTTATATGACATCTGATCAGACTCCAAACTTTTTGCAACTCTTTAAATATCTCCTTGGAATTGTCATGAAGTTGACCTTTTCTATATTTTTTACGTTATGTTTAAACGGGACAAAGTATCGTCTTCTTTACAGTTAATAGGTGTGATTGTCCTTTAACCACCACAATTAATAGCAATTGAACTCTTCGGACAGGTATTTTACTTGCAATGGAAATCACAGAAACACTGTAAGGATAGTGAATCGACTCCACAGAACGATTGCAAAGCTCACGACATCCACAGTTGACATGCAGTGAAGAAAACGTTCATCTTTCCCGTTTAACCCTTTGAACCCTAGTCCCGCATATAGGCGTGTTTTTCAAACAATGTGCATGTGAATAGTACACATGTCCTATGCAAACAGTGAAGACCCAGATCAGAGGGCTCCTAGGAGCCCTCTGATCAGGGTCTTCACTGTTTGTCACAATGCCAAACATTGACAAAAACAACCCTTAAAAGTCAGAAATGGACTAGACTAAAATGGAAACTGGAATTGTCCATTTAAAGTTTCAGGGAGGAAAGAGTTAAAGGGGTATTACCAAAGCTTCATTTCTGACACCTCCGTAACACAGCTTGATACTGGATGAAACGCAAACTCGGTGCAATAAGATTGTAGACAATACAGCTTTTTAAAGGTGTGACGATTCTTTTATCTAGCAAAACATTTGGAACATGATCAGAAATCGGTATACCTGGTGTCTGATATGGTTCCAAACTGTTTGCAATGTAATAGTTTTAGCATAAACGCGTTTATTGGCAAAAGAATATCGCCTTCTCCACTGTATAGACACATATACATGTAACAGTAACAAGTAAGAAAGCTTAGAGAGTGAAAATCACCCAATGACAGATAAGCTTTATAGATGAACCGGCTGTTACAGAATATAAATATGCAGTAGATACAAGAAGTGTTCCTAAATAAAAGACCCCATTAATAAGAAAAACCTAGTAAGAGTTTTCAGTTTTGTTCCGCATTCTGCGGTCACTTACATCTACATTGTACCTGCCAGGGCTGCCATTTCTCCGGATTCTTTCCTAAATATTCGGATTTTTTGTAGTACATGGTAGCTTAAAGCAGGCTGAAATTAAAGCAGAATGCGCCTTAAGGTGCATTCTGCTTTATTTCCAGCCTGCTTTATGTAGTCAAGTGTCAACAAAACTAGAAACAGACGATGGGGGAAAGGTACGATTCGTAAAATCGCACTTGAAAAATGCAAATTTGGAAATCTTAGGATTTTTCATGTCAAGTTATGGTAGCCCTGACCTGCCTTTGGTGTTTTCGGAATAGCTAGTTTGACTTATTCGTTGAACATTTATAATTCATATTGTTTCATAGCAGTAAAGAGCCAAATTATATTAAACAATTCGGACACAGGTCGTCTTAACATACAAATGTACAAATAAATAACATTTATAAGGAAGCTATTTACAGATGACAATGACAAGATGATAACATGAGTAACTGTACAGTAAACATAGGAAACAACAAACTTGAAGCGCTTGTTGTTTCATAAAGGCTGCCAATAATACGTACAGACCACACCAGTCAAACCAGTGTTAACTCATTGAACACTTCTAACGAATATACTCGTCATTTACAAACAGTGTACATGCGTAGCGTACATCTGTCCTATGCAAATAGTGAAGACCAAGATCAGAGGTCTCTTAAAGGAGCCCTCTGATCAGGAGGTTCACTGTTTGTTGTTTTGCGATAAATTGTAATAATCAAACATAAATAGCCAAAAGTTGACTAGACTTTATTTGAAAGAGGAATTCTTCATTTGAAATTTAAGGGGTCGATGAGTCGAAGAGAAATTGTCCTATAATGCTAAAACGGAAAGCTCGTTTTTTGAGTTTACGGCACTTAAACCATCCAGTTTACATGAAATGCAACCTGGTTTTAGATAGTGTCCGTGCTTAGAGCTTCGTTGAACTATCAACTTGAATATTCACAGGGTTAGCTGTCAAGTGTTCGGGCTTTACACCCTCAAAGGCAAAAGTTAGCCCTCGTCTGTACCAATTCTGCGTCTCCAGCTTGGAGGAACTTGTCACGTGACGTATGACGTCACTCCCTTCGTTGTCCCTGAAACCGTAGCCATAATCACAGCATGTTAAACGAACATAGTATTAACCATGGTCAATTGGTTCTATGAGTTGTGATTTGCTCGTCGCAGTTGACTTCTGCAGATAGACTTCTCCTGTACAGTTCTTAATCTGCGACATCGTCTCCTCTCACTAAGGTACTTGGATTTTGACTTGCATGATCTCTCAAAGTATTTGGAATAATGTGCAGAACACCTGCTGATTTTAAAGGCGAGCTCCTTTAACTGCTTCTGTTCGTCGTGTCGCCTCGGGGCCATGTGAATACGATTGGCGAATGTTTCGTAGAAGTCTACATCAGCTATGCACGATATGCGTTTTCGCGCAGCCTTCTCCCCAACTTTGACGCACTTTCGGGCGTTAGCTGTGAAACCTGGCTTTGAAGTATCTGTGTCCGCCTCTTGCCTGGTCAGTATCTTGGCCCTCGATATGTAGTATGGGTCGAAGGAATCCACTGAAAATAAAGAAAAAAGTTAAATCTTAGAGTTATTGTTAAGGTACAGTGGAGAAAACGTTATTATTTCCCAATAAACGCGTCGTCTGATCAGGCTCCAAACTGTTTGCCACCAAGATAAACATGAATTATCAGAATTGTCCAAATGTTGTACTTTTCTACGTTTTAGTGTTTTGCGTTTGCGTACGTTTGCGTTTAAACGGGAAAGAATAACAGATTCTCCACTGTAGTAAGTCACTAATGGGATTGGGCCAATGTCGGTAAATATCGGTAGTGTTCGTAATGCGTTCGGACGCCCTCGTTCTCGTCAACACCGAACTATGCTCGAAGCTATCCGCTTTACTTTCTTTCATTCTGCATTAGGTTATCGATTTAGAATTTACTTGAACCTGATAATCATCTGCTTTGGAAGGCCACTTATCACAAGTTTAGCTGTTTTCAAAGTAGCTATAGCTTAAGTCACACGTAATGTGATATACATCTTTATATCCCTGTCCAGGCAAAGAGCTTTAGATCTGTAATAATTAACATTTATTATACAGTATAAACTCAATAATTCAAACTCGCGTTAATTCAAACAAACCCATATTTCAAAGTTAAAACGTGGCTGAGCAACGTTTTAACTTTTAAATACGGATATGTTAGACTTAAGCGAGGTCAAATTATCGAAATTCATCTTATGAGCTTCTGGTACATCGATTTAAGCGAGTTTCGACTGTTTATATTTCAACAATGCGTGTTATCTATATAATGCTAGCGACTGTTTGACTGAATGGTTACCATTTGACTGGAAATCGCGTCTTGATTGGCATCTGATCAGGATATAAAAAAAATTCTAACATTTGTGACATAATCAAATTTTGTAAATCTGATTTTTTTTGCAGAAACGATAAAATAGTATATGTAAATAGTCGAATTTGCAAACAGTTTGAATCCTGATCAGTTCCCGCGTTACGCGTCATCTGTCAGGATCCGTACTGTTTGACACTCCTGTCGTTATGCATTCGATATCCTTGGCCAAGCTGCTTTAAATCTTTCTAGGCAATAAAAATGCTATTATAGCATGATAAATAGTAGCTAAGATATTTGACAGTTGAATTCTAAAGTAATATGACCGCTTTGCTCGAGTGTTAAAATAGTTCAATGACGAGTGTGTTATTTATTTACCTTTTTCATCCATAAATCGTGAGGTGTTTAATCCTATCTACGCCATATTGTCGTCTGAATCAATATTGTTGTCTGCAACATCGTTTCAATACAAGATTTTATGGTATTATGACATGTGAAAAATCGATAAAAGTATCAAACTTGGGTCAACCAGTTTGGATCCTGACCACACGCAACGCGGCGTCTGATCTTGATCCAAACTGTTTGCGAAGTCGACTTTCTGCGATTTCGACGAGGAAAGGGTTCATAAAAACGGATACAGTGGAGAAAACGTTATTCTTTCCCAATAAACGCGTTTACGCTAAAACTCTTTTTTCCGTTACAAACAGTTTGGAGCTAGATCAGACGCCGGGTAACCCGGCGTCTGATCAGGCTCCAAACTGTTTGCCACCAATATAAACATAAATTATCAGAATTTTCCAAAAGTTGTATTTTTCTACGTTTTAGTGTTTTGCGTTTGCGTACGTTATAACAGATTCTCCACTGTAAAAGCATGCCTGGATCTCGAAAACCCTATACAGTCACGTCTGTTCTGTGCGACTATATTTGAGGATGCATTGTGGCGTCTAAAGACAGGTTACAGTTTAATGCAGAGCAAACGTAAAATAAAAAGCTCCTAAATGAGTTTTCTTGCATTACATTTGCCTTGCATGAAACTGTTACCTGAATTGTACTGTTAATGTGTTTTCTATTACTTTCCGCGTGCTTAGTGCATTTTACTAGAAGTTACAGATGCTTTTAATCCTGGTTAGACACGGCCGAACTCAGTCTCTGGTCTGAATCTAAACTGTTTTCATCCGTCTTTAGTCTTTGGCGTAATGAACATTTAAATAGAACATTACAGCCGACAACTTGAAGCAGCCGACATTACAGCAGTCGAAAGGTGAACATGTGTTTTGGGTGTGTATTAATACAACACTTGATATTGTCTGCTGTGAAAGATCATAATTTATCACCTAGCCATAGCATATAAATGTTAACGTATAACCTACTATACATACTATACAGAAAATGTGTGTTAAACGACCACTTGAAAGATAAAATGAATTAGAGGCGTTAAAATGCATGTATCCGCTTCATACATGGCCAGAGCAAAGCAGAAAGCTCCCCTATAATATTTCCACTTTATTTTTGAAGTCATCTGTGCTATATGTAAGAGATATCAGACCTTTCCAAAGAGTATCCACTTTACGCAATATGTCTATAAGGTTTTATGAAGATTTGAATATCATATAGCAAGGCCCCATTTCAAACGACCTTACGACAAACAATGTTACTGACTAAGGCACACACAAAAAACAGTCCTTATATTTGACCATACTTTGTGAGGCTTATTGGTGGTCTTAAAAGCAAGTGGCAGGTTAGATAAAGGTAATGTTCTACTGGTAGTTTCTGAAAAAAAGGTATTTAAGCCGTTCACTGGGCCGCCAGAATATGTATCCTATTCCTTTATTTAATAAATTGAAGTCATGTTGGTTTTTCCATGTGGCTTGCTTAAATATGAGTCCTACACTGTATATTTTAATCTTACATTGTTTAATAATCCAAGATAGTGGTAGCTACTCAAGTAATCAACCAAACTCCTCCACGGAACTCGAATATTGTGACTTCTCATTAGAATCGTCTTCCTCGAGCTGATTTTAAGAGTAGTCATAACAAATGGTTTGTCTCAAACACAGATGCGACACAACTATATTTAGTTTGATCCCTCGCACATTGGGAAAAGCTGATTCTTTACAAATAAACGTGTTGTTGATAAAGTGTTATTTCCATGGCAAACAGTTCGCAGACAGATCAGATGCCGGATTATTGAATATTTGGTTTAAGTTTAATCGGGATAAGAAAAACATAACCCCAACTGTATATGGACCCCTGGTCCAAAGGTTATTAAGAGTTTGAGTTGAGTCTGATATCGTTTTCAATAATTTGATTGGTCATATTTGAGCTTTTGCCCAGCAAAAGCTCAAATCTGATCAATCGAATGCTTGGAAGAACAAGTCCATACTCAACTCAAAATCTTTATAACCTTGGACTCTAGTTTCATTATGATTTGACACGTAGAGAGGCGGAAGTCATTAATCCGACGTGTAAACAAACAACCTGCTGAAGTGCGGATACGAATGATTAATGAATACTGAGATGCATACAAACAACGGATATATTCTTGCATAAGCTGATTACAATAGCCAAGTCTCGAAAACATGTTGTCGAACCCTTTCACTGCTAACACCGAGTATAATAAAAGTTATTTACAAATAGCTTGGCTCCTGATTAGACACACGGTAATTGTTTGACATCCATTACAGATTCTTTCCCAATAAACGCGTTTACGCTAAAACTATTATTTGCAGTGCAAACAGTTTGGAGCCAGATCAGACGCCGGGTAACCCGGCGTCTGATCAGGCTCCAAACTGTTTGCCACCAAGATAAACATGAATTATCAGAATTGTCCAAAAGTTGTACTTTTCTACGTTTTAGTGTTTTGCGTTTGCGTACGTTTGCGTTTAAACGGGAAAGAATAACAGATTCTCCACTGTAATTGTTTGACATCCATTATATATAATACGTCAGTCAATTTACGTAATATTGAAATTTGATAAATAAAAGCAGGCGGCACTTGTTTAATGAATATGGTGTCATGCAATTGATGGGATTCACATTGCTCATTTTGCTGGATTTTTTCTTTTGGCCTACTCCCAAAACGACAACTTTATGTGGAATGTATGGCTGTTTTCAAAGCATATCTCAGATGTACAGTGCAAATCCTGTCCAAAGAGAGCGTCTTAATTCAGTAGCTCTCTTACCATTGTCTCCAGTTTTTTTAAATATAAATATTCAACCTCTCTAGTACGACCGCATGACGGATAGTATAATAGACAAGCGAGAGCTTAAAGCGAGGGGAAAGTAAAGCGGAAATCTCCAATAGGAAATATCTACAATAACTACCCAAAACTGAACCATATTTGGTGAACGTGATAAAAGCACTGGCTAATTTTGTAGTTAAAGGGACTCGCAACCGGATGGTGTACTTGTCAAAATAAAATAAAATACTCAAATAAAAGCAAATTTGTGGCATTATTTGGCTTCTGACATTAAAAAAATATGATCAGTCCAAAAAAAGTCTCAATAATCGTCACCGAATCTTAGATTTTTAGATATTTTCCATCGTTTTTCTATACCGACTAGTAGACGGTATAGTTGTTGTTGTTGCTTCTCTACACGGGCTCAGACATAAACCCGAGCCGAATTGTGAAGTTGTATGCACTTTCGATCGCTACACATTGAAATACGTTAAATCGATCCGAGATAAACGGATAGTTCCGTGGTCCATTGGTCTAAGCGGTTTCCCCTATTTTGCCTTCTGTCCGCCAATGCCGGGCCCCGGGTTCGAATCCCACCAGAGACCAATATTTTTTTTTATTGAAATACATTTTTTTAAACAGAATTTCTTATCTTAAACTAATTCTTTACCATTTATATAAACGTTTGACACATATTTACAAATCACTATTTTTAATGCACCATCTGGTTGCGAGTCGCTTTAAGTAACATTTATAAATTTTAAAAAAATAGTTTTAGAGCATTCGTGCCTTGTCATTTAAATGTCATCCACTAACTTCTTTTTGAGGCAGCTCTGCTAACATGTTTTAAACAATTTCTATAGTTGGTGTATAATGCAATTTGGTTCGGTTAGCAGCTAAAAAAGCCGGAATTGTTAGATCTTACATACATTTGTTTTATTAATAACATCAATTCTAAGAGACCAGATTACATGTATCTTTATACTAAAGTTTTCTGTGATTTACTTGACCAAAGGTTTTGTTGAATTTAATTATTTCGTATATTTGAATTGAGTAAAAAAACAACATCGTTAACTTTTAACATTAACAATTGAGAAAATGAATAAAATAAACCAATTTATATAAAGCCTTTTCATACAGCTGCAGAATAATTATAGATCTACGGTATGAATTCTAACTGAAATGTTGTATTATTTAATACTACATTAATTGATGTGTATCATAATTAAAGCTGTATATCTAAGTACCTACCTATGCACCAAGATCCGACAATACAAAGTACAATCCACGAGTTCCTATAAACGTCCATTTTCGCTTGTGTTCAAGTTCCAAATAACACTCTATAGATCTATATAGCAGTACGTAAACGGTAGATCAGCTGTTTTATATTGTTCACATGCGCTAGTGCTAGCGATATTTATACACTCCTCGCTACAGGGGACATCAAGCGTGGCCTTGAAGAAACAGGTCTAAAAATAAACTTTAAACGCGCGTTCTTAAAACTACCCCACCTTTAACCCTTAATTAAAAGTCAGCGTGTTTGCGTTTCAATTAATTAGAAAAACATATTTTAGTGGTTTAATATTTAAGGAAAATTCCCATGCGCGTTCCACTGAGCTTAAATCCTTGTTTAATGTGAGGTTAATAGTATTCAAACCTACTGCAAATAAGAAAAGTTGCATGTTGAATATAAATATTGCACAAAACCTTAATCTGAAACTTGCATGGATGTACTTAAAGACTGCTGTGGCCAGATCACACGAAAAGATTTTGGACATGAAATTAGAGAAGGAACAAAACTACATTTTGTTAAAAGTTTAACAATATAAACATAAAACTTGGAAATTTTGGTAGATGACAAATTTAGTATTTATTTACTGAAATATTAAGCAGGAAAATGGTAATCCTTATGCCCTCTGAATAATCATAAATTCACTGAAGTGACGTCATCTGCTTATACCAATTGTCGTCTGCTTTTATTTCTAAAACCAAATTTTAGTTAATTTGACAATTTGAAGTTATGTCGCGATGGGCGTCAAACAGTTTGGACCCTGATCGTTGCGTTGCGCCTTATAAGGATCCAGTATGTTTGCAAATAACCAGTGTACTCGGAGTAAGGCTGTGAAGGGGTAAAACAACACTTTTTTCAATTAATTTAACTTTTTGAACCTTAGTCACGCATATATGCGTCATTTGTAAACAGTGTACCTGTGAGGAGTACACTTGGCCTATGCAAACAGTGTATACCCTGATCAGGGGGCTCTTTAAGGAGCCATCTGACAAGGGTCTACACTGTTTGTCATTTTGACATATACTGTAAAAATCAGACCTAAAAAGTAAAATTGAAAACTAGAAGTGTCCATTTGAGGTTTCAGGGAGGGAAGGGTTATTAAGGTTTATTAATACAATTGTTCGGAACCTGATAAGACGCCGAGATACTCAGTGTCTGATATAGGTCCAAACTACAGTAAAAACTCGATTCTTCGAACTCCCTTTAATCGAGTATCAGTATTTCAAAAATTGAATTTCGATCTGTCGATTTAACTTAAATCGTACATACCCGTATTTTAAAGTTAAAACGTGACTAAGCCACGTTTTAACTTTGAAAAATGGGTGTGTTAGAACTAACGCGAGTCCGAATTATCGAGTTTCAACTGCATTTACAAATGTCAAATAAATTGGTGTTATGCAGGTTAAGGGCTAATCTTAGTGCGATAAATGTTTAAGCTCCGATCATGTGATTCAATCTTAACATTTCATAACCGCTGTCATCGTCCCACGGGTGCCTAAACTGATTAACTAATCTCTCTCTACCGCATAGGCTCGGCGGATCTACTTAACAACTTATTGACAGGAGAAAATAATAATTAACGGGCATTTGTTTCGGTGTTTAAATAGTTTGAGACTCTCGAAGATAAATACGGAGTTATGGTTGTTTTACTGTCATATACAGTGGAGAATCTGTTATTCTTTCCCGTGTAAACGCAAACGTTCGCAAACGCAAAGCACTAAAACGTAGAAAAGAACAACTTTTGGACAATTCTGATAATTCTTGTTTATCTTGGTGGCAAACCGTTTGGAGCCTGATCAGACGCCGGGTTACCCGGCGTCTGATCTGGCTCCAAACTGTTTGCACTGCAAATAATAGTTTTAGCGTAAACGCGTTTATTGGGAAAGAATAACAGATTCTCCACTGTAATAGTCTGAATAACCCACTTAGCCCTTTCATGATCAAATATTTTTGGGGGATTTTACCCCTTCACCGCCATAATGTCGTCTGCTTCAATAGCATTGTCTACAATATCATTTCAAGTTAAAGATTTGAACAATATGACTGGGGCCTAAACTGTTTGCAAACGCACTTGAACCCTTTACCCCATAGAAGCGAATTTTAGCGTATTTAATATATTCCTCCGCTGAAGAAAATAGTTCCAGTTTAAACCCTCATGAACAATAACCATTATAAATATTTTATATAGCCTAGCAGAGTTTAGCTTAAAGCAGGCTGAAAGTAAAGCAGACTGTGCCTAAACTAGAAACAAGCTATGAGGTAAAGGGTTAAAGCGTCATTGAGAGTGTCTATTACAGTTGATATCAGCAAAGAGTGTAGACCCTGATTAGACACTGTGTTACGCGGAGTCTCAACATGGTCTGCACTGTTTGCTATTTCATATGAAATGTTTTGTTGTCTGGACAAACAGTGCATAGCGCCTTAAATTCACCCTTGTGTATATTACAGTGGAGAATCTGTTATTCTTTCCCAATTAACGCGTTTACGCTAAAACTATTATTTGCAGTGCAAACAGTTTGGAGCCAGATCAGACGCCGGGTAACCCGGCGTCTGATCAGGCTCCAAACTGTTTGCCACCAAGATAAACAAGAATTATCAGAATTGTCCAAAAGTTGTTCTTTTCTACGTTTTAGTGTTTTGCGTTTGCGTACGTTTGCGTTTAAACGGGAAAGAATAACAGATTCTCCACTGTAATAATGAAAGCTTCCAGCACGCACAAAGGTAGAGTTTATTGCAATATCCAGGCATTTCCATAATTATTATTATTTGCAGTTTTTATCACAATTAGAATATTGGAAGTTTACTTTAAAAAAATTATTTCCTTGTACAGCAAGTTTCCGTATTGTGGAGCAGATCAGACCAGAAGGAGAGAAGAGCAATGATCCAGTCGGAGGTCAGAAGAGAGAAGGAGAGTGCAAGACAGGCTAGGGCGGTTGAGATGGGAGCGCGGGGAGCATGGACCACGTGGAACATCACAGACAGGAAGATGACCTGGGGAGAAATATGGAAATATGAGCCACTGAGATTTTCGTTCCTCCTCAGGTCTGTCTATGACCTCCTACCATCTCCAGCTTATCTATGCCGATGGGGACTCACAACTGACCCCAAATGCAGTCTGTGTGACAGAACAGGCACACTAGAGCATGTTCTGTCATCCTGCTCTACAGCACTGACACAGGGGAGATTCCGATGGAGACACGACTCAGTACTCAGAGAGCTGGCTGACTGGCTGGAAAAAGAGCACAAGAAGGAACGAGGGAACCACCCTTCTCATCAACATATATCCTTTGTGAAGATGGGTGAGGCCAGCAAAACACAGAAAGCACACAGGTCGTCGATCTTAGATGGCACAACTGGCTGGAGCATGGAGGTGGACTTAGGGAAGAGAATTGTATTCCCGGACGTGGTCCAGACGACCCTACGACCAGACGTCGTACTGTGGTCCAAGACAGGGAAGAAGCTCATCGTCATAGAGCTGACAGTACCATGGGAGACAAGGTGTGAAGAGGCCTATGAAAGGAAGAAAGCGAAGTACACATAGCTCCTAGACCTCTGTAAGCAACGAGGCTGGCGTACGTGGCTGTTCCCGGTAGAGGTCGGCGCAAGAGGTTTCTGTGGCCAGTCAGTGTGCAGACTGATGACAGCAGTTGGGGCTACTGGCAGAGATAGAAGAGTGGCTATCCAGAGACTGAGCCAGGCAGCTGAACGGGCGTCAAGTTGGCTGTGGCTTAGACGAGAGGAGAAGAGCTGGAAGCATTAACCGACACACAGTGACTGATCACCACTGTGGGCCCACCGCCACCAGAGTGTTCATGGAAATAATGGGCCGAAACATTCTATGACGGCGGCATTCATGCTGATGATGTCGGTAAAGAGCATTCCATTATCAACCCATGATAATGGTATGTATACTTCACACTCTTTATCTGTTCAATTAATATAATATTATTAATAATAACAATATTAACTCATTATCCCCTGAAACTTCCATTCGATAAATCCTGTTTACAACAAAGGCTGTTCCATTTTAGACTAAATCATATTTAGGGTTGTTTTTTATAATGTATATTACAAAAAGACGAACAGTGAAGTCCCTGATTAGAAGCCCTCTTACCAGGGACTTCACTGTTTGCATTAGACAAATGTACCATTCACAAGTACACTTTTGGTAAAGGACGCACATATGTACCATTAGGGTTCAATGAGTTGATAATAACAACAACACTCCAATTTCAGGTGGTTTGCCTTCTATGTGAACTGTGTATTTTGCTCTTCATGTAACCATGTTGACCTTTTGGACGCTATCCTGCTGTGCCAACGTTATTTACCTGTTAGGACACAGGAAAATTAGCAATTTCCACCCTTCCCAAATACCAAAATGTCAATTTGTTCACTGCCCACGGTCTGAAGGCATCGGTATTTGCAAATTGTGAGGTTTGATTCTAATCAATAAGAAACTTGATGTCTGATCAGAATTCAAAGTAGTTGATATTCAAACCAATGTTCCCCTACAAGTCAATATGACACGAACCCCTAATACTTTCAAAAAAAAAAAGAAAAAAAAAAGCTCTAGCACATAACAATTAATATAGAAAGGAGATCATGGCATAGAATGAGTTAAGGAATCACATCAAGATGTTTGAGTTCAAAGGACAGCAGTACTAACCCTGTACACAATAGACTGTGTATAGTTTTGAAAACAAATGGCCACATAGAGCAATTTGAAAGTTAAGCAGTTCCAACTATATCATATGGAAAGATGCTTGAAATGCGCTTTCTGTTTTGTTCAGGAATTCCGAGGTTGGGACTACAGTGGAGAATCTGTTATTCTTTCCCGTTTAAACGCAAACGTACGCAAACGCAAAACACTAAAACGTAGAAAAGAACAACTTTTGGACAATTCTGATAATTCTTGTTTATCTTGGTGGCAAACAGTTTGGAGCCTGATCAGACGCCGGGTTACCCGGCGTCTGATCTGGCTCCAAACTGTTTGCACTGCAAATAATAGTTTTAGCGTAAACGCGTTTATTGGGAAAGAATAACAGATTCTCCACTGTACTTACCTTGGGGCTGAAATAGTTAGAGGAGTCAAATGTTTTTTACATGTAACGAAGTAATGGGTAAAACATTATTATGTCAATTGTTAATTTGTTGCTTTACATTGCTATGCCTACCCTTCGCAGAAATGATTTCTTATTTTCATGCTATTACAAGTTATTCATATAAATGTTTTACCATTCTTTTACCCTATCAAGATAAATGTTGGTTTGGGTTTTTGTTTTGTTTTGTACAATTACTATTAGATCTGTTATTATTTGTTTTGATTGGTTTTGATTTGTTCTAAGAATAGTTTCAAATACTGAATCCGCTCCTAGGAATAAAAAAACGTTTTTAAAAGAAATGACAATTGCAATAAGTTTCAACTTTTTTCTCGAAGCTCCTATTTCATTTGACAAACAAGGGCGTGAAATATGACAGTTCAAAAATGAGGAGAAAATCCAAAACAAATCGGTAGGCCCTGGGAAAGTAAACACAATAATTAGGTCAGTACGCCATGACCAAACTGTGCGCAATTTCACCTAGATGTTCTGTATATCAACATGACAGAAAATACTGTAAATCCTGGTGCTAGACAGCCCTTTCAAGCATGATGAATTGACGGGTTTCCATAAAAGGTAACAACTTAATGCAGGACAAAAGTAATGCAGAAAGCTCCGAAATGAGCTTTCTGCATTACTTTTGCCCTGCATTAAGCAATAGCATTTTTCTTTGGAGATCCCCGTGTTTTATTACTGAGTGACTGTTTAACGAAGATGTTACTGTGTAACGAAGAAAAGTACAAATTGTTGGGCCAGCTGCCAGACGTGGTATACCCATTATAGTATACAGACGAGCCTTGATAACTCAAATTCGTTTAATTCGACCTCATTCTACTTTAAAGTATTCTCCTCGAA
Organism: Gari tellinella; assembly: GCA_922989275.2. NCBI lineage: Eukaryota > Metazoa > Mollusca > Bivalvia > Cardiida > Psammobiidae > Gari > Gari tellinella. The sequence continues at coordinate 98,195,962 of OV277856.1, read as the reverse complement.
CGTGTTTCAATCGAACTTAATCGTTCGCCCCAATCGAACTTAGATACGATTTTTAACTTTAAACTTCGAAATACTGGCCCGTTCGTTTGATGCAGATTTGATTGATCGAGGTTAGTCTGTACATGTTATTGTTCTAGGACGCATATTGTGATGGAATGCATGTTAAGCCCATTGAGTCCTGGTGACGAATATATACGTATTCTACAAACAGGTTTGTATACAGTGGAGAAGTTATTCTTTCCCATTTAAATGCAAACGAAACGCAAACGCAAGTTGCATGTAAATGGGTAAGATGATAAATTGTTGGCAATTCTGACTTTTTATTTTAGTCAGAGTGGCAAATAGTTTGAAGCCTGCTCAGGCGCTGGATTATCCGGCGTCTGATCTGGCTCAAAACCGTTTTCAATAGAAAAAATAATTTCAGCATAATTGCGTTTATTGTAAAAGAATAACATCTTCATCATTGTACATGTGAAGAGGATATTAAAGTTTTGTCCTATGCAAACAGTGTACAGTGGAGAATCTGTTATTCTTTCCCGTTTAAACGCAAACGTACGCAAACGCAAAGCACTAAAACGTAGAAAAGAACAACTTTTGGACAATTCTGATAATTCTTGTTTATCTTGGTGGCAAACAGTTTGGAGCCTGATCAGACGCCGGGTTACCCGGCGTCTGATCTGGCTCCAAACTATTTGCACTGCAAATAATAGTTTTAGCGTAAACGCGTTTATTGGGAAAGAATAACAGATTCTCCACTGTACACCCACATCAGATATGGGAGCCCTCTGATTTAGATTTACACTGTTTGCAGTTTGCAATATGTATATTTGACAACAACCATGCTCAGTCGAAATTGGCAACACTTATTTTGAAACTTGGGATCCAGAGATTAGTATGCTTTAATGTACAATATGACGGCTAGGACATACACATTGACAAGTACTTTTGCATTCAAATAACATTTACGAAAGTTGATTATCATATAATTTACATATGACTGAACTTTTGTTATGACCGCTCAAACCAAGGCTCGTTGATGTCGGAAAAATCAGGAGCAGCTAAAACACGATAGTAAATGACTGGTGGCAGCTTAATGCACGACAGAAAGTAAAGCTGTAACCTTCCTAAACTCATAAATTCCTGTAGTTGACAAACTTAGAAGTTAGCAAATAGTGTAGAACCTGATGAGAAATCGCAATTTGCAGAGTCTCATTGGAGTCTGCTCTGCTGCTATTTCATGTGAAATGATCTGAAGCCAGAATACAATAATGTTTTGTCTTTAGATCATCATTGTAAATTCATAACGAAATCTTCCCGCAAACACATGGGGATAGTTTATTGCAATGCTAGGCAAACATGAATTGGTTAGAATCTTTGTAACAACCATAAAATCAATTAATCGTCTAATTTATCAGCATAAATGCATAGTTCATTCTCCTACACAAGGAATGTTAGATTGGTAACAGTTTAATTTTGTTAAATATGTTATGGATACAGTATATAAGTTTCAGTAAGATGCACAGTGTTTCTACAGTACAGTGCTTTCTACAAGACTTTCTACGTGCTTTCTAGTTTAAATGTATGATTGTATTGTATGATTGTATGTTATTTAACGAGGTACCTGATTGTGTATACGTTGAGTACAAGTTGAATAAAACTATGTTCGGTTCTGTTCTGGTTAAACACTTACAACATACCTTATTTTGTGGCTGTAATATTTCTAGGTCATACTTTTTCTTCATGGTCGTCGATCCAAAAGTTCAAAAGAATTATGTCTTCCAATAATGAAAGAACCATAATTAATACAGCTAAATATAAAAATGAAGCTTTTAATATTCGTAAACAGTCCCTCGATGCATTAACTGCTCAATAAAGTAAAGCAGTAATCGATATGTTTAGTAAATATTGTGTTTGATTTGAGTATGTTTGTTGTGTTAATGTTCTATTCTATATTAATTATGTTCATTTATGCATGTAAAATACTTTGATGAGGCTGTCTTGGTCATATTAGGTAAATTTTGTATTATAAATGACCAAAGGCATCGATGTATGCTGATTGCCAATAAAACTGAAACTGAAACAAGCTGTGATAGCGGACACATTTTCTAGATCTAGATCAAGCAATGTGTTAGGTTTAAATTAAACTTTTGGATTTGTTTCACAATTAGTTTAATGCCCAGGCAGTTATGTCCATTGCAAGCAGTAACCCGGTGTCTAATCAGGCTTCAAACTGTTTGCAACTCAGATTAAAATAAATAGTTAGAAAAGTGTAAAAAAGAAATGTTAATTTCTACATTTTACTGCATTCCACTGTACATTATTTATCTTCTATAGATAAGAACGGTTGTTGGTAAAGCGTTTCACTGTCGTTTGCAACTATATTCTTTAAGAATTTTGGCATTTGTATTGATGAAATATTCGATAATTTTCAAACAGTTTAGTTCTTGATCAGATATAAATATCGTTAGATTTAGATTTAAACAGTTTACAAATGACAATCGAGTTGCGAATATTTTAAAAATCGAAATAAAGAAAGGATATTGTCCCTGTAATTCGCAGCCATCTGCCTGTAAACAATGAGTCTGCTAATTGCGAGTTGACTATAATTTGAAATTATTTTGTGTACAAATCAGGATACTAGATCTAACTGTTTGAAACCCGTTTTCAAGTTTTTAAAGCTAAAACGACATTTTCCACACGATCAGACAACAACCGCATCAAACAGATTTTGCAATTAAGTATTATGAAGTATAACCAGGAATTCGAGATTTTAAACAGTATTGATAAAGTTGAGCCACAGAGTTTATCGTTGCCACATCATCCTGGTATAGTTTCCTAACCCCTTTACAGTCATTTTAGTCGAAATACCCGTCAAACACAGCCGCTGAATTAATATTATCTGCAGAAATGTGTCGTTATTTTTGTTTTATTATAAAATTTGTAATTTAAGCGTTTGAACGTAAGAAACATTCACATGAGTGTCAAACAGATAAACCCCTGATCTAACACCGCCTTACGCGGCGTCTGATCTGGATTCAAACTATGTTAGTGTTATAGAGCATGGCAGCGAAAGTGTTAATGTTCTAGTAAAACATTCCCATAAAGAGATCAGAAACAAAAACAACAAAATAACAACAAAAAAGAGAGAAAATAGTTTCAGTTTCAGTTTTTCAGTTTTATTTATTATCTCTATCAGTTTGCCACATGCAAACACATAAGAACAGTCTCATACATACTAATAACAATTTGCCAAGGAAACACGCATATAAATATATTATGACACAGTTATGAATATTGATATATCATTAACTAATAAATAATTATTTATTGAATTGAATTAACAAAAACGAGAGAAAATAGAAACCGCAATTCGAAATCGCGCGGTTCGGTCATGCATGTCATAGATCGAACGATTTCGTCATGCGAGATCGAGTAACCACGTGATAATGTGGGTCGGGTCAGACGATAACATTTTGGGGAAAATTCAAGCTCGTACGAGGTGATGCAATATTTACATGTTACTCCCTCCCTTTGTCCTAGTGACTTTTGATTATTCAGTTTATCCCTTTCGCTGCTAAATATTACAGTCTGGTTCAACTCTTCTGCAGACAAAATATTGCCTGCTACTTTTTTTAATTAAAGAAAAAATGAAACAGGTACGAAACAGTTGAAATAGATCAAAACTGTTTTCATAATTATATCGACTGAAGTTGCTTAATGCGATGAAAGGAGTAACCCTTTTATGTTGATTGTGTCGTATAAACTATACCACTATTGAAAATTGATTTCTATATTCAGTGTCTCTTTTTACACATAAAAATCAGACAAATAACAGTGAATCAAACAGTGCAGACCCTGGTTAGGTGACTCCGTAAGGAACCCTCTGATCATGGTCTTAACTGTTTGCAAAATATTCATAATGATATACTGGTTTCAAATATAGAAAGTGTTAATCGTATTACAAAGGATCTAAAGTGAATCATTTCACACGCTCAAATGAGTATTATCGATAACTAATAGGTTGACTTATAAACAAGGTGTGACTTTTAAACTCATCGACCCCTGAAACTTCAATTGGACAATTACAGTTCCCAATTAAATCTAGTCCATATTTGGCAGTTTAAAGATGATCTGTTTTATTCTAACAATGCAGTAAAAGTGATCAACAGTATAGATCCCGATCGGAGAGCTCCTGTTCATTAAACGTCGTGCGACAAAAACGGTCGATAGTCAAAACTTTAAAATACATTTAATTTCTGACTTCTCTATCTAACCCTGTCTTATGATATCTCTTTGGAATCGTCTTTTCAAGAAATTCCAAAGAGGAATCACAAGACAGGATTAGATGGAGAAAATAAATAATATTTTAGACGTTTATAATCTGGCTTACAACAACATTTGTCCAACGAAGTTTTATGAAACGGGACCCTGATCGGATCTACACTGCTTGTACAGGGCAAGTGCTGTCTTCACAAGTACACTGTAAATGACGCGTTCACCCTTATCATGCTTAGCACGGTTTGGCTAACATTTGCAAACAGCTTTGATCCAGACAAAAGTGTTTATCACTCATATTCAACATGTCTTCAAGATCAAAAACCGTTATGATTAAAACTGATTTTCATCTTTTTTCCGTAGACAAAATATTATATTTGAAGCAGATGACAACTCAGCGTGATAAGGGTAAATTTGTCTTTATGACTCTATAATGTGTTAAGAAGACGACACTTCATGAACATTGACTATTTCACTGCCATAGCGCTTTTACTTAAAACGTTTAAATGTCTGCAAAAACACCCAACATTTTTTATACAAATTTAGGCCTTTTGATCGAGGAACATCTATATACGATTGTCAACTAATATTGATTCTGATTACCGGTTGTCGAATCAGATCAGATTGAAAATTCATTGGTACATTGCTATCAAATAAAGGTTGGCAGCATTTTGAGGTTTAACGTTGGTCATTGATCTCAAGATGTTAGATTAACCTTTATTCGCTTAATCTAATCATAAATACAGGAGAGGTACTGGGTTTGGAATGTAATCAGATACAGTGGAGAAAACGTTATTCTTTCCCAATAAACGCGTTAACGCTAAAACTATTATTTGCAGTGCAAACAGTTTGGAGCCAGATCAGACGCCGGGTAACCCGGCGTCTGATCAGGCTCCAAACTGTTTGCCACCAATATAAACATGAGTTATCGGAATTGTCCAAAAGTTGTTCTTTTCTACGTTTTAGTGCTTTGCGTTTGCGTACGTTTGCGTTTAAACGGAAAAGAATAACAGATTCTCCACTGTATGCCCTGTCTTAAAAGGTATGGTCGTTATCTTCCTGATTATAGTCAAACACTGATAACTCGAACTAGTTTTAAATGAACTTGTCCGTATTTTTGTCAGTTTCATTTCATCAATGCGAGCTCGCTTGAGTCGAACATAGATCTACCATTATTTCAAAGTTAAAACGTGGATATGCCATGTTTTAACTTTGAACTACGGATTAGTTTAATGTAGATAGATATATTTTATTTAGGAAATCAAGGCAAATATTTGCAACTACGGATAAGTTTAATGTAGATAGATATATTTTATTCAGGAAATCAAGGCAAATATTAGCCCACCATTACCACAGTAAATTAACATTGTAAATTGTTTTCATGATCGACGAATGGTGAAAATATATATACACTATTTATCACAATCAATGGCATTCAAAAGGGAGGTAACTATTCAGAACCAAGAAACCATAACAGTTCGTACATCTCCCTAATTTATGCTGTTGAATAACTGGTTGCCATGGCAACACTCTTTTAATGTGTGAATGAAATATTACCATTTTCTAATGTATGACGACTTACTCTATTCAAACAAACATTTTCATCAAATTCTGATATAGGGCCAATTTTGACCCTTCGTGAACCTTGTTCTTTCTGTATTATGTTAAGCCTGCTTAAAGTCCCATTGTGTTTTCAGACCTTTTTTTAATGTGCGAAATACAATAACGGTTAATGATAATGCTTGAACATTCTAATGGGCCAAACTGATCTATGAAATGTTGAAGACAGACCTAAATCACCAAAAAAAGCGATTTAAAACCATAACAAACCGAAAGTAGATCGTCTGACATAAATATTACCACACGGATTAGTGGCACGTGGAACAGCTGGGTTCAATATCACTGGGTGCGAACGATTGCTATAAAATGAGTCACATTTCGTCACAACGGTGTTTCAGTCCTTTTTGCTCTCTAACACAAAGAGTTTTTATCGGATCTTCACCAAACTTGCATTAAATGTTCTTTTATATAAAATCTAGGTACAGTTAAATTTCTACTTAAATCGAATAAGGCATGTAAGACGTTTTGCCCTTTATGTATTAAAAGTTGACTGTTTCAGCATTTTTTGCTCTCTAAAGCAAGCATTTTTTAGTTGATCTTCACCAAACTTACTGAAATTGTTTATTATTATAAAATCTTGGTCCAGTTTGATTACTACTAAAATCGCATGTGGCATGTTTGCGTTTTTGCCATTTTTGTATTAAAAATGAGTGATTCAGCAATTATTGCTCTCTTTCACAAGTACATTTATTGGATCTTCACAAAACTTGCTGAAAATGTTCATTAGTATAAAATCTAGGTTTAGTTTGATAACTACTAAAATCGTATGAGACATATCTAAAAAAGTTTGCCCTTTATGTATTAAAATGACTGTTTTCAGCCAGTTTTTATCTCTAACACAAATTCTTTTTATTGAGTTTTCACCAAACTTGCTGAAAATTTTCATTGATATTAAATCATGGTTAAATTTGAATACTAGTAAAATCGCGTAAGGAATGTCGGAGTAATTGCTCTTGAATTATTAGAAATGACTGTTTCAGCCTTTTTTGCTCTCTAACACAAAGAGTTTTCATCGGATCTTCTACAAACTTGCTGAAATTCTTTATTTATATAAAATCTAGGTCCAGTTTGATTATTACTAAAATCCCATACTGATTGTCTGAGTTATTGCCCTTAATGTATTAAAAAGGACTGTTTCACCATTTTTTGCTCTCTAACATAAATGCTTTTTATTGATTTTCACCCAATTTGCTGAAAATGTTTATTAATATAAAATCAAGGTTAAGTTTGAATATTACTAAAATCGCATAATGTATATCTGAGTTATTGTCCTTTAATTATTAAAATATGACTGTTTATGGGGGTTTTTGCACTCTAACACATACAGTTTTTATCGGATATTCACCAAACTTACTGAACATGTTTATAAATATAAAATATATCTCCAGTTCGAATAGTACTTATATCGCATAAGGCATGTCTGAGTTTTTTGCCCTTTAGTTATTAAAAATTAATGTTTCAGCATTTTTTGCTCTCTATCACAAACATTTCTTTTCGGATCTTAACAAAACCTTGCTGAAATTCTTTATTTATACAAAATATAGGTTCAGTTTGATTATTACTTAAATCGCATAAGGCATGTCTGAGTTATTGTCCTTTATGTATTTAGAAATACCTGTTTCACCATTTTTTGCTCTCTAACACAAATAACTTTTTTGTGATTTTCACCAAACTTGTTGAAAATGTTTATTAATATAAAATCAAGTTCATAATCTTAACTACCAAAATCGCACAAGGCATGTTGAAGTTATTGCCCTTGAATGATTATAGATTGCATACTTCAGGCTTGTCAGCTTTCTGACTCAAACGGTTTTAATTGGATCTTCACCAAATTTGCTGAAAATAATATTGGATAAAAACTTAGTCCAGTTCTATGAATACCCAAATCGCCGAAGGCATGTTGGAGTTACGGTTCTTCAATTATTAAAAATTTGCTATTTCATCCTTATTTTAGCCCTGTCAACTCTGTAACAGGAACTGTTTTTATTCTATTTAAACCAACTATTTGGTCAATAGTTGCATGTGCTTCATCTTGGCCGTGTTGGTAATAAGTAAAGTAATAAATGACTACTCCATACCTCCTTTACCTCTTGAAGGATTTTCAGTCAGCTGTATTCGATTTTTGTCTTGATCTATATTTAAAACAAATACACAATGCCAGCAAGTTTGGTGAAGATCCAATAAAAAGTGTTTGTGTTAGAGAGCAGAAAAGGCTGAAACAGTCATTTTTTAATTATTCAAGGGCAATAACTCAGACATGCCTCATGCGACTTTAATTGTTATCAAAATTGAGCTAGATTCTATACTAATAAACATTTATAGCAAGTTTGGTGAAGATCCAAAAATAGGTGGTTGAGTTAGAGAGAAGACAATGCTGAAACAGTCATTTTCAGCAAGATCCCCCGTATTGGATTGTACACGCTTACCACCGTGATTAATTATTTACACGTGGGGACCTTACATGTATCTCATAGTTTAATCCTGTGCCTACTGGTCGCAACTGTTTGACTCTAAAACAGACACCGCGTAACGCGGCGTCTCATCTGGATCCAAACTGTTTGACACTCGTCTTAAGGTTTGTTTAATCAAAAATGTGCATAAATCTAAACTGAACAAATATTGCACACGACAATGTCAAAGCAGACGTCTTAGCAGCAGAATAAGGGTTAAATTCTTCATTTCATCCGGCTCCAGATAAGAGGAATAAACTGAACAAATCCAACATGTTCTCACTCATTTCAGCACCGAATGCTACGGTGTTACTACTGATTAAACCGTCTCTTCGAGACGATTCTAATGAGTATGACACCATTGGGTTTAAAAGCAGAAATAAAGAGTTTAGTAATCGAAATACTTCCGTTAGCTGGAGCCCTGTATTTACAGAGTTGTCCTTCTTTCCATTCACAAGGAGGCTCTTTAAATTGTGCTAGCACCAAAAAATTATAAATAAAAATTTAAAAGCGAATTTCTTAGATAAAGCCGCATTTTATGAAAGAATCACGTCCCATGTAGTTCTAATGGGATCCCAAACAACCGTTTTATGCAGGTTTCCCAAAAACACAATGCGGCTTTAAGCAGCACTTGCAGGAATGCAGGTCAAAATCATTTGATCTTTAAATTATTAGGACACTGGTGTGGATTAACCTTTATTATTTTATTAATCTTATCATAAAGATGGGAAAGGTGGTAGATAGATATGGTACCACCAACGGCCTTGCTGAATATTTGTAGGTGTGTGGACACTACACTTATTTCGTTCTTTTGTGAATTGCATAACAATTATCGTTCTATTCTATTTCTTCAATTTAATTGTTTGGTATGTTGCTGCGATCCGAACTTCAAAGCTGTTCAGATCCTGATATGGCACCGAGTTACTATTAGACATTCATATCCACGTTTCTTTTAAAGTCACCAGTATGCCGTCTATCGTCTGCCGACAACAGAGACTATGTTGCACTGGAGAAGACGTTATGCATTCCCATTTAAACGCAAACGAAACGCAAACGCAGTGCACTTAAATATAGAAAATTACAAGGGTTTCGAAATGGAAAACTATATAATTAAATCCCAGTGACAAACAGTTTGGAACCTGATCAGACGCCGGGTTTCCCGGCGTCTGATCTGGCTCCAAACTGTTTGCAATGGAAATGCTAGTTTTAGCGTAAATGCGTTGATTGGGAAAGAATAACGCCCTCTCTACTGTACTATAAATTACCCCTTTACTCACAATATAGGTCTTTTTACGCCTTTGATGTATACCTTCACTAGAGAAAAAAGTTAATATAGTTATTGATATGCACAATGAGAAATATGTTCTATATCCTTGCAGATGGTAGCTTACAACATAGTGAAAGTAAAGCAGAATGCGCATTGAGGAGCATTGTTTTACTCTAAGCCTGTTGTAAGCCTGTAGGTAGTCAAAATAAATTGTTTTGAAATTAGAAACAGGCTATTGGGTAAATGGTTATTTATACACGCCATTTAAGGAAGGTAATGTGATATTTCACGCGCTGCTCTATTTTCAGTTGATCTATTCACACGATAATACTGCACCTGTTTCGGTTTTAATAATAATATATAAAAACACAATCTAAATACAGTCGAACTTCGATCTCTCGAAGTCGGTTTTGTCGAACATACCCGTATTTCAAAGTTAAAACGTGACTAAGCCACGTTTTAACTTCGAAATATTGGTATGTTCGGCTTAACCGAGCATGATATAGCCTAATGCAGTTTATATAATGAACTATCGAATAGTTCGAGTTAAACGAATTCGAGATATCGAAGTTCGACTGTAATACACCCACACTTTATAGTCAAACTTGTTTTGAATGACCACACTGTGAAACACCTATGGTCATCCTTTGATACATATTTTTGCTTAAAGCAAGATAAAAAATATTTCAACTAGCTCATACTGGAGCTTCATGCCCACAACTTATCCTGTAGTAAGCAGCCACCTATCTTGAACTAGTTCAACATTACTCTAATAAATAGTTGTTTTTACAAGTCTGACTGAATATTGGTTGGTAAACACGTCCGGTTTATTTTTAATGCCAAGTGTTATGTAATATTTACTATTATTTAGCCTGACATTTTAAAGCTTAGATTAAAGTCACATAGCTAAAAATAATTGTTCCAATACGTAAATCGTTTACAGTAGAGAATACGTTATTCATTCCCAATAAACGCGATTGCGCTCAAATAATTACAAAGTATTTCTATTGCAAACTCGGCTCTAAATGACCTTTTTGTGTCGATGGGCCGTAAAACACCATTCATTCATTCATTCTATTGCAAACAGTTTGGAGCTAGATCAGACCCCAATAACCCGGCGCCCAATTAGGCTTCAAACTCAGATATGAATAAGTTCTCAGAATGTTAAAAGAGGTGCAATTTTCTACATTTTATTGCATTAGTTTCGTTTATAAAAAAAAACACAAATGAAAACAGTTTGACCACTATACATGTAAAACGCCTCTATTATGACCACTAAATGGAAGGTTAATTGGTTGTATGAACGACATGTGACAACTTTAAGCAAGATGAAAGGAAGACAGAAAGCTCCTAGCTCCTAGCTTAAGCAGCTACCTGCGTTTGTAGAAAGTGTTCTACTTGTGTAAATTAGTCATTCAAAAGAAGACTCATAGAGACAAAAAATTCGTACGTAATCCCCTTTAGGATTATTTTAAGTTATTTTCACCAAACATTGAGCTACCGTATGTATTGGACAGATCCCTTCCTTGTTACAGAAAGGTTGTAATAAATGCCTTATAGATATACAGCAGAAAAATATTGATCAAATATTTAGACACAGAAATTGAACCATTCTTTCTTTACATTCGTTCTTTACTCGAAATGATTAAACATGCTGTTGTTTGCTGCCATGCAAGATGTGCCGGTCGATTGCGACTTGACTAACATAACGAACATGTTACATTTAGATCAGACGTTAAGCAACTCGTCTGATCCGGATAACAAGACTTAGTATTTGATGTTCATCCTCGTTTCTTCTAACCCTTTACTCAATAGATGTCTAATTGAAGAAAATAGTTCCATTTTATACACTAACGAATGTGCAATATAAGAAATAGTTTCTATATCCTAGCAGAAGGTAGCTACAGAAGGTAGCTTAAAGCAGGCTGTAAGGCGCATTCTGCTTTACTTTCAACCTGACTTAAGTGGTGACATGCATTTTAAACTAGAAATTGGCTACGGAGTAATGGGCTACACATAAACACACAATAATTGGATACAACTTACAAATGACAATCTCTGATCTGACGGTATTGCGTAGGAGAAAGGTCATCTGTGCTACAGTGGAGAAAACGTTATTCTTTCCCAATAAACGCGTTTACGCTAAAACTATTATTTGCAGTGCAAACAGTTTGGAGCCAGATCAGACGCCGGGTAACCCGGCGTCTGATCAGGCTCCAAACTGTTTGCCACCAAGATAAACATGAATTATCAGAATTGTCCAAAAGTTGTACTTTTCTACGTTTTAGTGTTTTGCGTTTGCGTACGTTTGCGTTTAAACGGGGAAGAATAACAGATTATCCACTGTATACTGATGGTATAAAGTACAAACGGTCTGGCATGTGATATTTCAGGAAATTCAAAGTACATTTAACTCTTTCACTACCATATTATCGTCAGCCTAAAAGTTGTCATCAGTATCATCAAGGTCAGGCCAAGTTCATTTCCCATGCTTTTTTATACTCGTATCCCCTTATTGTCGTCCCATATTATGATACAATACCACCTACATCCAGCGGCAAATTAGATATATTTACAATTGCCCCATTCAATTCCATTGACAAAAAGTGTGTTCATTTCAAATAAACTCCGATTTTCGAGAGGGCGGGACTTGTGGAAAAGTTTCGAAGGGGAGGCGGGGCATATGCAGTTTTCATTCGCGAATTAATCTATGGAACTTGGGGCAGCAAACATTTGGCGGATTTTTTCAAAATTTGTTCTTAACCGATCTATGCCTTCCTACTAGTGGAAACCATGATTCCCGACAAATATTCTTCTTTATAAATGAGATAAAATGCAAGACAATTGACATAAGAATCTACCTTATAAACAGCGGCCTATATCTGCGTTTCTTTATGACAATAAAACCCCGATATATTTATCCTACTTTAAAATTACGTCACTTCTAACGACGTCATAAATCAGCATTTTTCGCGCCAAACTGTCAAGTTGTTGACAATGGAACTTATTTTTTCTGCTTTCGAATGTACACAGATTCAGTAAATCGGTCATGGCTGTTCCTTATAGGGTACACATTATTCGTGTTATCGACCTCTAATATGGATTAAACATACATGCGTACTGACAAAATGTTTATTTAATGTTAGAAATTACAGCAAATATATTGTAAATATAAGAAATGAACTGATTTTTTTCGGTGTACAAGCCAAATGAACGACAGAAAATTATCGGCAAATTTACTAACGCGATTCATGGTATTTGCCGATAATTTTCTGTCGTTCATTTGGCTTGAACACCGAACAAAATTAATTCATTTCTTAAATACTTGGCATCTTAATGAAAACAAACGTGATGTGGAAAACTCCTATAGGAGCTATTTGGATAACATTTGTGTTGCATTAAAGAGACTGAAAACGAAGTTTGGCTAAAGGCCTTTCTTTTGTAAATGGATGAGAGGCGCCTATAAAAAAATACAATGGCGCCAATATAAACACGTAAATTATAGTTACATTGGTCAAAACGTTATTCTTTCCCGTTTAAACGTAAACGAAACGCAAACGCATTTCACTTAAATGTGGGAAATAAAAACTTTTAACATTTTTCACTTTTTACTTTAATTAAATGGGTGAAATGACACATTGTTGGCAATTCTGACTATTTATTTTTATTCTGAGTTGCAAACAGTTTGGGGCCTGATCAGACGCCGGGTTACCCGGCGTCTGATTTGGCTCCAAACTGTTTGCACTGCAAATAATAGTTTTAGCATAAACGCGTTTATTGGAAAAGAATAACGTTTTCTCCACTGTAAGGAAAACTATTAATGTTAAAAAATGTTTTTGTTGTACTCTAGCAATCAAACTGTGATAAGAGAGAACTCCTTTCCAAAATTAGAAGAAAACGTTCTATTTTTCCATTTAAATGGAACGAAACGCTGTCGAGTAAATGATTTGATTAATATTCCTAAAAGGAGGGGCATTTTTGAAAATGCGATGATCTAGGGTTAATGGCTGACAAGGGTCTTAGGTGCTTGTTAGGGCTTCTATGTGTTATGGCAGCTACAATAGACATATAGATACTTGATCATTACCATACCTGCATGTTGTTTTAACCCTTTACTTCATAGATATGTATCATAATTAATATTTTCTGTTCTCTAGTAGATGGTATCTTGAAGCGGGCTTAAAGTAAAACAGAACGCACATTTGGGCTCACTATGCTTTACTTTCAACCTGGTTTAAGTTGTCACCTCTCTTCAATACTAGAAATATACCATTGATTAAAGGGTTTAAAATATCTGTGGTATCTCTTTTGATAAATAATTTAACCGGGTCTAGATATTTCCTACTTGTTAAAACGTCGTTTTATGTTCGCTTTATATTGCCTATATCTATTGAATATTCATGTGTAAATAACAAATCGTGAACAATATGACACTAATGCATTATTATTTTCAGTTTGATCTTTAAAATTCTCTAAGTAAACAGAGTAGTCCCTGTGTAGAGCTCCTACAGGTTCTGTCTTTTCTGGATCCACTCTGTTTGCAAAGGTTTAAAAATACTGTTTTTGTTCCCGTCTCACATAATGCGTGTTGTATATATGTTAATTTTGTTTGTGGACCATATTGAAAATTGGTTTGTTTGTTTGTTACCAAATATGTAATCCACATGAAATAAAGTCGTTAATATCATTATTATTATTAATAAACGCAAATGCAGTGTATTAAAATGTAGAAAATTGCAATTTATTGTAAATGTTTACACTTGGTTTTAATCTGAGATGAAAATATTTTTAACCCTGTTCAGACACAGGGTTACCCGGCGTCTAACCTGGTTCAAAACTACGATGGGCGTAATAGTATTAGTCTAAACACATTTATTAGTAAGTCTTTTTCCATGCCCACCAGGACACCAGAGGACTACAGTAGTTTGGATTCACACCAGGCGAAGGGTAACTTCAATTCTGGTCAGGATCCAAACAATTCGACATTTATATGCGTGTCTTCTCGACGCACAAACTCCATATATATGTACATACATTTTAATAAGCACGATGGCAGTAACTAGACAAATACCGGTATAAACACGCGCGTTCCGGTTTTCCTGAGCAATGTTAATGCAATAGTTGACTCAGTGTATATGTACTTCGAAGCACATGCTCAACAATTGCACCAGACACCACAAGAATAACAAAAATACTTTCATATTATTGTTGTCAAACGTTGACCAGCGATTTGTCACGTGCAAGTCTTCATAAGCACGTAAACGTACATGCACCATGTGCGTATTACTAAATAATGACAACAAATTATAGCGCAAAGAGTTCTTTGTCAATGCTTACGTGACTATTCTAAATGAGAACCAAAACACCTTTAATACGATCACTTAGTCAGGTTTATTTTTGGTGTTTATGACCGGTAGCTATAAGATATAAAATAGAAGTACAGAAGAAACCCCTTTAGTAACGTTCTGCTTTACGAGGGTTGTTCAAAAAGTAATGATACTTGATCAATAACTTCCATATATTTAATGCTAAATGCATGTGCTATATATCATTATGTATCTTATGTAATTACAGAGTTATCCCCCTTGAGTGGCTTTGAATCCCTGCCTCATCTGAGACAGGTGGCGATACACTGTAGGTTGAGAGTCATGCAGAAAGCTCCTGTAGGAACTTTCTGTGTTTCTCTCCACCTGCAGTGGAAACTCGCGTTTTTTTAGGACCATAGCTTAACCGGAAAGACGGGTCGCTGTTGTGGGGTAATACTGTATTACATCTATACCCAAGTTCTTGTTTAAGAGCATAACGTTTTCAGTGCATTTCATATAATTATTTATCTTTTAAACTACAGTGTTATCCCTCTTGAGCGACTCTAAACCAATGTCTGTTCCGAAACAGGCGGCGGTGTACTGCAGGACGAAAGTAATGCAGAGAGTTCCAATGGGAACTCGCTTTGTTCCTATTTCCCTGGAGCGAGAGGCAGTGTGTTTTAAGACACTAACTATTCCCTGAATGGCAGTCGCTGTTGAGGGGTAGTACTGTACAATATCTATATTTCTGTTCTTGTTTAAGAGCATTGAGTTAGCATTACGGTCCATGTTAATATTAAACTACAGTGTTATTCCTCTCGAGCGACTCAAAACCCTTGCATCTTTTGAATTAGGCGGTGGTGTACTGGAGGACGAAAGTAATGCAGAAAGTTCCGGTTGGAACTTTCTGTATTGCTCTTGTCTTGCATAAGCTGCTGTGTGTTTTCAAACTCCTAACACAGGTCGCTGAAGTCGCTGTTGAGGAGTATCACCGTATACAACTTATATTTCAGTTGTGTTGAAGAGCACTATGTCTCATGTATTATATTATCGCAACATTAATACGGTATTATTCCTCTTAAGCGACACTAAAGCATGCCTTAATAGAGGCAGATCGTCGTTTACTGCATGATGAGAGTAGTGCAGAAAGTTCATCCTTCAAATAGGTCGCTGTGAAGGGGTATTACTGTATAACATTTGTAATAACGTTGTTGTTTACATATAAGAGCATTAGGTTTCATGCCTTACAGTATATTTTCATATTACTTTATTGTCCCTCTTGAGCGACCAGGCAACACTAGCGTAGTTGAATAGGTGGCGGTTCACTGTTTGTGCGAAAGTAATACAGAGGGCTCCTGTAGGAACTTCCTGCGTTGCTTTTGTTTCCCAGTGGGAAGTCATGTGATTCTGAGATTATATACCATACGAAATTGACGGTCGCTGTTGAGGGGTAATACTGTACAAACATTTGATTGTATGTGGTTCGGATACGTCCAGCCTCAGGTAATAAAAAGAATTACGAGTTGTGATCTTATTGTGCACTATACCATCGTGTAGGCATTGAAATCCTCTTTAAAATGATAGATTCAAGATTCAAACATTTTATTAAGTAACGTAAACATTAACATGTTTCTTGTTACATGATACAATGGATTGTTAATATAATATACAAAGTAACAACATGAACCTAACTGACCCCTCCTCGAGGACACAGGAACATATCATTTTGCAGATACTATGTTTTGACATATATCTAATAACTTCTTAAAAAGTAAAATCTCTAACATTTGTTTTTTGAATATATCAGTTTATGTCTGAATTTTAATATAAATAAAATTTCTTTTCAATTGAAAGGTTTAACTTTCATTTCAATTGAAAGGATCTCAATTTTTCAAAATTAACATTTCTTATTTTCGCTAATGACAAATTAGACATATGGTTTCGAACGCTATGAAAAATTTCTAGATCAGTATATCTACATTTTGATTTTAAAACATAAAACCCTACTTCAATGGCTTCAATTTGTTCTTTCACCGACTACGTTTATACGATACATAACAGTAAATTATATATTTTATGATATTTTAATTACGTGTTTAGTACTAGCTATATTTTGTATATTTCATAGAATAATAACATATTAAACTGCAGGGGTTTTACAGGGAGACACACTAGCACCATACCTGTTCATTATCTGCCTTGACTATGTCCTACGAACATCTGTTGACAAAATGAAGGAAAATGGTCTTACACTGGATAAGGCAAGAAGTAGAAGATACCCTGCGAGAACAATTACAGATGCAGACTATGCAGATGATCTTGCGCTGTTTGCAGACAAGGTTGAGGAAGCAGAATGAGCTTTAACCAAGATGGAGACATAAAATCACTAACAGATAAGCCGATCAAAAAGGTGGAACAGTTGTGTATTTGGGAAGCAATATCTCTTCAACCACGACCGATTTAAATTCTAGACTCGCAAAAGCCTGGTCAGCTTTAGATAAATTCAACACCATTTGGAAATCGTCCCTCCAAGACAAAGCAAAACGCAACTTCTTCCAAGCCACAGTAACGTCAGTATTATTGTATGGATGTACGGCCTGGACTCTCACAAAGAGCTTAGAGAAAAGGATAGATGGAAATTATACCAGAATGTTACGAGCAGCTCTCGATAAATCCTGGACTGAGCATCCAACAAAACAACAACTATATGGACATCTACCACCTATCTCCCATACAATCAGAGAGAGAAGAATGCGCTTTGCAGGACACTGCTGGAGAAGTAAAGATGAGCTAATCAGCGATGTCCTACTATGGACACCTAAACAAGGACAGAGCAACTTGGGGCGCCCTAGAAAGATGTACATCGATCAACTGAGTGAGGATGCGGACTGCTCAGCAGAACATCTACCAACACTGATGGAAAACAGAGACGAGTGGAGGAGTTTGGTCATGCGATTCCGTGCAAGCAGCGCGCCCCATAGATAGAAACTGTGTAGTGTTTGCATAAAAATATTATATTTTTGACAGAAAGTTTAATAAACGTATTTAAAATAATAAAGCCGCAATAACAATTATAGTATCTATCATTTTTCAGAAAATTGCCGCACCAATACACAAAAAGGTCCAGTCTCCTAGAGTAGAGGTCGTTTATGTTCATATTGTGACTTATTGAGTTATATGATATTGTCGTGCATTATACCATTGTGTAGGCAAATAATTGTTCTTTAAAATGACATATAAAACCTGCATTTTGCACTTATATTTTGAATTTATTGATCAAGTACCATTACTTTTTCAACAACCCTCGTACTTTCCTAGTGTCGTCTGCAAACAAATATTAAATTTATGTTAGGACGTGGTAACCCGTCTACCGCGTTACGCGGCGTCTGATCAGGATCCAAACCTGTTTTCACAGGCCGATATTGTCAGTGAAAGGGTTAACTAAGATATCATATCGGGATGGGATGTGCAATTCTGATGTTGTGCCAATCTTTCACTGTACAGACAAACCCCTCTATTACGTACACTAATAGAAAGGCTAATTGACACTAAAACAGTTTTATTGTCACCTTGCTTTAAAGGGACTCGCAACCGGATGGTGTACTTGTCAAAATAAAATAAAATACTCAAATAAAAGCAAATTTGTGGCATTATTTGGCTTCTGACATTAAAAAAATATGATCAGTCCAAAAACAGTCTCAAGAATCGTCACCGAATCTTAGATTTTTAGATATTATCCATCGTTTTTCTATACCGACTAGTAGACGGTATAGTTGTTGTTGTTGCTTCTCTACACGGGCTCAGACATAAACACGAGCCGAATTACGAAGTTGTAAGCTCTTTCGTTCGCTACACATTGAAATACGTTAAATCGATCCGAGATAAACGGATAGTTCCGTGGTCCATTGGTCTAAGCGGTTTCCCCTATTTTGCCTTCTGTCCGCCAATGCCGGGTCCCGGGTTCGAATCCCACCAGAGACCAATATTTCTTTTTATTGAAATACATTTTTTTAAACAGAATTTCTTATCCTAAACTAATTCTTTACCATTTATATAAGCGTTTGACACATATTTACAAATTACTATTTTTAATGCACCATCTGGTTGCGAGTCGCTTTAAGCAGTAATCTGTCTTCAACAGCTGATAATTTACACAATTTAGTGGTCGCAACAGAGAGGTGTCACTGTATATATTATCTAATACATTACCTGGCGAAATGTTGAAGGAAGCTTATAATATAGAAAAGAAAGCAACCAGTGATCCGTTTTTCCTCTTTTAATTCATGTACATTCAATACATTCAACATTTATGTTCAATGTACAGTTAGATCCTGTTTTTGACATTCAATTAAGAAGCAATATGGCTTCTTAAAAGGTAAATGCTTAATGCATAACAAACATAATGCAGAAAGCTCCAAAGGAGCTTTCTGCATTATGTTTGTTCTACATTAAGCCACACCTTATCAAAACCTGAACACACATCCTCTTATAAATGACCGGTTAACACAGGGTTGACTGCATAGTTTTCTCCTAGACAAATAAACGAGGGATTCATTTATACAATGCATGTATGTATTTACGTATGTTCAATGTCGAGAGATTTCAATATAACATGTTCTGTTCACGCTATGTTCACGAAGAAATCATTCTAATATTTGATGATGCCGTTTGTGCCTCGTAGCAATTATACGTATATATATTGTACAACCAGTATGTAAAATGATGGCAAACCTTTTTTTCTGGTACAGCGGCGTGTGCGCACAGGTTGACACACTTTGTTGTAATAGAGATGTATACGCGCAGGTCGGACGTCGGACTGCGACTGCGTACCTCGACTTTCAAGCAGGGCCCGTCTCAAAGAGGTTTTGAAAGCCTAAAACCTGCATTATTGCGGCAAATACCTATCCATATTTCAACGTTATATTATAGCTGTTGAATTTTAAAGCGTCTAATGGAATTAAAGCATATCGTTCGATCTCTTCCCTTTGGACCTATACTCTCATGGTAAATAATCAGAATAGAGAGATGAAGAAACGCAAGAGTTTAAGCAGACACCATTTTATAACAGGCTAAAGGTCAAGCTCATGGACGATATGTAACGGTATTCTCCCTGAACCCTATACAATAGTAATGTTAATCCTTTCTAGTTGAAGAAACTTGCCACTATGAGTGTGAAACAATTTTAGTCGTTACTAGACGAATGGCTTGTCGGCGTCATATCTGGACCCAAACTTATGTACTTGAACAATTTCAGCCAATTCGATATTTGCGCGAGACTTTAAACTTTTCTATGCCAAATTCAACCCGTCGCATTTTAACCCTTTCTCGGAGACATAATAACGTCTGCTAAATTTGTCGTCTGTAATGTCGGTAAAAAGCTATACATAGCCTTATGTTACATGTTAAAAACTGTTCCGACAATAGATAAATATTGATTTGATTTGATTTGATTTGAATGTTATGGAAATTTCAAACTTGTGAATTTTACTTCTACTTGTTACTCCGGAACAATCTATAATGAGTATGACTGTTATAGGTATACTGTCAGCTAGGGTAGTCCATTAAAGAGCAAACTTTCAACACCATAGACCGTAGGGTGTTCAGTTACCCCTGTTTGGTGTTTAGGATAGCAGTTTTAGCCCCGTGTGCAGCGTGCAGAGTACAGTAGAGAAACGGTTATTTCCAAATAACCGCGTTTACGCTTAAACTATTTTTTTTAATTGCAAACAGTTTGGAGCCAGATCAGACGCCTGCTCCAAACGTTTTTCCATTCAGGTTAAAACTGGTAGTCAGAATTGTTAAAAAAAATTGTCATTTTCTATATTTCATTACAATGCGTTTGCGTTTGAACGGAAGAATAACGTTTTCTCCAAAGTGTGTCAGATCGGTAGCCAACATGAAGCAATAGAAATTGCTTCCTTATCTATCTATTTTTTACTTTGATTTCCATTTTCTTCAAAATGCCTCAGAATTAACGTATGTATGATCGAAACAATCCAGCTAAAGAAAGTAATTTCTTTTTCAAATTAGGTGCGGGCGTTTCGGAAGGATACCTTTACAGGGTCTCCACGCATATTTCATTCTTAACCTTTAGCCTGTTGTAAAATAATGTCTGCTTAAACGCCTGCGTTTATTCATCTTTCTATCCTGATTATGTGCAATGAGAGTCGTGGTCCGACGAGAAGAGTTCTAACGATATGCTTTAACACCATTTAAGATTTTAAAATTCAACAGCTATACTGTAGCGGTCAAATATGGATAGGCATTGATTGCCGCAATAATGCAGGTTTTAGGCTTTCAAAACCTCTTTGAGACGGGCCCTGCTTGAAAGTCGAAGTCCGACAGTCGCAGTCTGCCTCCGAACTGCGCGTATACAACTCTAATAAAGTACAGTGGTGTGCACGTATAAATTGACATGCTTTGTTCAAGTATAGTAGTGTGTGCGTATATGTTCGTACCTGGGTACATTTTGTTCTAGTACAGTGATGTGTACATAAAAATTGATAAGTTTTGTTCTAGTAGACTAGTACTGAGACATCAAAATTCCAGTTGACACACGTTGTTCTAGTTCTGTAGTGTGTGCGTACAAGTTGACAACCTTGGTTCTAGTATACTACAGTGATGTGTTCGTTATAAATTGATACCGTACACGAGTGTTTATTCGATATATCGTTTATACGCACACACCAGGTCGTTGCAATAACAGCGTAAACCCCGATGAGACCCAGCAATTTGATCTACTGTCCGGACAAACACTGCAGTGTCTTAGATCGCATTTGTACGTCTGTATTTGAATATTCCACCCAGTACAAAAGGAGAGTTCCGTGCAATATCCAGGCATAAATATATTAAATTTCGTTTCTTTTTATGACAGCCAATTCAACTTCTTTGAACGACCACTGGGCCTCCCTAATACAAAGACCTTTCTTAGACGAGATTTGAAACATTATGTCCATTGATGATGCCGTTCGTTATGTTCATGTCTAGTAATTAAATGTGTAATAATTCAGCGTTTGATCATGTCCCCTACTATTTGCAAAGTTTTAAACGAAACACGCCAATTTCCACATGTTATTGCATTTCGTTAAAACCCAAGGCATAACGTGACGTCGTCTTTACAACTGCATACGTACGGTGCCTGACTTATCTGGCAATTTAAACACGCACACCACTGTATTAACGGTATAGATCTATAAAGTACATTGCAAGAAGTGAACAGATTTGACAACCTTTGTAAGTGAACCGTGCCACCTCCTCAATGTCTGCAATAATTGGGGAGCTTTCTGTATTATTGTTAATACTACATTTGAATAGCAGTCACCTGTCCTTTTTAATCTCCTGTACGCCCTGTGTGATTATACAACCCACTTATGCAGTCTACACACTCATTTCAACATTTATTACACTTATGCATGTATAAGTCATGATTTATTTAGGCTCTATAAAACACATCATCCCAAAAACTATGTCAATTCTCCCAATGACAATGACAAAGTTTGCTGAGAAATTTGTTCATATATTTCAGATTTCCTCACTTCATTAAACAACGCGATAGGGGTGCCAATAGAGTGGATCCTGATCAGACGATGATTATCTTAACCCAAAAGGTTAAGAATTGTTAGTGTAGTCGAACTTGGAAATCAATGGGCTAAATTATACGGTAAAACAGTAAAACATCGCTATTACGACAATTAAAACGAATGCTTATTAGTTGTATAATAGAAAGTTGACAGCTTACAGCAAGGTGACAGTGAAACAGAAAGCTCCTAAAGGAGCTTTCTGATTCACTGTTACCTTGCTTGAAGCGATTGCCTATCGTAAACACTCTAATAATTAACAAAATTTAGTGGTCGTAATAGAGAGGTTTTACTGTATAATCATATTGAAATCAAAGACAAAGACATTATTACATAATCATAAAAGCAGTACGAGAGTAAAGCAAAAACATTCGACTGGAAGTTTTCTGTTTTACTTCCATATTGCTTTCATCAGCCACCTGCCTTCAACAGTTATATCGGGTCATTTAAATGTTAATGAAACAATTTTGTATAGATACTTTCACATAATAATATCTATAGGGGTAAACATGAAATCTATAATATATTGCACACAAATATAATTATATCACAGAACATCTATAACTTTCAAAACATGAAACAACTAGAACAATCATAATGGTGATTAATACCCCTAACACTTTGTCAAATGAGGCAAATGTGTCAGGATAATGTTGCTGTGTAAAGTATATACTCTACATGGAAAGCAAGGATTTTCATAAATAAAGACCAGAGGTCAATGTAATGGTATAGGTCAAGATCAACTTGACCTTTAAGTAGATCTAGTACTCGACCAAACATGTAGTCACACATATGACATAGTATACGAGATGCGCTCCGAACAAGGTTTCTCAATAATCATGGTCAAATGTCAGTGACATGTGACCTTTAAATGGTATGCAACACTTCTAAATCTGAATATGTATACATACATCAGGTCAGGTAATCCCAGATCACATGCTTTACATGCTTACTATGTAAGAGATATGCAGCGGACAATGTTGTATTTTCCATAATCAAAGTCATAGGTCTCAAGATTTATCCACACACACGTTTGGTAATCCTGGATGGCATAACTTACAGGTAATACTGGAGATATGCTGAGGACAGGACTTTTAATAATCAAGGTCAGAAGTCAAGATCAAAGTGGTCTGAAAATGTTCCGCGACACTCGGAAATCCTAATATGTATCCTAACAATAGATTTAGTAACCTTAAATTACATAGTATAGGATTTATGCACCGGACAAATACGGGACCGACGAACGGACAAAGTGATTCCTATATTGCTCCCACTACCAGTGGGGTATATAAATATCACTTGGCTAATATGCTTTATGTACACCGTACACGTCTGTTCCTATCAATATAATTACATCAAATACGTTTGTAATACGACTTCCCCCATCGCATATTCCATCAGTCTATTTCACAAAATGCGTTTACAATTATACAAATTCTATCATTCAACAATGTGCTTTAACAATTTTACGTTTTCATCCATTCGTCCAATGCTTTCAAAGTTTATACATTCTCCATTTCTGTAACTATATACATCTATATTCTATTCGTGCCAATTATAATTTCTCTGCATATAATACATGTACTCTATTTTACCATTTTGTATATAGAACCCATTTTAATGCATGTGTCGGTTTCTTGTGTAAATCTCTGCAAATCCTTCTACTCTATCTAAACCATTCTCCTGCTAAAGCGTATATGTTTGATCTAAGTTTACACCGTTTTCTTGTAGGATTTTGTTTTGACTTGAGTTTACACTCTTTCCTAGAAAAATATTATTTAATACTTTAGCCATGTAATGTTACAGTTCAAATGTTATATATTCATTGTGAGGGATGGGACGGGGGTAATATATGAATATTCGGTAGGAGAAGAGTTAATAAACAGAACAATAGGAAGTAGTTCCAACTATCGTAACCCGCTACCCAATAACCTGTTTCCAGTTTTTGAGACTAGTGAAAGCTTAAGGCCTTTCGCTACCGGAAGTCGGTCTTGCGGGCGATCGGATATGCGTCTTGGCAACATAGACTTTTTCCGTACGTGCTTATACTAGAAAATTTATATAAAGGAAAATGTTGATACGATTTAGTATAATCCTTCATAGCGCAGTGAGCAGAGTGATTGACTAAAAATTCAATGGTCATAGGTTCGAGACCCATCCGATCCAAATATTTATTTTAAGTGTCCGATTTATTGACTTGTCAATCCATAACGCAGTAATCAAGGGACATGTTATGTTTAGTCTTTGTTGATTAGAATAAGTGATGTTATATACGGTCCAATTATATGTCCACTTACATGTACGTTTCAATTTAATGACTTACAAGTCAATAAAATCGGTATGCATGTACACGATTTGATCGAACTATAAAGCCACACATTGAAGCTTATCAATACGTCAACCATATCAAGATCAACATTGCCCATTATTATTATGTTTAAACAATAGAATTAACCTTGTATGCAAGTCCGTGAATAAATAATAGCGCATTCTAATTTTAAGGTAAGTAACTGTATCTCAACTTCAAATTGCCCCCATTTTAATAAGAAAATCTGTTATAACAACAAATCCTGACTGTAATATTTTCTAATTTTTTCTGACCAACTGTTTCATCAACCATATATTTGAAATAAATGAAAAAAAATATACATTGAATGAGTCAGTTTTTTGTAATTCAATTTTTTAGCATTTTGCAAAATTTAAATAGCTGATAACATCTTTCTGAACACCTTTATTCAAAATGTTTTTAGCTTTTCTTGTAATGAATGTTGTGGACTTCTTATTGGGCCAGACTAATAGTCATTAGCTTTATTTATTTTTGAGAAAAATAAAATCATCAAAATTCCAGGTTTTTGTCAGAAAAAGAGACCTTAAAGACAAACCACACGATAGATTTTGCTTATATTTTCACACATTGATTCTAAGCCTATTATCATTCTTCATGAAAAGTTTCATAACAATTGTATGGAAACTAAGCACACATGCGAAGTACCTTAACACATGTTGGAAGTAAAATGTATTCAGATTTATTTTCAGCCTGCTTTTAAGCTACCATCTGATAGGATGTATAGCATATTTCGTACGGTGCATATTCATGACTGTACACATTGGAATTGTTTTCTTCATTGGAGGAATAAATTAAATGTATTAAAAGGCGTATCTCTGGAGTAATGGTTTAAACAATCCAATCAAGCTACATGTATGAGATAACGGGTAGGTAAACAGCGTTCCATAAGTGTCTTGTTTGCTTTATTCGCATGTCCACACATCAAAACCCTTATGTTTCTATATGTACAACAGTACCAACAGTCATTTACTGTCTGCAAGACAGTTTTTATATCGTAGACATCTAAAGGTGCACGTAAATGAAATGACCATATTCAATATATTTTGACAGACAAAGCATCACTGCTAATGTCAAACTGTTCGGATACAAATCCAATATCCATTTACCCGGTGTCTCATCTGGATCCACACTGCTTGCATATGCAAAGCAGTAGCATGATAATGGTTCATTTCATTCATTTCTTGTCTTGGTTTTCAAAGTTGTGAATGATTACTTGTTACAGTGGTACGAAAAATGGAGCACTTTTACAATTAGTCCGCCATCAAAAATGTCATTTTATGGTCAGGTTAATGTCACAATAAATGATCAGATTAATGTTACAATAAATGACCAGGCTAGTGTCACGAGAGGTGGCCAGTTAACAACTACGAAACTACCAAAAAGAGAGATATTGTAAAGTTTACCCTAACCCTAAGTTCCTAAACCTAGGTTTTTGTGGCGGACCAATTGTAAACCCTAGCCTTGAAATCTAACCACAATATTGCTGTGATGTTTTCTGTTAATTTAACTATATATGTTATATTAACCCATTATCCCCTGGAACTTCTAATGGATTTCCAGTTTGCAATAAAGGCTGGTTCATTTTAGACTATCTAGGGTTGTTTTTTTGTAATAAATTGCAAAATACCAAACAGTGAAGTCCCTGATCAGAGGGCTCCTGCAGGAGCCCTCTGATCAGGGACTTCACTGTTTGCATAGGACAAGCGTACTCTTAACAGGTACACATTTGGTAAAAGACGCATATATGCGTCACTAGGGTTCAATGAGTTAATAACAAACAATAATGACCCTGATGAGACGCTGCAATTTGCGACGTCTAACTAGAGTCTTACTGTTAGTTAAAAACCGTTTTGTTGTTAAACAAGTCCTGCTGAAAATAAACATAATTATTTTCTTTGTACGTGTTTCTGAAACCGAAACAAACGCCGAGGACGCCGTGACTACATAGGCGCTCATGTTGTTTGCGTTTAAATGGGAAAGAATAACGTCTTCTCCTCTTAGGTCGTATCAATGATAACAACTTAGGTCGGGTAGTTTCACTTTCGCTTTCATCTTGCTCAGGCCGTTTTCCTTTGTTGGTAAACATGGATTCATGTCAATGACAACAAATAAAGGTCAGGTAGTTGTACTTTCGCTTTACATTTGCACACCAAATCACAAGGGTTGTTTCCTTTGGCTATAAGTCCCAACTGAACAGATGGTGTTTGACCAACATGTCCTTGACCCCTTCCTTCAGCGGCCTGGCGGCAGTGTCCGTTTTCTTGGGCAGTTCCCAGTCTATTGATAAGTTATAGGAGTATTGGGATATCAACCTGCAAGACAGAAAAAGACCACTGCAAATTGTATTTATAAACATCGATTTTGCTACATGTAGTTACACACTGTTAAAGTGCAACGTCTGAAGTGCAACTTATTGACAATACAGAAATAACACATTGTACGTTTATATGATGAAAACAAATATTTGGCGTGCATGGTTATAATACCACTATGTAAAACATGTACAACAGATTTACAATATCAATTTTACAACAACATTCCAACTTTACATGATTTTTTAAGAATTTACATCAATAAATCTGACTTATTAATAATTGCCTTGTCTGTTTCAAAATCGAGGTTAAAAAGAGCCTAAGTGGAAAAAAGAGTATATCTTACTCTTTTCGGTTATCCTTGGCATATAGTGTTGATTGACATGACTGTATTAAACTTTCCATCGTATTCCATTTTCAGTGCGAACTTCTTGGTTCAATGTTTTGTAATTGTCATATTTATGTTTTCCAGCTACGCCGTCAAAAAGAATTCAACTGTAACGTGATGATTGATTGAGTTGGGTTTTCACACTTGAACATTTGCCATAACTTTGGAACTACGTGCGATAGAGAATCCATATGTAGCATGTGTACTCAACTCAAGAAACTCTTGAGCTCAGAGAAAGTTGGGCCCTGTCTGACAACGGTCAAGGTCATTCAAAGGGCATGTGTAACCAGCTAAAGAAGCTCTTTAACTCATTTTAAAACTGGAAATGTCCAACACAGGTCAATATCATTTAGAGGTCAAATATGCTGAATTTAACATTGGCCATAACCTTGGAACTGCATGTGGTGGATATTTTACATTTGCCATATGTTGTCAACTCAAGCAGCTCTTAGGCTCAGTTCAAACTTGAGTATGTCCTATAAAGGTCAATGTCATTTGGAGGTCCAATAGGCTGAATTTAACATTGGCCATAATTGTAGAACTACATGTGACGTAGACTTCATATTATGCATATATACTCAACTTACAAAAACTCTTGTAAACAGTACAGTTTGGTCATGTCAGATAAAGGTCAAGGTCATTTCGAGGTCATGGTCACATTTGGAGGCATATATTTCATAAACACATCTTGTTTTCGCCTTAATTTGAATATAAACTTGTTTGTGTTATGGAGAAAATCCCAATCAGCTTTAAATTTGATTCAATCATTTATTTTATCTGTGTGTATTTTCCATCATGCTAGTTTATAACTATTATCGAATTAATACATGTTTAAACTAAACTGTTTTAAAATTTACTTTGAAATAATAGTAAAGGCAACACTTTTAGATAAGACGTTATTTGTTAAAGCTACTCTTAAGATCCATTACCCACAAACTGTTTCTAGACAAATGACCACTTAAAGCACACTGAAAGAAAAGCAGAATGCGTCTCTAGGCGCATTCTGCTTTACGTTCAGTCTGCTTTAAACTAACACCTGTAAGGATGTAAAAAGGCGTATCTATAGTGTAAAAGGTTAAATGGTAAAAACGGCAATTTTCTGTTATGTGGTAGTAATAACAGGCCCGCACTGTACCAATATATTCCATGTCAGTTATAATGTTAGAGTTATCTGCAACTGCTTTGAAAATGATAATTATCTGCATATTTCGAATTCTCATGTTCTACAAAAGTGCATTTGTTTATGAACCTCTTCTATCTAAACAAACGTGTTGACGAATAGCGATTTAATACCAATGTGGTGGATTAATTACATTTAGCTTCAGTTATCCTTGTTTATTTGAATAAATACCTTAAAAGACAGTTCAGATTTGTTTGGCAATTGTAAAGAGTTTGGAACCCATTCATACGCAATATACCTCGGCGTCTTTTCGGGATAAAATTTGTTGGACACTTATCTCGAAGTTTGTTCAATCAAAATGCCTCAAAAATAAGTTTGTGATAGATTGAAGCAGACGGAACCTTTAAAGCAGGCGATATTATAACAGTAACCGGGTTAAAGGAGAGTTTTAATCATGTGTAGGATTGGTGGAATTTCATCAATCCATGTTGCAACAAGGTACAGTGCTCCCTCCCTACAACGACTCCCTCCTTTCAACGACTCTTACGGCTGTTCCCCAAACAAGACAAATGTTTAACACTTTTACTACTGCAATATCGTCTGCTTCAAATTGTCGTCTGCTGTTTTTTTCTCAAAATTACATTTTGATGGAATAAATATAGTGACGGGTGATAAACAGCTTGAATCCAGATCAGACGCCGCGTAACGCGGCGTCTGATCTGGATTTAAGCTGTTTGCAAATGTTAGCCAATTTCGCTCCCTATAACGACTCCCTCCGAACAACAAACACATGCTGTGTCTCCCATTGGGTGTCGTTGTAGAGAGGGAACACTGTTTAACTATCTAACCGCATACAGAGAAACCTTACTAAACAGTACACTTATAACAGGGTTGCCATTTCTCCTGATTTTTCTTACAGTGGAGAATCTGTTACGCGTTTATTGGGAAAGAATAACAGATTATCCACTGTTATTTCTCCGGACCTACGGATTTCCCCGAAATCTGGAATTTTATGCGTTTCTTACTTACGAAACATTGATATGGGTGCCAAACAGTTAAGACCAAGATCAGACACGGTGTTACGCGGCGTCTGATCTGAATCTAGACTGCTTGACACTGATCTGGATCCAAATTACATAAATATGTTAGTATTATAGAGACTGTTGGAGAAAGGGTTAAATGTACGATTCCTAAAATCGCGCTTGAAAATTTGGAAATCTTAGAATTTTGATGACCAACTTATGGAAGCCCTGTTAGAAAACGACATTTCGGTCTCTTCTATACCATTTAGAAACTTTACAGTAAGACAGAAAGCTCTGTCTTCCTATTATTCTGCATTAAGTAGTCACCTGTCTTTTTTGATATGTCTATACTTTCCGGTTAAGAGATGTTTGACTGTAGTTGCGCTTTTTAAAACAGCGTAGACCGCCAGATCAGACAGCTTCTTCAGGAATATGATTAAATCAAACAAGACCCATGGAAATACTATACTTAACCCTTTCCAGAAGCTCCTTTTAGCGTATTTAATTTAATCATCCACTGAAGAAAATAGTTCCAATTTTTACAGCCATGAAAATAAAAAATTAGAATATTTTGTAAATCCTAGCAGATCATAGCTTAAAGCAGGCTGAAAGTAAAGCAGAATGTGCCTAAAGGCACATTTTGCTTTGCTTTCAACCTGCTTGAAGTGGTCACCTATCTTCAAAACTATAAACAGGCTATGGGGTAAAGGGTTAAGGTGACTGCTTAATACATTACCAACATAATGCGGACGCTCATGGTATTGTGTAAGGTTCTATAGCTCGAAGTATAATCATGGCTGATAGATTCATTCCATGTAATAAAATGATAACTTCAAACAATATTGACTAATGTAAATGGCATATTCGAAGCACATTTTAATCATTCAAACCAACAACAACACTTTTTTTAATCTCTCAAAGATTTATTTGTTTATATACACAGCATATCCCCAAGTAAACTACATCGTTCAGCCCTACACGCGATAAGCCGCCTCATAAAGAAAGCAGATTATTTCACATATTGCAAACTTTGTAGACGCAGATCTTCCCCTTGCATTAGACGCATGCCATCTGATGACACATGTATCATTCACCGACATTAGAAAATGTAAGTGCTGCAGCCGTGCAAATGCTTATTAACCCCTCAACTCATGGTAGTGAAGAGGCTCTATAAAATTCAGACTCGACAGTTCCATTTATATTTATAATACATGTATATATTATTAACAAAGTGCTAAAACGATATTCTCGTTATATGTCAACATAATTATGTATATACAAAGATTTTAGGCATTTCATCTGAAGATACGGTTTGAGATTATGATCAGACGCCGATCTTGATCTAAAATGTTTGTAAACGCTAATGTAGTCTGATTTTGCAATAAATGTGTTAAATTTCAATAACATAATTGAGATTCTGTCACCGCAAAAAATCCACTCAGTCACTATTAACGAAGGTCATTTCCTTGTGTTATTGTTTTCTTTAATATACTACATGTATAAATTAACCCTTTGAACCCTAGTCCCGCATATTGGAGTCATTTGCAAACAGTGAACATGTAAATAGTACACTTGTCCTATGCAAACAGTGAAGCCCTCTGATCAGGGTCCTCACTGTTTGTCATAATGCCGAACATTGACAAAAACAACCCTTAAAAGTCAGAAATGGACTAGACTAAAATGGAAACTGAAATTGTCCATTTAAAGTGTCAGGGAGGAAAGAGTTAACCGGCGTATTCTGGTCATTTCAGACTGTGGAATGTTTTCAGATGTCCCAGCTGAAGAGATGGTGTTTTATAAGCATGTCTCGAAGCCCTTCTCTGAGCACTTGTCTGGCCACGAGCTTGTTGTCCTTCGTTGGCAGTTCACGGTGTAACCACAGGGTGAACGCAAATTGCGACAGCAGCCTGAAAACACACATAACACAACACACAGCTAATGCATTACAACACAAAACACTATAAATTACAACACAAAAGCACCGTAAATTACAACACTAAACACTGAAAATTACAACACAAAACACTGTAAATTACAACACAGACACGCAAATTACAACACATACATGTATAAGTAAAGCTAATATTAGTGCACAACACATTAAAATATCTTCTAAGAGAAACTAATTTTAAGGATATAATATGTATTTAGGCTTTGCCTATGGACGGAAAAAAGCAAAACTTTTATTATAAACCTAAATTGTAAGGGACAAGATCTATCATATATTGTTACCCAATAATCAAATAGATAATAAATTATATAAGCACCGGAGTATACAATGTTAAAAGTTAAAACTCCTCCGTACAGCTATATTATCAGGGCTGCCATTTCTTCGGATTGTTCCTAAATCTCCGGATTTTCCCCCAGGATATGGTAGCTTAAAGCAGGCTGAAAGTAAAGCAAAATGCGCCATAAGGCTCATTCTGCTTTACTTCCAGTCTGCTTTAAGTAGATCTAGTCACATGCCAACAAAACTTGAAATCGGCTATGGGGTAAAGGTACGATTCGTAAAATCGCGCTTGAAAAATGCATATTTGGAAATCTTAGGATTTTTCATTTCAACTTATGGCAGCCCTGTATTATAATGCAATCTGAAACTATTTTTGGAAGTCATCTGACCACCAATAATGACGTCATTATTTTGTATTGATGACGTATGGTAATCCGTTATTTTTATCGGTTCGATTGAGAAGTAGCTTTTTGCAAATAACGTTCATTTTTAGCGTTGAAGGGTATGGATTGAACTGTTTGAAAGTTTGTCATTTGGAGGAAATCATTACAAGTGAGTGTTGTGGTTTATTCATTCTTAAAATGGTTTAAAAATATCACCGAAATCGGGAATTCCGAAACGTCACGTACAACTCTTCGTAAAAGCCGTGACATCATCATCCAATATGTCAGCCCCCATGTTTTGTAGTTGCCTAGTTTTGAGGAAATTATTCACGCGCAAATCAAACACTTTTCAAAGTCTATCAGTGATTAAATAGAATTGGAATACCTTTGATTTTATCGTGCATTACTTAAGAACGGAAAAAAGGCAAGCCTTTTTTCCGTATAACATCCAGTCTAAAGGACACAAGGAACCTTAATGTTGGACAAAGTAATGCAGTAAGCTCCTAAATGAAATTTTAGAAGCAGCCTTTCGTTAACACATTGAGCCGTAGCGACGAGTATACTCGACATTTACAGAATGTATACCTGTAAAGAGTACATTTTCCTATGCAAACAGTGTAGACTCATATCAGAGCTCCTACAGGAGCCATCTGATGTGGGTCGGCACTGTTTAGGTCAAAGATTAAGGTTATTTTGACCTGAAAATAGTATACGACTCACCACCATCCCAAGATGTACACATGTACTCGCCGCCAAATTTGATATCCCTAGCAGATGAGGTGTGGGCAATATGTCCCAGACAAAAAGTACACTCACGGGCGGACGGACAGACAGTTCAATCACTATATGCATACAAAGCTATAGCTCTGTTGGCATAATACTTAGAGAGAACTATTCAAACTGTCAGTAAAAACAATAGATGCAGTGATAGTGTATCAGAGCAAATACGTTTGCTGTTGGTGCATTGAAAAGGCAATTAGCTACTACAGTGGAGAATCTGTTATTCTTTCCCGTTTAAACGCAAACGTACGCAAACGCAAAACACTAAAACGTAGAAAAGAACAACTTTTGGACAATTCTGATAATTCATGTTTATCTTTGTGGCAAACAGTTTGGAGCCTGATCAGACGCCGGGTTACCCGGCGTCTGATCTGGTTCCAAACTGTTTGCACTGCAAATAATAGTTTTAGCTTAAACGCGTTTATTGGGAAAGAATAACGTTTTCTCCACTGTACAAACGCACACATGGAACAGTGCATAGCAAAATAACGCATAGAGAACGCTTTTAGTGTAACCACAATGTTATTATTAAGTGTACATTCGACATATCCCCTTGTTGTATGTAAATACCTGGGTGAATAAAAGATATGTTCTGTTCTGTTCTGTTTCACGATATTAACATTGTAGAATCTGTATAGATCTATATCTTCAAAGCTTTGTTCTTTTTATAGAAGAATTGAAATCATGATACAAGTTGTTATAACCTAATAATTGTTTCATGATAACCATGGCAGTTATTAATTGTGTGGCTTTTTATAATTAAACTATAAGTTTTGTTGTTTCTGAGTATTATTATTATCATTATTGTTATAAGTAGTTGTAATAGTTGTAGTAGTAGAAGTGTGGAAGACTAATCTGATAAAAAAAATTGCGTACATGTACTCTTTTTTTCAATGGTTTGCCACTGGGTTTGAAGCAGCACCATTGCAGAATGTAGAAATAGAACAGCGCCAGCAGCACGAGTAAAATAGTATCATTATTATCATTGCTGTTATTTCGTCAATAGTTACTTTACTTGGAAAAATTTATAGGTTAATTCTTGAAAACTATTATTACTAGAAAAGTATACTTATTTTGGGAAAAAAGCAATAATAAGCTAGGTGCTTTGGTGTTGTTGAACTACTTTCCACGAAAATTAATTTTAGATTCTCGGTCACCTAAATGTTGATAAAATCCCCGAGTTATAGTCAGTATCATCTACAAAATAGTTTCATACAATTTTCTACGTTTCATGTTGTTCTCATTAGTCGTCTGCGTTGCCATTGGTGATAACTTTTGCAAACTGTTTGGATCCAGATGAGTTACTCGGCGTCTCATCCGGATCCAAACTGTTTGACACTCTGATGATTTCCGTAAAGAAATGGCAGGTAAAACCATTCAGATGATTGCACCAGACGAAAAATCTTGCAGACGACAGTTACCTATCGAGCTAAAGGTTACCCGTATTTCGAACACACCACCATGCTAACAATACAGTGTAACATCCGAAAATCGAACTCTCCTAAACCGGACGTAATTGAAAACATTAATCGTACCAAACACATGTTGTACTTGCTTTCTAATCCTTTAATCTACTGTTACCCCATACATATGCATTTTATTCATTTCTCCACTGAAGAAATGGTTCCAATTTATATTGTCAAAATATTAACCATATGAAATAGTTTGATATATTCTAGTAGATGGTTGCTAAAAGCAGGTTGAGAGTAAAGCAGAATGCGCCTTAAGGCTCATTCTGTTTTACTTTCAACCTGCTTTAAGAGGTAATCTACCTTCAACACTAGGAACAGGCTATGGGGTAATGGGTAAAACAAACAGGTATACACAATACAGAGCTAATATAACACGTGGTTGCTTAATTCAGGACAACAGTAATGCAGAAAGTTACTAAGAACATGACTTAGCTCACTCATTCACCCATGAACCATTCCAGTTCCCAGTCTAGACCATTTTGCCTATTTAGAGAGGTTGTTTTTTTTTCAATAAAGATGCATACCCTGATCAGAGGACTCCTTCCTCCGGGTACTCGGTCTACATTGTTTGTATAGGACAAGATATATTCACATGATCGGTATTTGCAGTCACGGCGAGTATACTCGCCAATAGGATTGAATGCGTTAAGTTAATGCTGGATATACGTTCTAAACAACGTTCCTACATAGGTCAATAAGACTTAGTGACCGTCATTTCTAGGTCAGCTTATTTTAGTCAAATCATTTTCAAGGTTTTGTTACATGTTGTGTTTTTAACTTTAACCACACTATGCAAAATTTGTCAGAAGCATGTCATCTGCGACCATTTTGTGAGTTCCTATATCTGTCATTAATTCTAAGTATTATCCAATACATTGGATCCAGATGAGACTCCGAGTTACTCGGTGTCTGATTGAGATCCTACCTGTTTTCATAATTTCCACAAATTCACATTCAGCATACCAAAGGTCAATAAAAAATAACCCTGTTTTTGCTTATAAATAGCATGATGATATTTACAATCATCTACAGCCTTGAACTGTTAACCCGTTACAATAGCGGATCCAAGACCGCTTGTTATGAGAAATATGTTATTCTTTCTCGTTTAAACGAAACTTTTAAAACGCAATAAAACAAGAGGACCAGAAGGCCCTGAAATCGCTCACCTGCTGTAAAGAAGCCTGATAGATTTACCTTTGAGTTTCACCCAGATCAGTCTTAATCCATTCGAGTATGTATAGTCTATATATAGTGTGTAAACAATATTGGAATACGACCTATTCTAGTATAGTAGAGTACATCAAGAGCAGATAACTAGAGCGTAAACAATACTGAAATAAAGCTTTTTCTAGCATTTCAAAGTATATCAAGGGCAGATAACTCTTGCCACAATCATAAGATTTCAACAATAATTGCACTCCTTCAAGAACTTATGGCTATATACAGTGTGTGCAAGTATAATTAAACGTCATTTAAAACTGTAGTTGCTGGAGTCTAAACACTGTAAGATAAGGCATTTTCAACACGTCAAGGGCAGATAACTATTGGCCAAATACTCAGATTTCAACCATTTCTAACCTCGACCATGACCTAATAGTCATATACAATCTGAGCAAGTTGATGAAAGATTGGATAAAAATTGTGGCCTCTAGAGTGTTAAGGCCTTTCGCTACCGGAAGTCGGTCTTGCGGGCGAGCGGATATGCGTCTGGACGACACAGACTTTTTTCGTACGTGTTTATACTAGAACATTTATATAAAGGAAATGTTGATATAAATTAGTATAATCCTTCATAGCGCAGTTAGTATAGTGGTTGACTATAGTGGTTGACTAGCAATCCAAAGGTCATAGGTTCGAGATCCATCCGATTCAAATTTTTTTTTTTACTGTCCGATTTATTGACTTGTCAATCCATAACGCAGTAATCAAGAGACATGTTATGTTTAGTCTTCGTTGATTAGTACTAGTGATGTTTACGGTCCAAGTTATATGTCCACTTACCTGTACGTTTTAGTTTAATGACTTACAAGTCAATTAAATCGGTATACATGTAAACGATTTGATCGAACTATAAAGCCACACATTGAAGCTTATCAATACGCTAACCTTTTCAAGATCGATATTGCCCATTATAATTATGTTCAAACAATATAATAAACCTTGTATGCAAGTCCATGAATAAATAATAATGCATTTTAATGACAAAGTTTTAATTCTAAGGTAGGTAACTGTACCTAAACAACAAATATCCCACATTTTAATAAGAAAATATGTTATTACTTCAAATCCTGACTGTAATATTTTCTAATTTTTTCAGACTGACTAGTTCATCAACCATATATTTGAATAAAATGAAAACAAATATACATTGAATGAGTCAGTTTTTTGTAATTCAATTTTTTAGCATTTTGCAAAATTTAAATAGCTGATAACATCTTTCTGAACACCTTTATTCAAAATGTTTTTAGCTTTTCTTGTAATGAATGTTGTGGACTACTTATTGGGCGAGAATTATAGTCATTAGCTTTATTCATTTTTAAGAAAAATAAAATCATCAAAATTCTAGGTTTTTGTCAGAAAAAAGACCTTAAAGACAAACCACACGATAAATTTTGCCTATATTTACACACATTGTTTCTTAGGCTATTATCATTCTTCATGACAATTTTCATAACAATCGTATGGAAACTACGCGCATATGCGAAGTACCTTAACATTGTAAAATATGGCATTTTCATTCAAAGGTAGAAAACTATTAACCTATGTGTCCGATTTCAACCATAATCCAACTCATCCGAACTCTTATGGTTATATACAATCTGAGCAAGTTTGAGAAAGATTGGATAAAAATTGTGGTTAATACTCAATTGTTGACGACGGACATTTAAGGATTGCAAAAGCTCACCCTGAGCTAGCTCAGGTGAGCTAATAAAGGAAATGACGTGTTTTAGGAATTATAGACAATCTATTACGAATCAGAGAGGTAAATAGCTCTGCGCATGACCAGAATCTGGGTTACTTGGCATGTCATATGGCTTCAAACTGTTTGCAGCAAACATGTATGTACTTTTTACACGAACGAGTTTATGGGGGAAGAATAACGTCCTCCCCATAGTAGATCAATGGATAGAGTTCTGGGCCCGGGTGCATGACACATAGTTAGTGTCTACCTGTATGGTAACTCCATCGCTGAGAGTTAAATATTGATTTTTTACTACTATACTCAGTATAGATAAACTAACTGCGAAGTGCTTACCTGACAGGTAGAAACTAACTATGTGTCATGCACCTGGGCCCTGTATTATAACATTACAAAGTGCGGTTATGGGTTCGCTACCCGACTGGGTTACATGTGGGTCTATATAAAACAATTTAAAAGATCTCTTCAGCGACACTTATAAAATATTGACAAGTGACGGCGAATGTGATTAGATGGATATTGTGGCCCAACCTTATATCTTTGAAAATGATATTACATTTATCCTTCATAAAGCAGCCAACTGCTTATAATTTAGGATTAACATGTTCAGCATGTGTTGGCATTCAGAGATAATATTGTAGATCCACATTCAATGGACAATGCAACCGTGTATCAAAACTATAAACTTTCAGGGATTTCAATTAGAAGTTCGGAACTAAAGGCGTGTGTCCGCGCACCACGCCCACTTTACGTGAATGTGTTTAGTAGCAATAAATTCAATAACGATGACCTTTTGTGAACAGGGTTATTTTTTTTAATGCAACTAGCGTTTGATAAAAACCATTTAAATAGAATTGCTTGGTGTTTAGGTATGTGGGCGCGTGTCGTAATTTTCAGGAGCAGAACTTACTGGCCCGGGCGAAATCTATAATTGGCTACAGATTTCATAGATAAAGTTTCAAAAGGAAATACTTGTAATGAGACTCGTTTACCTAATTGTGACTTCTTTCAAATCAATATTATCTTAAAGTTTGTTCTCTGCATTTGATCATATTTAGATTAAGACTCACTACACTAACATCGTAATGAACGTCAAGCAGTTTCGGTCCTACAATGGAGAAAACGTTATTCTTTCCCAATAAACGCGTTTACGCTAAAACTATTATTTATATTGCAAACAATTTGGAGCCAGATCAGACGCCGGGTAGCCCGGCGTTTGGTCAGGCTCCAAACTGTTTGCCACCAAGATAAACATGAAATTTTCAGAATTGTTCAAGTTGTACTTTTCTACGTTTGGGTGCTTTGCGTTTGTGTTTAAACGGGAAAGAATGACGTGTTATTCACTGTAATTAGACGCAGTTACTCGATGCTTTACAAATGCTCGGCGTCTAACATGATCCAAATGTGTCCGCAAAAGTCGGTTATTGCAAAAAAAATGTTAAATCGTTAACCAGATAACCGCGATTAGACAGACTGAGACATGTAGTGCAGACAGTTTGTAGCCAAATCAGACGCCACGAAACGCAGCGTCTTTTCAGGATACCATTACCGTTTGACTTTTGTGTTGATGTTCTAAAGCTACAGCGCTTCCTCTCTACAACGACACCCGACAGTTGTGTGCGTTGTTTAGAGGGAGTTGTTATAGGGAGATAAATTTGCAAACATGTGCAGCTTGAATCCAGATCAGACGCCGCGTAACGCGACGTCTGATCTGGATTCAAGTTGTTTGTCACTCGTCATTAAGTTTTTTCTGTCAAAATATCCATTATGTAACTTTGAAAAAACAGCAGACGACAATTTTAAGCAGACGATATTGCAACCGTGAATAGGTTTGACATACTTGTTCTGTTCAAGGAACTGCGACAAGGGTCGTTGTAAGGAGGGAGCCGTTGTTGGGAGGGCCGTTGTAGGGAGGGAACACTGTATTACATTTTAGAAACGATTGCCGACGACAGCCATGAAGCAGACGATATTGTAGCACGACTTGTGAACCAGTCTATGATCTTGTTACAAAGGCGGTCAAATTATGTAGTGCCAAGTGATAAAACAGTTCTATCCGATATATATTAAGCACTCCCTTTGTTTCAAAGCTCTGAACGATGTAAAGATATATTCAACGGAAAAGTTGGCCCCCAGTGTTAAGAGGTCAGCCATTTTGTGTCTATATAATTATGTCATACTTTATGTTTTAACTCATTCACCCCTGAAACTTTAAATGGACACTTCCAATTTCAAAATAAGTGCAGCCCTATTTAGGGTTGATTTTAGCAATAATGTTTCAACATGACAAAAAGTGTAGACCCTGATCAGAGGGCTCCTTAAGGAGCCCTCTGGTCAGGGTATACACTATTTGCATAGGACAAGTGTAATCCTCACGGTTACACTGTTTGTAAATGACGAGTATAGTCGTCAATAGGGTTGAATGTGTTAAGGCTGTAAACCAGTTCAACTGATCTGTTCTTTAAACTTTATGATCAGCTGTTTTTGTCATGCAATCATTGGCAAAAAGGTCGATAAGGTAAATACTTAAGCTCCTGGCAATAACTTTTGAATCAGTTAAGCTGAAGTAAGCAGTGAATTGGCACTATTAATTAGATCTAATTACGGGACAAATGCTAAACAATGATCAACCTTACTCGGGCAAAGTCAGCTGTGAGGCCAACTAGGTTCAGACCTTGAACGTTTTCTGACGCTTTTAGACCAAAAAGGGTAGTCTTTAAATTGACCCCTTTGTTCAATACAGTGGAGAATCTGTTATTCTTTCCCGTTTAAACGCAAACGTACGCAAACGCAAAACACTAAAACGTAGAAAAGTACAACTTTTGGACAATTCTGATAATTCATGTTTATCTTGGTGGCAAACAGTTTGGAGCCTGATCAGACGCCGGGTTACCCGGCGTCTGATCTGGCTCCAAACTGTTTGCACTGCAAATAATAGTTTTAGCGTAAACGCGTTTATTGGGAAAGAATAATGTTTTCTCCACTGTACATGTATACCTACTTTATATACAATCGCTGACAGGGTTTTCTGCAATATCATCTATAAATTCCTTTATCTATTCCTGGTAAAATTCCTTCATTGTGCTACATGTACCCTGTCCTAGACAAATTGTCCTTACATTCTGACTAATGACAGAGTAAATCAGGCTGAATTCTAAACAGAAATCTTCACATGGGAGTTTCCTGCTCTACAGTCAGCCCGATTTGTGCAGCTAACTGTCTTAAACACAGGCAACAAACTATCAGGAAAGTCGTATGGTGAAATTCCAACAAATAAATCAATGATAACGCAGTTTCACTTTTAAGGAAAGTGTTTTCTTTACTTTTCCCTTCGCTATAAGCATCCACTTTTTTCCACAAATTGAACTGTAGTGATGCACATGTGCGTCATTTACAAATAAAGTGCCCCTCGAAGAGTAAACGTGTCCTATGCATCCCCTGATCAGAGTCTGCACTAATTACTTTTCATTTTACAATATACTGTTAACACAAAATATACTGTTAAAACACATATAACGTTAAGTACAAATTAGACTTGATAATAATTGGAAACTGGAATTTTCCGTTTGAAGTTTAACCAATTCAGCCCTAGCGACGAGTATACTCCTCATTTACAAACAATGTACCTATAATGATTACACTTGTCCTATACACACAGTATACATGTAGACCCTGATCAGAGGGATCCTTAAGGAGCCCTCTGATCAGGGTCTACACTATTTGTCATTTTGAAATGAGTAACACACAGAAACAAGATAATATTATGAGGGAGAGTGTTCAGACAATACAGATTTCTGCACTATTATCAGCTAAGCACACAAGCTCATGGCTGTTCCAGCAATAATTCCACCCCTTCGTGAACATTTTTCATTTCTATAAACCCAGAGGTAAGCAACAGAAAAGATAACAAAATATTGTAGTAAAAAAGAAGACAAAATGTGTTTATTGCATGGTTTTTGTGTAGTTTGTATAATGCACACTTTGTTGAACCAACATAAACCATCCCTTCAGCTGTATATTACCTGACCTAGGGCCTGTTTCATAGCTATATCACAGCTAATAAAGTACAAGAATCATATTCTATAACAACAGCTAGTTTGTTTCGTGTGAGTGAGGCAGATATAGTAGAGAAGACGTTTTTCTTTCCCAAAAAAACGTTTATGCTAAAACTATTATATCTGATGCAAACAGTTTGGAGCCTGATCAGACGCCGGGTAACCCGGCATCTGATCAGGCTTCAAACTGTTTGCCACTCAGGTTAAAATCAAGTCAGCATTGTCAAAATGGTGTCTTTTTCTCCATTTTATTGCAAGGT
This sequence comes from Gari tellinella, assembly GCA_922989275.2. Lineage (NCBI taxonomy): Eukaryota > Metazoa > Mollusca > Bivalvia > Cardiida > Psammobiidae > Gari > Gari tellinella. The sequence continues at coordinate 98,154,178 of OV277856.1, read as the reverse complement.
GTTTGCGTTTAAATAGGAAAGAATTGTATCTTCTCCACTGTAACCGCTGAACTATTTGACTGCAATATAATCGCCTGTTCCTAATATGTTCTGCATTCATTTTCTTTACACATACTGAACGAAGAAATATTAACCCATTACTCTTAGATATGGGTTTTTGCCCATTAAATTGACTCCTCAACTGAAGTAAATAGTTTTATTTAAACTGTCATGAATATGTATCCTAAGAAAGAGTCTATATTTTCAAGCGGATGTTAGCTTAGAGCAGACTGAAAGTCAAGCACAATGTGTGCATTCTGCTTTATTTTCAACCTGTTTCAGTGACCACCTGTCTTCAAATTTAGAAACAGGCTGTTGGATAAAGGTTATATATTGTTTATTGGAATGGTTACTGAAGAACCTTTGATAGGAGTTTCAAAAAGTTTGGGTTTCAGAAAGGCAACTGTGCTTGTTCTTGGCAGTGAAAGAATTGATTTGATTTTTTTATTTGAAATTTACTAGTGAAAATAAAAGAAATATTTAAACATCTACCAAAATCAGGGAAAGAGTTAATCCAGATGAATATGAAGAAAAAAACTCCTGTGGACATTTTCCGCTGAACTGTCACCATGCTTTAAGGTGTTAACTGTGCTTGATGCTATCAATGGGTATATTCTTGTGAGAGGTCATACCTGTGGGGGATATCTATTTGCACAAGATGGTATATAAAACAGGCACAGGATTCACAGCCTACAAAGAGTTACTATATCCATACATACACTGAGTTTTTACAACACAGTAGAACAGAATGAGACATCTGTTATACAGTCAAACTTGTGTTAAGCAGTCACTCAAATTGCCTGAATACAGATGGCAGCTTAACCCTTTCATGATCAAATTACTCAGGATATTTTTACCCCTTCACCTCTTTATTGTCGTCTGCTTTGACAGTATTGTTGTCTGCAAGACACTTTTTAAAGTTAGATTTAAGGTTGTATGACTTAATAAATATCGATATGAGTGTCAAACAGTTTGGGTCCTGATCAGACGCCACGTTACGCGGCGTCTGATCAGGACCCAAACTGTTTGCAAACGCGCTTTAAGGAGTCATTGAGAGTGAAAGGGTTAATGCAGGGCACAAGTAGTCTTGCATTAAACAGTAGTCTGTACTTTGAGGCAACCTATGCTGTACACAGTATTCTGCTTGAGAAGGTTTGAGCTTCTTTAACTCTTTACTCCATAGCCTTTTTCTAGTTTTGAAGACATGTAGCCATTTAAAGCAGGTTGAAAGTAAGGCAGAATGAGCCTTAAGGTACATACTGCTTCACTTTCAGCTTTCTTTAAGCTTTCATCTATAAGGATGCAGAAAATATTTGTTATGATACATATTCATGAGTGTACAAAGTGGAACTATTTTCTTCAGGGGAGGAATATTTAAATGCGTAAACAGGCATATTTATTAAGTAATGTTTAAAAGAATGACAATTGATCACATGTTTGACTGTATGCATGCGGCAAGATTTAACAAAAGACATACACAGAAACAAAACAAAATAGTTAACATCATCAAATAAATCTGTAAGTAAATTAACAAAGACTGGATAAAGCTATAAATAACAAAGGATTTCCACAACCATGTAGACTACTAGTGTATAAACCTAACATGTTTAATCAAAGTTTCTAATCTCACATAACAACCAAAGGCAGGGGATAAACAAAAACACTACCAGGAAATTATAATAATAATGAATCTTTGCGTGACATTTTGGACAAAAATGTGGGTAAATAACTATTTAAGATAAACATTAGATAATTTGAACTTTGTTTTTGTGCTAACCATGCAAATACACTTTGTTGAATAGTTTTAAGAGAGTTTTAAAAAGAACACAGTGGGTTGTAAATAGGGTAAACCTTTTCCCTCTGCAAAGGACCATAATTATAATGCCTTCAACACCCTTTCCTCTAAATGAACACCAAAGAAGGAATATCAGTACATGTACTTATTGATGGCGTTTAATGAGGCACCTTAAAGCAGGATGCAAGTAATTTACTTGAAGTAAAGCAGACAATTCAGCTTCCTGCTTTACTTTCATCTTGCTATAAGCAATCACCTGTCTTAAACACAGTAGGGTATAGGAGATTGTCACTTATGATTAACGAGGAAATGGTAAGGATCTAATCAAAGTCATGATTCTGGATAACTCATTCACCCCTGAAACTTTTAATTGCTAATTTCAGTTCCAAATTAAGTCTAGTCCATTTAGGACTATTTAGGATTCTTCTGCAATATATTGCAAAATCATGGCAAACAATGCAAACCCTGATCACAGGGCTCCTTTAGGAGTCCTTTGATCTGGGTCTACACTGTTTGCATATGACAAATATGCTCCTTACAAGTACATCTTAAACACTGCAAAGAAGCTTTAATGGAAAGGTTTGAAACTACATGTATGAGGAAACACATAGTGGAAACAAAATTAATGGGAGTGAAAATAAGCAAAACAATCGTACATATGTATCTCTTATTACTGCTTTTGATAAAAAACATCTTTTATGAGAAATGATTCAACTAATCAAAATAACCATATCAAAATAACCCTAACAACAATTGGTAGAATCAATACACAGTACAGTCCAAACTTGATACTTCAAAATCGCTTAAATCGATTGAACCAGTATTTCACAAGTTGAATTTCGATATGTAAATCTCGTATAAGTGAAACATACCCTTATTTCAAAGTTAAAATATGGCTAAGCCACGTTTTCACTTTGAAATATGGATTTATTCAAACAATGGCGAATTCTGATTATTTAGTTTCAACTGTACTGTTATACAACAGATATTGTCATAAAATCTTTAAACAAAATATGTAAGAAACAAATCAAATGTAAGTAAAATGGACGCATAGAGGTATAATCAATAAATTTTGTGAAAAAAAAAAGAAATAAATAATGTGTACCAGTAGATATAATTTATGTAAATAAAAGTTAAACAAAAATATACCAAACAAGACTGCGCGTTCAATAAACGCTTATGCCCCCGGTGGCATCCTTGACAATATATTCTGAATCTTTTCTAAGTCCAAATTAGGTCAAGGTCAAGGTCAAACTGAGCTTGGGTATTACTGGTGGGTTGGTAATGGTCCAAGGCAATAACTGTATAAGTATAGAAGCATTGTAGTAAGTAGTGTTGATGCTAGACGAAACGGTAAAATCTAGTTAACCAAGAAATAGCCCATTCAAAATATTCTAAGTCCAAATTAGGTCAAGGTCAAGGTCAAAATCAAGGTTGGGTGATATTGATGGATAGGGAATGGTCCAAGGCAACAACTGTATAAGTATCCAAGCATTGGAGTAAGCGGTGTTGATGCCAGACGAAACGGTAAAATCTAGTTAACCAAGAAATAGCCCATTCAAAATATTCTAAGTCCAAATTAGGTCAAGGTCAAAATCAAGGTTGGATATTATTGGTGGCTAGGGAATGGTCCAAGGCAACAACTGTATAGGTATCTAAGCATTTGAATAAGTGGTGTTGATGCTAGACGAAACGGTAAAATCTACTTAACCTGGTTACGGACGGACGGAAGGACAGACGGAAGGACGGACGGACAGGACAATTACTATATGCTCCCGCATCTGTCGATGCCGGGGGCATAACAAAAAGTGTCTGAAGTAACATAAGAACACATGAGAAGCAAAAACGAAATAAATGTGTAGTATTTTTGGCAGAAATAAATTATGATATATCTCTTGAAAGTTTATAATGAAGAACATAAGTGTTTATAATGCTTGAGCGGTTGTCAACCTCAAATCCAAAGGGGGTTTGATTTGGAGCTATAAGTGTTGATTCAAGCATAAAATAACTTAACTTTTGGCAACCAAGTTATCATTTACTTTCCATGCACACATTAGTAGTAGTAACTGGCTTAAAATGACTACACCTCATTTTTGCAAATTTACCCATTTTCGCAATTGCTCTAGGTATACACTACTAGATCTACTCACATTTGGTAACTTAATAGCAACAGAAAACAGATAGACAGATAAACATATACAGTAAAAACCCTCTATAACTATGACCACTACATTATGTCATTTATTTCATGTTAACAGCAGCTGGTTGCTTAATGCAAAGTGAAAGTGGAACAGACAGCTCCTCCTTGAGCTTCTGATTTATTTTCACCTTGTTTTAAGCTGTCACCTGTCTTTCACAGAATAAATTAGCCTTATTTTTAGTGATCAAAATGGAGGGGTTTCATTGTAGGTTTAACACCCTTGCAAAAATTTCTGCAGTAAGGTGGATTTCAACAATGGATTTCATGCATTGGTAAAACAAGAGTGCCTTCAGACAACTGACCAGCAGTTATGGCTACTCAAATATATACACCATACAGAACATTTAACTGAAATAATCATACTGAGTGATTCATAACTGGCATTTGTTCAAACACATACCGGTAATTTTTACATTATTCCTCAGGCACATTCATCACACCACTAAAACAAGAGGGCCATGACAACACTGAGTCGCTCACCTGGTAGCCCACGGTTAACCCATTACGCCATAGCCTATTTATAGTTTTGAAGATACGTGACCACTAAAAGCAGGTTGTAAATAAAGCAGAATGCACCTTAAGGTGCATTCTGCTTTACTTACAGCCTGTTTTAAGCTACCATCTCCAAGGATATATGAAAATTTTCTTATATGGCACATTATCTATGGTATAAAATAAACCTACAGTCTTCAGCGGGGAAATTAATTAAATTCGTCAAAATGTGTTTTTATGTACCGGTAGTAATGGGTTCTGGCCAGCTCAGAGTCCCACATCATCAAGAGAGACAGAAGAGATCTCACACTGTTTATGCCAGTGTTACAGGTCAAGTGTTACCATTCAGGGTTGTTTTTTTTGGTCTTTAAGTAATAGCCATCATTGTTTAAAAGCAAAGTGGGCAGCTGAAAACAAACTGGACATAAAAATTATCTTCAATTTTAGCCTGACAAGAAGATTTTATTACTATATAGCAAAATCAGGAAAATTTAGGCTAAGAAAATTATTTGAAGAATACTTATTGAGAGTCATATGTGTTAAGTTATTTTCAATTCAGATCAGCAGTTTTTGATATCAATACATAATGTATTTTTAAAGTTTTTTCATTTGGTTGCCATGGCAACCACAATTGCAATTGGATGACCTATATTAGAAGACATCTGACAGTACCCTACAAAGAGTAATCCTATTAAGTTTTAATGAAATTGGTCCAGTGGTTTCGAAAAGGAAGGTCTTTTTGGAAAAAATTGATTGATAACACAAGACAACAGACATAGGGTGATCACAACAGCTCACCTGGGCACTTTGTGCCAAATGAGTAAAAAATGTATGAACTTCATTCCATAAACATTTAATCTCAATATGACAAGACTTATAAATGCCCAGGACGGATATAAATTATGGCTAAGATACATAGTTATCAGGAAACTATATCGTTATCATTTTCGCGATGTAGTTTCCATGGGGCGTTTAATACTTGTAAGAACCGATTTCAACATACAATGCCAGGCTCCAAGATTATAAAGCTTAGTCCGAACTAGTTCTCAAGCATTTGTTTGGTCAGATTTGAGCCTAGGCTCAAATCTGACCAATCTAATGCTTGAGAACAATATTACACTCAACTCAGATGCTTTATAACCTTAGACCCAGGGCTCCAGACATGAGGAAGTGAATGAAATCATATGGTGTAATTATTCATTAGAATTGTCTCTTTGAGACAATTCTAATGAGTAGTAACACCATAGGGCTTAATGCAGAAATTAAGATTTTAGTTTTTGAAATACTCCCCTTATCTGGAGCTTTACAAGGGGCATCAGGGAAATTATCCTAAGCATTGCAAACAATGTAAACCTTGATAAGGTACTACATTTCAAATGTGGTAACTGACTTTGGTCAACACTATTAGCAATGTAGGAGAGCTCCTATTTCTCATCACATAGCTCATATGCAATAATTAATTATTCTACATTACTAAAAGCTAACCATAATTTTACCCTTTCACTATCATCTATATCTCCTATTTAAAGGCAACTTCCTTTTCATGAACTCTGCTTTACTTTCCTTTTGTTTTAACCCTATCCTCTACTGAACACCTTAGAGATCCTCATTATATTCCTCCATATAAGCAAAACAAACACTTATTCATTGAGCTGACAGCTTAAAGCAAGATGAATGTGAAGCAAAATGCTGCAGCATGAACTTTCTGTTGCACGTTCCCCTTGCTTTAACCCTTTCCCCAATAGAAGCGCCTTTTAGCGGATATGATTTATTCATCCGCTGAAGAAAATAGTTCCAATTTAATCAGCAATGAATATGTATTATAGGGAATATTTTCTATATTATAGCACATGATAGCTTAAAGCAGGCTGAAAGTAAAGCAGAATGCGCCCTAAGGCGCATTCTGCTTTACTTTCAACCTGCTTTAAGTAGTCACCTATCTTAAGTACTAGAAATAGGCTATCAGGTAAAGGGTTAAGAAGTCACTTTAAAACAATTTAATACAGGTGATTTGCATTTTGGTTGTTGAGGAAAGGGTTAAGCTGCCACACCTGTCTTTGATACCTTAAATAAGTATTTCACTAAGGGGTAGTAGAAGCATTAGTTATAACTCCCAGGAAAATAAATGATGTGCTACTAGAATGTCTTTGACAGAATCTGTTACAACTTTGCCTTGGGTTCGCTTTTTGGGCAACTCAAATTTCTGGTCCAAATTAAAAGCATAGTGACACAGCAACCTGAAACAAGTGAAAGAGAAGAAAGGGTACAACAACGATAAATCTGAGGGTACAGCACAAATAAATCTAAAACACTATACAAACCTGTACGTGGGTGAAGAAACACCTGACACGTTAAGGGAAGATGGTATTCCTTTACAAAACCTGTTTGTCTTATAACAATAATGTCTATTGCAACCAGATAAGAGCCAGATCAGACACCAGGTAACTCTGTGTCTGAACAAATTCCAAATTATTGCCAATCAGATTAAGATGTGTCATAAACAATTTCATAAATTTGCAATTTTCAAAGTTTTATTGTATCGCGTTTAGTTTTGTTTATCTAGAAATGAATAACCTCTTCCCTGCTTTAAGTTTTCCATTTCTTCACCTTACCGTTGGCAAAGATACATTGACTGATTCATGCAAATTGCAACAAAAAAATCCGCAAGCCTCAAAATGAGAAATTAAGCACACAAAAACAATATTGCAAATCATACTAAAAGGACACAATATCAATACACATATAAAAGAAAAGTGTTCAGAACCATGTCTTATATACTGTTTACAGGTAATGCCAGAAGGTACAGTGGAGAATCTGTTATTCTTTCCCAATAAACGCGTTTACGTTAAAACTATTATTTGCAGTCCAAACAGTTTGGAGCCAGATCAGACGCCGGGTAACCCGGCGTCTGATCAGGCGCCAAACTGTTTGCCACCAAGATAAACAAGAATTATCAGAATTGTCCAAAAGTTGTTCTTTTCTACGTTTTAGTGCTTTGCATTTGCGTACGTTTGCGTTTAAACGGGAAAGAATAACAGATTCTCTACTGTATTAATCTACAATATTTCTAACACTCTCTCAATTCATTTTTAGGGCTACTTGACTGTGTAAAGAGAAACACAAGAATAAAATTCACAACATACAAAGATGGTGTTTTTTTCACAATTTGGCCACATCTACTAACTTGTTTTAACTAATTGTGGTTGGTAATCTGATTGGACAGTAGTCAGAAGCGAACATATACATCATCTGATTAGGATCTAGTGTTTGAAGCCCAGACTTTTTCTTCTTTCAAATGTTTGATTTGATTTATTTGTTATTTTACGTCATTTTAAAATTATCTCAGTCATATCACAACATCAAGCTAATTACAGATGGAGGAAGACTCCAGCTGCCCTTTAAAGTTTATACACTGTTTTAGCAGGGCTACCATTTCTCCGGATTTTTCCTAAATCGTCGGATTTTTTTCTAGTACATGGTAGCTTATAGCAAGCTGAAAGTAAAGCAGAATGCGCCTAAAGGCGCATTCTGCTTTACGTCCAGCCTGCTTTAAGCAGCCACATGCCAACAAAACTAGAAACAGGAAGGTACGATTCGTAAAATCGCACTTGAAGAATGCAAGTTTGGAAATCTAAGGATTTTTCATGTCAACTTATGGCAGCCCTGTTTTAGGTACAAATTGGCTAAAAGGTAGAACCACCAACCTTCATAATGTTATCCTTTCTACTGCTATAAAAACATATATCAACATCTTTTAATACAGTGGAGACCTAGATCAGACAGATGCTGAAAGAACTACCTAATCAGGGTCTGCACTGTTTTCCAAGAGGATCTGCCTGACATGAGTTTGTACCCTTACCTTAAGAAATTATTTCCTTATTTTAATAGCCACTGTAATAGCTCAGATGACAGATGTAGATAGGCAGATTTATATATGAATAGGATTAACCTCCTGTCTGCTGGGCAGTTTTTGTCCGCATTTTTTTAATTGGCAATACACATGGTTAATCTATTAGTTATTTTGTTTTGGAATGACATATCAACAGTGCAACAATTAATCTGCATCTCATCTTGACTCAGTGTGGCTGCAAATACCATAAATTCACTTATCACAACAAAAGGTTTAAAGACAACACAATCATGTGCTTAGAAACAAAGTTTCACAACAACGAAAATAGTCTTAACCAAAAGAAGATTAATACTTCCGTTGTCCATGTAAGAACAACACAGATGTAATAAATAACACAACACAATCTACATGTACAAGTAGGACAATAGAGAAGACAACTCTTACCTGAGTTCACATTTGATCTGGACCCAGCCAGGACTCCTCATGAAGGACCAGGGGTGGTACCATTTCTCCACAACATCAACACAAGAGCACAATGTCTCTAGCCACAAGTGAAGCACCTGCTCACTGTAAAGATAAAAACAGTTTAACACAAGCATAAACAAGTGCTCCAGATAAAAGGGAGAAAACTGAGCAAGTCCCAACACTTTCTCACTCTTTTCAGCACCAAATCCTATGGTGTGACTACTCATTAGAATCATCTTGAAGATTCTAATGAGTAGTGACACCATAGGGTTTAATGCAGAAAAAAAGATTTTAGGTTTTAAAAATTTCCCTTATCTGGAGCCCGGATAAACTACTGTGTGAGGAAGTCACTGGCTCTATAAAGACATCTTTACAAGTCTTTAAATGCAGGTAACAGCTAAATGTAGGACAAAAACAAAGCTTTTGAAGTTTTCTGTTTAACCAATTACCCCATAGCTCTTTTCTAGTACTGAAAATATGTGACCACTTAAAGCAGGTTGAAACTAAAGCAGAATGTGCCGCATTCTACTTTACTTTCATTCTGCTTTAAGCTACCATTTGCTAGGATATAGAAAATATTTTTATGGTACATATTCATTACTGTATAAAGTGAAACTATTTTCTTCAGTGGAGGAATAATTAAAAGGTGTATTTATATGGTAATGGGTTAACTTTAGTCCTGCATTATATATAGTCATACCATCTACTATACTATATGAAATATTTCTTTTGTTGCATATTTATGACTATATAAAGTGGAACTATTTTCTTCGGTGCAAGAATTAATTAATTGGTTAAAAACATGCCTCTGTTTTTACTTCATTTTAACTCATACATTAAAATACTAGTTAGTTTGACTTGAGTCATGATGGATGTGATCAAATGAGTTGACAAACAGTGTCAGATCAAATGTCTGAAAGTAAGGACTTACTTGAGCCCACAGCAAATGAGAGAGCGTAGTTTGACATCCATCTGAGCATGAACAGCATCATGTGAAATGTTGACAGCTTGAACTGCCTGGAAAAAAATGAAACAAGCAATTAATATTTTAAGCAACAATGAAACATAAACATGGACAAAACTTTCTGCTAAATAATTGGAAGTGAGATGGATGTGCCTAAATCCAACTCCTAATTCATGAAAAGAAAAAATTAGCACGAAATGAATTTTAAAATTGTTTTAGCCCTTCACTCCATAGTCTGTTTCTTCGTTTTAAAGACGTGTAACAACTTAAAGCAGGTTGAAAGAATTACTTTCAACCTGCTTTAAGTTACTATTTGCTAGGATATAAGAAATATATCTTATGCATATTCATAACTGTATAAAGTGAAACTTTTTTCTTCAGTAAAGGAATAAATCAAAGACGTAAAAAGGTGTATTTATGGGGTAATTGGTTAAACCATTAGTTAGCCTGCTGCATAAAGCATTACAAATGAGCTGTGCCATGACAAAACCTGCCTTATTGCATTGCAACATTGTACAGACCAAGCATCGGTGTCATCCTAGGCTCTGTATCTGAGTTTGATCTACACTGCCAAATACTGTATATAATACCTGTAGCTAAATAAAATTCTTTAGATGCATTTGCATGCCAAACGGTGTAGATCAAGACCAGCTGGCCTTGATCTACACTGTTTGCAATGCTATAAGGAAGGTCTTGTCATGACACGGCTCAAATGTATAAATTATATGAACTCACCCTATACAGTATCTCCTCCGGAGTCAGCACCTTGCCATCTTCATCCAGCCTGGAAATAGAAAGAACAATTACCATCAGCTCTCTTTAACTCTTTGAACCCTAGTCCTGCATATAGGCGTCCTTTTCAAACACTGTACGTGTAAATAGTACACATGTCCTATGCAAACAGTGAAGACCCAGATCAGAGGGCTCCGAAAGGAGCCCTCTGATCAGGGTCTTCACTGTTTGTCACAATGCCAAACATTACAAAAACAACCCTTAAAAGTCAGAAATGGACTAGACTAAAATGGAAACTAGAATTGTCCATTTAAAGTTTCAGGGAGGAAAGAGTTATAGGTTTTGACCTTCTCTCCCTCTGAACAACACACAAATATGGAGCACTGTATATGAACTTTCAGTATGGTAAACAATTAGGATTACAGCAATTTTTTAATAATAGCATGTCTCTGCAAACAGGATATGATTTGCAGTCCATCTTGCATTAATACAATTAAGTGACTGCTTTCTGCAGTATTGTTATCTTACATGAAGCATTACACCATGTATTAAATACTACACATGGGTCTTCTATCGAGTGGTTGTTTAACCCTTTAACCCATAGCCTTCTTCTGGTTTTCAAGACAGGTGACCACTTAAAGCAGGTTGAAAGTAAAGCAGAATGTGCCTCAAGGCACATTCTACTTTACTTTCAGCCTCCTTTTAAAGCTTAAAAAATCATCTTCTAAGATAAAAATTATAGAAAATATCATGTATGAAGCATATATTCTGCTTTACTTTCAGCCTGCTTTAAGCCATTATCTACCAGAATATAGAAAATATCTATTATGATACTTATTCATTACTGTCTTAATTGGAGCTGTTCACTTTAGTGGAGCAATAAATTAAATGTGCTAAAAGGTGCTTCTATGTGGGAAAGGGTTAAAGCTACCATCTGCTAGAATATAGAAAATATTTCGTATGGTGTACAGTGGAGAAAACGTTATTCTTTCCCGTTTAAACGCAAACGTACGCAAACGCAAAACACTAAAACGTAGAAAAGTACAACTTTTGGACAATTCTGATAATTCATGTTTATCTTGGTGGCAAACAGTTTAGAGCCTGATCAGACGCCGGGTTACCCGGCGTCTGATCTGGCTCCAAACTGTTTGCACTGCAAATAATAGTTTTAGCGTAAACGCGTTTATTGGGAAAGAATAACGTTTTCTCCACTGTATATTCCTGACTGTATAAAATTGAACTATTTTCTTCAGTGGAGAATTAACTTAAAGGTGTAAAAATGCATATCTATGGAATCATGGGTAATAATGTACAGCTCTGCAATAAAAGTGCCTGTTACAGCCTAGCTGCCAATCTCTCTCACTGCATGAGAAAACAGCTGGAACATATGCTGTTTGACTTAAGTTTTTACATCTAGGTCAACCACCTGATCTTATTTCCTGACCTAGTATTTCAAACCCTTCTCCTCGCCAAATATTGTCTGCTTTGAAAGTATTGCCAACAAAATTTGTGAAATCAAGTTATGTGCATTCTTAACTTGTAGAAAACAGAAGACTGCCGATGTCAAACAGTTTTATAGTGATCAGACACTGAGTTACTCTGTGTCTTAGCTGGGCCAAAACTGTTTGCAGATCTTAGTCAAGTTCAAAATCAACAGGAAAGGAGGTAAGCTTACAGTACTTGAACCCAATATGATTTTTCTTCTTCAAAATTAACAGTGTTCACCGAGATCAGAGGGCTTCTTCAGGAGTACTCTCTGTTCAACACTGTTTGTAATACTAATAGACAAACCCCTAAAGAGTCAATCATCAATGTAAACTGGTTAATTCATCAGAAAGTCTGGATTTTAATAGTTCAGTATTTCAAGGGTTACAATTCTGTACAGGGCAATAAAAATGGAATAGGTTTTACAGGTGCTGACATGGCACCCCTCCATGTCAGTGATAACAGTAGCCAAAAATAAAACACCATTTTACAGGTCAGATACAAGGAAACTCAACAGATACACTACAGTCACACTTGTTTTGAGCAACCATTTAAATGAGTTAATGTTTGTTGATTTTGTATAGTCTTTCTTTCAGAAGACAACAAAACTTGAAGGTGGCATATTTCAAAACTTAAAAGCAGAGACGGAGGTCAAGGTCAAGGTCAAAGACAAAGGGGTCAAATTTAGCACATGGGTGGAAATTAAGGTCTTTTCAAAAGGTATGTTTACTGCAAGTATGAATGCTGTAGGTCAATAGGTAAAGTAGTTGTACTTTTCAAAACTTAAAACGCAGAAGTTGAAGTCAACATTTTCACATGGATGAAAGTTCTTTTCCCAAGACATATGTGGTCCAAATATGAAACCTGTAGGTCAAAGGGCACACAAGATGTGAACACTTTGATGAAACTGCTAACGTAAACAACACCAGCACAGGTAATGATAATGATGCCAATGATTAGGAGACAACATTAGCTCCCATTGATGTTCTTAACCCATTACCCCATAAAAACGCCTTTTTACGCATTTAGTATATTCCTCTTCTTTAGAAAGTAGTTCTAATTTACGCTGTCACAAATAAGAATAAAAGGATTTTTTTCTGTATTCTTACAAATAATAGCTTAAAGCAGGCTGAAAGTAAAGCAGAATGTGCCTTAAGGCACATTCTGCTTTCCTTTCAACCTACTTTAAGTGGTCACCTGTCACCAAAACTAGAAACAGGCTATGAGGTAAAGGGTTAAGGAAAGGCGAGCTAAAAATAAAATTTTCAAAACAGAATCAAGAGTTTTTACTGTTTACAGTTTCGATCCAGCTGAGACCCTGTGTAAAGCGGCGGCGGCTCATCAGGATCCAGACTGTTTGCAAGGTAATTACTTTCCATTCCAATCTTATTGCTAACTGAAATAAGCTTTTTAAGCTACAGTTAATGTCATGATGCACTGTGCCAAATCATTTGGCAGCAGGAAGAGCCAACTTGTTTGTAATGCCATTCAAGTCACACACAGTAAATTAACCCTTTACCCCATACCCTGTTTTTAGTTTCCAAGAGAAGTGACCACTTAAAGCAGGTTGAAAGTAAAGCAGAATGCGCCATAAGGCGCATTCTGCTTTACTTTCAGCCTGCTTTAAGCTTCCATCTGTTAGAATGTATAAAATATTTCTAATAGCGCATATTCATGACTGGAATAAATATAAAGCGAAACTGTTTTTTCTGTAAAGGAGTGAATTAGTGGCATATTATGGGGTAATGGGTTAAGGGTTAATTCTTCAAGATTTGTTGCCAATCAGGCAACAGCTTTCACTGCAGGATGAACTATTACCCTTAAAATGCTACATTTTCAATTAATGGACAATTAAATTTTTAATATATAATGATCAGTTTTATGCTGGTTTTGAGTACTGTTTCCAGACAATGTTTTAAAGTAAAGGAAAAAGCCAAGATTCTAAGCAGTGTACTCCTTCACTGTTTGCAACATTTATTAATGATATAATTATATACCAGTTTCCGTAACAGAAATGTTTAAAACACAAAATTCCAGTGTTTTTATAATTAACATAAATGCTGGAACAGTGTCTACAAAATAAATAGAATAGCATTCCAACCATTCCTTGAAATGCTTGCCAATCATAGAACTAGTTACGTAAGCAATTTGTTCCTGGTTGCAGAGAACCATGTATTCATATAAGAACATTCGATATGCCCAACACTCAATGCAGGACAAGACCAGTGCAAAGCTGTCTGGGTAGCTTTTTTCTCCCCTAGCCTTCCCTTAACTTATTACTAATACACATTAACCCATTTCCCAATTTTAAGATAGCCCTTTTTACACCTCTTTTATTTATTCCACCACCAAAGAAAATAGTTCCACGTTATACAAACATAAATATGTTACATAAGAAATATTTTCTATATCATAGTTACAAGTAGATCGTACCTTAGAATGCGCCTTATGCTTTACCTTCAACCTGCTTTAAGTGGTCACCTAAACTAGGAACATGCTCTAATGGGGTAATGGGTTAAACACTTTAAATTATTCCTTAACTGAAGGAAAGATTTTATTTTATACGACAATGAATATGCACCTTGAGAATTATTTTCTATCCTAGCATCTGCTGGTATTGGCGCGCATTCATGACTGTATAAAGTGGGACTTTTTATTTCAGTGGAGCAATAAGTCAAAGGTGTGAAAAAAAGAAGACATCTTAACCCTTAGCCTGCCACTCACGACTATAGCTCTATATGCAAACAGCTTGGATCCGGATGAGACGCCGAGTAACTCGGCGTCTCATCCGGATCCAAGCTGTTTGACACTCGGACAACATTTTCAGCAATTTTGAGCAACTTTGAAGCACTTTGAAACTTGAAGTAGACGAGAAATATAGCAGACGACAATTTTATTTGGCGGGCTTAGGGTTAATGTGTAAGAAAAAATGTTTACTTATAATGATACTTGTCAAATCTATCAAGAATTTCAATGCGTTAGATTGCTTGCAGTGACAAAGAAGGGAAACAAGTCTATGATACTGCAATGAGAAATAACTTAACAGTGCAGCAAATCCAAAAGTTTGATATCACTTTTCCAGGAAAAGCAAAACCTTAGATGTCTCATGCAGTGAGACAAATCAAACAAATTACGCTAACTATTGAAATAAATATGTTTCAAGTTTTCCACACAGTTGGAAACATCTTAACCCTTAGCCTGCCAGTCACGACTATAGCTCCATATGCAAACAGCTTGGATCCGGATGAGACGCCGAGTAACTCGGCGTCTCATCCGGATCCAAGCTGTTTGACACTCGGACAACATTTTCAGCAATTTTGAGCAACTTTGAAGCAATTTGAAACTTGAAGCAGACGAGAAATATAGCAGACGACAATTTATTTGGCGGGCTAAGGGTTAATCTACAAATTACAATGTATGTACTTCTGTCAAAACTGATCTTTTTCACAGAATATTACTGCTACGTCACTAAGCTCCATCTGTCAGTTCTAAAACCTTTTATGCTGGAAACCAGTATATATATTTGCAAAACGTCACCCTGACCAATGGGATACTGAACCCACTACCCATGGCCAATTTCTACTTTTGAAGACAAGTGACCACTTAAAGCAGGTTGAAAGAAAAGCAGAATGTGCCTAAAGGCACATTCTGCTTTACTTTCAGCCTGCTTTAAGTTACCATGAGATAGGCTATATAAAAATTTAAATATATATTATGGTGCATATTTGTTTCTGTATAAAGTGGAACTATTTTCTTTAGTGGAGGGATATATTAGAGGCGTAAAAATGCATATTTATGGGGTAATGGGTTAAGGAGTTCTCTGATCAGAGTCTGCATGGTTTATTCAAACTTTGAAATATTTTCTAAAATCAGCCCTTAAAGGCACAACACTACCGAAATTGGTGTTTAAAACGCGCAAATTGTTATGATGTGTGCATTTTCTATGTATTAAAAACTAAGTGAAATCGCGTGTAAGAAGCCTGACATATGCCCCAACTTCGTACAGAATCCTACTTTAATGTGTCGAATTCTTATCGTGTTGGTTAACATTTTAAGCGGGTTTGTTTACAAATAATACTAACGGGCTGGTTCTGAGAATTTCCCTAGGATTGCTTAAAGGTCACATGATTGATACAAAGCATGGCGATAATTCATATACAATTATACACTGTCTACAAAGCCGAACGAAGCCGGAACATTTCTGTTAAAATTCGTCTTTGATTGAATGTCAACAAAACAGATTTAAAAGTCGATTTGTTTCCACCAATTTCACGAGTTTGTAAGCAATGTTGCCTTCATAATCATGGGGGACTACTTCTTTTAACAGGTTTTGATTAGGAATGTGCCTACATTTTCAGGTTTTTAAATTGCGCGATTTTGGAAATTTGACTTTAAAATTAACATAGGTAGATCATATTTCAAAAGTACACAAAATAGTACAGTAATCTTGTATCTTAGAACAGCTTATCAATTGCAGGTAATTTCAGCATTCCAAACATTCTTGTTTCTGTCAGGAAACAGTATAGACAGTATGGCAAAAATATCTGCAATGAAAAAGTCTATTATAAACCGTTACAATGCTGAATTTTCAAATGGGCACCTTCACTTTCCATTAAGTGACCACTTTGCGTTGCCTTTCAAGAAGTTGTGTGTCACCACATTATCTAATACATGTGACAGACAAAGCAGTTCTTGATCAATGGGCTCAGGACTGCATGAAACCTATGTTTTGGGTCTATATTGTTTGCAAAGGCTGTATATCCTCTGTCCTACACTGTAAAGGAATAATCAGTGTTTTTTGTTGATTTTTCTTTCCTTTTATTTTAAATTTAAGAAATTGAGGTCCTGTCTAACTAAGAAGACCATTGTCAAAATTCTCACATCAATAAACACATACTAGGTAATGGCAGCTAAATGCAGTACTAAAGTATTATGCAAAAAGATTCCATATATCTACGACCACACAAATAAAGGCTTCATTTATCAATTACTGCATCTAATCATTTCAACTCTAAGGGAAATTGTTCTTCACCACAGAATTAACATAGGTTGTATTTGAAGATTATTATTTTAATTGACTCCATACATATGCCTTTTTAGGTATTTTATTTATTCCTCCACTGAAGAAAAAAGTTTCACTTTATACACTGTAACAGTCATAAATATATACATGAAAAGAAATCACCATCAATATCCAATTTAGTTTAACCAGGCCTTTGATTAAGTCCTTCCTATAAGAGTGGGGCAAAAAGTGTCTATATCCTAGCAGATGGTAGGTTTATTTTTATTAGAGGAGGCTAAAAGTAAGGCAGAATGCACCTTAAAGAGAATTCTAGTTTACTTCCAACCTGCTAAATAAGTGGATATAGAACTGTCTTCAAAACTAGAAACAGGTTATGTGATAATGGGTTAAGCCAGGTTAAAGACATATCTCTGTTGGCAGATTTGCAACAAATTAAGCTATTACAGGAGGAGAGGTTGAATGGCCTGTTTAATCCGGATTTAAATCAGGGTTGCTAAATTTACAGTGCAAACAGCTGGCCAATGTACGGCCATTAGTTAATCAACCCTTACATTCTGGGATGGAAAATATATACTTTTTGACCAATTTCAAACAGTGAAGGCCCTGATTAACCCTTTGAACCCTAGTCCCGCATATAGGCGTCTTTTTCAAACAGTGTACATGTGAATATTAACAGTGTACATGTGAATAGTACACTTGTCCTATGCAAACAGTGAAGATCCAGATCAGAGGGCTCCGAAAGGGTCTTAACTGTTTGTCATAATGTCAAACATTGACAAAAACAACCTTTAAAAGTCAGAAATGGACTAGACTAGAAATGGAAACTGGAATTGTCCATTTGAAGTTATAGGAAGGAAAGAGTTAAAGGGTTCCTAGAAGCTGTGTGATCTGGGTTTACAGCGTTTCTCATACTCTTTAAAATAAAGGTATTCTTCAGGAGGTATTTCGATGATAGAAGAGTCCATCTGAATTTCTACATTCAGAGTTAACCCATTACCCCATAAATATTCCTTTTAATGCCTTTAATTTGTTCCTCTACTGAACAAATGAGTTCTAATTTCTACAGTAATTAATGTACATTTTAAGAATTATATTCTACATCCTGGCAGTTGGTGCTTAAAGTAGGCTGAAAGTAAAGCAGAATACACCTTAAGGCACATTCTGCTTTACTTTCATCCTGCTTTAAATGGTGATCTATCTCCAAAACTAGAAACAGGCTATGGGGTAAAGGGTTGATATGGTTAGATATTTGCCAAGACTGGTCAATAAACTGAATGACCTGTTTAGGAGATGAATTCAGTCCACTGCTTCTGCAAATTACAAAGTTTACATCCAATCCATGTTTAAACCTCTGTTTCTTTTCTATGTTTTATGAGCGGTGGCTGTTTAAACAGAGTGAAAATAAAGTAGAATTGCTGCTTCAATTGCCATCTGTCAGGCTATAGATTAACTAATAAGAATCCTTATGGCTCATCCATCAGGGCAGAGTTTGCAAATCAAAAGTCAACTGTCATTTCTAGGAGTATTAATTAGGTAAAGGCCCATAACTCTTTGTACATCAGTAATATTATCTGCATTTTTATGGAAAATTCAAATGTTTGAAGTTTTGCCTGTGAATTTTTTTTGTATCAAACAGTGTCAAACCGTTTGGATCCTTATCTGATGCCATGTTATGTGGTGTCTGATCTAGATCCAAATTGTTTGCAACATCAAATTTAAATGATATGACCTAATTGCAAGGGTTTAACTGCATAACTTAGTAATCACAGATTTGCTTTGCTGTGAGCATTCAGAAAGTTAACCCATTATTCCTCATAGTTTATGTTTAGTTTTGACCACCTAACCCTTTCCCTTATAGAAGCAACTTTTAGCACATGCATTTTTTCATCCGCTGAAGAAAATAGTTCCAATATAAACCGTAATGAATATGTGTCATATTTCATACTTTCCATATTCTAGTTGGTAAAAGCTTAAGGCAGGCTGAAAGTAAAGCAGAATGCGCCATATGGCGCATTCTGCTTTACTTTCAACCTGTTTTAAGTAGTCACCTATTTTCAAAACTATAAACAGGCTATGGGGTAATAGGTTAAAGCAGGTTGAGAGTAAGGCAGAATGCACCTTAATAAGGGTGCAATCTGCTTTACTTTCTGCTTTAAGCTAATATAATGCTAAGATATAGTTTTTATGGAGCATATTCATAACTATTTAAAGTGGAATTAATTCTTCAGTGAAGGAATTAATTAACAGACATAAGGTACATCTATGGAGTATTGGGTTAAAAGTGTTTCATATGATTGAAAGCTTTTCATACAGTGGAGAAAACGTTATTCTTTCCCAATAAACACGTTTACGCTAAAACTAATTTTTGCAGTGCAAACAGTTTGGAGCCAGATCAGACGCTGGGTTACCCGGTGTCTGATCAGGCTCCAAACTGTTTGCCACCAAGATAAACATGAATTATCAGAATTGTCCAAAAGTTGTTCTTTTCTACGTTTTAGTGTTTTGTGTTTGCGTACGTTTGCGTTTAAACGGGAAAGAATAACAGATTCTCCACTGTATCCCTGCAAATTCCAGTCAACTCCTTTCTAACAATGAAAAGGTCAAAACACTGATGTAGACTTTTGCAGGAACTAAAACAAATGGCTTCAAGAGAAATAAAGATACAGTGCTCCCTCTCTACAATGGGAGACAAAAAGTGTGTGTTGTTCTGAAGGAGTCGTTATAGGGAGGGAAATTGGCTTGCATTTACAAACAGCTTGAGTTTGGATCAAAATGACCAGTATGTAACTTTGAGAAAAACAGCAGACAACAATTTTAAGCAGACAACATTGCAGTTGTGAATATGTTGGTCATAATTATCCTGTTAAGAGAACTGCAACATGGTCCGTTGTAAGGAGGGAGTGGTTGTTGGATGGGCCATTGTAGAGAGGGAGCACTGTATCAATCTTCCAGCTAGTTTACAGGGTTATTGAACTAACATCTAGCGTAGCTGAATCTCTCTTTCTTACTTGGTTAACCCTTTCCCAAATAGAAGCGCCTTTTAGCGCGTTTAATTTATTCATTCGCTGAAGAAAATAGTTCCAATTTAATCAGTTATGAAGATATATTATAGGGAATAATTTCTATATTCTAGCGCATGATAGCTTAAAGCAGGCTGAAAGTAAAGCAGAATGCGCCTTAAGGCGCATTCTGCTTTACGTTCAACCTGCTTTAAGAAGTCACCTATCTTCAATACTAGAAATTGACTATCTGTATCAGGTAAAGGGTTAAGACACTAAAATACTGCCAGCATAATCCCATAACTCTTCAGTCTTCACAGACACATCAATCAGTGTCAAACTGTTTTCATCCAGATCAGGTGGTGCAATATTATGCAAGTTAAGTTCAGCCTAGCATCTTAACCCTTATCCTGCTAAGCCCCACTTGGCTAACATTTGCAAACAGTTTGGATCCAGATCAGACACCGCGCAATGTGGCGTCTGATCTGGATCTTTACTGTTTGTCACTCATATTCAACTTTTCTTCAGATAAAAAAACATAAAAACTAATTTTGATCTTTTTTTGCAGATGATATAATTGAAGCAGACGACGATTCAGCATGATAAGGGTTGAGTACTTCTTTACAGGTGTTTGTTTTGTGTCTAATCACCTTTTAACCCTTAGCCTGCCACTCACGTCTATAGCTCCATATGCAAACAGCTTGGAATCCGGATGAGACGCCGAGTAACTCGGCGTCTCATCCGGATCCAAGCTGTTTGACACTCGGACAACATTTTGAGCAATTTTGAGCAACTTTGAAGCACTTTGAAACTTGAAGCAGACGAGAAATATAGCAGACGACAATTTATTTGGCGGGCTAAGGGTTAAAATGCTATGTAATATTTTCGTATGCCACAATTGTTGTTTGGTACTATTCATTAATAATTCTTTCTAAAAAAAAAAAATTCTTTTTAAACTATGGTCGGAGTGTCAAAGAGTATGGATCATGATGACACACCAAGTTACTTGGCATCTCATCAGGATCCCAACTGTTTGCAAAGGTAATCACGGTTTCAGATTTAGCATTCATAGAGTTAAACCAACATTCTAGTACAGGTATGTCAAGGTATGCCCGTTACTGCACAGTAGCCTAGTTTCTGTTTTGAGGTACCTTTTTCGAGGATCCAAATAGAAAGGAATTTACAGAAAAATTTCCAGCAGTTTTTCAAACATCCAGCAGTTTTTCATCATGCCACTGCCAAATCCAATGTTCTGACTACTCATCTAAACATTGTCGCTGGGACATACATATTTCAGAATTTGAAATACTTCCATGCATTTTCATTCCTATTTTATCTATTACCCCATAGCCATTTTCTAATATTTATATCATAGGTGACCACTTAAAGAAGGTTGAAAGTGAAGCAGAATGTGCATTAAGGCACATTCTGTTTACTTTCAGCCTGCTTTAAGCTAGCATCTACTAGAATATAGAAAATGTTTCTTATAAAACATATTGATTTTGTAAATAGGAACTATCTTCTTTAGTGAAGGAACTAAAAAGGTGTAAAAATGTGTTATCTATGAAGTGACTGCATCAACCAACTAAAGTGCAAGACTGGTAAACATGTCTATCACGCTAGCAGATCATGTTAGCATCTGTTAGCATTTTCTGTATTGGTATTCAAAACATCTGATGTAAACATTGAAGCTAATCATAAGCCAATTAACACTCAGGTAAAGTGGAATAAAGTTTACTGGGAAAATACTAAATAGCACAGTTCTGGAAAATGGCAAATCTCTGGGAATTAACCCTTCCAACACTATTAACATCTGTCAGCTGCTGAAAGTGATGTCTGCTAGAATTTTGAAATTGGTTTGGCTTTCTTTATATCTACAGACAAATTAGAATCCTAGACAAAACAGTTTGGTTCCTGATCTGGATCAAACCTATTTGCAACTGCCTTCCATACATGTGTTCAGTGTTGCGGGGCTTAACCCTTTCCCAAATAGCATATCTCTAGTATTGAATATAGGTGTCCACTTAAAGCAGGTTGAAAGTAAAGCAGAATGCGCTTTAAGCGCATTCTGCTTTACTTTCAGCCTGCTTTAAGCTATCATCTGCTAGAATATAGAAAATATTTCATATAATACATATTTATGAATGTATAAATTGGAACTATTTTCTTCAGGGCAAGAATAAACTGAATGCGCTAAAAGGCGCTTCTATGGGGGAAAGGGTTAAAAGGCCATGCCTCCAGTTGCCGACTATACTTGTCCAAGTAATTTATACCTATGGATGGTTTTGTTTAACCCTTTTCAAAAACCTGTTTATAGTTTTGACGACCACTTAAAGAAGGTTGAAAGTAAAGCACCTTAATGTGAGAACCTGCTTTAACCCATTACCCCATAGAATGTTTCTAGTTTTGAAGAAACATGACCACTTAAAGCAGGTTGAAAGTAAAGCACATTGCTTTAGTTAGGAAGGGTATTGCAAATATTGTTTATGCTACATATTTATGACTGTATAAGGCAGAACTATTTTCTTCAGTGAATAAATAAATTAAAGGTGTAAAAATGTGTACCTATGGAGTAATGGGTTAAATCCCAAAATTAAGAATGGTCATACATTGTATTGGGACTGAGCCTTGATTTACAATTTCACCAAAACAAGAGGGCCTGAAGGCCCTGATATCGCTCACCTATTGTACTGAATCTTGATAGCTTTATCTTACTGTTTCATCAGTTTTAATTTAAATCCATTCAAATTTGTAGTATAGCATGTAAACAATTTTGGAATAAAACCTCATAATTCTAGTATGGTAGAGTACATCAAGGGCAGATAACTAGAGCCTAAACAATACTGAAATGAAGCCTTTTCTAGCATTTCAAAGTATATCAAGGGCAGATAACTATTGCTACATGATTAGATTTCAACAATAATTGCACTCCTTTGAGAACTTATAGGTATATACTTTGTGTGCAGGTAAAATCAAAATCCATTCAAAACTGTAGTTGCAAAAGTGTAAACGCTGTTCGATATGGCATTTTCAGCAATTCAAGGGCAGACAACTCTTGACCTATAGGTCCGATTTCAACCATAATCACACTTATTTGAACTCTTATGGTCATATACAACCTAAGCAAGTTTGAAAAAGACCGGATAAAAAGTGTGGCCTCTAGAGTGTAAACACCCTTAAATATGACATTTTCAGCAATTCAAAGGTAGATAACTCTCAACCTATTGGTCCGATTTCAATCATAATCGAACTCAATCGAACTCTTATGGTCATATACAATCTGAGTAGGTTTGAGATAGATTGGATAAAAATTGTGACCCCTGGAGAGTAAACACCCTTAAATATGACAATTTCAGCATTTCAAAGGTAGATAACTCTCAACCTATTAGTCTGATTTCAACCAAAATCAAACTCATTTGAACTCTTATGGTCATATACAATCTGAGCATGTTTGAGATAGATTGGATAAAAATTGTGGTCTCTAGAGTATAAACACTGTTAAATATGGCATTTTCAGCAATTCAAATATAGATAACTCTCAACCTATTGATCAGATTTCAACCATAATCAAACTCATCCGAACTCTTATGGTCATATACAATCTGAGCAAGTTTGAGATAGATTTGATAAAAATTGTGGCCTCTAGAGTGTAAACACCCTTAAATATGGCATTTTCAGCAATTCAAAGGTAGATTACTCTTGACCTATTAGTCCGATTTCAACCATAATCGAACTCATTTGAACTCTTATGGTAATATACAATCTGAGCAAGTTTGAGAAAGATTGGATAAATATTGTGGCCTCTAGAGTGTAAACACTAAAATTGTTGACGATGAACGATGGACGATGCACGCCGGACATTCAAGTATTGAAAAAAAGCTCACCCTGAGCTAGCTCAGGTGAGCTAAAAACTTGAAGAACACAGAACAAAACTAACTCTTTTGTAACAGAATCCCTATGATAAAAGAAGATTGTAAACCTGTATTTTGAAAATGGAGTTGCCATGCTAAGGAGCAGAAACAAAAGCAATATGGCAGATCTCTAGCAAGGGCAATAACTCTAGGGTATTCTGGCAGGTTATCAATCATACATTAATTATGACTATGGCTAAAGAGCCAACAACTTTGATGGCATATCAGCTTCAGGTGGTGTTGCTTCCTCCCAATCATGAGAATGGCAAATGAAGTATGGTACAGTAAAACTTCCATCTTACGACCACAAAAATAATTGATTATATGAAATACAGGTGGCAGCTTAAAGCAAGGTGAAAGTAAAACAGAAAGCTCTTGCTTTAAGCAGCCACCTGCCTTAAACATGAAATAATTCATGTAACTCAGTGACTTTAAATTTACTGTATAGTCAAACTAGCCTAAATTGGTCATTCCTTGAAGAAGAAGAAAAATCTATAAAGATATATGGAGGTTGTTTCATGCAGGTCAAAAGTAAAGTAGAAAGCTAGAACTTTCTGCTCTACGTTTGTCCCATATTATTCAGCCCCCCCCCCCCCCCCCCCCCCATGTTTTCTAGCCAGATAATACAACCCTCCTTTGAATGGCTGCATGCTTGGAAGTTATACTGTATTAAGAACTAAGATATAGGGAGAAATAATTTTCAATACAGTGCATTTGCCCAACAGGAAGTGTGGCTGTACTTAGCTACTCATAATCATGAAGTTCTTGTGGTAAAAGAGGCACAATTTTAGTTCAAATGCACCTATGGAACATCTTATGCAGGGCTGCCATTTCTCCGGATTTTTCCTAAGTATTCAGATTTTTATCCTAGCAGATCGTAGCTTAAAACAGGCTGAAAGTAAAGCTGTACTTTCAACCTGTTTTAAGCAGTCATGTGTCTTCAAAACAAGAAAAAGACTATGGGGTAATGGTACGGTTAGTAAAATTTTGTCTGAAAAATTGAAAATTTGAAATCTTAGGATTTTTATTATCAACTTATGGCAGCCCTGCTTATGACATATTTATGTACTCAAGGAACCACATTATTCAAACTACATTTACAAAAAAAATGTCGAGTTATAATATCTCTTCAAAAGAATCTTAAGATTTTTCTGTTTAAACCACATTTCTGCTTTACTTTTAGCCTGCTTTAAACAACCACCTGTCACAATACAAGCTATGATTGAATACAGAGTTCAATATAATTATGTTGGCACTGAATTTATCCAGTCGAGGTACTTAAATCTCTTACAGTACAGCAATCCAGATAGAATCATAGGTGGTTCTCGAGAAAAAAAAAAATCTCGGAAAAAAAAATTGTACCCTTACTCTTTTAATATAACTTGTTCTATAAATAGATAGACTCTAGTATGTATATTACCAGCTCAAGAGAACCACCTGTGGATAGAATTAGGTGACCCTCAGGGTGTTTCAAATATTCTGATAATTCATTCAACTAATTGAGTCTTTAGCACCGGAATGTTTCATCCTTCAACAGGCCACTCAGATTGAAGCTACTAAAACATCTGTCAAATCCTGGGTTCTAAATGACAAGTCTGGTAATGAATACATTTAACCCTTTACTCCATAAAAATACTTTCAATTTACTTTAGGCAACCATCTGTTGTATATACATGTACTGAAAACAAGTTGCGAGGAAAAGGGCTATCATCCTATAAATCATATAGGATGTTTTGCCATAACTAGCTACTTTATTTCACACTTCAGTAATCTGCTAAATAACTCTACTGCGCACTATCTTATTCTATTAGCAGTTGTTGTTTGTTTGTTTTTTCACCTAACATTAACAACAGACAACTTGGGTTAAGCTATATGTGATGGAAGATTTATGGAGCACTCTGTAACAAAAAGCAGGGCAAAAGTAATGCAGAAAGCTTCTTTGCTCTTTCTGCATTAAGTTTGTCCTCCATTCAGCTTCCACCTGTCTTAAACACATGTCTTCCCATGATTGGCTGCTAAACCCATGTTCAACTGTACCACTGTGTCAAGACAAAGGCACCTGTAGCATGGTTATACTCCGCAATAATACAGTGGAGAAAACGTTATTCTTTCCCAATAAACACGTTTATGCTAAAACCATTATTTCCATTGCAAACAGTGTAGAGCCAGATCAGACGCCGGGTAACCCGGCGTCTGATCAGGCTTCAAACTGTTTGCCACCAAGATAAACATGAATTATCAGAATTGTCCCAAACTTGCACTTTCTACGTTTTAGTGCTTTGCGTTTGCGTTTAGTTGCGTTTAAACGGGAAAGAATAACGTTTTCTCCACTGTAGCTGGTTGCAATTATCTCTTTTATCACTAGGTAACAATTGTGGGTTAGTGGGTTTCCTTGTGGATCATTTTAGTTACCAAAGAATGGACCAGTCTACTTGGAGTTCAATAAATACTGGCCTAAATCAGCAAACAGTGTAGACCCAGATCAGAGGGCTCCTATAGGAGCCCTCTGATCTGGGTATACACTGTTTGCAAATAATGACAAGTATAGTTTAAACAAATCCATTGTGTTGAAAGAGTTAGTATATCACCAAGACTTAATTATTTCCAATCGAACCACATACGTAATTCACTAAAATGTAGAAAATTACATTTTTTAAAGGCTCATAGTTTATTTTTTATCTAAGTAGCTAACAGTTTGGAGTAGACGCCTGGTAACCCAGTGTCGGATCTGGCTTTAAAACTGTTGTAATAGAAATAATTGTTTTAGCGTAAACAAGTTAATTGTGAAATGAATATCATCTCCACTGAATAACTCATTCACCCGTGAAACTTTTAATGGAATATTCCAATTTCCAATTGAGACTAGTCAATTATTGACTATTTAGGGTTGATTTTAAAAATACATGTATATTGCAAAATTACAAATAGTTCAGATTCTGCAGGAGTCCTTTAATCAGGGTCTACACTGTTGCTACATGACAAGTGTACTCACTGAACCCTAGTGTCAAGTATATGTGTCCTTCATAAACAGTGTATGTGTAAAGAGTGCACTTGTCACATACAAACTTCAGAGTATGAAGGAGTTAGGAGTCCTCTGTTCAGGGTCTGCAACTAATTGCTCATACCAACAAACAACCTTAATTATATTAGTCATATAATAATCAATAATACTCTTAAATACTTTTTCAACTATTAATGCAACTAGTGATCTCTTCCATTTAATACATGCCTGACCTTTATTATATTGTATTGTGTTAATATTTTTTAAGTCAGATGATGGGTGAACAAATATGTGTTCAGTGTGTGACATATCCAATACTCTACTGTATTATTCTTATTAAATTTCTTGGAGTCTGAAATTGTCCATTTCAAGTTTCAGGGGTGAATGATTTAACCCTTTCACTACCAACTATTTTGTGAGATTTTTACCCATTCACCGTTTCATTGTCGTCTGCTTCAATTTTGTTGTCTTCAATGTCGTTTCAAAGTTAAAAAATAAGGCAGTATGACTGAAGAAAATTCAAAACAAGTGCCAAACAGTTTTGATCCTGATCAGACGCCGCGTTACGCGGCGTCTGATCAGGATCAAAACTGTTTGCAAACGGGCTATAAAGCGTCATTGAGAGCCAAAGGGTTAATGAACCATGGGAGACAACTGCTACAAATATAACACAGGAATGCAAAACCAGTTGTTTACTTTCAATTCATTCTAAGACAATCTACCGGTACCATTTATATAAATTCTAACCAATACAGGGATAACAACTTGCAATCAAACATACTTATATGTGTTCCTAACTCAGGTTTGACCAACAGCAATGTTCTTGTTCCTAAGCCCTTAAATACTGGTTTGGGCCCTTGAATAGTTTATCTTAGAGACTCCTGTCAGAGATGAAAATATGAGCTTTACAACTGTAATTGAATAGTTTATTTTTTTATTGCCTTTATTACAAATATGAGTGATTGATTGATCAGTTTCCCAGTAACAATTGATGTTATTCACTAATCAAAGGCTCAAACCAGATTTCAGGATTAATTTTTCTACATATGTAATCAATCTGGATTTTATTTTCTGGTATTTCATCCTGTTTTTGTGTTAGTAAGTTAAAAGTAGTTATTTTCTATACTATTCTTTTCAAAAAGAAAGACATTTAGTTCAAGCTATGGTATGGAAGGGAGCCCACTGTTGTGGACAATGCTCCCACCCCTGCATGTTATTCAAACTTCAAACGATGATGATGATGATGACTGCTTATCACAGATTCAACTGTACAGTGGAGAAGGCATTATTTTTTCCCAATAAACATAACCATTCTAAAACCTTTATGCCTTTTGCAAACAGATTGGAGCATTACAGAGTCTGATCAGGTTCCAAACTGTTTTGCACACACATTTTTAGGAATTTGTCCTTTTCTCTATTTTCTTGCATTTTGCTTGTGTTAAGTTTTGTTCAAACAGGAAAGAAAACATCTCCTTCACTGTTCACAACTGCATGACTTGAATAAACACAGCAATATACCAATACCCTGGGCTCCAGATAAGAGGGAGTAAACTGAACAAATCAACCATTTCTCACTTATTTAAACACCAAATCCTATAGTGTTACTACTCATTAGAATCGTCTCAAAGAGACGATTCTAATGAGAGTTGACATCATAGGGTTTAATGCAAAAATAAAGATTTTAGTTTTTGAAATACTCCCCCTATCTGGAGCCCTGCATGATACAGAGTAGAGGTGTAACGATAGGTCGACCTATCGAACTATTGCAATAGTACCGGCTCCGATAGCAATAAGTCAATAACATTTTTGAAAGTCGATACTATTGCCGATAGTTTCTACAATTATCGATAGTTACGATAGTGATACTTTTCTTTGTGGAAAACTCTTTTGTCGCAATCGGCTGATTTGACTAATTATTTGTTTATTAAAATCAATCCACAAATGCTTGTATTTCTCTCTTATTAGTTTACCGTAAAGCGTCCAGACGATATGGTCACATGTTTTAGGAAGGTAAAGTCCGAGACCGGATGGAAAATTCGGAAATTAGAATCAATGACTTAGAATCAGTTACCATTTAATTAAATTAGTTTGTAGCTTATATACGTCTTTCCCCTTACATTAAATCATTTTAGATTACTCATAAGACTGTAAAAAATTGAATTAATTTGAATCCTGGTTCTCAAAAATGAGAAACCGGCATTCCATTCGATCTTAGTGTAAACTGAAACTAGAGAAAATGGCAGACGAAGTAGAAATTGTTGACAACAAGAAAGGTAAAGCTGCAGTTTGTCAGCACTTTGGCTTCGTCAAGCAAAACGACACAGTAGATCAGACAAAAGTTGCATGCAGAAACTATAATATAAAACTTAGTGGAAACACATCCAATTTAATCGATCACATGAAACGTTAACACCTGTCTGTGGCAATAGCGAACTCAATGAAAAACATCTGAACACTTCCATCAGAACACGGCTTCAAAGCTAGCTAAACAAGCCTCTGTTTATAAGAAAATGGTTATTAAAACAACTATCGTGATAGTATCGCAATAGTTTATTGACTATCGCAATACTATTGGGATAGTGTTTGAACTATCACAATACTATCAGGATAGTCTTTTTGACCTCGATGGTCACCCCTAATACAGAGTACATACCTGTATGTTTTACACAATACCAGGCGGGAGTAAACTGACTGAAAATCCTTCTCAACTTCATGAGTAGCTGCCTGGAAACAGAATTGGGAATATTTTAGTGTGTTAAGCATCATTACATATATCCACTATAGCAATATTTAATAATTTGTAATTAAAATAAAAGATGCCTTCCCAAATGAAGTAAATACAGTCAAACCTCATTATCTCAAACTCCCGTATTTCAAAATGAAAATGTGACATAGCCTCGTTTTACTTATAATAGACATTTCTAATTTCCAATCAAGTATATTCCATTTTCAAATACATAGGGTTGATTTTATTGATAAACTGCAAAAAGGGTAAACCCTGGGATCCCTTTGATCAGGTTCCACACTGTTTGCATAGGACAAGTGGGCTCTTCACTAGTACACTGTTTTTAAATGACAAGTATACTCCTCACTAGGGTCCAATGGGTTAATCGAGTAAATCTAGTTAACCCTTTGCCCCATAGAAGCGCCTTTTAGCACATTACATTTATTCCTTCACTGGAGAAAATAGTTCCAATTAATACAGTCATAAATATGTATTGTACAAAATATTTTCTATATTCTAGCAGATGATAGCTTCAAGCAGGCTGAAAGTAAAGCAGAATGCGCTTAAGGCGCATTCTGCTTTACTTTCAACCTGCTTTAAGTGGACACCTATATTTAATACTAGAGACTTGCTATGTGGGAAAGGGTTAAATGCTGTAGTAAACTCCAAGTGACCTCACCTCTTCTAAGAATAACCATGGATGACAAATACTACCAAGGAGGGAATGTCTCTTCAAACCATGCTCAAATATTGCCTTCATTGCTGGGCACAACCTGAGAAGAATATGAATACAATCACACCTAATCTATGTAGCCTTTCAACCTTTGCAAATAAAACAGTTATCTTTAACTCATTCACCCCTGAAACTTTTAATGGATAATTCCAATTTCAAAACAAGAGGGCCTGAAGGCCCTGATATCGCTCACCTCTTGTACTGAAGCTTGATAGCTTTATCTTACTGTTTCATCAGTTTTAATTTAAATCCATTCAAATTTGTAGTATAGCATGTAAACAATTTTGGAATACAACCTCATAATTCTAATATGGTAGAGTACATCAAGGGCAGATAACTAGAGTCTAAACAATACTGAAATGAAGCCTTTTCTAGCATTTCAACGTATATCAAGGGCAGATAACTATTGCTACATGATTAGATTTCAACAATAATTGCACTCCTTTGAGAATTTATAGGTATAAACTTTGTGTGCAAGTAAAATCAAAATCCATTGAAAACTAGTTGCAAAAGTGTAAACGCTGTTCGATATGGCATTTTCAGCAATTCAAGGGCAGACAACTCTTGACATATAGGTCCGATTTCAACCATAATCACACTTATTTGAACTCTTATGGTCATATACAATCTGAGCAAGTTTGAAAAAGACCGGATAAAAATTGTGGCCTCTAGAGTGTAAACACCCTTAAATATGACATTTTCAGCAATTCAAAGGTAGATAACTCTCAACCTATTGGTCCGATTTCAATCAAAATCGAACTCAATCAAACTCTTATGGTCATATACAATCTGAGCAAACTTGAGATAGATTGGGTAAAAATTGTGAACCCTGGAGAGTAAACACCCTTAAAAATGACAATTTCAGCATTTCAAAGGTAGATAACTTTCAACCTAATAGTCTGATTTCAACCAAAATCGAACTCATCTGAACTCTTATGGTTATACACAATCTGAGCATGTTTGAGATAGATTGGATAAAAATTGTGGCCTCTAGAGTGTAAACACCCTTAAATATGACATTTTCAGCAATTCAAAGGTAGATAACTCTCAACCTATTGATCAGATTTCAACCATAATCGAACTCATCCGAACTCTTATGGTCATATACAATCTGAGCCTGTTTGAGATAGATTTGATAAAAATTGTGGCCTCTAGAGTGTAAACACCCTTAAATATGGCATTTTCAGCAATTCAAAGGTAGATTACTCTTGACCTATTAGTCCGATTTCAACCATAATCGAACTCATCCGAACTCTTATGGCAATATACCATCTGAGCAAGTTTGAGAAAGATTGGATAAATATTGTGGCCTCTGGAGTGTAAACACTAAAATTGTTGACGCCGCACGCCGCACGACGGACGACGGACATTCAAGGATTGCAAAAGCTCACCCTGAGCTAGCTCAGGTGAGCTAATAAGTCTGGTCCACTTTTGACTATTTAGGGTTAATTTTAACAATATATTTCAAAATGATAAACAGTGTAGACCCTGATCAGAGGGCTCCTTAAGGATCCCTCTGATCAGGGTCTACACTGTTTGCATAGGACAAGTGTAATCATCACTGGTACACTGTTTGTTAACGACTTGAATACTAATCGTTAGGGTTGAATGTGTTAATTGTAACAATAACAAATACCTAAATATTACATCAAAAATTTCAATTACAATATGTATACACGTGTAGTTTATTTAACCCATTACCTCAAAGCCTGTTTCTAGTTATAAAGATAGGTGACGACTAATATAAGGATGACATTAAAGCAGAATGTGCCATAACCCATTACCCAATTTCTAGAATTGAAGATAAGTGACCCCTTAAGACAGGTTGAAAGTAAAGCAGAATGCACCTTAAGGCGCATTCTGCTTTACTTTCTACCTGCTTTAAGCTACAATCTGCTAGGTTATAGAAACTACTTCATATGCTGCATATTCATCATTATATAAAATGGAATCATTTTCTTCTGTGGAGGAATAAATTAAAGGAGTAAAAATGTGTATTTATGGGACAATGGGTTAAAAGGCTTAAATCGTTTAAATCCTGACAGCTACTTACGTTCCCCTGACCAAGTCTGTGATGGCCTCTGACACACCGTCATCCCCTGCCAGGGAGTAATTTTTACTTCTCTCGTCCAGCAGCTCCACAAACTTGGCTGGGAACCAACCTCGCAGACCATTAAGTTCTCCCACCCAGCAGTGCTCATCCTTCATTGATATTATCTACAGAATAATACAGTTAGTGATACAGTCATTTTCTAGAGTCAAACCTATATTAACCCTTTCCCACATAGCATATCTCTAGTATTGAATAAAGGTGTCCACTTAAAGCAGGTTGAAAGTAAAGCAGAATGCGCTTTAAGCGCATTCTGCTTTACTTTCAGCCTGCTTTAAGCTATCATCTGCTAGAATATAGAAAATATTTTGTATTATAGATATTTATGAATGTGTAAATTGGAACTATTTTCTTCAGGGCAAGAATAAACTGAATGCGCTAAAAGGCGCTTCTATGGGGGAAAGGGTTAAGTGACCATTCAACGCAATGCTCCTAAACAGTCTCACACAAAATTTCTTGCTGAATTCTGAATAAACTAATGCAGAAAGCTCCTGTAGGAGCTTTCTGCATTATTTTTATCCTGCATTTAGAAAGTCACCTGACTTTGATTACCTCAACAGTACCTCAATGAA
Organism: Gari tellinella; assembly: GCA_922989275.2. NCBI lineage: Eukaryota > Metazoa > Mollusca > Bivalvia > Cardiida > Psammobiidae > Gari > Gari tellinella. The sequence continues at coordinate 98,121,082 of OV277856.1, read as the reverse complement.
AAGTCACTTAAGATGATTGTCTTTTCACATTAGGAAATGTTGGAAAATCTTAGTTAACATCCTCATATCTAGAAATCAATGTACCAGAACAAGTATCATTTATAACCTGTCCTAAATAACCTTAATTTCTATTTCGTCATTCGACAATTCATCCCTGAAACGGCAAATGGACAATTCCAATTTTTAATAAAGTCTTGGCCATTTTTAACTATTTACGGTTATTGTTTTCCCAATCAATTGCAAAATGACAAACAGTGTAGACCCTGATCAGAGGGCTCTTTAAGGAGCCCTCTGATCTGGGTCTTCACTGTTTGCATAGGTCAAGAATACTCTTCACAGGTACACTGTTTGTATTGGACAGGTATGCTCGTGGCTAGGGCTGAATGAGTTAACTAGATCAAATCAATCCCATTGGTTACTTACTGTGATGACATCATTTTTCCTGAAGCCCAGCTCATCATCATCATGCCTCTCAAAGTCTAGTAGAGCTTTAGCCCGGCGTCTTCTATTCCTCGCCACATTCACATAGTTCTCCAGATCCTTAGCATGACTCTCCATAGAATAGTCAGCTGCCAATGACTGCACACAGAAAGTTAAATATCCACATGTAATTACTGATTAAGCAGAGTAAAACCCCTTTATCATGAACATAAAGTGTGTTAGTTATGAGGTATTTAAGGCACGTAGCTGCTTAAAGCAAGGTGAAAGTAAAACAGAAAGCTCCATAAGGAGCTTTCTGTTTTACTTTCACCTTGCTTTAACCTGGTACATGTCTTTCATACAATCAATTAGCCTTCTTTTGGTGGTCCATAGAAATTCTGTTGCCAGTGACTGTACACAGAAAGTAAAATATTCCTAGATAATTACTGACAAGTTATTCAAAGAGAAAGCTATTTCAAAGTCTTAGGTGAAGCATTTAAGAATCATTGTGAGATTATTTAAGGAAATGTTACATGTTTGTTTGTTTGATAATGTCTGTGTCTGCCACCTATAGGTTAACCCATCACTTCATAAATACGCCTTTTGACGCCTCCAATTTATTCCTCCACTGAAGAAAATAGTTCCAATTAATACAGTAATAAATATGTATCAGAAGAAATATGTTCTATAATCTAGCAGATGTTAGCTTAAAGCAGGCTGAAAGTAAAGCAGAATGCGCCATTATGGCGCATTCTGCTTTACTTTCAACCTGTTTTAAGTAGTAACGCAGGAAGAATACTAGAAATAGGCTATGAGGTAATGGGTTAATTAGACGCCAAAGAGAGAGGGGAGCCAATACAGGAAACTCGAGCATGATGCCCTACTGACAGAGTTCTTCGATTCTTTCCGAGACCAAGTGTAAAGCGGACCTCAGTTTATTAAGTTTCATTAGAAGAACTTAAGGGAAGTGAAACATGTATTTCTCTCTCTGGTCTGTCAGCATTCTCTTGTAGAAAAGAGTTCTGCTTTTAGCTTTCCTGCTTTAATCTGTCAACTGGTTATTATTTTTGTATTCATTGCCTTGAAGGAAATGATTTAGCCCTGATACAGTGGAGAAGACGTAATTCTGTCTCAGTAAGCATGTTTATGCTAAAATGATAAACTCTAAATTGCAAGCAATTTAGTGTCAGATCAGACGCCGGGTAACCCAGCTTCTGATCAGGCTCTAAACTGTTTGCCACTCAGATAAACATAAATTGTCATAAACATATCATTACTCCATTCTATTATATTGCACTTGCATTTAGATTCCTTTAACCCATTACCACATAGCCTGTTTCTAGTTTTGAAAACAAGTTACAACTTACAGCAGGTTGAAAGTAAAGCAGAATGCGTCTTAGGGCACATTCTGCTTAAGTTTCAGCCTTTTTTAAGCAAAAATCTGCTAGAATAAAGAAAATATTTCTTAGGGTTCATATTCATATCTGTGTAAATTGGAACTATTTTCCTCAATGGATGAATACACTAGAGGTGTAAAAGGGCGTATTTATGGGGTAATGGGTTATATAGGAAAGAACAAGGCCATCTCCACTGTACCAGCTAGGAAGGACAGGTTACTGCTAATTACAGCCTCACCACTTTGATGTTTTTAGGATCCAGGGACTGGAAATGTCGTGCCACTTGTAATATAGCCTCGCGTAGATCCACCAGCAGCTCTGTCTGTCTAATGTTCTTGGCTTTACCAAACTCATCATCTTCATTTTCTCCCCATAAAAGCAGCGACACAAGAGATTTAGACCTCCGCAGATGGCGCTTGTTTAATTGCTACAAAAGTCAACATGGTTATTACATCAAATATCTCTTATCTATCTACAGTAGAACCTGTGTTAACCCTTTGAACCCTAGTCCCGCATATAGGCGTCTTTTCAAACAGTGTACATGTGAATAGTACACTTGTCCTGTGCAAACAGTGAAGGCCCAGATCAGAGGGCTCCAAAAGGAGCCCTCTGATCAGGGTCTTCACTGTTTGTCAGTAATGCCAAAATTGACAAAAACAACTCTTAAAAGTCAGAAATGGACTAGACTAAAATGGAAACTGGAATTGTCTATTTAAAGTTTCAGGGAGGAAAGAGTTAAGTGACACCTGAATAACGGTTAATGGTGATCTTCAAAGACAGATACTTGCTTTATGCAGGGCAAAAGTCATGCAGAAGGCTCCTATAGGAGCCTTCTGTATGACTTTTGCCCTGCATTAAACTGCCACCTGTCAGGGAAACAATAAATATATCATCATTTTAGTAGTAGCTTCACACAGGTTTGTCTGTATTCACTGTAACCAAGGTATCTTATTCGTATTATTATACAAACACTTTAAGAGTAAAGAGAGGATATAGAAACATTCAACAATTCTTGTTTTAGCATTCATACTACATGTATGTTGAGATGTGTCCCAGCATAGGAGCTTGCTGTTTTAACTTTATCTTGCATTATGCAAACCTTTGTATTAAAGATTGCTCGTATTTTTATATTGAATGGTCACTTACTACAAGATTGACTATAATTACGATTTACAAACAGTGCAGACCCTGCACAAAATTATTGTGAGTGTTTGGTGAAGATCAGACAAGAGAAACTATTATTGTAAATTTCAGAGCTCCAGATAAGGGGAGTATTTCAAAAAATAAAATCTTTATTTCTGCATAAATACTTAAGTGTCACTACTCATTAGAATAGTCCCTTTAAGATGATTCTAATAAGCAATTCCACCATAGAATTTGGTGCTAATAATAGTGAGAAAATGTTAGATTCGTCCCTCTTATCTGGAGCTCTGATTGTAATCAATTCAAATACATTATTAGTCATACCTGCTTGGGTAAATTTTTGGCAGATTCTGGATTCACAATGGCTCCTTGGTCAGCCATGATGTAGGCGAGATGTTTACGACGATGGGTGTCCACGACAATGTCTGTGAGGGAGCCACACACTCTGTAGGCAATCTGAAACAATACAACTTTCACTTTAACCCTTTACACCATTATTTCACCTTTTTATGCTTCTTATAATTCATACACTAAGAAAAATATTCCCAAGCTAGGAAATCCTGAACATGAAATTTAAAACTCATATGTATTTCTCAATGGAAGCTAAAAGCAGGCTAAAAGTAAAGCAGAATGCTTCTTAGGGAGCATTCATCCAGTCACTTATAGCTTGTTTCAGTTTTTAAAAGAGTTACCTGCTTTAAGCAGTTATCTGTCAGTATGTAGGAAAGTACACAGGCCTGATTTGTAATACAGATCATTACTTGTCCCTGGCATATGTTTCAGGCACACAACTTGTTTAGCATGAGAATTACAGCCAATAAGAAATACTATAGAGTACAGCTAGCGGTAGACTGCTGCAAGGTGGGTTTTTATAGAAAACAAACAGCCAATACTGAAATTCTCTCATGGACCACAGGGAAAATAATAAGTCCTAGTCTTGGTCTTTGATAACAGGTGACAGCTTAACCCTTTCCCCCAATTGAAGCGCCTTTTAGCGAATTTCATTTATTCCTCCGCTGAAGAAAATAGTTCCAATTTAATCTGTCATGAATATAATTATTTATATTATGGGGAATATTTTCTATATTCTAGCACATGGAAGCTTAAAGCAGGCTGAAATAAAGCAGAATGCGCCTTAAGACGCATTCTGCTTTACTTTCAACCTGCTTTAATTAGCCACCTATCTTTAATACTATAAATAGGCTATCAGGTAAAGTGTTAATGTGGAACCTATGCAATGTACTAAGCAGTCATCTACTAAGATTTCAGGAGAGGGTGAAGTGTTTTACATGTAGATACTTACAAAGGGAATGACATTATTACAAAATGCAATGAAAATGACAGTTCTTAAAACAAATTGACCCCTAATTAAATTCTGAGAGGCAAACTGTTTGGAGACTGATCAAATGCTGTGTTGATTAGCTTCTGATGAGGTTCCCAATTGTTTGCATAGGATACAATTGTTTCAACACAAACATGTTTTATATTGAGAAAGAATAATGTCTTCTCCTGCATAAATCCAGGGATGCAGATAAAAGGAAGTAAATTAAACAAATCCAACGTTTTCTCCTTCACGTCATGGTTTAACCCTTTCCCACATAGCATATCTCTAGTATTGAATATAGGTGTCCACTTAAAGAAGGTTGGAAGTACAGCAGAATGCGCTTTAAGCGCATTCTGCTTTACTTTCAGCCTGCTTTAAGCTATCATCTGCTAGAGTATAAAAACTATTTTGTATTATACATATTTATGATTGTATAAATTGGAACTATTTTCTTCAGGGCAAGAATAAACTGAATGCGCTAAAAGGCGCTTCTATGGGGGAAAGGGTTAAACAGTTTCAGGTATGCAGCACCAGTCCTGTGGAACTCACTACCGGAGGATTTCAGGAAAACCTCAAATGTTAGCCAATTTAAGTCATTAATATCCCACTGGAACGGGAAAACTTGTAAATGCTCAGCATGTAATGACACCTAGCAAACATATCCACAGGTCCCACAGGGCCGGTGCGGCATCAAGAACTACTTGTTTACCCTGCTTCAGTTTATTATGCTGTCCTTTTGTTTACCTTTGTCTATTTTGTTTAGTTTGCTTAGTTTTTCTTTTGCATGTTTTGCTTGCAGACTTTTTACTGTAAGGGAGCTGCTGATCAGTTCACTTCGAATCTGATTCGAGTTGATATTCTCATTTACTTTTCTCTTATCGGTCGCACTTTTGTGCCTAATTTTCATGGTCAGTTTTTAAAACTTGTTTTAAGGCAGTTTTTAGACCTACATTGGGTCTAGATCAGCAGCTTCCTACACAACATTTTAATAGTATAAACTTACTTTCCTGTACTTATCAATTTTGTTTTCATGTATTCTAAATATTGTTATAATATGTTGCTCATCATTGTCTGTTTAATATCTTTGGCTTAGCGCCTGACTTATTTAATATTTCCACATTGATAAAACTCTGCTGCTGGCCAGCTTTTCATTTTATCCAAATTTTGTCAGGGTTTACCCCTCCTGCAATCTAATGAGCCATGCTAGATACAAAATTAACTCTGTGATAATAAAATTATTTATACAATCCAAATGGTAAGGTACTGTACCAGCAGATTAGTTCTATCTGTGATATATATTTTGCATCGAATGTTCTATTTTTAGCTGCTATATCTTTGTTATAATTATACATAAGTTGTATAGTCGGTTCAAAAGCCTTTATGGCTTATGTTGTCTATTGTATGTCTTGCCGACTTAAAATAAAATTTATCTTATCTTATCTTATCTTTAGCTCCAGATTCTATGGTGTTACTTCTCATTACAATTGTCTCTTTGATACGATTCTAATGAGTATTGAGAAGTAACACCATAGGATTTAATGTAGACATAAAGATTTTAGTTTTTGAAATGCTCCCTGTATCCAGAGCCCTGATAAATCTACCCATATTTCATTGCTAACTGCCTTACCTCAATGAGGTCATCTACATCTTGAACATCTCCTGGGACATCTGACAAGGCATTGAAGATCTGGGCAGAGTTGTCCAACTTGACCAGCTCACCCTCCTAGGATCAAATATCAAGGTTAGGTTTAGTCAATATTGTTTTACCCCATAAATAGGACCTTTAAAAAGTTTTACTCCTGTAATGTATTCCTCCACTTTTTTATATACAGTCAGGAAAGTGTACTGTAAGAAGTATTTTCCATATCCTAGTAGACGGTAGCTGAACCCTTTGAACCCTAGTCCCGCATATTAGTGTCCTTTTCAAACAGTGTTCATATGAATAGTACACTTGTCCTATGCAAACAGTGAAGACCCAGATCAGAGGGCTTCGAAAGGAGCCCTCTGATCAGGGTCTTCACTGTTTGTCATAATGCCAAACATTGACAAACAACCCTTAAAAGTCAGAAATGGACTAGACTAAAATGGAAACTGGAATTGTCCATTTAAAGTTTTAGGGAGGAAAGAGTTAAAGCTGCGTGAAAGTAAAGCCAAATGTGCCTACAGGCATATTGTGCTTTACTTTCAACATGTTTTAAGTAGTCACCTGTCTTAAAAACTAGAATCAGGCTATGGAGTAGAGGTTTAAATGCAGAAAACTCATTTATAGGTAGCTATTCATACATTTGTGTGCTTAATACAAAGGACATCAGAAATGCAGCATGCTGTGACCTGTATTTTGAAAACTGAAGACTCTTTATTAACGGTGTTACCTTAATGGTGGCTCAACTAAAATTTTACATCATTGCTTTACTTCAAAAGTATAAAAGAAATATTGAAAGACTTACAGGCTTACACCTTCACATTTAATGTAAGATCTACTTGTACAGTAACCGTGTCATTAACCCTTTACTTCAGGCAAAAGCCTTTTCACACATATACCTATGCCATAGACTAGTACAGTGGAGAAAACGTTATTCTTTCCCAATAAACGTGTTTACGCTAAAACTATTATTTGCAGTGCAAACAGTTTGGAGCCAGATCAGATGCCGGGTAACCCGGCGTCTGATTAGGCTCCAAACTGTTTGCCACCAAGATAAACATGAATTATCAGAATTGTCCAAAAGTTGTACTTTTCTACGTTTTAGTGTTTTGCGTTTGCGTACGTTTGCGTTTAAACGGGAAAGAATAACAGATTCTCCACTGTAATGCCTTACTATCCTTCAACCTTGTCCAACAAGAGTGACATAGAAATATCTTCCTATTTCATTTCAGGGAACTGCTTAACCCTTTTCTCCATAGCCCCTTTCTTGTTTTGAAGATAGGTAACCACTTAAAGCAGTTTGAAAGTAAAGCAGAATGTGCCTCAAGGCCCATTTTGCTTTACTTTCAGCCTGCTTTAAGCTACCATCAGCTAGAAAACATTTCTGACACTGCATATTTATTACTGTATATAATGAAACTATTTTGTAAAGGGTTAAATCAGATAGAAAGTTAAGCTTTTTGTTCAGGATCATGGATTGATCAGCGGTTGATCGTTGGTAGTAACCACGTAGACGAATTCAATACTACTATCTTTCAAATAACCCTAAGTTGTGCTTTGTCACGTTATTATGATTCTATGATATCTCTTACATCTGGGGGAATTTGAACAAGAGTTGCCTTGATCAATATGTGGAGAAGCCATTTGAATTTACATTAAGCACAAAAAAGATCAAAATTCAGTAAAACCTCTCTATTACCACAACTATATCATATTAATTATCAGGTGTTTACGACACGATGACAGCCTAAAGTAAGGTGAGAATAAAACAGAAAGCTCCTTCAGGAGCTTTCTGTTTTACTATCACCTTGCATTCAGCTATCAATTGTCATTTATGCAATCAATTAAACTTAATTTTAGTTAATAACAAGAGCTGTCGGAGAACAGCACAGCTCGCCTAATTAAACCTTTCTTAAATTAGTAACTATCAAAAGAAAAGTGTATCAGTACATTGATATTCAAGCCACAGGGAACCTCCATTCAAAATATCAACTTCCTAATGCAAATGTCATGTAGTATAAGTGCAACTCCATAACTAACTTTGAAATTTCAGTCCCAAAACTACGCAACATCAATGTTCAACCCACAGGGCACCTCCAATCCCAATATCAGCTTCCTAATACAAATATTTCATGTAGTATTAGTGCATTACAACTCTTCACCCCAAAACTTTAACCATGAGAAATCGGCCGAAACACCTAAGTCTTCAACAGGTGAAATTTTGACTAAATTTAAACTTTTTTTTTAATTTTAACTATGCAACATCAATGTTCAACCCACAGGACACCTTGATTCCAAATATCAGCTTCTTAATACAATTATTTCAAGTAGTATTAGAGCACAACAACACTTACCCCAAAACTTTAACCATGAGAAATCAGCCGAAAAACCTAAGTCCACAAAAGGTTGAATTTTGACTAAATTCAGGGCACGACAAATCCTGTGCCCGGAGCCCGGCGGGCAACCAAATGTTTAGCTTGGGCAACCATATTTTTCAAACTGCTGCCCGGCGGGCAACCCTTTAATTCCATTTTAAGATGCCCGGATTATTTCACTTTTGGAAAATTTCAATATGTCAGAATAATGCCGTGCGAGTCATCTACTAGTTGCATTTCGTAACAGTAAGACCTTGTGTCTACTACTGTCTAGCGGTACTGCATCTACATGGACTGAAGTATCAGACTAAAGCCATAAATATTGAAAGTGTGCAACAAATTTGCCGATTAATTAAGACCCCTGTGGACACTTATCTTTGTCTGTAGGGTAGAACAGTTACAAAGGATTCTTGTGGATTAGCGATAACACACCCCAATTAGCAGTTCACGCTTGATCAAACACCATGCTGAGCTTGTCATTTTGTGTAAACAATCTCGTGGATACATTCGGCATACTTCTAAATTTATCGCAGAAGAATTTTATAAACACTGACTGGTACACTTAGTTAACTTTTTGTGAACCAGTCATTAAATTCAGCGATAACACCTGGGGAGCTCCGAATGATATGAAAGATGAATATAGGATTTCCTATAAAAATGAAAGTACAATGAAACACTGTTAAATAAGATTAAACATTGTGCTGGCAATAAATATGTTTTACCAGCGATTTTCAAGTCTTAATAATAACTTTCAAAGGTAGGTGCAGTAATTATGGACTTTAACATAGTTTTGTTCGCAAATGAAATGTTGGACTTGGGTTGTCTTCCTCGAAGTTTGTAAAGTAAAAAACTTGTTTGGTGAATTTTCGGAAAGCAAATAATAATGATAAAAAACGGATCCGATCACTCGAGAGTGTAATAATATGGGCAGAAAAACGTGAACTTTTATTTTGTTTTTTAAGTGTAGTTACTTCAGTCAAACTGAAAGTCACTTCCAGAAAATGTGGATATGAATAAACCATGAGCCCCTGCCCCCGTGCGGGATGTAAGAACGCAGAAAACTTACATCTTAGTTCTCCTATGAAATCCCCTGATACTGTCAATTAATAAATTTGAAGGGTGAGACTGAGATAGATTTTTAAAATTACAATGCTACTGCTACAGCTGTTGAAAGAAAAGGTGTGAGAGATATATAGAGATGTTAAGAAATAGTAACTAAATTTCAAATTCAAGAATGAAAAAACATGAATAATATAAACCAAAAAAAATGTGACAGCCTATCAGTATCAGGAGATGATGATCTGTATTATCTATGTCTATGTATTATCCAATGCTAATAATTTCACCTGCCTGATGAGATCCAGGGAGAGGTGTTGCATATTTCCTTTTGAGTATTCTAAAAGCTGTGAATTAAGGGTTTTAATTAAAAAGGTTAATCTGGTACATCTATGAAGGGTTTGAATTAAACGGGTTAATTTGGGACATCTTTTGTGTGATAAATTCAGGGCAACCAGAAAATAATTTTGGTTGCCCTGTGGGCAACCAGCTTTTCATGAAATTTGTCGTGCCCTGCTAAATTTAAACTTTTTTTTAAACTTTAACTATGCAACATCAATGTTCAACCCACAGGGCACCTCCAATCCAAATATCAGCTTCCTAATACAAATATTTCATGTAGTATTAGTGCATAACAACACTTACCCCAAAACTTTAACCATGAGAAATCAGCCGAAAAACCTAAGTCCACAAAAGGTGAAATTTTGACTAAATTTAAACTTCTTTTTAAATTTTAACTACGCAACATCAATGTTCAACCCACAGGGCACCTCCAATCAATTATCAGCTTCTTAATACAAATATTTCATGTAGTATTAGTGCATAACAACACTTACCCCAAAACTTTAACCATGAGAAATCAGCCGAAAAACCTAAGTCCACAAAAGGTGAAATTTTGACTAAATTTAAACTTTTTTTAAAATTTTAACTACACTACATCAATGTTCAACCCACAGGGCACCTCCAATCCAAATATCAGCTTCCTAATACAAATATTTCATGTAGTATTAGAGCATAACAACACTTACCCCAAAACTTTAACCATGAGAAATCAGCCGAAAAACCTAAGTCCACAAAAGGTGAAATTTTGACTAAATTTAAACTTTTTTTTTAATTTTAACTACACAACATCAATGTTCAACCCACAGGGCACCTCCAATCCAAATATCAGCTTCCTAATGTAAATATTTCATGATGTGTTAGTGCATTACAACACTTACCCCAAAACTTTAACCATGAAAAACCAACACCGACGCCGGGGTGATTCCATAAGCCCCCCCATTCTCCGAATAGGCGAGCTAAAAAGGTTTTACTGTAGTTCATGAGTAAAGACAATTAACACCCCAATCCTCTGCATCTGTTCACTTCATACACATACAGTGGAGAAAACGTTATTCTTTCCCGTTTAAACGCAAACGCAAAACACTAAAACGTAGAAAAGTACAACTTTTGGACAATTCTGATAATTCATGTTTATCTTGGCCAGGCAAACAGTTTGGAGCCTGATCAGACGCCGGGTAACACTCTGGCTCCAAACTGTTTGCACTGCAAATAATAGTTCTAGCGTAAACGCGTTTATTGGGAAAGAATAACAGATTCTCCACTTTACACACAAAGACCTGAGCTCTTTGATTGCCAATTAATATTGTTGTCTGCAACATTTGCCATCTGCTGCTATTCTAAAATTAGAATTTTCTAAAAAAAAAGTCAAATATAGCATTAGAGTGTCAAACAGTTTGGGTCCAGATGTGACGCCACCTAAAGTGGTGTCGCATCTGGATAAAAAAATGTTTGCCAAGGTAATCACAGTTTCACCCCTTGTGTCCAAAGAGTTGAACTTTTACACTTACTCACTCACTCACTATCCTAGTTTAGCGTCTATGTTCCCTTAAGTTTTGTTATTCTTTTTACAAAGCATATTAGGTGCATTGCAAGAAAGAGCAGTCAGTCACTGCAGTGTTGACACTTTATCAGAACCTGAATGTACAGCAAAGGGACTTATCTGGGTCTACACTATACACCTGAAGACACTAAAACAAGAGCCCCATGGGGCATATTTTGCTCACCTGAGAATAGCTGACAAAATGGAGACAATGATTTATGTCCAGGAAGGGGTCATTTTTACCCGAGGGGCATTATTAAATTTGAACAATCTTGATAGAGGACCTGTAGATGATGCTATGTGCCAAATATCTAAGATCAGGGTACTAAGATTTTAGACAAGAAGATTTTTTTTTAATTTCCATTGAAAAAAACAACTAGTTTTAGCTCCTGTGACCTACATATGCAACAGACTGGAACCATTTGAACAAAATAGGTAAAGGACATCTAGAAGCGTCACCATGCCAAATATCAAAGCTCTGACCACATTAATGTCAGAGAAGAAGACATTTGAAAATGTCACTATATAACTCCATGTAAAGCTGTGACCCCCAAGGTGGGGCCAATTTTGACCCAAGGGGCATGATTTGAACAAACTTGATAGAGGACCTGTAGATGATGTTATGTGCCAAATATCTAAGCTCTGGCCCTTGTAGTTTGGTACAACAAGATTTTTTAAGTTTTCATTGAAAAAAATATATTTTTAGCTCCTGTGACCTAGATATGCAACAGACCAGAACCATTTGAACACTATTGGTATAGGTCATCTAGAAGTGTCACCATGCCAAATATCAAAGCTTTGGCCATATAAGTTTCAGAAAAGAAATTTTCACTATATAACTCCATGTAAAACTGTGACCACCGGGGCGGGGCCAATTTTGACCCCATGGGCATAATTTGAATACACTTGATAGAGGACCTGTAAATGATGCTAGGTGCCAAATATCTAAGCTCTGGCCCTTGTAGTTTCAGACAAGAAGAATTTTTAAGATTTCCTTATTTTTTATACTTTGGTTGCCATGGCAACCAGAGTTTTACATTGTTTTTAATTCTTTGAACAAATTTGAAAGAGCTTGACCCAAGGAACATTCCTGTAAAGTTTGGTTGAAATCTGTCAAGCTGTATAGGAGGAGATGTTATTTGAAGCAATTGTTAACGACGACACACGACACACGACGCACAACGACCGAAGACGGACACAGGGCCATCCCAATAGCTCACCTTGAGCCTTTGGCTCAGGTGAGCTAAAAAACAACCTGTTTCATATTAGTTCCACATCATTCAAACTCTAATTGGTGTGCAAAGCTAAACATAAATAGAGCAGATTAACCATTTCGCTTAACTCTTAGCATGCTGGGTTTTTTTTTTTTTTATCTACAACAATAGTTGTCTACTATTATTCTAAAAATAGAATTTCTCAAAAATTATTTTCAGAACAGGGTCAAAGCGTCAAACAGTTTGGACCCTGATGAGACGCTGCATTATGCAGCATCTCATCAGGGTCCAAACTGTTTGCATAGGTAATCACAGACATAGTTTAGTTGGTAATTTGGTATTTGGATAATCATGGTTATGCCGCTAGCATGCTAAGACTAAGAGTTCAATAAACTCTAACCTATATAGAAATACCTTGACATGCCTTTACCTTAACTTCTGTCTTCATAGAAATTCCTTCACATGATTTTACTGTCTTATTAAGAGCAATATGAAACAGTACTTTATCCTGACAGGTGGCTTTTGTAAGCAGGCCTGAAAATAAAGCAGATTTCTCCCTTATGGAAATTTCTGCTTTACAGTCAGAATGCATTAACCCAATACAGTAAAACTCCGCATTACGACCACCCCGATAAAAAGACCACCTCGCTATTACGGGTCCTTACCTGTGGCACGGAATTTTTGCACTATATTTCCTTTGATCACAAAACCCGATAATACGGGCACCCCGCTAATCCACTAATACGACCACTTAATTGGTCCCATTTGTTTATATCCTACTGTTTTCACACCCGCTATTACGGGCATCGCGTGTCGGGCAGCAGGTCATCTATCAAAGGCTAATTGACACATACACACGGCTTGTGTACAGCATATTATGCAACTGATAAAGACACTTTGTGATTGTCGTAAAATGTGTGATTCAGCAGTCGCGGCTATTCAATTGTTTAGGCAAACTTAGAAATTATGCTGGATCATGTTTTAAAGGTGAGAATTAAGGGATAATAGATAAGATAGTTAATAACATGTAATTGATTGGTTCAATATTGTTTTTCTTTGGTGTTTGTCGTAAACTTGTTAAAGGTAGTAATGGCAGTATATTCTGTAACTGATTATGCAAACTGGGAAAATAAGGGTGGAACATGAGGTTGAGGCGTGAATGATAGGATGAAAAGGTAAGATTTGATTAATTGATTGGTTCACCGTTGTTTTATAGTCAATTGCACCCGTGATTGACAGCTTAGAATTGTAGATTAAATACCACGGATAATCGATTTCTAATTTCACTTTCAAAGTTTAATTGATACATAAAATACTGCTGCCTAAATTTGTAAGACTTAAGTTGAAATAATGGAGAAACGGAAACGAAAGGAACTTAATATGAAAGAAAAGGTTTCTCTGATCAATGACAGTAGGGGTTTAAGTCAGCGAAAATTGGCTGAGAGATACGGAATTGGCAAGACTCAGGTCCAGAGTATCTTGAAGAGAAAGGCAGAGTTCCTTGAAGGTTATGAACAGAACATTGATAACAGTAGAAAGTTTTTTTTTACATGCAGACATTTTCTAATTTAAGCAGTTGCAATAAGCATGCAGTTTGCAATAACAAATATATGATAACTATATTTGCATTGATTTTTATTTACATGCCTTTAAGTGTGTGCATGAGAAAGAGAGAGAGAGAGAGGGGAGAGAGAGAGAAAGAGAGAGTATGTGTGGTCTTCTCACTCTATGAATACTGAAACTCGATATTAAGACCACCCCGCTATTAAGACCACTTTTGTCCGGTCCCATGGGTGGTCTTAATAGCGGGGTTTTACTGTACTCCATAAATAAGCCTTTTTTAAAACCTTTGATTTATTCCTCCACTCAAGAAAATAGTCTTATACAGTCACGAACATGTACCATAAAAAAATATTCTATATCCAAGCAGATGATAGATTGAGCAGGCTGAAAGTAAAGCAGAATGTGCCTAAGGCCTATTCTGCTTCACTTTCAATTTGCCTTAAGTGGTCAACTGTCTTTAAAACTAGAAACAGGCTATGGGGTAATGGGTTAAAAATCCATCTGTCTTAAAAATTGAAAACACAATATGATGATAAGGTTATTATTTACAATTGTCCTTCTTGATGCTAAGTAAATCTATATTGTGACAGTGTATTAACTGTTTGCCTCCCAACCACGGTTTTAATGCTAAGTCTGCTAGTGACAGTTTGCATTCAGACTTTTTTATCTGTGTAAAAGATGTATAATGGCCTTGTTTTTACATAAATTAATATTAACAGTAATTCTAGTTAAGTATTAGTAGTCTGTTTCCCATGCAACACAGCCCCTGCATTTGTACAAAAGCCATCCACACACCATCATACCTACAGCAGATGTCACTCAGAAGTTACACAACATCTGTCAGGAAGTTGAAAACATACATATGGTCAAACTTCAATATCTTAAACTCACTTAAGTTGAACATATTCATATTTCTAAGTTAAAACATGGCTAAGCCACGTTTTAACTTAGAAATACAGATTATTTTCAATGTAAGCGATAGTGAAAAAAAGAAATTGAACTACTGGTAAGTTCGACTGAAGCAAGTTTGAAATTAAAGTTTGAGGCAAAATGATAGGCTAATTCAACAACAGGATTTCATTTCTATCCTTGAAATTCTTTTTTAATCTCAATCTACTCTTGAAAATTTCATTTCCTTAACCCTTAGCCCGCCAAATAAATTGTCGTCTGCTATATTTC
Source organism: Gari tellinella (assembly GCA_922989275.2). Classification (NCBI taxonomy): domain Eukaryota; kingdom Metazoa; phylum Mollusca; class Bivalvia; order Cardiida; family Psammobiidae; genus Gari; species Gari tellinella. Next base: position 98,105,887 of record OV277856.1, on the reverse strand, counting down.
TCGTCTGCTTCAAGTTTCAAAGTGCTTCAAAGTTGCTGAAAATGTTGTCCGAGTGTCAAACAGCTTGAATCCGGATGAGACGCCGAGTTACTCGGCGTCTCATCCGGATCCAAGCTGTTTGCATATGGAGCTATAGTCGTGACTGGCAGGCTAAGGGTTAATATGGTCTTAAGCTTCACAAAACTCTTGTGACTGATTGTGACTAGAGAATGGTCCAATGCTATAATTTTATCAAATGACATTTAACCCTTTCCCCCATAGAAGCGACTTTTAGCGTATTTAATTTATTCCTCGCTAAAGAAAATAGTTCCAGTTTATACCCTCATAAACAATTACCATAACAAATATTTTATATAGCCAAGCAGATGGTAGTTTAAAGCAGGCTGAAAGTAAAGCAGAATGTGCCTTAAGGCACATTCTGCTTTACTTTCAACCTGCTTTAAGTGATCACCTGTATTTAATGTTATAAACGGGTTATTGGGTAAATGGTTAAAACTACTTTTCTTGTAATCTGTATTATCAGCTTTTGCTTTTTTTTAAACCATGACAAATCTATATCAGGGTTCGAGAAAAGAGTACTTATTTATGGGTCATCTGGTCAGGTTCTATATTTGTGCAAAGCAATAAGTCTTTTTCTTGTGACAAGACTAGTACAGTTTTCAAGATATGGATCTTACTGAAGCTTTGACATGTCTCAATTTTACAGTCAACCCTGTGTTTAGCAACCACTATAAGGATGACACATTTTTAGTATTCATGACAGGTGGCTGCTTTATGCAGGGCAACATCATGCAGAAGGCTTGTATAGTATGACTTGCCCTTCATTCAGTTGTTGGAAACGCAGGTTTGTCTGTATTGATAAGCCATAAACACTGCCTTCATTAATTAACTCTTTCAACACCAAGTAACTTTTGTGGGTTATTAGGTTCCCTTGTGGATAATCTTAATAACCAAAACTTGAACCAATCTACCATTACTGGGAATCCTGGGTAGTTAAATAAATACTGCTCTAAATAAGCAAACAGTGTAGACCGAGATCAGAGGGCTTCTATAGGAGCCCTCTGATCTGGGTCTACACTGTTTGCAAATGTAATGAGTACAGTTTAAACAGATCCATGGAGTTAAAAGAGTTTAAATTTTACCTTCATCTTTAACATTCCCATGGTCATCTGGAACAGAACGACTGATCCCTCATAGAAGAACAGATCCCAGAGTCTGAGTAGCACCTTCATGTGGACTACACTGGCAAATAGTGTGAGGAACCAGTGCAGGCTGATCAGGGACAGTTCTGTAAAACATGCAACTCTAGGATATGAGGGTAGGAGGACATGCAGTTAACAGGCTAAGGCAGTGAGAATGTTAGTTTCAAGCAGTTCCTTAATTCAATCAAACAATCTTATTTCTACACTATCATCTATAAAGGAAAAAAAGTCCCCACCTAGAAAGTCCTGAACTTTCACGAAAAGCATTTCCAATATGTTTCACATGTTAGCTTAAAGCAGGTTGAAAGTAAAGTAAAATGCCTCTTAAGAAGTATTTTACCTTTATCTCCTTACGGAGCATTCTGCTTTACTTTCAACTTGATTTGATCGGTTACCTGTCTTCAATTTTAGAAACAGGCTATGGGGTATTGGGTATAAACAGGTGGCTGATTAAAGAAGTCTGAAAATAAAACAAATTTCTATTTTACTTTCAGCCCGCTTTAGGTTTCTATTCTCTCTATTGAAAAGGGTAGAGACATGAACTTAATTTTAAACATGTTAACAATAGCAGTTATTTAAGGTCTGTGCTCATGTGGTCACTAGAGGTCAATTCTTAAAAGTATGTAGCCAGTAGCTCGTAGACTTTACATTCCTCATGCAATCATCATTACAGATAGTTGGCCTGGAAAGGTGGATAGGTGACCATGCTGGTGTACAGTGTAGAATGCCTAATTTTTCCCCAATAAATGTGTTTATGTTAAATGAATTGTTCCATTGCAAGCAGTTTGGAGTCAGATCAGATGCCAGGTAACCCGGTGTCTGCTCAGGCTCAAAACTGTTTGCCATTCAGACTAAAACGAATAGTCAGGCTTGTCAAAAAGTGTTATTTTTTACATTTAATTGCAATGCTTTTACTTTCCGTTAGCGGTTAAAATGGGAAAGAATAACGTCTTCTCCACTGTAACAGTTTGTATGATGTAACGCTTATGTGCAGGGTAATGAGACAAAGCTCTTGGACATTGCAAACAGTATAGACCCAGATCAGCCATCTTATATGGGCCTGCAAAGATGGTTAACTCTTGAAAGTTGAATACCAGTACGGACCCTGGTCTGACATCTGTTTTCAATGTAGAGCCTGATCTGGGTTTATACTGCTTGCAACATCTGAGAACTTTTTTCTCCTGACCCTGCTCATAGAATTATTAATAATCTCAAGCAGGTACGCTTGCGTTATGAAACACTTCAAACTCAAAGCAATTGTTAGTTTTTATAGATACAGGAAAACCCCTCTACTGCAGCAACTAAAACAAAGTCTATTTGATGGTTACAAGGAAGGGTGACAGCTTAAAGCAAGATGAAAGTAAAGCAGAAAGCTCCTAAATCTTTCATCTTGCTTTAAGCAGTAGTCTACCTTAAAATCATAACTTTGCTTTTTCAGTTATACAAACTTTATTCAAGAATATTGCAATCACATATGTATATACACAAATCATAACTTTATGTGGTGGTCATGCTAGAGGGGTTTTACTGTATATATATGCATGTACACTTTCATCAGTCTTAACACAAGCATACTGCAAACAGAGACAATATCACCTACCTATATGTAAGAGAGACATAGTGAATCTAACACCACCGTGAGTGTCAGATTTATTTTCTCACCTCGTCAACCCTAAAAACGCGTTTAACTTGCTATACAGTGGCCAGTTGTATTTTAATGCGCTAATGCATGCATGACGACGTCATAACAACGGCAATAACAACCAATCATAAGATAGTTCGGCTTGTCTGTCCGGACAGATAAGGTTATCTCACACCCCCTAGATTTCAGGATACCTCTGTCCGAGAGGTGAGACAATACTACCTACCTATATCATGCTCCTTGAGCACCAGGTCTGTGTCTGGCAGGTAACTAGTGATCAGCTGTCTCAGTACTCTCTGGTCAGCCTGAAACAATGATGAAAGTAGCTTTCTACTTTATTATGTGACTTTGTCATACACTAAGCTGCAACACATATAGAGCAAAATCACGTGGAACTATAGTCCAGTCTATAGTGACTATAGCTCCAATATACCACCGATGGTTCGATCCCGGTCATCCGCAGACGGCCCATTCTAAGTTTTCATTGATTCGACAAACCGTGTTCTTCTGTGGAACTTAATGCGCATGCGCCAGCCTCACTTTCGATGGACTATAGTTCCACGTAAAGTTGCTCATAAATGACAGTTTGTGTTATGATGTGTGGTCCCTTAACTCATTACCCCATAGCAAGTTTCTAGTTTTGAACGACAGATGGCCACTCAAAGCAGGTTGAAAGTAAAGCAGAATGCGCCTTAAGGCGCATTCTGCTTTACTTTCAGCCTGCTTTAAGCTACCATCTGTTAGGATATAGAAAATATTTCTTATGGTACATATTTATGACTGTAAACAAGACTGCGCGTTCAATAAACGCTTATGCCCCCGGTGGCATCCTTGACAATATATTCTGAATCTTTCCTAAGTCCAAATTAGGTCAAGGTCAAATTGAGCTTGGGTATTACTGGTGGGTTGGTAATGGTCCAAGGCAATAACTGTATAAATATAGAAGCATTGAAGTAAGAAGTGTTGATGCTAGGCGAAACGGCAAAATCTAGTTAACCAAGAAATAGCCCATTCAAAATATTCTAAGTCCAAATTAGGTCAAGGTTAAGGTCAAAATCAAGGTTGAGTGATATTGGTTGATAGGGAATGGTCCAAGGCAACAACTGTATAAGTATCCAAGCATTGGAGTAAGCGGTGTTGATGCTAGACGAAACGGTAAAATCTACTTAACCTGGTTACGGACGGACGGACAGGACGATTACTATATGCTCCCGCATCTGTCGATGCCGGGGGCATAAAAATTGGTACTATTTTTTTCAATGGAGGAATAGAGTAAAGGCCTAAAAATGAGTATATATGGGGTAATGGGTTAACACAAGTTTGTTCCAAATATCTGATGTTTCCAACCAAACAGATGTTAAATCTACTCATAAGAATTCACTTTAGTGTTCAAGACAAGTGGCTACTCAAAGCAGGCTTAAATAAAAACATTCAACTCATCATGAGGAAAGCATGTTCTAAGCAGCTACCGTATAAGTGGGTTTTTTCGCGAGAAGGAAATTTTCGCTATTTTCGCGTGTGTATCAAACTCGCGTAAATCTAATCCGCCAAATATTCCTAGCTTTCAATATTTCATTTCGAAAGCAAAGTCCACTCGAGGCAGTTTGTCATCTAAACTTCTATTTACATTGTATGTACGAATACTGGTATCAGTGCATTGCCTGATAGTCTAGGTCCAGATTAATCACAACTCTAGCCTGTGCTCAACCAGAATTCAAAAACAAGAGCCCCATGGGGCATATGTCGCTCACCTGAGAATAGCTGTACATCAAAATGGAGATAATGATTTATGTCCAGGACGGGGTCATTTTTTACCCGAGGGGCATAATTTGAACAATCTTAATAGAGGACCTGTAGATGATGCTATGTTCCAAATATCTAAGATCAGGGTACTAGGGTTCTAGACATGAAGATTTTTTTTAAGTTTCCATTGAAAAAATCTATTTTTAGCTCCTGTGACCTACATATGCAACAGACTGGAACCATTTGAACAAAATAGATAAAGGACATCTAGAAGTAACACCATGCCGAATATCAAAGCTCTGGCTATATTAGCTTCAGAAAAGAAGACGTTTGAAAACTGTGACCCCCGGGTGGGGCTAATTTTGACCCCAGGGGCATAATTTGTACAAACTTGATAGAGGACCTGTAGATGATATGCAATCGACCAGAACCATTTGAACCTTATTGGTATAGGACATCTAAAAGTGTCACCATGCCAGATATCAAAGCTCTGGCCATATTATTTTCAAAGGAGAAGACGTTGGAAAATTTCACTATATAACTCTATGTAAAACTGTGACCCCCGGGGCGGGGCCAATTTTGACCCCAGGGGCATAGTTTGTACAAACTTGATAGAGGACCTGTAGATGATGCTATGTGACAAATGTCTAAGATCTGGCCCTTGTAGTTTCAGACAAGAAGATTTTTTAAGATTTCCTTATTTTTTCACTTGGTTGCCATGGCAACCAGAGTTCTACATTGTTTTTAATTCTTTGAACAATTTTGAAACAACTTGACCCAAGGAACATGGTTGAAATCTTTTCAGCAATATATGAGGAGATGTCATTTGAAGCAATTGTTAAAGACAACAATGACTGTATAAAGTGAAATTATTTTCTTCTGTGGAAGAATAAATTAAAGACATAAAAAGGAATATGTATGCGTTAATAGGTTAATAAATATCATTATTTACATTTTCTAAATATAGGAAACTATATGTAAATGAGTGGCAAATTTGGATCCAGATTAGATGCAGCATTATGTGGCATCTGACCTGGATCCATACTGTTTATGGCCAAGAATTAATTGTGGACTGATAGACAGAAAGATAAACAAACAAACAAACAGACAGACCAAAAGTAATATGCCTTGAACTAAGTTGTGCTTGAGCATAAAATAGCAGACATCATAATTTCTGCTATGTATCTCAGTGACCTGAGTTCAGAGCTAGCTTTGGGTCAGTTATGCAATAAGAGACCGTCTCAGGGAGAACTGACTATTATCATGCTGAACTGTTGTCTGCTCCAAATGTTTGTATGTGAAATATGTAAAAAATAATAACTTATATTTTCTAAATATAAGAAAATATGTAAATGAGTGGCAAATAGTTTAGATCCAGATTAGATGCTGCATTATGTGGCATCTGACCTGGATCCAAACTGTTTGCAAATATAGGTGATTTAGTATAAGGGTGCTTGAAACCCTGCTTAAACCTTCAGTAAAACAGTATAACCTGAATAAAGCGGCAATGAATCCTGCATAAAGCGGCAATGAAAAAATCCCTATGGTGAATCCCTATGGTCAGTTTTAGTTTTGATATTAACAATTTTGAGAGAGAATCACCAGGAGATACTAAAAAACAAATATCAAAGCTGTGGGCCTAGCAGTTTTTTACAAGAAGATTGTTTAAAGTTTTTCACTTTTTTAAATAAATTACAATAAGTAGTCCACTTGAAAGTTTCATTTTAACAATTTCTGTAGAGAAGCATCCAAGGAACATCATGAGCAGTTTGAATCCGCCCTACAATCTCCGGGTTCAGAGGAGATGTCGTTTGAAGTAAAAGTGAACGGACAGACGGACAGACGGACAGACGGACGGACGGACAGACGGACAGACGTACTACGGACAATGAGCGGTCACAATAGCTCACCTTGAGCCTTCGGCTCAGGTGAGCTAACAAAACAAAAACACAGCATGGCTTATTTCATACAAGAGACCCAGAGGGTCACATTTCGCTCACCTGAGGACATTGTACCATAGAATCTGACTGGGCAAGACAACATTTTGATATAACTATGACCCAGGTGCCATAATTTGATCTTGGTGGAGGACCACAATGCAAAGCTAAATGTCAGATATTAATGATCTGGACCTTACGGTTTAAGAGAAGAAGATTTTTTAAGGTTTTCCTATAAAAACTGATAAGCCCCTGGGTGGGACCAATTTTGACCCAGGTGTCATAATTTGAACACACTTGGTAGGGAACCACAAGGCAAAGCTATATGTCAAATATTAAAGATCTGGGCCTTACAGTTTCAGAGTAGAAGATTCTCAAAGGTTTTCCTATATATGTCTATGTAAAACTGATAAGCCCCGGGGCGGGGGCCAAATTTGTTCAAGGGGTCATAATTTGAACAATCTTGGTAGAGTACCATAGGTCAAAGCTACATGTCAAATATAAATGATCTTGGCCTTATGGTTTCAGAGAAGAAGATTTTTAAAGGTTTTCCTATTAAAAACTAATACGCCCGAGGGCGTGGCAATTTTTGGCCCGGGGGTCATAATTTGAACAGTCTTGATAGAGGTCCACAAGGCAAAGCTATATGTCAAATATTAAAGATCTAGGCCATACAGTTTAAGAGAAGACAATTTTTAAAGGGTTTCCCAAATAAGTCTATGTAAAACTGATAAGCCCCGGGGCGGGGCCAATTTTGACCATGGGGTTATAATTTGAACAATTTTGGTAGAGGTCTATAAGGCAAAGCTACATGTTAAATATAAGTGATCTAGGCCTTACAGTTTCAGAGAAGAAGATTTTTAAAGGTTTTCCTATGAAAAACTGATAAGCCCGAGGGCGGGGCCATTTTTGGCCCGGGGGTCATTATTTGAACAATCTTCGTAGAGGACCACAAGGCAAAGCTATATGTTGAATATTAAAGATCTGGGCCTTACAGTTTCAGAGAAGAAGATTTTTAAAGGTTTTCCTATATAAGTCTATGTAAAACTGATAAGCCCCGGGGCGGGGCCAATTTTGACCCGGGGGTCATAATTTGAACATTCTTGGACGAGGACCATATGGCAAAGCTACATGTCAAATATTAATGATCTAGGCCATACAGTTTCTGAGGAGAAGATTTTTAAAGGTTTTCCTAAGAAAAACTGATAAGCCCCAGGGCGGGGCCATTTTTTACCCCAGGGTCAAAATTTGAACAATCTTGGTAGAAGATCATTAGGTAATTATACATACCAAATATCAAAGGTCTGGGCCTTTGGGTTTCTGAGAAGAAGATTTTTTAAGATTTTCTTATGCATTAAAAGTTGTCTATACGGTCATGTTAGAAAATCTAGTCCCACAGCAAGGGGAATAACTCTAGCCAAAAACTTTGAACAAGATTTCGTTCCCCCTTGTCACTGATGCTTCTGATAAAGTTTGGTTGAAATCGGGTCAGTGGTTTCAGAGGAGATGTTGTTTGAAAATGTGAACGTACGACGGACGACGGACACCGGACGACGGACGCCAGACACCGGACGACGAACGGAATGGTATCACAATAGCTCATCCTGAGCCTTTGGCTCAGGTGAGCTAAAAACAAAACACCATTTCTTCGTTCCTGTGTTCTTATTCCGGACGACATGCTTGTTAACGTAATACAGAGACGGCTATAAAAAACAGAATACTCTGGTACTTTAATCGAGTGTCCACGGGTACTGTTACCTTTTCATGTATATATGTGTGATTACTTTTGCAAATATCGAAGTTTGGATCCAGACGAGACCTAAGGATAAACTTGTGAAAAGAACCCTATACCCACACAGCTCGTCAATACATGTAATTGGGACCAGACATGTATACACGTTCAACTTTATGCATTTTCGATTAAGGAGATCTAAAGACGAGTGTCAAACAATTTGGATCCAGATTTGTCGTATTTTCTATACTCAAACTGTTTGAAAATGCCAATCAAGTTGCCATCAGCAGACAAAGGGTTAATCGCTTTTACAGTTTGACATATGATTTTCACTCGTAAATGACCGCTCGTCTGCCTGCGGCGTTTCTCCATTGTTTACACATATATACGGGTAAACTTAGTGTGAAAACGTTTGGATCCTTGAGAGACAACGGTTTACTCGGCATCTCATCTGGATCCAATGGTGACTTTCTGCCGCTTTAATAGTTCATTTAAGGAGGAAAGACGGATATTGTATCCGATCATATTGTAAACAAGTGCGCCAAATTCTTTATGAAGGGATGATAGATATCCGTCGTGATGATAAAACAGTTACTTCCCTTAGTTTTGAATACGCCATTCACATATGAGGATTTATTCACAATACACAACCCAAAACGGTAAAATGAAATAGATTTTAATATCAAATCCGTGAAAATTAGATTTGCAATACGCTTACGCGAAAAATGAACACGCTAAAAATTCATTTTCGCGTAAAAACCCACTTATACGGTACTTGTCCGGACAATCCAAAAATGTCCCTATGCTGATTATGGCTCATTTATAAGGTCAGAGTAAAGATGCATGTCATATTTAAAGATATCTTTTATGACGACAAAGTAAAAATTGAAAATATGTGTCTATGAAGTAAATGTTTGCAGTCAAGCCATCTGTTGCAATGAAATCATGACTTTACAGTACAACAGGGCTGCCATAAGTTGACATGAAAAATCCTAAGATTTCAAAATTTGCATTTTTCAAGTGTGCATTTACGAATCGTACCTTTACCCCATAGCCTGTTTCGAGTTTTGTTGACACATTACTACTTAAAGCAGACTGAAAGTAAAGCAGAATGCGCCTTATGGCGCATTCTGCTTTACTTTCAGCCTGCTTTAAGCTACCATGTTCTAGAAAAAAATCCGAAGATTAAGAAAAAGTCCGGAGAAATGGCAGCCCTGGTACAAGGTGAACACATTTTTCTTTCCTAATAAACACATTCATTATTTTGTACTAAAACAATTATACCCATTGCAAACAGTTTGGAGCCTGATCAGATGCTGAGTAACTTGAGTCTAATCAGGCTCCAAACTGTTTGCCACACAGATCTTAATAAATCATCAACTTTTATTGTATTGAATATACTTTCATTTAAACTAATAATGTAATATAATTTATTTCTAAATTGACTGCAACTCTCCCCCTCTCTCTCTCTACCCACCTGTATTCCTAGCAGTGTACTGGAGTAGTAGGAAGCGGGTAGTAGGTCCTCTATGATGGCACACATCGTCCAAAATGTGTCCTCTTCCTCCAGGAATATCAGCAGTGACGCAGCAATCTGTACAATATGCCAACATACCGGTATGTATACTTGATGCAGGGCCCCAGCAGAGAGTGGGTAAAGGGAACTTTATTACACACTTTTCCCTTTTGTCTCTATTAAACTCTATGTTCTGACTGCTCATTAGACTCATCTCTTTAAGACAATTCTAACAAGTAGTCACATCAGAGGATTTGGTTGCGACACAATAAATAGTACTGGTAGTCTTTGAAATACTCACTTTACCTAGACCTCTGTGAATGTACACAGAAATGTTAAATACATGTGCACAATTTTGAAACCATTGGTGTACTAATCAATTAATGGCAATGCCTTTCTACTCTGGTCTTAAAACCATATGTATGGAAGACAAATGTACATAACCAGAGCCATCGCAAGATGGCACGCTCGACTATTCCATGTTTTTTTCGTTATTGGAAATTTGATAAGAGTATATAAATATATTGGATAAGCATGTTTGATGGTAGTCATTTGAACACATGACTGTAAACGGCTTTTGCAGACGGTTATGGAAGGAGTTGGTATGCATGATAATTTATGTGTAGTATTAGACCCATATTGATCGTTAGTTTACTTTTAAGTTCTATGGTATTAATGTTGTAAAATTTGCATACATGTAGTTTGTTTATTAATATTATAGATTTGTAGAGGTTTAGAATTGAATAGATGAAGACAGGTCCGACTTTTTATGTTTGATTCAGTCTCCTCAGCTTGGTATTGACGCAAAGCAAACTTTCTTCTTCTTGTTCAAATGTAAAACATAAACTGAAACCAGAGCTACCTGCCTTGGTTGGGTGAAACAGTGGTTGCAGAGTAGCAGAATTTTTAATTTCCAAGTATAAAATTTCTAGTTTAATATATAAGGTAATTTCTAAGTCCATCAAGGGCCATAACTCACACTAAATGCAAACTAGAATTACCTGCCTTGATTGACTGCACTAGTGGCAAGGTTGTGGTGAAGTTATAATGCGATACAAGCAGCAGTTACAGAGATATAAGCTTATTTGTAGGTTGCACAAAAAACCTTCTAACCAAAATATCTAAGTCCATCAAGGGCCACAACTCACACTAAATGCAAACTTGAGTTACCTGCCTTGATTGACTGCACTAGTGGCAAGGTTGTGGTGAAGTTATAATCCCATACAAGCAACAGTTGCAGAGATATTCGCTTATTTGTAGGTTGCACAAAAAACCTTAACCAAAATATCTAAGTCCATCAAGGGCCACAACTCACACTAAATGCAAACTTGAGTTACCTGCCTTGATTGACTGCACTAGTGGCAAGGTTGTGGTGAAGTTATAATCCTATACAAGCAGCAGTTGCAGAGATATTAGCTTATTTCTAGGTTGCACAAAAAACCTTCTAACCAAAATATCTAAGTCCATCAAGGGCCACAACTCACACTAAATGCAAACTTGAGTTACCTGCCTTGATTGACTGCACTAGTGGCAAGGTTGTGGTGAAGTTATAATCCCATACAAGCAACAGTTGCAGAGATATAAGCTTATTTGTAGGTTGCACAAAAAACCTTAACCAAAATATCTAAGTCCATCAAGGGCCACAACTCACACTAAATGCAAACTTGAGTTACCTGCCTTGATTGACTGCACTACTAGTCTAATGGCAAGGTTGTGGTGAAGTTATAATCCTATACAAGCAGCAGTTGCAGAGATATTAGCTTATTTCTAGGTTGCACAAATAACCTTAACCAAAATTTCTAAGTCAATCAAGGGCCATAACTCACACAAAATCCAAACCAGAGTTACCAGCCATGATTTGCTGCAGTAGTGGGGAGGCTGTGGTGAAGTTATAATGCAATACAAGTATTGGTTGTAGAAATACAAGCTTATTTGTAGGTTGCACAAAAAACCTTAACCAGTGCAACACCGACGCCAGGGCGACTGTAATAGCCCTCCATATTCTTCGAATAGTCGAGCTAAAAAATGAATCAAGTGCCAAATGCCAAATCTGTTTCTAAGCACAATAAGCATATAGTAAAACTTGCACTTTGCATATATCCAAATATTTAAGACAGAGATCCCTTGCAGCGACTTTATTTATGTAGCAGCTGCTGCTGCTTAATTTAAATGGCTGCATTATCAGGGCAGTAACTATTAAAGAAAATAAATGCAGAAAAGCTTCTACATGGCATAAGTTCACTCACCACTCCAGTGCCTTGACAATAGCCTATATCGGGGAATAACCAGGCCAGGCCTCTCAGTATTCTACGTAACCGTGGTATCCCTGTGCTGTGTATGTTACAGTAGCATGCATTACTGGGCATTGTCCGCAATAAGTCCTGAAGAAACAAAAGATACAGTGGAGAATCTGTTATTCTTTCCCAATAAACGTGTTTACGCTAAAACTATTATTTGCAGTGCAAACAGTTTGGAGCCAGATCAGACGCCGGGTAACCCGGCGTCTGATCAGGCTCCAAACTGTTTGCCACCATCATCAGAATTGTCCAAAAATTGTTCTTTTCTATGTTTTAAAACTTTGCGTTTGCGTACGTTTGCGTTTAAACGGTAAAGAATAACAGATTCTCCACTGTATATTATAGTAAAACCAATCTAAACCAATCACTGTTTGGAAAAGTAGGTAGATCACCAAACACAGATGACAACTTAACCAGGGCTCCATATACTAGGAAGTACAATTTAACAGTTTCTCACTCATTTTAGCATTAAATCCTATAATGTTACTACTCATTAGAATTGTCTCTTTCAGACAGTTCTAATGAGTAGTGACACTATAGGACTTGATGCAGAAATAAAGATTTTAGTTTTTGAAATATTCTTCTTATCTGCAGCTCTGCCTAATGCAATATAACAGTAAAGCAAAGAGCTCCCAAAGAAAGCTTTCTGCTTTAGTTTGATCATACATTAAGCTGCCAACTGTTACAGTGGAGAATCTGTTATTCTTTCCCAAAAAACGCGTTTACACTAAAACTATTATTTGCAGTGCAAACAGTTTGGAGCAAGATCAGACGCCGGGTAACCCGGCGTCTGATCAGGCTCCAAACTGTTTGCAACCAAGATAAACAAGAATTATCAGAATTGTCCAAAAGTTGTTCTTTTCTACGTTTTAGTGCTTTGCGTTTGCGTACGTTTGCGTTTAAACGGGAAAGAATAACAGATTCTCCACTGTACCAACCAATTTAGAGAGTGAGATTGCTGTTTTTATCAGTGTTTGGTATAGAGAGGCTTCACTGTCCACAGAAACAATCATACAGAATAAATTATCTACCAGGGCTGCAGATTAAAGTAAGTCAACTGAGCATCAAGATCTCTAATTTCCCTTTACTTTACAAAACATAAACATTGCAAAGGACAGCTACAAAAATCAGACCGTTTTCAGTCAAAACAATTTGTCTTATTCTGATTGTCACTGAAGAGAGTTTTACTGTTGCAACGAGTATACTCATCATTTACAAACAATGCACCTGTGAAAAGTACACAGTGCAGACCCTGATCAGAGGGATACTATAGGTGCCTACTGATCAGGGTCTGCATCGATTTTCATTTTCAATGTATTGTTAAAATTTTAAAATTGACCAGACTTAGGAACCTGGTGCCCGTTTTACTAAACAACTTACGCAAAATTTTTGCGTAAGTCAAAATCGTTTAACTCTTATTTTTCCAGGGATTTCCCCAGGCCTTTTTCGCATGTCGCGGGCGACATGCCTTCCTTCCTGGCGGTCTCTTCGCGACATGCTTTGATCTTGCCGACATGCCTTAATCTGTAAAGCGACTAGCCTTAATCACGGCTCTGTGTTGTGTACTCGAGTAAATTGTTTCATATGTCAAACACCGTCACGCGTGTCGGGCGTGAGCATAGCATCATTAACCAATCACAAAGCCGAATTTCCCTATCGAAACGGTGATTGACAGGGTCTTGGATTATTTCTGTTTGACCGAGATTAACTTTTGATTGACGCTTCATAAACCGTTAGTACTGGCAATGGCGGGAATCTGCAACATTATTTTCGGAAAACAAGCTACGAATAACGCTGAAAGAAAGATGAATACTAACCGAAACCGGAATCTCAGACATTATTTTTCCCCAATCTAAACTTTAAGAAGATGTTTTACCATTTTGCGGACTGAAAATTCGCCGAATTATTGAGACGAGAGTAACAGCGACGGAATCGCTTGTCGCCTCGGAAAAATATACTCGATACGGGGCCTATTAAATAAGAAAATTCTCCGAATATATTGAACAAACGAACATTTTAGATGGATATTAATTACCTTTAAGAATTGATTTCCTCGACAACTCCGTATTAATAATCACGTAACAGACACAAACAGTTTTCCAAACTTCCGAAATGAAATCCAATTGCGCGGCACGCTTCGAACTTTTACACATGTCTTTACTCGTTTTATTGGTTATCAAAAAGGTAACTCCCAGCGTCATTTAGAAAACATCCAATTAGATTAGACGTTATATACTTCCATTTAGAAAGACAGCTTTGATACTAGTGAAATTAACATAAATTACGATGGTTAAAATTAGCACTTATTCGTATGAAATCGCTAGCGACGCGGAAGACGTTTTTCGTGGGAGTTTCGGGAAATAAGTTTTTTACAAAGACAAAACATACACGCGGGAATCGGGGAATTTGCATTCTGGCATTTTTGGTATATAAAGAAATTGAATACTTCGTGATGAAATATTGAAAAAGAAAATCGAGACAACAAATATTTAAGTAGACCTGGATTTATCCCGTGACAGTCATACCATACAGTCTTAATTCTTCACAAAGTTAAATTGGTTTTCTGTTTTTATGATGGATCGTTGTTTAGAGCAGGCTTAAAGTAAAATTGAATCCTCTATTAGACATCAACTTGTCGGGATGCAGTGAAATTGTAAATGCTCTTAACCCACAGGTTCTTGAAACATAAAAAAATAATAATAAAAAAAAAAGATTTTTTTTTTAAATTTTTTTTTTTTACTAGAGTCTAGACCTCTATTATATTACCGTATCTAGATAGAATCTGTCTTCGATAAAATAAAAACAAAATTATTTACTTTAACTTCAAGGGAATAGTAAAGGCATAAAAACTTATCTCAAATGACTATGAGGAATAAGAGGTAAAACATTATACATTCAAATCACATTTATATATTATACATGCACTGTGCTTAATTCTAAGTAAGGGTAGGTGTTTGTGTGTATGTTTGACTGTGTATGGCAAGTTAATGTTAAACTTTTTCAAACAAATTCTTTAAGTTTATGAAACTTATGAATGCTTTTCCATGACAATGAATTAAGACAACCAGTTCTAACCTGATCAGGGGCTTCCTGTTCTGGATCTACTGTTTGCAGCACATGCTCTATCTACTTGTTTCTGCATTCCTGTTTCAGAATTTATTTATTTATTTGAAAGCAAAAATGAGTATTTCTAGTATTTGTGTGTATTATCTGATTGAGTGTGACAGTAGTGTAGTGTGTATGGCAGAGAAAAATGAAAAGGTGTGTACATTTCACATGCTTTCAACTTTCAAAATCTGATTTAAAAAAAAAAGACTTTTCCATTTTGGTTAAAAGACTACATTTTGTTTGCGGTTTCTGCCAAAAATAATTTTTCCAAAGAATTTACAATCTTGTAAATGGCACTGACACTGATCAGAGGACTCACCCAGGAGATCAGACTGGGTCTACACTTTTTCCATAGGTCCAGGCATTCATAGTTTCTGGATATTTTTTTTTGTGTATAATTATGTATAAAATAAGTGAATTAATGTGTTTCAGCTATTTATCATTTTTGTACTTTTACAACCTGTAAGGCTTTACAATGTAATACTTTGTTGCAAAATAATGGAATACTAGTTAATGCAAGATGCAGTCAGCAACTGTACTGGGAGATCAGCAGGTATTATTGTAAACTTTAGTTATGATCGAGTTGTAACTTAAATATTGGTGCTGAACTTGAAAACAAAAACCCTACACACACTAGTTCTTGCAAACAGAATAATACTTATTTCAGCCATTTCCATATAAATACACGATAGTATACACTACATATATGTATTGCTAAAAATGCACTATCTCATTGTTTAAAGGGCAAAAAATTTCGCCGCAGCGTAAGTAGTTTAGTAAAACGGGCCCCTGGAACTGTCTCAAGGGTGAATGAGTAACACAGGTGACTGCTTCATGCAGGACAAAAGCAGAGCAGAGAGCTTCTTTAGAAGATTTCTGCTTTCCCCAAGTCATGCATTAAATTGGGCATCTACAATATATATTGTTATTCATCTTCTATCAAGAGGCAGTTGACCCAACTTGTCTATATCACTGTAACAAAGGTGTCCCAAACCTTTTCAATTTGTTTGGATGTCATGAGATGGTCATTTGAACTGGTCTTTACAATGTCTTTATAAGTAATGTCAGAGTTTTTCCGTTTGTCTAACGCTCCTGACAGTCTCAACCATAGTTGTGGGCGGAGGGAGTGGGGAATCCCCTGTCTCACCATCTGACGTAGTTTCTCTGTTCTCTGTAGGCGACTGTCAATCTGCAATAACATACAGAAGGCTCCAGATAAGAGGGAGTAGATTGGACAAATCCAATACATGTATTTTCTTACTTCGTTCAGCACCAAATCCTTTGTTGTTACTACTCATTAGTCATTAGAATCGTCTCGAAGATGATTCTAACAAGTAGTGACACCATAGGGTTGAATTCAGAAATAAAGATTTTAGTTTTTGAAATACTCCCCTTATCTGGAGCTCTGCTACAGTCAGACTTTGATATCTCAGGCTCGTTTAACTCAAACATGTCCAAAATTTCTACAGTTGCATTTCATTATTTCGGCCTTGTTTAAGTCAAACATATCCTTATTTCAAAGTTAAAATGTGGCTTAGGTTTTAAATTTGAAAGATGAATATGTTCCTATCACTTGCATCAGTATATAACAAGTAATCGACTTAGAGAATATTTAATACTGTTTACCTTGGAAATTGGAATCATAGAGCAAGTAAAGAACGTCAAGAAGGATGTTTGTTGCCATAACCCCATAGCCTGTATCAAGTTTTACAGATAGGCGATCACTTAAAGCAGGCTGAAAGTAAAGCAAAATGTGCCTTAAGGGGCATTCTGCTTTACATTCAGTCAGTTTTAACTTTTAAGCTACCATCTGCTAGGATATAGAATACATTTCTTATGGTACATATTCATGAATGTAAAAAGTGGAACGATTTTCTTCAATGGAGAAATAAATTAAAGACGTAAAAAATGTGTATTTATGGAGTAATGACTTAAGACACAAAATCTACCTTGTCCCAGGTGAGATCATCTACTTCTTCATTATGTGTGAACTCAA
Source organism: Gari tellinella (assembly GCA_922989275.2). Lineage (NCBI taxonomy): Eukaryota > Metazoa > Mollusca > Bivalvia > Cardiida > Psammobiidae > Gari > Gari tellinella. Next base: position 98,088,714 of record OV277856.1, on the reverse strand, counting down.
GATAGGCAATCCACTTGAGTCGATGTTGGGGCTCTTCCATAAACGGTGTACTCAACAATTTGCTTGAATTCTCCTCCGGTCCATCTGCAACAAAGAATCTTAACATTGGAAAAACGTTTGATTAGCCCTTTCCTCAGTAGCTTGTTTTAAGTATTAAAGACAGATCGTTGTTGAAAGCAGGTTGAAAGTTAAGCAGAATGCTCCTTAAGGAGCGTTCTGCTTAACTTTCTGCCACTTTAACCCTTTACCCCATAAATACACCTTTTTACGCCTGTAAAATAAAAACATTTTTTATTCCTACACTAAAGAAATTGCATCCAATTTATACAGTAATGAATATGTATCATAAGAAATATTTTCTATATTCCAGCAGATTCTAATGGGTTAAGCTACCATCTACTAGGATAGCGGAAATATTTCTTATGGTCCATATTCAAAACTGTATTAAGTGGAATTATTTTCTTTCATGGAGGACTAAATTAATGGCATAAAATGGTATCTATGGGTTAAACATGCTCAAAATAGTAGTGTTTGGAAGGAAGCTAAAAATATCTCAATTTTCCTCCATTTAAAACCCCTACAGGAGCGTTCTATTTCCTTGTTCTGCCTTATTAAGTTAAGCTTTCACCTGCAATAAAGATTGCTAATTAATCTTCAATTCTGTAGATAATAGTGTCTCAACAAAATTAAGATTGCATAAATAATTAAACTGTTACCTTCTTCTTCAACTTTGAAACCAAACTCATCATATCGATAATCTAACTGGCCATTGGAGTCCTCAGGCTGGAAATACACAAAGACAATACAAAGGTTAAGACTGATTGGGATTTAAATATTTCTAGGATCCATGTCTGTATGGCTCATATGCTCAGCTTTTACAGCTTTGAGCAAATGCCTTGTATCACGTACCAAGTTACTTGGTACGTGATACCACAGGGATCCGACACGATTGCTTTTTGAGGAAATATATCGTCAGAAGGTATATATAGAGACAAGGGGTACAACTGGTTGTCAGTATACTCTCACCCTATCTTGACAAAACCGGGCATATCATGAATAAATATTGATGAACCGACACCTTTGTTGCATTTCTGTCTAGCTTATATAATATCCTTCCATAAAAACATAACATAAAACCAACTGTAAGCATGCACTTTCAACAGTAACTAATTTTACTCACAGAAATCATCGAATTTTGGAAAACGGGACAGGTGTTCGTTCACAGCCGACACAGCATTGGCCACTACTGCACGCTTGTTGAGGCGGTATTATCGAGTTTGACAGTCATTGACCACTATTGGACGTTTGTTTAGGTGGTAATATCGAGCATGACAGTCATACAACTCCCTAAATATACACTTTTGACACCGATCAAAGCTGATTACTTCTCAAATCATTGACGTTCCAAAAAAAGTTGCATGTACAAGAATAGCTTTACTGCCGATGTAAACATGCGAAGTTGTTGCTTGTATTGCAATGATTTGAGTAAAAAGCAGCTTTGATCAGTGTCAAAAATGGATATCTTTGGAACCGTATGACTGTCACACTCGATAATACCGCCTAAACAAGCGTACAGTAGTGGTCAATGCTGTGTCGAATGTGAACGAACACCTGTCCTGTTTTCAAAAATTCGTTGATTTCTGTGAGTAAAAATAGTAACTGTTGAAAGTGTATGCTTACAGTTGATTTTATGTTTTGATTTTAGGAAAGGGTATTGTATTAGCTAGACAGAAATGCAACAAAAGTGTCGGTTCATCAATATTTTTTCATAATATGATCGAAGTTGTCGAGATAGGGTGACAATATACTGACAATCAGTTGTACCCCTTGTCTCTATATATACCTTCTGACGATTGTTTTTCCTCAAAAAGCAATCGTGTCGGATCCCTGTGCGTGATACAAGGCATTTGCACAAAGCTGTAAAAGCTGAGCATATTGACCATATTGAAGTACAGTATGTTAAATGCTAAGTCAAAGGTAACAACTATTGTTCTTCTATGCCATCTGTCATAAAGTCAATCCGTGAAAGTGGGAAGATACAAGGGCCGGAACTAATTTTCAAATGATTGTACATGTGATTGCTATGAAACAGACTGCTGCTAATTAGCTGATGAAAAGCAGAAAACTCCAATAGGGGTTTTCTGTTTTACTTTTACCCTGCTTTAACCCTTTCTTCTCTGAAACTTCAAATGGACAATTCCAGTTTCCTTTTTTGTCTAGTTGATTTTCACCATTTAGGATTGATATTCCCCCCCCCCCCCCCCCCCCATGTTTTTCAATATTAATCTCTCAAGCTTGACAATTACTCAACGGTGCACTCTGATCCGAGTTGTCACTGTTTGCATAGGACAAGTGTATTATTCACAAGTACACTGTTAATTGCAAAGCATGTGCATAAATGTGACTAGGGTTCAAAGGGTTAAGCAGTCCTCATTTAGTTCTTTTATGAGGATAGGGTAGACAGTGAGTCACGCATGAGAAGGCATTTATATGAGGAATAGGTAAGGGTGTTAACTCATTACCCCATAAATATGCCTTTTTATACCTTTAATTTTTCTAGTCATGAATATGCACCATAAGAAATATTTTCTATATCAATGCAGATGAAGCTTTATAAGCAGGATGAAAGTAAAGCAGAATGCGCCTTAAGGCGCATTCTGCTTTACTTTCAACCTGCTTTAAGTGGTCACCTATATTCAATATTAGAAATAGGCTATGAGGTAATGGGTTAAAAGGTGATCAATCATTAAATGTAAAGCAGTGGATGTCTTTTCCATAAAGGGTTAAACAACTTAATGAACTTACTGGGTTTCCCAGCTTCAGCATGATGTCTTGGGGCCACATGGATGGTGTCAGAGCTGAGAATGGTCCGCCTGGAGTGGGACTGAAGTCTGATGAACTTTTGTATGGAGATGTAGATGATATGGTGACGGATTCCCCACAACCCTCTGCTATGTCCTCTTCATCCTCAGACAGTGTCTCCACTACATGAACAAACAAACAAAAATGTTAGACAAGACAAGAGTTCTGCAGAAACAGATATTTTGTCACTGTAAAAGAGCATATATATTGATAAAATAGTGAAAATTATATAAAACAGAAAATGTATTCAATCTTGACTATTAAGAGCTTAACCCATTACCACATAAATATGCCTTTTTACACCTTTAATTTATCTCTCCACTGAAGAAAATATTTCCGATTTATATAGTCATGAATAAGCATCAAAATAAATATTTTCTATATATATCCTAGCAGATGGTAGCTTAAAGCAGGCTGAAAGTAAAGCAGAATGCGCCTTAAGGTGCATTCTGCTTTACTTTCAATCTGCTTTAAGTGGTCACCTATTTTCAAAACTAGAAACAGGCTATGGGGTAATGGGTTAATCTAATGCTTGATGTTGTTGCTGGAGAAGAAGCAATACTTTTGTCTATCATTTACTCCTATCAAATATTTTGGAATGATTGAAACTATTTTATAGTTGTTGGTTGGGTATATTCAAGGTTTATAATGAACACATCTGTCATCATCTATTTATCAGTTGCCAGTGGGCTACCGTTGATGGTGTTGAATCCAACTCCTGACATACTTGGCGGAAACAGACCATCAAACACTAAGGCGTTCATGAGATTGACTGTTTCTCTCAAGGACTTGTCTTGCTGAATATGTGGCAGGGATTGATTTAATTACTGCTGCTTAAAGTTTAATATTTACCTTTAATCCCCTATATACTCTTTACTAAAGATATTTAATATTTAAGTACAATGCTCGTAGTGGGCTGTCAATAAAAGACTGCTTTGGTTTTCCATTGTTTTACTGTTGTGTTAAAGTGTCTGAGACTGTGTATCTGTAATACCAATACATCATAGAATCCTATATAGGCTTTTACACTATGGGTGATAAAGCATAGGCAAATACAAGTAATGAAGTATGCTGCAGCCAAGTATAAACTACTATTATTGTTCAACTTCACTAGTTCAGTAGTCGTAAGTGATTTCATGTGAAATGCATGCATTTTGCCATGAAGAGCCTCTGAGGGAATGTCCTAGTGGTGTATTCGTGATCTAGCTGTAATACGCTTGTCTAGTAACGCTGGAGTCGCTTTATCGAACCCCTGCTGCACCAAATACCTTCACTATTGGTCCTTAGGATGGGACCTTAAAAACCAAGTTCCAAATGTACATGTATTGTGCTATACACAGAGTATTGTTGTTGTTGCTGCTAAGTTTTTTGCGTCCCCGGAGTGATCTAAGGTCTGCCTCATCCCACATAGTGTATGTGTCCACAGATGTCACTATTTTCGCATTGATGTCTCCTCAGCCGGCGTAGATGTCTAAAGTTGGGTTTCTGAAGTGATCGTTTTCGACATCAGGTGATGGTCTTCAAAACTTTAAAGTTGAATTGGTTGGAGGCTGGCATCTATGTGTTGAATTCCAATGATCAAGCGGTGAAGAGAAAAATAACAAAGTCTCATTGAGGTTCTTTCTATCAGAAAGGCGCTTCCTAGGGCCACACCCGCCGTTGTTGGTCAGGGATCCAGCCATAGGCTAAGACTGCCACGCTATGCCATGGACTAGATCCCAGTGTCTCTCTCACGACATGCATGTCTCGGGCGGGCCGAGAGAGTACACAGAGCATGTGGAACCATGTAGAGAAGCACTTGGTTTTCCCTTGCATTTTGTAATTGAGAGTCCTAAGGACCCTCAAACCTTTTACTTTGAGAGTCCCTCAGCATATTTGGGGGTCCCAAATTAATTTGATGTGTATAAAATGCCTTACAATGTTGACAAACAACTTGTTAAACCTTTGTAAACACTAAAACAGTGCAGATTCATGATCTCTGCTGACCTGAGCATGTCCCACTTCAGCACCCAGGATTTACATATCTGATGATTCGGGGGTTTGGAGTAAAATGTGGTCAAAGATTTGAGGGTCCTGGGGACTCCTGGGGTTGGACAAATAGGAGTCCCCGGTGACAGAATTGAGTCTCAGATGCTGGAAATCTGTGTCCGGGAAAACCCTCGAAGCAGTGGCTTAAGTTCTCCGGCCATGAGATTCCGTCTGTATCCTTGTGACCTCCCCTGAAAACTAAAACAAGTAACACCTACTGTTGCGTTCCCACCATAATTGGTAGAGGGGCGTTAAAACTCAGTCACAAGTTTGCAACTTGACAAGTTGTCCTACTGTCACAAATAAGTACAGTATTCAAGATCATATAGGAGAGTTCTGTTGGATTTTCAGGCTAAAAACACTATCTAATCACATGTCTTAAACATTGAAAAAATTGTTATGAAGTTTGGACCAAAGTATGCCATTGACTATCATAATGCAGTCTGTCAGTGTGGGATGCTGATTTGGAAATCACATGCAGCATCTGGACCAGGTTGTTAATCTTTTTCTGACTTTAAAAACATCTAAAAGAAACTCCAACCTTTTGTTGCTTTGGCGCTATAACCATCGGTTGACCTTCCGCCGAATACAGTTTTAGCAAGTTCCATGCTGCAGTGGCAGATTTTTTTTACTATGCAACTAGAGGACTCATATGTTTGGCTTCATTTCGAGCTAAAGCTGTCACACTGCGTAGTAATTTATTGACGGAATGAAAACATAAATTTGATAATTTTATAGAGTTAAAGTGTTTCCTCCATTTCTATTTTAAAACATTTTTGTAAATATTTCAAATCAAACAAGATAGGTTGACGTTTGAGTTTTAATTTAATGGCTTTTTGCCTAATCAATTACTTCTTGGACTATTTAATAAGCACATTTTTAAAAGGTCAATGGCGGTTAAAGGGTCTGGACGGGTACTCAATTGTCATAAGTTTTGCTTGAAATTCTTGTTACCCGTATTCAATAATAGGCCTTAGAACCAGGAACTATTTTCGCTAACGTCAATGAGGGAGCGATCATTAATCGTGCTGAATAGAGCTACACTGACGCTAATCAATTAAACCGCCCACACATTGAACATTTTATTTGTAAGCCACTTTACTGACCGACTACTGTAATGTTTGCGGACCCAAGTATAATAAAATACTAATTGCAAACAGGTTAGATCCAGAACAGCTCGTCCGAATGATCCTTAAATTGCCCTAAAATCGGAATTTAGTAGGACTGTTAAGATACAAATTTTGGGCAAATCGTTCAAATTGTCAATAAATTCTGAAACTTGGCACAGTGATTCATTGGGGTGTCAAAATCTTAAATGGATGAGAAGCCCAAAATCTGAGCCGGGGAAGGCGGCCATTTTGGAATTCAAAATGGCGGACCCTAAACTTAATTGTTTAATACTTATCTTTGCTAAGAATGCACATAGAATTCTGATTTCAGGTGCAAAGTATATGCTATTGGGGGTTTCAAACTTTGTTACAACTTATACTTTGCTTGCATGGCAGTCATTTTTAATTCCAAGATGCATGGCGGCTGTTAATTATAGTACTACAACTACACGCATTTCGGTATTTAGAAACCTTTTTATACAGAGGGATACCAGTTCGTGTCAGATTTAAGCATGCTACTGGGCTTCAGTTGTAGTTCTATAATGTAAGGCAACCCTTCCATTTCATATTTTTGACACCCCAATGAATAACTGTGCCAAATTTCAGAATTTACGTCTACGTTGGTACGTTAATTGCTCTGTCAGACTTGACAACTATGCAACGGTGCGCAAATAAGAAAAAGAAAAGGCAAAAGGAAACGATAGAAAAAGTTAGAAGAGACACTGACAAGAGTAACGGTGCAGGATAGATAAACGAAAAGAGAGAAAAAAGAAAAAAGTGTGTCCGGTTACTTTTCGACCATCAGGGCATGACCAATTCAGCTTGCGTGGCGCTACCTGGGCACTAGACCCGCTGACACAGCTCAGGCCCCTCATTTGATACTATTTATTCCCAATTTGAACGATTGTTTCTCTTCTCGGGTCTATTAATTCAACGCAGACGACTTTTTAGCTTTCGGCCATATTGCCGAAAGCTATTTGAATTATTACACGACAGTATTCATGAAGAAAAACGCTGCTGCCTACAGGGAATTCCCTTGAGAGCATCTAGGGAGATACCCTTCTTCTTTCGGTAGTAGGTCAGAGTTTTCTTCGACTGTAAATGTTGAATTCAAAGCAGGGAATGAGACAGTCGCCCCTCTCCGATTTTATTTACAATTAAAAGTCCCAAATATGCATCTAAAACTATGTACATGGATGCGCAGCTTAGAAGGCGGAGGCAGCTGGTCTGATCGATTGCAGCCTTGAATATTTCAAGTGAGGTCATGTCTGTGTCTATTTACTGAGTTGTTGGAATTGGTCGCCGGGGCCGCTCTCAAGTTCAATTCAAATTTTATTTAAAGTTGGTGCATAATTATATAACATTTTAACATTAGCTATCTTGTATAGCTATTTACCAACATAATGTAATATAACAACTTATACGAGTTTATTCTGAGGCAAAAAGTTTGGGACTATTTCTCTGGGAACTTCTTCCCGGGCCTGCACCTTGTCATCCATACAAAGTGCCATAAACCATACGCCACTATGCTATTCCTGAAATAAAACATGCCACACTAAAGTATATGAACGCATATTTATTTCAAGCTCCATGAAATGCTTTGACATCCTTTCTGTCTGAAAACGATATGGCATGGTTAGATCTACTTGCTTAACTACTTACTTTAAAAAATCCTTTAATTTCTTGTTCAAATGACGGGCTTCATAATTCCCCCTAGAGATGGGCACTTTTCAGAAATATAATATAGAACTCTCTTTTTTCAGACCGATAAACATGAACAATTATACACGTATGCAGAAGTTAAACATGTATCAAGTTTACAATGACACATGCCACCAAATTAAACATTATCCTGCCAATCGCGACTTAACTTTTATTTGCAAACAGTTTGGATCCAGATCAGACGCCAAACTGTTTGACTACCGTCTTTAATTTACTTCTAGAATCTATTCAAAAATAAAATATAATTATTTGGCCAATTTTGCAGACGACAAATTCACGATTTCAAAGCAGACGATATTACGTCTAGTATAAGGTTAAGGCAGCGTTATCTTTGGAGGCACAAAGACACCACGACCTCTTGCGTTATCTCAATACACAGAGCAGGTGTTATAGGTGAGCCAGAAGGGAACAATACACCTGTCATCACAGAGAAATAAATGTAATGTTCACAACACGAGGAAACAAAAACTTTGATCTGACAATAATTAAGCAAATAGGATGAGTGGTTAGAAGAAATAAATGGTTTTAAAAGTGCTATGATCAAATAGCTGTAATCCGTTTTCAGTACACTGGACCCACTGTCTGCAAAATTGGTCGTCTTCAGCAATTTCTCAGAATAGAAGTAAACAATATCACCACCATATTGTAATCGGGGTTAGACTGTGAAGGAGTTAACATGTTCAACCCTAGCTCGTCATAAACAAACAGTGTACATGTTATTTAGTATACTTGTCCTATACAAATTTGGAAGATCGTGGAATGAATCAGGGGGCTCCTACAGAAGCCCTCTGATCAGGGCCCCACTGTTTGTCATTTTGCAATGAATTGTAAAGAAAAGCCAAAATAGTAAACAATAAATATCTTTAACTTTTTGAACCCTAGTCCCGAATATAGGCGTGCTTTTCAAACAGTGTACATGTGAATATGACACTTGTCCTATGCAAACAGTGAAGACCCTGATCAGAGGGCTCCGAAAGGAGCCCTCTGATCAGGTTCTTCACTGTTTGTCACAATGCCAAATATTGACAAAAACAACCCTTAAAAGTCAGAAATGGACTAGACTAAAATGGAAACTGGAATTTTCCATTTAAAGTTTCAGGGAGGAAAGAGTTAAAATGATATTCAGCGGAGTGCATTCATGGTGGAAGTAATGTTGTAAGATGGGTGTACAAAATGTATGAAATTGACGTTTTCAAAGAAATGTTAAAAAATACATTGGAATGAAAAGCAAAAAAACCCAACCTCCAACAACAAACAATTACAGTAACATTTATGTAAAATATAGCATATCCACTAAAAAATCTATCATCTACGGTACAAAACTGCAAAACAATAATTCAAGCCTTATTCTGCTGTTCGGAGATTCTCGCATTAATATACTGTTCTATATATCAAACTTCATTCATAGAGTTTCTTGAAACAAACTATACTTTTCAGTAGATGCCATATCTTAAAATATAAGCATGGTGTCACGCCAGTGCTGTCTGTAACAGTCTGTGTCTCTTAAGCATACACTCAAAATTCATCTCCAGTAATTGTAAAAGTACCGGTACATAGACCAGCCTGCCCATGCACCTACCGTACCTTTAAACGTAAATTTCTGATCATTCATAATTGGTTGAACTTCTGAATGGCATTGACTTAGTTTCTGTTTAGGTTTAAAATACTCTGAATAACACTCATTATCAAACCATAGCTTAGCAGACTTTTCTTACTACTAAAATTAACTGTACGTAATATATTCTTTTGGAATGATGTGCGTTTTCTTAGTCAGCATGTCAGCATCTTTAGCAGCATTTACTAGAATATCTGAGATGGTTGAGTTGATGTTATGGACTTTATTCGACATATCATCATGCCAATGTGTTCTTAATTCAGTTCTTCACCAATAAATTATGAAGTGCCCCTTCAATATAATACAAAAATGTATCTTTGCCTCATTATTCCAAGTTCACCGTGTCAACGCTACACATGGGGAGGGGGCTGTGATCGATGTTGTGCACGGGTGTATGTGTTTAAGCGACAAACAAAGACACTCTGTGCGTAAAAATTTACAGAACCGCTAGTCGCACGGATTGCAGCAATCATTTATCAATTGCCAGCTAACAATTTGATAACTTAGAGTGTCCTGACTTTTTCAAACACCTCAACACAGCATATTCGTGTTCACAGCTTTCAGACTAATGAACTCTAGTTTTTTGGTATTTTTCTTTGTTTTCAAAGAGCTGTTTTCATACATTTTATGCGAAATGAAAGAGTACGATGTTATATGATACATTAATTCACGTTGATATAGTGAATAATTTGAGTCTAATGAAGCTGATGATTGCCAGATATAAGTGATGTACTGCCTTGTGAAGTGTTTGAAAAACCAGGATACTCTGAGTTATCAAAATTGATAAATGGTTGCTGCATTCGTGCAATAGGTATATAACATTTACACACAACTAGCAGTTCTGTAAAAGACAAAATATTTGTTTTCACTCCCCGAATTCCACTTAAGGGCATGGTCCACCAAAACGGCTCTCCTATATAACTTATATAAAATACGTCATTTCCAAGGTTAAAAAAATACAATTTTTATTCCAACCACATATGCTACCCTATATTTCCCACAAAGATACACCCTTGCACAAGTGAAAAATGCAGAGAAAACAGGGGGTCATGTGGCATATAAGAAAAATATCTTGGCTTCAGTGACATGACTGGTGTTTTGCTACATTTTGAAATAGGCACCGGTTTAAACAGGGACATGTCACTTCAGCTCACATAATTTCTCCAAAAACCCATCTATTATGACAGAAAGTCTTTGTATCTATTCTCTAACACACATGTGTTACATAAAAAGCTCAAAATAGTAAATATTTCTTGACAAAAAGCTATTCTGAGGCAAAAAGTTTGGCACTATTTCTTTTTGGTGGCCCAATACTTTAAACAAATTCCCCCGTGCGCCACACCACAGTCCCCCCATATGTAGCGTTCTACACATTGAATTGGAATCAGTATCCGAATTATTATCAGTAGCAGGAGTTTTATCATTTTGGATTAAATTTTCAGTTGAACATGAGTTTCTTATGGAAAAGATATTGCTAACTGAATATAATATCTGGATTTTTTTCTGGACAATTTACAAGCTAGTCCCTTCATATTCTGCTGACGGGTTCCCGCGGAAACTATGACATTTTCTCCTATTCGATGCCTCTCGGTGTCGACCCTCGTTACATTCACGTGGAGACGGTGCGATTTATTAATGCATTACTTCAAGTTTTAAACCAGTCTACTGTCCTCGAACTTAGTAACGAAATAAATCCGCCACATTGTTTACAAAACAAATATTGTTCAAAGTTTGCAATACAAATATTTTTAACCTGTTTTGAAACTAAAACATAACATATTTTCAATAGTTAGCAAGATAATTAAGTTTAAATTGAATATCGAGCTTTAAAACAGGAAAATTGTGTAGTAGAACTACTTTTTAGGCAGGTGCGTGCTCGGAAGCTGGTGTGTACACTTAATGTGTTATCAGGCTCCAAACAACCATGGTGAAAGTGAATATTTCATGACATTTAAAGCTTTCTCAGAAGTATATATATCCTGGAAGATAGTTGGAATACAAATATGTCATCAGACGCAGTTGCTAAAACTGTTGGCAAGAAATTGTAAGTATTGTTGACTTAATTGAGAAGTTGCAAAGTCGAACAATTTGCTACTGATTTCACCAGCAGTGAGCAATTATTGAAATGAAAAGCAACATGCCTTCTGTATCAGTGTTTGTTCTTCTTCATTTCGAGAGACTTCAATCGAAAACATATATTAGTGCTACCTGTTAAGCATAAATAATGCACAAGGTTTACTTTAAGCACAGAGAACATACTGTTTAGGTGTGAAGTAAATTGGCTTCTATATACCTTGCTCCTGTTAGCTTCTACCATAACCCGGCCTTCCTTCCTCCGGCTGCGTGGCGCAGGGGTAGAGCGTCCGCTTGCAGTCTACATCTACAGGTTACACCCTGCCGTCATCCTTGACTACTATAGCGCGGTGATGGTTTGCGTAAGAAAAGAAAAAGAGAAGTATTAGAAAAGGTAGACATCGCTGTGCTGGAGGTTGCGGGTTCAATCCCTGGCTGGGTCAAACCAAAGACTTAAAAATCGGTAGTATAATGACTTCCTTCCTTGGCGCTCAGGATTTAGGGTTAGCATTACGACTGGTTTGTTGGTGTCGGGATAAAGTGACCCACTGGATTCAGTCCCTGGTGACCTCATAACTTATTAAGTGCCCCTGCTTGTAATACTCAAAAGAGGTGTATAGCAGTATAAATAAAACAAAAAATAAGACTGTTCAGTACTTTACTGATGACTCCATCGTCTAAGTGACACAAATGAATTATTATTGATGGCATTGAAAACTGGTTCCATGTGCTTTTGCTTTCCGGATGCCTTTGCATTCTAGGCACCGGCAGTTTAAAGCATTAATTAGTAAAATATCCAATTGCAGGAAACTTTGTTAGGACTCTTCATCAGAAAACAACAACAGTATGAAAAGATGTTTCTAACAGGAATAGGTAAAGGCGTGTCAAAAGGTGCATTTAGAGGGGGTTGGAGGATTTAAATTTGTTGACATTGCATTCACAACTCTTACTCTGTGACTGCTTTTCTTGAACATTCTTACAATTCTTGATTATTCAAAGCGTGTTTGAGAATCATATCATAAACTATTGTGACTGACTAAGCGGTATATATGCAAGTAGGCCTATATGCAAGCTAGTTTTTGTAGCAAATCCTCAGCTAGACCATAACAGGGCTGCCACTTCTCCAGATTTTTCCTAAATCTTCGGATTTTTTTTTATAACATGGTAGCTTAAAGCAGGCTGAAAGTAAAGCAGAATGCACCATAAGGCGCATTTTGCTTTACTTCCAGCCTGCTTTAAGTAGTCACGTGTCAAAAAACTAGAAACAGGCTATGGGGGGTAAAGGTATGATTCGTAAATTCACAATTGAAAAATTCAAATTTCACAATCTAAGGATTTTTCATGTCAACTTATGGCAGCCCTGCCATAATTAGCATTACACTGCAGAACTCAAGTTTGCAAATTGAGCCCCAGGGGAGCTGGTATTTATTTCTCAGTACAAAATACAATTTGGTGGCAGCAGTGGGATTAGGGATGAATTATCATCATCATCCCTGATTCTTTGTGCTAATGTCTGCCACTGAGCAGTTGATTATAATATAACTTCGAGACAAAGTTGAGAGATGAGATTGGCAGAAACATAGCTGCAGATGTACAAGACGCTGTAAGTTGTCTTACTACACAAGTTAGCTAATCCAGTATAATGAATGCTATTAAAAGTAATACCGGGGTTTTTCTTTCAAAGTAAAAGTTTGTTTTACTTTCCTGGATTTTGCATGTTGAAAAAGTTGTTTATGACATTTGCAAACAAACCAAAAGTAAACAATTCTGATAAAAAAAAGTTGGACACTGAAATTGATGTGTCACAAGACGGCAACTCGATTGATGTAGGGTTGAAGGGTCTTTAACCAAGGTTGATCTCAGGATGCCATTACTGTAACCATAGATAAAATAGAAACAGATGACAGAATCGTAATTGGCCTTAAAAATTTCTGAGTCTGACTCCTATGTCACTTCGCCCATTACCCCATTATAAGTCTGATTCTAGTTTTGAAAATAGGTGTCCACTTAAAGCAGGTTGAAAGTAAAGCAGAATGTGCCTTAAGGCACATTCTGCTTCACTAAATTCAGCATGCTTTAAGCTACAATCTGCCAGAATATAAAAAAAAAATTCTTACAGTGCATGTTCTTGACTGTATAAATAAGATCTATTTTCATCAGAGGAAGAATAAATTTGAGGCGTAATTATGGGGTAATGGGTTAATATAGTAAATACTTACTTGTGCACCATTCAATGGCTTTCACAGAGATAAGATTTTCTTTCTTTGAATCCTTCACGACCTAAGAAGTTTAAAACCTGGATCTAAAACAACCTTTTTTTACTTCAGGTTTCCCATTTATGATGATTTAAAGCAAAAATTAATGCATTAATCATGTATAAAGTGGTTCAGTTAAAATCAGGGCAGGACAATTCAACTCATCATGTTAACCCATTCCCCCATAGCCTGTTTCTAGTTTTGAAAATAGGAGACCACTTAAAGCAGGTCCAAAGTAAAGCAGAATGCACCTTAAGGTGCATTCTGCTTTACTTTCAGGCTGAACGTTCAGCCTTCTTTAAGCTATTATCTGCTAGGATATAGAAAATATTTCTTATGGTACATGTTCATGACTTTATAAAAAGGAATTATTTTCTAAATTGGAGGAATATATTAAAGGTGTTAACTGGCGTATTTATGGGGTAATGGGTTAACCCTTTCACTGCCATTATAATGTCTAAACATGTCTAACATATTCACAGCCATAACACTGTCTGCTCACAATCTATTATCATTGGCTTTTGTTTAAGGCAGTTTGACTTAAAAAAGGATGTATAAGAGCGTCAAACAGTTTGGATTCTGATCAGATGCTGCATTATGCTGCCTCTGATGAGGATCCAAACTGTTTCAAATATCAGTGTTGGCTAAAGGGTAAAATTCTGATCATTCACTTACCCAATGAAACTCGTGTCATATTCTCTATTTAACTACTTTCTAATCCTAAATTCAGTAGTGATATTAAATTATAAGGAATAATTCGGAATATTTATTGTATTCATGGAGGTATGAAAAAAACCTGGTCACACTTTTGTATGAAACCGTTTTTCAAATTATTCGAATATTTGAATTACAGTGGCAAATACGCTATTCCTACCCACTTTAAGCGTTTCTTAAGTGTTTCTTACGCGTTTATTATCTGTTTCGTTAAATGCGTTTCCTAGCCGTTTCTTTACGCGTTTAAAAGAGATCGGATGAAAGGGTCATCACTTAGCCGACTGACCCCTTAGCCGAGACTGCATTGGTATAATCGTTTATTAACGCGTTTAAACGCGTTAAAATCGTTAGGCATTAACCGTTCGTTAACCATTCACTATGCGTTTCTTACGCATAGATTAGTGTTTCCCCCAGGATTTGAAAGGGGCATGGTAATTTTTTCCTGAAAAGGGCACATTATAACGCGCGGCAATCACCTCTTAGTTAAAAAGGTGCAAAGTAATGTGGAACACAAGATATGTTAGTAAAACACTATACCCTATTATGTGACCATTATTCTGAATGACCTTGATCTTTGTCTGACATGACATAAATAGAGTACACGTGTATACCAAATATGAAGTTTCTATCACATGTAGTTCCAAAGTTATTGCCAAGCTAAATTTTACAATACAGTAGCATAGTTGACCTCTAAATAGCCTTGGCCTTTGTTGAACATGACACTAGTTGTACTGAGCTAAAGCACATATTGACTTGAGTACAAATAGATATCTACCAAACATAAAGTCTATGTCATGTAGCTCCAAAGTTTCTGAGCATAAAATGAGCATTGAAAAAATGAAAATTGCAGACAGTGCAGAATAAGATCAGATGGCGTTTTCAAGAGCCCTCTAATCTTGGTCTGTACTGATTTCCCATGTCCAGATATGTAGCCCTTTTTTGTACCATTATTCTGAATGTCATTTCTTTTCCCCTTCAATCTTCAGACTTAATAACTTTAGTTTTAACAGGCATTATAACTTTTATTCTTCCCGCTTCACGCTAGCCGACGGCGAGGAAACTGGTTGAAAAAAATAAATTGACAGTCCAATCACATAGAAACACGGCAAACATTCTTAATAAACCTTCTTTTTTATCATGAAATCGAATCATCATTCATATTTCTGTTTCTATGTTTCTCTCTTGGTGGTTGGGGTCACATTACTTTAAGTGGAATATCATTTCTGTTGAAAAAAGTCGCTAGCGTATATTCGCGAAAACTGATGACAAAATGTACGTATACACGTTTAATCTTTTCCGCTAACTGTGAAGTTACCAGCCCCGCGATGTTTAGGGAAAATCAAACATTCTTTTTTCAAACGACAATTTTCAATAAAACAGTAACGTAACGGTTTCAATGAAATAGATAGATAAGATCGATTTAGAGTTGGTTGGACGTCGGAAGTTTTCTATCTCTAGTTCATTTGGTCTAGAAATGTGGACGAGGCTACTTCCAGTGGCTATAAATGACAGGGAATGAGCTAAAAATAAACTCGAAAATCGACTACGGAAATTAACGGTGGACTATTGGAAGCATTGTTTGAAAATTATCGGTCACTTCGGACACTAACCGAGAATCTATTAAGAATGGGTTAATTACGATTATTTATGGGTGTGGTCGCGAAAACGTAATTGCTACGCTTCATCATAAGGATGATAAGCGAGGTGTTCAGATTGTAGGATGTGCTAAAATTATGCGCAGTAGAAACAATAACATCCGGATTGTCGTTCTCATCGTGTAAAGTTGAAAGATACAGTAAATTACTTTAGTTTTGGTTATAAATAGCAGGTGCTATGAAGGAGAAACCGCCGAAACACTTTGGGAAACTGATTTTCGCGTCATATTAGCGTACTTTTACATTACAAATCCTTCTTTTTGATTGGTTTACTTCCTTAGTTCTCAGCATTCCATTGGTACGTTATCGAAATTCGTGTGACGATGCGAACGCTTACGATATGGTTCAATGCATATCGTCCCAGTAAGGGGTCAATTAGCGATCTATCAAGCAATTTACCGAGTATCCTGTCAAGATCTTATCGGCGCGTGTCAAGTCAGCCGGGTGTTCAAAGGGGCAAAACAGTCACCAACATGAAAATAGGGCAGCTCGGCGCTGATAAAGGGCAACATGCTTCAAAAAGCTCATGTATAGTCCATAACCAAAAGTCAAACAGTACCCCAAAACATCTGTTACTCGAGGGAGTCACCATCCCAATGGATGATACCACCACCCACCTAGGTATAAAACGCAACACCAGAGGCAAATTGGATGTTGAGGACAAAATAAACCTGGGGAGGAGAACGGCGTACTCCCTTCTTGGAGCAGGATTACATGGCAGAAATGGACTGAACCAAGCCAGTAAAGCACATATTTGGAACATTTATGTCATACCAAGATTCATCTTCGGAATCGAAACAATACCATTCACAGCAACCGATCTCAGAAAACTTGATAATTTCCAGCGAAAATCCCTAAAACAGATACAACATCTGCCTAACCGAGCATCCAATGTAGCAGCTGAAGCCTTAATGGGCATATTGCCAGTAACGGCACATATCCACAAGTCTACAATGAACCTATTTTACAAAATCATCATCTCAAAAAACTCAGTCCTGTATAAGATTGCAGAGAGACAACTAGCGGTAAAAACAATACAAAACGGAAGCTTTTTCTCCAGAGTCAGGTGCCTTCTTCTACAGTACAACCTCCCAAGTGCATATTCACTTATAAAAAACCCACCGGAAGCAGGGAACTGGAAGACGATGTTGACTGAGGCAGTTGACACGAGAATCGAGTCAAGCTGGAAAGAAACAATATCGGAGATGCCATCGTTGAAATACCTAAACCCACAAGCGGTGAAAGTTGGCAAGCCACATCATATGTATTCCACGGTTAGGGCCAGTGTAGAAGATGCAAAAAGAGCGGAGATAAAGGCTCGCCTCATAACAGGCTCTTACACCTTACAATCCAACCGAGCAGTTTTTAATCAGTATGCAGTGGACCCATTATGCAGACTATGCAAGAAAGCACCTGAAACCAGGGAACACTTTCTCTCCAGTTGCGAATCAACAAAACACATCAGGAACCCCTTCTTGGAGAGGTTGAGCTCTAGGCTTCAGTCGAGCATCCTCCAACAGGTGGCCGTTTCAAACAGGCCAGACCTACTCACACATCTTATACTGGATTGCACACACCCTGTCGTCTGTAAAGACACTCCACCCTCCAATAGTGATAGGGAAACAACTGAGCTTCTCTCCAGAGAATTGATCTCAAAACTTCACCATACAAGAAATAGGAAACTTGCACAACTTGATTAGAAACCACTTAGATCCATTGCCAAATATAATGCTATGTACTATATATCCCCAACCCCTATAACCGAGAAACCTGTATAAGCATATATAACTGTAAATAAGATAATGTATATAATCTCCATCCCTCCCCCACAAACTCCAAGCAGCATCCCTTTGAATCTGTAGAGTCTTTTGCTGGTAGTGTTAACCAGCGATGGTCTCTAATAAGGGCTTGATGGAGGTAGAATGTGACGCCGAAAACCCAAATGGCGATTTCAGCAGCACATTCACCCTGCTCAAGCTATTTTTCTAAAAAGAAATGAAGAGAAGAATATATATTATAAGCTTGAAGGGTGTGGGATAGGTTTTGTGTATTCGAATCTTGTCATGTATCCAGGTATATATGAAACCATTATGCATGATTTAAACCATACGACACTTGCATATAACAGTGTCCTTAAAACTTCATGACCCCTAGAACGTCTCCATAGCTGAGACAATTGCTAACCCTTCCCCCCACAGCAATGCCTTCTGTGGGGTCCCCTCCACATCTCAAGAGCCACCCTTGGACTACCAAGGATGGTTCCTCAGCATGTACACTGGCCTAAAGAGGGAAGAATGTGAAGGTGAAAACTCAAAAGGTGCCTTCTCCTCCACATTCATCCTGATTGTAGCCATGTTGCATGAAAATAAATACGTGGAATTGGACGGCTACAGGGGGGCTTGTGAGGGTACGGATTAATGAACAGAGTCATTTAATTATAGTAGAATAATGAATGTATCTAGAGTAGTTTAGTTTAGTCTAGTCTTGTAATTCTCATTGCCGATCTAGCTCATACATACCTATGATCTCATTGATATATACATACACACCAGCCATGCCCTCTAAAACAAAGTATTGGAAGGCATCTAGGAAACACCATGTCAGTTCACGGTAACAGCTTATCTACTCAGCAGATAGTTACATCTATGACCAAATTATGGATAAGTTGGTCAAAATCATCCTTTTAGTTAATCCTGTGTTTCAAAACAATTTAGGTGCCCCTTTTTCTGAGATCTTCAGAGGTGTTATACCTACATAATTCAACAAAATTTCACCCCTGATACGATGAAACACATGTTGTTTCCAATCAGATTCCAATATGACCTCCATGGAGGAGGTCATGTACTTTCTCCCGTTTCTGCACCATTAAGCATTATAGCATCTCGACCCATTCCCCAGAAGAGCCACAATGGAACGAGCTTTTCCGTTGTGACTCCTGAGATGAGGTACGGGCCTGCAGGGGGGAGGCTGTGAGGCGGAAGTAACAAAATACCCCTGCCTCGCGGTCTCCACTCTTCAGGTTGTGCCTCTCTCCAAACAATTGGATAGGGAAGGTTGCTTTTAATAGCAGGTGAAGGAACGGGTAGAAGACTGGATTCTGGTGCTAATAGTGGGGGTATCTGTCACCATTATGGATAACACATAATCTAGATCTTCTCTGTATCATAACAGAATCTCAAAATGTCAGCAAAATCTAGGCTGCTGATTCTCAACCTTAATGCTCACTATAATAATAATTAGAATAGCTATACAACAAAGGAAGTGCTTTATGCAATATTTACTTTAAGAAGTGGCAAGTGCGGTTAAATAGTCATATATGGTGTGATAGAATATCACCGATAAATAGAGTCAAGTGAACCAAAGTGAAATCAAGACAAAGTGTGCCTACAAGACAACAAAACTCGCCAATTACACGTTCAAATAAAATTGAACGGTGCTCCGACAAGTCAACGGAGGAATATACAACTACAACAACAACAACAACAACAACATGGCGGGGTACTAAAGGGGCACGGCGCTGCGCCGTGCTAAAAATGCCTAGGGGAAACGCTATAGATTAACACGTAAATGGGTAGGAATAGCGTATTTACCACTGTATTCCTAAAATAAAGTGGAATTATTTTCTTCAGTTGAGGAATGAATAAAAGGCATAAAAAGAATACTTATGGAGTTATAAATGAGTCAATGTATTTAACTGTAACTTGTTTTAAAAATCTACAAAAAAAGACACCATAAGAAATATTTCTTATAATTTCTAGCAGATGGTACTGCTGCTAGCATACAGTACATTGAAAGTAAAGCAGAATGTTCCTTAACCCATTACCCCATAGCCTGTTTGTAGTTTTGAAGATATATGACCACTTAAAGCAGGTTGAAAAGTAAAGCAGAATGCGCCTTGAGGCGCATTCTGCTTTACTTTCAGCCTGCTTTAAGCTATTATCTTCTATTTTGTAGAAAATATTTTATATGATTTTTATTTGTGACAGTATAAATTGGAACTATTTTCTTCAGTAGAGTAATTAGTTAAAGGCGTAAAAAGGCGTATTTATGGAGTAATGGGTTAACCTGTAATCAAACTATAATGTCACATACATCATATGGCCACTTCTGTGTTTGAGAGGTCTGCTTAAAGCAAGATAAAATTAAAACAGAAGGCTCCTTTATGAGCATTCTACTTTACTGTTATCTTGCTAAAAGCATGCAGCCTGATCGGGAGTATTCAACGATCAGTGAATCCTCATTTGATTACATTCATTATAACAAGTTCTATGACGCGTATGCAGAAGAAGAGTAAAGGTTTCCTTATGACGCTTACGGTATACAGATGATAGGGTTTAACCTATTACCCCATAGCCTATTTCTAATACTGAAAATAGTAGACCACTTAAAGCAGGTTGAAAGTATAGCAGAATGCGCCTTAACCCTTTCCTCCCTGAAACTTTAAATGGACAATTCCAGTTTCCATTTTAGTTTAGTCCATTTCTGACTTTTAAGGGTTGTTTTGTTAATGTTTAGCATCATGACAAACAGTGAAGACCCTGATCAGAGGGCTCCTTTCGGAGCCCTCTGATCTGGGTCTTCACTGTTTGCATAGGACAAGTGTACTATTCACATGTACACTGTTTGAAAAGGACGCCTATATGCGGGACTAGGGTTCAAAGGGTTAAGGCGCATTCTGCTTTCCTTTCAGCCTGCTTTAAGCTACCATCTACTAGAAAATAGAAAGTATTTCTTCTGATTAATATTCATAATTGTATAAAATGGAACTATAGTCTTCAGTGGAGGAATGAATAAGAGGTGTAAAAAGGCGATTTATGGGTTAATGGGTTAAGTCAAACATTGCATGTCCTACAGGACCTAGTATCTGAAATTTTTCCTGTAACATATGCAGTTAAAGTTGCTTCAATCCTGTAGGAGATTGAAATAAAGTTGCATGACTATTGTTGACTTGGTTACATGCCAGTTAATTAGCCTGTTGTGTTATTGGATTTAAAATGACTATCAATTCATTGCTACCAAGTAAAATCAATATTTTCCATTCATAATTGATCAGCAGGGGAGGCTTTGTTTGTGTTTACTTGAAAACTGCTACTGTGGCTGCATGCAGATGTTGCTAAATGTAATATGGCTCTAGATAAGAATGGGTAAAGTGAAAAATGCAATACAATTTTTGCTTTATGTAGCTTTCAAACATTTGGGGCAACTCTAAATACGTAGCATATATAAGCTGAGTCATGTATTACTCTTAGCAAAACAATATTTTTAATCAATCAATCAACGACTTTACTTGGAGAAACACACACAGAGATAATTTGTAGACTTATTCAACCCGTTTATCGCTTAATGTTGACTTTGTTAACAGCTTGGATCCAGACCAGATGCTGCGGTATGTGGTCAGGATTCAAACTGTTTGAGAATCATATCTTAAGTCATTCCAACATAATAATTGTCTGTTAATATCGCTCACGACTGAATATCGTGGTGTTAAACAGGAGAAGCAGTGTACCTTATGTTAAAATTAAGCCATTTTAGGGGTATGCAGGAATGTAGACGAACAAAAATTAATACAGACCTGTAATAGTACATCATCAGACTGTGTCATGCTCACACGCTGTAATCCCATCAGTACATAGAGGCAGGTGTTTGTGAGGAGTATTAAAGTGTTAGAATACATAGTCTGTTTGCCTTTTTAACCATTTGCACATATCAAAAAGATCAGCAGAACTAATTAGCATAAACAAATTAAACAGCAATGTTTATATCCCCGGCCACAACAAGTGTAGTGTGTAATCTGTCCATCTGCATAGGCTGAGAATTTTGTCAAGCTGTCGTCATTTAGCAGAACTTTTATTTTTAAAAATCAGTATAGATCTGATATGTTTTTGCAGTTTAATTCTTGAATTATCTCCCTTTTCATGATTGTAACAGTTCGAATTTTGTCCGGAGATTTACTCAGTCATGTCGCAATGGAACTTTTTTAAGTTTTGTAATAATGTTGGTCACCATCTGAAACTGTATCTAAGTCAACTACATGCATATTATGCAATTGTCGTTTTGATTCGTCCCATCATTCTTGAATTATTTTTATTGAATTGATTTGAAATAAACCGTATATACCTGAAACCAAGATTTGAAATAAACCGTATATACCTGAATCCAAGATTTGAAATAAACCGTATATACCTGAATCCATGATCGTTAAGTTCCACTCATCTTCCCTTCTGGTGTTGAATTATTTTGGCAAAAGCTTGTCTTCAGAATTCAAATTATTTTCTTTAAACCTTATTCTCAGTGGCAGGTATGATGTAGATATTATGTTACATATATACAGGTCAGTTATTAAATTACGTTAATGTCAGATTTATTTGCAAACCCAAACCCATCTCTGTGTCAAATGGGATGATGTTCTATATTCATTCCCCTATCTCCCCCCATCTTTCCACTTTTCTCAATCATTTTCTCAATAGCATTGGATGTAAATCAGCTACATTTGACTGTTTTAGTAAAATCCATATTGTTCCTACTCAAAAGTGTTTAACAACTTTCAGGTAAAGGTGTCTTGGAATGTGTTTCTGCAGGGTTGATAACTAAATATACAGTTAATTTTTAACCTTTTACTCCGCATAGCCTGTTTCTTGTTGTTAAGACAGGTGACCACTTAAAGATATCTCCTGGCGACCTTTTGGTCATAACGCCTTGCCAGACAATTTACCTGCAAATCTCATGGTTCTTATGATTACCTGTACTACAGTAAATCATTGAGGTGTTTCATGTGAGGCCCGCACCATATAATTGACAGTTTGGTTAGTAAAACCCATTGAAAATCCCCTTGAGTGTGATTATGTAAGGGCCTCTCTAGACAATCTGAGATTTGTGACATTGGCTGTGCATGCTTTACTACTGTTTAACTGTTACTTTCACACCGACCGAGAAGAATGGGGTGGTAGTCCATCAATTGACTGAGGAAATATCTTTAAAACAGGTTGAATTTTAGTAAGTTAGCAGAATGTGCCATAAGTTGTCACTGATTCTGCTTTACTTTCAGCTTGCTTTAATTAAGCTACCATCTGCTAGGATATAGGAAATATTTCTTCTGGTGCATATTCATGACTGTATAAAATTTTCTACAGCGGAGGAACAAATTAAAGGCATAATTTATGGAGTAATGTGTTAATAAGTGTATTGTGTCTGTGTTTCAGGCGGTACTATTTTGAGGTGAAGCGTCTGGAAGATGGCTTTGACCTGTCTGGTGTCAATGCTCCCCAGCTGAACCACCCACCGCTGAAATCGGTAAGTTAACTTGACACCTACAAAGCGTCAGTATACAAACCCATTAACCCATGAAACTTTTAATGGGCAATTCCAATTAAGTATTGTCATTTTTTGACTATTTAGGGTTGGTTTTAACAATATATTGCAATAGGACAAGTGTAATCCTCATAGGTACACTGTTTGTAAATGACGAGTATACTTGTCACTAGGGTTGAATGTGTTAACTCTTTTAACCCTAGTCCCGCATATAGGCGTTCTTTTCAAACAGGGTACATGTGAGTAGAACACACTTCCTATGCAAACAGTGAAGACACACATCAGAGGGCTCCGAAAGGAGCCCTCTGATCAGGGTCTTCACTGTTTGTCACAATGCCAAACATTGACAAAAACAACCCTTAAAAGTCAGAAATGGCCTAGACTAAAATGGAAACTGGAATTGTCCATTTAAAGTTTCAGGGAGGAAAGAGTTAAGCAGTCAATTAGTGAAAACAAACATAACTGCTAAATGCAGAGTAAAAGTTAAAAAGCAGCAAACTCCTAAAGGAGCTTTCTGCTTGACTTTTCTCCTGCATTATGCAGCTACCTGTATTTTAGACTAGATCATAACATTTTAAAGTGTGCCTTAGCACAAAATATACCTTGCTTAAATTGCCTGTTACTTAGATTTGACAGTTTTAAAGGTTATATAACTTTATGCATTAAATTGTATGTGAATCTTGCATTTGACTGTAATGCAATAAAACAAAACTTTATTGATTTATGCAAAAATTAAATTTGATAGACTAACTCAGTATTTGAAATGATTGTATCCCTCAGCACAATTAACTGACTACAAATCTTGCTTTGAACCATTACCAACCTACCCATGTTACCCAACCTAAAAGCAGGTTGAAAGTATAAAGTAGAATGCGCCTGAAGGCACATAATCTGCTGTACTTTCAATCTGCTTTATTAGCTACCATCTGCTAGGGTTTAAGAAATATTTCTTATGTTGCACAGTCATAACTGTACAAATAATTGAGCTATTTTCTTCAGTAAGGGAATACATTAGGTGTAAATGGTGTATTTATGGAGGTTAATTAAGCACTAGCTGCTGTATCTTTTGGCTTTTGGGCAGAATTCTTCCTTGTCTGCCAAAGACTGCGGAGACTGAGTCACTGACTGAATTTTTTTCAGAAAAAAAGAATGTTTTGCATTCGTTGTGCAATAAGTTGGGTTGCAGGAGGGAGTGAGGTGGTGTGGGGCTGACTGAGGTTATACTTAGTCTTATTAATTTTTGAAAAAGTATAATATATACATTAACTTATAAACACATTTTTCATTAAATTATTTGTTAAATTCTCTAGCTGCCCTACATTGTGAAACAATATTACCAGGGCAGACCTGGAATGTCTAGGCCCAAACATGTAGAGAAGGTAGGAGAGAAAGCACCATGTTATATACATTATAATACATGTTTAGAGTTTTATATTTGGTGTTGTGCTTGTAAAGGGGTATTCGGATTACAAAGGTCCTGGGAATATTAAAATATCAAGAGGTCTGAGAGGCTGTAGAACATGGATTAAGTCTCAAATTCTACATATGAAACATCCTGAATTATTACCAGGGCTCTGGATAAGGGGAGTATTTCAAATATTTAAATCTTTATTTCTGCATTAAACCTTATGGTGTCACTACTTATTAGAATCGTCTTATCTGGAGCCCTGCTATGACTACTTCTTCTAAACAGTCACTATAAGTATGTACAGTCAAACTTGTTGCCCCATAGCTTGTTTCTAGACTATGGAAGATACATGTAGGTGACCACTTAAAGCAGGCTGAAAGTAAATCAGAATGCACCTTAATGTGCATTCTGCTTTACTTTCAGCCTGCTATAAGCTACCATCTGCTAGGATATAGTACTGGTAAATATTTCTGTTGGTACGTGTTTGTGTGAATGTATTAAGTGGATTTATTTTCTTTCATTGTAGGAATAAATTAAATGCGTAAAAATGTGTATCTATGGAGTAATATATGGGTTGAACTGTCTTTCATCAAAAAAGACTATAAACACATCATCTTTTTCAGTGGTGACTGCGGGCATACAAGTTTGACTGTACAATAGAATTTAATGTAACAAGGTCTTAAATTGACTAGTGCAGCTCTCTGTCTCTTATGATCCAAACCATCAGCCTCAGATCAAGGGGTACTAATCATATTACAGAACTTTTTGACAGTATGGTGCTTAAGGTTGTGTAGACTTTTATTTCATTGTCAGTTTTGTACTTTTGCATTTATGAATGAGCCATATCACTAATTCAGCAGACAAAAGAGTTGAAGAGAGCATTCCAAGCAGTGTAGACTTATATCAACAGAATCTTTGTAAGCCTTTACATACTCTTGATAGAGTCTACCTCATCAGGTTAACGATGAGCTATTGGAAAAAATTTGTATGTCCTGACAGCCTGCGTAGACAGAACTTTCTACTTCGATTTCAGGATGATTGATAACCAATTGATCGCTTCTTTGTTATGGGCCCGTCACACCATAACGTTCTGGCCAACGTTCTCTGAACGTTTCAATCGTTCAATTTTTTAGCGTTCTAGAATAAAAATGACACATCTGGCGTGTGATTAATGTGTGCCTAACGCATAACTAGCGTGTGTCTAACGCACGAGAAGCGTGTAACATCGACCAAGTAAGATACCCCTAAAATCATTAGCGTATGCTCATGTGCAACTGGCGCGCGACAAACGATTTATCAACGTTAGACGAGCGTGTTGAGCATGTGACTAACGTGTGACTATCGACAGAACAGTGTTTTGCTGGCGTATGGACGTTTGTTTGACGTTAGTCACTCGCCGCGTGCGCTAGGGGACCGTTAAGCGGTCGTTCAGAGGTAGCCAGTGAGTCATTCACTGCAAAGCAAACGATTAGTAACAACCAAGTAACGCTAGAGTAACGACTGACTAACGATAGACGAACGCGTGCAATGCTTGATGAACGTTAGTAAAACGTTCCACGAACGTTCTTAAACGATCTCCAGCGTTTAAATTAAACGTTAGAAGAACGCTGGTCTCAGAGAAAACTTTTGTGCATGTTCAAAACTTTTTTTTCGGACCAGCGTTCTCCGACGATCACCGACGTTTACTAGCGTTTACTAACGTTTACTAACGTTCACACAACGCTCTTCTGGCGCTATCCCAGCGCTATCCCAATGACCATGGGCGACTACCAACGTTTCCTCAATCGTCAGAGAATGTTGGCCAGAACGTTATGGTGTGACGGGCCCATTAAACACTGAAATCTAAGGAAGGTGTTAAAAATTACAGTATCTAATCAAATCATGCAAATTTTGTCACTCATCAGAAAAGATAGTACAGTGGTAAATACGCTATTCCTACCCACTTTATGCGTTTCTTAAGCGTTTCTTACGCGTTTATTATCCGTTTCGTTAAAAACGTTTCCTAGCCGTTTCTTTATGCGTTTAAAAGAGCCCGGATGAAAGGGTCATCACTTAGCCGACGGACCCCTTAGCAGAGACTGCATTGGTATAATCGTTTATTAACCCGTTTAAACGGGTTAAAATCGTTAGGCGTTAACCCTTCGTTAACCGTTTGTTAACCTTTCACTATGCGTTTCTTACGAATAGATTAACGCGTAAATGGGTAGGAATAGCGTATTTACCACTGTATGCTTTCCTCTATGAAATCAAACTGTGCATATTCTTATCTAACACCAAATCTGAGAAACCAGACTGAACCAGCTGATCTGAGTTTATTCTGTTTGTGTTGTTTGAGGGCTCTTTTTAAATGTGATATGGCTCAAAATTTGGTAGAGCACATTAGTTTTATAGTATATTATAAATGTATACAAAGGTTTCCAGATAAGGGGAGTATTTCAAAAACTAAAATCTTTATTTCTTCATCAAACCCTATGGTGTCACTACTCATTAGAATTGTCTCTAAGAGACGAGTCTAATGACTAGTTACACCATAGGATTTGGTGCAGTATGAGGGAGAAAATGTTGGATTTGTTCAGATTACTCCCCCTTATCTAGAACCCTGTATACAGTCAAATCTGTGCAATCAAGCAAAAGAAATTGTACAAATCATGTTTACGATAGCTGACAGCTAAACACAGGACAAACATTACCTTCGTTCTGCAATAACCCTTATCGTGCTAAGAATGACTTGAATAACATTTGCAAACAGTTTTGATTCAGATCAGACGCCGCGTATCACGGCGTCTGATCTGGATCCAAACTGTTTGTCACTCATATTCAACATTTCTTCAGATAAAAAACCATTAAAACTAATTTTGAGCTTTTTTTCGCTGACAATATATTTGAAGCAGACTACACTTCAGCATGGTTAAGGTTAATTAGCAGATTTCTGTCTAAATCATAGATGTCTTAACCCTTTCCTCCCATAGAAGCGCCTTTTAGCACATTAAATTTATTCCTCCATTGATAAAAATAGTTCCAATTTACACAATCATGAACAAGTATTATAAGAAATAGTTTCTATATCCCAGCAGATATTAGCTTAAAGCAGGCTGAAAGTAAAGCAGAATGCACCTAAGGTGCATTCTGCTTTACTTTCAACCTGCTTTAAGTGGTCACCTATATTCAAAACTCAAAACAGGCTAATGGAGGAAAGGGTTAAACCATACATCTCTATAAAACTAAAAGGTTGCATGCATATAGCACAGGTTTGTCTGTAATTGATGTTAGCCTAGAACAACATGTAGCATGTTGACAATGGAAAACAACATGTCTCCTGTTCAAGACTCGTGGATGTAGAAATAAGGAGAGTATTTCAAATATGAAAAATGCATCAATTTGCAAACGGTTTGGATCAACATTAGGTGCCAAGTATATAATTTGGCATCCGGTATGGATCCAAACAGTTGGATACATCTTCTATCAATGTTTCTTCAGCCAAACAGTAAAGAATTTGAAGAGATATTCAGGGCTCCAGATAAGAGGGAGTATTCTGATCAAATCCAACTTTTTCTCACTCGTACAGCACAAAATCCTATGGTGTTACTACTCATTAGAATCGTCTCTTCGAGACGATTCTAATGAGTAGTGACACCATAGGGTTTAAAGCGGAAATAAAGGTTTTGGGTTTTGAAATACTCCCCTTATCTGTAGCCCTGATATTACCAGTTTTGAAAACAGTGGAGAATGAATGTATTTGATATATAAGTTAACAATATTTTCCTGGGCTATAATGTGTCAGAAACTGAGATACACATCTGTCTGTCAATTTCTGTCATATTCTTACATTGAGCAATGTGTACCAACAAGGAGATATGTTTTTTTTCAGTTAGATGTTTTATAGTTTTATATTTTAAATTACTAGAAATTTTGTAACTTTTGTATTCAGCGGCCAACCTTACAGTATGATGGTTTACATGACAGAGCCCTGAAACACTATTTTAGTCAACCAGAGGTTAAAACACGTCTCACACAGTTGATGCCGGTAAGCATAGTGGTTATAGCTATAGTTGACTGCACGAAAACCAGTTAGGTATTAAACTCTTTATCCCATAGCATCAGCCATGTTTCTAGTTTTGAAGATTGGTGACACTTAAAAAAGGTTGAAAGCTAAGCACAATGTACCTTAAGGCACATTCTGCTTTACTTTCAGCCTGCTTTATCTACCATCTGCTAGAATGTAGTAAATACATGCATTTCGTATGGTTCATATAAATTCATGGTTATATAAAGTGGAACCAATAGGTAAAATATAACTAAAGTTATTGCCTTCAAACTATGTTTTTATTAGCTCACCTGAGCTAGCTCAGGGTGAGCTTTTGCAATCCTTGAATGTCCGTCGTCCGTCGTGCGATGTGCGTCGTGCGCCGTCCGGTGTCAACAATTTTAGTGTTTACACTCTAGAGGCCACAAAATTTATCAAATCTTTCTCAAACTTGCTCACATTGTATATTACCATAAGAATTCGGATGAGTTCGATTATGGTTGAAATCAGACCAACAGATCAAGAGTTTAACCTACCTTTGAATTTCTGAAAATGCCATATTTAACTGTGTTTACACTCTAGAGGCCACAATATTAATTCAATCTTGATCAAACTTACTCAGATTGTATATTACCATAAGAATTGGGATGAGTTCAATAATGGTTAAAATCAAGCCAATAAAAGAAGAGTAATCTACCTTTGAATTGCTGAAAATGCCATATTTAGCAGTGTTTACACTCTAGAGAAACACTTTTTATCGAATCTTTCTAAAACTTATTCTGATTGTATATTACCATAAGAGTTCGGATGAGTGCGATTATGGTTGAAATCTGACTAACGGATCAAGAGTTATATCTACCTTTGAATTGCTGAAAATGCCATATTTAACATTGTTTACACTTTAGAGGCCACAATTTTTATCCAATCTATCTCAAACTTGCTCAGATTGTATATGACCATAAGAGTTCATATGAGTACGATTATGGTTGTAATCAGACAAATAGGTCGAGAGTTATCTACCTTTGAATTGCTGAAAATGCCATATTTAAGGGTGTTTACACTCTAGAGGCCACACTTTTTATTCAATCTTTCTCAAACTTACTCAGATTGTATATGACCAAAAGCATTCGAATAAGTGCAATTATGGTTGAAATTGGACCAATAGGTCTAGAGTTATCTGCCCTTGAATTGCTGAAAATGCAATATCTAACAGCGTTTACACTCTTGCAACTACAGTTTTCAATGGATTTTTATTATACTTGCACACAAAGTATATAGCTATAAGTTTTCGAAGGAGTGCAATTATTGTTGAAATCAAATAATTGAGGCAATAGTTATTTGCCCTTGATATACTTTGAAATGCTAGGAAAGGCTTCATTTCAGTGTTTAGGCTTTAGTTACCTGCCATTGATGTACTCTACTATACTAGAATTATGAGGCTGTATTCCAAAATTGTTTACATGCTATACTACAAATTTGAATGGATTTAGATTAAAACGGGTGAAACAGAAAGGTTAAGCTATCAGGCTTCAGTACAACAGGTGAGCGATATCAGGGCCTTCAGGCCCTCTTGTTTTTATTTTAAAAATAAGTAAAGTATTAAAGAGACATATAACTCAAAACAAGATCATTGAACGGAAACCAAAATGAAAAGTTATTTTCCATGTAAACGGAGAAAACTAATTATGAAATTTGGTTACTGTAGCTGAATAGGCCAATTGAAACTGAAATTATTTTCAGGGAACACTTTTTAAAAAACAAAATGTTTAAAGAGGCAAAACTCTGAAAATACAGAGACACAGAAAAAACCCTTACTTTATGTGAAGGAGCTTCACTCCCTGTATCACCATATCAAATTTAAAAGGAATTGAACTAAGAACAAACATGTTCTGGCCTTTTTCAAAAATGCCAATATTTGACAATAAAGGGGGCATATAACCCTGCTAAAAATATTCACAAACATTTGAACCGATAACTCTGTTGAGCTATTGTGGTAAGGAATATTTGTAGTAAGATTCATAAAATCAGTCAATAAATGAAGGTTAGAGAGTGCTAAGAAGGAAAAGTTAACGGAGGGACAGCGCAGGGTTGTACCATAATACGACATGTTTTCACGGCATATAAAAACAGTTTTGACTGTGCTTTAATTCCTCTAAGGAAAAAAACGTAATTCAATTTTATTATTATGGCACAATTTGCTGGGTCAAAAAGATTGTGTGCATTCTTTTCTAACTCAAATAAAAGAAGTACAAATACTGAATCTTAAAGCTGTAGATATTTTGTTTACATAGTCATTTTAAATATACAACACTGTTAACCATTTTAATGCTAAAAATTCTAATTGACACATCCAGTCTCTAATAAAAGATTAGTTTACATTGATTTCTCCCAAAATATTAACAAGTTTGAAAAACACAACAGACCATTATGAGAGAGTTATTTTAAGAAGCCCTCTTATCAGGATCTACACTGTTTGCAAATGATGGATATACCTGATCATGAACTATAAGGCTTAACCCTTAGCCCGCCAAATAAATTGTCGTCTGCTATATTTCTCGTCTGCTTCAAGTTTCAAAGTGCTTCAAAGTTGCTCAAAATTGCTGAAAATGTTGTCCGAGTGCCAAACAGCTTGGATCCCGATGAGACGCCGAGTTACTCGGCGTCTCATCGGGATCCAAGATGTTTGCATATGGAGTTATAGTCGCGAGTGGCAGGCTAAGGGTTAACACACTATGCTAGATTGATAAAATATAAGCTATATGTCAATAAGAAGACAAATAGATTGTATTTACTCAGATTTTCAGGTATACAGTCAAACTTACTGTAATTGACTATTGAATTAACAAACATTACAAAGTACGGTGATTGTTTAGTTCGCTGGACAAAAACAATACAAAAAGCTCCTGAAGGTGCTTTCTGCATTACTTTTGTCCTGCATTATGCTGCCATATGTCCTTAAGACTGATAATTATATAGTCCCTTCCATTTTCAATTATTACAAGTTTTACCAGAGTTCTCCTCTGTCAGAGTTACATGAACTAATGAAAACAATTATGTTATTTATTTTGATAACTCTGAAAATGGAATTTTAAGTATCCAGAAATCTGCTTCTATACTTATATAGAAATGCAGGAAATGACACGCTTGATTCCAAAATTTTCCGGGGAGGCATGCCCCCGGACCCCCTAGGCCTCTTGGATCGCATCTTTGGCCTCTTGACCCAAAACATAATGAAAACCCTGTATTATTATGCTGTACCTACTCTAATCCACTATACTAGCATTTGAAATTATTCATTTTAACTGAGAAACTTGCAGTCTTACTTCAGCGTTTTTTTGGGGACCTGTTCCCAATTTAAAACAAGGGCTTTTTTCCCAAAATGAGCATTTCTCGGCACGATTTTTCCCCAAAGTGAGCTTTTTACGACTCAATTTTTCCCCAAAATCAAGTATTTTACGCCGTTTTAGGGCATACTTTTCCCAATTGGAGGGGTACCAACTCATTCCCAAAGTGGTGAAAAAAACCACTGTACTTTCACCATGATTGAACCAACCACCTGCTTTAAACAAAAAAAACTCATGTCTATAATCTTTTGCATGACCCAGTATTGGCTGAGGTTTACTGTGCAGAGTGCACTGTATAGTCTAGGTTCTAATATTAGCCCGGGGGGGAAACAAAATAGCAGACAGTTGGCAAGACTCCATAGGATTAGGTGACTTGGACACTAATCCATTTATCTACAGCCATTACAGAAAACACTTACACAAAAGTTAACCATGAACCCTTCTAGTGTGGGAATCTGGTTGTCCTCATGTCACCTTTGTAAATAGTTTGTATCCTGATCAGATGACAAACAAATTTTATCATGATCCATACCATTTGTCAACAAATGGTAGATCTGTAAATAGAAGAAAGAGCCAAGTTGAGAGTTAACCCATTACCCCAATAGCCTGTTTCTAGTTTTGAAACTATGTGACCATTTAAAGCAGATTGAAAGTAAAGCAGAATGTGCCTTAAGGCACATTCTGAATTACTTTCAACCTGCTTTAAGCTAAAATCTGATAAAATTTAGAAAATATTTCTTTTGGTACATGTTTATGAATGTATAAACTGAAACTATTTCCTTCAGTGGAGCAATAAGTAAAAGGTGTAAAATGTGTTTTTATTGGGTAATGGGTTAAACCTGACTACACCTTGACTATGTTAACCCCCTCTCACTTAATATTCATACATTAAATATCACTTACTATGAATATTTATCATCTGAACTTTTTCATTGACTAATCAAATAAGGATCATTTCCCCAAGGAAAGACTGCAGACTCATGTCAGACAGATAGGATAAGAAAACATTGCAGTCTACACTGTTTTTAAAAAAGTGTCAAATATATGCTAAAAGCCGGAGAAGGGTAAAATCAGTGCTCAGAAGACTAAATCTGGTCCTGATATCACTAATGCTTCATTATTGTTGTCAGCCTTTTTTCATATTTTTAGTTATACAAAAAAGTGATGCATAGATATAATGTGCAACGGCCGTTTGGTATCTAGTTAGATGCATCAACATTTAATCTTGATCCAAACTGTTTGTAAATTTCTTTCAGCTTGCAAAAGGCAGAAATATGGGTTTAACTGAATGCATTGGGCTAGCTTATAAGAGCAGAAATCCTAACAATGAATACATAACCTTGATCTATTCAAAATCAAAATAGCAGTTTTGTCTGTGAACCTCATTGTGAATGAAAAGAATATAGCCCTTATTTGCAGTGTAGACCCAGATCAGAGGGTTCCTGAATGAACCCTCTGATCAGGATCTGCACTGTTTGCCATAAGTCTAAATATTTTCTGGACATTAAGAGTCAATGTAAACTGATAAATATTTAGAAAATAGAAGAGACTCCACTTGGAATGTCAGCAGTTTAAGTGTTAAAAAGAAGATATTAAATTGTTACCATTACTTTTGTAAATTTACTCTTACAGTGCAAGGACCTTATTGTTTAGAGTTAGACCAACTTTTCAAACAATGTATAAACCCAGATCAGATGGCTCCTAAATGGTCTCTCTGATCAGGCTCTGCACTGATTGGCATGCAGTTGAATATTTTTTAGGACAAATCCCCTAAGACTCAATATGAACTGGTCCTGTATCAGCAATAGGAAGAGTCTGGACAGTTAAAAAACTCAGTGTTGTAAAGATAAACCCTTTGCATGCTGTAGCGGCGGATATATCCCACAGTGATCATCTTTGCAAACAGTTTGGATCCAGATGAGACGCCGTGTTACGTGGCGTCTCATCAGGATCCAAGCTGTTTGACTCTGATCCTTTTTTGAAAAGAAATTTAGAAAATTCTATTTTTAGAACAGTAGCAGATGACAATTATTGCAGACAGAAGATTTACCCAGCATGCAAAGTGTTAATGATTGTACATTATACTTTTCTGTAGCAACCTGAGTCCTTAAATGGCAACAGATAACCCTGGTCTTAATGGGTTTTAAACTTTTGTAGTTGGAACTCTTAACTACAATGGTAAACATAAGGAAAAAGTTTGCTTTAATCTTTTTCTCTTAATTTCAACATTTGAAAAAGGAATGACTTGATATTTCTATTTATCTAATATAACAAAACCCTGCACTTAATTAGACTGAAAGTATGAGTAAGCTCCCTTGCCAATCAACTATTCTCTCGCTACTGTAGGAAGCATTTTCTCCTTTGCGTCTTCACCAAACCATATGTTTTGACCATAAATCAGAATATTCGATGTAGTTTGAAAATGTTACCTTATCTGCGGCTATATAACGATGGCCGTTATATCAACAATATCAAGGAGTAAATACCCAATTGCACCCAAACCTTATCTGTAACCCTGCAAATTTTACTGTTTGCAAAATGTCATTGTTACGGGCTTAGGACTGACTGACAGGGAAGGCAGGGCTTCCATTTCTCTGGATTTTTCCTAAGTTTTCGGATTTTTATCCTAGCAGATCGTAGCTTAAAACAGGCTGAAAGTAAAACAGAATGCGCCTTAACCTGTTTTAAGCAGTCATGTGTCTTCAAAACAAGAAACAGAATATGGGATAAAGGTACGATTAGTAAAATTCCGTCTGAAAAATTGAAAAATTGAAATCTTCGGATTTTTATGATCAACTTATGGCAGCCCTGGGAAGGGGATTAATGAGCAATCAGACAAGCAGTGTTTAATGACTGTTGGGTCAAATGCACTCAACAATCAACAATCAGTGCCTTATATGATAATGTATACATGTAGCTTCAATGGCATGCATTTTGTTTATTGATCATTTGATTAATTGCAGGGTTAATTACATTTGAAATATTGATACATTAAAGCCCTGATTTTTCAACCATGCTCTTAAACCAAGACTGATTGATCATGCTAAATATATACAGTTAACAGCTTAAAGCAGGTTGAAAGTAAAGCTGAAAACTCCCGCAGGAGCTCTCTGCTTTACTCTCATCTTGCTTTAAGCTGTCTTCTGCCATATATGTTTTAAAAAGAAACCTTGGGTTGTGTGGTCTTAGTATCTTGACTGAACTGCATTTAAATTTAAATTGCAATTGTTTGAATTTTAATTCGGACAAAATACTATGTGGTCTCACTGTCTCAGAGATATTATCTAAGGTGTTTATGAGCAGTGATATCTGTTTACTTAATTGTTAGAACGCAACTGGTAAAACGTTACCTTTGGTTATGGCAAAATTTATAAATTTATCATGTAAATACTTGTTTGTACATTTGTTTTTGAGCTTATAATTGTAGTTAGGTCTTGTTTATTATAGCACTTGTTTCATATTGTACTATATATGTACCTAATTATGATGCACAGGGGTTCAGATAATTGGAGAATATGAACTACCGTAATACTGTCTCTCTTTAACTCTGCTTACGGCGCGTGCTAGTGGTGAAGCCATTATAACCTTTGCAAACAGTTTGAAGCCTAAATGAGGTAATACAGAATCTTATCAGGATCCAAACTGTTTGACAATCTGACCACGGAATTATACAAAACGGAATAGCAACTAAGCGAAATTGAATAGGCGAGTACCTGAGCTCTCGCGGCGGTTGAATTTTGCGAGATTATGTGTCACGTGACAACATCTTCACTTCTTTGCCTCGTTGTCTGCGATTTCTGGCGTGAAATTTACCGACTCGAGTGTTTTTATTGACATTTTATAGGATTTAAACGACTATGTGGACATTCCTATCAATTCACGGGAATAAAAATCTGTGAACAATGCTTCGAAAACACACATGTATCTTATTGACTACCGATAGACAGTCTCTTATCAAGTCTCGTGAGTCTCGTATCCGCCGCACGAGATTTACGATATAGCGCGAGGTTTTGATTCCGTCAGTGTATAATTCTGTGATCTGACCTTGTATTGAAAAGAAGTTTTTGACAGACAAAAAACTTACCCAGAATGCAAAGAGTTTTAACCCTTTCCACAGCTTTGTTTTCAATGTTTAAGATTGATGGTTACTTAAAGCAAGCTTAAAGTGAAGCAGAAAGCTCCTGTAGGAGCTTTCTGTTTTACATTCAGTTTCCTTTAATCTTTCACCTGTCAGGATGCAGGAAATTGTAAAGTTTCCTATGGTTCTTTAACTCTTTCCTCCCTGAAACTTTAAATGGACAATTCCAGTTTCCATTTAATTCTAGTCCATTTCTGACTTTTAAGGTTTGTTTTTGTCAATGTTTGGCATTATGACAAGCAGTGAAGACCCTGATCAGAGGGCTCCTTTCGGAGCCCTCTGATCTTCACTGTTTGCAAAGGACAAGTGTACTATTCACATGTACACTGTTTGCAAATGACGCCAATATGCGTGACTAGGGCTCAAAGGGTTTTAATAGGCCATGATAGAAACAAGAAAAGGCATCTTTATGAGAAATAAGAAAATACGCTAAATTAAGGGTGCTACTATGGAGAGGAGGGAGGGGGAAAGGGTTAAACCATATGTTGTGACATTTCATTGAAATCATATATTTAGGGTTACATAATTTCAGAATGATGCAGACCCACATGAAGATGATGTTAAACGTCTACTGAAACGCTACATGTACAAATACAGATTCATAGTAAGTAAAATTTTATCCATTCATTGCTTTTCAAATTATAAAACCTTTCTGTGTGGGAGCTGAGAGCTATTATATCCTTTGCAAACAATGTAGACTCAGATCCTAAAGGTGCCCTATGATCAGAGTCTGCACAGATTGCTATACACTAAGGTATTTTGGGTACAAGTCATTTTTCAAAACATTTTGTGAGTACATACTCTGGTAATTGTGATTCGGGTTCGTCTTTTCCTTAGCCAAATAAGAAATGATTGAATATGGATAGATTAGAATATTTGCCATAGAAAACCATTCCCTTTGCTTCTCATTCACCCATTACCCCGAAACCTGTTTCTAGCGTTGAAGGCAGATAACCACTTAAATTAGCTGAAAGTAAAGCAGAATGTGTCTTAAGGTGCATTCTGCTGTACTTTCAACCTGCTGTAAGTGGAAAACTAGAAACAGGCTATTGGGTAAACGGTTAAGACTGTTCTTGAGATCTGGACCTGGCGTAGTAGTAGCCGGAGGAATATGGAAAAGTCTGGCAACATACAATATTCATAGCTCTGATAATATTTATCTGTATCCTAAAATATATCAATCAATGGAAGATAATGTACATCGCCAGTGCAATTAACAGTTCCCTCAAGGAATGAGGCGCAAATAGGCACAATAATTATCAGTTTATAACTACCAGTCAATGAACACACATTGATACAGACTAAGGCCACTCTATTACGGCCTTAAAATTGTGTTAATTAGTAGGTGTTTAAGACAGGTGATTGCTTAAAGCAAGATGACAGTAAAACAGAAAGCTCCTTAAGGAGGTTTCTGTTTAACTTTCACCTTACTTTGCTTTAAGATGTCACCTGTATTCTATACAATCAATTAGTCTTCTTTTTGTGGTTGCACTAGAGAGGTTTTACTGTATTGTGAGACACAAGTGACCTCCTCAAGCAAAATGAAAGTTAAGGAGGCAGTTATAATGTTGGAGTTTCTGCTGTTCTTTCATTTTGCTTTTAGTGATCATCATTTTGCTTTAAGTGATCACTTGCACCAACCATTTTGCCTGGTTGCAATAACAGATATTTACTGTATTACAGCAAAACTTGTTTTTAGCAAACATTCAAAGATGTTTGGGTATCTTAAAAAACAATAATACCCAAAACAGCTTAGTGTATAAATAGAATGTTAAAGCCACTATATTTCTCCCACATAATCAGAATCGAACATTTTTCTAACATGAAATTTATGTCACTATCGTAAGCGTTCCATATAAAAAGAAGTAATACGTGGAGATATTTGAAGCAATATTGCTAACGAACAGTGAAATTTGTGGAAACAAGTAATCAAATTTGTTTATTTTTTAATAGCGACGAAAATTTACGGACATACTCTGTAAAGCTCATTTGCATAATTCTATACAACAAATCGAGTGCTTTACAATCAAAGAGAGACAACTCCTTTAAGTTTGGCCTCTAAACTGATGTAATGTATACACATTGTCGCGGCCGAATCAATCACGTGACCTTTATGCAATCGTTCGAAAGTTCTCGGAACCAGCCCGTAATCTTATTTGTAAACAAACCCGCTTATAATGTAAACCACCACGATAAGAATTCGACACATTTAGGAAGGATTCTTTACAAAGTGGGTGCATATGTCAGGCTTAAATTCTTACACTTGATTTCACTTAGTTTTAATACATAGAAAATGCACACATATAAGAAATTGCGCGTTTTAAACACCAATTTGAGCGGGATTGTGCCTTTAAGTGGGTGTCTTTTACTTAAATTACTTTTGCCCTGCTAGAAACACACTCAATGTTTTGTCATTTGAGATCATCATTTTGATTTTATAATAATTTATTTGCTGTTGGATATATTTCTGGCTGTAATTGTCAGCCAATTAACAACATGAGCAATCAACCTTTAATATTGAATGCCAGCAATATTAATGAACCTGCTGGTTTAATCAGGCTGAAAATAAAGCAGAAAAAGGGAGAAATCTGCTGTACTTTCAGCCTGTTTTATGCAACCATCTCTTTTAAAACTGAAAACAAACTTTGAACATAATTATGTTTCACAGTCAATGTTATTTAATATAGTAAAACCTCTCTATTACGACCACAAAAAAGAAAGCTAATTGATTTTATAAAAGACAGGTGACAGCTTAAAGCAAGGTGACAGTAAAACAGAAAGCTCCTAAAAGGAGCTTTCTGATTTACTGTCACCTTGCTTTAAGCAGTCACAAGTTATAAACACCTAATAATCGACACAATTTAGTGGTCGTTATATAGAGGATTAATTGTACCCCATTGTTATCCATCAGTTTTGAATTGCCAGCAGTTTCATTGATCCAACTGCACTAGTATTTTATCATTTTAACTTTTTTTGTGCAATTGGCAAAGAATATTGATGCAACATTGCTGATCTGATTTTAATGAGATCGAAGTTCACAAAGGAACGCTGCATGGGCATGTGTGGGCTGCTTTTCAGGTTTTATTGACTTTGTACAACACACTCTCACCTCCAGCTGTGCTAATAATGTAGATATAGCCTCACAGGAAACACACATGGTTTCCCTGCATCAGGATACCTTTTGTTAAAAAAGCAATTTTTGGTGTTGTCGTATACAGTTAACATTGTCTTTTAAAAAGTGACACTTCTAAAAGAGGTGAATAAAAAGTCACGTTTTTCTGCACTGAGCAGCCACCTGTATTTAGATACAGTGGAGAATCTGTTATTCTTTCCCGTTTAAACGCAAACGTACGCAAACGCAAAGCACTAAAACGTAGAAAAGTACAACTTTTGGACAATTCTGATAATTCATCTTTATCTTGGTGGCAAACAGTTTGGAGCTTGATCAGACGCCGGGTTACCCGGCGTCTGAACTGGCTCCAAACTGTTTGCACTGCAAATAATAGTTTTAGCGTATTGGGAAAGAATAACACATTCTCCACTGTAGTATAAGTTTCTGTTAAGAATAGTTACTGAACACAAGGTTAGCTTAGTCTGTATTAATATTTAACATGTTTCATGCACAATTCTGAAGGAAATGGCAAAGTAGAAAATTTTCTGATATAGAACAGTGTAATTATTTTTTAATCAATCCATGCTGTTTTATAATTATTTAAAGGTCAAATGTTTATATTGATGTTATATTATTAGCTGTATCAAACATAACATGTTATGATTTAGTTATAACTTATGAGTCCCATGTGTTTTAATCATATCTTTTAATAATTCATGATAGGTGTCATGTGTATTAACCATATCATTCCAACATTAAGTTATTAGGAACATTTGTTTCCTCCAATAAGAGGGAGTAAAGTAAAATTGCTCTCAAGTTCATCGCAAACCCTATGTTTTGACTACTCATTTGAGAATTGCCTCGTGTAATGATTCACAATTTAGGGTTAGGAAGACTAATAAGGGATTTAGCATTTGAAATACCCCCTTATGTGGAGCTAATTGGACCAACCCTTTACTTTGCATAGCCTGTTTCTAGTTTTGAAGACAGGTGCATGACCATTTAAAACAGGTTGATATTTAAGCCGGATGTGCCTTAAGGTGCATTCTGCTTTATTTCAGCCTGCTTTGCAATACCGTTTGCTAGAATTCAGAAAATATTTCTTATGGTGTATTATAACTCATGACTGTATCAATTGGAATAATTTTCTTTAGTTGAGGAATAAATTAAAGGTGTATTTATGGAATAATGGGTTAGGTGGTATTTTTTTTTAGTTTTATTTTACTTAAACACTGTCAATATTTTTGGTTTCTTCATTTCTTTTATTCCCCTCTCGCTCTTATTAAGCCTGAAAACCAAGAGAACTCGGACAGGTTGTTTCTTTTGAATGAACCGCCAACATTTATCAGGAGAGGTCTTGGCAACAAGACTGAGAAACATGGCAACAGACGACCAGTCCGACAGATCATGTCAGCTCCAGCTGGTCAGGTTGGCCCAGAACACTTTGTGCACATTGTCAGTGGCATGGTCGTAGTACATAGATATTGTGTTGCTTAGTATAAAACCTCCCTTACTACAGTGGAGATAATGCTATCCTTTCCAATAAAGCGTTAACGCTAAATCTATTATTTCCAGTACAAACAGTTTGGAGCCAGATCAGACTAGAGGTAACCTGGCGTCTGATCTGGCTCCAAACTGTTTGCAACTCAGCTGAAAATCGATAGTCAGAATTGTGAAAAAAATGTTATTTTCTACATTTTAGTGTATTGCGTTTGCGTTTTGTTTGCGTTTAAATGGGAAAGAAAAATGTTTTCTCCACTGTATCCCCACTGTAAAATTTCACATATTACAAAATGCTAAGTCTTTTACCTTTCCTCTAACCCTAATGTTGTGACTTCTCTTTAGATTATCTCTTTGGGACAATTTTAATGAAATGTCACAACAGAGAATCTGTTGATGAAGTAAGATAATATTAGTACATGTATTACTTAAATACACATTACCAGTTGACAGTGCGATACAGAGTGATGTATTTAATTCGAGACATTTTTGGGGGATATAGCCGATCTGATGACTGCCTTGGCGCGAGTCTGATCGTTTTTTTCCGCCAAAAACGTTGAGAGCTAAATGCAACACTCTGTAGCACATTGTCAACTGGTGATGTGTTAATTATATGCCTTGAATACACACCAGAAACAACTAAATAGTTGTTTAAATCATTTTATATCCAATATTTATTAGTTATTTGAAGCAGAAGAAGAATTTTTGTATGCCACAAAGTAT
This sequence comes from Gari tellinella, assembly GCA_922989275.2. NCBI lineage: Eukaryota > Metazoa > Mollusca > Bivalvia > Cardiida > Psammobiidae > Gari > Gari tellinella. The sequence continues at coordinate 98,047,124 of OV277856.1, read as the reverse complement.
AACGCGGCACTTGCACATGAACGTAAATGACGTCACGTTAAACCGAAAGCGACGTCAGAGTAAAATACAAAGTGGCTGATACAAGGTGGCTGATACAGACTCTTGTATTTTACTGAGCAAATACAGGCGGAAACGCTCGATATCATACGAAGGCATATAATAATTCTTAATATTACTTAATTCCTTATTTCTCCACTTAACCCTGTGTTTGGACCACTCCTTAGAATTGTCTCTTATAGACAAAACTAATGAGTAGTCACAACATAGAGTTTGGTGAAGAAATAAAGAAGATTAATGTTAGCTTCAGTAATGACAGGCAAGACAGATCTTGTTGTTAGTTCCATCTGGTCAGAACTTGGTCCAGAACACCTAGTGCACATTGTCTGTGGCATGGTAAATTGTAGCACATTTATATTGTATTGCTTCTAATAAAAGATACCTCAATTATCAAGGAGAGTATTTAACTCTTTCAACACCATGGACCTGTTTAAAATATACACATTATATTTGCAAGCAGTGTATACCCTGATCAGAGGGCTCCTATAGGAGCCCTCTGATCTGGGTGTACACTGTTTGCTAATTTAGAGTACTCAGCAGTACAGTGGAGAAAACGTTATTCTTTCCCAATAACCGCGTTTACGCTAAAACTATTATTTGCAGTGCAAACAGTTTGGAGCCAGATCAGACGCCGGGTAACCCGGCGTCTGATCAGGCTCCAAACTGTTTGCCACCAAGATAAACATGAATTATCAGAATTGTCCAAAAGTTGTTCTTTTCTACGTTTTAGTGTTTTGCGTTTGCGTACGTTTGCGTTTAAACGGAAAAGAATAACAGATTCTCCACTGTATTTATTAAACTTACCAAAAACTCCAAGTAGACTGGTTCATGTTTTGATAACTGAAATGATCCACAAGGGAATCTAATAACACTTGAGAGTTACTTAGTGTTGAAAGAGTTAAATGCTTTATGCATTACCCAATGTTATGACTACTAATTTGAATTGTCTTTTCAAGACACTTCAGATGTGTAGTAAACACATCCCTCTTATTTAAGGACACATTCTTGTTAAGATTAATTATGAAAACCAAGATGCATTTTATGAGCAGATCACCTGACAATGTCAGGTATCATGGAATTGCCTGCTGTAGGACAAGCCGTGTGATGATGATGCTAGCTACATCCACTTTTGTTTCTGTTCTCACCCAGTAGCATACGGCTTATCAAACCATCATCAAACTGGGTGATGTAATGTTTATTGGTACATTTTTAGCTCACCTGAGCTAGCTCAGGGTGAGCTTTTGCAATCCTTGAATGTCCGGCGTCCGTCGTTCGTTTGATTATGGTTGATATTGGACATATAGGTCAAGAGTTATCCACCTTTGAATTGCTGAAAATGCAATATTTAACAATGTTTACACTCTAGAGGCCACAATTTTAATTCAATCTTTCCCAATCTTGCTCAGATTGTATATAACGGCAAGAGTTCGGATAAGTTCAATTATGGTTGGAATTGGATTGATAGGTCAAGAGTTATCTACCTTTAAATTGCTGAAAATGCCATATTTAAGGTTGTTTACACTCTAGAGGCCACAATTTTAATGCAATCTTTCTCAAACCTCATCAGGTGGTATATGACTTAGAGAGTTCAGATGAGTTTGATTATGGTTGCAGTTGGACCTGTAGGTCAAGAGTTATTTACCTTTGAATTGCTGAAAATGCCATATTTAAGGGTGTTTACACTCTAGAGGCCACAATTTTAATCCAATCTTTCTTAAACTTACTCAGATTGTATATAACCATAAGAATTCAGATGAGTTAGGTTATGGTTGGAATCAGATTTATAGGTCAAGAGTTATCTACCTTTGAATTGCTGAAAATGCCCTATTTAACAGTGTTTGCACTCTAGAGGCCACAATTTTCAATGGATTTTAATTATAACTGCACACAATGTATATAGCTATAAGTTCTCGAGGGAGTGCAATTATTGTTGAAATCTGATCATTGTGGCAAGAGTTATCTGCCCTTGATTTACTTTCAAATGCTAGAAAAGGCTTCATTTCAGTATTATTTAGGCTCTAGTTATCTGCCTTTGATGTACTCTACTATACATACTAGAATGGGTCATATTGCAATGTTGTGTACATGCTATACTACAAACTGGAATGGATTTAGAATAAAACAGGTGAAATACAACGGTAAAGCTATCAGGCTTCATTAAAAAGGGTGAGCGATATCAGGGCCTTCAGGCCCTCTTGTTATATTATCTAGGCTAACTTTGACAATTTTAATGCATTATTCATTTTCTGCACATAAGTTTTGTTGTACTGTAGTCACTTCATATATTTATATATTTATAGTATTGTGGCTATACACTTGGTAAAAAGGGATGCATGAAAGTCTTGTTACTGTCAAGCTCTAGTAGTTTGCAATTTACAGACAGTTTAATCAAAGTCAAATTTAATGATGCTCTAGTGACACATATACACAACAGTGTAAAGTACTCTGCCCTATGCAAACAGTGTAGACCCAGATCAGAGGACTCCTATATAGGAGGCCTCTGATCAGGGTTTGCACTATTCATCTTTTTGCAATGTATATCATAAACTACCGTAATTAGTTAAAAATTGACTGTATAGAAATAATTAGAAACAATTTACTGGTACAGATTCAGGGATCAATTAGTTCAAGAAGATCATATATTCTTGCAGTGAATGGGTTATTTGTTGCCTTTGATATTGTTCACATTTAATTTTGAAGTACTTTTTGTTGATTACAGTCAAAGCTCTATAAATCAAACTCGCTTAACCCTTTGAACCCTAGTCCCGCATATAGGCATCCTTTTCAAACAGTGTACATGTGAACAGTACACTTGTCCTGTGCAAACAGTGAAGACCCAGATCAGAGGGCTCCGAAAGGAGCCCTCTGATCAGGGTCATCACTGTTTGTCATAATGCCAGACATTGACAAAAACAACCCTTAAAAGTCAGAAATGGACTAGACTAAAATGGAAACTGGAATTGTCCATTTAAAGTTTCAGGGAGGAAAGAGTTAAGTCAAAGTTTCCTGTATTTGTACAGTTGAAGACTTCAATAACTCAATAACTCAAAGCCACATTTTAACTTTAAAATATAAATAAATTGGACTTAACCCATTACCCCATAAATATGCTTTTTACGCCTTAAAATTTATTAATCTGCTGAAGAAAATAGTTCCAATTTATACTGTCACAAATAAGAATCATTAAGAAATATTTTCTATATTCCAGCAGATGGTAGCTTAAAGCAGGCTGAATGTAAAGCAGAATGTGCCTTAACTCTTTCCTCCCTGAAACTTTAAATGGACTATTTCAGTTTCCATTTACTTTTTAGTCTAGTCTTTAAAGGGTTGTTTTTGTCAATGTTTGGCATTATGACAAACAGTGAAGACCCTGATCAGAGGGCTCCTTTAGGAGCCCTCTGATCTGGGTCTTCACTGTTTGCACAGGACAAGTTTTCTTTTCACACGTACACTGTTTGAAAATGATGCCTATATGCGGGACTAGGGTTCAAAGGGTTAAGGCACATTCTACTTTACTTTCTACCTGTTTGAAGTGGTCACCTATCTTTAATACTAGAAACAGACTATGGGGTAATGGGTTAAACGAGTTTGAGTCATGGAGATTAAACTGTATCTCACTATTTGGTGTTTGTCATGGGTTACTTATGAACCTTTATTTGAAATGAATATAGTATGTTAATTTATCTCAATAATGCAGGCAATTATTAGAGAGTTCTCCTTGGTATTGTTTGCTATGCTGTTGATCTTATTTACACGTTTCATTGCCCGTGTTGATATATTACCATACTCTCATTGTATAAGTACTTTTATACATATATTTTACATTGAAACACTCTTTATGTCTTTTTTATTTATTTACATAAACTGTTGATATACAATTTTCATTCATAAAGTCATAAACAGCTGTAATGGACTAAGTTACATATTCCACTGTTGAAATATGTCCACTTTATGTTGATTCCACACTGTTTGCATACGTTAAGTGTACTTTTCACAGGTACACTGGTTCCTATTTATGAGTACAGTTGTCGCTAGGGTTGAATATGTAGACGAAGGGTTAACACTAGTTTAACCCTATACTCTGAATGATAAAGATTCTCTGACTGAAGTGAACTGTTTACATTCACAGCAGAGTTCAATTCAAAACCACTTAAAGCATTGAAGATAAGGTTTGATTGTTTGTAATAGAGTTCCCCAAACATTTATCAAACAAGACACAGTAAAACCTCTCTATTAAGACCACTAAAAAGAAGGCTAATTGATTGTATAAAAGACAGGTGACAGTTTAAAGCAAAATGACAGTAAAACAGAAAGCTCCTTAAGGAGCTTTCTGTTTTACTGTCAACTTGCTTTAAAGAGTCACCTGTTGTAAACACAGAATAATTAACACATTTTAGTGGTCGTCATAGAGAGGTTTTACTACAATCCTATAAAATTTAGAGTGTCAGTGCTTTCCCAAGCCCAGTGTTTTTATTCACTTACAACTTTTAGACTCTTCTGATATATAGTCTCTTCTGGTATAATTAAATATAAATATTTTAAAGAGGCTCGCAACCGGATTTAGCATTAAAAATAGTAATTTGTAAATGCTTATATAAATGGGTAAGATTTAGTTTAGGATAATAAATTCTGTTAAAAAAGGCATTTCAAAAAAGAAAAGAAAAGAAGAACCCCGGTGGGATTCGAACCCGTGACCCTCCATGCGGAGACAAACATGAAAAATGAGGAAACCCCTTTACGACCTCGGCTACCAGAGCTCTCTATATATATGGTAGCGAATTAACGTATTTCACTGGTAGCGATCGATAATACTTTATTCGGCTCGGGTTTATGTCTGAGCCGGTGTATAGAAGCAACAACAACAACTATACCGTTAGCTAACGCTATAGAAAAACGATGGAAAATATCTAAAAAAACTAAGATTCGGTGACGATTCTTGAGACTTTATTTGGACTGATCATATTTTTTTAATGTCAGAAGCCAAATAATGCCACAAATTTGCTTTTATTTGAGTATTTTATTTTATTTTGACAAGTACACCATCCGGTTGCGAGTCCCTTTAAAATACAGTGAAACATATCTTTAGCTGTCATTCAGTTACAAAGCATTGCAAGCATAGACACAGGTTATTCCTTAACCTAAACTGTTTGGGGCTCAGATTAGAGCAAACCATGAACTTTTATCGATAACCTTCTATTATCTGTATTTAAGTGCATTGTATATCATAGGTTTAACAGAAATAATGATTTCTTCTCCACTGAAACATACCGTAGGTTTATTAACTGTACAGTAACACACACACCCCCCCCCCCCCCCCCCCCTTTACATCCACACAATTGTGTGAATTGTAAGATGTTTAAGACAGGTGACTGCTTAAAGCAAGGTGACAGTAAAACAGAAAGCTCCTTTATGAGCTTTCTGTTTTACTGTCACCTTGCTTTAAGTTGTCATCCGGCATTTATAAGGAGCTATCTGTTTTACTGTCACCTTGCTTTAAGCTGTTACCCGACATGTATTAGAAGCTTTCTGTTTTACTGTCACATTGCTTTAAGCTGTCACCTGACATTTTATAATCAAATAGCCTTCCTTTTAGTGGTCGTAATAGACAGATTTTACTGTATATATAAAATAAAGAAATCATTTGTATAATACAGTTGGTCTGTCTGGGATATTGGTCCAGGCATTGGTTGATCAGCAGCTAATCTTTTACAAATTGACTCCACTTTACTTATCTTCACATGTGCGAAAACTGAATGTTATTCTTGGGAAATAATTTTTCCAATACACTATTAGCAATCAGACAAAACCAATTACAATTCTAGTACCATTCTATTGGTTAAATGGGATAATGTACTCTCTTACGGTGATTGCAAATGCACTCTCCTACATCATACAAACACACTGGCCTACCTAATTGACTAAATTATCATTAAGAATTAATAAATATATTCTTTGTGTCAAGTTTGTTTTAAATGATAAGAATGTATGAATTGCTACCTTACATACTTCAAAATATGTTATGGTACCAAATATGCTCACTCCATTGTCTAACAATGGAGGGCATAGTGGTTTGGTTCTTTCTGTTAGTATAAGACAGTTTCTAATCTCATGACTCCAGATAGAGGGAGTAAACTGAACAAATCCAACATTTTCAGCCTCAAATCCTAAAGGTAATCACTGTGGCAAATATGCGCCAGTAGCATGGTTAGAAATAAGGCTGCAATACATTCCCGGAATTTCACACATTCGTTCTCTTCTGCCTTTTGGTTCATGCATGTTTTGAACACTATTTCCAGTATTTTGTTTTATATTCCAGCACCCTACCATGCCACAATGGATGTACAAGCACCATCCCACCAAAGGTAAAGTCATACGCCCAGAGTTTGTAGGCTTTGGTGTTGGGCTGCGATCACAGAAAAACAAGTAAGTCATCACATTTCCTTTCAGTAAATACAGTAAAACCCCTCTAAACCGGAACCTAAATACCGGAATTCTCTCTAAACCGGACAAAAACGCTGGTCCCGTTTCCCACCCATATTTACGCCTTTGATTTATTCCTTCACTGGAGAAAATACATTCATGAACATAATATCATCATAATTGTTCTTCTATATTCTAGCAGATGATAGCTTAAAGCAGGTTGAAAATAAAGCAGAATGCGCCTTAAGGCGCATTCTGCTTTACTTTCAACCTGCTTTAAGTGGTCAGCTACCTTCCATACTAGAAACAAGCTATGGGTTAAAACCCTCTAAACCGGAAACCCCTCTAAACCGGATGTTTTTGTTGTCCCCACACATGTCCGGTTTAGAGGGGTTTCACTGTACATTGCTTCAGATAACGGTAGTACAGTAGAACCTCTCTATAACGGCCACTATTATTTGTTGATTATTGGATGTTTAAGGCAGGTGACTGCTTAAAGCAAGGTGACAGTGAAACAGAAAGCTCCTATAGGAGCTTTCTGTTTCACTGCCACCTTGCTTTAAGCTATCGCCTGTCTTTTATACTATGAATTATCCTTCCTTTTAGTGGCCGTAATAGAGAGGTTTTACTGTATTGCAATTACTAAAACTGATATTTCTCAACATAACAGTTTGTTTTGATTTGGCTGACATATTAGAATCATGTGGAAGATGAATATTTATATAAAATCTCTGCCCACTATCACTATGAATATATATCATCAGGGACCCGTCTCATAAAACTTCGTACGAAAAAATCGATCGTAAATCAAAACTTAAAAATGCCTTTAATTTCTTATTTCTCTATTTAATCCGGTCTTGTGACATTTTTTTGGAATCGTCTTTTCAAGACGATTCCAAAAAGATGTCACAAGACAGGATTAGATGGAGAAATAAAAATATATTGAGACTTTTATAATCTGATTTACGACAACATTTGTCATACGAAGTTTTATGAAACGGGCCCCTGAACTACTATGACATTAAGAAATAAAATTAGGAAAATGCTTTCAGACTAGTGTCAGAAAGATCCTTTGTAAAATGAGGACAGACCCTCAACGGACATTTCCTTCATGAGTTGTTTGATTGAAGGAGCTGTCTTATCTGGGTCTACATTGTTTTGTAAAATGCGGCAATGTATGCTAGTAGCAGGAGATGGGTGAACTCTTTGCACGCTAGTGGCGGATATCCCTGCCGTAGTGTTTACGTCTGCAAACAGATTGAGATGCATTACGCGGCGTCTCATCAGGATCCAAACTGTTTGCTATTCTGACTCTGAATTTAAAAGAAATTTTGAAAAATCTTATTTTAGAACGATAGCAGACGACAAATTGTTGCAGATGAAAAAATAACCCAGCATGCAAAGAATTAATCACTGTATTTGTATTACAGATCATTAAAGGGAGGTTACCCACTGATGAGATCTGTGCCTAGCCAGAAGGTGAACAAATCAGAGGCCCACAGACTGATAAATGTGGCAACCAAGATACTTGTAGCTACAGTAAGTTATTAAAACGCTACTCAACTTCAAACTTGTCAGTTCTACAGATATGTGACTTCATTATTTTTATCCAGTATTAACCCATTGTATGCTGGGTAATATTTGGCGGCCATTTTAAAATGTCGTCTGCAGCGGGTATAACTCAAATATTTGCAAAAGATTTTAGCAGTTTCTGATAGAATATTGACTTAGCTGCAAACAGTTTTAATGTCAGATTAGGCCCCACAATGTTTACTAATTTAGAGCAATATTTACTAAACTACCTAGAATTCCAAGTAGACTGGTCCAGGATTTGGGAACTAAAAATATCTACAAGGGAACCTAATTACCCACAAGAGTTATATAGTGTTGAAAGAGTTAACTACGAATAAATAAACAGTTGCCATACAACAAATTTCTAGAAATGTAAGCATTCCAACTGTACATAATGATTTTTTTTTCAATCCAGGAGCGTGTGGATGAGCTTCGTTCTCGACCAGCGTCTCCTACCCACAGACAGACTGCCCCTAAGCCTTTTGAGGTAAGCATTTATTTTGATGATAGAGGGCATGTGCCTTGTTTTCAGTATTGTTCTTTGCATTGGTGTTGTTGTTGATGATTATGCTGATGATGACTTCTGATTTATGCACTAGAACTTGCTACTACGCAACCACAATATAAAATGAACGCCTTTCACATTTCAAGGATGTGCGCAATAAGTCTAGCACTTTGTATATCTAACACTTTCAATATTGAGACCTCTATTACTGACAATAGTAATTAACAAAGTACTGTTAACTCTTTTACCCCTGAAACTTTTAATAGTCTAATCCAATTTCCAATTACGTCTAGTCCATTGTTTATTATTTATGGTTGATTAAACAATACTTTACAAAAGGATGAACTGGTGCAAACCCTGATCAGAGGGCTTCTGCAGTGATTTTCCCATTGTTGTATTTGTGGATTTTATTGTAAAACAAAACTATGATTCAGAACAGTGTTATCACTTTAAACGAAGTATGTTTTGTCTATTTTTCCATTTTTTCCCATTTGTGTTTATGAACATGCATTATTTGTAAGCTTACTATTACCCTGTTTGGATAGCATGACACATTCTAACCACTTTCAAATCTTCCTATCAATGTTTTAATATTCTTTTTTATGTATAAACATAGCTAAACAGACTACAGAATGCTGGAGTCTTTCCAGTGTGTACATTTCACATTTGAATTTTTGGCATGGCAACCCTTAATATGTATTGCACATTTGCTTGTACACAAAAGTCTCTCTTAACCCATTATCCCCTGGAACTTCCAATGGAAAATTCCAGTTTGCAATAAAGGCTGGTCCATTTTAGACAATCTAGGGTTGGATTTTTTGTAATAAATGGCAAATGCCAAACAGTGAAGTCCCTGATCAGAGGGCTCCTGCAGGAGCCCTCTGATCAGGGACTTCACTGTTTGCACAGGACAAGCATATTCTTCACAGGTACATATCTGGTAAAAGACGCATATATGCGTCACTAGGGCTCAATGAGTTAAGCAGAACTCAAAAAAGGGTTTGTTGTTGATATTTAAAGACTGGTGACAGCTAAATACAGGATCAAAGGAATGCATGTAGCACCTTTAGGAGATTCCTGCATTACCTTGATCCTGCATGAAGCATACACCTGTCTGTAAACAGGGCTCCAGATAAGAGGGAGTAAACTGAACAAATCCAACATTTTCTCACTTATTTCAGCACCAAACTCTATGGTGTAACTACTCATTAGAATCGTCTCGAAGAGACGATTCTAATGAGTATAACACCATAGGGTTTAATGCAGAAATATAGATTGCAGTTTTTGAAATAATCCCCTTATCCGGAGCCCTGCTGTAAAGGTGTCCATTCTTTCTTACTAATTGGTTACTCGAGAGAGATTGTCTTGTGCCACTTCATTTTCAAGTGTGCTGCTATTTTTAGACCAGTAAGCCTTTGCCGTCACATGAGGAGGGAAAGGTAACATCGGAGACCATGTAGCTTGCCAGTTCACATTTGTTTGTTTCACAGATTTATTCAAAACATGTGTTAAACCGTCATTCTAAATGAAACTCTTGATCAATGTTTCTGAGTTTTGAAGACAGGTGGCCGTTTAAAACTGGTTGAAAATATAGGAGAAAGTGCCTTACTTTAAGGCACATTTTGCTTTACTTTCAGCTACTTTTTGTAAGGATATTATATGGAAAATATTTGTTATGCTGCATAATCATGGCAGTATATATTGGAACTATTTTCTTCAATGGAGGAATAAATTAAAGGTGTACCTACGGAGTAATTGGTTAAGGAGCTTTCTGTATTTATTTTGCCCAGCATAAACAAGTTGTGCACCTTTAATAAAGTTATCCCTGCTTCTTAAATGAGTGGCTGTTTAATACATGTTTGACTTTTATTGTTTGTATTCAGGTGGTGATGAGAGAGAGATAACTTGTGATGTGACATTGGATTGCTAACACTACAATTGTCGATTATTTTATTTGTGAGTTGTCTGCATAAAATAATCTTGAATGTGGACTGATTTCACTCACACACAAGTTTGAAATGATTTTCTTGAAGGAATTTATTTTAGATAAAAATGTCTATCCAATGATTTATATTCAATCCTTAAGCATCAATATTCATTTGTCATAGCTATTACATCTCCTTATACAAATAATTTCAGAAGTTTGGGTTAAAACGCTGGTGTTATATATAAGAAATATCAAAGTACAGAAGAGTTTTTTTAAGAGATAGTAATACTGTTAATCCTTCCTTCATAACTTTGTTCAGTTTTACTCCGTAGCGTATTTCTTTAATGAAAACAGGTGACCACTTAAAGCAGGTTGAAAGTAAAGCAGAATGTGCCTTAAGGCACATTCTGCTTTACTTTCAGTCTGCTTTAAGCTACCATCTGCTAGAATATAGTAATGTTTCTTATTGCATAATGTTCATAGCTGTAAAATTGGAACTGTTCTCTTCAGTGGAGGAATAAAGTTAATGTGCTAAAATGCACTTCTATGGGGTGGGGGGGGGGGGGGGGGGGATAACAGTGCAAGGTACAAGGTAAATGCATGAACAGGTATCTCTATGGAGAATACATAAAATGCGCTAAAAATGCTCGTCTTGTGGGAAAGGATTAATTATTTAAGTGTTACAGTTAGTGACAAACATGACAAGTTAGTCTCATAGTTGTATTGCATGTGCCCAGATTGTGATAGGACCTATATTTTCATTTAACCCTTTACGCCATAGCCTGTTCCTAGTTTTAAAGACATGTGAACACTTAAATCAGGTTGAAAGTAAAAGCAGAATGTGCCAATTCTGATTTACTTTCAGCCTGCTTTAAGCTACCATGCTAAGATATATGAAATATTTCTTTTGGTACATATTCATGAATGTATAACGTGGAACAATTGAGGAATAAATTAAAGGCATAGATAGGTGTATTTATGGTATAATAGGTTAAAATATACTTTGCTTCATTATTTCGTTTCAAAGAATGTTTGAATCAGGCCTGTGTTCAGTAAAAGTTCACTGGAAATGCATGGAGACCTGCTTAATGTAGAACAAAAGCAATGCAGAAATCTTCTGCAGGTTCTTTCTGTTTGAATTTTAAACTGCATTGTACTGCTACCTGTATTTAAGACTGATATTTGGCCATGCTTTCCTTTGCCTAACTTATAACAAAAGTTTGACCTAAGAATGCAGAAAATCTTCCAAATTATATTTCTAGGTAACCTTTGTGCTACACGTAGCAATGTTAAAGATCTTTGCATCTTCTATTAACTGATTGCTTTACATAGGTTTGACTGTACTTCCGTACAATATTTGATTATTTGCAGAATCCCAGATATATTCAAGTATTATAGTGTCCCAACAGAGATTTCCTACTATAAAACACTTATGTCTGTGATCACTCAAAATCAGACTCTTAGATAATGTTACAGACAGATAGTATATACATGTAGCTTTAAGCAGGATAAAAGTTCTTAACCAATTACCCCATAGCCTGTTTCTAGTTTTGAAGACAGGTTACCACTTAAAGCAGGTTGAAAGTAAAGTATAGAATGCACCTTAACCCGTCACTCCATTATATAAGTCTCTTTCTAGTTTTGGAAGACAGGTGAGCACTTAAAGCAGGTTGAAAGTTAAGCAAAATGCACCACAATATGAATTAAGCTTTACTACAGCCTGCTTTAAGCTACCATCTGCTAGAAGATAGAAAATATTTCTTTGGGTACAATAATTATTTGTTGCTGTATATATTAGAACTGTTCAGTGAAGAAATAAATAAAGTGTGCTAAAATGCACTTCTGTGTGGGGAAAGGGTTAAGAAGCATTTTGCTTTACTTTCAACCAGCTTAAAGCTCACGTCTGGAAAAGTATACTGGAATGCCTTTTAAAATTCATGTTCAGAACTTCTTAGCTCAGGGAACTGCTTTCCTAAAGTGTAGAAATAATTAGATGTAACAAAAAGGTGTATCTTTTGGGTAATATGTTAAAGATTGAATTTTTGTATTTACTCTCATCCTGCTTTAAGCAGCTACCTACTCAAAACTAAAATAAGAAAACTGTTTTTGAGTGATCATGTCACAGGGCTTTACTGTATTGTTTTATCAAACACAGGGCTCCATATAAGGAGGAGTAAACGGAACAAATCTCACATTTTCTCATTCATTTTAGCACCAAATCCTTTGGTGTTTTACTCATTAGAATCGTCTGGTGTTCTACTCATTAGAATTGTCTTTTTGAGTTGATTCTAATGAGTAGTGACACCATAGGGTTTCAAGCATCAATAAAGATTTTAGTTTTTGAAATAGTCTCCCCTTATCTGGGGGCTCTGAAACAGAGCTTACAATAAATGCTTTGTTGTAGACGAAAATGCATTGATCCGTTTTGAAATTAGAATTATATTGTTTTAACTTTTGTTTATAGTTTAAGTAATTATTGACATTGTAATTTGTATCTTAATTCCAATCCATATGAATATTCATATAATATTTGTATTATTATATTCACACATATTTTAAGATTTCCCAATTGTTCAGTATTTAAAAGCAGTTAACAATCTGATTTGTTTTGATACATCTGAAACTAATATGAACACTTCAACATTATACTCAAGTGTTGAAATATTAAAAGTCACTTGAAAAAGGCAAACACAGTTCTTGTCAGAGTCGACTTCAAACCTATGTCACAATATAACAAAAAAAGATTAAGCTGCCAAAACTTCCTGATCAGATACCCCTTAAATTACTTGGCATCTGATCATGATCCAAACTTTTGGAACTTGAATCAATATGCCCTGTTCTGTCCTATAAATAATAACATTTCGTGTATATCAATAAAATACTGTTGAATACAGATCTGACTTCATTAAAATGCTGTATTACATGGAATGGTAGAATCTTAGCTAGTAAACCTAAGTACACATACCCAGAGTATTTATAAGAATCTAGGCAAGATAGAACTTACATGTACTTTGGAATACAGTAAAACCTCTCTATAACGACCACTAAATTATGTTAATTATTATGGTGTTAACTATAGGTGGCCGCTTAAAGCAAGGTGACAGTGAAACAGAAAGCTCCTTTAGGAGCTTTCTGTTTCACTGCCACCTTGCTTTAAGCTGTCACCTGTCTATTATACAATCAATTATCATTCGTTTTAGTGGTCGTAATAGCAAGGTTTTACTGTATATAGATATAACCTGTTTGCCAAATATATAAATACAAATGTAGTATTTAAAGAAATATATGATTTACATTGTTTATGTCCGTACTGAAGGACACACTATTAGGAAACTATGAAGGGGTTTGAAATAGTTTATGATGTCTTATTAAAGGCTTAAGGTAGCATTTACCGAAATAAATGGTAAAATAGTCGTTTTATACTTTTTTACAAATCCTGATGGATAAAGGTATTTTCTACAAGTTACCAAATTCTCTCTTGCTTTCTCGGTCATTTTACCAGTAAATCATGCGTCAGAATCCCCGCTGGGTGCCTCAATTGCGTAGATTACGTGACTAGATAGGTGGTTTATTCCGAAGCTGTCAGAGGTGATTTACAACTTTTACCGTATTAAAATCGTTATTTTAATATGATTGGCTTTGTTAATTTGGGGCGGAGTTTAACGAAATGGTTGATCATAAGCTGGGTCATGTTATTTGTTGAAAAAGAAGGTCTTAGTTGAATACCGGGCGGTCACGAGAGCCTAATTGACACATCAGTCAGTTAATTGGAGTTTTTGGCATTACATAATTTGAAGCAAGCGGTATTTTTGAACTCCCCATACTTTCGCTGTGGGGGGTCAATTTTCGTGCGGTTTGAAGCAGATGAAAGGGTATTATCTCCCCGAGGGAACCGTGTCTCAGAAATTGTATAAGTAGCTCCAGTGGTCCGTTATAAAGCGTTACGTAATAGTGGTCGACTTTAAACCGTAAAAAATCTTTGATGTTACATAACAAAGGTTTGAAGCGGTATTTTAAAAATCTGAGACACGGATCCCTAGATATGTTTATAAGGAGTATTTTGGGCAATTTTAATCATGTTACAAATAAAGATGGCTTTGATATCGTTGTTTGAAATTTTTTTTAAATGTTCTTATAAAATATTTTTTGTAAATTGGCTTATTCTGATGGGATGTGTACCATTTTCATCCGTCAGCTATAAAATTGGGGGGAAAATCATCAATCACGACAATAAATTAGAAAAATCCGCTTGCAGTATCGATCGTCAACAGCTACCTTAAGTTTTATTATGGAAACTTAAGAAGACTGAGAAAAAATCATGAGATAGATGGGTAAAGAAGGAGATAATGAGTTTGCAAGTATATGAGAGAGAGAATGGATGGAGAAAGTGGGGAAGGGCAGAAATAGAAAGAGAAACTGACAGAAATTTGTTGCATTTTGTTCTAATGTTTTGACCCTTACTGTGTAGGAGACAAGTTTATAGTGTATACATTATGTGCTAACAGTGTAGACCAAGATCAGTAGGGTCCTGAAGGAACTCTCTGATCTGGGTGTGTCATTTTTGTTTTGCCATATATGTGAAATATTTTGGGAACAATTAAACCCCTTGAGAGTCAATGTAAAATGGTTATACATGTAATTGAAAAAACGGAAGAGTCCAAAATGGAAAGTCAGCAACTCAACTCTTTCAAAACCATGGAGGCTGTTTAAAATATACTCATTACATTTGCAAACAGTGTAGACCCAGATCAGAGGGCTCCTATAGGAGCCCTCTGATCTGGGTCTACACTGTTTGCTGATTTAGAGCAGTTTTTATTTAACTACTCAAAGAAGACTGGTTCATGTTTTGGTCACCACCCACAAGGACATGTAATAACCAACAAGATTTACTTAGTGTTGAAAGAGTTAAAGGTTAAAATGTATAATTGATAATGACTCATGTAATATAGATTATGGTTATGTTCTAATAGTGTTAACTGTCATTTGTATGCTTATACTTTACATGAGTACAGTAACTGATATTATCAAACTATTGTTTGGTTTTATTTTCAACTGCCAGCTGATGTTTGACTTACTTTAATAAAATACTGTTTCTATTATCTATGTTTTTACAGGTCAACTTCTAGTTACTCTTTGGCTTAGAATGTTTAGGAAAATATAATCTCAGAATCTAAGGAATTATATTCTATTATGAGAAATCCATAATCAACAAGGGTTGCTTGTTGTTTTGCAGAAGAAGCGGCCTTCCACTGCCAAATACTCATGGGACATTCATGGGCGGCGTCATGTCCGAGTCAGGGTATGTAAATTATATCAAAGTTTTTATTACTTTCTCCTGATCTTATAGCAAACAAAACATAGACGCTTCCTGATCATTATGTTAGTTTATAGAATTCTCAGTTGTAACATAGTCAAACATGTGATAAATGATGACCATGTGATACAGTGGAGAATCTGTTATTCTTTCCCAATAAACGTGTTTACGCTAAAACTATTATTTGCAGTGTAAACAGTTTGGAGCCAGATCAGACGCCGGGTAACCCGGCGTCTGATCAGGCTCCAAACTGTTTGCCACCAAGATAAACATGAATTATCAGAATTGTCCAAAAGTTGTACTTTTCTACGTTTTAGTGTTTTGCGTTTGCGTACATTTGTTGTGTTTAAACGGGAAAGAATAACAGATTCTCCACTGTAAATGGTGACTTGAAAGAAGATTGAATTGGGAGTATTAATACTGTGTCTACTAAATGCAGAACAAGGATAATACAGAAAGCTTCTGAACCCATTACCCCATAAATACACCTTTTTGCACCTTTAATATATTCATACCCTGAAGAAAATAGTTCCAATTTATACAGTAATGAATATTGTACCACAATAAATATTTTCTTCATCATAGTTAGATAGTAGCATAAAGCAGGCTGAAGTAAAGCAGAATGTGCCTACAGTCACATACTGCTTTACTTTCAACCTGCTTTAAGTGTTCACCTGTCTTCATTAAGCAGTAATTAATAAATCAACATATTCAATTTGTCTTTAATTAGTGACTCTTCAAAGAATTATCATTTAATTTCCTTTGACATTCAATAATCATTCTCAAGGACAAAAACCGCTACTGGTATTTCTTCTAAATTTCACTTTCAGTGTAATAGACAGAAGTTATAGTAATTATAGAGTTTCTAGAGTATAAATCACTTTCCTAGTGATGTCCTTAACTATTGTTATCTTCTCCCTCTTTCATTGGTATCCTTCTTACTCACATACTGTGTCATTCTTTCCTAAAATGTATGTTTTTTCTTTCCATTTTCATGTGAATCCTAATCTCAAAATCAGATTCTTCAATATTTCCCCCACATGGAGTATTTAAACTACCGGTATAACATAGATCTATTAATGTGTTATCTGAAAGCATTGAACATCAAAGCAAGAAATCAAACTTCAACCATGTTTTGAAACTCCATTGCAATATTAAACTTCATAAATTCAATCAAAATTGTTGTTAAGTGATATAAGTTTGAAATTTAGCATATGGGTGTCTAAAGAAAGGTGACTGCATAATGAAAATTCAAGTAATACACAAAGCTTCTTTAACCCATCACCCTTTGGCCCTTTCCTAGTTTTGAAAACAGGTGACCACATATAGCAGGCTGAAAGTAAAGCAGAATGCATCTTAAGGAGCTTTCTTCTTTACTTTCAGCCTGCTTGAAGATACTATCTAGTTCAATATAGAAAATATTTCTTACAGTACATAAACATGACTGTATAAAGTAGAACTATTTTCTTTAGTAGAGGTATAAATTAAAGGTGTAAAAAGGCATATTTATTAAGTAAAGGGTTAATTTAATAGTTAATCTCACAGCCTGATTCAAGATTTGAATACACTGGGGACTCTTTAAAGCAGATTGAAAGTAAAATAGTCTGTTTAACCTGGTGCCATCTGCTACAATAAAAACATTTCTTAGGGTGCTTATTTACGACTGTATAAAGAGGAACTATTTCCTTCAGTAGAGGAATAAATTAAAGGCACAAAAATGTGTACAGTGGAGAAAACGTTATTCTTTCCCAATAAACGGGTTTACGCTAAAACTATTATTTGCAGTGCAAACAGTTAGAAGCCATTTCAGACGCCGGGTAACCCGGCGTCTGATCAGGCTCCAAACTGTTTGCCACCAAGATAAACATGAATTATCAGAATTGTCCAAAAGTTGTTCTTTTCAACGTTTTAGTGTTTTGCGTTTGCGTACGTTTGCGTTTAAAAGAATAACAGATTCTACACTGTATCTATGGAGTGATAGGTTAGGAGCCTTCTGCATTACTAATGTATTCAGCAATAATCTGCTACATGTCTAAATTCTTGCATAAGCATGTCTTCTTTTATAATGGTTCACAAGTTTTATATAGTATTTTCTCTCAATATTTGATACACAAGGTCTTTAAAAATTATTTATGCATCATTTTAATGCTATTTTATTTAATCTAAGATCCACATTTCCATTCTTAACTGATTTAACTTTTCACCACTAGTCAGTTTTCTTCTGAAAATGTTTTTGTTTGAAGCCATCTTTTTTATCCATTTCTTATTAAACAGCTAAAGAATGTCAAACAGTTTGGATCTAGATGATTATGCAGAGAAAAAAAGGCATCTCTTCTGGAGCCAAACTGTTTGAACAGTTAACACAATTTTATCCATAGCATAGTAAAATATTAACATATTTACGGTAAAACCTATGTATTAACACCACTAAAATGAAGGCTAATTGATTGCATAAAAGACAGGTGACAGCTTGAAGCAAGGTGACAGTTAAACTGAAAGCTCCTAAAGGAGCTTTCTGTTTTACTTTCACCTTGCTTTAAGCAGTCACCTGTCGTAAACACCTAATAAGCAACACAAGTTAGTGATCATAATAGAAAGGTTTACTGTATTTAATTGCTAAACCAAGCATGGTCTTGTTTTTACAGGCAGTGGTACTACCATATTATGTAAGGTTGATTCAAAAATAAAATTTCTTTGTTAATAATTATGCATAGTTTTTTGATGGTTGGGTTCAAATTTCCTTTAATCCTTTCTCATGCTAATAACATAAAGATTGGTGACTTATTGCAACAGCTTTGATCTGAGCATCATGGCATATCATCTGGGTCAAAACTCTTTGACACTTATTATAAAGATTGTACCTCTGTAGCAATATGGAATGAAAAGTTATCTAAATTATACTTATAGGGCTCCAGATAAGAGGGAGTAAACTAAACAAACCCAACATTTTTTTCTTTCATTTCAGCACCAAATCCTAAGGTGTTACAGTACTACTCATTTACTGAGAATCGTCTTAAAAAGGTTATTCTATCGGTAATGAGTAGTAACACCATAGGGTTTGTAATGCAGAAGTGAAGATTTTAATTTTTGAAATAGTCTCCCCTTATCTGGAGCTCTTTTAAAACAGCTTTTTTCATTATTCAAGAAAACTGGTTTAACCCTTTACTCCATTAAAACATGTTTTCTCATATTTAATTTATTCCTCCTTTGAAGAAAAATAGTCCCACTTTATACAGTAATGAATATGTAATATAAGAAATATTTTCTATTTGTAAGCAGATTGAAGCTTAAAGCAAATGCACTTTAAGGGGCATTCTGCTTTACTTTCAACCTGCTTTAACCCTTTCCCTGATAGAAGCGACTTTTAGCGTATTTAATTTATTCCTCCGCTGAAGAAAATAGTTCCAGTTTATACCCTCATGAACAATTACCATTACAAATATTTTATATAGCATCGCAGATTTTTGCTTTAAGCAGGCTGAAAGTAAAGCAGAATGTGCCTCAAGGCACATTCTGCTTTACTTTCAACCTGCTTTAAGTGCACACTTGTCTTCAAAACTATAAACAGGCTATGAGGTAAAGGGTTAAGTGACTGCCAGTTTTCAAAACTAGAAATAGGCGATGGGGTACAGGGTTTAAGTGTTATTCTTGTTCAGCATGAGAAGGGTTAACCAAGTTACTCTGGTTGCAGGTTACATAATGATACTTGATATTAAAACATTATTTGAATAGGAAATCCATTACCTCTTGACTGTATGTCTCTGTTCATACTGTGCTTATAATTGAATCTTTATGCCATGTTGATTGAAGCACAGAAATAGTTTTACGGTACGGTGACATGAGTCAGTTTTCTAGTTTCTTCTCTACGTTAGTTATAAGCTCATCTAGACTAGTGCTTTTAGAATTTTGGAATATCAACAGTCCATAAGCTTAGACTTTTCACATTATTTCACTTTGATCATTAGAACCTATATTTATTAGCTCTCAGGCAAAGCGTGACTTGACAGGTATATACATACAAATGTTGATTGACTCAGCTTCTGATGAGCTAGGATTTTAATGCATTGAACCCTAGCAATATGTTTATTCGTCATTTACAAACAGTGTACTTGTAAAGAGTACGCTTGTCCTATACAAACAGTGTAGTCCCAGATTAGAGGGCTCCTTGGTCAGGGTTTGCACTGTTTGTATTAATGTTTTGCAATATCCCTTAAATAGTCAAAAATGGACCACACTGAATTTAATACTGGAATTTTCCGTTTAAAGTTTCAGGGGTGATAAATGAGTTAATTGTTTGACCCTGGTATACTCAGCATCTGGTCTGGATCCAAACTGTGTATCAATATAATTATGTCAAGTCACACTTACACAAGCTAGACTTTTATTGCCATGCAACTTCATGTATTTGCCATATTGCAGGAGAATGGGCAGAGCTGTGGATTTTGAATAAATGGCAATATAGTTCATTATAATTTTGCTCTAGACGTCTTTTAACCCTCTCCTCCACTGAAACTCATTAGGACATCCTGGGCCCAAGGTTATAAAGGGTATGAGGTCTGAGATCGTTCTCAAGCTTTTGATCACTCAGAAAATGCTCAAATCTGACCAATCAAATGCTTGAGAATGATTCCAGACTCAACTCAAACTCTTAACATCTCCACAAAATGCTGTATGATGGCTTTATTTTTCTTAACTCATTGGAATAAAATGACTAAAACAACCCTAAATAGTCAAAAATGAACTAGACTTGATTGGAAAATGAAATTGTTGATTTAAGTTTTATGGAGGAAAGGGATACGGAATTGGTTGGTTGGACAATCATAAGGTATAGGGATTCCTATAGCTGTTTTTGTTTCATAAAGCATTATGAAAAATGATGATGGTACGTTTCAGGAGCGAGGCAGTTACTCCGAGGAAAGTGAGCGGCCATCTTCTGAAAACCATCGGGTATTAGAATTGTGAAATTAGTCGCATGCTTCTGTTCATGTCATTTCTGTTTTCATGCATAATTTTGTTTTTGTCACTTAAAAATGTAGATGCATGTACTTACACACAATCACAATATATTATATCACTACTATATTGAATGATGTAAATCAGACCAATATGAGATTCCAAATTGTCATGTATGAGCCTTCTTCATACAGCACCATTATGATGACAAATATAATTATATAACAGGCTTTTTTATGTCAGTAAAGCTAATGATTCTCAGTAGAGTTATCTGGGAGAACACAACATAGGGTTTGGTAGAGTCATACAGATGTTAGAATTTGAAATACTTCCCTTAATTTGAGCTACTTTGGTACCATTTTTATGCCCCTTGCACCACTTAGTTAGGGAATAGTGTTTCTGTTCTGTCTATTTGTCTGTCCACAACTTTAACCTTGGCCTTAACTTTAGAACTACATGTGATAGAGTTCATATTTGGCATGTGTACGCAACTTTAGAAATTCTTTGTGAGATTATAAAGTACATCTTGAGTCATGTCTGGCAAAGGTCAAGTTTATTTGGAGGTCAATTATAAGTTGAATTTAACCTATGGAACTACATGTGATAAAAACTTCATATTTGGCATGTGTACTCAACTCAAGAAGCTTTTGAGCTCAGTAAATATTGGGTCGTGTCAGACAAAGGTCAAGGTTATCACAGGCCCAACAGGGGGAAAGGATCTTAACAAGCTTTGCTTCCAATCCAATCCAATCCTATTCCAATAATGTTAAAACATTATCATATATGTCTACCATATGTAGTAAATTACGGAATAAAATATGTTTAAACTTTAAACAGTGTGCATACATAGTATTTCAGAAACACATCTTGTTTCAAAGAGTATGTTCATAACATACAGACTCTTTATCACCTCTTTGATAATTAGCCTGTGACATTATTTTAAGTATAGAGACCTCATATCTATTGGCAACTATTCATGAAGAACTATGATGCTTGGATGCTCTCAATTTCCCAATTGGAAAGGCTCATGATGAATTCATATACAGTAAAACCTCCCTATTATGACCACAAAAGAAGGATAATTTATATTTCATAGCAAACAGTGTAAATTCTGTTGACATACTTTCGTCTACAATGTTTTATTGTTACCACATCTAATGTATTAATTGGTTAATATATATACCAGTGTATAGTATCATAAGTTTTGCAAACAATGTTGAACTAGATCATTGGGCTCAAATGTACCATTTCATGTTGGTCTTCACTTTGTTGCACACACCTATGGTTTCACATATTGAAACTTCACTGGATAATAATTATTGTGGTGGATACTTCACTTTTCAAGAATACAACTTGTTTAATCCCTCCCCAGTGCTACAGTATTCTCTGCTTCAAAGTTTTCTTCTGCACTTTTAACCCTATTGATACTCCATAGCATATTTCTTGTTTTGAAGACAGCTGAACACTTAAAGCAGGTTGAAAGTAAAGCAGAATGCACCTTAAGGTGCATTCTGCTTTACTTACAATCTGCTTTAAGCCACCATCTGCTAGGATATAGGAAATAATCCATATGTTGAATATTCATTACTGAATGAAATGGAACTATTTTCTTCAGTGGATGTAATATTGAATCATATTCATAATGAAGCGGATCTGTGGAGTAAAGGGTTAAAAGAAATAGTATTAACAACATTGGAGCTTAGGAAACCTAAAAATGTCAGTTTCAAACAGTTTGGATCCTGATCCGACACTCCTTTGGATCCGATAAAAAATCTTTGCAAATTATAGCAAAGTCAAGATCAACAGGGGAAGTGTAAAGTGAAGTATATTTTTAAAAAAGAAAAACAAGTTTGGCGTGAGATTAGGGTTAAATGAGTTAATTGATATCAGAGTTCCCCAAGGTATAAGGGTGTGTATCCAACTTTGCTCATGGATCAATTATAGCAGGCTTTTTATCTTGATAGATATACATAGTACTGTCACACCTGTGTTGAGCGTCCACTAAGAAAGACATTATATTTGTAGTATTCATTACAGGTCACAAAGTGGCAGCTTAATGCAGGAGCCTTCTGCGTGACTTGCCTTGCATTAAGCCATTACCTGTCTTTAAAGATCACCATTCATCTTCATTTTATGGTCGTTTAACACAGGTTTTACTGTATCTCATGGGAATTTATCAAAAACATGAATTTATAATCACTCATTAAGATTCATTTTATATGAATAAACTGTGCTATACATGAATGAACATAGTTGAACATAATATCTGTTCATTTTGTTTAAGGTCAAAAGGTCAAAGTTTAGACCTCAAATTTATATAAGATCTGTCATTATTATTGTAATTTCTAGAGATGTAATACAAACTACAATAGTCTCTTGAAGCCTTATACATCTACATACATGTACAGTAAAACCTCTCTATTACAACCACTAAATTATGTTAATTATTAGGGTGTTTACGGTAGGTGACCGCTTAAAACAAGGTGACAGTGAAACAGAAAGCTCCTGTAGGAGCTTTCTGTTTCACTGTCACCTTGCTTTAAGCTGTCACCTGTCTATTAAACAATTAATTAGCCTTCGTTTTAGTGGTCGTAATAGCGAGGTTTTACTGTAGTTTCTTTCAAAATGTCAATACAGGAATTGAAGGTTATTGTAACTATTTTTTATTGCAGTTAAACTTGTATTAAGTGACATCACAATGAATAATGTTGGAGATTTCAACTCATTACCCAATGAATATGCCTTTTTACACATTTATATTTTTCTCCACTAACCAAAATAGTTCTTCTATATACAGTCATGGATATGTACCAAATGAATGTGTTTTTATATTCTTGCAGATTATAGCTTAAAGAGATACTTGCGTATTTGAAAAAAACGACAGAATCTCATAAAAAGTTCTACAAGTTGAATTAAGGTCTATATAAGCAAATTGCTAAAAAAAATGGGGGGTTGTCATGCTTTTTTCAGCTCTAGCTGGCTTTGAAAAGTGTGACGTTTGCCGTATTTGCTCATTATCAGAGCAGAAAACGTCATAAGGGGCAAATGCACTTATATTACAACAAAATAACATATTTCTAGTACACTTTTTATTTTTCTAGCATTCATTCATCACAAGCAAGTGTGAAATAAACTTTTTAAAGCTCTTTCTTGTGTTTTAATGAGCTTTTGGGCTAAAATGAATGCTGAAAACCGCAAAAATAAGACATTTTTTCTTGCCAATGTCTCACAAAAACATAAATTTTGTTACCAATGAGAACTTTTCCAAATTTTCCAAATTCATTTTTATGGTAATAAATGTATTGCAAATCAGAAAATATATATACTCAACAAAAATAGAAACGTCCCACATTTTGAACGGACATATCTCTGACGTTATTTAAGTTATACATCAAGTTAATGTACTTATGGGATACTGGTTAGTTGGAGTTACACATGTGTAAAGTTTATACAAAATAACACAGATAAAAACCGCTAACGTAACGGAATGATGATTTGCACGTTTTGCACGTGCACGGTACACGCGTTTCAATAAAGAAATTATGTCACCGTCGTAAAATACACACGACACATGGTAATAAAAAAATTGAAAAAACTCCATATGAATTCAATTATTGCATCATGCCACGCTCGTCTGAAGTTAAAGAAATCAGGCAATGACGGCCATTGACGTCGCCCGCTGGTTCGGCTGCTATAGAGAAACCAAACGGAGGTTTGCGACCCGGTACCATCAGACTGGGACTGTTCACAATCGTTTTTGCCTTGGTCATCCCGTTTTTCCTCCGTCAGAACTGATCACTACGGCACGTTAACGCACTAACGTCTACGTCATTTTCCAGCCACCGGAACGGCTGGTGAACACGGTGAGTCATCACAAACCTTTGTAATCGCTTGCAATCCAACGCTAAACCAATCAGAGCATGACGCCCATAATCCGGTCAAATTTGGACGACACGTCACCGTGGGCTAAATTATCTGTCGTCACGACGTCATTTGAAATTGAAGCAAACTGGCTGGTACCAAGTTCTTTTTATCTTGATTCATACTTAACAATTCAGATGGTAGACTACGCAAATTGATTACATTTAAGATTCAGCATTCAATATTTGACACAGACCTCACAGCAAGAGTGAATGTCTGACGTTCTCATTAAACGTTACGTTACGCAGTAGAAATGAAGCGTTTATTGGTGCAAATGGTGGCCGTACACGATATTAATCTTACTGAATAAAATTTGGGACTTTTTATGAGAATTCAGTAATCAACTAAACATTTTAAAAAAAAACAACATTTATTCAGATTTTTTATTTTGACCCCTACCAACTTCTTCACTACATCACTCGAACAGTTTTTTTCTCAGCAATATGAGGTCAACTGATATGGATTCAAAAATGAATGAACTTCAATTTCTGTATAGGTTTTACTACCATCAACCTTATAACTTTCAAGAAAATGTCCCTGTAATAGGGTGGGACGTTTCTATTTTTGCTCAGTATAGTAATCAAGGTATTTAAGAAGTTTATTTTTCAACATTTTTAATATAGGCGAGTATGTCTTTAAAGCAGGCTAAAAGTAAAGCAGAATGTGCCTTCAGGCACATTCTGCTTTTCTTTCAACCTGCTTTAAGTGGTCACTTATTTTCAAAACTGGAAACAAAGCTATGGGGTAATGGGTTAAGAGGCAAGGAACTGCTGAATGCAATACAAAAATAATTCAAAAGTTTTCTGCAATACCTTTGTCCTGCATTGAGCTTCCACTTGAACTATTGAAGGACCACTTTATTCTATTGTTCAGTGTTCACCTAATACAAGTTTATCTGTATGTTTTAGTTCCTGTCACTGCTTTAAGTGTTTGTATTTTCATTTGCAAACTTTTGTATCACACTGACAGCTGATTAAGATTCAGTGATTTTTCTTGAGGATGTTTTCATACTGATCATAATTTTAATGCAATTTTAATGATAATTCCACTTTTTTAGCTCGCCTGTTCGTAGAACAGCAGAGCTAATGTCATACCCCCGGCGTGAGTGAGCGTGAGCGTGAGCGTGGTCAGGTTAAAGTTTTTGGACGGGTTGTTTTAAAGCTTAATATTTGTGCTAGGGTTATAAAATTTTGTATGGAGGTTCATTTGGGGTTAAACATTGATGTTATGATGTTGGAATTTAAAAATAATTTTAATTTATGTCAATTTTCAACATGTTTTAGACTTAGGTTTTTCGACTACAAATTACCAGGTTAAAGTTTTTTGGACAGGTTGTTTTAAAGTTTAATACTTGTGCTAGGGTTATGAAATTTTGTATGGAGGTTCATTTGAGGTTAAACATTGATGTTATGATGTTGGAATTAAAAATGATTTTAAAATATGTCAATTTTCAACATGTTTTGAACTTAGGTTTTTCGACTACAAATCACAAGGTTAAAGTTTTTTGGACGGGTTGTTTTAAAGTTTAATACTTGTGCAAGGGTGCTGAAATTTTGTATGGAGGTTCATTAGGGGTCAAATATTGATGTTATGAAGTTGGAATTTAAAAATAATTTTAATTTATGTCAATTTTCAACATGTTTTGGACTTAGGTTTTTTGACTACAAATTACCAGGTTAAAGTTTTTTGGACGGGTTGTTTTTAAGTTTAATACTTGTGCTAGGGTTATGAAATTTTGTATGGAGGTTCATTTGGGGTTAAACATTGATGTTATGATGTTGGAATTTAAAAATAATTTTAAAATATGTCAATTTTTAACATGTTTTGGACTTAGGTTTTTCGACTACAAATCACCAGGTTAAAGTTTTTTGGACGGGTTGTTTTAAAGTTTAATACTTGTGCAAGGGTGCTGAAATTTTGTATGGAGGTTCATTAGGGGTCAAATATTGATGTTATGAAGTTGGAATTTAAAAATGATTTTAATTTATGTCAATATTTGACATGTTTTGGACTTATGTTTTTCGACTACAAATCACAAGGTTAAATGTTACACAAGTTGTTTTAAAGTTTAATATAACTAGATTTAGACTCAACATTAATTTAATAATCTTTCTAAACTGAAAATTGATTTGCTTTCGATACAAGATGTTTTTTTAGACTTAAACTTTAAACAGGCGAGCATCAGGTGGCTTTGACACCCATTTCTGGTTTTTTAAAACTTTTAGTATGTTCTTTTTTTTTTCAAATACACTATCTAGTTTTCAGTCTCTTTAAAAACTCAAAATCAAAGCTGAAGGTTTAATGAAACCGTTTTGCTTTAACCCTTTACTCCATAGCCTGTTTCCGATTTCAAGACAGATGACTACTTAAAGCAGGTTGAAAGTAAAGCAGAATGTGCCTTAAGGCACATTCTACTTTACTTTCAGCCTGCTTTAAGCTACCATCTACTGGAAATAGAAAATATTTCTCTCGATACATATTCGTGCCTGTATAAATTGAACTTACTTCTTGAGTGGAGGAATAATTTAAAGGCGAAAAGGCTTATTTATAGGGTATTGGGTTAAACTCTTGAGCCGAGATCAAGACTGGCTTTGAACATGAAAACCAAGTCTTGTTATTTTGACAGGTTATAATAGTTGGACTTTACGGTGTAGTTTGGTTTTTAGTACTTTTAGAAAATGTGTGGAGTTACTAATAGCATTACAAGGTAGCATAATTTAGCTGAATGATGTAGATTAATGTAGCTTATTTCAGTTGTAACAATATCGCAATCAAAAGTACAAATGCCAAATAATTTGAAAACATATCAGACACAGTGTGTTGATGTTTGATTTGTAATCAAACTATTTGACAGTCAAGAAGCAGTAAAAGATCTTTTAAGAAATTAGTAAACAAGATATAATCAATTATTCTAACACACCTCGCCCACACCCCTATATAAGCGAAGAAGGACCGTTTCAGTGTACGAATTTTCAATAGAACACTCACACGCTAAAACGTTCTAACGTGACATCACATGGCTTCGAAAATGCGTATGCCAAGAAGTGTAGCGCCTTTGCTTCGGTGCAAATTAAAGTTAAATTATGTGTTAGAAATGAAATAATAAATTAATACCAGTGTTTTATCTAACAATCAAACACGGGTAGTCATTGAGATGCTTGTAATTAAAATAATTAAAACCTACTACGCATCTCAACTCCTACCAGTGTTCGATTGCACGATAAAACACTGGTATGAATTTATTATTTCTTAAATATAATTTTTTAAACTCAGTCATTGTTTTCGATAAATTTATAGGTGTTGCTAGCAATAGCAGAATTAATATATCAATTAAAATAGCTCTAGATTATGAACCATGTTTCCGTATTTCTTCTCATCTTATTGGCCATTTTCTTTATGTTTTGCGTTTATAAATATACATGGAAGTGGACTTGGAATTTATACAAGAAGACCACATTTTGAGCATAGTTGTTTAGGTAAAAGGTATTTTCTACACTTTTTTACTGTAGTATATTTATGTTGTTTTATCTGTTGCAGGCCATGGATGATAGCTTTATACCAGACTGGCTTCTGTAAGTATTATAACTTTATTTTGAGTCAAACTATGGGTTAACTCTTTCCTCCCTGAAACTTTAAATGGACAATTCCAGTTTTCATTTAAGTCTAGTCCATTTCTGACTTTTAAGGGTTGTTTTTGTCAATGTTTGGCATTATCACAAACAGTGAAGACCCTGATCAGAGGGCTCTTTAAAGAGCCCTCTGATCTGTGTCTTCACTGTTTGCATAGGACAAGTATACTATTAACATGTACACTGTTTGCAAAAGACGCCTATATGCGGGATGAGGGTTCAAAGGGTTAGCCTGTTCACTCATAGAAACTACTGTCCATACCGTTACATCCCCATAGAAATATTTTTGAAATGCCTTTTCAAATTTCTCATAGAATTGCTTTTCATGATTCTTATCATTCTGCCCTGAGAAAGAGTCATTATTTTGGAATCTTTATTTGCCTACATCATAACAGATGACAGCTTAAAATGGCTAGGAAGTAAAGCAGAAACATCCCATAGGAAGGTTTCTGTTTTATTTTCAACTTTCTTTACATAGTGAGCTAACAGTGTCACTGGATAAAAGGAGGTGTCTTCTAAAGCTCTTATATCAGAACAGGGAAAAAGTATGTTCCTAAAGGCATCTATATGAGGAATATGTTAAGATGTGAACAATGTTATTATGAAGGAAATTTAAGTGTTAAACTTAACATTTCTTTAATTTATTAAAAAAATATCCAGTTGGTTTTAATGGTCCACCCAATAGCCTGTTTATTAATTTGAAGACAGATGATCACTTAAAGCAGGTTGAAAGTGAAGCAGAATGGACCTCTTTACTTTCTGCCTTCTTAATTCAAGCTACTATTAGCTAGGATATAGAACAAGTTCATATGATACATAATCATGACAAGTGGATCTATTTTATGTAAGACATAAAAAATGTATTAACCCTTTGAACCCTAGTCCCGCATATAGGCGTCTTTTTCAAACAGTGAACATGTCAATAGCACACTTTTCCTGTGCAAACAGTGAAGACCCAGATCAGAGGGCTCCGAAAGGAGCCCTCTGAACAGGGTCTTCACAGTTTGTCATAATGCCAAACATTGACAAAAACAACCCTTAAAAGTCAGAAACTGACTAGACTAAAATGGAAACTGGAATTGTCCATTTAAAGTTTCAGGGAGGAAGGAGTTAATGAAGCACAATATAATGGGTATCATGACAAATGTGTATCAGCTAATCTATGATTAAGGAGGATGCAAGACATAATTAGTGTAATGATTACATTATTTGCCATCAGATAGTTTATGAAATGGTTTCCCAGGTGTATTGATTGGTGTTGTAACAAATATCACCGGGGTTTCTCTATTATTTCATAACTCATCAGTTTTCTTTCACCGTTACAATGAAAATTTTGGAGGGATCCCTGATCTCTGGGAGGGATCCCTGGTTTCAAAACCAAAGATCCCTGCGGGATCCCTGGTTATTTGAGTTAGTGTCAAACCCTGTGGTCTAATTAACATCATAATTCATATACATGTACATAACTGTTTGATCTAAATAATCTTTTCTTATTTTGATATTAATCATTTTTTTTTAAATATAATTTTTATATCTATAACTCTGTCACACAAATCATACAATACTTAAACTTCATGGTAAAGGCACTGTATATATGGGTTTGTACTTTTCTTCAGAACTAAATGGTCAGAAGTGTGTGGCAGGTAGGATAATGGCTTGTCCAGGTTCACTGTAAAACCATTAGTTCCAACACCACATAATATATACATCTACCTGTAACACACATATTTTTATTCCTCCGTACACATCAGTGCAAATTCTCCTTAATATGCGATTGGTATTACCTATAAAGTATACTTACCACTTACGATGCCGATATTTTAAACTGACTACAGCACTCCCTCTCTACAACGACACCCAATGGGAGACACATATTGTGTACGTTGTTCGGAGGGAGTCGTTATAGAGAGGGAAAATTTAGATTTGGCTTACATTTGCAAACAGCTTGAATTCAGATCAGACGCCGCGTAACGCGGCATCTGATATGGATTCAAGCTGTTTGTCACTCGTCATTATATATATTCTATCAAAATGTCCACTTATATGTAACTTTGAGAAACACAGCAAACGACATTTTTAAGCAGACAATACAAGCAATGCACATGTGCACTCTGATCAGAAATTTTCTTCTGGGGCCCTCTAATCTAGGTCTACCCTGTTGGCAAAATGATGTTTACCCTCTATTTTCAAACTGTAAGGGAGTTGCAAATATAGACAGGTGGCTGCTTTAAGTCAGATAAAAATAAACTAGAAAGCTCCTGTAGATTTCTTTTTACTTTTTTCTTGCCGTAAGCTGTCATTTGTATTTAACATCATTGCTGAATTTTCATGTGCTTATTAGGAAGTTTGGCGTCCTAGCACTGTCTGTGGAGGAAGTGGTAATAAACCACATAAAGCTGTGCAATAAGAAAACAGTCTTAGGCCAAAGCAGTCAGTGTTGATCCAGCTCAGTCACCACATTTCAAATGTGACTTGATCAGAGTTAATACTGTACAGGTTTTCTGTTGTGCTAGTGGCGCAGTCATATAAGCTTAGCAAACCATTTGAATCCTTAATCTTGCAGATCGAGAATGTTTGCATTTGTCTGAAGACGACTGTTTCATGCAATGCAGTTTACTCTGATGCTCAATAGTCACAAGTTTTCACCATATATTAATCATTTACTTATTCGATACAAGCACTTTAAAACATCCTGAACTTATATTGGAATATCAGGGTGTTTTGATTCAAATAATTCTGGTTTTATCTTTGTTAATTTAATTGTTTGGTCAATTATATCAATTTACAGCGTTCCCTCTCTACAACGTCACCCAATGGGAGACAAAGATTATGTGTGTTGTTCGAAGGGAGTCGTTATAGGGAGGGAAATTGGCTTACATTTGCAAACAGCTTGAATCCAGATCAGATGCCGCGTAACGCGGCGTCTGATCTGGATTCAAGCTGTTTGTCACTCCTCGTTAAGTTTTTTTCTGTCAAAATGTCCATTATATGTATTACTTTGAGAAAAACAGCAGACGACAATTTTAAGCAGACGATATTGCAAGTTTGAAACGTTAGACACAATTGTCTTGTTTAGGGAACTGCGACAAGGGTCGTTGTAAGGAGGGAGTCCTTGTAGGAAGGGAACACTGTACTTTAAATGCAAGGTCTACTTGTTGCCATTACAGAGAGCAGTAACCATTGATGCCTAGTGTCCACAAAAGCAGACATTAGCAAACATTGTAGACCCTGATGATATGCTGTGCAACGTGGTGTCTCGTCAAGGTCTGCACTGATACAGTGGAGAATCTGTTATTCTTTCCCAATAAACGCGTTTACGCCAAAACTATTATTTGCAGTGCAAACAGTTTGGAGCCAGATCAGACGCCGGGTAACCCGGCGTCTGATCAGGCTCCAAACTGTTTGCCACCAAGATAAACAAGAATTATCAGAATTGTCCAAAAGTTGTTCTTTTCTACGTTTTAGTGCTTTGCGTTTGCGTACGTTTGCGTTTAAACGGGAACGAATAACAGATTCTCCACTGTATGTCATTCTGCTGTATGGACACACACTCTGCAGTACACATAGATCATCCTTGTAAATCTATATTGAAATCTTCCAGAAAGCACACAGGGAGAGTTCATTGCAATATCCAGGCATAAATTGGTTAATTAAACATGGATTGAATCTTCTTTTAGCTATGTTTGATTGTACTGTCAAGCACATGTTAAACAGTCATTCATAAATAGATCAGTAGCAGTTTGTAAAAGTAGGAAGTAGCTTAATGCAGAACGAAAGTAAAGCAGAAACCTCATAAAAATTATTGACTCCGCTGCATTCAGCAGTCATCACCCT
This sequence comes from Gari tellinella, assembly GCA_922989275.2. Taxonomy (NCBI): domain Eukaryota; kingdom Metazoa; phylum Mollusca; class Bivalvia; order Cardiida; family Psammobiidae; genus Gari; species Gari tellinella. The sequence continues at coordinate 98,014,992 of OV277856.1, read as the reverse complement.
TTGGAAGTCTCATGTAGTTTAATGCATTACACCTTAGCCATTTTCTAGTTTTATAGATAGGTGACTGCTTAAAGCAGGTTGAAAGTAAAGCAGAATGCACCTTAAGGTGCATTCTGCTTTACTTTCAGCCTGCTTTAAGCTACCATCTGCTTAGATATAGGGCATATTTCTCAGGGTGCTTATTCATGACTACAAATGTGAGCTATTTTCTTGAGTGGAGGAATAAATTAAAGGCATTAACATGTGTATCTGTAATTAAGTAATGGGTTAAATAATGGCTGCTTATAGCATAAGAGATTGGCTAATTACTTTTGCCAATCAAAATAACACTGGTGATATCATTTTATTGGTACACTTCCTATATTCTTATTCATCTTCTTTCAGCCGACAACAGTCAGAGACTGAGCCTCGTCCAAAGTCTCCAGAACCAAAGAAGTCTCCTCGTCCAAAGTCTGCGAAATATCGTCAGCGAGATCCTGTACCTCCTCCCCCTAAGCCGACAGTGATCAACGTTCCTGAGCGTAGAATTGACAATGAGGATGTGACAGTGAATGAGGGAACACAGACTGCCGACACAGTGGGAATACAGACTGAGAAAAGACTACTGGAGGAGTATGATCATGTATGTATACAGTGGAGAATGTGTTATTCTTTGCCAATAAACGCGTTTACGCTAAAACTATTTTTTCCGTTACAAACAGTTTGGAGCCAGATCAGACGCCGGGTAACCCGGCGTCTGATCAGGCTCCAAACTGTTTGCCACCAATATAAACATGAATTATCAGAATTGTCCAAAAGTTGTATTTTTCTACGTTTTAGTGTTTTGCGTTTGCGTACGTTTTGCGTTTAAACGGGAAAGAATAACAGATTCTCCACTGTAGCACACACTCAAATTGGAGTTAACTCTTCCAACACCATTGAACTGTTTAGAATTTACTCATTACATTTGCAAACATAGGAGCCCTCTGATCAGGGTCTACACTGTTTTCTAATTTAGAGTAGTATTTATTAAACTACACATAGTTCCGAGTAGATATTTGGTAACTAAAATATCCATATGGGAACCTAAGAAGTTATTAACCCACAAGTAGTTACTTAGTGTTGAAAGAGTTAACTATTGCAAACAGTTTGGATCCAGATAAGACATCTAGTCAATCAACTGATTGGTACTTTGGTTATATTTTCTGAAAGAAAATATAGATAAATCAATTACATAGGGTTGTGGTTCGATACCTTGAAACATAGTTGTGTGCAGCATAATAGTGTTACTCTTGTCCGTTTGTCCATGCCTAATTATGTTGCTCCCATTGGTTTTTTGCACTCAGGTCAGTAAAAGTTATAGACTAAAAGTAATACAGCTATAGTCATGCAACTTCACATGCATTACATGGTGCATTACAATTAGATGACATTTGACCTTGACCTTTCATTCTGTTTTGTTTCAGACAGAGGATATAGTCTCCACTGGGCCTTGGGCAGAGTACCAGGTGTATGTAAGAACTGGGAACCGGGTAGGGGCAGCCACAAGGGCTGATGTAAGGATCACACTGTATGGAGAAAAGGGTCGTTCAAAGGAGATGCTGCTAGAAAAGTCTTCAAGGAACAAAGTCAAGTTCCAGAGTGGAAAGGTAATGTTGAAGAATGCAAGAGATCAAATGCTATGTAAATAAAATATATGACACCATGACCATATAAACTCTTTCAATGGTGATTTTCAAGTTGACTTTTCTATCATTGTAAAAGTGACCTGTTCTCTTTGACTCTTGAGAGACATAATTATTATACCATAGGTTAGATTAACTCTTTCAATACTAAGTATCTCTTGTGGGTTATTATGTTCCCTTGTGGATCTTTTTAGTTACAAAAACATGAACTAGTCTATTTGGAAATCTGGATAGTTTAATAAATACTGCTCTAAATTAGCAAACAGAGTATACCTAGACCATAGGAGCCCTCTAATCTGGGTCTACACTGTTAAACAGTTTGTAAATGTAAAGACTAAAGAGTATATTTTTAACAGGTCCATGGTGTTGAAAGAGTTTGACTGAATTTACTTCAACCAGCTAAACTTGCTGCTTTTAACTTTTTAGTCCATCTTAACAGATACAAAATAAAGATACATATTAATGAATATCTTTATTGTCGTTCACATTATTGATGCACAACTTTTTTCAGGAGGATGTATTTTTACTGCCTGCACATCATGTAGGAAAACTGAGAAAAATCAAAATTGGCCATGACAGGACAGCAATCAGTAAGTATGATCACTGGTAAAGTCGGTTTTAGACAGATTTCATATTCAGCTTTTCACATTTAATAGATAACTTCATAGAAATATTTGTTATTAGTTTTGGCAACTTCGGCGCTATATGACCTTCTTGGTGTCACGGTAAAACCCAACTCAACTCAAGTTTTGGCAACACAACTGATATAGATACTGGCATTTTCAAATTCCTAGAAATTTAAATTTGGTAATTTAAAGAAAATACATTATAGCCATGCCATGAAAAAACCAGCAAGCACCAGAGCACCAGATAAGGGTAGTTTTTCAAAAACAAAAATCTTTTTTTCTGAATTAAACCTTATGGTGTCACTACTCATTAGAATCGTCTCTTCGAGACGATTCTAATGAGTAGTAACACCATAGGATTTGGTGCTAAAAAGAGTGAGAAAATGTTGGATTTGTTGAAAAAACTACCTCTTATCTGGAGCCCTGAAGCACCGTTTTCATCCCAGGCTCTGTATCTGATTTTGGTTTAACCCTTTGAACCCTAGTCCCGCATATTGGCATCCTTTGCAAACAGTGAACATGTGAATAGTACACTTGTCCTATGCAAACAGTGAAGACCCAGATCAGAGGGCTCCTAAAGGAGCCCTCTGATCAGGGTCTTCACTGTTTGTCAAACATTGACAAAAACAACCCTTAAAAGTCGGAAATGGACTAAACTTAAATTGAAACTGGAATTGTCCATTTAAAGTTTTAGGGAGGAAAGAGCTATACTGTCAAATACCATATATATATAATACAGCTACATAAAATGCTTTAGATGCATGTGGGTGTCAAACAGTGTTGTTCAAGGACACTGTTTGCAATGCAATAAGTCAGGTATTCTCATGGCACAGCTCACTTCTACCTTCCTATTCATATTTTGTCTAAGGTCTTGCGCATACAGTTCTCTATTGTATTTCAGATTATGCCTGGTATTTGGAGGGTGTGTCAGTGTATGACATGAATGATAAGAGGATTTATGACTTCAAGTGCGACTCCTGGCTGTCAGGTGGCTCTCAGGGCAAAGGCAAAACCTATGGCAACTTTAATGTGGACAGTGAACGAGCATTTGTTGAAGGTAAGGTTTAAGCCATTACCCCAGAAATATGCCTTGTTTTCGCCCACCTCTAGAGGTGGTCGTATATTGGCGTGGCCCTGTCCGTCCGTCCGTCCGTCCGTTCGAGCGCACGAAAGGTCCTTTGTTGGGTAGGGAGAACAATAGATTCCATTCATTCCGTGATTACCCTATTGTTATTGTTGGGTATTTTGTGTACTGTTGGGTACTTTTAAACAAAGAAAATACCCAACAAATGTCCATCTGTGAGGAGGTCCGTTCGTTCGTCCGTCCGTTTGTCCGTCAACATTTTGTTTGTTCGGAGTTTTTCTGGGAAACTATTGGAGGGATATTAATGAAACTTTAAACAAATGTTATATGCATCAAGATCTAAAGCTGAGTCGAGTTTGAGGTTTATTCGAATTTTCGTTACAGAGTTATCTGCCCTTGATGTACTCAAATATGCTATAAAAAGCTTGTCCAGAGTTTTCTGGGAAAACTATTTGAGGGATATTAATGAAACTTCACACAAATGTTGTATTCATAAAGATATAAAGCTGAGTTGAGTTTGAGGTTCATTTGAATTTTTGTTAAAGAGTTTTCTTGGAAAACTATTTGAAGGATATTAATGAAACTTCACAGAAAGGTTAAATGCAGCAAGATCTGAAGCTGAAGCTGAGATTTATTTGATATTTCCTTCCAGAGTTATCTGCCCTTGGTGTTCTCAAATATGCTATAAAAGGCTTATTTGACAGTGTTAACACACTTAGCAACTACAGTTTTGAATGGATTTTGATTATGTTTGCCCACAGTATAATTATAGAAGCATAATTAAGTTCATGAAAGGGTTGATTATTATTGAAACCGGATCATTGTGTCGAGTTATCTGCCCTTGGTGTACTCAGCTATGCTAGAAAAGGCTTTATTTCAGTATTGTTTATGCTCTCAGAGCTCTAAGTGTCTACAAATTAGAATAAATTTTGATAAAACTATATATTTCTTTGCCAGTGGGCGTATAATGTACCGTTTGCGATGCTCTCGTTACACCTTTGATTTATTCATCCACTACGGAAAATAGTTCCAATTTATACAGTTATGAATCTGTACCATAAGAAATAATTTCAATATCCTAGCAGATGATAGCTTAAAGCAGACTGAAATTAAAGCAGAATGTGCCTTAAGGCGCATTCTGCTTTAATTTCAACCTGCTTTAAGTGATTACCTGTCTTCAAAATTAGAAACATGCTATGGAGTAATGGCTTAACTCATTTACTCCCCAATCCTGTAGTCATAGGGTTATATTTCATGATGCTATGGTTTGTTAGAGAGTACCAATGGCCCAGCACCTCTGACTTCAACTCTCTAAACATTTTGTTGGGGTTACCCCACCATTAGCTCCTGGCAAACTGCCCTGGAAGCACAGTGGCTATTTACCCATAGCTAGGAGTTTGTTCATGGGCAATAGGGCATATACATACGCTGGTGAGCCTGGAATACGGCATGTCTTCAGGCAGACCTCCTTTCAACATAGTTTAGCCTCACCAGGGGCCCCAAAGTGCCCAGCTCCCGTATGTGGTTCCTGTAAAGGTGTAAAAAGGCATATCTATTGCGTTAAAGATTAAAGTATCTGTCTGACATGAGTGTGCAATATTTTCTTGGAAAAAAATTCTTATTTTAGTTGCCAATGTAACACTTCAGTTTATAGGTGTTCATAATGGGCAGTTTTATACATGAATATTTTGCAGGAGAAGGATTAAAAATGCATAAAAAACAAACTACAGTAAAACACTCTATTATATTGCCCCATTTCTTCTAATTTTGCTTCAAGTAATTTCAATTCCCTTTATTGCTAAATGATAAATTCATTCCTCTTTTGGATTTAGCTTTTGATGATATAAGAGGCAGACAATCACCTAAAGCTGGGAGAGGTCGTAGAAAAGATGACAACTCTACAGAGAGTCGAGCCTCGAAGGATGACAAGCGTAGCCTGGAGTCTCTTAAAGGCAGTCGTGGGGAATACCACTCAGACTCGGACTCATCCACAACATCGTACTCCAGTAGCTCTGTGTCAAGCTCCAGCTCAGGTAGGATTGGTCACAGTCCAGTAGTGTTAATATTTCCTTACTTAACATAAATAGTTGTGGCTTAACCCATTGCAACATAGCCTGTTTTTAATATTGAAAATAAGTTATCACTTAAAGCAGGTTGAAAGTAAAGCAGAATGTGCCTGAAGGCACATTCTGCTTTACTTTCAGCCTGCTTTAAGCTATAATCTGCTAGAATATAGAAAAATTATAATACTTATTCATGACTGTATAAATTGAAACTGTTTTCTTCAGTGGAGGAATAAATTAAAGGCATAAAAAGTGTATTTATGGGGTAATGGGTTAATCCTTTCCTCCACAGAAGTGACTTTTTGGAACCTCTATTCATACCTATTTGGTTTAAACATATTTTATTTCAGATATTGTACATGAACATAATACATGGATATAATGAAAAAGGATTGGATCGAAAGCTATGCTTATAGAGATCCTTTCCTTTGCAGTATTTGAAATACACTATAGACAAAGTGCTCAAGGTGAGCTATTGTGATCGGTCGCCGTCCGTCGTACGTCGGTGTTGGTGTCGTCCGTTCACAATTTCTTTCAAACAACTTCTTCTCTGAAACCAATGGCCCAATTTTAACCAAACTTGGTCAAATACATACTGTAGTTGTGAGCTTTACAAATTATTAAAAAAAAGTGGGTGGGGCAATCGGTCTTGTTGCATTGCAACCATGCACAATATTTTAAAAAATCTTCTTCTCAAGAACGACTGGTCCGATTTCAATTTGGTTTTCACCAAAATGTTTCTCAATTAATATTACTTTCAAATTTGTTCAAAGAATTTTGATCCGTCAAAAAACATGGCCGTCAGAGGGCGTGGTCAATTTCTGTACTTACATCATCAGTTTTTACATAGACTTATATAGGAAAACCTTTAAAAATCTTCTTCTCTGAAACCGCAAGGCCCAGACCTAATATATATGGCATTTAGGTTTGCTTTGTGGTCCTCTACAAAAAATGTTCAAATCATGACACCAGGGTCAAAAATGGCCTTGCCAAGGGGCTTATCAGTTTTACATAGACTTATATAGGAAAACCTTTAAAAATCTTCTTCTCTGAAACCCTAAGGCCCAGACCTTTTATATTTGGCATCTAGCTTTGCCTTATGGTCCTCTACCAAAATTGTTCAAATCATGACCCCTGTGTCAAAAATGGACCCGCCCCAGGGCTTATCAATTTTACATAGACTTATATTGGAAAACCTTTAGAAATCTTCTTCTCTGAAACCATAAGGTCCAGACCTTTTATATTTGGCATCTAGCTTTGCCTTACTGTCCTCTACCAAAATTGTTCAAATCGTGTCCCCATGGTCAAAAATGGCCCTGCCCCGGTGCTTATCAGTTTTACATATACTTATAATGGATTTTTTTAAAAAACAATGGCTGCTCTGAAACCATTGTCTGAATTCAATAATATTTTGAATGAATATTGATTAAGTGACCCTTTATTAGCACTATTTATATCATTGCCATATTTTCCCCTTTTGCTCAAATAGTAATAATGACAAACAGATTCCGAATTACTTCTTCATGCAACAGTCCACATACATGCAATGACAAACTTCATTTTGCATTGAGTAATATATAACACAATAGTCCTCAGGTGAGCGATTTAGGGCCGAATGCGGCTCTTGTTATAAGCACAACAAATGAATATTCATTGATTTTGCTGAATACAGATGACTGCTAAAGATGAAAGTATAGCAGAAGGTCTTTGTAGTTAAATTCAGTACTTCTTCAAAACAATTTTCAATTCTAGGTCGTAGAAAGAGTAAGGGACGAAAGTCTGCCTCTCCCCCTCCCAGAACGCCAACAAAGTCGAGGGACTTGTCTCCCCCTAGACAGCCCAAGAAAGATGACTTCTTTGACAAGAAATCTGGGCCAACGTTTACGTTCAGGAGCTACAGCAATGATGGAGCCGGGGAGGAGGAATACCTAGATGGTTATAAGGTGAGGCCATGAACAAAGATTGGCTGGTACTGTGTTTGATATTTCAGTGCAGTAGTGAGTTCAGCTGTCCCTGTTTGCGACCTAGTTTGACAGTTTGTGCCCCGTGTGAAGTGTGCACAGTATTTCAGACCAGGTAGCCAACTCTCAATCGATGGCCATCGACATCCCACGATTTCTTTACTGAACTTATGGCTGGGATCAAGTCTTGACACATTCTGTTTTACTTTCAGCCTGCTTTAAGCTACCATCTGCTAGGATATAGAAAATACTTCTTATGGTACATATTCATGACTGTATAAAGTGGAACTATTTTCTTGAGTTGAGGAATAATCAGTCTGTTCTGTAATGAATATGTATCATAAGAAATATTTTCTATATTCTGAAAGATGGTAGCTTAAAGCAGGCTGAAAGTAAATCAGAATGTACCTTGAGGTGCATTCTGCTTTACTTTCAACCTGCTTTAAGTGGTCACCTTTCTTCAAAGCTAGAAACAGGCTATGGGGGGAAAGGGTTTAGTGTTGTGTCTATATATTTACTTGCAAGTACAAGTATCTTAGCATCTGATCAAGATCAAAACAGGTCCTTTGTTGTTTCTTTATTTAAAACAAGACTTGACAAGACTTTGTGATGGTGTTGAAAATGGGTGACAGCTTACAGCAGGATTAAAATAAAGCAGCAAACTCATATAGGATTTTTATGCCTCTGTGACAATTAGTTGAGGGGCATACTGTTCACCCCTGACCATCCATACGTCTGTCCATCTGTTTTGTCCATATATATATATGGTACATACTTTGTCTCACTTCTCCTACAGTTTTCAAGCTACAACCTTATAATTTTACAGGATGTTGGCATATATGAAAAAGTGTAAAAATATATAACCTACTTTGCTTTCAGGCTGGTTTAGAAGCGTCTGACCAAGACAGGAAACACCAGCATGAGGCAGAGGATGACAAGCGTAAAAGACTGCTAGCTGGTACCACAATATTTGATGCTGCCAGGACTGGGGACCTAGAGAGATTACAGGAACTAATCAACTACTTCCCAGACATGAAGGAGTAAGTTCTCAGTGGCAGAGAGATAGACCCTTTTCTCCATAAATATGCCGTTGTACACATTTGATTGATTCCTCTCCAGAAACAATTAGTTCCATTTTATACAGATATGAATATACAGATATATTATATACAGATATGAATATGCAATATGAGACACATTTCCTTGATTGTTTCAAGTATTGAAGATAGGTGACCATTTAAAGCAGGTTGAAAGTAAAGCAGAATGTGCCTCAAGGTGCATTCTGCTTTATGTTCAGCCTGCTTTAAGCTACCATCTGCTAGAATATAGAAAATATTTCCTATGATACATGATAATGACTGTATGAATTGCAACTATTTCTTCAGCTGCCAAATAAATTAAAAGTGTGAAAATAAGTAAATGTGCAAAAATGCATATCTATAGAGTTAATGGGTTATATTTAAAGAAAACTATGCATTTTGTCATAATCTTCATGTGTTCACGTGAACTTTCAACAATTTCTCTTTTTATGCCCTGGCACAACTTGTTGGAGGGCATATTGTTTTTGGTCTGTCTGTCTGTTTGTCTGTACACAACTGTAATCTTGGCCATAACATAGGAACTACATAGGATAGAGACTTTGTTTTTGGTACCATATATCGGGTATTTTTGGCGCGCTGGAAATATTGACTAAATTTGGCGGGCTTCACAAAAACGCCAATTTTTAAACAGTCAAATTTACTCACTTGAGTTGTCAATGAACACGGCTTAATCCTTACCGCAAGAGCGCGTTTCTTGCGTCTTTGACACAACAAAATCACTTTTGACGCAAGTGTGTTTTATGTGACGCAAGTCAATTTTGCTGACTAACTGAAACTAAAAATGTTAAAATCGTCACATTCATTGAAAGCATGCCGCCGCCGCCGCCAAAGTAAATACATATGTATGTTTTCCCTGTTGTATGCATGTCGTTTACGAAATTGATGGAGTGCGATAACGCCCATTTTGGTTGTTTTGACGGGTACATTGTGGGTATTAGAGTTCAGTTCGACTGGCATATAAAATCACTCTAGTAATTAAAAATCGACTATTGAACAGGGTGAAAAATATTAAAAACTACCCATTTTCTGTGTTTAGTATTTTAATTAGATCCTCAGATCTAGCTTTATTATGTTTGAATATGCTTTTAAATTGTTTCTTTTGAAAATGATTTAAACCTCCGTAGATACCGTTCATCACCAGAACTGGTCGTCATTGTTGTTTGTTAATTGAACTCACTTTGCTAAAGTAGACGATTTCAATTATAAATGATTAGATAACAAAAGTCAAATCACATGCAAGCGGCAACGGATTTTGTCCATTAACTGTACCGTTTTTCACACCTTGTGTGGTGATAATTTATCTATTTACTGAATTCAACAACCCTTTACTCAGTTTAAAAGGTTAATAATCATGATATTTGGAATACTACTGATGGAAAATTTGGTTGTTAAATTTCATTTCCACCAAAATTTAAACATCCAAGATAAGAATGCTTTAATTTTTGTGAAAATAACCAAATTAACCATCCACCAAAATAACCCGATATACGGTATGTGTACTCGCCACAAGAAGCACTTGAGCTCAGTACAACTTTGGTTTTCATCACAACAGCAGCAAGGATTTACAATACCTTCTGTATGATTTTATTTTACAGCCAAATGAATACAGTTCATTGCAGTGACAAAACACCTCGGAACATTTGTCACTTACTGTGACATTGTTCTTGTTCTATAAGTTTCCTCTTCTATGTAAAAAGAATATGATTCAACTTTGGGAATAAAAAGTCTTAAGGAAAATTGGATGAAATGATAAGGCTGAAAATATCAGAAATGTTTAATTGACTCCTTTGTATCTGCATCCCAGATAAATGTCACCTGTTAAGTAATTGTTTTACTACACAGATCCAAAGATGATACAGGCCTCACTGCCTTACACATAGCTACACAGCAAGGTCGACTGGACATTGTCAAGTGGCTAACTGCCTGTAGTATCAATCTGAACATAGAAACAAGCACGGGATATACAGCCATCCACCTAGCAGCCATGAATGGCCACCTTAACTGTATGATTGTAAGTATAGCCTAGTCTCTAATCATATAACACTGGATATACAGCCATCCACCTAGCAGCCATGAATGGCCACCTTAACTGTATGTAAGTATAGTCTAGTCTCTAATCATATAACAAACACTGGATATACAGCCATCCACCTAGCAGCCATGAATGGCCATCTTAACTGTATGAGTGTAAGTATAGTCTAGTCTCTAATCATATAACAAGCACTGGATATACAGCCATCCACCTAGCAGCCATGAATGGCCATCTTAACTGTATGATTGTAAGTATAGCCTAGTCTCTAATCATATAACAAGCACGGGATATACAGCCATCCACCTAGCAGCCATGAACGGCCACCTTAGTCTAGTCTCTAATCATATAACAAGCACTGGATGTACAGCCATCCACCTAGCAGCCATGAATGGCCACCTTAACTGTATGAGTGTAAGTATAGTCTAGTCTCTAATCATATAACAAACACTGGATATACAGCCATCCACCTAGCAGCCATGAACGGCCACCTTAACTGTATGATTGTAAGTATAGTCTAGTCTCTAATCATATAACAAACACTGGATATACAGCCATCCACCTAGCAGCCATGAACGGCCACCTTAACTGTATGATTGTAAGTATAGTCTAGTCTCTAATCATATAACAAACACTGGATATACAGCCATCCACCTAGCAGCCATGAATGGCCACCTTAACTGTATGTAAGTATAGTCTAGTCTCTAATCATATAACAAACACTGGATATACAGCCATCCACCTAGCAGCCATGAACGGCCACCTTAACTGTATGATTGTAAGTATAGTCTAGTCTCTAATCATATAACAAGCACTGGATATACAGCCATCCACCTAGCAGCCATGAACGGCCACCTTAACTGTATGATTGTAAGTATAGTCTAGTCTCTAATCATATAACAAGCACTGGATATACAGCCATCCACCTAGCAGCCATGAATGGCCACCTTAACTGTATGATTGTAAGTATAGTCTAGTCTCTAATCATATAACAAACACTGGATATACAGCCATCCACCTAGCAGCCATGAATGGCCATCTTAACTGTATGATTGTAAGTATAGCCTAGTCTCTAATCATATAACAAGCACTGGATATACAGCCATCCACCTAGCAGCCATGAATGGCCACCTTAACTGTATGATTGTAAGTATAGCCTAGTCTCTAATCATATAACACTGGATATACAGCCATCCACCTAGCAGCCATAAATGGCCACCTTAACTGTATGATTGTAAGTAAAGTTTAGCAGGTCTGATCACATACAGAAAAAACCATGCTATTATACCCCGGTAATATTCAAACTAAGGCATGGATAAAAGTAAAGCAAAAAGCTCCCAAGTTTTTAAATATGTCTACGTTTGAAGATTTATTGTATTAATGTGGTTTTACTGTTTAAGCTCTAATTATAGGATAACAAAGAAAAATGATTTAGGTCCAAGTTTTTTATGCCCCCGGCATCTATAGATGCGGAGGCATAATTATAGTGATTGTCCTGTCTCTCTGTCCGTCCGTAACAAGGTTATTTAGATTTTACCGTTTCGTCTAGCATCAACACCGCTTACTCAAATGCTTTGATATTTATACTGTTGTTGCTTTGGACCATTCCCTATCCACCAATATCACCCAACATTGATTTTGACCTTGACCTAACTTGGACTAAGAATATTTTAATGGGCTATTTCTTGGTTAACAAGATTTTACCGTCTCGTCTAGCATCAACACTACTTACTACTATGCTTCAATACTTATACATTTATTGCCTTGAACCATTACCAATTGACCCATATTTCCCAAGCTCAGTTTGACCTTGACCTAATTTTTGGACTTAGAAAAGATTCAGAATATATTGTCAAGGATGCCACCGGGGGCAAAAGCTATTTTGGAATGCGCAGTCTTTTTTTTTTTAAACAGTTACTACTGAGGAATTATATAGAAGAGTAAGTTTCCATTATAGATGTATTATATGTCACACAAAAGTATCTTAATACATCTGTATCTTCAAAATGTATTTTCACTGTTTCAGGTGCTTGCAGCTATGGGTGCTACTCTGACATGTAGATCTGTAGACAGACAGACCCCCCTACATGTAGCTGCCATGAAGTATGTATTAAAAATTCCTAAAACATTCTGGTGTAATTTTAAAAATTGTGCTTTTTGATGTTCTAATCTTATCTATATCTGTCTGTGATTTTTTTGTCTTTTAAGAATGTCAAGGACTTGCTGTTTCTGTATTTGCCCTATTTGATACAATTTCTGTTCTAACACATGTACATGTATACAGTCAAACATCTGTTAACTCTTTCAACACTAAATAACTCTTGTGGGTTATAAGGTTCCCTTGTGGATCATTTTAGTTATGAAAACATGAACCGGTCCACTTGGAATTCTGGATAGTTTAATAAATAGTGGTAAAATTTAGCAAACAAAGTAGACCCTGGTCTGAGGGCTCCTATAGGAGTCCTCTGATCTGGGTCTATTCTGTTTAAAAATGTAATGAGTATATTTAAACAGGTCCATGGTGTTGAAAGTGTTAAGCAATCATTCAGAAGAAACAGGTTGTAGTTTAGTTTATAAACAAATTGCAAAAAGTTCCTATTACTATTTTATGTCAAAGTTTAACATTATGGTATGGACTAAATGTAAATTGTCTAACTGAATAAAGAGAACTCTTATTAAAGAAATTAATTTAATGTTTTTTAGCGGGCATCTAGAGTGTGTCAAGTGGCTAATTGCCAATCGTTCCTCACTGGAAGCTGTTGACCAGCTCGGGAGAACTCCCCTCGAGTTAGCCGAAGAGTACCAACATGAGACCACTGCCAACTTCATACGCAAATGTCTGGATGAGTCACATGACCCCAGCAGCAGCATGCACGCACTGAGGTCCAGCACCAGAAGTAAAGAGTGAGTAGAATAACAAACAATTTTAACCCTTACTCCTTAGATATGCATTTTTGTGCCTTTAATTTATTCCTATACTGAAGATAATAATTCTAGTTTATACAGTCATGAATGTGCACTATAAGTAATTTTTAAAGCAGACTGAAAGTAACGCAGAATGTGCCTTAACTCTTTCCTCCCTGAAACTTTAAATGGACAGTTCCAGTTTCCATTTAGTCTAGTCCATTTCTGATTTTTTAGGGTTGTTTTTGTCAATGTTTGGCATTACGACAAACAGTAAAGACCCTGATCAGAGGGCTCCTTTTGGAGCCCTCTGATCTGGGTCTTCACTGTTTGCATATGGCAAGTATACTATTCACATGTACACTGTTTGAAAGGACGCCTTTATGCGGGACTAGGGTTCAAAGGGTTAAGGCATTTGATCAATCTCAGCTTGCCTCTGGTCTTGCTCCAAACTGTTTGCAATGAATATAATAATTGTTTAAGCACAAACACATTTATTTGAGAAGAATAATCTCTTCCTCTTTGTAAGAGCAGCTTTCATCCTCTGTTGCATTTGTAATTAACTCTACTATGCTTGATGTATGATTTGAGGATCTTGTATTTTCAGACTGCACACTATACAAGAAGACAGTAATAAGGAAAGCAACCTCGACAATATGTGGCATAATGATGTAAGTGTCTCAGTATGATTTCTGCCCTAATCCTTTACACCATTATTACACCATTATTACACCATTTTACGGTTCTAGTTATTCATACACTAAGAAAAGTAGTCCCCAGCTTGGAAATCCTGAACTTGAAAAGCATGAAATATATAAGGCATTTCCAGTTAAGGTTAAAACAGGTTGAAAGTAAAGCAGAATGCTCCTTTAGGAGCATTCTACGTTACCTTCAAACTGCTTTAAGTAGTAACCTGTTTTTGAAGCTAAAAGTAGGCTATGGGGTAATAGGTTAACTATCATTTTCAGTCCAGATCCTTTTCCCAAAATTCAAATTTAAAAAAAACAGAAGTCAAGTGTTACAGAAAACATGTAAAATATCTGTTTTAACCACTTCACACTGTTGATATCATCATTATGTCTAAAAAGTGGTCTCTGGTTTGATATCTCAAATTCAGACTTTGGCCATCTTTATTCATGTCCAACTGTAAAAATGTTGCAGTGCAGGTTTGAAATTGAAAACTTAGGATATATGTCTTTAAAGAAAAAACATTGATAAAAGTGTCAGACAGTTTATATGATGATCTGACATTGAGTAAGCTGGTGTCTGATCTCTACATAAGTACTGTTTGATAAGGCAAAATAAGAAATAAGCTGGATAAGGGTTAAATACAATGGAGAAGACGTTATTGTTTCCTGTTTAACCCTTTACCTTATAGGAGCGCCTTTTAGCGCATTCCGTTTAATCCTCCGCGGAAGAAAATAATTCCAATCTATACAGTCATGAAAATGTATCAGAAGGAATAATTATTTTATTCTAGCAGGTGGTAGCTTAAAGCAGGCTGAAAGTAAAGCAGAATGCGCCTTAGGGCGCATTCTGCTTTACTTTCAACCTGCTTTAAGCAGTCACCGTTTTTCAAAACTAAAATCAGGCTATGGGGTAAAGGGTTAAATGCAACGAAACGCAAACGCATTGTAACAAAATGTAAAAAATAACTTGTTAACAATTCTGGCTATTTCTTGTGATCTGACTCCAAACTGTTTGCAGTGGAAATAAATGTTTTAGCATAAACACGTTTACATGTATTAAGAAAAAGTAACGTCTTCTCCATGTTATTTGCATCACTCAGTAAAATCAATAATATATGCAATACAACATAATAAACAAATAAGAAAATGACACAATCATTTACATTGTTCATTATTTCCTGCAGGATCTTGTTGAGGTAAGGAAGGTGTCTCAGTAGAAAATAACCCACAATAAACATTGTATACAAGTGTCTTTCTGTTAATGTCACTAAAACAATGATATCTGATAATCTCATTGTGCTGTATAGTTTTTATTCAAAATTCTACTGTAGTAATACATGTTATTTCTAATGAATGTACAGTGGAGAATCTGTTATTCTATCCCGTTTAAACGCAAACGTACGCAAACGCAAAGCACTAAAACGTAGAAAAGTACAACTTTTGGACAATTCTGATAATTCTTGTTTATATTGTTACCCGGCGTCTGATCTGGCTCCAAACTGTTTGCACGGCAAATAATAGTTTTAGGGTAAACGCGTTTATTGGGAAAGAATAACAGATTCTCCACTGTACTATCAAACTGATGCTGGAATATCATCCAATGAATTATGAAGAATTAAGGTTTCTAAAGGGCAGGTGGCTGCATGATGCAAGTCAAAAGTTATGCAGAAAAACTGCATAACTTTTATCCTGCATTTATCTGTCACAAGTCTTCTTTTGAATGGCCACTTATTGACTTAACCCATTACCCCTTAAATACGCATTTTTACGTCTTTAATATATTCTTCCATTGAAGAAAAAAGTTCAAATTTATACATTTAAGAATATATATCTCACAAAATATTTTCTATATTGTAGCTGATTGTAGCTTAAAGCAGGTTGAAAGTAAAGCAGAATGCGCCCTAAGGCGCATTCTGCTTTACTTTCAACCTGCTTTAAGTGGTCACATATCTTCAATACTAGAAACAGGCTATGGGGAAATGGGTTAACACTTAAGATACTGAACAATTTGTTGAAAGCATTTCTTCATGATGATTCTTCTAGAACTAGTAGTCCAATCTGTCTGTATGTTCATCTGTATGTGTGTCTGTCTCACAATCTACTTTCTGTTGTAGTGAAACTTGGTCCTACAGCCTTATCATTGTAATGGTAATCTTCAGTTTCAGTCTTAGAAGTTTATTTGTGATGCTATATGCAGAGTACTTTATATTTGACTAGTTTGCTAGCCCACCGGTAAAACTTTGCCAGTATACAAGTGAAGAGATTCATTTTAATGTTTCATTATCCGTGAGTCCTTCTCTACAAACTGTCATTGATCGACCAATTATATACAATTTTAACCCTTTGAATGCAGCATACAGTAGTAAAAAAAAGTTGTTGAATGTACAATGTTGTGCCAAAATCAAAGTGTCTTAGTCAGGGCTCCAGATAACAGGATGAAAGCTATTTACATGGTAGACTCTGAAAATGTATAGGCACTTTCTGCATTATTTTGATATTGCATGAAGCAGTCACCTTGGTTTAGCAATCTCCATGCTACTTCATTTAGTAGTCCCCATATTGACTATACTATAGTAAAACCTCTCTATTACGACCACTAAAACAAAGGCTAATTGATTGTGTGAAAGACAGGTGACAGCTTAAAACAATGTGACGGTAAAAGAGAGCTTTCTGTTTTACTGTCACCTTGTTTTAAGCAGTAACCTGTCTTAAACTCCTAATAATTAGTGCAATTTAGTGGTCGTAATAGAGAGGTTTTACTGTATTTATGAAATAACCACCCCCTCACT
Source organism: Gari tellinella (assembly GCA_922989275.2). Taxonomy (NCBI): domain Eukaryota; kingdom Metazoa; phylum Mollusca; class Bivalvia; order Cardiida; family Psammobiidae; genus Gari; species Gari tellinella. The sequence continues at coordinate 97,998,083 of OV277856.1, read as the reverse complement.
TCTTGTTTGGAGCTCTGTCTAGTAGGTCTGCCGTGGGGGCATTACAAGCACAATAACTCTTGCTATGTGGTTTATTGTTTGTAATGCTTTCTTTGTCCTGGTGATAAATTAACCTGGTAGTATATTCAGAATATGAATTTGCATGATTATCACAGAGGAGAGCTAATCTGGTAGAATATTTTTCTGATTTCAATGTCTCTCTTTCTAACAGTATTTCTATTCTTCACTCCTTTATGAACTTAATTGAGAGCTATCAGAAAACATTCAAACCTATGCTATAAAACAATTCCAAAGAAGATGCCATGACAGTTATTAACTCACTCATGTCTGAATATTGCAATACAATTTTCATCAGAAATGAGTGCAGACAGACCATATAAGAAAACAGTGTAGACCCTGATCAGACAGCTCCTTCAGGAGCTGTCTGATCAGGGTCTACACTATTTTCAAAAACCATGGATATGTATACCCTATGTTCATAGCAGGAGTAGGGTTACATTATTGTTTCTTTCTAAGCAGTTTATCTTTTCTCTTAAATAGCTTAGTCTGCAAAATGCTGGAATTAACTCTCTTTTGTTACTGTTCTATTTTTCTGTACTCTCTTTCTAAAACATTGGATTCATTTTAATCTGATTTGTGTAAATATTATAAAGTAGAGAATTGGTCATTTGAAGAACTGTGTCTCTTTCCAAAGTTCATGTAGGATTTTGAAATAGCTTCACTTTAGCTTCTTTGTCTAAAATCTTGGTATATAATGTATTCATGGTAAAATACATTAAAACCTCTCTTCAATTACGATCACAAAATTGTATTGATTATTAGGTGTTTAACCCTTTGAACCCTAGTCCCGCATATAGGCGTCCTTTTCAAGCAGTGTACATGTGAATAGTACACATGTCCTATGCAAACAGTGAAGATCAGGGTCTTCACTGTTTGTCATAATGCCAAACATTGACAAAAACAACCATTAAAAGTCAGAAATGGACTAAACTTAAATGGAAACTGGAATTATCCATTTAAAGTTTCAGGGAGGAAAGAGTTAAGACAAGTGACTGCATAAAGCAAAGTGAAAGTAGAACAGAAAGCTCCAATTTGGAAAAGGAGCTTTCTTGTTATACTTTCATCATGCATTTAGTTGTCACCTGTCTTTTATAAATCAATTAGCAGTTGTAAATAGCTAGACATTGCAATATGCCTGAAGTGATATTCCCACTGCATCCACTAAAGCCAGTGCAGTTAGAATTGTCTTTTTGATATGATTCTAATGAGTACTCACAAGAAAGGGTTTGGTAGATGACTTGGATCAATAACTGGCATTTTCTGACAAACTGTTATTCATCTCCATATTTTCAGTTACAATTTCAATCAAGATATTTCTTAAACCATTTCATTTCCTTACCCTGAGTACAATAGTTCTTTGCAAACAGTTTTTTTAACTTATCTAGGCAACACCATTAGGTTTCTATCTTGTTCACCTTTCAGGGAATTGTTTTTCAGAGTTATTTCATATTATGGTACAGCGCTCCCTGTCTACAACGACACCCAATGGGAGGCAACAAATATGTGCATTGTTCTGAGGGAGTTGTTATAGGGAGGGAACTTGGTAAACATTTGCAAACAGCTTGAATCCAGATCAGACGCCGCTTTATACGTCGTCTGATCTGGATTCAAGCTGTTTATCATTTGTCATCATATTTTTTTCTGTCAAAATGTCATTTATATAAGAGAAACAGCAGACAACAATTTTAGTTAGATGATGATGCATCAGTGCAAGCATAAAACATAATTTTCGTAGGAAGAGCGGTGAATGTCGTTGTTGGGAGGGCCGTTGTAGAGAGGGAATGCTGTAGTTTTTGCTATATAACTCATGGGGTGTTTGTGGCTTGTTTTCTTTCAGAGTAAAGCTGAATCACACCGTGCCAATTATGGCAGTGAGAGTGAAGGTAGAAAATCACAAGCAAATCGAGGTGCACTCAAGGTCTGTCACACACACCCCCCCTTGCACCAAACTTTGTATAGTCTTGACTTCCAAACAACCTGTATGTTTTTCTAACAAACTTATAGTACCTATAATCTATAGACACCATGATTGATTGTGAAAGTGCTTGTGTCAACATTAGAACAATTAAAACACACATCTACATAATAGTTACTTTAACTGATAAAACATTACTATAGGCTTAGTTTCTGATGATGTATAAACTTAACCCTTTCCTCCAAAGCCTAAGGTAAAAATCATTTTTATTCAACTATGTTTAAGATAGGATACTGCTTAAAGCAAGTAACATAAAACTAAAGCAGAAAGTTTCTTTAGGAGCTTTCTGCTTTATTTTCACTTTGCTTTAAGCTACCACTTGTATATACCACTCTTAACTGAATAAAATTTTGTCACATAATGTGAAGGAATAAGAACGGTAGATGTGCTGCAAGGCACTCATGTGGAGGAAAGGCTCATACCATTGGGTTATTCATCAAAAACAAGAATAGTTTAAAAGAAAACATTTTTCATGTAGGCTCCCCCAAAGTCCACAGTATTTAACAATCATCATTTCAACTACAAAAGTGTCAATGATTTATGTTTCTTGTAAAATGGTTTATAACTAATTGCTGAAGTTTAATTTAAGTTGCATTGGAATGTCTTGAATCTTTCAACACTAAGTAACTCTTGTGGGTTATTACGTTCCCTTGTGGATCATTTTTAGTTACCAAAACATTAATTAGTCTACTTGGAATTCTGGGTACATGTATTTTAATAAATACTGGTCTGAACTGGCAAAGTGTAGATCCATATCAGAGGACTCCTATAGGAGCCCCCCTTTGCAAATTTAATGAGTTGGGTCAATGTTCTATCAATGAGGACACTCATCTTTAATGGGTTAAACAACTTAAAAAATAGGATTAAAAATTCAGTGTTAGTATACTCCTTGCATTCCATAATATAAACATGGTTGCGAAGGAAACTTATTCTGCATATTTAGAGGAAATATTTGATAAATTAACTCTTTTAGTGTTTTCTTTTGTATATAAAATAAATAGATATTTTAAGAATTCTGGTAAGTCATATAAACTGGAATAATTTATCCCTATCCCTCACAAAGCATGTTATTCTCACTTGTCCTATACCATGCCCCCAAAGTATATACCACACAGTCATACACTCATAATCTTATATTCAGTTATAAAGCATGAACACTGTTAATCCTTACAACACTTTTAATTTTAATGACTGATTGATATTCACTTTCCAGGGTTTGTACCCAAAATATTTAAACATATGGCAAACAGTGCAGACCCAGATCAGATTGCTCTGTCACTCTGATCTAGTTCTTCACTGTTTGCAAGTGATATATACACTCAGTCCACACATTGTAACTAAGGGTTAAGACAGATGGCTGCTTAATGCAGAACAAAATTAAATAGAAAACTTCTACATTTATTCTTCATCAAGTTACTTCCAGGAATGTTGTGCAGTTACTTTGTTCTGCATTCAGTCACCAGGCTCTAAGGTTATAAAGCTTTTTAATTGAGTCTGAAGTAGTTCACAAGCATTTGCTTGGTCAGATTTGAGCCTAGGCTCAAATCTGACTAATCAAATGCTTGAGAACAGACTCAGACTTATAACTCAACTGCTTTATATCCTTGGACACTGGGCTACCATAAATTGCTCATAAATATCCTAAGATTTCCAATTTTCCAAGTGTGGTTCTTGGAAATGTACCTTTAGTCCCCATATCAATGTTTCTCAAGTTAAAAATGTATAAAATGCATAAATTCAAAAGTTAAAAGTAAGAGCAGAAATCTGAAGATTTTTGAAAAATTCTGTAGGTCCGGGGAAATTATAAAAAAAATCCAAAGATTTCGGAAAAGTCCAGAGAAATGGCATCCCTGTAGTACCCATATGAAATCTTTTACTAAGATGGATGTGCATGTTCTTTTCAACAGTTGTTTTAAACCATTTTAACTGAATGGATATATACACTATTTAGCCTCAACATAATTAGTAATGGTAAAATATAACACACACTCATATATTCATTCCACCCCTATGTTTGCATAGTAATATCCTTACACAGTAGAGTTTTAGACCTTGCCCAAAGGTAACAGTGGAGAAAACGTTATTCTTTCCCAATAAACGCGTTTACGCTAAAACTATTTTTTCCATTGCAAACAGTTTGGAGCCAGATCAGACGCCGGGTAACCCGGCGTCTGATCAGGCTCCAAACTGTTTGCCACCAAGATAAACATGAATTATCAGAATTGTCCAAAAGTTGTATTTTTCTACGTTTTAGTGTTTTGCGTTTGCGTACGTTTGCGTTTAAACGGGAAAGAATAACAGATTCTCCACTGTATGTATAAATTAAGAGTTTGAGCTGAGTCTGAGATCATTCTCAAGCATTTGATTGGTCAGATTTGAGCCTAGCCTAAAATCTGACCAATCAAGTGCTTAAGAACTATTTCAGACTCAACTCAAAAGTTTTATAACCTTGAAGCCAGGCCATTGTTAAGGCTAGGTTATATGTAACACGTTGGTATTATTTTTATCAGCATTATCTTGAGAATTATCAAGGTGGGGATGACTTTCTTTTTTCCCAATAAATGAGTTAATGAAATTATGTCTTTTAATAAAAATGGAATTATGGGTAGTTTAATAAATACTGTTTTAAATAAGCAAACAGTGTAGATTCCTACAGGAGTCCTCTGATCTGGATCTTCACTGTTTGGGAAATGCAATGAGTATATTTTAAACAGGTCCATGGTGTTGAAAGAGCTTTAGAAAAAGTATACATTTGCCAAAGTGGGTTAGTGCTATACAGATTACATTTGTATATACGTATACGGTCAGAATGCTGATTTTTTTTTATACAAAAAGTACTGCTGATGAATTTAATATGATTGTAACTTTTTGTTTATTTTTCACAGATAGCTTATCACTATTTTCATGTATCACACTCCTGTATGTAGAATTTAGTATGAAGCATGTAAAACTTTATACATTACACATATATAAAAAAGGGTACCATTAAAATCCTAAAAAGTTGGACACCCTGTGTAACTGCATGCTGTTGCTGTTACTTTCATAAAATTTTAACATATTGCTTTTACCACACATTAATTTGTCCAAAAGGTGCACCCTGAATGACACCCAGTGTAGACCCTGATTAGACTGCTCACTCAGGAGCAGTCTGATCAGGGTACACACTGTTTGTTCATTCCTGCATGTGTGTCACAATACTTTGGATCATTATGGTAATCCTTGTAGTAAAGTAGTATACATGTACTTTTTTTCCATATTTTATTACAGTTAATTAACTGTAACCATATTGAAGAAGAATGGTTATCTATAAAGACAGGTTGCAGTTTGATGCAGAATAAAAGTAATGCAGACATCTCCAATAGATACTCACTGAATTTCTTTTGTCAGGTATTAACCTGCTATAATTCTCAAGAACTGCTCTAACATGGATTATAGGATAGATTAAATAGGGCCCTTGACACACAGACTTTTCTTTTTAACTCTTTCTCCACTAAGTAACTCTTGTGGGTTATTAAGTTCCCTTGTGGATCATTTTAGTGACCAAAACATGAACAAGACTACTTGGAATGCTGGGTAGTTTAATGATAAATACTTGTCTGAATGAGCAAACAGTGTAGACCTCCTATAGGAGACCTCTGATCTGGGTTGGTGTATACTAACAGTTTTCAAAAGTAATGAGTAAACTTTATACAGGTCCATGGTGTTGAAATAGATATTTACATTGAAGCTAGATTGATCACGATGGGTACAGCATAATTATGTTTAGCAGACCTAAACATTATGAAGAATTTTTATTTTACAGGTAAAGTCTCTAAGTAGCTTCATTACTTTTATTGTGCATTACACTGCAAACTGTCTAAACCATGGCCTAAAGTGCAAATCATCTATATAACTGTGTATAAGACAGGAGACTGGTTAAAGCAAGCTGTAAGCAAAGCAGAAAGCTCCTTATGCAATACCATAAATGAATATTCATTTTTGCCCTTATGTGGAGTATGTTTAGGCCTAAATCTTGGGTGCTTTTGTGGAGGAAAGTTTAATGAACAATATAATACAAAATATTAGAGTGGTTGAGATGCCTGTTTCTAGTTTTGAAGTCAGGTGACCACTTAAAGCAGGTTGAAAGTAAAGCAGAATGCACCTTAAGGCACATTCTGCTTTACTTTCAGCATGCTTAAAGCTATCATAATTATGCTAGGATTAAGAAAATATTTCTTCTGGTATATTTTCTTGACTGTAAAAATTGGAACTATTTTCTTCTGTGGAGGAATACATTGAATGTGCTAAATGGTGCTTCTATAGGGAAAAGGGTTAAACACAGTTTGTTATACACATAGGTGATTTCCTCTTGGCTATGGGGGAAAGGGTTACCAGGGTTCCACAAATCAATATTTTTCAGCTGTTACATTAATGAAGAAAGTGGACTTTCTGGAGAGGACTTACATCTAGGCAATGCCTGTTGACCAATTCATTTCATTATTTGAATAAAATATTGTTTAAACCAAAGTGGAATTGAATTTCAAATATGACAGTTAAAAGGGAAATGTTCTTATTGCAGGTGTTCAAAAGAAAATCCAGGTTTAGTTCAAGATAAAAATCAAACGTACCAAAGATAACATTACAATTCCTGTGGTAACTTTTCACTTTGAAGTTTGAATGTGTGGTTATATTGGAACCTTTTTGTTTGTTACGCAGGTTTTTGAAGGTAGCAAGTTTAATATGATGATGCAGTGACTATGTTTCATAATTATGCAAATGAAGGCTTGTTTTAAGGAAGGTGGCTGCTTTCAGCTACCACCTATCTTTTACCCATTTCCTGCTGATGCACGTTGTGTATAATGATTTTTGTTTCAAAACAGTGTAGACTCAGATCAGACAATTGCTGAAGGGACTGTCTGATCAGGGTCTGCACTGTTTTCTTATGGATCAGTCTGAAAGGAGTCTGCACTCTTTCCTGCAACCTAAAGCAGGCTGAAAATAAAGCAGAAGGTGCCTTTCAACCTGCTTTAAGTGAGCACTTATCTTCAAATAGTACTAGAAATAGCTATGGGGTAATGGGCCAATGCAGGATGAAAGTAATGCAGAAAACTCCTGAAGGAGCTTTATACATTACCTTGTTCAGCATTACCGTGAGTTGTAATTTGTCCTTAGAACTGCATGACAATTCGACATATTTTCAATGTCGCTGGAGAATCTGTTATTCTTTCCCAATAAACGCGTTTACGCTAAAACTATTATTTCCATTGCAAACAGTTTGGAGCCAGATCAGACGCTGGGTAACCCGGCGTCTGATCAGGCTCCAAACTGTTTGCCACCAAGATAACCAAGAATTATCAGAATTGTCCAAAGTTGTTCTTTTCTACGTTTTAGTGGTTTGCGTTTGCGTACGTTTGCGTTTAAACGGGAAAGAATAACAGATTCTCCACTGTATATAAGAAAGAGATGCAAAGACCATTTAACTGAACTTTGTGTGCAGGGGCAAATGAATGGAAGTTAAAATGTCCTTAAAGAAATTTGCAGTGTGTGGTTTGACCATTATACAGTAAAACCTCTCTATTATGATCACTAAAACAAAGACTAATTGATTGTATGAAAGACAGGTGACAGCTTAAAGCAAGGTGACAGTAAAACAGAAAGCGCCTTCAGGAGTTTCTGTTTTACTGTCACCTTGCTTTAAGCAGTCATCTGTCATAAACACCTAATAATTAACATAGTTTAGTGGTTGTAATGGAGAGGTTTTACTGTATAACACTCTGTATTTCATTGTTTGTTAAACTTTCAAACAAATGAGTTCTTTGGTGGATGAGGAATTGGCCATTCTTTTTCACTGACTCTAGCAATAAATATTCTTGTCATTTACCAATGTACCTGTGAAGAATAAAATCATCCTATGCAAACAATGTAGACCCTGATCAGAGGGCTATACTGCAGGAGCCCCTCTGATCAGGGTCTACACTGATTGCCATTTTCTAGTATGTATGTTAAAAATAAGTCCATTTGAAATTTTAGGGTGAATGTGTTACATAACAAAAACTAGTTTTAAAAACCATTCACCATGTTGCCAATCCTGAGAATTCCCGGGATTATAAAAACTCCAAGATATATTTTTCTGCAGAGATGATGACTATTTTTACAATGGATGCATGAATGTATTAAAGGTTGGAAAATGTGTGTCTATGGAGTAAAGGTTTAAGGATTTGTTGGTATTATTTCAGCCTGCTTTCAGCAGGCAGCTGTTGATAAGTAGGTTTTCTTATGGTATTTTATCAGGACTGTCATGAGGTGTGAAAAAGGTGTTGTTATGAAAGCAAAGGTAAACATGAACATAGCACAACTAATTGGACAGTCTTATAAGATGATAATGTTGAGTCCAATGTTATAAGCAGTTGTCCATAAGATAAAGTACATGTTTATTACATGTATATTATATGTACAGCAAAACCTCTATTACAACCACTAACAAGAAGGCTAATTGGTAGCATAAAAGACAGGTGAAACCTTAAGGCAAGGTTGATGTAAAATAGAAGGAGCTTTCTGTTTTACATTCATCTTGCTTTAAGCAGCCGCCTGCCTTAAACACCTGATAATTATAGAGGTTTAACTGTATATGTGTACAAAGTTTGTTTTTTATTTCAGGAGAAGCGTAGAGTGTATGAGGAACAGCACAACAGAATGGAGAAAACAAATACATCTTTCCTGGACAGCATACGAGACGAAGTGGGCTACGACTAAATGCTGACAACTGACCTTGAAATCAACATTTGCTTAAGCTTGAGACTGAACAAATAATCTCCCACATATTTTAAATCTTGCAACTATTAAATCTTGCAAGAATTATCGCTAAACATTAGTTTGGCTCCCAGCTTCTGCCATTCTGGCAGAAGCTGGGAGCCAAACAAATGTTTAGAGACTAGAGATAGTTCCTGAGTAATCTGTAGCCCTCTTGATTGGTTCCCAGCTTTTATCATATTAGCAGAAGCTGGGAGCCAAACAAGTGTTTAGAGACTAAATATAGTTCTTGAGTAATCTGTAACCCTCTGGATTGGCTCCCCGTTTTTGTCATATTCTGGGAGTTAAATAAAAGGATTTGAGATTCTTTTTTAGTAAAATCTTAACTTTAAATTTGGCTCCCAGCTTCTTCTTTACTTGCAGAAGCTGGGTGCCAAACCAAAGAATTAGAGATTATTTCTCGAGTCTTTAAGCCTGTGAATGTGTTGATGAATTCCTAGCTGTGCTCCCTGTGGAACTAAACTGTGTTATGTTCACGATACCCTGTGATGTCTGTAGCTTGTATTGTAGTTTGTGTAAATGTATAACAGTTGACATTCTCAAAAGGTTTAATGCTCATCACTCATACAGATATATCAGAGAATTCTATTGTCTATTTTGAAATTTAGCTGTACCGATACACTGTAAGTTTTTTAGCTATATTTCTTGACATTCATTATACCTTTATCTTTTCATAAATATTGTTTGCTTAAATTTGTTGTCTGCATTAAGAATTTCAAAAAGCAGACACATTTTTGAGGGGATGATATTTATTCAGCTACAAAAGACTTTAAAATGACAAATGCTCAGAAACAGACATTTTCAACTAAAACAACAAAATCTCTCTTATCACAACCACTAAATTAAATTGATTGTTTTGTGTTTAAGGCAGATGGCAGCTTAAAGCAAGGTGAAAGTAAAACAGAAAGCTCCTTAAGAACGCTCTCTGTTTTACTTTCACTTTGCTTTAACCCTTTACCCCATAGAAGCGACTTTTAGCGAATCTGATTTATTCCTCCGCTGAAGAAAATAGTTCCAATTTAATCAGTCATGAATATATATTATAGGGAAAATTTTCAATATATTCTAGCACACATAGCTTAAAGCAGGCTGAAAGTAAAACAGAATGCGCCTTAAGCGTATTCTGCTTTACTTTCAACCTGCTTTAAGTAGTAACCTATTTTAAATTATAGAAATAGGCTATCAGGTAAAGGGTTAAGCTGCCACCTGTCTTTCATACAACCAAATTAGCCTTATTTTTAGTGGCATGGATAGAGAGGATTTACTGTATGGGACATTGGTGGCTCAAAACTTAGGTTGAACCAATGCACTTGTATGTTGACAAAGCTCACAATAATCTTTTGTCATAATTAAAGCAGCAATTTTTGTATTATCTTTATTATAATCTCAAGGAAAATTCAGCTAGATAGACTTGATTGTAGCTCAAATACAGGTAAACTGTTACATGTACATGAATATTCATAGGAGCAGGATGTATATATCTGAAGACAGCTTACTACTTAAAAAAGAACAAAAGTAAAGCAGACGGCTCTAAAATGGATCTCTCTATTTCATATTTGTTATGGATTTATAAATGGTCACTTACACCTGGCCATTTAGTAAAGGTTTTACTGTGCAGAAAAATCTCAGTTGTTATAAAAAGGACTGTTTGAAAATCCTAGATCAAGTCTATAATGCTCAAGGATACATGAAAATAGAACAAATATCAAAGCTGCTAAGTATTGCAAACAAAAGAATTTCAGAAAGCTTTTTCTGTATTCAATCTCAGACACTGCTACACTTTGCTGGATATTAGAGTGATTTAACCCTTTTCACTGCCATATGCGATTTAACTCTTGGCATGCTGGGTAATTTTTTCGTCTGCAACAATTGTCGTCTGCTTTTGTTCTAAAATAAGAATTTTTCAAAATTTCTTTTAAATTCAAGGTCAGAATGGCAAACAGTTTGGATCCTGATGAGACGCCACATCATGCGGCGTCTCATCTGGATCTAAACTGTTTGCAATGGTAATGACTGTGGCAGCTATATCCCCTGCTAGCATGCAAAGAGTTCAGTTGACTTTACGAGCTGTTTGGATCCAGATCAGACACTATGTTATGCTGTGTCTGATCAGGATTCACATTTTTGCCACTCCTATCACTATTTCTTCTGTTAGAACTTAACAAATTTGAATTTTGCATAAAATTTCAGGTTACAAATTATAGCAGATAATAGTTTGTCTGCGAAAGTGTTAGAAGTTAAATTTGGCAGTGATGTGGTTCAGATACCCTGTCCCATGTTATGGGAATTGTTTATGATTGTTGCTTACAATTTAATGCACTCACATTATATGGACTGCTTGCCTAAAATTCCTGATATGAATTTGTTTGGGAAGATTTTAGAAATATATATTTTTTGATAATCACTTGTAACGCTTCAGGGACACCCCAAGTGCTTTAGCTTGGCTTACCTTACACTGTTTTTGCATTTAGAATACATGTATTCATTACTCTCAACTGAAAAGAATTGCATAAAGTGGTGATGTCATTTTCCCCGGAGACATTAACTCTTTCAACACCATATACCTGTTTAAAGTTTACTCATTACATTTGCAAACAGTGTAAACCCTGATCAGAGGGCTCCTGTAGGAGCCCTCTGACCAGGGTCTACACTGTTTGCTAATTTAGAGCAGTATTTATTAAATTACCAAGAATTCTTAGTAGACTGGTTTTTGTTTTGGTAACTAAAATGATCCACAAGGGAATGGAATAACCCACAAGAGTAACTTAGTGTTGGAAGAATTAAATGGACAATTTCCAACTACAGTTCAGTACATTTTTATTTACTATTTAGGATTGTCTTTCACAAGACATGACATAGGCCTTATGACAAAAACAGACTAGAACACTTCATTTCAATATAAACTTTTGAATATACGCAAATGTTTACCGGTATATCAATATTCCATGGAAGTGAATATCATTTTTGTATTCAATAGTATACATGTATTCATAGTTCATTATGTATAAACAGTCCAACCTTTGTTGTGTGGCTATTCAAGAGTAGATACATGGGCAGTCTATTAGACAGGTAGCTAATAAATACCAAGTACAGTGGAGAATCTGTAATTCTTTCCCAATAAACGCGTTTACGCTAAAACTATTATTTACAATACAAACAGTTTGGAGCCAGATCAGACGCCGGGTAACCCGGCATCTGATCAGGCTCCAAACTGTTTACCACCTAGATAAACATGAATTATCAGAATTGTCTAAAAGTTGTTCTTTTCTACGTTTTAGTGTTTTGCGTTTGCGTACGTTTGCGTTTAAACGGGAAAGAATAACAGATTCTCCACTGTACATAGAGTACAGACATGGTGTGTTAACCCTTTACTCTTTAGCCTGTTTCTAGTTTTATGACATGTGACCATTAAAAGCACCCCATGGCCAGTTTCTAGTATTGGAGATAGGTGACTACCTAAAGCAGGTTGAAAGTACATTCTGCTTTACTTTCAGCCTGCTTCAAGCATAAAGCTTCAGTCTGCTAGAATATAGAAAATGTTTTTATAAATTACATATTCATGACTGTACCAATTGGAACCATTTTCATCAGTGCATGAATAAATTAAAGGAATAAAAAGGCATATTTATGGGGTAATCAGGCGCGTCGCGGGGTCTTGAACATTGGGGCGGCGGAATTTGTGTACGCATTCTTATTAGGGGGGTCCGGGGGCATGCTCCCCCGGGAAAAATTTATTTCTAGATGGTCTCTGCTGCATTCTGAGGGTGTTTTTAGCATTCCAAACAGGTATAAGGCGAACATAATTCTATGTAAAAAATGACTCCAAATGACCCAAAATTATTAATCTAAGATAACATTTTTAGGCAGTATTGGGCCTGATTTATGAACACAGGATCGAGTGGGAACGTACAATAATTTAGGAACCAGGGGTCCGTCTTATGAAACGCCGTACGACAAAAATGGCCGTACGTCAGAACGTTACCTTACATACAACTTCTGATTTCTCCATCTAATCATGTATTGTGGCATTTCTTTGGAATCGTTTTTCTTATCAAGACGATACCAAAGAGATGCCACAAGACTTGTTTAGACGGAGAAATAAAAAATAGATCTAATTGAGAGTTTTGTTGTTTTTTTTAATCTGACTCCTGTTAGCCTCCCTGATCTGGGCGTACATGGTCTGCTACAGCTTAAGTGACAAACAGTGTAGACAACATCTCTCTAGTCGGATTTACACTGCTTGCATAATATTATGGCAAATGTAATTCCTTTAAAAATAACTTTTCATAAATTAAGCATACAATCGTATTGTGAATCTTTCACATTAATAATCTGGTTTTTCTTCTTTAATCTTCAAATTAAGTGAAGAGAAGCCGGCAGACAGGTTTTTTTTTATCATACATACCTCATCATAATGAAGCCACAGATGGGACTTGAACCACTATGGGTTAAATGAACGTAGTTCATGCGATTTCTTCCCAAATGAGCGTTCGGAAACTTAAACTCGTGAGGTTGGTTAGCTACAGACATATTGAAGAAACTCAAAAGTGTGAACGAAACAATATTTCTTACGTTTTTCTTCATTTTTCTCGAATAATAACAATTTTCACATTTTTTAGTCTCATTAAAATATCACACAAACAGTTTAAGATCTAGCCGTTTTAATCGTTACCAATCAATTAGGACCACTATTGATCACCCGCCTGTTACCAATCAATTAGAGCAAGCACTGACCACCCGTCTTCATAGGCCACTCAGCTATAGGGGATTAACAGTTTATTGCCAATTAAAGATAGCGATGCTATCGGCGATCGCACCTAACGTTTTGCAATACACGTGTCATAAAGTGGTTACGTAACCACTGAATCTGGCCTTCGCTGTGCCACTCTAACAGAAATATTTTGGTTTTGACAAATTGACGAGAAAAAAAAATCGCCGTTGCTTGCCGAATTATTGGGGCGGCGGTCGCCGCCCCTGCCGCCCCAGGAGCGGCGCCTCTGGTAATTGGTTAAAGAAGCCACCTGTTTTTACAGAATCTCATGCTTCCTTGAATTGTCACATGGCACAGGTTAGACCGTACTTGCTTAATTGTTGTCCATGCTAACATTATTCATTTATGATATTATAAAGATAAATACATATACATGTAATATGTTATGAGACCGGCAGTATTTGTGGGAAAATGTATCTCTTGTTTCATTTGTTTATGTTACAATGGAGAAGATGTTATTCTTTCCTCATTCAACCCTTTACCCAATCACCTGTTTCTAGTTTTGAAAATATGTGACTACTTAAAGCAAGTTGAAAGTAAAGCAAAATGCGCCTTAACTCTTTCCTCCCTGAAACTTTTTATGGACAATTCCAGTTCCCATTTTAGTCTAGTTCATTTCTGACTTTTTAGCTCACCTGGCACGAAGTGCCAAGGTGTGCTTTTAGGATCGCTGGATGTCCGTCGTCTGTCCGTCCGCACAACCGAAATAGGTTAGAGGGCCTTTTCTGGCCAGATAACGGTAAACATAACAAAAGAAGACAATAGAGTTCATTCTGTAACAATAGAATAAGGGGCCGTGGCCCGTTATTCAAACAAAAGAAAATAACAAAAGAAAAGGCCCTCTAACCTATTTCGGTGGCACGTCCGTCCGTCCGTCCGTCCGTCCGTTCACAATTGGTTGTGAACACTCTTGCGGCTACAAATTTCATCTGATCTTCATGAAACTTCATAACAATGTTTGTCTTGATAAAATCTAGGTCAAGTTTGAATGTGGGTCATGTCCGGTCAAAAACTAGGTCACTAGGTCAAATTAAAGAAAAACCTTGTGAACACTCTAGCGGCTACAAATTTCATCAGATCTTTATGAAACTTCATAACAATGTTTGTCTTGATAAAATCTAGGTCAAGTTTTAATGTGGGTTATGTCTGGTCAAAAACTAGGTCACTAGGTCAAATTATAGAAAAACCTTGTGAACACTCTAGCGGCTACAAATTTCATCCGATCTTTATGAAACTTCATTACAATGTTTGTCTTGGTAAAATCTAGGTCAAGTTCGAATATGGGTCATGTATGGTCAAAAACTAGGTCACTAGGTCAAATTATAGAAAAACCTTGTGAACACTTTAGTGGCTACAAATTTCATCTGATGGTCATGAAACTTCATGACAATGTTTGTCTTGATGAAATCTAGGTCAAGTTTGAATGTGGGTCATGTCCGGTCAAAAACTAGGTCACTAGGTCAAATTAAAGAAAAACCTTGTGAACACTAGCGGCTACAAATTGCATCTGATCTTCATGAAACTTGTTGACAATGTTTGTCATGATGGAATCTAGGTCAAGTTCGAATGTGGGTCATGTCCGGTCAAAATCTAGGTCACTAGGTCAAATCATAGAAAAACCTTGTGAACACTCTAGAGGCAACAAATCTCATTTGATTGTAATGCAATTTGGTCAGAATGTTTGCCTAATTAATATCTAGGTCAAATTCGAATATGAGTCATGTCAGGTCAAAAACTAGGTCACTAGGTCAAATCATTGGAAAATCTTGTTACCACTCTAGAGGCTACAAATCTCATTAGATCTGAATGAAATATTGTCAAAATGTTTGTCTACATCAAATCTAGGTCAAAATCAAATGTGTATTGTGTCTGGTCAAAAATTAGGTCACTAGGTCAATTCATAGAAAAATCTTGTTTACCTCTGAGGTTGATTGTGGGTCATGTCAGGTCATAATCTAGGTCACTATAGGTCAAGTTTTACATGGTGTTCCAGGTGAGCGATTTAGGGCCATGGTGGCCCTTGTAATGGTTGTTTTTGTCAATGTTTGGCATTATGACAAACAGTGAAGACCCTGATCAGAGGGCTCCTTTCGGAGCCCTCTGATCTGGGTCTTCACTGTTTTCATAGGACAAGTGTACCATTCAAATATACACTGTTTGAAAAGGATGCCTATATGCGGGACTAGGGTTAAAAGAGTTAAGGCGCATTCTGCTTTACTTTCAGCCTGCTTTAAGCTATTATCTTCTAGAATAATGAAAATATTTCTTACGATTTTTATTTGTGAAAGTATAAATTGGAACTATTTTCTTCAGTAGAGGATTTAATTAAAGGCATAAAAAGGTGTGTTTAGTGGGTAATGTGTTAAATGAAGCTAAACACAATATGTAGAAAATACAAATCTGAGTTGAAAACAGTCTGGTCATACATTGGGTTACACAGTGTCTAATCAGGCTCCAAACTGTAAGCAAAAATTTAATAGACATATTTATTTTAGCACAAATAGGTTAAATGGGAAAGAATAACGCATTTTCCATTGTATGTTGTTGTATTTTTATGAATGTTGGGTATTCTGTGTTAGTTTTTGTTAAGTACTAAGCTAATCAATGTTTCCATTATATATATGACTTTTGTATGTGCAAGTATTGTTTATTTACATATTCTAATATTTTATCATAGCTTGTTTTCAGTGTTTCAAGCCACTGAAAGAAGAGCAGAAAAGTCCCTTTAACCCCTAGTCCCGCATATTGGCGTACTTTGCAAACAGTGTACATGTGAAAAGTACATTTGTCCTATGCAATCAGTGAAGACCCAGATCAGAGGGCTCCTAGGAGCCCTCTGATCAGGGTCTTCACTGTTTGTCATAATGCAAAACATTGACAAAAACAACCCTAAAAGTCAGAAATGGACTAGACTTAAATGGAAACTAGAATTGTCCATTTAAAGTTTCAGGGAGGAAAGAGTTATGAAAACAACGGAAAAGTATCCCATAGGAAAATGTCTGCTGACTTTCAGCCTACTTTAAGCCATTAACCTGTAGTTTATTTTTATTTTTGAAGATATGTGACCACTTAAAGCAGGTTGAAAGTAAGCAGACAGTTAGGATAACAAAACTATAATGTTTTATTGTTGATCTTTAGTTGTTCATGATGATTTTTATTACTGTAACTGCCTTTAACATCATCCTGTCTTACTATACCCACTAGCTGCCTTCTCATATGTTTGTTGGTCAGTATTGAAAATTGACACAGATTTAACCCTTTACCTCATAGCCTGTTTCTCGTTTTGAAGAAAGGTGACCACTTAAAGCAGGTTGAAAGTAAAGCAGAATGTGCCTGAAGGCACATTCTGCTTTACTTTCAGCCTGCTTTTAGCTAACATCTGTCAGGATATAGACAATTTTTCTGTTGAAATATGTTTACGATTGTATAAATTAGAACTGTTTTCTTTTCAGGAGGAATAAATCAAATGCGCTAAAAGTCGCTTCTATTGGGTAAAGGGTTAAGAGTATATATTCCATTGGATTGTACCAGTTTTGTGGGATGCTATATTTCCTGGATGTTTGAGTATCATCAAATAGCATGCTATAAGCTGTTTGGAACATCTTTTCACTAATTACTAGATCTATTACTAATTAT
This sequence comes from Gari tellinella, assembly GCA_922989275.2. Lineage (NCBI taxonomy): Eukaryota > Metazoa > Mollusca > Bivalvia > Cardiida > Psammobiidae > Gari > Gari tellinella. The sequence continues at coordinate 97,980,852 of OV277856.1, read as the reverse complement.
TTATTTAGTACTTATTGATTATTTTTTCTAAAACTATCACTCTTACATTGGAGAAGAAGTTATTTTTTTTCTCAGCATCTGATCAGGTTCTAAACTTTCACTTTACATTTTCAAAAATATGTCATTTTTCTACATTTTATTACATTGCATTGATTTGTTTAAATGGGAAAGAAAATGTCTAATGGCAATTATGACATAAGGGGGATATATGGCTATTATAAATTATGGGCCAACACTGTGGCAACACAAGGGTTCACATATGAATAACTAGCGGAAGCAAAGAAGCAGAGGTGGATCTGCTTATTATAATCAAAATGTTGAATGAAGAAATCCTGCTTATGACTTTATATCAGTTTGTTTATAAGGCAGATGCCTGTTGGGTGCAAGTATGGTGAAACAAAATCAGAAAGTTCCAACAGTCTTAACTCTGTCAACACCATGGACCTGTTTAAAATATACTCATCACATTTGCAAACAGTGTAGACCCAGATCAGAGGACTATAGAAGCCCTTTTATCAGGGTCTATAGTGTTTGCTAATTCAGAGAAGTATTATTAAAATTCAAAGTAGACTGGTTCATGTTTAGGTAACTAAAATGATCCACATGGGAATATTATAACCCACAAATGTTACTTAATGTTGAAAGGGTTAACAGTTACACTTTTGTTGATTAATAGTTAAAGCAGTGGTTTAATGTATTTGAAATCATGTAGTTAGAAAATATTTTCTCAAATTATTTAAGCATACAATCATGTATACTGAGAGAAAATAATATAGACTTTTAGAGTAAAATATCCTTTTGTAATAATTTCATCTGAGTGTATAAATGATGTATGATATGTTTGTTTCCAGATTGCATTGGTATGAGGAAAGTTATAAAACATGATTTTTCTTATATACCGTAATTGTAAAACATCTAGAATGAAACCATAATTTTTCTTAGTTTCCTTTTTAAGCAGGCTTATAGTAATTACTTACTTTGGGTATCATCACTAGAACAAGGACTACTAGACATTACAAACATTGTAGACCCAGATCAGTCATCCACACAGTAAGGGTTAAACCTTTACTCTATAGCATGTTTTTAGTTTTTGAAGACAGGTGACCACTTAAAGCAGGTTGAAAGTAAAGCAGAATGTGCCTTAAGGCACATTCTGCTTTACTTTCAGCCTGCCTTAAGCTACCATCTAATTGAATATAGAAAATATTTCTCATGATACATACTCATGACTATAAATTGGAACTATTTTCTTCAGTGGAAGAATGAATTCAATGCACCAGAATGTGTATCTATGGAGTAATGGGTTAAACCTTTACTCCATAGCCATAAATGCAAACCATCTTTATCAAACTTAAATATAGCATTTAAGATATTTTGGTGTGTAAGTCAATTGACTGCTTACAGCAAGATTGAAGTTCAGCAAAAAGCTTCTTTATGAGCTTTCTGCTTTACTTTAATTTTTTCTTTAAGCAGCCACTTATATATAACACTAATTTTGAATGTATTTACAGGGCTGCCATTTCTCCGGATTTTTCCTAAATCTTCGGATTTTTTTCTAGAGCATGGTAGCTTAAAGAAGGCTGAAAGTAAAGCAGAATGCGCCATAAGTCGCATTCTGCTTTACTTCCAGCCTGCTTTAAGTAGTCATGTGTCAACAAAACTAGAAACAGGCTATGGGGTAAAGGTACGATTCGTAAATTCGCAAGTGAAAAATGCAAATTTCGAAATCTTAGGATTTTTCATGTCAACTTATGGCAGCCCTGTATTTACTGGGATAGGATATAGGAATAATTGTTAAAAAGGCAATGGTGGTGTTTAAGCTTTTGTCAGAATACATCTGTACTTTGTATTTATTGTTATTCATTGATCTAGGTTTACATTGTATGCACTGTCTATTGGTCCTTCTTCAGGTGACAAAGCTCTTGAAGTTCTAGGTGTTTGGTGTTTCTTTGACTTAATTCCCCTTCAATAGTATTAACTTAATGGCTAGTCAGGGTTTTTATTTTTTATCAAGAGTTACTTCCCTTTCTTCTTGGAATGTTAGCAAAATTGTGAGTTACTTCCCTTTATTTCTGTGGTGTAGAGTAATTAGCCTCATACAGATTTTATTTTTATTTTCTACATACATGAGCTGTGATATATATGAATACAGTAAAACCCCTGTATTGTGACCACCAAATGAGATTAAGATTTCAGTATTTATGGTAGATTGCTGCTTAAAGCAGGATGAAAATGAAGCAGAACTTTCTGCTTTATTTTCATCTTGCTTTAAGCAACCATCTATCTTTTATATCATAAATAAGTCTTCTCTTTTAGTGGTTGCAATACAGGGGTTTCGCTGCGCCTTGTTGAGTGGTCTGTCCCCATACAAAATATACCTTTATGGTTTGTTATCATAATGTCATTAATATTTAGTTAAAATACTTTAGATTATATGTCTTTACATTTATCACTTTTAGGATAAATAAATTCTATTGAAAAAAAACCAGGATGTTTATTTATTTATTTATATCCTATGTGTTAGTCTTTAAAATGATGAAAGTATGAACAGGATTCAGCAGCAGCATGAGGTAAACTCTTCCCTCCATTGGTAAATCACCTACCAGTACAGTGGAGAAAACGTTATTCTTTCCCAATAAACGCGTTTACGCTAAAACTATTATTTGCAGTGCAAACAGTTTGGAGCCAGATCAGACGCCGGGTAACCCGGCGTCTAATCAGGCTCCAAACTGTTTGCCGCCAAGATAAACAAGAATTGTCCAAGTTTTTCTTTTCTACGTTTTAGTGCTTTGCGTTTAAACGGGAAAGAATAACAGATTCTCCACTGTACCAGTATATGAAAGATGACATTTCTTAACCCTTCACTCCATAAATATGTATTTTAATGCCTTTGATTCATTCATACACTGAAGAAAATAGTTCCAAGTTATGAATATGCACCATAAGAAAATGTTTCCTTTTCCTAGCGGATGATAGCTTCAAGCAGGCTGATGGCACATTCTGCTTTACATTCAGCCTGCTTGAAGCTTTCATTTATAGTTATGAATGTGCACCATAAGAAATATTTTTTTCTTTTCCTAGCAGATGATAACTTCAACCTGCTTTAACTGATCACCTGTCCTCAAAGCTAGAAACAGTAACTGTTTTGTTTGTTTGTTTGTTTTTGATTTTACGTCGCTTTCAACAGTATTTCAGTCATATCGCGACGTCCAGCTAATTACAGGTGGAAGAAGACCCCAGAAGTCTTTTATGCACTGTTTCAGGCACAAATCGGCAACTGGGTAGAGCTCACAGCGGTGAGGAGCTTAGTGATATAGGTCACGGTGACTATACCTCTAGGCCACAGAGGCCCCTAGCTAGAAACAGGCTATGGAGTAAAGGGTTAAAATAAGATGAATGTAAAGCAATAAGCTTATTTAGGTACTTTCTGATTTTCATCTTGCTTTAAGCTGGTGCTTGTATCAACATCATTCATTTTATGAACCCTCATTTGTGGCACATATGTGGAGTAGGTAACATGGTTTCTGTGGAGGAAAGGATAAAATATTTCCTCCACAGGGGCCCGTATTACTAAACAACTTACGCAAAATATTTACGTAAGTCAAAATCGTTTAACTCTTATTTTTCGATCATAAACGTTTGCAAACAAACAGCAAATAGCCAGATCAGAGGACGCCCTAAAAGCGCGTCCTCTGATCTGGCTATTTGCTGTTTATAGCAAGTGATAATAAAAAATATAAAATAAAATAAAATTTTGACTGGCCCCAGAAGCGCTTTTGAGTGCCTCTACCAACCTCTACTCAATCACATAACTAGATCAGATACTGTGTTTCCTCCTCAGAGACAAATTATTCATTTTGTGTTCAATATCTCCTCTTAGTGCTAACTCAATTACCTTGTGTGACGGAAATGGACGGTATATAAACACTTCTACAGTCTGACTGTGGAAGCCGGCTTTTATAGCCAGATTGTCTAAGCGTTTGTCTCGGTTGCGAAGTTAAGCAACGTCCTGTGCGGTTAGTACCTGGATGGGTGACCGGCAGGGATAACCGTCGGCCCGGTACACGGTACAAATTTGGCGGCAGCGGTGGGATATGGGATGACATCACCATCATCCCCGGATCCATGTCACATTGTCTCTGCCCATAGGACTGCCATGTGAGCAGGGTGACTTCGGGGAGAAATGTGACGGAAATGGACGGTATATAAACACTTCTACAGTCTGACTGTGGAAGCCGGCTTTTATTGCCAGATTGTCTAAGCATTTGTCTTGGTTGCGAAGTTAAGCAACGTCCTGTGCGGTTAGTACCTGGATGGGTGACCGGCAGGGATTACCGTCGGCCCGGTACACGTTACACTTATATTGGCATAAACATAAAATAAAGTTATTCTCAAACTATTCTGTTTAATATATAAAATATAGTAATCTTTAGTAACGAGACAAAGAAAGATGCAACTGTGATTGCACGACATATAATCTTATATTTTCTATACAGGTAAATGTAACAAAATTCACACTATTGCAACTGAATTCCATATTCTTACACAAATCAGAAAAGATAACATATAAAAACAATGAACTGAGATTAATGATACAATCTTGTGTTAAACCAACAGTCAGTATAAGACTTGTGTGGTATTTAATATATGTGGTTTCAGAAAGATACCAAACAAACCCTTAATTCTTTCAACAGTAAGTATCTCTTGTGTGTTATTAGGTTCCCTTGTGGATCAATTAATTACTAAAACATGAGCCAGTCTACTTTGAATTCTGGATCCGTAGTTTGATAAATACTGGTCTAAATCGGCAAACAGTATGTGTAGACCCAGATCAGAGGGATCCTATATAAGCCCTCTGATCTGAGTCAACACTGTTTGCAAATGTAAAGAGTATATTTTAAATAGGTCCATGGTGTTGAAAGAGTTTAGCGGTCTCCACACTACTTTACCCAGGGGTCATTTAATACAAGATTGATGTTACTTTGTAATTTCTCATGAAAACCAAGCCAAGATTAGCATTATCTTAAGTAGAAATATACAATTAATAGCATTTATTAGTCAAACGAACAATTTGGCACAAATTTTGCAGTGTTTCTGCTATTTGTAAGTTTTCTGATGATGAGTCAAACTTGTGTTAAGCAGCCACTCAAAAATAGACAAAAAATCTATTTTAAATAACTCTTTCCTCCCTGAAACTCCAGTTTCCATTTTCGTCTAGTACATTTCTGACTTCTATGGGTTGTTTTTGGCATTATGACAAACAGTGAAGACCCTGATCAGAGGGCTCCTTTCGGAGCCCTCTGATCTGGGTCTTCACTGTTTGCACAGGACAAGTGTACTATTCACATGTACACTGTTTGAAAAGAACGCCTATATGCGGGACTAGGGTTCAAAGGGTTAAAGCAGGACAAAAGTAAAGCAGAAAGCTCCTAAAGTTACATTTATCTTCATATTTAGCAATCACCTGTCTTTTGAAAGATTCACATTCTAAAAAGAGTAGATGCTTAACTCTTGGTCACTTAACATTTTATACAGGTTTGACTGAAATAAATGGGTCTGGCATAAAGTGTCACAAAATATTAAAGATATGTGAAACAAATAACACTGAATTCCTCATCCACATAAAAATCTACAGAAAAAATGGAAGAATAAGAACATACAGTAAAACCTCTCTATTACGACCACCAAAAAAGAAAGCTCATTGATAGTTTTAAAGACAGTTGTCAACTTAAAGCGAGATGAAAGGAAAAGAGAAAGCTCCTACCTTTTACCATACTTTTAAGCAGACACCTGCCTTAACCCTTTGAGCCCTAGTCCTGCATTTTGGCGTCATTTGTAAACAGTGTACATGTGAATAGTACACTTTTCCTATGTAAACAGTGAAGACCCAGATCAGAGGGCTCCTAGGAGCCCTCTGATCAGGGTCTTCACTGTTTGTCATAATGCCAAACATTGGCAAAAACAACCCTTAAAAGTCAGAAATGGACTAGACTTAAATGTATACTGGAATTGTCCATTTAAAGTTTCAGGGAGGAAAGAGTTAAACACTTAAAAATTAGCACACTTTAGTGGTTTTTATAAAGAGGTTTTACTATATTTTCATGAACACATAATTATACAGTGGGGATAACGTTATTCTTTCCCAATAAATAAGTTAACCTATTACCCCATAAATACGCCTTTTTACACCTTTTAGATATTCCTCCACTGCAGAAAATACTTCCAATTTATACAGTGGTGAATATGCACCATGAGAAATATTTTCTATATAATTGCACATGGTAGCTAAATTAAGCAGGTTGAAAGTAAAGCAGAATGTGCCTATAGGCACATTCTACTTTACTTTCAGCCTGCTTTAAGTTTTAACCTGTTTTCAAAAACTGAAACTAGCTATGGGTTAATGGGTTAAAGCTGAACACCGTATGTCCATTGCAAACAGTTTAGAGCCAGATCAGACGATGGGTACCGGTAACCCCTGTTTCTGATCAGGCTTTAAACTGTTTGCCACTCAGAAACAAAATAAATTGTTAATATTTTCATGAACAAACTTAAGTTATTGTCAACATTTTATAACGTTATAATTTGATAAAATTTAATTTAACCCTTTCTGCACCAAATTAATCGTGAGGTTTCACCCCTACACTGCATTATTGATGTCTGCTTTAATGTTGTTGTTTAAAAGATCGTTTCAAACTAAGATTCAATGTAGTATGACTTAAGAAATATGGATATGAGTGTCAAACAGTTTGGATCATGACCAGACACAGCATTACGCGGCATCTGGTCAGGATCCAAACTGTTTGCAATGTCAACTTTATGCGACTTCAGTGCTGAAAGGGTTAAATCGGAAAGAATAATGTCTTCTCAAATGTAGTCAATATCTTATACACAAATGTATAAAGAGATCCTGATTGTTCAGTTAAGACATGATCACCAATATAAGGTGCACAAACTACAGTGGAGAAAACGTTATTCTTTCTCAATAAACGTGTTTACGCTAAAACTATTATTTGCAGTGCAAACAGTTTGAAGCCAGATCAGACGCCGGGTAACCCGGCGTCTGATCAGGCTCCAAACTGTTTGCCACCAAGATAAACATGAATTATCAGAATTGTCCAAAAGTTGTACTTTTCTACGTTTTAGTGTTTTGCGTTTGCGTACGTTTGCGTTTAAACGGGAAACAATAACAGATTCTCCACTGTAATCTCTTATGTCATAACTATAATACCAATAAAATACTGCAGAGAAGACTTTATTCTTTCCAATTTAAACAAAACTAAAATTTAGCAGTTTACATTTTAATACAATGCAATAAAGTGAAGAAAATGACAGACTCACCTTAATTTAGGTGGCAAACAGTTTGGAGCCTGATGAGACGCCAAGTTACCAGGCATCTGATCTGGCTCAAACTATTTGCAACAGACATAAGGTTTTTAACATAAACATTTTTACAGGGAAAGAATAACATCTTCTCTACTGTTAGCCAAGCATGCATGTGTACAGTCAAACCTGTGTTATTCTCTTTTCCAGTGTGACGTCATACCCCCTTTACCTACACTTAGCGAGCACGCGCACTCGGGGACAACAAACCCGAAATCTACATAAGTTTGTGCAGCAGGGCATTTAATCTCATTCTTTTTTACTCATTATTATCTGAATAGGTCCTATGAATACTACGAAGGTTTTACATAAGTTGCAAAAGCATGATTTTACCGAAAATAAGAATTAATTTTTTCTCCGAATAAGACCGTCGCCATCCGAATGAAGGACCGAGAGTATGCGTATGACATTAAATACCCGGATGACTGGAAAAGAGAATGCAATTTGAAGAAAGATTGGAGTCCATTAGGACAGGTGATGACTTAATGCAGGACAAAGTGTAAAGCAGAAAGATCTGCTTTACTTCTGTCTTGCATTAACCCTTTACCCCATAGCATGTTGTTAGTTTTGAAGATAGGTGACTACTTAAAGCAGGTTTAAAGTAAAGCAGAATGCGCCTTAACCCATTCCCCCATAGCCTGTTTCTAGTTTTGAAGACAGGTGATCACTTAAAGCAGGTTGAAAGTAAAGCAGAATGTGCCCTAAGGCACATTCTGCTTTACTTTAAGCTACCATCTACTAGAAAATAGAAATTATTTCTTATAGTACATAAGCATGACAGTATAAAGTGGAGCTATTTTCTTCATTGGAGGAATAAATTGTAAGCGTAAAAAGGCGTATTTATGGGGTAATGGGTTAAGGCGCATTCTGCTTCACTTTCAGCCTGCTTTAATCTACCATCTGCTAGAATATAGAGTATATTTCTGATGATACTTACTCATGGCATAATAAATTGGAATTTTTTTCTTCAGCGGAGGAACAAACTAAACATGCTAAAAGGCACTTCTATCAGGGAAAGGGTTAAGCTGATTATTGCATGATATAAGACTGTTAAATTAGCAGTTTTTGAGCGGCAGCTTAACCCTTAGCCTGCCACTCACGACTATAGCTCCATATGCAAACAGCTTGGATCCGGATGAGACGCCGAGTAACTCGGCGTCTCATCCGGATCCAAGCTGTTTGACACTCGGACATCATTTTCAGCAATTTTGAGCAACTTTGAAGCACTTTGAAACTTGAAGCAGACGAGAAATATAGCAGACAACAATTTATTTGGCGGGCTAAGGGTTAACACAAATTTGACTGTTTTATCTATGAATAGTATGGCCAATTCTTACTAGGGAAAGTAAGCAGTTTACATTTTAATACAATGTCTATTCTAATACTTGATTTTTACAAATTGTAAACATGTTTTGAAAAGTTCCAGAGAAAAACTGTTACAGTTCAGCTAAGGGACAATTAATTCAGTTTAATTTTCTGAAAATATATTCAATTACTTAATGTACTCTTGAAACTTCAAAAGGACAATCCTAATATTCAAATTACATGTAAATCTAGTGTTGAAAAAACATATCAAAATAAGGAGAAATTGGAAACATTATTATGCTTTGTATAAGAAATATAACAATGACTTGTACTTGATTAAAAAAACAAAATAAACACACAACCAATCTTTTTTAACTCTTTCTCTCAAAGAGTTTTTACATAGAATATTTTAATAGGTGTCGCTATCAGCCTTTGGTTGCATTGCAGTCGAGTTTCCTTTCGTTTAACACATTACCCCATAGCCCATTTCTAGTTTTGAAGACATGTGACCACTTAAAGCAGCTTGAAAGTAAAGCAGAATGTGCGTGAATGCATATTCTGTTTTAACTTTCATGCTTTAACCCATTACCCTATAGCCTGTATCTTACTTTGAAGAAAAATGACTACTTAAAGCAGGTTGAAAGTAGAGCAGAATGCGACTAAAGGAGTATTCTGTTTTACTTTCAGTCTTCTTTAAGATACTATCTGCTACTGCTAGAATATAGAAAATATTTTTCTCAGTACACGTTTATAACTGTATAAAATGGAAATATTTTCTTCAGTGGAGGATTGAAATAACGGCGTAAAAATTAGCATTAATGGGGTAATGGGTTAAGCACAGGGACCAGTCACAAAAAAAAAAAAAAAAAAAAAATCTCTACTACGTATATAAAAAGAAAGGGCACCAACAACATCATTGCAAATGGCGACTTGGTGGTGATTGAACATATCGCGAGTGAAACGGAGTTGATTTCTTGGACAATATTCGTATCCTGGGCGAGTTATTGACGTGGACAGTGTTAGTTTGGTGTGTTTTGTATGGAAATATCGACGATTTCTCTTGAAGCCGCTTTGATCACCAAAAAATCGCGTCCTCGCATGTAAACACCGGCGGACTATCCAACTGACATAGACAAACTTTTCCGAATATTTTACGAGTTTGAGGCCGTGTGGACTGTGTGTTTCATCTTCGAATGGGATCAATAAGGTATCGTTGGAAAGATAAATGTGTTGACTGTAAAATAGTGCAGAGTTATTGACGATAAACCCTTTAATTGTGTAGCAGCGCCTCGTAATTTGGGATGGGTGTTTAGATGTTGTTGGTGCCCTTTCTTTTTATATACGTATAGAGATTTTTTTATTTTTTTTTTTGTGACTGGCCCCTGTGGGGTTAAGCTACCATTAGCTAGAATATAAAATATATTTCTTATAATACCTATTCATAACTGTATATTTACCAGTATATTTGGAACTTTTTTCCTCAGTGGCGGAATGAATTTAATGTGTTAAAAGGCAAATCTCTGCGGTACTGGGTTAAACGGTAAAGAATAAGGTATTCTTCACCATGAATGACTTTTTAACTGTATGAGAAATAGGTAACAATTTAAAGGTAGTATTTTCTTCATAACAAGTAAGTCATGGAGAAAATCTAGAAACATTGATAGTCATGACAATCTTTACTGCATGTTTTGGCATTCAAACCGGAAAGATACAGAGATGAATACCTTTTGTTCTTTGGTCCCATAAAGATAATAGCAAAATGTCAACAGATCAACACAGAAAGAAAGACTGCGTAGTCTCAATCCTCATCCCAGAATCACCACTGCTGTCTCAAGTTAGAGAGAAATATTCTTGAAAATATCAGTGATATCCTGGGGGGGGTCATGACTCAGGGTGAGGCTGCTCCTGCCCCGCCCTGCTGATTTCTGCGCTTGGGTGTGTGCAGGGAGGTATTACTGCCGCCCATGTCTGACGTGTTGGAGGACAACTTGAGTCTGCGATGTGACAGCTGCGGTGATGCCTCGGACTTCCTCATCTCACTAGTTGTAGCTAGTTGCTTTATGAACTGGCGTCCCCCTGTAGGTATAGACAAAAACATTGGTTTAATTACAATATCAAAGTCCAGGGGCCCGTTTTACTAAACTATTTACGCAAAAATTTTGCGTAAGTCAAAATTTTAAATTTTAATTTATATTTTTTATTATCACTTGCTACAAACAGCAAATAGCCAGATCAGAGGATGCGCTTTTAGCGCGTCTTCTGATCTGGCTATTTGCTGTTTGCAAACGTTTATGATCGAAAAATAACATTTTGCGTAAGTTGTTTAGTAAAACGGGCCCCAGAGCTTCAGATAAAGTGAGTACAGTAGAACCCCTCTATTACGACCACTAAGTTGTGTCAAATATTAGTCGTTTAAGACAGGTGATTGCTTAAAGCAACGTGAAAGTGAAACAGAAAGCTCCTACAGGAGCTTTCTGTTTCACTTTCACATTGCTTTAAGCTGTTACCTGTCCTTCATACGGAGAAATAGCCTTCGTTTTAGTGGTCGTAATAGAGGAGTTCTACTGTATTTCAAATATCAACTTCTTTATGCCTCCACCAAACGCTATGATGTGACTCTTGACTCTTGAAGAGACAATTCTAATGAGAAGTCACACCATGAGCTTTAGTGGAGACATAAAGGAGAAACTATTATCACTCACATAGTGGAGAATCTGTTATTCTTTCCCGTTTAAACGCAAACGCACGCAAACGCAAAGCACTAAAACGTAGAAAAGAACAACTTTTGGACAATTCTGATATTTTATGTTTATCTTGGTGGCAAACAGTTTGGAGCCTGATCAGACGCCGGGTTACCCGGCGTCTGATCTGGCTCCAAACTGTTTGCACTGCAAATAATAGTTTTAGCATAAACGCGTTTATTGGGAAAGAATAACACATTCTCCACTGTACCTAAAGCCCTGTCAAACTAAACAGTCAACCTTACAGTAAGCTGCCACTCAGTGATATAATTAGCAGTTTTAATACAGGTGATAGCTTAACTCTTTACCCCATAAATAAGCCTTTTTACGCCTTAATTAATATTGTATACCTTCACTGAAGAAAATTTGTCAAAACTATTCAGTCATGAGTATGTATCATCAGAAATAGTTTCTATATTTTAGAAGATATTAGCTTAACGCAGGCTAAAAGTAAAGCAGAATGCGCAGAAAGACACATTCTGCTTTACTTTCAACCTGCTTTAAGTGGTCATCTATCTTCCAAACTAGAAACAGTTTATGGGGTAAAGGGTTAATGCAGGACAAACGTACAGCTTTCCTTTTTTCCTGCATCCTGCCATTAGAAACTCCATGCTTCTTCAAAGAATGGAAACTTAACACAAGCTTGACTGAATTTTCGTTGATGCTGAAACTATTCTTGTAAGATATATATTTAATCATTTTATATTTATTTCTTGATTATATCAACTATTCACAACATCAATTATCAGAACTGGAGAGGAATAATAAGAAAAAAATCTTTTTTTTACTTCAAGTAAGCATAAAATTCAGTAGAAATTAAGAGTAACATAGGCTACATGTTTCTATCATTATTTAACTAATCGAAAGTTAATAACATAATCCTTTCTTCTATTGTAACATCTCCGGTGACTTCTTTTGCTAATAACAAATGGCTAATTTCTTCCTTCTTAGTAAATTCAGTCAAAAAGTATAAGGGATGCATGAAGATAAGCCCTTCCCTTTAAGGTATCTTTAGAGCTTTAAAACTGCAAAAATTGTGTTTTTAACCTTTTTTCCGATTTTGATAGCCGACATTCTGTTCTACATTTTACCAAAATCTCCAAAACCAAACCAAACGCATTACACGGCTATCTGATCAATAAATCACACCTCATTAAGCACTCCGTAGTCCAGCCACGTGACCACCAAGAGGCGTTCTCCAGCTGCTGTTGCGTGATTTATGGGTTTCGCATGTTAAAATCATTATTGAATTATGATTGGTATATTTTATTAAGGGTGGAGCTGAGGAAAATCGCTTATGAAATATGTGTCTTCTTATTGGTTGAAACAAAAAGGACATAGTTGAACCCCGGGGTATTCGCACTGTGTCAGACAGTCAAAATGACACGCTTATCAGTTAATTGACGTTTTCGGCACCTCCTTATTTTCAAACAGGCGGCATATTTGATTAACGATTGTGTTCGCGGTAGGGGTCCGATTTTCATGCGGTTTAAAGCAGATGAAAGGGTATTATCTTCTCTAGTGAACCGTGTCTCAGAATGTTGATGAGGTTCTCCAGCTGTTTACAGCAAAGCATTACGTAATAAAAATCGACTTTAAACGGTAAAATAACTTTGATGTTACATAATAATAGTTGGAAGGGGAATTTTAAAAATCTGAGACACGGATCCCTAGATATGTTACTGAAGTGTATTATGGGCAATTTTAAAGGCGTTACAAATTAAGACGGCTTTACAATCGCTGTTTGAATTTTTTTTAAATTTGTCTTATAAAATCGTAAAAAAATAAAATATTTTTTTAAAAAAGACATTTTGTGGTGACATGTGTACCACTTAAACCATTCAGCTATAAAATGGGGGAATAAATTATAAATCATGATGATAAATAAGAAAAATCCGCTTGCAGTATCGAAACTATAAAGCTACCTTAATAAACATGTTATAGCATTCAATAAGAGCATTTTTGTAGTTTCATTATATTTCAAACATTACTTTAATCTCTCAGTCACCAGTAACATATCTTTATAGATAACCATGTTTCTATATTGTAACATAAAACTTATATACATGTACAACTTTATACTAAAGAATATTGCGGATGCACCAACATCTGTGCAGAACATGTATAAACATTGCTTCTATTAGAAGAAGTGAATATTTTGTCTTCAAGCTATAAACAAATTGCAGCTATTGTCACCCTATAACCCTCCTATAATTGTGATAAAAGTAAATACCTACACCTGTATTCATAAGACAAATCTACATACAACGAAACAATCATACATCTATATCACCATGCCTCAAAGCCATTCACTATTGCCTTTGTAGGAAGAACAGATATGAGGTTGATGGTGAGTAAGTAGACCTTCATACCTTGAAAACAGACCAGACTCTGATCAGAATTCCCCATTCAGCAACTTAATGCAGGACGAAAGTAAAGCTTCTTTTGGAGCTTAATGTATTAAATACTTTTGTCCCGTATTTTTAAGCTCTTCAATCAAACTCTCTATTTGGCAGCTAATACAATACAAAAGTAATGCAGAAAGCTCCTATAGGAGCTTTCTGCATTACATTTGTACTGCATTAATAGTGATCCGTCTTCAGAAATTGCCATGCATCTCTATTGAGCTGTCACAGTACATGAATCTATAAACTAGTTCCCTATTAACTCCTAGCATCTGATCATGGTCTTCCCCACTTGTCAACAACACCAGTATCTTGCAGTCTTCCGCAGACCCTGATCAGCTGCCGTGTTTCTAACAAAGAGAAAACTTCAGGTCTAAACTGGTAGCAGTTTTCCAAGGTCCTATTTCTCACATCAAAGCTCATAAATATAATATATACATGTATATTGCAACATATTGACAAGTAAAGCAGTATATGTATATGACAGTAGGATAAAAATCATTAAAGCTGTTCTGCCAAACAAATTGCTCCACGCAAGTGAGATTTGGCCCTTGACAAGTCCAGATTTCCAGCGTCTATGTCGTAACGACAGAGCCATGATCAGACATATCTGCAATTTAAAGTCAGAGGATGTGGCTACTGTTACATCAAACCAGCTGACACAACATGGTCTTGATGACCTGGACATCATTCTGAGAGAGAAAATACTCTGCTAGTTCGGATATGTTGAAGGCTCTAGTGGTGCAATCAAGGCAGTCTGTGACATACAGATTGAGGGAAGACATGGGACAGGGTGGCCAAAGATGACATGGAAGGCATTGGCAGAGAGAGAGACAGACGAGAGTGGAAACTTTCTGAAGTCGACTCTTGTGATAGGGACGTATGGAGATCCAATGTAAGATCTGGTATGCATGCAGTTAGCCTGGAAGGGGGGCCCACCGATGTGAATGATGCTCCTGTATGTTAATCTAAATACCAATGATGATGAAGAATTCTAAAGCGGACAACATTCATTCTATCTAAAAGCCACAACAAACATAGATGACAACCTGTATTTAGACAGCACACTGTTAATTATTTAAGTGATGTTTCAGAATTTTGAAATATTTCCAAATGCCTGCAACACTTCTTTTAATCCTTCCCCCAATAGAAAATAATATAAATGATGATAATAAAATCATGACAGTAACTGAATACTACATGCTAATGCCACTTTTACCTATGCTGAAGCATATTATGTACTGAATGCAGTTATACAGTCATATCTGTGACAGGAGGCAGTTAACCAATTACTCAATTTCTAGTTTTCAAGACTGGTGACCAGTTAAAGCAGGTTGAAAGTAAAGCAGAATGTGCCTTAAGGCACATTCTGCTTTACTTTCAGCCTGCTTTATGCTACCATCTGCCAGAATATAGAAACTATTTCTTATGAAATACATTCATGACTGTTGCATTGGAACTCTTTTCTTCAGTGGAGGAACTAATCTAATGTGAAAAAAGTGTGTATCTATAATGGGGTAATTAAAGGGTTGATAGCAGGATGATAGTTGGCAGTCAATGGCAGAACAAAAGAAATGCAAAAAGTTTCAATTGAAGTTTTCTACAATACTCCAGTTTCACATTAAGCTGCCACCTTTCTCCTGATTGACACATAACATGCTGAAAGTTTATAATACATTATGGCTCAGCACAGATAGGACTGTACACTGTAACAAGAATCACCAAACGCTCTCATGCACTGGTCATAACTACTAGATAAACATACCATGCAACTTGCACTCACAGTCAAGTCAAACTACTATCACCACTATAACAAAGACTCAAACAGCTCAACTCTTACAACACCATGGACCTGTTAAAAATATACTCTATACATTTGAAAACAGTGTATACCCAGATCAGAGGGCTCCTCTGATCAGGATCTGCACTGTTTTCTAATTGAGACCAGTATTTATTAAACTACCCAGAATTCCAAGTAGTCTGGTTCATATTTTGGTATGGTAATTAAAAAGATCCACAAGAAAACCGAATAACCAACAAGAGTTACGTAGTGTTGAAAGAGTTAAAGAAGAACAAGAGGGCCAGAATGGCCCTTGATCGCTCACCTGAACATGGTGACACTAGGATGGGTCGCGTGAATTCAGAAAAGAAGATTTGTAAAAGGTGACCCCCAGGGCGGGGCGAATTTTGACCCCAGGGGCAAAATTTGAACAACTAAGATAGAGGACCTGTAGACGATGATATGTGCAAAATATCTAAACTCAGTGTACTATGGTTTCAGACAAGAAGATTTTTGAAGTTTTCATTGGAAAAAATCTATTTTAAGCTTCGGTGACCCAGATATGCAACAGACCAGAACCAATTCATCCATATATGTGAAGGACCTCTAAAAGTTACATCATGCCAAATATCAAAGCTCTGGCCATATTGGTTTCTGAGTAAAAGATGTTTGACCATTTCCCTATGTAACTCTATGTAAAACGGTGACCTCCGGGGCGGGGCCAATTTTGATCCCAGGGACAAAATTTGAACAACTTTGATAGAGGGCCTGTAGACTATGCTATGTGCAAAATATCTAAACTCAGTGTACTATGGTTTCAGACAAGAAGATTTTTTAAGTTTTCATTGAAAAAATCTATTTTTAGCTCCGGTGACCCAGATATGCAACAGACCATAACCAATTCAACAATATATGTGAAGGACTTCTAGAAATTATACCATGCCAAATATCAAAGCTCTGGTCATATTGGTTCCAGAGAAAAAGATGTTTGAACATTTCACTAAATAACTTTATGTAAAACTGTGATCCCCGGGGCAGGGCCAATTTTGACCCCAGGGACGAAATTTGAACAAATTTGATAGAGGATCTGTTGACGATGCTATGTGCAAAATATCTAAGCTTAGTGTACTATGGTTTCAGACAAGAAGATTTTTTAAGTTCTCATGGTAAAAAATCTATTTTTAGCTCCGGTGACCCAGATATGCAACGGACCGGAACCAATTCAACAATATATGTCAAATACCTCCAGAAGTTATACCATGCCAAATATCAAAGCTCTGGTCATATTGGTTTCAGAGAAAAAGATGTTTGAACATTTCACTATATAACTCTATGTAAAATGGTGACCCCCGGGGCGGGGCCAATTTTGACCCCAGGGGCAAAATTTGAACAACTTTGATAGAGGACCTATAGATGATGCTATGGACCAAATATCTAAGCTCTGGCCCTTGTGGTTTCAGACAAGAAGATTTTTTAAGATTTCCTTATTTTTTCACTTTGGTTGCCATGGCAACCAGAGTTCTGCATTGTTTCAAATTCTTTGAACAACTTTGAAAGAGCTTGACCCAAGGAACATTCCTGTGAAGTTTGGTTGCAATCAGACCAGTAGTTTTGAAGAAGAAGATGTTTGAAGAAATTGTTGACACACGACACACGACGCCGGACAAAGACCGACCACAAAAGCTCACCTTGAGCACTTTGTGCTCAGGTGAGCTAACAAAAGTAAAGCAAAGAGCTCAAATAAGTGTTTTCATCCGTAAGATGTTACCCGTCTTTAAGAAACACAAAATTAAAATTCATTACGGTGTAACAGATACATGAATGCTTAAAGCAAAATGAAAGTAAAGCAGAAATCTCCTGCAGAATCTTTAAGCTTCTCTTCCATCTTGCTTAAAGCAGCAATCTGCTTTAAATACCCTATACAAACACTCATTAAGAAGCTTTCCTTTTACATTCATCCTGCTTTTTACAGCCATCTGCCTTAACCCTTTGAACCCTAGTCCCGCATATAGGCGTCATTTTCAAACAGTATACATGTGAATAGTACATAGTCCTGTGCAAACAGTGAATACCCAGATCAGAGGGCTCCAAAAGGAGCCCTCTGATCAGGGTCTTCACTGTTTGTCATATTGCCAAACATTGACAAAAACCACTCTTAAAGGTCATAAATGGACTTGACTAAAATGGAAATTGGAATTGTTCATTTAAAGTTTCAGGGAGGAAAGAGTTAATTTTCTGTAGACTGCAGGTAAATTTGTGATAACTGTTGCAAACAGTCTGGATCCAGATGAGACGTCAGGTAACTCAGCATATCACCTGGATCCAAACTGTGTGACACTGATGGTATTTTCTGAAAGGAAATGCCATAAATTTAGCTTCTCTTGAGTGGTAAAAGTAGCATGACATGACGGTGTTATAGCTCATGCCACTATGCACTGTATTGCCATTCACAAAGTAAGCAAACAAATTAAAAACCATAATACCTAGACCAGACTGAGTGTTATAAAACAACATCCCAGTCAGCATTGTGAATGTCAGCCGCTACTGAAACACGTCCAGCATCTTAAAAATCATGTCAAACAAAGCTCATGACATTAACATAACATAAAATGCTGGAAAATCTAGAAAATGGTGTATAACAAAATTCATGGCAATAACATAACATAAAATGCTGGAAAATCTAGAAATGGTGTACAAGAAAATTCATGGCATTAACCCTTTACCTCATAGCCTGTTTATAGTTTTGAAGACAAGTGACCACTTAAAGCAGGTTGAAAGTAAAGCAGAATGTGCCTTAAGGCACATTCTGCTTTACTTTCAGCCTGCTTTAAGCTAAAATCTGCGATGCTATATAAAATATTTGTAATGGTAATTGTTCATGAGGGTATAAACTGGAACTATTTTCTTCAGCGGAGGAATAAATTAAATACGCTAAAAGTCACTTCTATGGGGGAAAGGGTTAACATAACATAAAATGCTGGAAAATCTAGAAAATAGTGTAAAACAAAATTCATGGTAATAACATAACATAAAATGGTGGAATTGAAAAAATGCTGGAATAAAACTTGAACCCTTCCTATGCCAATACATTTGTAGTTTATATTGAATCATTGATGACTTAGATTGCAAATAGTTTTACTCCAGATGAGTTGCCAAGTAACTTTTCATCTCATCTGGATCCAAACAATTTGACACTCAGATATTACTTCCACAGCCACAGGGAAGGAAGAGCTATTTTCAGCTATATATTGAAAACCAAACACTTCAATTTAAGAGAAAAGTTTGTTTTTTTCATGGTCAGCATGGGGAAGGTTGACATGCTGGGAATTTATTTTTTTCAAACAAACGAAACATTTCTAAAGTTCAGTGCAAAGGTTTAACTCTTTCCTCCCTGAAACTTTAAATGGACAGTTCCAGTTTCCATTTAAGTCTAGTCCATTTCTGACTTTTAAGGGTTGTTTTAGTCAATGTTTGGCATTATGACAAACAGTGAAGACCCTGATCAGAGGGCTCCTTTCGGAGCCCTCTGATCTGGGTCTTCACTGTTTGCATAGGACATGTGTACTATTCACATGTACACTGTTTGAAAAGCACGCCTATATGCGGGACTAGGGCACAAAGAGTTAAAATTTCCATTCAATGGAACATCTTCCTACAAAGCAGGTTTATGTGTATAAGCTAAATAGTAAATAATGAAATGGACCTTTGAGACATAGGATATCACCAACTCTGGATGGGAATTCTCTGTATAAAACAAGTTTATGTGGAATGCAAAACCAAATATTATACATGTATCATTCACAAACTCTGGTTTGGAATCCACTGTATAAAGCAGGTTTACATGCAATGCTAAATGGAAAAATAAACAATTGGAACATACATGTATCACAAACGCTGGATGGATAAACTCAGTGTATACCGTAAAGCATTTGCATGTGCAGTCTTTTAATCCTTTCAACACTGTAGATCTGCTTTAATAGTTTCTATGCAAACTGTTTGTATCCAGATCAGGCACCACTAATCATGGGGCCTGATCAGGATCTAAGCTGTTTGTCACTCCAATCCTGTTTTCTATAACTATAATCTTAGCAGACATCAAACTTTCAGCAGACGACAGTTACTTTAGTGTTGAAGGGATTCTGACAAACATCCTGTGTGAAAAATCACTACTTCCATATCTAGTTGCTGAAGTGCAAAATGTAGGTGAGTCACAGCCTTATAGGAAACAAGCATGGGGCAAAGCATAAACATACTACAAAAAATATCACAAGTGATATTACTTAACCCATTACCTCTTAGCCTATTTCTTACTTCGAAAACAGGTGACCACTTAAAGCAGGTTGAAAGTAAAGCAGAATGTGCCTTAAGGCACATTCTGCTTTACTTTCAGCCTGCTTTAAGCTACCATCTTCTAGGATATGGAAAATATTTCTTTTGGTACATATTCTTTGCTGTATAAACTGGAACTTTTTTCTTCAGTGGAGGAATAAGTAAGAGGCGTAAAAAGGTGTTTTTAAGGGGTCATGGGTTAAAGAAGTTCATCAACAGTTTTACCCACAAAGTTTATAACCATGTCTTCATTGAAAACTATTAATACTCAGAGCCAGCCATAAGAACCCGTAAACTATTTCCAACAAATTCTCTTTATGTCTCCTCCAAACCCTATGATGTGACTATTCATTAGAATCGTCGCTATGCATAGCGACGATTCTAATGAATAGTCACATCATAGGGTTTGGAGGAGACATAAGGATCTTAGTGACTGAAATACTCTCCCAATATAGAGCTCTGATATATCCAGTATTAATAAACTTTGGTAACTGACCATTATACGCATATTTATATGTCAATCTGAGTTTAGTGCACAGCAAAATGTTCACTGACAAACACACAAAGCAATGTGCTGTGAGTAAAGACCAACTCAGGTAGGGTGTTACTCCTTATAACAACAGCTCTTCTTACTGAAGCAAGGTGATACAGTAAACTCCAGCTATTAGTACTATTCCAGCGAAAACTTGATTAGGATGAATCAGACAAATGGCTTTTTAATGGATGATGGAAGTAAAGCAGAAAGCTCCTACAAAACTCCTGAATTACTTTCATCATGCTTTAAGCAGTTGCAGTGGAGAAGGCGTTATTCTTTCCATATAAACGCATCTAGATTAAAAATATTATTTCCATAGCAAACAGTTTGAAGCCAGATCGGACGCAATATAAGGTAAACCGGCATCTGATCAGACTCAAACTGTTTGTCACTCAGATTAAAATGAAATAGTTGGACATTTCCAAAATTGTTATTGTCTATGTTTTCCTGCTTTGCATTTGCATCTCGTTTGCACTTAAAGAAACAAGAGGGCCTGAAGGCCCTGTTATCGCTCACCTGTTGTACTGAAGTCTGGTAGCTTTGCCTTTCTGTTTCACCGCTTTTAATCTAAATCCATTCAAATTTGTAGTATATCATGTAAACAATTTTGGAATACAAATGTACAACCTCATAATTCTAGTATTGTAGATTACATCAAGGGTAGATAACTAGAGCCTAAACAATACTAAAATGAAGCCTTTTGTAGCATTTCAAAGTATATCAAGGGCAGATTACTATTGCCACAATAATTAGATTTCAACAATAATTGCACTCCATTGAGAACTTATTAGCTATATACTTTGTGTGCAAGTATGATCAAAATCAATTGAAAACTGTAGTTGCAAGAGTGCTAACGCTGTTAGATATGGCATTTTCAGCAATTCAAGGGTAAATAACTCTTGACCAATTTGTTCGATTTCAACCATAATCACACTTATTTGAACTCCTATTGTCATATACAATCTGAGCAAGTTTGAGATAGATTTGATAAAAATTGTGGCTTCTAGAGTGTATACACCGTTAAATATGGCATTTTCAGCAATTTAAAGGTAGATAACTCTTGACCTATAAATTCGATTTCAACCATAACTTAACTCATCCTAACTCTTATGATCATATACAATCTGAGCAAGTTTAAGAAAGATTGAATAAATATTGTGGCCTCTAGAGTGTATACACCGTTAAATATGGAATTTTCAGCAATTCAAAGGTAGATAACTCTTGACCCATTGGCCTGATTTCAACCATAATTGAACTCATCCGAACTCTTATGGTCATATACAATCTGAGAAAGTTTGAGAAAGATTGAATAAATATTGTGGCCTCTAGAGTGTAAACACCCTTAAATATGGCACTTTCAGCAATTCAAAGGTAGATAACTCTTGACCCATTGGCCTGATTTCAACCATAATCGAACTCATCCGAACTCTAATGGTCATATACAATCTGAGCAAGTTTGAGAAAGATTGAATAAATATTGTGGCCTCTAGAGTGTAAACACCCTTAAATATGGCACTTTCAGCAATTCAAAGGTAGATAACTCTCGACCTATGAGTTTGATTTCAACTCATTCGAACTCTTGTAGTCATATACAATCTGAACAAGTTTGAGATAGACTGGATAAAAATTGTGGCCTCTAGAGTGTAAACACTGTTAAATATGGCATTTTCAGCAACTCAAAGGTAGATAACTCTTGACCTATTCGTCCAATTTCAACAATAATTGAACTCATCCGAACTCTTATAGTAATATACAATCTGGGCAAGTTTGAAAAATATTGGATACAAATTGTGGCCTCTAGAGTGTAAACACTGTTAAAAATGGCATTTTCAGCAATTCAAAGGTAGATAACTCCTGACCTATTGGTCTGATTTCAACCATAATCGAACCCGTCTGAACTCTTATGGTAATATAAAATCTGAGCAAGTTTGAGAAAGATTGGATAAATATTGTGGCCTCTAGAGTGTAAACACTAAAATTGTTGACGACGGACGACGCACGCCGGACATTCAAGGATTGCAAAAGCTCACCCTGAGCTAGCTCAGGTGAGCTAAAAATAATAACATTTTCTCCACCGTATCTGCTTGTATATATGAAAATGAACCTTCAAACTATTGGCTCATTGATGGAATTAGAGACAAATATCATCTGAAATTAATCAAAAGGTTCCTATAGGAAATTTCTGCTTTACTTAAAATTAACTCTTATTCTACTTTAACCCTTTCCCCCATAATAGCAACTTTCAGAGCATTTAATCTATTTCCCCCCCCCCCCCCCCCACCACACACACACTAAAGAAAATAGTTCGAACTGATACAGTCATAAACATGTACCATAAGAAATATCTTCTATATCCAAACAGAATGAGATGGTAGCTTTAAGTGGTCACTGATCGTCAATACTAGAAAATAGGCTATCAGGTAAAGGGTTAAAGCAGGCTGAAAGTAAAGCAGAATGCACATTAATGCTGCATTCTGCTTTACTTTCAATCTGCTTTAAGTGATCACCTGTATTAGAAATTTGAAACAGGCTTTGTGGTAAAGGTTGAACAGTTAAATTCCTTAGACACCGAATACAAACGGTCATTCTACAGTGGAGAATCTGTTATTCTTTCCCGTTTAAACGCAAACGTACGCAAACGCAAAACACTAAAACGTAGAAAAATACAACTTTTGGACAATTCTGATAATTTGTGTTTATCTTGGTGGCAAACAGTTTGGAGCCTGATCAGACGCCGGGTTACCCGGCGTCTGATCTGGCTCCAAACTGTTTGCACTGCAAACAATAGTTTTAGCGTAAACGCGTTTATTGGGAAAGAATAACGTTTTCTCCGCTGTAACAGGGGTTTACTGTACTTCACAACATTGCCAATTTGGATACCTTTTCTTTTCAATATTTGATAAGTTCCTCTGATAAAGAATTAGGAAGAGTACGGAAACAGTCAGATATTAACAAGTGTAAAATTTCTAAAGCTAAAGTAGGTCTAAAGATTTAATGTAAAATGTATTTAAATTAATTGCTAAGGTAATGTAATAAATTTATTGCATAATACAAAAAAAAAATCTATTGGAGAACATTAGAATATAGATACCGCTACAAGAAGAATGTTTGGCTTAGATCCCAAACAAAACTAAACTGACTGTAATATAAAAACTTGAACAAGAAAGCCTCGAGCTTAAGTTACTTCTGAACAGATGGACAGATATAGGGACAGACTGATGGGGGGAGTGAATGGAAAGTCTTCATTATCTTCCATAAAGTAGTAATTAATCCATTATCCCATAGCCTGTTTCTAGTTTTGAAAACAGTTGACCACTTAAAGCAGGCTTAAAGTAAAGCAGAATGCGCCTAAAGGCACATTCTGCTTTGCTTTCAGTCTGCTTTAAGCTATCATCTACTAGAATATAGAAAATATTTTTTATAATACATATTCATGACTGTATGAATCAGAACTATTTCCTTCAGTGGAGGAATATATCTAAGTCGTAAAAAGGTGTATTTATGGGATAATGGGTTAAATACCAAAAGCAAACTACAAGTATAACCAACAAACACTAACACTTGTCACGATACTAAACCTATTTTGGTTGGCAAAACAACTGAAAATTAAATAAATTATAAACTAATGTACATGAAGTATATAGGTGGCTGATTAATGATATGCAGAAAGAACCTTTTGTTCTGCATTAAACTGTAACTGTCTTCAAGAGATCTCTTTTTGCTTCATCAATTGGTTTACTTGGGTGTTTATCGCTTAATATATTTTAACAGATGAGCAGAATAGCGTCCAAATAGTTCTAGGATGCAAATTAAAAGGGAGGTAACTCCAATATCTCTATGCAAAACATGCTGTTTAGGACCTGTACTGTAGAAAATTATAGCAAGTATCAACATGATCATAGCAAGTATCAACATGATCATAGCTCCATCCATGAGAAGTATTTATAAAGCACATGGTTAAGAAAACTGTTTTGTAACTCCTCTTACAAAGCTATGGCAATTTTTTTCTTGCAACATTTCCACTATAGCATACACAAAGTCTTTTTTAAGAGATCAGCATCCACTTCAGCAAAACTTCAATTAGTCAATTACAGTAACTCTTAGTACATGTACTCACACTTGGAATGAACCTTTGAAAATCTTCTACAAATGTAAAATTGTGTTAAAAAGTGTTCCCTTATTCACCAAACACATTATGAAAGTATTTGTGTGTTCTGCTACACTCCTATTACTATGTTATTTCTCACAAAAAGCACACATGGTTACATAGAACCAAAGGTAAGATTGATGCCATAAGTGCATTACACAAGTTATACCTGTGGATAGGTCTGAAAACATAAGTTAATTCTGAATAAATTTCCCACAAACAAACATACAAAACAAAAAATATAATTTGACATAACTTAACATTTCTACAGTGAAATCTCAATAACTTAAAACTTTTAGTTACTAAAACATGAACCAGTCTGCTTGGAATCAGGATTGTTTGATAAATACAGGTCTAAATTAGCAAAAAGTATAGACCCAGATCAGAGGGCTCCTATAGGAGCCCTCTGATCTGGGTCTAAACTGTTTGCAAATGTTATGAGTATATTTAAAACAGGTATATAGTGTTGAAAAAGTTAAGCGTCATAATGAAACACAGCTAGATTTTAATTTTAAGATATAGTTAAGTTAAACTGTAGAGTAGTGTTATTGAGACCCTACTGTATATAAACAAAAGATGTACCGGGTACACTAATCTATTTTCTCCATTTGATTAATACTCTTTTTACTGCCCAATAATGATAATGGCAAACAATGCAGGCCCAGATGAGATTTCAAACACTGTTGTATCTCATTCATGTCTGCACTTTCGACCATATACAGTGGAGAAAACGTTATTCTTTCCCAATAAACCCGTTTACGCTAAAACTATTATTTGCAGTGCAAACAGTTTGGAGCCAGATCAGACGCCGGGTAACCCCGCGTCTGATCAGGCTCCAAACTGTTTGCCACCAAGATAAACATGAATTATCAGAATTGTCCAAAAGTTGTTCTCTTCTACGTTTTAGTGTTTTGCGTTTGCATACGTTTGCGTTTAAACGGGAAAGAATAACAGATTCTCCACTGTAGATATAGTTTTCAGCAGTACAGAAATTTATGCATTAAAATCCTATAACATCCCTGTAACTGATAATGTGCTAATGATAAAAATATTTCCAATAAATACAATTGAAGAATTCATTAAAATATCCAAGTAAAAATTGGGTTAATGTTATAATAAATCAGACTACATTGGGTACTAGAATATATAACTAGTTACAAGGTACACATTGGGAAAGTTTGTGGGGACTGGAAGTCAAATTAGACTCAGACAACAGGGTATAAAGATATATTTTTAGATATAACTTCAAACAAAAAGCTCTGCTAAAGCATTTTAAGTAGCTGTACAGCGCTCCCTCTCTTCAACGAAACCCAACGGGAGACAAAAAATATGTGCGTTGTTCGGAGGGAGTCGTTACAGGGAGGGACATTGGCTTACATTTGCAAACAGCTTGAATCCAGATCAGACGCCGCGTGACGTGGCGTCTGATCTGGATTCAAGCTGTTTGTCACTCGTCATTAAGTTTTTTCTGTCAAAATGTATATTATGTAACTTTGAGAAAAACAGCAGACGACAGTTTTAAGCAGACAATATTGCAAAAGTGAAAGTGTTAGGCATATAATTGTCTTGTTTGGGGAACAGCAGCAAGGGTTGTTGTAAGGAGGGAGTCGTTGTTGGGAGGGCCGTTGTAGAGAGGGAGCACTGTATTATACATGTATAATGGTATCTGGCAGTGTAGACCAAACTCAGATACAGAGCCTGAGATGACAATGATGCTAATTGATCTATATAATGTTGAAAAGCAAT
Source organism: Gari tellinella (assembly GCA_922989275.2). Taxonomy (NCBI): domain Eukaryota; kingdom Metazoa; phylum Mollusca; class Bivalvia; order Cardiida; family Psammobiidae; genus Gari; species Gari tellinella. The sequence goes on along the minus strand of OV277856.1, from coordinate 97,954,484 downwards.
ACGAAAAGTTTTTTCATGGCACGGCTCATATGAATATTCAATAGGAGAAGGTTTAACAACCCTGTTGTCTGGATGGGGGCTAATATGGATTATTTGCTGACTATATTAACCTTGTCGTCTGGATAGGGACTAACAAGGGTACTCTGACTACATCTCATATTAATTATGAACAGGGAGAACGTTTCTTATAGTGTTCTATTTAGAAATATGGGTATGTACATGTAGTTTGCAGTTAAAAGTAGCATGAATAATTTATGAGAAACTAAATGAAACATGGAACCAAACTTTGGACTTTTTTTAATTTATCTACAGTCAAACCTGTGAACAACAGCCACCTGTGGGAACTAGCAAAACTGGCCGTTGTTCACAGGTGGCTGTTGTTCGCAGGTGTGCAAAATGGCTAAGTTTTCATCAACTACATGTACTGAATTTTATATCTACAAGGGATAGTACAAGTACGCAAGTAATGAAAGAGAAACATGTGATACCTTTAAACTCTAAGTTATTTATCTATTTAAATATGAAAAATATTTATTTGCTTAAGAATTCAGAGTCTTTGAAGTTTCAATAAATATCACGACCATCATCTTTCTTTTGAACGGATATCCATGTTAAAAGTAAATGTCTCGGTAGATAGCAAACTCTGATGGGTTTTGGTCACGTGATCGCATTTTCTCATTTTGATTGGTACAGGTAGATATGGATATTTGAATAATGTTCCATAGCCGCTTTCGAGAAAATACGGAAAAGGGCGGGTAACTCAAAGGACGAATAGCTTCGAAATCATCTCGTTTAATAAGAACGAAGGACTTTTCAAAAGCCGATATTTTCATTATTTGCTTGTCTGAATGATTAATTTGTTGCTCTGATTCTTAAATGTACTGGGGTTTTCTTCATTTCAATGGAAACACTCACAATACACCGTGAATTTATTGCTGGTGTAAAGTTTATTTGGAAATGACGCCATTTATGATAATGAGGTTATGACTAAAACACGGACATTGTCGAACATAAATGTTGACGTGATATGACGGCAGTTGTTGAATATTAGAATCTATAGCACAGTCTGTTGGTTTTAGCACCTTTACCCGCTCAGCGACAATAACTCGGAAACTTCATCGACTAGAGTAGACGGCATTGTTAATTTTCCAATTTATCTTTGACTTTGTAACGTGTACCCGGGCCGGTCACCCATCCAGTTATTAACCGCGCAGAACGTTGCTTAACTTCGCCGGTCACCCATCCAGTTATTAACCGCGCAGAAAGTTGCTTAACTTTGCAACTGAGACAACTTTTTAAAGCGTAATGATTAAACTAGAAATTCACAATTTCGTATCTGCCAAGGTTTCTTACTTCAAAACAAAACAATTAATCACCAATGACTAATCTGGATAAGGCCATTTTAGCAGAGACTTTTAAAGTCTCTGATTTTAGAAATCGCCCAATCATTTGTTTAATCTGGACAACGTGATTATAAACAATCATACAAACATAAGCAGCAACGGACATCTTCAATATTAATCAGCCAACATATAAAAACAAACATTTTTTTTTGAAATTCTTTCATCATAATGTGGCTTATTTTAAACCCGAAAGTCGGTTGCAAACTGTCATTAGCACCTTAGAATTTGCTTCCAATTATATAACCAAGCGCATCCATAACAAAGATGGCGGCCGACATTGGCGAAATTGCACCCATTCAATCGTGTTATTTGGCTGCTGTAAGAGGTGTTAAAAACAGCCGAATTAGTGACCGCCGGCCACGATCGGCAGGTGACACCTCTGTGTCTCAGCCTGGCCGCTGTTTGGGGTAAAAGGTGTCAAAAAGAGCCAGTTTAAGTGACCGTTGGCCGCGGTCGGCAGGAGACCGTTATTCAGAGGTCAATTAAGAAGGAAATTGGCCGGGAGGAATTCAGACTGGCCGTTGTTGACAGGTGACCGTTGTTCGGAGGTGACCGTTCAGACAGGTTTGACTGTATTTATATTGATTTTATTTATTCAAACTATGGAGATACAATGTTGCATTTTAAGTTTTTAAGTAAACAATTCTTTGCACTTGTCCTATAAGTTGTAGCTTCCATCATCAGCTAAAGGTTAGAGCAATATTGCTTTGTGCAGAGTTGGAACTTGAAATGCACCAGCACATTCATGAATGTTAGACGGTCACTTGTGACTGAAGAACAGTTCCCAACACTTTGATTTGGCTCCCAGCTTCTTGCATAAAGTCAGAAGCAGGAAACCAACAACAAAAATATTGGGAACCAGTTTTCAGTTTACAGCCTAAAAATATGTTGGATGCATTCAAATCTAGTAGCAAAATATTTCTCTCATGAAATACTAAATATCTTTTCTCACTATTATGCTCTTTAAACTGCAGACTAAATTTAGATTTAAGAGCAGCTCAGTTCCCTGTCAACCTACCTGGGGAAGCGCTGTTGACTGACCCAGATGCAGCTATATATGGTGACAGAAGGCGATTGCCTTGACCTGGCCTCACTGCATACCGTGTCTGTTTGTTGGCCTCCTGTAACATCTTCAACAGGTAAGCCTTGTCTCTACCTTCCTGTAAAGTCAAAGGGAAATCTCTGAAAAATACAATCTCCTTAACCCATTACCCAATAGCTTATTTCTAGAATTGAAGAGAGGTGACCACTTAAAGCAGGTTGAAAGTAAAGCAGAATGTGCCTGAGGGCACATTCTGCTTTACTTTCAGCCTGCTTTAAGTTACCATCTACTGAATGTAGAAAATGTTTTTTGCGAAACATATTCTTGACTTTATAAAGTGGAATTACAGTCAAACTTCGATATCTCGAACTCGCTTAATTCGAACTATCCGATAAGTTGACACAAGAAATGCCAAACATACCCGTATTTTAAAGTTAAAACGTGGCTTAGCCACGTTTTAACTTTGAAATAGGGGTATGTTTGACTTAACCGAGTTCGAGATATCGAAGTTCAACTGTATTTTCTTCAATGGAGGAATAAATTAGAGGTTGGTGTATAAAAATGTGTATTTTTGGGTTAAGTAGCCATCTGGTCAGGGTCTACACTGTTTGCATTGTATTCACCACCCTTATATCCCATAGATTACAGTGGAGAATCTGTTATTCTTTCCCAATAAATGCATTTACCCTAAAACTATTATTTGCAGTGCAAACAGTTTGGAGCCAGATCAGACGCCGGGTAACCCGGCGTCTGATCAGGCTCCAAACTGTTTGCCACCAAGATAAACAAGAATTATCAGAATTGTCCAAAAGTTGTTCAACTGTTTTCAAAACTAGAAACAGGCTATGGGATAATGGATTAATTACTACTTTATGGAAGATAATGAAGACTTTCCATTCACTCCCCCCATCAGTCTGTCCCTATATCTGTCCATCTGTTCAGAAGTAACTTAAGCTCGAGGCTTTCTTGTTCAAGTTTTTATATTACAGTCAGTTTAGTTTTGTTTGGGATCTAAGCCAAACATTCTTCTTGTAGCGGTATCTATATTCTAATGTTCTCCAATAGATTTTTTTTTTGTATTATGCAATAAATTTATTACATTACCTTAGCAATTAATTTAAATACATTTTACATTAAATCTTTAGACCTACTTTAGCTTTAGAAATTTTACACTTGTTAATATCTGACTGTTTCCGTACTCTTCCTAATTCTTTATCAGAGGAACTTATCAAATATTGAAAAGAAAAGGTATCCAAATTGGCAATGTTGTGAAGTACAGTAAACCCCTGTTACAGCGGAGAAAACGTTATTCTTTCCCAATAAACGCGTTTACGCTAAAACTATTATTTGCAGTGCAAACAGTTTGGAGCCAGATCAGACGCCGGGTAACCCGGCGTCTGATCAGGCTCCAAACTGTTTGCCACCAAGATAAACAAGAATTATCAGAATTGTCCAAAAGTTGTTCTTTTCTACGTTTTAGTGCTTTGCGTTTGCGTTTAAACGGGAAAGAATAACAGATTCTCCACTGTAACATACCATAGAGAGTTGTTGTCTGAGCAGATCCACCATCTCACGATGCCCTATCATCACAATCCTCATATAGTAAGTCAGCACACTGAAATAGAAACATGCGTGCCATACATCAAGTACAATTAGCAAACTGAGAATATAGTGGGAAGATGTTATTCTGTCCTGTTTAACCCTTTCACTCTCAATGACGCCTAAAAGCCACTATATTTCTCCCACATAATCAGAATCGAACATTTTTCTAACATGAAATTTATGTCACTATCGTAAGCGTTCCATATAAAAAGAAGTAATACGTGGTGATATTTGAAGCAATATTGCTAACGAACAGTGAAATTTGTGGAAACAAGTAATCAAGTTTGTTTATTTTAGAATAGCGACGAAAATTTACGGACATACTCGGTAAAGCTCATTTGCATAATTCTATACAACAAATCGAGTGCTTTACAATCAAAGAGAGACAACTACTTTAAGTTTGGCCGCTAAACTGATGTAATGTATACACATTGTCGCGGCCGAATCAATCACGTGACCTTTATGCAATCGTTCGAAAGTTCTCGGAACCAGCCCGTAATCTTATTTGTAAACAAACCCGCTTATAATGTAAACCACCACGATAAGAATTCGACACATTTAGGTAGGATTCTTTACGAAGTGGGTGCAAATGTCAGGCTTCTTACACTCGATTTCACTTAGTTTTAATACATTAAAATGCACACATATAAAAAATTGCGCGTTTTAAACACCAATTTGAGCGGGATTGTGCCTTTAAAGCGCACTTGCAAACAGTTTGGGTCTTGATCAGACGCTGCGTAACACGGCATCTGATCAAGACCTAAAAGTTTGACACTCTTAACGATATTTATATATTAAGTCATACAACCTCAAATCTAACTTTGAAACATGTCTTGCAGACAACAATACGGAAGCAGATGACAATAAAGAGGTGAAGGGGTAAATCTCTCAAATAAATTGATCATGAAATGGTTAAACAATAACTTAACACAAACGCAAGGCAATGAAAGGTTCTTGAAAATATTGAAGAGTTGTTTTAATCTGAATAGCAAACAGATTGGATTTGGATTTGTTGTGATTTTACATGGCTTTAACAGTATTTCAGTCATATAACAATGTCCAGCTAATTAAAGGTGAAAGAAGACCTCAGAAGCCCTTTATGCCCTGTTTCGGGCATAAATCCACAACAGGGTAGAACCACCGACCTTCCTCAAGCAAGCAGTTAGGCTTCCCTACATGAAAAATCTGAACCCAGAGAGGGATTTGAACTCACAGTTGTGAGGAGTATAGTGATTGTCAGTCACAGTGACTATAACCACTAGGCCATGTTTGATTCCTTTGTTTACCCATAAATGCTCACTCTCAACAACACCAGAGTTCAAGGTTATAAAGCTTTTGAGTTGAGTCTGAGACTGTTCTCAAGCATGTGAGAGGTCAGATTTGAGATTTTGCTCCACAAAAGCTCAAATCCGACCAATCTCTTGCTTGAGAACGCTCACAGACTCAACTCAAAAGTTTTATAACCCTAGGGTCTGATTGCTAGCCACAGCTTATTTAAGACCAGTAAATCCCACTAAAACTCTTTGAATTGAGTTATTTTTCATCTGCAACAATTGTCATTTGCTTCATTTTAAAATATGGTCTGTGTCAAATAGTTTCAATCCTGATGAGACATCAATTTTTGAATCAAAATTGTTTACAAAGGTATCTATTGTTTCACCATTACGACATTATCATGCAATTAGTTAAATGTTCGCCCTCTAAAGAAGATTCACTAACTGTTTTAAGAACGTGTGGCAGCTTTTAGCAGAAAGAATGTAAATTTTCATCTTGCTTTCAGCAGCAATTCAAATGAGGTGCTTAAAGCAGAACTTTTCTGTAACTGATTTCTTACATATGTGTCAACAAGCTTTACATAAGCACCACTACATCATAACTTACATTAGCACCACCAGGGTAAGGGCTATGAAGCCAGAGGAGGACATGAACTGTATGATGGTATGGAGCCAGTTGTAGTTACTTCCATTAGCACCACTAGGGTAAAGGCAATGAAGCCAGAGGAGGACATGAACTGTATGATGGTATGGAGCCAGTTGTAGTTACTTACATTAGCACCACCAGGGTAAGGGCTATGAAGCCAGAGGAGGACATGAGCTGTATGATGGTATGGAGACAGTTGTAGTTACTTTTATTAGCACCACTAGGGTAAAGGCTATGAAGCCAGAGGAGGACATGAACTGTATGATGGTATGGAGCCAGTTGTAGTTACTTACATTAGCACCACCAGGGTAAGGGCTATGAAGCCAGAGGAGGACATGAACTGTATGATGGTATGGAGCCAGTTGTAGTTACTTACATTAGCACCACCAGGGTAAGGGCTATGAAGCCAGAGGAGGACATGAGCTGTATGATGGTATGGAGACAGTTGTAGTTACTTACATTAGCACCACTAGGGTAAGGGCTATGAAGCCAGAGGAGGACATGAACTGTATGATGGTATGGAGACAGTTGTAGTTAATTACATTAGCACCACCAGGGTAAGGGCTATGAAGCCAGAGGAGGACATGAACTGTATGATGGTATGGGGCCAGTTGTAGTTACTTACATTAGCACCACTAGGGTAAGGGCTATGAAGCCAGAGGAGGACATGAGCTGTATGATGGTATGGAGCCAGTTGTAGTTACTTACATTAGCATCACCAGGGTAAAGGCAATGAAGCCAGAGGAGGACATGAGCTGTATGGTGGTATGGAGCCAGTTGTAGTTACTTACATTAGCACCACTAGGGTAAAGGCAATGAAGCCAGAGGAGGACATGAACTGCATGATGGTATGGAGACAGTTGTAGTTACTTACATTAGCACCACCAGGGTAAAGGCAATGAAGACAGAGGAGGACATGAGCTGTATGATGGTATGGAGCCAGTTGTAGTTACTTACATTAGCACCACTAGGGTAACATGAAGCCAGAGGAGGACATGAGCTGTATGATGGTATGGAGCCAGTTGTAGTTACTTACATTAGCACCACTACGGTAAAGGCAATGAAGCCAGAGGAGGACATGAACTGTATGATGGTATGGAGCCAGTTGTAGTTACTTACATTAGCACCACTAGGGTAAGGGCTATGAAGCCAGAGGAGGACATGAGCTGTATGATGGTATTGAGCCAGTTGTAGTTACTTACATTAGCACCACCAGGGTAAAGGCAATGAAGCCAGAGGAGGACATGAGCTGTATGATGGTATGGAGCCATTGTAGTTACTTACATTAGCACCACTAGGGTAAAGGCAATGAAGCCAGAGGAGGACATGAGCTGTATGATGGTATGGAGCCAGTTGTAGTTACTTACATTAGCACCACCAGGGTAAAGGCAATGAAGCCAGAGGAGGACATGAGCTGTATGATGGTATGGAGCCAGTTGTAGTTACTTACATTAGCACAACTAGGGTAAAGTCTATGAAGCGAGAGGAGGACATGAACTGTATGATGGTATGGAGCCAGTTGTAGTTACTTACATTAGCACCACTACGGTAAAGGCAATGAAGCCAGAGGAGGACATGAGCTGTATGGTGGTATGGAGCCAGTTGTAGTTACTTACATTAGCACCACTAGGGTAAAGGCAATGAGGCCAGAGGAGGACATGAGCTGTATGATGGTATTGAGCCAGTTGTAGTTACTTACATTAGCACCACCAGGGTAAAGGCTATGAAGCCAGAGGAGGACATGAGCTGTACGATGGTATGGAGACAGTTGTAGTTACTTACATTAGCACCACCAGGGTAAGGGCTATGAAGCCAGAGGAGGACATGAACTGTATGATGGTATGGGGCCAGTTGTAGTTACTTACATTAGCACCACTAGGGTAAGGGCTATGAAGCCAGAGGAGGACATGAGCTGTATGATGGTATGGAGCCAGTTGTAGTTACTTACATTAGCATCACCAGGGTAAAGGCAATGAAGCCAGAGGAGGACATGAGCTGTATGGTGGTATGGAGCCAGTTGTAGTTACTTACATTAGCACCACTAGGGTAAAGGCAATGAAGCCAGAGGAGGACATGAACTGTATGATGGTATGGAGACAGTTGTAGTTACTTACATTAGCACCACCAGGGTAAAGGCAATGAAGACAGAGGAGGACATGAGCTGTATGATGGTATGGAGCCAGTTGTAGTTACTTACATTAGCACCACTAGGGTAAAGGCATGAAGCCAGAGGAGGACACGAGCTGTATGATGGTATGGAGCCAGTTGTAGTTACTTACATTAGCACCACTAGGGTAAAGGCAATGAAGCCAGAGGAGGACATGAACTGTATGATGGTATGGAGCCAGTTGTAGTTACTTACATTAGCACCACTAGGGTAAGGGCTATGAAGCCAGAGGAGGACATGAGCTGTATGATGGTATTGAGCCAGTTGTAGTTACTTACATTAGCACCACCAGGGTAAAGGCAATGAAGCCAGAGGAGGACATGAGCTGTATGATGGTATGGAGCCATTGTAGTTACTTACATTAGCACCACTAGGGAAAAGGCACTGAAGCCAGAGGAGGACATGAGCTGTATGATGGTATGGAGCCAGTTGTAGTTACTTACATTAGCACCACCAGGGTAAAGGCAATGAAGCCAGAGGAGGACATGAGCTGTATGATGGTATGGAGCCAGTTGTAGTTACTTACATTAGCACAACTAGGGTAAAGTCTATGAAGCAAGAGGAGGACATGAACTGTATGATGGTATGGAGCCAGTTGTAGTTACTTACATTAGCACCACTAGGGTAAAGGCAATGAAGCCAGAGGAGGACATGAGCTGTATGGTGGTATGGAGCCAGTTGTAGTTACTTACATTAGCACCACTAGGGTAAAGGCAATGAGGCCAGAGGAGGACATGAGCTGTATGATGGTATTGAGCCAGTTGTAGTTACTTACATTAGCACCACCAGGGTAAAGGCTATGAAGCCAGAGGAGGACATGAGCTGTATGATGGTACGGAGCCAGTTGTAGTTACTTACATTAGCACCACTAGGGTAAAGGCTATGAAGCCAGAGGAGGACATGAGCTGTATGGTGGTATGGCGCCAGTTGTAGTTACTTACATTAGCACAACTAGGGTAAAGGCTATGAAGCCAGAGGAGGACATGAGCTGTATGATGGTATGGAGCCAGTTGTAGTTACTTACATTAGCACAACTAGGGTAAAGGCTATGAAGCCAGAGGAGGACATGAGCTGTATGATGGTATGGAGCCAGTTGTAGTTACTTACATTAGCACCACTAGGGTAAAGGCAATGAAGCCAGAGGAGAACATGAGCTGTATGATGGTATGGAGCCAGTTGTAGTTACTTACATTAGCACCACCAGGGTAAAGGCAATGAAGTCAGAGGAGGACATGAACTGTATGATGGTACGGAGCCAGTTGTAGTTACTTACATTAGCACCACTAGGGTAAAGGCAATGAAGCCAGAGGAGGACATGAGCTGTATGGTGGTATTGAGCCAGTTGTAGTTACTTACATTAGCACCACTAGGGTAAAGGCAATGAAGCCAGAGGAGAACATGAGCTGTATGATGGTATGGAGCCAGTTTTAGTTACTTACATTAGCACCACCAGGGTAAAGGCAATGAAGCCAGAGGAGGACATGAACTGTATGATGGTACGGAGCCAGTTGTAGTTACTTACATTAGCACCACTAGGGTAAAGGCAATGAAGCCAGAGGAGGACATGAACTGTATGATGGTATGGAGACAGTTGTAGTTACTTACATTAGCACCACCAGGGTAAAGGCAATGAAGCCAGAGGAGGACATGAACTGTATGATGGTATGGAGACAGTTGTAGTTACTTACATTAGCACCACCAGGGTAAAGGCAATGAAGACAGAGGAGGACATGAGCTGTATGATGGTATGGAGCCAGTTGTAGTTACTTACATTAGCACCACTAGGGTAAAGGCATGAAGCCAGAGGAGGACACGAGCTGTATGATGGTATGGAGCCAGTTGTAGTTACTTACATTAGCACCACTAGGGTAAAGGCAATGAAGCCAGAGGAGGACATGAACTGTATGATGGTATGGAGCCAGTTGTAGTTACTTACATTAGCACCACTAGGGTAAGGGCTATGAAGCCAGAGGAGGACATGAGCTGTATGATGGTATTGAGCCAGTTGTAGTTACTTACATTAGCACAACTAGGGTAAAGGCTATGAAGCCAGAGGAGGACATGAGCTGTATGATGGTATGGAGCCAGTTGTAGTTACTTACATTAGCACCACTAGGGTAAAGGCAATGAAGCCAGAGGAGAACATGAGCTGTATGATGGTATGGAGCCAGTTGTAGTTACTTACATTAGCACCACCAGGGTAAAGGCAATGAAGTCAGAGGAGGACATGAACTGTATGATGGTACGGAGCCAGTTGTAGTTACTTACATTAGCACCACTAGGGTAAAGGCAATGAAGCCAGAGGAGGACATGAGCTGTATGGTGGTATTGAGCCAGTTGTAGTTACTTACATTAGCACCACTAGGGTAAAGGCAATGAAGCCAGAGGAGAACATGAGCTGTATGATGGTATGGAGCCAGTTTTAGTTACTTACATTAGCACCACCAGGGTAAAGGCAATGAAGCCAGAGGAGGACATGAACTGTATGATGGTACGGAGCCAGTTGTAGTTACTTACATTAGCACCACTAGGGTAAAGGCAATGAAGCCAGAGGAGGACATGAACTGTATGATGGTATGGAGACAGTTGTAGTTACTTACATTAGCACCACCAGGGTAAAGGCAATGAAGCCAGAGGAGGACATGAACTGTATGATGGTATGGAGACAGTTGTAGTTACTTACATTAGCACCACCAGGGTAAAGGCAATGAAGACAGAGGAGGACATGAGCTGTATGATGGTATGGAGCCAGTTGTAGTTACTTACATTAGCACCACTAGGGTATAGGCATGAAGCCAGAGGAGGACACGAGCTGTATGATGGTATGGAGCCAGTTGTAGTTACTTACATTAGCACCACTAGGGTAAAGGCAATGAAGCCAGAGGAGGACATGAACTGTATGATGGTATGGAGCCAGTTGTAGTTACTTACATTAGCACCACTAGGGTAAGGGCTATGAAGCCAGAGGAGGACATGAGCTGTATGATGGTATTGAGCCAGTTGTAGTTACTTACATTAGCACCACCAGAGTAAAGGCAATGAAGCCAGAGGAGGACATGAGCTGTATGATGGTATGGAGCCATTGTAGTTACTTACATTAGCACCACTAGGGAAAAGGCACTGAAGCCAGAGGAGGACATGAGCTGTATGATGGTATGGAGCCAGTTGTAGTTACTTACATTAGCACCACCAGGGTAAAGGCAATGAAGCCAGAGGAGGACATGAGCTGTATGATGGTATGGAGCCAGTTGTAGTTACTTACATTAGCACAACTAGGGTAAAGTCTATGAAGCAAGAGGAGGACATGAACTGTATGATGGTATGGAGCCAGTTGTAGTTACTTACATTAGCACCACTAGGGTAAAGGCAATGAAGCCATAGGAGGACATGAGCTGTATGGTGGTATGGAGCCAGTTGTAGTTACTTACATTAGCACCACTAGGGTAAAGGCAACGAGGCCAGAGGAGGACATGAGCTGTATGATGGTATTGAGCCAGTTGTAGTTACTTACATTAGCACCACCAGGGTAAAGGCTATGAAGCCAGAGGAGGACATGAGCTGTATGATGGTACGGAGCCAGTTGTAGTTACTTACATTAGCACCACTAGGGTAAAGGCTATGAAGCCAGAGGAGGACATGAGCTGTATGGTGGTATGGCGCCAGTTGTAGTTACTTACATTAGCACAACTAGGGTAAAGGCTATGAAGCCAGAGGAGGACATGAGCTGTATGATGGTATGGAGCCAGTTGTAGTTACTTACATTAGCACCACTAGGGTAAAGGCTATGAAGTCAGAGGAGGACATGAGCTGTATGATGGTATGGAGCCAGTTGTAGTTACTTACATTAGCACCACTAGGGTAAAGGCAATGAAGGCAGAGGAGAACATGAGCTGTATGATGGTATGGAGCCAGTTGTAGTTACTTACATTAGCACCACCAGGGTAAAGGCAATGAAGTCAGAGGAGGACATGAACTGTATGATGGTACGGAGCCAGTTGTAGTTACTTACATTAGCACCACTAGGGTAAAGGCAATGAAGCCAGAGGAGGACATGAGCTGTATGGTGGTATTGAGCCAGTTGTAGTTACTTACATTAGCACCACTAGGGTAAAGGCAATGAAGCCAGAGGAGAACATGAGCTGTATGATGGTATGGAGCCAGTTTTAGTTACTTACATTAGCACCACCAGGGTAAAGGCAATGAAGCCAGAGGAGGACATGAACAGTATGATGGTACGGAGACAGTTGTAGTTACTTACATTAGCACCACTAGGGTAAAGGCAATGAAGCCAGAGGAGGACATGAACTGTATGATGGTATGGAGACAGTTGTAGTTACTTACATTAGCACCACCAGGGTAAAGGCAATGAAGCCAGAGGAGGACATGAGCTGTATGATGGTATGGAGCCAGTTGTAGTTACTTACATTAGCACCACTAGGGTAAAAGCATGAAGCCAGAGGAGGACATGAGCTGTATGATGGTATGGAGCCAGTTGTAGTTACTTACATTAGCACCACTAGGGTAAAGGCAATGAAGCCAGAGGAGGACATGAACTGTATGATGGTATGGAGCCAGTTGTAGTTACTTACATTAGCACCACTAGGGTAAGGGCTATGAAGCCAGAGGAGGACATGAGCTGTATGATGGTATTGAGCCAGTTGTAGTTACTTACATTAGCACCACCAGGGTAAAGGCAATGAAGCCAGAGGAGGACATGAGCTGTATGATGGTATGGAGCCATTGTAGTTACTTACATTAGCACCACTAGGGTAAAGGCAATGAAGCCAGAGGAGGACATGAGCTGTATGATGGTATGGAGCCAGTTGTAGTTACTTACATTAGCACCACCAGGGTAAAGGCAATGAAGCCAGAGGAGGACATGAGCTGTATGATGGTATGGAGCCAGTTGTAGTTACTTACATTAGCACAACTAAGGTAAAGTCTATGAAGCGAGAGGAGGACATGAACTGTATGATGGTATGGAGCCAGTTGTAGTTACTTACATTAGCACCACTAGGGTAAAGGCAATGAAGCCAGAGGAGGACATGAGCTGTATGGTGGTATGGAGCCAGTTGTAGTTACTTACATTAGCACCACTAGGGTAAAGGCAATGAGGCCAGAGGAGGACATGAGCTGTATGATGGTATTGAGCCAGTTGTAGTTACTTACATTAGCACCACCAGGGTAAAGGCTATGAAGCCAGAGGAGGACATGAGCTGTATGATGGTATGGAGCCAGTTGTAGTTACTTACATTAGCACCACTAGGGTAAAGGCTATGAAGCCAGAGGAGGACATGAGCTGTATGGTGGTATGGAGCCAGTTGTAGTTACTTACATTAGCACAACTAGGGTAAAGGCTATGAAGCCAGAGGAGGACATGAGCTGTATGATGGTATGGAGCCAGTTGTAGTTACTTACATTAGCACAACTAGGGTAAAGGCTATGAAGCCAGAGGAGGACATGAGCTGTATGGTGGTATGGAGCCAGTTGTAGTTACTTACATTAGCACAACTAGGGTAAAGGCAATGAAGCCAGAGGAGGACATGAGCTGTATGATGGTATGGAGCCAGTTGTAGTTACTTACATTAGCACCACTAGGGTAAAGGCTATGAAGCCAGAGGAGGACATGAGCTGTATGGTGGTATGGAGCCAGTTGTAGTTACTTACATTAGCACCACTAGGGTAAAGGCATGAAGCCAGAGGAGGACATGAGCTGTATGATGGTATGGAGCCAGTTGTAGTTACTTACATTAGCAACACTAGGGTAAAGGCTATGAAGTCAGTGAGGACATGAGCTGTATGATGGTATGGAGCCAGTTGTAGTTACTTACATTAGCATCACTAGGGTAAAGGCAATGAAGCCAGAGGAGAACATGAGCTGTATGATGGTATGGAGCCAGTTGTAGTTACTTACATTAGCACCACTCGGGTAAAGGCAATGAAGCCAGAGGAGGACATGAACTTTATGATGGTACGGAGCCAGTTGTAGTTACTTACATTAGCACCACTAGGGTAAAGGCAATGAAGCCAGAGGAGGACATGAGCTGTATAGTGGTATTGAGCCAGTTGTAGTTACTTACATTAGCACCACTAGGGTAAAGGCAATGAAGCCAGAGGAGACCATGAGCTGCATGATGGTATGGAGCCAGTTGTAGTTACTTACATTAGCACCACCAGGGTAAAGGCAATGAAGCCAGAGGAGGACATGAACTGTATGATGGTACGGAGCCAGTTGTAGTTACTTACATTATCACCACTAGGGTAAAGGCAATGAAGCCAGAGGAGGACATGAGCTGTATGGTGGTATGGAGACAGTTGTAGTTACTTACATTAGCACCACTAGGGTAAAGGCAATGAAGCCAGAGGAGAACATGAGCTGTATGATGTTATGGAGCCAGTTGTAGTTACTTACATTAGCACAACTAGGGTAAAGGCTATGAAGCCAGAGGAGGACATGAGCTGTATGGTGGTATGGAGCCAGTTGTAGTTACTTACATTAGCACCACTAGGGTAAAGGCATGAAGCCAGAGGAGGACATGAGCTGTATGGTGGTATGGAGCCAGTTGTAGTTACTTACATTAGCACCACTAGGGTAAGGGCTATGAAGCCAGAGGAGGACATGAGCTGTATGATGGTATGGAGCCAATTGTAGTTACTTACATTAGCACCACCAGGGTAAAGGCAATGAGGCCAGAGGAGGACATGAGCTTTATGATGGTATGGAGCCAGTTGTAGTTACTTAAAATAGCACCACTAGGGTAAAGGCAATGAAGCCAGAGGAGAACATGAGCTGTATGATGGTATGGAGCCAGTTGTAGTTACTTACATTAGCACCACTATGGTAAAGGCAATGAAGCCAGAGGAGGACATGATCTGTATGATGGTATGGAGCCAGTTGTAGTTACTTACATTAGCACCACTAGGGTAAAGGCTATGAAGTCAGAGGAGGACATGAGCTGTATGATGGTATGGAGCCAGTTGTAGTTACTTACATTAGCACCACTAGGGTAAAGGCAATGAAGCCAGAGGAGGACATGAGCTGTATGATGGTATGGAGCCAGTTGTAGTTACTTACATTAGCACCACTAGGGTAAAGGCAATGAGGCCAGAGGAGGACATGAGCTGTATGATGGTATGGAGCCAGTTGTAGTTACTTACATTAGCACAACTAGGGAAAAGGAAATGAAGCCAGAGGAGGACATGAGCTGTATGATGGTATGCAGCCAGTTGTCGTTACTTACATTAGCACCACCAGGGTAAAGGCTATGAAGCCAGAGGAGGACATGAGCTGTATGATGGTATGGAGCCAGTTGTAGTTACTTACATTAGCACCACCAGGGTAAAGGCAATGAAGCCAGAGGATGACATGAGCTGTATGATGGTACGGAGCCAGTTGTAGTTACTTACATTAGCACCACTAGGGTAAAGGCAATGAAGCCAGAGGAGGACATGATCTGTATGATGGTATGGAGCCAGTTGTAGTTACTTACATTAGCACCACCAGGGTAAATGCAATGAAGCCAGAGGAGGACATGAGCTGTATGATGGTATGGAGCCATTGTAGTTACTTACATTAGCACCACTAGGGTAAAGGCAATGAAGCCAGAGGAGGACATGAGCTGTATGATGGTATGGAGCCAGTTGTAGTTACTTACATTAGCACCACCAGGGTAAAGGCAATGAAGCCAGAGGAGGACATGAGCTGTATGATGGTATGGAGCCAGTTGTAGTTACTTACATTAGCACAACTAAGGTAAAGTCTATGAAGCGAGAGGAGGACATGAACTGTATGATGGTATGGAGCCAGTTGTAGTTACTTACATTAGCACCACTAGGGTAAAGGCAATGAAGCCAGAGGAGGACATGAGCTGTATGGTGGTATGGAGCCAGTTGTAGTTACTTACATTAGCACCACTAGGGTAAAGGCAATGAGGCCAGAGGAGGACATGAGCTGTATGATGGTATTGAGCCAGTTGTAGTTACTTACATTAGCACCACCAGGGTAAAGGCTATGAAGCCAGAGGAGGACATGAGCTGTATGATGGTACGGAGCCAGTTGTAGTTACTTACATTAGCACCACTAGGGTAAAGGCTATGAAGCCAGAGGAGGACATGAGCTGTACGGTGGTATGGAGCCAGTTGTAGTTACTTACATTAGCACAACTAGGGTAAAGGCTATGAAGCCAGAGGAGGACATGAGCTGTATGATGGTATGGAGCCAGTTGTAGTTACTTACATTAGCACAACTAGGGTAAAGGCTATGAAGCCAGAGGAGGACATGAGCTGTATGGTGGTATGGAGCCAGTTGTAGTTACTTACATTAGCACAACTAGGGTAAAGGCAATGAAGCCAGAGGAGGACATGAGCTGTATGATGGTATGGAGCCAGTTGTAGTTACTTACATTAGCACAACTAGGGTAAAGGCTATGAAGCCAGAGGAGGACATGAGCTGTATGGTGGTATGGAGCCAGTTGTAGTTACTTACATTAGCACCACTAGGGTAAAGGCATGAAGCCAGAGGAGGACATGAGCTGTATGATGGTATGGAGCCAGTTGTAGTTACTTACATTAGCAACACTAGGGTAAAGGCTATGAAGTCAGTGAGGACATGAGCTGTATGATGGTATGGAGCCAGTTGTAGTTACTTACATTAGCATCACTAGGGTAAAGGCAATGAAGCCAGAGGAGAACATGAGCTGTATGATGGTATGGAGCCAGTTGTAGTTACTTACATTAGCACCACCAGGGTAAAGGCAATGAAGCCAGAGGAGGACATGAACTGTATGATGGTACGGAGCCAGTTGTAGTTACTTACATTAGCACCACTAGGGTAAAGGCAATGAAGCCAGAGGAGGACATGAGCTGTATAGTGGTATTGAGCCAGTTGTAGTTACTTACATTAGCACCACTAGGGTAAAGGCAATGAAGCCAGAGGAGAACATGAGCTGCATGATGGTATGGAGCCAGTTGTAGTTACTTACATTAGCACCACCAGGGTAAAGGCAATGAAGCCAGAGGAGGACATGAACTGTATGATGGTACGGAGCCAGTTGTAGTTACTTACATTATCACCACTAGGGTAAAGGCAATGAAGCCAGAGGAGGACATGAGCTGTATGGTGGTATGGAGACAGTTGTAGTTACTTACATTAGCACCACTAGGGTAAAGGCAATGAAGCCAGAGGAGAACATGAGCTGTATGATGGTATGGAGCCAGTTGTAGTTACGTACATTAGCACAACTAGGGTAAAGGCTATGAAGCCAGAGGAGGACATGAGCTGTATGGTGGTATGGAGCCAGTTGTAGTTACTTACATTAGCACCACTAGGGTAAAGGCATGAAGCCAGAGGAGGACATGAGCTGTATGGTGGTATGGAGCCAGTTGTAGTTACTTACATTAGCACCACTAGGGTAAGGGCTATGAAGCCAGAGGAGGACATGAGCTGTATGATGGTATGGAGCCAATTGTAGTTACTTACATTAGCACCACCAGGGTAAAGGCAATGAGGCCAGAGGAGGACATGAGCTGTATGATGGTATGGAGCCAGTTGTAGTTACTTAAAATAGCACCACTAGGGTAAAGGCAATGAAGCCAGAGGAGAACATGAGCTGTATGATGGTATGGAGCCAGTTGTAGTTACTTACATTAGCACCACTAGGGTAAAGGCAATGAAGCCAGAGGAGGACATGATCTGTATGATGGTATGGAGCCAGTTGTAGTTACTTACATTAGCACCACTAGGGTAAAGGCTATGAAGTCAGAGGAGGACATGAGCTGTATGATGGTATGGAGCCAGTTGTAGTTACTTACATTAGCACCACTAGGGTAAAGGCAATGAAGCCAGAGGAGGACATAAGCTGTATGATGGTATGGAGCCAGTTGTAGTTACTTACATTAGCACCACTAGGGTAAAGGCAATGAGGCCAGAGGAGGACATGAGCTGTATGATGGTATGGAGCCAGTTGTAGTTACTTACATTAGCACAACTAGGGAAAAGGCAATGAAGCCAGAGGAGGACATGAGCTGTATGATGGTATGCAGCCAGTTGTCTTACTTACATTAGCACCACCAGGGTAAAGGCTATGAAGCCAGAGGAGGACATGAGCTGTATGATGGTATGGAGCCAGTTGTAGTTACTTACATTAGCACCACCAGGGTAAAGGCTATGAAGCCAGAGGAGGACATGAGCTGTATGATGGTACGGAGCCAGTTGTAGTTATTTACATTAGCACCACTAGGGTAAAGGCAATGAAGCCAGAGGAGGACATGAACTGTATGATGGTATGGAGCCAGTTGTAGTTACTTACATTAGCACCACCAGGGTAAAGGCTATGAAGCCAGAGGAGGACATGAGCTGTATGATGGTATGGAGCCAGTTGTAGTTACTTACATTAGCACCACTAGGGTTAAGGCAATGAAGCCAGAGGAGGACATGAGCTGTATGATGGTATGGAGCCAGTTGTAGTTACTTACATTAGCACCACTAGGGTAAAGGCTATGAAGCCAGAGGAGGACATAAGCTGTATGATGGTATGGAGCGAGTTGTAGTTACTTACATTAGCACCACTAGGGTAAAGGCAATGAAGCCAGAGGAGGACATGAACTGTATGATGGTATGGGGCCAGTTGTAGTTACTTCCATTAGCACCACTAGGGTAAAGGCAATGAAGCCAGAGGAGGACATGAGCTGTATGATGGTATGGAGCCAGTTGTAGTTACTTACATTAGCACCACTAGGGTAAAGGCAATGAGGCCAGAGGAGGACATGAGCTGTATGATGGTATGGAGCCAGTTGTAGTTACTTACATTAGCACAACTAGGGAAAAGGCAATGAAGCCAGAGGAGGACATGAGCTGTATGATGGTATGCAGCCAGTTGTCGTTACTTACATTAGCACCACCAGGTTAAAGGCTATGAAGCCAGAGGAGGACATGAGCTGTATGATGGTATGGAGCCAGTTGTAGTTACTTACATTAGCACCACCAGGGTAAAGGCTATGAAGCCAGAGGAGGACATGAGCTGTATGATGGTACGGAGCCAGTTGTAGTTATTTACATTAGCACCACTAGGGTAAAGGCAATGAAGCCAGAGGAGGACATGAACTGTATGATGGTATGGAGCCAGTTGTAGTTACTTACATTAGCACCACCAGGGTAAAGGCAATGAAGCCAGAGGAGGACATGAGCTGTATGATGGTATGGAGCCAGTTGTAGTTAATTACATTAGCACCACTAGGGTAAAGGCAATGAAGCCAGAGGAGGACATGAGCTGTATGATGGTATGGAGCCAGTTGTAGTTACTTACATTAGCACCACTTGGGTAAAGGCTATGAAGCCAGAGGAGGACATAAGCTGTATGATGGTATGGAGCGAGTTGTAGTTACTTACATTAGCACCACTAGGGTAAAGGCAATGAAGCCAGAGGAGGACATAAGCTGTATGATGGTATGGAGCGAGTTGTAGTTACTTACATTAGCACCACTAGGGTAAAGGCAATGAAGCCAGAGGAGGACATGAGCTGTATGATGGTATGGAGCCAGTTGTAGTTACTTACATTAGCACCACCAGGGTAAACGCAATGAAGCCAGAGGAGGACATGAACTGTATGATGGTACGGAGCCAGTTGTAGTTACTTACATTAGCACCACTAGGGTAAAGGCTATGAAGCCAGAGGAGGACATGAGCTGTATGACGGTATGGAGCCAGTTGTAGTTACTTACATTAGCACCACCAGGGTAAAGGCAATGAAGCCAGAGGGAGACATGAACTTTATGATGGTATGTAGTCAGTTGTAGTTACTTACATTAGCACCACTAGGGTAAAGGCTATGAAGCCAGAGGAGGACATGAGCTGTATGATGGTATGGAGCCAGTTGTAGTTACTTACATTAGCACCACCAGGTTAAAGGCTATGAAGCCAGAGGAGGACATGAGCTGTATGATGGTATGGAGCCAGTTGTAGTTACTTACATTAGCACCACTAGGGTAAAGGCTATGAAGCCAGAGGAGGACATGAGCTGTATGATGGTATGGAGCCAGTTGTAGTTACTTCCATTAGCACCGCTAGGGTAAAGGCTATGAAGCCAGAGGTGGGCATGAGCTGTATGATGGTATGGAGCCAGTTGTAGTTACTTACATTAGCACAACTAGGGTAAAGGCAATGAAGCCAGAGGAGGACATGAGCTGTATGATGGTATGGAGCCAGTTGTAGTTACTTACATTAGCACAACTAGGGAAAAGGCAATGAAGCCAGAGGAGGACATGAGCTGTATGATGGTATGCAGCCAGTTGTCGTTACTTACATTAGCACCACCAGGTTAAAGGCTATGAAGCCAGAGGAGGACATGAGCTGTATGATGGTACGGAGCCAGTTGTAGTTATTTACATTAGCACCACTAGGGTAAAGGCAATGAAGCCAGAGGAGGACATGAACTGTATGATGGTATGGAGCCAGTTGTAGTTACTTACATTAGCACCACCAGGGTAAAGGCAATGAAGCCAGAGGAGGACATGAGCTGTATGATGGTATGGAGCCAGTTGTAGTTACTTACATTAGCACCACTAGGGTAAAGGCAATGAAGCCAGAGGAGGACATGAGCTGTATGATGGTATGGAGCCAGTTGTAGTTACTTACATTAGCACCACTTGGGTAAAGGCTATGAAGCCAGAGGAGGACATAAGCTGTATGATGGTATGGAGCGAGTTGTAGTTACTTACATTAGCACCACTAGGGTAAAGGCAATGAAGCCAGAGGAGGACATAAGCTGTATGATGGTATGGAGCGAGTTGTAGTTACTTACATTAGCACCACTAGGGTAAAGGCAATGAAGCCAGAGGAGGACATGAGCTGTATGATGGTATGGAGCCAGTTGTAGTTACTTACATTAGCACCACCAGGGTAAACGCAATGAAGCCAGAGGAGGACATGAACTTTATGATGGTATGTAGTCAGTTGTAGTTACTTACATTAGCACCACTAGGGTAAAGGCTATGAAGCCAGAGGAGGACATAAGCTGTATGATGGTATGGAGCGAGTTGTAGTTACTTACATTAGCACCACTAGGGTAAAGGCAATGAAGCCAGAGGAGGACATAAGCTGTATGATGGTATGGAGCCAGTTGTAGTTACTTACATTAGCACCACCAGGTTAAAGGCTATGAAGCCAGAGGAGGACATGAGCTGTATGATGGTATGGAGCCAGTTGTAGTTACTTACATTAGCACCACTAGGGTAAAGGCTATGAAGCCAGAGGAGGACATGAGCTGTATGATGGTATGGAGCCAGTTGTAGTTACTTCCATTAGCACCGCTAGGGTA